>CM039673.1:67880686-70280686 GCA_022496015.1 Hordeum marinum
CACCCGACCGGGCCCAGCCGGCCAGGTAGCAGAGCGGGAGGCAACCGAGTCGGCCCCCCATCCGGCCTAAGTCGGCCAGGCATCGGAGCGGGTAGGCAGGCTAGCTAACTAAACGGCAACACAGGCAGGCCAGGCGGCAACGCGGGCAGACGCGCCCTGCTGATCTTCTCATTTTTTAGCCATCTGCACTTTCTCTTTTTTTTTCTATCCAGTTGTTTTTTTGTTTTTTTGTCTCCAACCGGCAAAAAAGCACGCGGGGCTTGGCCAACGTGGGCGCGGCGTGAGGCAAAGCAGCCGGCGAAGGGAGGCGAGCCGCTGGGCGTGGGAGGAGCGACCTGTTGGGCGCGCGGGAGCCGGCATGGGTGGCGTGGTGCACCGGGTCAAAGCTTGGCGGTTAGACGAGATGATGCGGAGCGAGGGAGGCACAACAGGCGGAGCCAACACGCACAACGTGACGAGGCTTAGCAGGGAGGCATGGAAGGCCAAGTCGGCAGGCGACATGGCCGCAAGCAGAGCGCATGGAGGCCTATGCGGATGAAGAGGCGGAGCGGGCACGGCAGGCGGAGCCAATGCTCGCGATGCAACAAGGCGGGGTGGGGGAGGTGTCAGAGGATCGAGCGGAGCAGGCACAGGGCGGGGGCGCGCGAGGACAGAGTCAAAGGCGAGCGCGAGAGTGGCCGATTGGAGCAGAGACGAGGCGCGCGAGAGCTGGTCGTCGTGGGGGCGAGCCGGCGGGCGCGCGGCCTAAGAAGGCACCGTGATGCAGACGCACCGGCGGGAGAGGTCCGACAAGGCGGTGAGGAGGCCATAGGCGCCGGACGAAGCAGTAGCGGCAGTAGGGCGCTGGCCACTACAGAGGAGGGGCGGGCAAGCATAGGGGAGGCGCGGCCCCGGGAGCGCGGGATGGCGGCTAGGCCTTGGGATCGCCAGCCTTGGCCGGGGAGGACAGGTGCCATAGCTCGACAGAGCATGTGGGGTTGGAGTTATTGGCCTTGCGGCCGTTGTACTGCGTGAGGAGCTCCACGACTGTCGTCTTACGAGAGTCTGATAACCCACAAGTATAGGGGATCGCAACAGTTTTCGAGGGTCGAGTATTCAACCCGGGGGAGCCAAAGAATATTTGAGAGTATTAGCAAATGAGTTGTCAATTCAAACACACCTGAAGATTAAATATCTGCAACAAAGTGATCAGTAGCATAGTAATATGATACTTTGGTAGCAGTGGTAACAATAGCAGTAACAGTAACGGTGATAGCAATGGTTTTGTAGCAAGTGCAACAGTAACAGCAGCAGTACTAACTTAGCAAGAACAATATGTGGAAAACTTGTAGGCACTAGATTGGTGTATTAGTTGGATGATATGCATCATATAACAGCAATAAACTAGGGTGACACAGAACTAGCTCCAGTTCATCAATGTAATGTAGGCATGTATTCCGTAAATAGTCATACGTGCTTATGGAAAAGAACTTGCATGACATCTTTTGTCCTACCCTCCTATGGAAGCGGGGTCCATAAGGAAACTAAGGGATATTAAGGCCTCCTTTTAATACAGAACCGGAACAAAGCATTAATACATAGTGAATACATGAACTCCTCAAACTACGGTCATCACCGGAAAGTATCCCGATTACTGTCATCCCGGGGTTTACGGATCTAACACATAGTAGGTGCATATGACTAGCAATATTGGATCAAGAACATAGATATAATGATGACAACATAAACGGTTCAAATCTGAAATCATGGCACTCGGGCCCTAGTGACAAGCATTAAGCATGGCAAAGTCATAGCAACATCAATCTTAGAACATAGTGGATACTAGGGATCAAGCCCTACAAAACTAACTCGATTACATGATGAATCTCATCCAACTCCTCACCGATCAGCAAGCCTACGAAGGAATTAATCACTCCCGGTGGGGAGCATCATGGAATTGGCGATGAAGGAGGGTTGGTGATGATGAAGACCGAAGATTCCCCTCTCCTGAGCCCCAAACGGACTCCAAATCTGGCCTCCCGATGAAGAACACGAGGTGGCGGCAGCTCCGCATTGTAGAACGCGATGAGACTTCCACCTTGATTTTTTCTCTGAAAATAGGAATTTATAGGGCTATAATTAGGGTTAGTGGGGCCACGAGGTGGGAACAACCCACCAGGGCACGCTTGGGAGGGGCTGGTGCGCCCTGGTGTCTTGTGCCCAGCCAGGTCCCCTCCTCCAGTGGTTTTTGGCTCCAATATTTTTTATATATTCCGAAAAAATATCCAAAAAATTCGTTTCGTTCCGAGAACTTTTATTTCTGCACAAAAACAACACCATGGTAGTTCTGCTGAAAACAGCGTCAGACCGGGTAAGTTTCATTCAAATCATGCAAATTAGAGTCCAAAACAAGAGCAAAAGTGTTATAAAAGTAGATACGTTGGAGACGTATCACACACACACCCCCCCAAGCTTAAACCCTTGGTTGTCCTAAAGCAATTCAGTTGACAAACTGAAAGTGATAACGAAAAACTTTTACGAACTCTTTTGCTCTTGTTTACATATATATGCCTAAGTAGCACCCAGGTTTTCAACAAAGATTATGACTAACCATGTCGACAATAACTCTTAAAGATTATATTAACTCATATCAATGACATAAGCAACTAGCAAGCAATAATAAGATATCTCAAGTGCAAACACTTTGTCAAAACAATCATGATATAATATGACAATAATGGTATCTCGCTATCCCTTTCTGAGGCTGCAAAACATAAATGCAGAGTGCCTCCAAAGTTCAATCGGTGACTAAACATTGTAATTCATGGTAGAAAACATCTAGTCATGATGCATTCAACATTAATTGTACACAATTCATGAGGATGACAATAGTGCTCTCGGGTCTGGCGCTTATTTGAGAAGGTGATGACTCGACATAAAAGTAAATAGATAGTCCCTTCGCAGAGGGAAGCAGGGATTTGCAGAGGCGCCAAAGCTCAAAGCTTAAATCAGAGATAAGTATAATTTTGGGAGGTACACCCTTCATGTCAACGTTACGACCAAGAGATATCAATATCTTCCATGTTAAACACATTAGCGGCGGTTCCCAAGCGATCAAAGTGAAGGTTTACTCCCCCTCCACCAACAAATACACTCCATGGCTAGTCAAATCCACAAGTACCCTCCATACCAACAACATACCTGGGAGACTTTTGTTTAATTATTTGCATTTCTTTTGATTTCAGTACTGGGAATGTCTATTACCGCCCCTCTCGTGCAAGGACGAGTGAATAAACATTGATCATGAGAATAACCCACTTAACATGGAAGATACTGACCACCCCCTGTCGCTCCATGAGCGGTCCAGGCACACAAAATAGGTGTTCATTTGAAATTTTAGAGGTGGCCCACGTGGCTTGAAACTACGTCGGTATTTCCACAAAGAGGAAGGGATGATGCAGCATAGCGACGGTAAGTATTTCCCTCGGTTATGAAACCAAGGTATCAATCCATAGAGGAAGATCAAGCACCTATCTAAACAGCACTTGCACACAAACAACAAATACTTGCAACCCGGCGCATAAGAGAGGTTGTCAAGCTCTCGACGATGATAAGAGAGATTAGACTGCAATAGGTATGGAAAATAGATCTCTCAAGAACACAAAATGAAATAAGTAAACAAAAAGTGCAGCAAGGTATTTTTGGGTTTTTGGATTAATATATCTGAAAACAAACGCGGAAAAAAGATAGATCGGAAAGCAATATGTTGGAAAAGTAGACCCGGGGGCCGTAGGTTTCACTAGTGGCTTCTCTCATGAGTATAGCACATAGTGGGTGAACAAATAACTGTTGGGCAATTGATAGAAGATCAAATAATAATGACGATATCCAGGCAATGATTATTATATAGGCATCACGTCCAAGATAAGTAGACCGAAACGATTCTGCATCTAATTCTATTACTCCACACATCGACCGCTATCCAGCATGCATCTAGTGGATTAATTTCATGGGAAAATGGAGTAATGCAATAAGAACGGTGACATGATTTAGACAAGATCTATTCATGTAGGAATAGACCCCATCTTGTTATCCTTAATGGCAACGATACATGTGTGCCTTGCTGTGTTAGTGCATCTAGTGCCCCTTAGTGATTTTGGTGTATTGAAGACTTATAGGTTAAGGCACTAATGTGTTTGTGAGTATACACAGGCTCTATAAGTCGATGAGGAGTTTGATATATTCGAAGGTTATCGGCCCCTGAAAATGTATGTCTTCAAGTGAAGACTTTGCTGAAGACTTTCTGAAGACTTTGATGAAGACTTTGTGAAGACTTTGAAAATGAAGAAGTTGGTGTGACCTTGAAGATATGAATGAGGAATATGAAGCGTGAAGACTTTTGTTTTCATAGTTTCATTTCCTTTATTTGAGTCATAGGAAACATTGTACTGTTAAAGGGGGCCGAGGTAATACTAAGGAAAATTTCCAACTGATGCTCAACTCCAAAATCCTCAACCCATACAATTCTTCGAGTGAAGCCTTTGGAAATATCTGACGGTTCAGACAAGTTTTTCAGTGACAGAGACGAAGGTCTTCTGGTCTCTGAGGAAATTGATCTGACTAAGGAGTTAGGATTTCGCCAGTGTGAATTGCCTACAAGTGAGGATCATGATAAGCTGAGGACTTTCATAGTTCGAAATTCCGACCGTTGCTGTGCTTAGCGCCAGCTGTCCCCAATCGTTCTTATCCACATAACGGTCATATCATTGGGGGCATTTATGTCTTATCATGTCAGGTTGCACCCTGGCTATAAATAGCCGACCCCCACAACCACTAGCTGGTTGGCTGCTCCGAGAGAGAACTGACACTTGTCATTTGAGAGCAACCCATCCTGTGAGGACTTTGAGAGAAAATCTTCAGTGAGGAAAAACCCACAACCAAACCATAAAACCCATAGTGATTGAGCATCACTAAGGAAATTCCTATGTGGAACCGACGCTTGTTACCTTTGAGGACTGTGCATCCTCGAGACGGTTAGGCGTCATGGTCTAGTGCTCCTACAGTCAATTGGGGACCACGAAGTGACCTTGGTCTAGAGCATCCAGCAGTAAATTGTGGATTACCGGGTGACCAGTTTGTGAGGGTTTTGGAAGTCTACCCTGAAGACTTACCACGAGTGTTGGGTGAGGACTATGTGACCTTAGCTCAAGGAGAATACGGTAAGGACTGTGTGTCCTGGGACTGTGTGTCCTCTGGTTTAAATACCAGGCCGCTCCAAACCAGACGTACGACTGTCACAACAGTTGGAACTGGGTCATCAAACCATTGTCTTCATCAAACTACTTGGTTCTATTTCCTCAACCTCCTTATTCCTCATAAACCTGTTGATGAAATTGATTGTTACTATTTGAAGAATTTGACTGAAGACTTTTGCAAATTCCTCACCTCAAATTCTTCAAGTTGCCTTGTTCATCACTTCTTATCCTTATCACGCTACTCACTGTTCGTGCATGTTTCATTTCATCATGATGACTAAGCTGATACTATGCTCCTCATGCACCTGAGTACTTATTTCGCTGCTAGTTATTCATCACATTTCAAATTCCGCAAAGTTGAAATTCCTCAAGTGGTGAATTTGTAAAAATCGCCTATTCACCCCCCCTCTAGCCGATATAACGCACTTTCAATTGGTATCAGAGCAGGTACTCCCTCGCTCTGTGTGATTTTGGTTTAACCACCTGGAATTCTAGTTATGTCGACTGAAGTTATGATCAAGGTTTCTGCAAGATGTCCTACTTTCGATGGGACAGACTACCCCTACTGGAAGAACAAGATGCGTATGCACCTTAAAGCTATTGACAACGATCTCTGGTATGTTGTGGAAAATGGTGTGCCCTCTGTCGCTCCCATTGTTATTGTTGCTGATGTGAAGAGATTCAAGCAACTCGATTCTCAAGCGAAGAATATCATTTGTGGTCATCTGAGAAAAGGTCAGTATGGCAGAGTGAGTGCTTTGGAATCTGCTAAGCTTATCTGGGATAGGTTGTCCAAAGTCAACGAAGGTGTTTCCACTCAACGTGACTCTCGTGTTGATGTTCTTCGCAATCTCTTCAACCGCTTCAAGAGACTTGACAATGAAAATGTTCAGAAAACATTTGATCGCCTCACTGATATATCCAATGAACTTCAAGCACTGGGTGCCACTGATATCACTGACCATGAAGTGGTGAAGAAACTGCTACGATCTCTCGATTCCTCATTTGATACTCTCGTTTTGATGATTCAAGAACGTGGAGATTATAAAGCTCTTGATCATGTTGATATTCTTGAGAGACTCAATACTCATGAAATCCAACAAGCTGAAAAGAGAGACCTCTATGGGCCAAGCTATGGAAGATCTCGTGCTCTCAAGGCAAAAGCAATTTCCTCATCTAAAGAAGAAGATTCTGACAGCAGCCTTGGTGATCCTGAAGAACTAAGTTAGGAACTAGCTATGCTTGTGAGAAAATTCCAGAAGTTCTCAAGAAGAGGTGGATTTGGAAAGTCATCAAAAAGTGGCTTGAGGAAATCAGATTCCTCAGAAGATTACAAAAGGAAAACATGTCATCGTTGCAAGAAGCCTGGCCATTTTATCTCTGATTGTCCTCTTTGGGAAAAAGACTCAAAGAAGAAGAAGAAATACAAGGATGACAGTTCTGATGACTCAAAGAAAAAGAAGAAATCTTCTAAATCCTCATCTGCAAAGTCCTTATATTCAAAGTCCTCAAAGCACAAGAAGAATGGTTCCAGAAAGGCTTGAGCATTCATCGGCAAATAAATGGATTCTGAGGAAGAATCTGAAGAAGAGGAAGAAGAGGAAGAATCTGAGGAGGAATCAGAATCTGGTGTCGCTAGCCTTGCTCTCGCTACTGCGTTCGTCAGCAAGTCCATCTTCAACAATGAAGAATATGACCACTCCAACGACTCTAACATCAGCAATGATGATTATGCTCCCACTTATTGCTTTATGGAAAAAGGCTCAAAGGTACACAAACATCATTCCTCATCTGAATCAAGTGAAGGTGAATCTGATGAATATGTGAAACCTAGCTATGCTAAAATTGTTAAAATTGCCACTAAGCAACAAAGTGCACTTAAAAAGCTTCAAAAAATGCTAGACAAAAGCGATGATCTGTTAAACCGTGAAGTGGATCTGACTCAAACTCTATCTGTTGATCTTAAAAGTCTTCAGACAAAGTATGATAACCTTCAGAGTCATCATAACGACCTCTTAGCCGATCATGAGAAGCTTTCATATGAATTTCTTCAAAGAAAGCAAGATCTTGAAAAGCTGAGGGTGTCAAATGAGGATCTCCAAAGGGAAAACGATTCCTTACTGGCTCAACAGATCAGTACCGCTCAGGAAGAATTTGTTCCACCTTGTTTGAAATGCATCGAACGTGAAACTGCTAATTCTTCACCTGAATGTTCAAATGCTTCTATTGCTGCAATTTCTTCAACTATTCCCACGTTCTTAAATTCCTCATCTGAGGATACCACTAGTATCACTGATGACAATGCAGGGTTGAAGGAATTGTATGTGACAGGCATATACAAAAGTCTCAAAGGGCATCAAACCCTTTGTGATGTCCTCAAGAAGCAGATTCTGAACAGGAACCCTAGGAAATAGGGTATTGCCTTTGTGAGGAAACTCAACGCTGATGGATCCTACTGGACACCTGAGTAGTACCCCAAAACCTCATGGGTTGCTGCAAAAGGATCTCCTGTGGATCCATCCACTTTATCTAGCTTTACTTGTGAAACTTCATATTCCTCTGTTGAGTCACTTGACTCCAATTAAAGATTCTTCAAAAATCAGTCAAGTGAAGTATTTGCTAGATATGTTGGAACTAACTGCAGGAACGGTTCTCCTATGAAGAAAATCTGGGTTCCCAAGAGCTACCTACAAAATATTCAAGTGAATGTCCTCATGACACCACTCATGAAGAATCGAAACCCCAGATCAAATTCCTCATATGGACCAAAGTCCTCACTTGGACCAAATTCCTCAAACGGTCAAAATCATCATTCTCGTGCTAATGCCTCTGTTTCGCAGGGAAAACCTAAGAGTTTTGAATATGTGCATTATTCTTCAAACCATTATGTTCATAAGTCCTCGAAGAATTTCTTTGCTTATTCATTTGAATACTCTAACCCTCGCCCTGTGAAATGAAGCGCACTTCCTTCAATGCCTCCCTTCTCACATGGTGCTCGCAGAATGATGAATTCTTTGCCACCCCTCCAGATGTAGGTGGCGAAGAAAACAAACTAACATCTTATGCAGGGTCAGGTCTCCAGATGAACTTGAACATCTGATGAATTTGCTGGAGACCTGAGGAAATGCTTGAAAGGACGCAAGTTAACCATGATGAAATGAATTCTTCATTTCTCACGTCCTCACTCTACTTGCTTACTATCTTGTGTGATGAAATTCTGTCTGATGAAATTGATATCATATTCTTCACTCTGAAGCATATGAGTTCGTAAGTTGTACTAATTCATTTGCAGGATGATACTCTAAAAGCTACTGAGTGGGTTCTCGATAGTGGATGCACAAACCACATGACGGGTGACAAGAATCTACTGATGAATTTTCCACTCACTCCATCTCCTCTGAAGCATATCACCTACGCAGACAAAGGAAAAAAGCAAGGTATTGGGACTTGGTAAGGTTGCTATCTCAAAGGACCGAACCATGGACAAGGTGATGCTTGTTGAATCCCTCGGGTTCAACCTTATGTCTGTCTCAATGCTTTGTGATCTTGATATGGTTGTCGTATTTGGAAAATATCGTTGTGTTGTCATCATGGAATCTAACAATTCCAAAGTCTTCGAAGGCTTTAGGAGAGGAGACTTGTATATTGTTGATTTCTCTACAGGTCCTCAACCTGCCACTTGCTTACTTGCAAAAGCTTTAGAAGGCTGGTTGTGGCATCGACGACTTGGACATGCTGGTATGAGGAATCTACACACACTCGTGAAGAAAAAGCACTTCATTGGCATCGAGGGTGTCAAATTCCTCAAAGACCACCTTTGTGGTGCATGTGCATCTGGGAAGATGACCAGATCCAAGCATCCCTCGAAGACAATCATGACCACTACGCGACCTTTTGAATTGCTTCATATGGATCTCTTTGGTCCCACTCACTACTCCGTACTAACAAATTCTTCAAGTTTGTATGGATTTGTCATTGTTGATGATTACTCTCGTTACACGTGGGTGCATATCATTCTGTACAAAAATGAAGTACAGGATGTCTTCAAACGATTTGCTTCAAGGGCCTCTACTAACTTTGGCGTCAAGATCAAGCATATCAGGAGTGATAATGGGACTGAATTCAAGAACACTAACATTGATGAATATCTTGATGAACTTGGTATTACTCATGAGTTATCTGCTCCTTACACTCCTCAGCAGAATGGCATCATGGAGCGCAAGAACAGGACTCTTGTTGAGATGGCTCGAACCATGCTTGACGAATACAAAACCCCTCGTCGCTTCTGGCCTGAAGCAATTGATACTGCATGACACATCATCAACAGGGTATATCTTCACAAATTCCTCAAGAAGACTTCATATGAGCTCATGACAGGCAAGAAACCCAATGTAAGTTATCTCAAAGTCTTCGGTGCAAAATGCTGGATCAGAGATCCTCACCATAGTTCTAAGTTTGCATCGAAAGCACATGAAGGTTTTATGCTTGGTTATGGAAAGGACTCGCACACCTACAACGTCTTCAACACCTACCATCACAAGGTGGTTGAAATTGTAGATGTGCGGTTCGATGAAACTAATGGCTCGCAAAGAGAGCACATGCCTTCTGTGTTAGATGAACAATCTCCTGGGGAATCCATCAAGCTGAAGGCAACTGAAGATGTCATACCCACTGAGGAAATCATTCCAACAAATGAAGACTCTCATGCTGATATACCTGAAGAAAATGGTGCTAATGAAACTTCTCAGCCTCGTCAACCTGCTCATCCAAGAGTAGCAAATGAAGTGCAGATTGACAAAATCATCTATGACATCAATGCACTAGGTCCTCTCACATGCTCAAAAGCTTCACATCTAACTAACTTTTGTGGGCACTTTGCCTTTTTCTCTATCTTAGAGCCCACCAAAGTTGATGAAGCATTCAAGGAGCTCGAGTGGATTCAAGCTATGCAAGAGGAATTGCATCAGTTCAAGCTCAACAACGTGTGGGACCTTGTCAAGCGGCCAGATCCTCGCAAGAATAACATCATAGGTACCAAGTGGATCTACCGCAACAAGCAAGATGAAAATGGTCTTGTGGTGAGGAATAAGGCTCGACTTGTAGCTCAAGGCTATACAAAGGTTGAGGGAATTGACTTTGATGAAACTTTTGCACCTGTTGCTAGACTTGAAGCTATTCGCATATTACTGGCTTAAGCTAACCATCATAATATCATCTTATATCAAATGGATGTGAAAAGTGCATTCCTCAATGGTAAGCTTGAGGAAGAAGTATATGTTGCTCAACCCCCAGGTTTTGAAGATCCTAAGCATCCTGACAAAGTCTTCCGACTAAACAAGTCCCTCTATGGCGTCAAGCAGGCCCCTCGGGCGTGGTACGACACCCTGAAGGAATTCCTCATGAAGAAAGACTTCAAACCCGGTTCACTCGACCCTACTCTTTTCACGAAATCCTATGACAATGAACTCTTCATATGCCAAATATATGTTGATGATATTATCTTTGGATGTACTGACAAACGTTACAGTGATGAATTTGCCTATATGATGAGTGAAGAATATCAAATGTCTATGATGGGAGAGTTGAAATTCTTCTTAGGTCTTCAAATTCGTCAGCAAGACAATGGCATCTTCATCTCATAAGAGAAATACCTCAAAGATGTTCTGAGGAAATTCAACATGCAAGATTGCAAAGGCGTCAAAACTCCAATGCCTTCAAAAGGCCATCTCTACACTGATGAAAATGGTAAATATTTCGATCAGAAGGTATACCACTCCATGATTGGCACCTTATTGTACCTATGTGCATCTAGGCCTGATATAATGCTAAGTGTCTGCATGTGTGCTCGATTCCAAGCAACACCGAAGGAATCACACCATAAGGCTGTGAAACATATTCTTTGATACTTAGCTCACACACCAACACTTGGATTGTGGTATCCCAACGGCTCAAATCTTCACATCGTCGGATACTCTGATGCTGACTATGCTGGAGATCATGTGGATCGCAAGTCAACCTCAAGCACATGTCATTTCCTCGGACGATCCTTAGTCTGTTGGTCCTCGAAGAAGCAGAACTGCGTTTCACTCTCTACTGCAAAAGTTTAGTACATTGCTGCTGGCTCGTGTTGTGCTCAGTTACTGTGGATGAAGCAAAACCTCAAGGACTACGGCATCAAGCTGAAGAATGTGCCTCTTTACTGCGACAACGAGAGTGCCATCAAGATTGCGTACAACCCTGTTCAACACTCCAAGACCAAGCACATCCAGATTCGTCATCACCTTCTTCGAGATCATGTACCCAAGGGCGACATCTCCATCAATCACATTCCTACTGAAGAACAATTGGCCGATATCTTCACAAAGCCCTTGGATGAAAAGAGGTTTTGCAAGTTGTGGTGTGAGCTAAATATCTTAGAACCTTCGAATGTTCTTTGATGAGGAACACACATCCTAACACGTATGCAAAATTGATGACTTAGATGTGCAACACACGAAGTAATGTTTTTTCTTCAATCAATGAAGAATAAATCTCTAAGTGTGAAGAAATTAACGAAGAATTTGATTCTCAGAACTCTACGACAATTGTAAGCGATGTCTGAAATCATCATTCTTATACAGTGGGTTATGCCACCAACCAAAAGTTGAAGTTCTTCAAAATTGAGCACTGTTGCAAATTCTTCAAATTATCAAATTCCTCAAATTTGCAAATTCCTCAAGTTTTCAAATTCATCAACTTTTCAAATTCTTCAAAACTTTTGAGACTCATATTCTTCATTGACTATATATATATATATATATATATATATATATATGAGTTGATCAATGTCCTCAACAGCATTCACTTATTGCTAATTCTTCAAGTTGATTTTCATCTAAGTGAATGTGATCGGACCCTTTCCGTGTCTATGCTAAACTCAACCCAGTCTGTTCACAAATTCCTCATATGCGTTCTACTTTGAAACTTGTTCAAAGTCTTCACTGTGTCCTTGACAGCTGAAGAATTTGCGAACGAAAATTTTGAAATCTTCACTACCAAAATTTTCAGCGGTTCCCGCTCAAACTGTTCCGATTCCCGCGCCTGGATAACCCACGATCCTCCACAATCTTCACTACCCAGATCGTGGGTGACACCTGTCGCGTGGAGAGCAAGGGTCAGGGGCAATCCTGTCCAAAATCTTCGGGAGGATCAGTTTTCACTTCCTCTATAAATGCCCCCTTCCCATCAACTGTGCTCGGTTACTCCGCATCTCATCGCTCTCCCGAGCTCCAACCTAGCGCCGTCGCTAAAGTCATCATCGCCGATGAGGAAGAGCTTCGCTGCCTCAACCTCGTCGTCGCCGTACTCGCATCGGCCGCGGAAATCTTCATCTCACCGCCGTTGTAGCTGTCTCCTTCTGCCAAGCTAGGGCGTGGGAGATCTGAACGGACGAACTTCCTCATTTAATCTCTGTGTTCGTCGTGTTCTTCACCAGGGTAATTAAAATTTATTTTTACTGCCCCTGTTTGATCCTCAACTACAATTACTATTCCTTAATAGGTGTTTATACGTTCTAAATCAAATACACAAGCACCTTACATCTCCTCATACTTGATACGTGATGATTTTCCCTAAGTAATGACTTTCTTCAAGATTCCACAATTGTGTGAATTCTCAAATTTGCACAACTCTGGAACCTAAGGCTAAGAACACCTAGTAAAATTCCTCAAGACATCCATGGTCAAATTCCTCACACCTATCTCTCTTAAAATTTCTGAGAACGCGTATGACCTCTTCAAATTCTTCGCACCTATACTCTGTTCACAGGTACAACATGTCCGCTGATGAATCACTAGGTTCTCATCAACTTAACTCATTTGCAGCGCTACTAGAAGGAAAACTGTGTACCTCTTCAGAATCTTCAAGAGTTCATATTCCTCAAGTGAAGAAAATGTCTGATGGAAAGAAACCTCAGAAAGGAGGGAAAAAGCCAGATGTGCACACTGCATTTGAGATTCCTCAGGATCTGTATGATGAATATTGCACACCTGACGAAGAAACTCATGGAAAGGAGACGACCAAGCAGAGGAAGATTCGTCTACAAAAGATTGAGAGGAGATGGGCCAAAGAATGGAGAGAATATCATTATGTAACTCCTAAATACATGATGAAATTTGCTGTGAAACCACCTTGCAGCAGGCCTCCTCTTGCTCCTAACCAAATTGCTAATCCTACTAGCCTCAAAACTGGTGAGGACTTTCCTCACATGTGGGAAAAGTAACAAGCCAAGTTGGCGAGGAAAGCCAAAGAGGCAGTGAAGAAATTCAACGAGGATTCTGCTGCTGCTGCCTTTGTCGGAGCTTCTGCTAGTGCTCCGAAGAAAATGGTAAAGAAACCTGCCGTAAAGATTGTTTCTTCAACATCAAAATCCTCAGTACAAATTCCTCAAGGTCAAAGGCCTCAGCCCAGAAAACCTTCTGCACCTGGAACTGTTGCTGCTCAGTCATTTGCAATCGCTACAAATTCCTCAACCCCAGTGCATCTGTCAACATGCCAAAGGACTGAGGGTTTCACCGTAGTTCCGAAGCTCACTGCAAGCCCCTCCACAACTGCAAAGTCTTCAATTAGTCCCTCTGTGCTTAAACTGAAGAAGACAGCTGGACGTGGTCAAAGACCAAGCTCTCACACTAGCAAGGCTCTGGTTACAGTCCCCTCAGATTCTTCAGAGGGTATGATGATGAGGAGGAGGAGGAGGAGGAAGAATTGGTAGAAATCATCAGACAAAGTCAGCACAGGGCTACTAGAGCAAAGGGTATCTATGTTCCTCTCATGTTGGATCCCAAGTTGATCCCCAACTTCATTGATATATGGCATGAGGACCCAAGCACTCCACTTTCCTCACTAAATCTGCCTCCTGAAGTGGATCATGTCCTCACCCACTTCATCTCTGAAGAACAATGGAAGAGAGAGCAAACTCAGAGAGCTAAGAGGAACAAGACTTGCAAAGAAAAGTTTCTGCGTGAAAATGTGATGAACTTGACCCCAAATCAACTAGTCACGGTTCAGTCCGAGATTCGCACTCTCTCTTTGGATCAACAGAGATATGATGCTGAATGGAGGGGCACCAAGGTCAGACTCGTCAAGGCTGCTCAAGCAGCTGTAAAGGATCACAACACCAGGGTTGCAGCTCGATCGCAACCACAAATGACTCAGTCTGAAGAAATTGCTCGAACTGCAGATGAAATTCCTCAGGCAGCTGATGAAAATGCTCAGCCTGATGAAATTGCAGTAAGAAATGCTTTTGCCCCAGAAGCAACTGCCAGTGCTGCTGAGGAAACTCAGACCACTGATGAACATGTGAGGGCAACCTCCAATGTTGTGCCTGAAGAAACTGAACCAACCAGGACGGTTGCATCAGTTGTTCCTGAAGAAATTGGTACTGCTGAGAAAAATCCCCTCAAAAGAAAAGCATCAACTTCTGAAGCCCCTGTGTTGAAGAAGTCGAAAACTTTGACAAGTTCCTCAGCTACACCACTTGATGCAACTCCAATTTCCTTGGCACCAGCCTATGCTATTGTGCCAATTGGGGAAGCATATGACATTCCTCAAGAAGAAGAGAATCATTCGGCTGCTTCTTAGACCCTCTTGATGAGGAAATAGTCATTGATGACACTGGATCAATTCCCAAGGTATCATCGCCCCAGCTTCTGCTAACTATTGGCGCTGAAGAAATTGATGAAGAATTTGACATTGGTGACACTACTCCTGTCATCAATGATGAATATTGGGAATCTGCACATCCCAATTCACCTGTGGCAACTCCCCTGATGTTGATTCCTCAGTCACCTGCACAAACTGAGGAAATACCTGAAGATTCTGAACACCTGTACCTCCTAGACCCTGAAGAAATTGCAGCTGCAACAGTTGAGGAAATTGATGCTCCGACCACTGCTGTTCCTTCCATGCCAACGGAGATCAAGGGGCGTACACGGACAAATCTTCAACCCAAGCCAAGACTGCCTCTCAAAGGCTCTGTTCGTCCCAAATTCCTCAAGACCAATTTCTTCGATGAACACATGTTCTTCTCTGGACCAAACCCCTATGACTCTGCAAGGGTTGGTCGCAACAGGTTCTGGACTCCCACTCGACTGAATTATTATGCTTCAGTCCTCTGTGAGAAGAAGAAAGTCTTTGAGCACCATCAGATTCCTCATGCGGACATGGAAATTCTCCCATCATTTACTCATGTGCTTCAAGTTCTATATGATGCTGGACTTCTTCCATTTTGTGTTGACATCTACGATTGGAATGAGGAAATCATCCTTCAATTCTATGCCACGTTGCATATCAGTGGAGATTCCTCAGACATCAACTCTTGGATACTGGACTGGATGACTGGCACAACACACTTCACTGCTCAAGCCTCTGAATTGCTTCAGTGTGTCCCAGTCCAAATTCCCTCAGAAGAAGCTCGCAAGTTGTTTGATGAACCTCCTCTACCCAATCAACTGATGAATGTGTTGATGAAGACATTACCATATGGAAAGCCTCAACGCCAAGTCTTCTTAGTGAAGGATCTACTCTATGTGCCTCGCACAGTCTATCGCATATTGACAAACACACTATGTCCTCAGAAGGGTCACAACTCTGAAGAAGAAGAAGTTGAAGGAATCATGAAGAATATGCTCTTCAACGTCATCCATGGTATTCCCATTAACTTGCATGATTTCTTCATGAGGACTTTGGCCAGTGCTGCTGTCGCTCCATTTGAGCAGAAGCCATATGCTCCCTGGATTATGAAATTCATCAGGGATAAGTCCTCAGTGCACTACAAGGCTGATTTCCAGAATCACTTTAGTTTCCTGCCACCCATTGAAGTCATCAAGAGTACAATTTCATCAGTTGAAGGGAACGGCAAGTCTGTTATTGATGAAGGAACACGTCCCCTGGATGGACAGTTTCGCAAGGCTGGTTCCTTCTCCACAAATGATGACACTGCCACACAAGACTCTAATGCAAAGGCCTCAGCTCCCAAAGAGTGTGCTCCTCGATTGATGACTGACCGCGAACTTCTTATAAGTCTTCATCAGAAGGTCGATGGCAATCATAAGTGGGTAAAGCATCAACTTGGGTATATTGTGCAGAATATGACTGTGACGTAGAACACTGTCAAGAGGAACCACTACTATGATAATGAAAACCTCAAGCGCTCTTGGGCTATGCTAAATCACATCATGTCTTCTGAAGAATTGGATGAGCTGAACTTTGAAGAATATCCTGACTTCGCTCGCTGTCCTCAGAAGAAGTTCAAGAAAGTCCAAGTTCCTCTGATGGTCACCAGTTCATATTCTTCATCTCGCGAGCACGATGAAGATGAACACATTGGCGATACTGCTGCTGGCCCTGCATCAACAATCGACCCGGACAACGCTGGCGCTCCTTCTTCACCAACAAGATGAAATTCCTCATGGGGCGTTAGTCATCACTTTTTCTTCCCTTTTGGTCTTCGATGACAACGGGGGAGAAAATTTGAGTTAGTCTTCAAGCGGGTCTACATATATATGGGCTATTTTTGTTTAAGTTGCAACTCTCGCTCTTCTCAAGTTTTTGGTTATTGAGTTGTAAACTTAAGTCTGATGGTGGTCTGACACTTTTGAACTATTTCCTCGCATGTTTATTTCCTCAAATACCTTAATGCATGCATGCTGAATTTTGTCAGACACCATTTTCCTCACGCATTTCAAATTCTTCATTTCATATATTCAAATGTGTGTATTAATTACAAGATATAGGGGGAGTTCTCCATGTTTTGAACCTGCCATGTGCATTTGCAGCCCAAAGCAAATTCCTCAAATATGCACATCTTCAGGGGGAGTTCTTCTATATCTTGCAATCAAATTCCTCAAAATCTGTACTTTCACTTCATATGTTTATCCCCGTTGAAAACTTAACCTATTTGTCATCAATCACCAAAAAGGGGGAGATTGTTAGTGCATCTAGTGCCCCTTAGTGATTTTGGTGTATTGAAGACTTATAGGTTAAGGCACTAATGTGTTTGTGAGTATACACAGGCTCTATAAGTCGATGAGGAGTTTCATATATTCGAAGGTTATCGACCCCTAAAAATGTATGTCTTCAAGTGAAGACTTTGCTGAAGACTTTCTGAAGACTTTCTGAAGACTTTGGTGAAGACTTTGTGATGACTTTGAAAATGAAGAAGTTGGTGTGACCTTGAAGATATGAATGAGGAATATGAAGCGTGAAGACTTTTGTTTTCGTAGTTTCATTTCCTTTATTTGAGTCATAGGAAACACCGTACTGTTAAAGGGGGCCGAGGTAATACTAAGGAAAATTTCCAACTGATGCTCAACTCCAAAATCCTCAACCCATACAATTCTTCGAGTGAAGCCTTTGGAAATCTCTTACGGTTCAGACAAGTTTTTTACTGACAGAGACGAAGGTCTTCTGGTCTCTGAGGAAATTGATCTGACTAAGGAGTTAGGATTTCACCAGTGCGAATTGCCTACAAGTGAGGATCGTGATAAGCTGAGGACTTTCATAGTTTGAAATTCCGACCGTTGCTGTGCTTAGCACCAGCTGTCCCCAATCGTTCTTATCCACATAACGGTCATATCATTGGGGGCATTTATGTCTTATCATGTCAGGTTGCACCCTGGCTATAAATAGCCGACCCCCACAACCACTAGCTGGTTGGCTGCTCCGAGAGAGAACTGACACTTGTCATTTAAGAGCAGCCCATCCTCTGAGGACTTTGAGAGAAAATCATCAGTGAGGAAAAACCCACAACCAAACCATAAACCCCATAGTGATTGAGAATCACTAAAGAAATTCCTGTGTGGAACCGATGCTTGTTCGTTTGAGGAATGTGCATCCTCCAGATGGTTAGGCGTCATGGTCTAGTGCTCCTGCAGTCAATTGGGGACCACGAAGTGACCTTGGTCTAGAGCATCCAGCAGTAAATTGTGGATCATCGGGTGACCAGTTTGTGAGGGTTTTGGAAGTCTACCCTGAAGACTTACCACGAGTGTTGGGCGAGGACTGTGTGACCTTAGCTCAAGGAGAATACGGTAAGGACTGTGTGTCCTGGGACTGTGTGTCCTCTGGTTTAAATACCAGGCCGCTCCAAACCAGACGTACGACTGTCACAACAGTTGGAACTGGGTCATCAAACCATTGTCTTCATCAAGCTACCTGGTTCTATTTCCTCAACCTCCTTATTCCTCATAAACCTGTTAATGAAATTGATTGTTACTGTTTGAAGAATTTGACTGGAGACTTTCGCAAATTCCTCACCTCAAATTCTTCAAGTTGCCTTGTTCATCACCGCTTATCCTTATCATGCTACTCACTGTTCGTGCATGTTTCATTTCATCATGATGACTAAGCTGATACTATGCTCCTCATGCACCTGAGTACTTATTCCGCTGCTAGTTATTCATCACATTTCAAATTCCTCAAAGTTGAAATTCCTCAAGTGATGAATTTGTAAAAATCGCCTATTCACCCCCCCCCCCTCTAGCCAATATAACGCACTTTCATGTTTCCCCTTCTGTCACTGGGAAAGGACACCGCGAGATCGAACTCATCACAAAGCACCTCTTCCCATGGCAAGAAAAAATGATCTAGTTTTCCTAACTAAACCAAAGATTCGAAGAACAAATATGAGGCAACAAGTAATCATGCAAATAACAGATCAAAGCAGACTCAAATCATATTCTTGGATAGAAACTAATCATGAACTCAAAATTCATGGGATCCCAATAAACACACCGCAAAAGTCATTACATCAAATAGATCTCCAAGATACCATTGTATTGAGAATCAAAAGAGAGAGAGGAAGCCATCTAGCTACTGCCTACGGACCCGTAGGTCTATTGTGGACTACTCACGCATCATCGGAGAGGCACCCATGAAGACGATGCACCGCTCCGTGATGGTGTTAGATTGGATCTCGTGGTTCTGGAACTTGCGGTGGCTAGAATTGTGTTTCGTCGACTCCCTTAGGGTTTTCCAAATATTTGAGAATTTATCGAGCTGATAGTCGGTGGAGGGGGTTCCTGAGGTGGGCACCACCCACCAGGCCGCACTAGGGGCCTCTGACGTGCCCTGGTGGGTGTTCCCCACCTCGACCTTCTTCTCCCGCACTTGGCCTGCCCACTGGGTGTCTTCTAGCCCAAAAAAATCTCCAAAAAGTTTCACGATGTTTGGGCATCGTTTGGTACTGATTTTCTGCGAAGTAAAAAACAAGCACAAACAACAACTGGCACTTGGCCCTCTGTCAATAGGTTAGTCCCAAAAAATGATATAAAGTAGCTATTAAATGAATATAAAAGATCCAAGATTGATAATATAATAACATGGAACAATCAAAAATTATAGATACATTGGAGACGTATCAGCATCCCCAAGCTTAATTCCTACTCGTCCTCAAGTAGGTAAATGATAAAAACAGAATTTTTTGATGTGGAATGCTGCCTAACATGTTCATCACATATTATTTTCTTTGTAGTCTAGTTTTGACATGAAAACTTTAATACTCAAGCATATCAACAAGGAACCATGTCTTTCAAAATATCAACACTAAAGCAAGTTATCCCTAGCCCATCATGCTCAACCATTAATCCATTCACGAAACACACTCAAATATTAGCTACACCTAATGCTCAAGTACGATCATAGTGCCCCCTAGTTGGTGCTTTATAAGAGAAGATGGAGATGCAAAATAAACAATAAAAATTGCATAAAGCAAATAGATAGGCCCTTCGTAGAGGGAAGTAGGGATTTGTATATCTGCCAGATCTCAAGGTTTAAATTGGTAGAGAAAAATATTTTGGGTGGCATGCCTTTCCTGTCAACGAAAATGACCAAGAGATTTCTATACATTTCCATGCTAGATACATCATAAGAGGTTCCCAAACAGAAAATAAAATGTATTCCTTTTTCCACCATACTTCCACTTTCCATGGCTAGCCGAATCCACGGTTGCCCTCCACACCAACACTTTCCAAGGAATTTATTATTTGACAACATAAAGTAAATAAAAATTATTTTCATTTCATTTTGGTAATGGGCATCCCTATTACCTTCGTACTCTCGTGCAATGACAAGTGAATAAACACTCATCTTGAGAATAACACATCTAGCATGGAAAAATATCGGTCACCCCCTACCGTTTCATGAGCGGTACGAGCACATAAAAAGGAAATTTTATTTTGAAAATTAGATATGGCACATACAAATTTGCTTAGAACGGCATGGAAATAACGCATATAGGTAGGTATAGTGGACTCATGTGGCAAAACTGGGTTTAAGGATTTTGGATGCACAAGTAGTATTTCTACTTAGTACAAGTGAAGGGTAGCAAATAGATTGCAAAGAAACCAACCAAGAAACGAAAATTCACATAAGTGACCATTAAGCATAACTAACACCGAATAATGCACCATAAGTAGGATGTAATTTCACTACACAACTATTGACTTTCGTGCTATCATAGGGAGTCACAAATCTTAACATCAATATTCTTACTAAGCATAGTTACTCACTAACATAAATCACTTATTACTACCGTCATGTCTCATAACAATTAAAAAGAATCAAGTTTAATTTATCAAATGATCTTCATGAATGTTTTTATTATACCCCTCTTGAATATCTATCACTTTGGGACTAGTTTCATATACTGCCATTGCTTTTGACAAGCTCAAATAGATTTAAATGAAGATCATCAGCATAAAAGTTTCTTCTCTCAAAATAATATAAGTTAAGCATGAGAGAATTTCTTCAAAATTTACTAACTCTCAAAATAATCTAAGTGAAGCATGAGAGCATTTCTTCAAACATGTAAAAGCACGCCGTGCTCAAAAAGATATAAGTGAAGCACTAGAGCAATTCCACAGCTCAATAGATTTAAGTGAAGCATATAGAGAAATTCTAATAAATCATTGCATAATTTTGTCTCTCTCAAAGAGGTGTGTGCAGCAAGGATAAAAAAGAAAAACAAACAAAGATACAAGACGCTCCAAGCAAAACTCATGATGTGCGAGGAGTACAAATATAGTTCCAGGTAAAATATTGATGGTTGTTAGAAGAAAGAGGGGATGTGATGTCTACTATGCAACCATCTTCTTGTAGACTCATGTTGGGCCTCCAAGTGCAGAGTTTTGTACGACAGTGGCAATTTTCCCTCAAGTGGATGACCTAAGGTTTATCAATCCGTGGGAGGTGTAGGATGAAGATGGTCTCTCTCAAACAACCCTACAATCAAACAACAAAGAGTCTCTTGTGTCCCAACACACCCAATACAATGGTAAATTGTATAGGTGCACTAGTTCGGCGAAGAGATAGTGATACAAGTGTAATATGGATGGTAGATATAGGTTTTTGTAATCTGAAAATATAAAAACAGCAACGTAACAAATAGTAAATAGTGAGCAAAACGTTGTATAAATTCTTGGAAACAAGGCCTAGGGTCCATACTTTCACTAGTGCAATTTCTCTCAACAATATTGACATAGTTGACTCATATGTAAGTACCTCTCGTGCGACAAAGATTTCACTCCAAAGACAAAAATAGCAGAGAACTCACGAAGAAATTATTGTAGGGTACGAAACCACCTCAAAGTTATCCTTTCCGATTAAACTTATGAGCTATCCCTATAAGTGTCACAAACAGCCCTAGAGTTCGTAATAAAATAACACCTTAAGACACACATCAACCAAAACCCTAATGAACACCTAGATACTCCAATGTGACCACAAGTACCCATGGGCTTGATTATACAATATGCATCACATAATTTCAGATTCATCATGTTCAATCCAACACAAAGAACTTCAAGGAGTGCCCCAAAGCTTCTACGGTAAAGTCAAGACAAAAACGTGTCCCAACCCCTATGCATAGATTCCCAAGGTCATGGAACCCGCAAGTTGATCACCAAAACATACATCAAGTGGATCAATAGAACATCCCATTGTCACCAGGGATATCCCATCGCAAGACATACATCAAGTGTTCTAAAATCCTTAGAGACTCAATCCGATAAGAAAACTTCAATGGGAAAACTCAATTAATCACAACAAGATAGAGAGGGGAAAACTCCATATGATTCAATCTATATCAATAAAGCTCGTGGAACATCAAGATCGTGGCATCTCAAGAACACGAGAGAGAGAGATCAAACACATAGCTACTTGTACATACCCTCAACCCCAAGGGTGAACTACTCCCTCATCATCATAGAGACCACCGGGATGATGAAGATGGCCTTTGGTGATGGTTTCCCCCTCCGGTAGGGTGCCGGAATGGGCTCCCGATTGTTTTTTCATGGCTCTGGAGGTTTGTGGCGGCGGAACTCCCGACCTAGGTTTCTTTTCGGAGGTTTCTATACTTATAGGATTTTTTGGCGTCGAGGGGGGTGGTCGCACCTAGCAGGCTTGTCGCCTCCTCGTGGCTCTTCTGGCCCAGCTCCAATGCTTCAGGGGTCTCTTTTGGTCCAGAAAAAATCATACTAAATTTTCAGCCCATTCCAAGAACTTTTGTTTCTACACAAAAAACGACACCATGGTAGTTGTGCTGAAAACAGCGTCAGTTCAGGTTAGTTCTAATAAAATCATACCAAAATCATGTAGAATTATTGTAAACATGGCATAAATACTTCATAAATTATAGATACGTTGGAGACGTATCAGCATCCCCAAGTTTAATTCCTGCTCGTCCTCGAGTAGGTAAATGATAAAAGAAATAATTTATGAAGTGTGAATACTAGCATAGTGCATAAATTTGATCAATGATAATTCCAAATACTTTTTCTAGCATCATTATATATCATAAACAGTAGCTCATCTCATAAACCTTCTCATGATGAAATGACAAGCTATCCACATGTTAAAGTATAGACTAACAAACTATGCTTTCAGTCACCAAACAATTGCAATTCATCTTATTTTCAGGAATGGTCTATCTAAGAGCTTTGATTTAGCAAATTTCACATACTCAACTATCATATAGTCTTCCATGATTGCTAACACTCAAAGCATATTTATAGAGAAAATGACATCCGTCGAACACAGAGAAAGAGAGGGGCTTAAAGTTTCGCCTCCCAACTTATTTATCATATAGATAATTATCAAAAATAATAATTCATGATCAAATATATTTGAATGGCCATATATGCTTGGATCTTTCCACTACACATGATGCTTTCCAGGAGAAAAAGGAGAAATATAGGAAGTGGTGAAGATCACCATGACTCTTGCATAAAGGTAAGTACTAGAAAGTAAAAGATAGGCCCTTCGCAGAGGGAAGCATTGATTTGCAAAGGTGCGAGAGCTCGAGCTTTTAAAACAGAGATGAATAATAATTTTGGGCAGTATGCTTTCATTTTCACCATAACAACCGAGAGATCTCGGTATCTTCCATGGTAGATACATTATAGGTGGTTCCCAAAAAGAATGGTAAAGTTTTTACTCCCCCTCCACCAATCAATCACACTCCACGGTGAGCCGAATCTACGGGTACCGTGCATATCAACAACATTCCTAGGGGAGTTTTGTATAATTATTTGCATTTTTTTTCTTTGATTTCGGGACTAGGAATCCCTATTACTAGCCACTTTCTCATGAATGATAGTGAATCAACACATACCGTGAGAATAACACACCTAGCATGGAAGATACTGACAGCCCCTAGTTACTATATGAACGATTCGGGCATACAAAACAGAATATTATTTGAAGGTTTAGAGTTTGGCACATGCAAATTTACTTGGAACGGCAGGTAAATACTGCATATAGGTAGGTATGGTGGACTCATATGGAACAACTTTGGGTTTAAGGCTGTTTGTATGCACAAGTAGTATTTCTACTTGGTGCGGAAGTTTTGGCTAATATGAGGTGGAAGCAAGCACCACATGTTGGAGGATCCATAACAATATAACTTCTATGCAAATATACACAACCATAACTCATTACGTTGTCTTCCTTGTCCAACTTCAACTAATTTTCTCAAATTTTAAAATAATTAATGGGTAATCACAATCATACAAGATTTCCAAGATAGTATATTTATATGTGAAATCTCTCTTCCTTCAATATTCTTTCATGAATGGTTCAAGTGACCAATGCGGTGTTTGCTAACTTACAATAAATTTTACCACCTATACTTCTTATATGTGAAGTCATTACTCCCCATGGGATAAACATATAAAGCATATATAATTTCAGATTTATGATATTCAATTCATTCAACCATTTACTCAAAGGATATAAGTGAAGCACGAGAGTAAATGACAAAACTACTCCAAAACATATAAGTGAAGATCAATGAGTAGTCAAAAATTAAGTAGCGATGTGAGGACTTTCTCTCTCTCTATCAATAAAGATTTTCAAATATGATTATTTTATTTAAATAGAAAGCAAAACAAAAATAGCACACCAAGAATAGCACACATCATGTGAACGAATAAAAATTTAGGCTCAACATAGGCTAACCGATAGTTGACCAAGAGAGGTGGGATGCGTAGCATCCCCAAGATTAGATGCTTGAGACTTATTGAAATATGTACTTGGGGTGCCTTGGGCATCCCCAAGCTTGAGATTTAGTACCTCGTTCAATCCTCTCATATCATGGTTTCACCTATTCTCAAAAACTTCATCCACACAAAACTCGAAAAGAACTCGTCGAATAGGTTAGTACACATAATAATAAATCAACTCTTTATGTACTGCCAAGAAAAGTTGAACAATAATTTTCAAACATTAGGTACGGTATACTATCATTTCCACAATTTAAATCTACCAATATAGGCTATGGAAACTATAGGACAAGTAGATAACATAACTATGATAGCAATCTGTCTGAACAGAACAGTCTGTAGCAATATATGAAACCAGTGTACTTATGTAAGTCAAAACAATATGACAATTTAGGACATGCTATAAAATTTATATGAAAACACTGTGTAAAATTATCAGAAACTTTCCATGTTCCAGTAAAATATGAAAATTCAAACACTAAGGCAGAAGTTTCTGTTTTTACCCAGCACATATCAAAACATGCAATGCAAGCATCCTAAGGCAATTCTTTGAACTTTTTATTGATAAACCAGATTATAAATAACACCTAACATAAAAAAACAAAATAAAATGAAGCTCCAAGCAAAACTCATATTATGTGATGAATAAAAATATAGCTCCAAGTAAGATATATCGATAGTGTTGAAGACGAAAGAGGGGATGCCTTTCAGGGCATCCCCAAGCTTAGGCGCTTGAGTATTCCTTGAATATTACCTTGGGGGTTCCTTGGGCATCCCCAATATTAGCTTCTTGTCACTCCTTATTCCCCTCATATCGGTGTCTCACCCTATACTTGAAAACTTCAATCACACAAAACTTAACGGAACTTCGTGAGATGGGTTAGTGTAGTAAATATAGATCATTCACTTAGGTACCGTCAAGACAAGATTCATAATTATTCCCAAATGATATATACTGTATTCCATCATTCCCACAATTTTTATTGCTCAATATAATCTATAGGAACACTTGAAACAAGCAAACTATGCATGCAAAACAGAATCTGTAAAAAATAGAATAGTCTGTAAAGATCTGAATGATCACCATACTTCCCTAACTCTAAGAATTATTAAAAAATAGGAAAACTCATGGAATATAAATATAATTTTTTTTGTAAAAATTTCAGCATTTTTTGACGCTCCATTAAAATCAGGTAGTTCATATACTGGACGCAAAACTTTCTGTTTTTGCACAGAATCAAACAAGCAAGTATCCACACTATCCCAAAGGATTTACTTGGCACTTTATTGAAATAAAAGACACAAAACATGATTACTACAGTAGATTAATCATGTGAAAACATATAAACAGAAGGTAAAAGTGTTGGGTTGTCTCCTAACAAGCACTTTTCCTTAATGCCTTTTAGCTAGGCATGATGATTTCAATGATGCTCGTATAGGAATATAATTGAAACATGCAAAAGAGCATCATGAATCTCATGACAAGCACATTTAGGTCTAACCCACTTCCTATGCATAGGGATTTTGTGATCAAACAATTGATCGGATCAAGAATCAACTAGCATAGGAAGGCAAAACAACCATAACTCCAAAACAAGCATATGTTCCTCCCTCATAATAATTTTAAGTAGCATCATGAAGGAATTCCACAACATAACCAGCACATAAAGCATTATTTTCATGATCTACAAGCATATAAAATTTATCACTCTCCACATAAGCAAACTTCTTCTCATTCATAATAGTGGGAGCAAACTCAACAAAATAACTATCATGTGACACTTGATTGACATAACCACTTTGACTATTAAAATCATGATGACAAGTTTCATGGTTGTCATTACTCTTTATAGCATACGTGTCATCACAATAATCATCATAGATAGGAGGCATGCCATCATCATAATAGTTTTGCTCATCAATACTTGGTGGACAAAAAATATCATCTTCATCAAACATAGCATCCCCAAGCTTGTGGCTTTGCATATCATTAGCATCATGAATATTAAGATAATTTATACTAACAATATTTCTATCATTATCATCACTCAAAGATTTAGTGCCAAACGTTTTAATAACTTATTCTTGTATCACTTGAGCATAATTTTCCTTTCCATCATTTTCACAAAAGACATTAAAAAGATGAAGCATATGAGGCAACCTCAATTCCATTTTTTGTAGTTTTCTTTTATAAAACCAAACTAGTGAAAAACAAGAAACTAAAAGATTTTATTGCAAGATCTAAAGATATACCTTCAAGCAATCACCTCCTTGGCAACGACGCCAGAAAAGAGCTTCATGTCTACTACACAACCTTCTTCTTGTAGACTTGTGTTGGGCCTCCAAGCGCAGAGTTTTTTCGGAAAGTGGCAATTTTCCCTCAAGTGGATCACCTAAGGTTTATAAATCCATGCGAGGTGTAGGGTGAAGATGGTCTCTCTCAAACAACCCTGCAATCAAATAACAAAGAGTCTCTTGTGTCCCCAACACACCCAATACAATGGTAAATTGTATAGGTGCACTAGTTCGGCGAAGAGATGGTGATACAAGTGTAATATGGATGGTAGATATAGGTTTTTGTAATCTGAAAATATAAAAACAGCAAGGTAACAAATAGTAAACAGTGAGCAAAACATTGTATAAATTCTTGGAAACAAGGTCTAGGGTCCATACTTTCACTAGTGCATTTCTCTCAACAATATTGACATAGTTGAATCATATGTAAGTACCTCTCGTGCAACAAAGAGTTCACTCCAAAGTCACAAATAGCGGAGAACTAATGAAGAAATTATTGTAGGTTATGAAACCACCTCAAAGTTATCCTTTCCTATCAATCTTATGAGCTATCCCTATAAGTGTCACAAACAGCCCTAGAGTTCATAATAAAATAACACCTTAAGACACACATCAACCAAAACCCTAGTGTCACCTAGATACTCCAATATCACCACAAGTACCCATGGGCTTGATTATACGATACGCATCACATAATTTCAGATTCATCATGTTCAATCCAACACAAAGAACTTCAAGGAGTGCCCCAAAGTTTCTACCGGAAAGTCAAGACAAAAATGTGTGCCAACCCCTATGCATAGATTCCCAAGGTCACAGAACCCGCAAGTTGAACACCAAAACATACATCAAGTGGATCAATAGAACATCCCATTGTCACACGGGATATCCCAACGCAAGACATACATCAAGTGTTCTCAAATCCTTAAAGACTCAATCCGATAAGAAAACTTCAAAGGGAAAACTCAATTCATCACAACAAGATAGAGAGGGGAAAACTCCATATGATTCAATCTATATAAATAAAGCTCGCGGTACATCAAGATCGTGCCATCTCAAGAACACGAGAGAGAGAGAGATCAAACACATAGCTATTGGTACATACCCTCAGCCCCGAGGGTGAACTACTCCCTCCTAGTCATGGAGACCGTCGGGATGATGAAGATGGCCTCCGGTGATGGTTTCCCCCTCCGGCGGGGTGCCGGAACGGGCTCCCAATTGGTTTTTCGTGTCTTTGGAGGTTTGCGGCAGCGGAACTCTCGATCTAGGTTTCTTTTCGGAGGTTTCTATATCTATAAGAATTTTTGGCATTGGTCTCACGTCAAGAGGTGCCACGAGGTGTTGATAAGCCTGCTACTAGCGGTCTAGGGGTGGCCGCGCCTAGCAGGCTTGTCGCCTCCTCGTGGCTCTTCTGGCCCAGCTCCAATGCTTCGGGGGTCTCTTTTGGTCTAGAAAAAATCATACTAAATTTTCAGACCATTCCGAGAACTTTTATTTCTGCACAAAAAACGACACCATGGTAGTTCTGTTGAAAACAGCGTTAGTCCGGGTTAGTTCTAATAAAATCATACCAAAATCATATAGAATTATTGTAAAGATGGCATGAATACTTCATAAATCATAGATACGTTGGAGACATATCACGATGCCACTCGGGGGAATCCCCAAGCTTAGTTGCTTGTTACTCCTTGGATATTATCTTGGGTGCCATGGGAATCCCCAAGCTTAGGATCTTCTTACACCTTATTCCTTCATCCATCGTGATCTCACCCAAAACTTGAAAACTTCAATCACACAAAACTTAACAAAATCTTCGTGAGATCCGTTAGTATAATAAAGCATATCAGCACTCTAGGTACTGTTGTAAACCCATTCATATTTTATTATTGCATTATATATGTTGCATTCTAACTTTACCATGACTTATACCCTCCAATACAAGCCATAGATTCGTTAAAACAAGCATACAATGCAACGAAAGCAGAATCTGTCTCAAACAGAATAGTCTGTAGTAATCTGTACTATAACCATACTTATGTAACTCTAAAAATTCTGAAAACTTCGGAAACCTTAAATAATTTGTATAGAAATACTGTGCACAAAGTTCATCTCATTATCATGCTCCAGTAAATAATTAAAATTCGTTCACTGGAGGTAAAGTTTCTGTTTCAGATTCAACATTGTTTCTACTCATCTTATGAATCATCCTAAAGGATTTACTTGGCACAAACACTAAATAAAACATAAAAGCACAATAATAACAGATGCATAATTGTGTAAAAACTCAAAAACAGAAAGGAGAAGATAAAAAAATTATTCATTGGGTTGCCTCCCAACAAGAGCTATCATTTTACGCCCCTAGCAAGGCATAAAGCATAGGTTCAAGTATTGTCATCTTTAATTTTTACTCCATAGAAGGCCCTCATGAGTGATTCAATTGGCAGATTAATTCTTGTTCTAGGTAAGTGTCCCATATCCTTCCTAAGTAGAAATTGAAATTTAATATTGCCTTCTTTCATATCAATCACAGCGCCTATAGTGCATAAAAACGGTCTACCAAGTATGATGGGACAAGACGGATTGAATCAATATCAAGAAGAGTAAAATCAATGGGCACATAGTTCCTATTTGCAATAATAAGAACATAATTAATTCTTCCCAAAGGCTTTTTAATAGTAGAATCCATCAAGTGCAAATTAAGAGAACATTCTTCAATATTGGTAAGACCAAGCACATCACATAGAGATTTCGGAATTGTGGAAACACTAGCACCCAAACCACATAAAGCAAAGTATTCATAATCTTTAATCTTGAATTTAATGTTACGTTCCCACTCATCATGCAATTTTCTAGGAATTGAAATATCTAATTCCAACTTTTCTTCTCAGGATTTCATCATGGCATCAACAATATGTTTAGTAAAAGCTTTATTTTGTTCATAAGCATGGGGTGAATTTATCATAGATTGCAGAAAATAAATACAATCAACCAAGGAGCAACTATCATAATTAAAGTCTTTGTAATCAAATATAGTGGGCACATCACTAGTAAAGTTTTGACCTCTCCAAACCCACTTTCATCAACTTTTTTCATGAAGATTTTCACCCTCCAAATTATTGGGACGCCCTCTAGCTAAAGTTGACTCTTATTCAGTCCCGTTATCATCAATTTTAGTATTACTAAACAAGGAATCAATAGAGCAAACACAAATCATTTTAAGATCTTAATCATTTTTATGAAAGTAATCGCTAGAAAATGCCTTTTCTAAAAATTCTCTTTTAGCTCTAAGCATAGTGGTTCTTTCTTACTTTCATCCATAGAAACATTTAAAGCTTTAATTGATTCGTTAATATTCGGTGGGAAAGCATTCAACTTGATATTCTCTACATCATGGGAAATTCTATCAATGCTTCTAGACATATCATCAATCTTATTCAACTTTTCTTGTATCAAAATATTGAAAGATTTTTGAGCATTGATAAATTCTTTAAAATTACTCTCAAGATCAGAGGTGTTCCTATTATTATTGTAAGAAGAATTACCATAGGAATTACCATAATTATTAGAGGAATTTCCAGGAAAAGGCCTAGGATTAAAATTACCTCTATAAGCATTGTTATTGAAATTGTTTCGCGGGATGAAATTCACATCTACGGAATCATTATTTCGCTAAATAAAAGTAGACAAAGGCGCATCATTAAGATCAATAGGAGCATTTTTACTAGCAACCAACTTCATAAGACCATCAACCTTTTCACTGAAAGTACCAATTTCTTCAACCGAATTAACTTTTTTACTGGTAGGTGCTCTTTCAGTATGCCATTGTGAATAATTTGCCATGATATTATCTAGAAATTTAGTAGCTTCACCCAAGGTAATTTCCATAGAATTACCACCCGTGGTGGAATCTAAAAGATTTCTAGAAACAAAATTCAATTCCGCATAAAAAATTGTATATTCATCCAAAGATTTAAACCATGAGTAGGACAATTTCTTAGCATCAATTTCATTATTTCCCAAGATTGCACAACATGTTCATGATCAAGTTGCTTAAAATTCATGATTTGAGTTCGAAGGGAAATAATTTTCGTGGGCGGGAAATACTTAGTAATAAAAGCATCCATGCACTTATCCGAAGAATAGATACTATTGCGAGGCAAAGAAGAAAACCAAATTTTTACACGACCCCGCAAAGAGAAAGGAAATAATTTCAACTTCACAATTTCATTGACCACATATTTCTTCTTTTGAATATCACACAATTCTACGAACATGTTTAGATGGGATGCGGCATCCTCATTAGGAGTACCAGAAAATTAATCTTTCATGACAAGATTCAACAAAGCGACATTAATATCACAAGACTCATGCACTAGTGGTGGGAGGAGCAATCGGAGTGCTAATAAAATCATTATTATTGGTATTGGAAAAATCACATGATTTGGTGTTTTCTTGAGTCATCTTGACTACACAAACAAGATTGCAAGCAAACAAGAGATCCGAGGAGAAAAGGGCAAACAAAAAACAAGGCGAATAAAACGGAAAATTTGTGAAGTGGGGGAGAGGAAAACGAGAGGCAAATGGAAAATAATGTAAATTGCAAGGAGATGAGATTTCTTTTTTAGGAACCTGATACATGTTGATGATGTCTCCCCGCCGCCCAAGATTGGCATGCTAGAGAGATTGCTTCCTCCCCGGCAACGACGCCAGAAATTCCTTTGACGTGGCTTGCAACTGCGTCGGTATTTCCCCAAAGATGAAGGGACGATGCAGCACAGCGACGGCAAGTATTTCCCTCAATTATGAAATCAAGGTATCAATGTGTAGAGGAAGATAAAGCACCTATGTAAACATCACCTGCACACAAACAACAAATACCTGCAACCTGACGCATAAGAGAGGTTATCAATCTCTCAACGATGATAGTATAGATTAGATTGCGATAGGTATGGAAAATAGATCTCGCAAGAACACACAATAAAATAAGTAAAAAAGTGCAGCAAGGCATTTTTGGGTTTTCAGATTAATAGATTTGAAAACAAACGAAGCAAAAAATATAGATCTAAAAGCAATATGTTGGAAAAGTAGACCCAGGGGCGTAGGTTTCACTAGTGGATTTTCTCATGAGTATAACACACGGTGGGTGAACAAATTATTGTTGGGAAATTGATAGAACATAAAATAATCATGACGATATCTAGGCAATGATCATTATATAGGCATCCGTCCAATATAAGTAGACCGAAACAATTCTGCATCTACTTCTATTACTCCACACATCGACCGCTATCCATCATGCATGTAGTGTAATAAGTTCATGGAAAAACGGAGTAACGCAATAAGAACAATGACATGATGTAGACAAGATCTATTCATGTAGGAACAGACCCTGTCTTGTTATCCTTAATGGCAACCATACATGTGTGCCTTGATGCCCCTTCTATCACTAGGAAAGGACACCGCAAGATCGAACCCATCACAAAGCACCTCTTCCCATGGCAAGAAAAATCGATCTAGTTGGCCTAACTAAACCAAATATTTGAAGAATAAATACGAGTCTATAAGTAATCATGCAAATAAGAGATCAAAGAAGACTCAAATCATATTCATGGATAGAAACTGATCATGAACTCAAAATTCATCGGATCCCAACAAACACATCGCAAAAGTAATTATTACAATAGATTTCCAACAGACCATTTTATTGAGAATCAAACGAGAGAGAAAGAGAGAGAGGAATCCATCTAGCTACTGCCTACGGACTTGTAGGTCTATGGTGGACTACTCACGCATCATCGAAGAGGCACCCATGAAGACAATTCACCCCTCTGTGATGGTGATAGATGGGATCTCGTTGTTCTGGAACTTGCGGCGGTTGGAATTGTGTTTCATCGACTCCCTTAGGATTTTCCGAATAATTGATAATTTATAGAGCTGATAATCGTTGGAGGGGGTTCCCGAGGTGGGCACCACCCACCAGGCCGTGCCAGGGGCCTCTATCGCGCACTAGTGGGTGTTACCCACCTCGACCTTGTTCTCCGGAACTTCTCTGGACCATTGGGTGTCTTATGGCCCAAAATAATCTCCAAAAAGTTTTACTGTGTTTGGGCTTCGTTTGGTACTGATTTTCTGCGAAGTAAACAACAAGCAAAAAAATAGCAATTCGCACTTGGCACTATGTCAATAGTTTAGTCCCAAAAATGATATAAAGTTGCTATAAAATGAGAATAAAACATCCAAGATTGATAATATAATAGCATGGAACAATCAAAAATTATAGATACGTTGGAGACGTATCAGTGGCACATGCAAATTTACTTCGAACGGCAGGTTAATACCGCATATAGGTAGATATAGTGGACTCGTCTGGAATAACTTTGGTTTAAGGATTTTGAAGCACAAGCAGTATTCCCGCCTAGTATAGGTGAAGGCTAGCACATAGGTTGAGAAGCGTCCAGCTAGAGAGCGAAGACGGTCATGAACATGCATTATGAATAATAAACATTGAATTCTATCATGAGTAGGATATGGACACCATGAACATAAATATCGTGAAGGCTATGTTGGTTTTGATTCAACTACATACGTGAACATGTGCCAAGTCAAGCCACTTTAAACATTTAGAGGAGGATACCATATCATCACACTACATCACAACCATTTTAATGCATGTTGACATCAAAGATAAATCATTATCCACTCCTAGCTACTTAAGCATGGCATGAAAAAATATAATCTCTAATTTTCATTGCAAACATAATATATTGAATCATGGATACTAGGTTAAACATATTTACAAAAACAAAAACAAGTTGAGTTCATACCCACTTCTCTCTACCACAATCAATTCATCAAATATCGTCATTATTGCCTTTCACTTGCATGAACGAATGATATGAAAATAATAATAGTGCAAGAGTGCTATGGACTAAGCTGGAATCTGCAAAATAATTATTCAAGAGGAGAAGACAAAGTAATATGGGCTCTTTGTTAGATCAACAATAGTGCATATGAGAGCCACTCAACATTTTCATCGTGGTCTTCTCCTTAGTATGATGATACATCCATTTTGCATCATGTTTTACTACTGTTATTTATAATGTTTTTATGCATAATAATGCTTTGGGGAGTAATTCTAATGCCTTTTCTCTCACAATTTGCAAGGTTTACATCAAGAGGGAGAATGTCGGCAACTGGAATTCAGCACCCTGAAAAAGCACGTCAGAGATACCTACTCTACACAACTCCAATGAAGCTAAAAAATTATGGAGATTTTTTATTCAATAAATGAAAAATACTGGAGCTAGAAACTCTCGTAGGGGGGCCACCAGGTGGCCACGCCCCACCAGGGCATGGGTGCCACCCCTGGCGCACCCCGATGGAGCGTGGGCACCCAGGCCCACCTTCGGTGCCCCCCTTCTGGTATCAAATCCCAAAAACCCTACAAAATTGATAGTGGGTACTTTCGGTATGAAGCGTCACCGCCTCGAGGCGGAACTTGGGCAGGACCACTTTTGTCGTCCGGTGGAGTGATTCCGACACGTCGGGGGAACTTCCCTCCCGGAGGGGGAAATCAAAGCAATTGTCATCACCAACAACCCTCTCATCTTTGAAAGGCCATTCTTCATCAATATCTTCAACAGAACCAACTCCTCTCTAACCCTAGTTCATCTCTTGAGTTCAATCTTTGTACCGGAACCTTAGATCGGTACATGTGGGTGACTAGTAGTGTTGATTACCTTGTGTAGTTGATTGCTATATGGTTTATTTGGTGGAATATCATGTGTTCAGGTCTATTATGCTATTTAATACCCCTATGATCTTGAGAAATATTATTTGTGAGTAGTTACCTTTGTTCTTGAGGTTACGGGAGAAGTCATGTTGCAAGTAATCATATGAATTTCATATGTGTTCGATATTTTGATGATATGTATGTTGTGATTCCCTTAGTGGTGTCATGTGACGGTCGACTACATGAAACTTCACCATCCTTGGGACTAAGGGAATGCATTGTGGAGTAGTTATTAGATGATGGGTTGCTAGAGTAACAGAAGCTTAAACCCTAGTTTATGCGCTACTTCGTAAGGGGCTGATTTGGGTCCACATGTTTAATGCTACGGTTAGACTTTGTGTTAATACTTTTCTCATAGTTTCGGATGCTTGCGAGGCAGTTAATCATAAGTAGGTTGTTAGTTCAAGTAATAATAGTACCTTAGCACCGGTCCACCCACATATCAAATTATCAAAGTAGCAAACACAAATCAAACCAACATGATGAAAGTGACTAGATGAAATTCACGTGTACCCTCAAGAATACTTTGCTCATCATAAGAGATACTTTTGGCATGTCCATTGCCACAAAAGGATTGGGCTACCTTGTTGCACTTTACCTATTGTTACCGTTACTTACTCGTTACAAATTACCTTGCTATCAAAACACTTGCTACTACAATTTCAATGCTTGCAGCAATTACCTTGCTGAAAACTGCTTATCATTTCCTTCTGCTCCTCGTTGGGTTTGACACTCTTACTTATCGAAAAGACTATGATTGATCCCCTATACTTGTGGGTCATCATATGATTCAACAAAAGAAAGAGAATTTCAGAGAAACACACTGAATTTTTTAGTTTTTCTTGAAGAAAGCAAATAAAAGAAGGGAAAACAAAAATGAGAAAAACTATTTACAGGGGAGAACTCCCAACAAGCAAAAGAAGAAACAAGAAATCTTTTTGGGTTTTCTTTTAATAATATAACTAATTAAACTAGAAAGAAAAACTGAAAAGAAACAAGAGATATTTTTGGATTTTTCTTAGAGTTTTTCAAACATGCAAAAAGAAAGCAAGAAAATAAATCTAGCATGGATAACACAATGAAAAAGTGTGGACACTGACAACTGAACAAAATGTGTGTGAACAAGAATATAATGTCGGTAGAAATGCGTACTCCCCCAAGCTTAGGCTTTTGGCCTAGCTTGGTAATCACCATCCGTGATATCCATCTGGTCCCATGTAGAAGTGTTGTGGCAACGGCACCTAAGCGTCCCACTCCTAGGGCTCCTCCTCTGTTGCCGCTTGGCCGTTCCGGTAGGCAACAATGTCATCTGGCATGATCCTGTTCCATTCCTGGCAACAGAATCAAACAAAGCAGGTGCAGGCAACGGGATAATATCATGGGTAACCACGCTGAAAACTAAGTTGTAGCGAATACTATGAAAAGAATCAGCTACATCAATAAATTGATGGTATTCTAGTGCCTTGTGATCTAGATAAACTTGGAGCAAAATATAATCATGTAGGCGCATCTAAACTTTAAAATGACTCGCTAAGAGGGCAGCATAAATACCACCGGGTATCTTGCCCTTATTCCTGTTAAGGTGTAGGTGACGTGTAATAATATCCCTGTTGGGGAACGTCGCATGGGAAACAAAAAAATTCCTACGTTCACGCAAGACCTATCCATGGTGATGAGCATCTACGAGAGGGAGATTGGATCTACATACCCTTGTAGATCGCTAAGCGGGAAGCGTTAAGAAACGCGGTTGGTGTAGTCGAACGTCGTCGCGATCCAAATCGCCGAGCGTCTCGCGATCTCATCACGATCCGTCCCGCGATCCAATCACGATCCGTCCTGCGAACTCATCACGATCCGTCCCGCGAACTCATCATGATCCGTCCCGCGAACTCATCACGACCCGTCTCGCGATCTTGATCACAGTCCTTCTAATCTAGCGCCAAACGGACGGCACCTCCGCGTTCAGCACACATACGGCTTGATGACGATCTCCGCCATCTTGATCCAGCAAGAGGGAGCGGAGAGGTAGAAGAGTTCTCCGGTAGCATGACGGTGCTCCAGCGATGGTGGTGGAGCTATTCTGGCAGGGCTTCGCCTAAGCACTGCAGAAATCCGATCTAGAGGAGAAACTATGCACTGGAGGAACGGGCAGCACGTGGCTGAAAATTTTGTGCCAAAACCCTAAAATCCTCTAGTATATATAGGAGGAGAGGATGAGGAGGCTTGGCTGCCAAAAAGCCAGCCCTTGGGTCAGCCGAAGTGGGGAGGATAGGAGGACTCCTCCAATCCTAGTAGGACTAGGATTCCTCCTTTTTTGGCCTTTTTCCACCTTTTTCCCTTTGGGCTTTTTCTCCCAGCCGCATGGGCCTTGTGTGGGACTTCCACCATCCCACAAAAGGCTGGTATTTACTCTCCCACAGCCCATGAAGCCTCTTGGGTCGAAATACCACTGCCGGTAGTCTCCCGGTACACTACCGGCACTCCCGGTACATTACCGATTAGCCCGAAACTTTTCCGGCGACCAAAATGGGACTTCCTATATATCAATATTTACCTCCGGACCATTCCGGAGCTCCTCGTGATGTCCAAGATCTCATCCGGGAATCCTAACAACCTTCGGTCACCACCATACATAACTCTATACTACTGAAACGTCACCAAACCTTAAGTGTGCAGACCCTGGGGGTTCGAGAACTATGTAGACATGACCGAGACACCTCTAAGGTCAATAACCAATAACGGGACCTGGATGTCCATATTGGTTCCTACATATTCTACGAAGATCTTTATCGGTCAAACCTCTATGTCAAGGATTCAGTTAATCCCGTATGATGTTCCCTTTGTTCTTCGGTATGTTACTTGCCCGAGATTCGATCGTCGGTATCTCCATGCCTAGTTCAACCTCGTTACCGGCAAGTCTCTTTACTCATTCCGTAATACAAGATCCCGTGACTAACACTTAGTCACATTGCTTGCAAGGCTTGTTGTGATGTTGTATTACCGAGTGGGCCCTGAGATACATCTCCATCACACGGAGTAACAAATCCCAGTCTTGATCCATGCCAACCCAACAGACACCCTCGGAGATACCTATAAAGTACCTTTATAGTCACCCAGTTACGTTGCGACGTTTGATACACACAAGGCACTCCTCCGGTGTCAGTGAGTTGCATGATCTCATGGTCATAGGAACGGATACTTGACATGCAGAAAACAGTAGTATTAAACTGACACGATCATATGCTACGTTTGTAGTTTGGGTCTTGTCCATCCCATCATTCTCCTAATGATGTGATCCTGTTATCAAATGACATCTCATGTCAATGGCTAGGAAACCTTAACCATCTTTGATCAACGAGCTAGTCTATTAGAGGCATACTAGGGACATGGTTTTGTCTATGTATCCACACATGCATCTAAGTCTCTGATCAATACAATTATAGCATGGATAATAAACGATTATCATGAACAAGGAAATATGATAATAACTAATTTATTATTGCCTCTAGGGCATATTTCCAATAGTCTCCCACTTGCACTAGAGTCAATAATCTAGTTCACATCACCATGTGATTCGCATTGTTATGAATCTAACACCCAATTGAGTTCTGGGGCTCGATCATGCTTTGCATGTGAGAGAGGTCTGTTAGTCAACGGGTCTGTGACATTCAATACTTCACGATGTAGTGCATGACGTAAAATAGCAAGGTCAGGGGCACTCGATGCACTGACCTTCTCCCTAGAAATTAAATACTTCGCGATGAATAAAGCAAAGTAGTGCACGAAAGGAAACTGCAGACTAGAGGAGTGGCATTGGAAACGCCTCTTTATCACCCACTGTTGAAGTGAGGATAAAGTCATCAAACTCTGCTGGCCTAGGCTCTCCTAATTCCCTGTCAGAAGGAATCAGACAAATGCCACAAAATCGGTAAGCGGGATATGATAAGTTTCAACATATAGATCAAACTGCACCTCGAGAGGATTATTCTTACACCAAAAATGAAAACTTTGCACAAATGAATTTGTAAGGACGTGGTGTTGGTCACACTCATCTATGAGGAAGTTGGTCAGCCTAGCATTAGCAACGAATTGGGCACACTCTTGATGGAACCTGGTCACCTCCATGAAGGGATTATGCAGCCATTCGCACAGCCGCACTCCATCTTTCTTGGAGTATTAAGGTCATTGACCGACGATTCCCAATGACTCCTTTAGCATTCCTCTTGGAAGAAAACTTCCTAAAGAAACTCATCTTATTCCTGCAAATAATTTTCTGAAATTTTTTGGGACACACAACTTTTGTCAATAAAACTTCACAAGATTGATAGCAACTACTCATAAGGATGCCTATAGGCCATAGCAAGCATTCAAACTACTTAGAACTCTAAGAATTCAACATGCAAGCCCATCTACAGCAGCACCAAGAGTGGCTAATTATTCTGAAAATAAACCACTAAATCAAAAACTAATTGGAGCAATGTGGCAGTCACATACCAAGAAGCAATCCCCCAAAACAGTTTCGGAAATGGAGCTTCGAGCAAAGAGATCGAAATCCATGGGTTTGTGAGCACGAACACGAGAGAGAGCTATGGTATTTTTTTCCTGGAGGTAAGGGATGCCATGGGATAAAGAAGTCAGGGGACCCACGTGGGGACCACAACCCACCAGGGCACGCCTGGGGTTGCTGGCGCGCCCTGGTGTCTTGTGGGCACCAGGTGCACCCCCTCTGAAGTTATTTGCACCAGAAATTTAGAAATATTTAGAAAAAATCGTGTTAAATTTCCAGGACACTCCGGAAACTTTTATTTTTGGGTCATTTTTATTGCACGGAGAAATCAGAAAACATGATAAACATGGCATTTTATTTTATTTAACTACGAAAAAAGAAAATAAAATGGGTACAGAAGGTGGTGTCTACTAAATTCATAAACTTCATACCTCTCAAAAATGATCCGTTAATAAGGTTGATCAAGTCTTATTAATAACCGCCTTCAATTAGCATGAAACCGAAGAACTTTCGTAAAACACTAAGTTACCTCAACAGGGATATGCATATCCCCAACCATGATTATATCATTGTTTTTTTGGCAATAGCTAGAGGTAGTCAAAAGCTTCCAATAGTGAGTGTCGGAGAATTTTCAATAACATTTAAACCATTCACTTGGAATTGTTTCTTCGGAAACTGCATCGTATGCTCATTACCATTTATATGAAAAGTGACCTTGCTATTATTGTAATCAATAACAGCCCCTACAGTATTCAAAAAGGGTCTACCAAGGATAATCGACATGTTGCCGTCCTCGGGCATCCCAAGAATAACAAAGTCTGATAAGATAGTAGCATTTGCAACAACAACGGGCACATCCTCACAAATACCGATGGGTATGGCAATCGATTTGTCATCCATTTGCAAAGATATTTCAGTAGGTGTGAGTTTATTCAAATCAAGTCTTTTATATAAACAGAAAGGCATAACACTAACACCAGCTCCCAAGTAACACAAAGCAGTTTTGACATAATTTCTTTTGATGGCGCAAGGTATAGTTGGTATTTCAGGATCTCTTTTAGGTACTCCATCCTTAAATGAATAATTAGCAAGCATGGTGGAAATTTCAGCTTCAGGTATTTTTCTTTTATTAGTGATGATGTCTTTCATATATTTTGCATAAGGGGCCATCTTTAAGATATCAATTAAGCGGGTACGCAAAAACACTGTCCTAAGCATTTCAGCAAGGCGTTAAAATTCTTCATCGTCCTGTTTCTTAGATGGTTTAGTTCGAAAAGGCATGGATTTCTGAACCCATGACTCTCTTTCTTTACCATGTTTCTAGCCACAAAGTCTTTTTTATCATATCGATCATTTTTAGGTTGTGGGTCATCAAGATCAACATCAGGTTCTATTTCTACATCCTTATATGGTTCTTTACCATTGTTTGGTTGCGTATCTTCATAAACATCATCATTATCATTATCATTATCACTAGGTGAATGTTCATTACCAGATTGAGTTTCGGCATCACAAATAGAGACATCATTATTATCAGGAGGTTTTTCTATCTCAGGTTCACTAGAGGTGTGCAAAGTCCTATCATTTTTCTTTTTCTTTTCTTTTTAGAAGGACTAGGTGCATCAGCATTAATTCTTTGAGAGTCTTGTTAAATTCTTTTACTATGACCTTCAGGATAAAGAGGTTCTTGGGTCATTCTACCTCCTCTAGTCACTACTCTAATAGCATGATCATTCATATTATTATTCATTTCATCAAGCAATTATCTTTAAGATTTAGCAACTTGTTCTAAATGGGTTTTAACCATAGAGGCATGTTTTCCTACACCTCTAACATCATTATTGATTCTAAATAAAAAGTCACTCACACGAGCAATCATATAAGAATTATATTTCAATTGTTTTAGAACATTTTCATTGAAGTGATCTTGTTTCCCAATGTAGTTATCAAACTCATATAGGCATTAACTAGGATGTTTATTGTAAGGGATGTCACCTTAATCAAACTTTAATAAAGAATTTATATACCACCTATGAAGGTGGTGGTGCGTCAAGGCCATGTATTTATTCAATAGGTGGTAAATTCTTGACATCCTCAGCTTTAATACCTTTTTCCTTCATACATTTCTTTGCCTCTTGCATATCTTCAGGACTGAGAAATAAGATGCCCCTCTTCTTCGGAGTGGGTTCAAGTGGTGATTCAGGGAGAATCCAATCATCATAATTCTTCAATATATTATTCAATAGTTCCTCGGCTTGTTCAACAGTTTGTTCCCTGAAAACACAACCAGCACAACTATCTAGGAAGTCCCTAGAAGCATTAGTTAGTCCATTATAGAAGATATCAAGTATTTCATTTTTCTTAAGAGGGTGATCAGGCAAAGCATTAAGAAATTGGAGAATCCTCCCCCAAGCTTTTGGGAGACTCTTTGCTTCAATTTGCACAAAGTTAAATATTTCATGTAAGGCACCTTGTTTCTTATGAGCAGGAAAATATTTTTCAGAGAAGGAGTAAATCATATCCTGGGGGCTACGCACGCAACCAGGAGCAAGAGTATTGCACCATATCTTAGCATCACCCTTTAATGAGAACGGAAATAATTTGAGAATATAGTAGTAGCAAATATTCTCATCATGAGAGAAAAGGGTGACTATATCATTCAACTTAGTAAGATGTGCCGATATAGTTTCAGTTTCATAGCCATGGAAAGGATTAGATTCAACCAAAGTAATTAACTATGGGTCGACAGAGAATTCATAATCCTTACCGATAATAAAGTTAGGTGAAGTAGAAAGCTTAGGATAACATTTCATTCTAGCATTCAAAGTCTTTTGTTTATACTTGCAAAGTAGTTTCTTAAGATCATCTCTATCCTTACAAGCAAGAATCTCTCTAGCTACTTCTCCATCCAAAACATAACCCTCGGGTATCTTAGGCATTTCAAATCTAGGAGAGCTAGGTCTAATAGGTGTTTCATTATTCCCAGTTTCAAAGACTTCATCAGTTTCAGTAGTTTCATGAGTTTCAATAATTTCATTCTCTTTAGCTCTAGCAATTTGTTCATCAAGAAATTCACCTAGTGGCACAGTATCATCAACCAAGGTACTAGCATCATCATAAGCATCATTCATAGCAGAAGTAGCATCATCAATAACTTGTGACATATCAGGATTAATAGCATGTGGTGGTGTTGCAAGTCTACTCATAACAGAAGGTGGATCAAGTGCAGAGTGTGATGGCAAATCCGTACCTCCCCTTGTCTTAGAGGGAGTGATCTTGGTTCTTGTATCCTTCTGATTCTTCATACTGATAAATTGATATAAATCCCAAGTGACTCGGCAAATATAGCTATGCTCCCCTGCAACCGCGCCAGAAAAAGGTCTTGATAACCCACAAGTATAGGGGATCGCAACAGTTTTCGAGGGTAGAGTATTCAACCCAAATTTATAGATTTGACACAAGGGGAGCCAAAGAATATTTGAGAGTATTGGCGGTTGAGTTGTCAATTCAACCACATCTGGAGATTAAATACCTTGAACAAAGTGATCAGTATCACAGTAATATGATAGTTTGATAGAAGTGGTAACAATAACAGTAACAGTAACAGTGATAGCAATGGTTTTGTAGCATAGTAACAACAATAGTGGTAACTTAGCAAGAACAATATGTGGAAAACTCGTAGGCACTGGATCGGTGTATTCGTTGGATGATATTCATCATATAACAGTAATAACCTATGGCGATAAAGAACTAGCTCCAGTTCATCAATGTAATGTAGGCATGTATTTCGTAAATAGCCACACGTGCTTATGGAAAAGAACTTGCATGACATCTTTTTCCCTACCCTCCTATGGCATCGGGGTCCATAAGGAAACTAAGTGATATTAAGGCCTCCTTTTTATAGAGAACCGGAACAAAGCATTAACACATAGTAAATACATGAACTCCTCAAACTACGGTCATCACCAGAAAGTATCCCGATTACTATCACCTTGGGGTTTACGGATCATAACACATAGCACGTGCAGATGACTAGCAAGATCGGATCAACAACATAGATATAATGATGATAACATAAATGGTTCAGATCTGAAATCATGGCACTCGGGCCCTAGTGACAAGCATTAAGCATGGCAAAGTAATAGCAACATCAATCTTAGAACATAATGGATACTAGGGATCAAGCCCTAACAAAACTAACTCTATTACATGATAAATCCCATCCAACTCCTCACCGACCAGCAAGCCTACGAAGGAATTACTCACTCCCGATGGGGAGCATCATGGAATTGGCGATGAAGGAGGGTTGGTGATGACGAAGACCGAAGATTCCCCTCTCCGGAGCCCCAAGCGGACTCCAGTTCTAGCCTCCCGATGAAGAACAGGAGGTGGCGGTGGCTTCGTACCTAAAACGCGATGAAACTTCCTCCTTGAGTTTTTTCTCTGACAATAGTAATTTATAGGGCCAGAATTAGGGCCACTGGGGCCACGAGGTGGGCACAACCCACCAGGGCGCGCTTGGGGGGCTGGCGCGCCCTGGTGTCTTGTGCCCAGCCAGGCCCCCTCCTCCTATGGTTTTTGGCTCCAATATTTTTTATGTATTCTGAAATAAATCTCCATGGTATTTCTGTTGAAAACAGCATCAGTCCAGGTTAGTTTCATTCAAATCATGCAAATTAGATTCCAAACCAAGAGCAAAAGTGTTAGGAAAAGTAGATACGTTGGAGACATATCAGAGTCCAAAGAACCGTACTCCATCACCACCACCCTGGACAGGAACTTGAGCATCTCCTGTGGAGATGGTTATGGGCAGGGGTGCGAGAGATCACGCGAGAGGGAGGCAGGGGCACGAGAGCTCTCGGGGGCATCCAGCACGCGGACGTGAAGCTATACGCGAGCGGCCACGCCACCAGCATATCAACGGGTGTTTTCTTTGAGGGGCGGCCGTTGTAGCCGCAGGGACATGACCGGCGCCGGCGCGAGCGCAACGGCTAGGAGCAGCGTCAGCATGGGGAGGACGTGGCGGCGGCCCTTCATGGCCGCGGGCCGCTGGCGACGGCACGCACGAAGTTGGGGAAGCGATCGACGAGGCAAGCGCGCCGAGACTGGGCACGGGCAAAAGAACGCGAAACGGGCGACGGGAGGCTGGCATCGCGGTGGTGGTGATGAAGAGGGTCCCGTTCGGACCACGGTTCCAGCAACAGCTAGCTCCACGGTGGGCGCCAACTATTGTGGTTTTGTCATGGCAGATCCCATGGGGTGGCTTATCGAGGTGGGAGCAAGGCTACGATGGAGATCCGAGACGGGATTGGGCAACAACACAGAGTGATATACCCAGGGTCGGGGCCCTCGCATGGAGGTAACGCCCCTACTCCTGCATGTCTGATGATATCTGCAATGTATCTGGTAGTACAGGGTTGCTCCTAGAGCTATATATTAGAGGAGGAAGTAAGAGGCTGGGAGCGCTCCTCTTCTCTGCCTCATGCGTGAGTGTGTGTGTGTGTGTGTGTGTCTGTGTGAATGAGAGAATGAGAGGAAGTGTGCCCTGCTGGAGTGTGCATGGCTGTGGGTAAGCTTCCCTAGTTCCTCTTATAGAGGGAGGCCCAGGGAACAAGAAGTGGCCCACATGACCTCCTACACTATTGAAGATGACATGCGATGATGCAAGCTATAGTGTGCCACTATTGAAATGGACATTCGAGGTGACGCATGACGTAGGCTATAGTGCGTCATTATTGGTCAACGGTGTTGGACTATTGGAGCCAAGTGAAGTGACGAGGGTATAATGTCTTCATGTCGTGTCCGATGGGACGTGGCGGTTGACCTCGCGCAACAGACCGGCTGGAGCAGTCGGCCGGAGCAGCCGCGCGGGGAGCCAGCTGGACTAAGGACCGTCCCGATGTTTTGAAATGATGTTTCGTCACCTTGAGCCTACCTAGGGTCATCCCCCAACACATGTTCTTTTTTCCATTTAGGCACGATCGTGCCTCTCGTGAAAGTAAATGTGTGCCTCCACGAGAAGTAAATATGTATCTCTAGCGGGAAAAAAAACACGATTTTTTTCGAATGGGACGACCGTGCCTCTCGCGGAAGTAAATTTGTGCATCCACGAGATGCCACTAGCGGAATGAGAAAAAATGTGTCTTTTTTTCTTATAGTCACGCCCGTGCCTCTCGCGGAAACAGATTCGTGCCTCCACAAGAAATAAATTTATGTTTTTCTATTTTCTGGGAGGCACGAAGCAAAACTAAATATGTGCCTCTAACGTAAAAACACATTTTCTCCTTATCCGAGAGGCACGACTGTACCTCTCGTGAAAGTAAATTTGTGCCTTCAAAGGCAATATGTGCCTTGGTGAAATGAAAAAAAAAAACACATTTTTTCACTGTCGAAATCCTAAGAAAAGCAGGGGAAAACTAAAAATCCCAAGAAAAAATTTAAAGCTGCAAACACGTACAGAAAAAAAATCAAAAGAAATGCCCCGTGTGCAACGCGGCTAAGAGCGCATTAAGTGCCGCACTCCCAGCCCATCTAAAATGACCCTTGGAGGGCTCCGGAAGCAGAAGTCTTGACTAGTTGCCGGTCCAATAACTACATCACGTGCTACACTGACATTTGTCTCAAAAAAAATGTGCTACACTGACATCACAATGATGTCATATAGTTTTTCTTTTCTTCACATATATTTTATAGTTTTTCTTATACTTCAAAATATACTCCCTCCGTCAGGAATGGATGTATCTAGATATATTTTAGTTCTAGATACATCCATTTATATCCATTTATACGATAAGTAATTCCGGACGGAGGGAGTACATATTACAAAACAAATTTACATTAAATTTTAAAAACTAAATCATCTCGTAGTTAAAAAAAATTGATTGAAAAAATGTTTAAATGTATACGAAAAATTATAATATGAAACTAAAAGGTAGAAAATGTTTTCAATATAAAAACAAATGTATGTGACATTAAAAAAGATGTTTAAACAATGTAAAACTTTGTATAGTTAAAAAGAAATATTGCGTGCATGCATAAAAATGTATGTCACATTTTTTTTTTGAAAATCTTCTCAAGTTTCAAAAAAAATATTGTGACATTTTGTTCCAAATGTTTGTACAATGTAAAAAAATGTTTGCATGGATAAAAAAAGTTTTTTTATCATTCAAATAATGCTTCACATGAATTTGGAAAAAATGTTTAACAAGTATTTTGAAAGTATACTCAAAACATGTTTTTGCAAAAACGTTCATCTTACTAAAATCGTGCTAGCGTAGGCGGCTGGAGAGGCTCCAATGGCTGTCACGTACGCATGAGCACACGGCCGCCGCCGGCCGGATCTCCCTACTCCGGCCACCCCTGCATCCGCCGTGCCTAGATCTGGCCTCCGCGCCATCTGCTGCCCCTTCCCTCCCGCAAGGAAAAGCAGGGGTGGAAGATGAGCCATCGCGACCTCGTGCCGTCAGTCTCGTCCACGCCGCGAGAAGAGGAGTAGAATCAAAATTCCTAAGTCGAATGCCTCACCAGAGCATAGAAGAGGAGTAAAAAGAATCCTACTCTCCGATATAACTAGACTCAAAATAATTTTTACTAGACTCGACTCGGCCAAATTCGATCAAGCAAAGGCTCCTATGGTTGTATGGCTCTGATACCAACTTGTCACGCCCAAGATGCGCGTCTATCCATTTTAAGGCACGAGGGCCTCGCAAGGGATAGAGGCGCATCTTGTTGTTCGCAAGTATAGTATCATTGCATCATACATTACAGAAGAGATGAGAATACAAGTTGGCTTACACTCGCCACATACTAAATTACAATTCCACACATAGTTCAAATCATCAAGATGAAGACAGGGTCCGACTACGGACGAAATCAAACGATAAAACAGATGCAAATGATACTATCTCGCTATCCCAAAGATCACGAACATGGTCCTCCTACTCGTCTGGATAAGTCACGTACATCCTGCCTCTTTTCTCATCATATTCCCACTGGAGCTGCATCAGATCATCCTGCACGTACTCATCTGTGCCTGTACCTGGAGTGTTGTAGTAATCTGTGAGCCACAAGGACTCAGCAATCAAGCGCCCGGATACCGAGACTATTCAAGCTTAAGGTTGGGAAGGGGTATGTGTTTAGTTTGCAGCAGCACTAAGCATATATGGTGGCTAAACTTACGTAACATGAAAAATAAATATGAGGGCCTACAATGAACGATCAAATCTAGTATGACCTCTATGAGATCCTGAATACTTACTTACGTCAATCATAACCCCACCGTGTTCTCTCTCGGATCATGTTCACGAGCAGAGACGATCACGGTTACTCACATAGCTGGTGTATTTTATTTAGAGTTTACTTCAATTTAACTATAACGGGTGTTAAACAAATATCCAAGTTTCCACATAACCGTGGGCACGTCTTCTCGAAAAGATTTAACCCTGCAGGGGTGCTCCAACTAGTCCATCACAAATAACCACACTCCGCGGGAATAGCCTCGACCATGGATCTCGTGATCATCATAGGTAACTCCAAAGGAATTCCAACACCTCGCGATAACCCGAATAAAGTCAGACTTCACACACAAGACACTCGATAAAGGTAAAACAAATCCAGCAAGACCTCCCGACGTGTCGACGAACCCGATAAGAGCCGCATATCTTGTTCTCAGGACACGACGGATGAGCGATGGTTATCATGCCAATCACCGAGTTGCCCCAGGCGGCGTTAATAAGCTGCTCCGGGTTGGACCAACACTCATGAGGAGCACTAGCCCGGGGGTTGATTAATTATCCACGGGGTTGCAAAGCCCTATGCAAATTTTATTAAGTTATTAAGCAAATATAGTACCAATGTTGGGTCTTGCCGGACAAGTTTTAATCTCAACCGAATAAACAAGGGGGTCCCCATAACTACCCCGAGCATGTTAGGAGCGCAAAGTATGGAAAATATAACACCGGTAACAAGAAACTATGGCGGTAACAACGGAACAAAACACGTAGCAAAAGGCCAAGCCTTCCACCAATACCAAGATATGCATGTGCATTAACTTAAATAACAGATAATATCGTTATATGCCAAATCCATGGTATCACATGGAACAACCTGAACCTGCAACTAAGAACGCTATAAGAGGGGCTGAGCAGCGGTAACTTAGCCAATCAAAGGTTTGCTAGAAAGTGGAGGGTTAGAGGCTATCATGGCAATTAGGAGCCTGATATTCAAGTGGTAGGTAGCGCAATTGTAACGATAAGAGCGAGAAACTAGCAAAGGAAAATAGTATCGGGATCCAGGTACGATCATCTTGCCTGTTGGTTCTTCAAGGGAACAAGTAACGGGATCCTCGTAGTTGTACTCGCCTGGCTCTTCATACTCAGGTTCAACGTTCGCGTCTACCCAAAAGAAACAGCAAGAATAAACAAACAACCATGGTGCAATGCACAAGCAAGAATGATGCATGCTTAGGTGAAGAGTTTTAACATGGCAAATCTAACTAGTCATGTTTCACATGCAAGAATTGGATATTAATGAATCTGGACAGAACCTTATGTTAAGTTATTTAGACATGCATGAACATGACAAATATGGATGCATCATGTGAAAACGATGAAAATGCATATGAAGAACGTAAGAAACGGAGTTACGGTTCTCACGATACGCTCACGACAAGGTACGAAGGCAAAACACAGAACAAGAAGGCCATGAGCTAATTCTTGGCATTCCAAGGTAGCCACTCGTTAGGCAATGAAAAACCAACCACAATAGACCCAAAGATCAAGCAATTCCATGGAGTATAGCTCCCACAAGTCACAAAACAATAAAACAAACAATGCCACAAAACAGCAACATAGCAACTTTCACAGCCAACAACTTGAGCTACAGGAATCCTACAGTCACAAACAAGGTATTTAGGGAAACTACATAACATTCTTATCAAATTATCCAACTATACAATCTGGAAAGGAGGCACACATCAATAAGCATGAAGCTATCAAGTTGGCATGATGAAACAGTTTTCTCGAACTTAGTGAAAATAACAGTTTTCTGGAATCTGAGTTAATCTGGTAGTATGTTGACAGCAGAAGTTAAAAGGGGTTGGAGACCACCTCTTGGCATGAAAATTAACAGGAAGGTATTAGACAACATCTACTTCAAAATACTAGCACTGAGCATGAGCTAATTCTCAACATATCACAAGATGTGAACCACTTTTCATGGCATAAAAATAACAACAGATTCTCAGACTTGGAAATATTTAGCATGGTGAAAACAGAAACATCAAGTTAGCTACTTTGCAGCAAGTTTTCCACTTATATGGGTGATTCTCATGTTAAACAAAAATACCATGGCATAATAGACATAAAACAGTAGCACTTCCATGTCGGCACATGCCCCAAAGCAAGCATGGATTAATTCATGCAAAAATGACAACGTAGCACCATAGCAGAAAATGACAGTTTATGAACTTTCCCAAAAGTGAAATCTGAAAGCACCAATGGATTCCTTGGCTCTTTCTACCCCAAAATCATGTGTCATACTCATATATACAAGTGAAGCAACATGGCACAACTATACTAGCAAAACCACCACCTAATCTTATAAGTTAAAACTTACTCTAAACGGACTTGAGCATAAATGGACATAACCAGATTTGGCAATTGAGCTAACAATGGAAATGAGATATCAATCCTACAAAACAAGCATATACCAACAAAGAAAGGTATGACAAGTGGGGAAAACCCACTAGTCACCTACACACACACTACCAAGCAAGCACACACATGGCTTCATATGCCTAAGGGCATATGAGCACAACCTCTCTCATGAACATACCACCTATGAGGGGGTGTTCATCCACACACACACTCACATGCACCGTATATGCATAATGCAAATGGCACATACACACCACCTCACATGCACAAGTGCACATGGGCACACACACTCACACACAAGCTCATGTGTGTGGGTGTTCATTCACACACATATATGCACAAGTGCATATATGCATATACATATGCATATGACAACCACTCACACACACACACACACACTCATATATGCAAACAGCCCACACACACACACATATGTGGAACACACACATGCACTACACACCACACTCATATGTATACTCATACACACACACTCATATACATACACATGCATAAATACATACCACATACACACATATATATGTGCATCTATGCATACTCACATTCATACAGCAGAAAATAAAACATACATACATGCACAAGTTGCACCTACACACATACACATATATAGAAAATGTAAAAAACAAAAGAAATAAAACAAAAAGGAAGAAAACAAAACAGAACAAAAGGGGGGAGGGGTTCGGGCTCGAACCCTCGACCTCCTGGTCGTTTCCCCCCCGATCCACACCACTCTGCTACGCTCGCGGTTGTTAATAGAGGAGGGGCTCGGCTGAACTAATACACGCACACACATATACATATCTGACGAAACTGAATTACAAACACCCACGGTGACAGGCAATGGCGGCGACGCTACACGGCGGCACAGGGGGTCTCCGGCGAGGGGAGAGCGACGCGGGGGCTGCTGCATCTACGGGAACTCCATCCCCGTCCCTGGCAGGGATCTGCGAGGAGGGGAGAGGGGCACAAGCTCCAAGCTTGCCCCTGCCATGGCGTCAACGCGGCGGCGACAGCGAAGAGCTACGGCGATGCGAGCTAGCCACGCAACAGGAAGGGGACGTGGGGCTCACCGAGGGAAGGGCGACGATGAGCCGGACACGCGAAGAGGAAGGAGAGGCGGTGACACGGCGACAACGAAGAGGAAGGAGACCGGCGACGACCCGCTCCCTTGCGGACGACGACGACGGCAATCGGCACCACGGGGAGGTGCTCCTCACCTCCTAGCGGCGGAAATGGAATGTGAATGACGTCCCCGAGCTCCACGCCATCTCCACCGGCGACGAGGGCACCGGAGACGCGGCGATGGCGGCGAAGACGACCGGCGGCCTCTCTACTTTTCTCTCTGAAACTCTCTACTCTCTGAATTCTTACCTGACAGAGGGGAAAGAAGAGAGGAGTGAGAGGAAAGGAGAGGGAGAAGGGGGCTACAGCAACGAGAGGGGGAAGAGGAACCCTAGCGGAATAGGCACGCACGCCGAGGGGGTTTAAATACTCCCGAGGCTAACGGCGACGGACGGCAAAAGGGGACGGCGGAGCGCTCACTCTCTCTGCTTTACTGATGGAGGAGCGACGGGAGCAGGTGGCCGTTGGCACCTGGGCTGGGCCGCGCAGGGAAGGACCCGGCCCAGCTCTTCCTTTCTCACACCGGAAAAAATAAAACGCGGAGGTTTTTTCATTTAAATAAAACAGCAGGAAAGGAAAAGCCCCAGAGGAAATTAGAAGAGTTTTTTTGAAAAATACAATTTACTCCACTAAAAGAATATTGGAACTATTTAATAAAATTGTCTAGGGGATTTTTAAAACAAGTATTTTTTAATAGTTTTTAAAATAACAGCCCCTGGTTATTTAAACCTCACTAGCATAGAAACTCCAAACATCAAAAGAACCCTACTCATAATTGATAAAACATATTAGGATACCATTTGAACATTTTTAATCAATTGAATTAGCCAGTTAAATCTGCTGATAAAATAACATAGAAGGAAAAGGATATTTAGTGGGGTTTGTTTGAAAGGAATAAAAGGGGGGAAGAAGAAGGAGAAGCACCACATAACTACAATCACATCACACCACACAACACAAGATCACCACCCACCACACAAGGTCACATAATAAACAAGCATGGCATGATGAACGAAATGATGCATGATGCATGAATCCAAAAACAAGACATGGTATGACAAGGTGAAAAATCATTTCATTAAGCTCATGGCATCAAGGTTCATACAAGACACATGCCACAAAAGGTAGGGACAGCACCTGGGCTGTGACAAATGTGTTATGGAACGAGTAAAGAGACTTGCCGGTAACGAGATTGAACAAGGTATAGGGATACCGACGATCGAATCTCGGGCAAGTATCATACCGGTAAACAAAGGGAATTGTATACGGGATTGATTGAATCCCCGACATCGTGGTTCATCCGATGAGATCATCATGGAGCATGTGGGAGCCAACATGGGTATCCAGATCCCGCTGTTGGTTATTGACCGGAGAGGTGTCTCGGTCATGTCTATGTGCCTCCCGAACCCGTAGGGTCTACACACTTAAGGTTCGATGACGCTAGGGTTATAGGGAAATAGTGTACGTGGTTACCGAAGGTTGTTCGGAGTCCCGGATGAGATCCTGGACGTCACGAGGAGTTCCCGAATGGTCCAAAGGTAAACATTCATATATAGGAAGTGAGGTTTTGGTCACCGGAAGTGTTTCGGGCATCACCGATAATGTACCGGGACCACCAGAAGGGTTCCGAGGGTCCACCGGGAGGGGCCACCAGCCTCGGAAGGCTGCATGGGCCTAGAGTGGGAAGGGATCAGACCCAGAGTGGGCTAGTGCACCCTCCACCCTGGCCCAAGGTGCAGCAAAGGAGAGGGGGGCAAGCCCTAGGCGTGATGGGTCGTAGGCCCACCCTAGGGCTGCCGCACCCCTCTCCCCTCCCTTGGCCGCCGCGCCCAAGTCCCATCTAGGGTTGCTGCCGGACCCTAGGGTGGGAACCCTAGGGGTTGCACCCTACCTCCTCCTCCTCCTATATATAGTGGGGTTTTGGGGGCTACCATCTACACGAGTTTCTTCCTCTCTCGGCGCAGCCCTACCCCTCCTCCTCCTCATTCTCCGTAGTGCTTAGCGAAGCCCTGCCGGAGTACCATGCAACTACACCGTCACCATGCCGTCGTGCTTCCGGAGCTCTCCCTCAACCTATCCTTCCTCCTTGCTGGATCAAGGCGTAGGAGACGTCACCGGGCTGCACGTGTGTTGAACGCGGAGGCGCCGTTGTTCGGCGCTTAGATCGGATTCCACCGCGATCTGAATCGCTGCGAGTACAACTCCACCAACCACATTCTAGTAACGCTTCCATTTTGCAATCTTTAAAGGTATGAAGATGCACTCTCCCCACTCGTTGATGGTTTCTCCATAAATTGATCTTGGTGAACACGTAGGAAATTTTTTGATTTACTACTACGTCTCCCAACATGTGATGCCCTCACCACTACCGTTAGTGCCCTGCCATTCGCCCGCCTTTGTGGACAGTGAAGGCTTGGCTTTGTCACATGAGCAACCGGAGACGCCGGTGTCCATCACGTCGGTGGTACCTATGGTTGATGATGTTGAGGTGGTCAGTATGTTGGTGTCTGATCCTTTAGAGCCAAGTCAGCCACTTGCCTTTGTGGACTATGGAGGTTCTGACGGTGTGGTCACCCACTCGCATGTGACCGTTGGGCAAGTGGAGACTGTGTGTGACAAGGTCGACACAATTCTCTTTCAAATAGAGATTCACAGTTTGCTCAAACATTTGGAAGGGGCTAGCCCTAGATCTGGCAAGACAATTGTGGGAGTATTTAACCAAAAACTACCACATTTAATGGAAACGTGCCCAGAAACTACCACTTTATGATTTTGTGCGGAAAACTACCAATTTTGTCCTAATCGGTGGCAAAAAACTATCAAGTCGTATAACCGCTCGCTTCGCCCGCGCTAAGCACAGAACTGATCGGTTGGGCCCACGAATCAGGTGCCATTGTGGCCAGCCGTCGCCCGCTGCGCGTATATGGCCGTTAACGGTGCATTTGCGGTCAGAAGCGGCCGTAGGTGGTCCAATAAGTGGGCCCCATAGTGAGAGTGAGCTCATCCACTCACTCCCTCTTCGCTCGCTCACTTATCCTCATCCTGTCCCTGTCCCTCATGCTCTTGAGCATATCGCCGTCGTCACCGCCGGCATTGCTGCTGGTAGAACTCGAGGATGCCATCCTGGAATGACGAGGAGAGCTCGGACGAGGACATCTGCATGGTTTCAATGGATTCTCAGCTCTTCGTAAGTGCATAATGGTGGAACAGAGTTAGGGTTAGGGTTAGTTCTGTTGGGAGACGTAGTAGTAAATCAAAAAAAATCCTACGTGTCACCAAGATCTATCTATGGAGAAACTAGCAACGAGTCGGGAGAGATTGCATCTTCATACCTTTGAAGATTGCTAAGCGGAAGCGTTACAAGAATGCGGTTGGTGGAGTCGTACTCGTAGCGATTCAGATCGTGGTGGACTCCGATCTTAGCGCCGAACAACGGTGCCTCCGCGTTCAACACACGTACAGCCCGGTGACGTCTCCCGCGCCTTGATCTAGCAAGGAGGAGGGAGAGGTTGGGGAAGAGCTCCAACAACAGCACGACGGCGTGGTGGTGGTGGAGCAGCAAGGTATTCCGGCACGGCTTCGCCTAAGCACTGCGGAGGAGGAAGAAGAGAGGTAGGGCTGCGTCGTGGGAGAGAGATCAAATCTTGTTTCAAAACAGCCAAAACCTCAACTATATATAAGAGGAGGGAGAGGGAGGGCTGCCTTGGCCCCTCCTCCAAGGAGGAGAGCTTCGGTCGAAGCTAGGGAGGAGTCCACCTCCCACAAGAGAGGTGGATCTCTTCCTTTTGAATCCTTTTCAGTCTAAGGGCCCACGAAGTCCTTTGGTCGTCACACCCCTCCCGGGGGTCCTCCGGCACCCTCCCGGCACTCCCGGTACACTACCGATGAGCCCGAAAACTTTCCGGTGACCAAAACAGGACTTCCTATATATCAATCTTTACCTCCGGACCATTCTGGAGCTCCTCGTGACATCCAGGATCTCATCCAGGACTCCGAACAACCTTCGGTAACCACGTACACTATTTCCCTATAACCCTAGCGTCATCGAACCTTAAGTGTGTAGACCCTGCGGGTTCGGGAGACACGTAGACATGACCGAGACACCTCTCCGGTCAATAACCAATAGCGGTATCTGGATACCCATGTTGGCTCCCGCATGCTCCACGATGATCTCATCGGATGAACCACGATATCGGCGATTCAGTCAATCCCGTATACAATTCCCTTTGTCTACCGGTATGTTACTTGCCCGAGATTCGATCGTCGATATCCCTATACCTTGTTCAATCTCATTACCTTCAAGTCTCTTTACTCGTTCCGTAATACACCATCCCATGGCTAACTCCTTAGTCACATTGAGCTCATTATGATGATGTCTTACCGAGTGGGCCCAGAGATACCTCTCCGTCACACGGAGTGACAAATCCCAGTCTTGATTCGTGCCAACCCAACAGACACTTTTGGAAATACTCGTAGTGCACCTTTATATCCACCTAGTTACGTTGTGACGTTTGGCACACCCAAAGCATTCCTACGGTATCTGGGAGCTGCACAATCTCATGGTCTAAGGAAACGATACTTGACATCGAAAAGCTTTAGCAGACGAACTACACGATCTTGTGCTATGCTTAGGATTGGGTCTTGTCCATCACATCATTCTCCTAATGATGTGATCCCGTTGTCAATGACATCCAATGTCTATGGTCATGAAACCGTGACCATCTATTGATCAACGAGCCAGCCAACTAGAGGCTCACTAGGGACATGTTGTAGTCTATGTATTCACACATGTATTATGGTTTCCAGTTAACACAATTATAGCATGAACAATAGACAATTATCATGAACAAAGAAATACAATAATAACCATTTTATTATTGCCTCTAGGGCGTATTTCCAACAGTCTCCCACTTGCACTAGAGTCAATAATCTAGTTACATTGTGATGAATCGAACACCCATAGCATTTTGGTGTTGATCATGTTTTGCTCATGAGAGAGGTTTAGTCAACGGATTTGCGACATTCAGATCCGTATGCACTTTACAAATATCTATATCTCCCTCCTGAATATAATCACGGATGGAGTTGAAGCGGCGCTTGATGTGTCTTGTCTTCTTGTGAAACCTGGGCTCCTTCGCAAGGGCAATAGCTCCAGTGTTGTCACAGAATAGAGTCATCGGACCCGACGCACATGGAATTACTCCTAGGTCGGTGATGAACTACTTCATCCAGACTCCTTCATTTGCTGCTTCCGAAGCAGCTATGTACTCCGCTTCACATGTAGATGCCGTCACGATGCTTTGCTTGCTGCTGCACCAGCTGACTGCCCCTCCGTTCAAAATATACACGAATCCGGTTTGTGACTTGGAGTTGCCCGGATCTGTGTCGAAGCTAGCATCAACGTAACCCTTTACGACGAGCTCTTCGGCACCTCCATATACAAGAAACATGTCCTTCGTCCTTTTCAGGTACTTCAGGATATTCTTGACCGCTATCCAGTGTTCCGCTCCGGGATCACTTTGGTACCTCCCTACCAAACTTATGGCAAGGTTCACATCAGGTCTGGTACACAACATGGCATATATAATAGAGCCTATGGCTGAAGCATAGGGGATGACACTCATCTCTTCTCTATCCTTTGTCATGGTCGGGCATTGAGTCGTACTCAATCTCACACCCTGTAACACAGGCAAGAACCCCTTCTTGGACTGATCCATATTGAACTTCTTCAATATCTTTTCAAGGTATGTGCTTTGTGAAAGACCTATGAGGTGTCTCGATCTATCTCTATAGATCTTAATACCTAATATGTAAGCAGCTTCTCCAAGGTCCTTCATTGAAAAACATTTATTCAAGTAGGCCTTTACACTTTCCAAAAGTTCTATATCATTTCCCATTATCAGTATGTCATCCACATATAATATGAGAAATGCTATAGAGCTCCCACTCACTTTCTTGTAAATACAGGGTTCTCCATAAACCTGTACAAACCCAAACGCTTTAATCACCTCATTAAAGCGAATGTTCCAACTCTGATATGCTTGCACCAGCCCATAGATGGAGCGCTGGAGCTTGCATAGTTTGTTAGCATCTTTAGGATCGACAAAACCTTCCGGCTGCATCATATACAGTTCTTCCTTAAGGAAGCCATTAAGGAATGTCGTTTTGACGTCCATTTGCCAGATCTCATAATCATAAAATGCGACAATTGCTAACATGATTCGGACAGACTTTAGCATCGCTACGGGTGAGAAAGTCTCATCGTAGTCAAGTCCTTGAACTTGTCGATAACCCTTAGCGACAAGCCGAGCCTTATAGACGGTCACATTACCATCCGCGTCGGTCTTCTTCTTAAAGATCCATTTATTTTCAATGGCTCGCTTATTATCAGGCAAGTCCACCAAAGTCCATACTTTGTTCTCATACATGAATCCTATCTCGGATTTCATGGCCTCAAGCCATTTGTTGGAATCCGGGCCCGCCATCGCTTCTTCATAGTTCGAAGGTTCACCGTTGTCCAACATCATGATCTCCAGGACAGGGTTGCCGTACCACTCTGGTGCGGAACGTGTCCTAGTGGACCTTTGACGTTCAATAGTAACTTGATCTGAAGTTTCATGATCATCATCATTAACTTCCTCTCTAGCCGGTGTAGGCTTCACAGAAACAACTTCCTGTGCTGCGCTACTCTCCGGTTCGAGCGGAGGTACAATTACCTCATCAAGTTCTATTTTCCTCCCACTTACTTCTTTCGAGAGAAACTCTTTCTCCAGAAAGGATCCATTCTTAGCAACAAACACTTTGCCTTCGGATGTGAGGTAGAAGGTATACCCAATAGTCTCTTTGGGATATCCTATGAAGACGCACTTTTCCGCTTTGGGTTCGAGCTTCTCAGGTTGAAGTTTCTTCACATAAGCATCGCATCCCCGAACTTTTAGAAACGATAGCTTAGGTTTCTTTCCAAACCATAATTCATACGGTGTCGTCTCAACGGATTTTGACGGTGCCCTATTTAAAGTGAATGCGGCAGTCTCTAATGCATATCCCCAAAATGATAGCGGTAAGTCGGTAAGACACATCATAGATCGCACCATATCCAATAGAGTGCGATTACGACGTTCAGACACACCATTTCACTGAGGTGTGCCAGGCGGCGTGAGTTGTGAAACAATTCCACATTTCCTTAGGTGCGTGCCAAACTCATGACTTAAATATTCTCCGCCACGATCAGATCGTAGGCACTTTATTTTCCTGTCATGTTGATTCTCTACCTCACTCTAAAATTCCTTGAACCTTTCAAAGGTTTCAGACTTTTGTTTCATTAAGTAGACATACCCATATTTGCTCAAGTCAACAGTGAGGGTGAGAACATAAAGGTAGCCACCACGAGCTCGACGCTCATTGGACCGCATACATCGGTATGTATTATTTCCAACAAGTCAGTTGGTCACTCCGTTGTTTGGGAGAACGGAGTCTTGGTCATCTTGCCCATGAGGCATGGTTCGCACATGTCAAATGATTCAAAATCAAGAGACTCCAAAAGTCCATCAGCATGGAGCTTCTTCATGCGTTTGACACCAATATGACCAAGGCGGCAATGCCACATGTAAGTGGGACTATCGTTATCAACCTTACACTTTTTGGTACTCACACTATGGACATGTGTAACATCACGTTCGAGATTCATCAAAAATAAACCATTAACCAGCAGGGCATGACCATAAAACATTTCTCTCATATAAATAGAACAACCATTATTCTCAGATTTAAATGAGTAGCCATCTCGTATCAAGCGAGATCCAGATACAATGTTCATGCTCAAAGCTGGTACTAAATAACAATTATTAAGGTTTAAAACTAATCCCGAAGGTAGATGCAGAGGTAGCATGCCGACGGCGATCACATCGACCTTGGAACCAATCCCGACACGCATCGTCACCTCGTCCTTCGCCAGTCTCCGCTTATTCCGCAGCTCCTGCTTGGAGTTACAAATGTGAGCAACTACACCGGTATCAAATACCCAGGAGCTACTACGAGCACTGGTTAGGTACACATCAATAACAAGTATATCACATATACCTTTAATGTTGCCGGCCTTCTTATCCGCTAAGTACTTGGGGCAGTTCCGCTTCCAGTGACTGGTACCCTTGCAATAAAAGCACTCAGTCTCAGGCTTGGGTCCATTCTTGTTCTTCTTCCCGGCAACTTGCTTATCGGGCGCGGCAACAGCTTTGCCGTCCTTCTTGAAGTTCTTCTTACCCTTGCCTTTCTTGAAACTAGTGGTCTTATTTACCATCAACACTTGATGCTCCTTTTTGATCTCGACCTCCGCTGATTTCAGCATCGAGTACAACTCAGGAATGGACTCCTCCATCCCTTGCATGTTGTAGTTCATCACAAAGCTCTTGTAGCTAGGTGGAAGCGACTGGAGGATTCTGTCAATGACCGAGTCATCCGGGAGATTAACTCCCAGCTGAGTCAAGCGGTTGTGTAGCCCAGACATCTTGAGGATGTGCTCACTCACAGAACTGTTCTCCTCCATCTTACAGCTGAAGAACTTGTCGGAGACGTCATATCTTTCGACCCGGGCATGAGCTTGGAAAACTAGTTTCAGCTCTTGAAACATCTCATTTGCTCCGTGTTGCTCAAAACGCTTTTGGAGCCTCGGTTCTAAATTGTAAAGCATGCCGCACTGAACAAGGGAGTAATCATTGCAGCGTGAATGCCAAGCGTTCGCAACATCTTGCTCTGCTGGGAGAACGGGTGCATCACCTAGCAGTGCATCAAGGACATACAATCTTTTGGAAGCTATGAGGATGATCCTCAAGCTACGAACCCAGTCCGCATAGTTGCTTCCATCATCTTTCAGCTTGGTTTTCTCTAGGAACGCGTTGAAGTTGAGGTTGGCATTAGCGTTGGCCATTGGATCTACAATATAGATTGTAAAGACAATTTTAGACTAAGTTCATGATAATTAAGTTCACATAATCAAATTATTTAATGAACTCCCACTTAGATAGACATCTCTCTAGTCATCCAAGTGACACATGATCCATGTCAACTAGCCCGTGTCCGATCATCACGTGAGACGGACTAGTCATCCATGGTGAACATCTCCATGTTGATCGTATCTTCTATACGACTCATGTTCGACCTTTCGGTCTTCCGTGTTCCGAGGCCATGTCTGTACATGCTAGGCTCGTCAAATCAACCTAAGTGTTTCGCGTGTGTAAATCTGGCTTACACTCGTTGTATGCGAACGTTAGAACCTATCACACCCGATCATCACGTGGTGCTTCGGAACAACGATCCTTAGCAACGGTGCACAGTTAGGGTGTACACCTTTCTTGAAATTTTATTGAGAGATCATCTTATTTACTACCGTCGTTCTAAGAAAATAAGATGTAAAACATGATAAACATCACATGCAATCAATATAGTGACATGATATGGCCAATATCATCTTGCTCCTTTGATCTCCATCTTCGGGGCACCATGATCATCACTGTCACCGTTGGGTTCTACTCGTGCATAGATTCTACACATAGACCTAGCTCATGATGCCACTGTTGGGAGACGTAGTAGTAAATCAAAAAATTCCTACGTGTCACCAAGATCTATCTATGGAGAAACCAGCAACGAGTGCGGAGAGATTGCATCTTCATACCTTTGAAGATCACTAAGCGGAAGCATTACAAGAACGCGGTTGGTGGAGTCGTACTCGTAGCGATTCAGATCGCGGTGGACTCCGATCTTAGCGCCGAACAACGGCGCCTCCGCGTTCAACACACGTACAGCCCGGTGATGTCTCCCGTGCCTTGATCCAGCAAGGAGGAGGGAGAGGTTAGGGAAGAGCTCCAACAGTAGCACGACGGCGTGGTGGTGGTGGAGCAGCAAGGTATTTCGGCAGGGCTTCGCCTAAGCACTGCGGAGGAGGAAGAAGAGAGGTAGGACTGCGCCGTGGGAGAGAGATCAAATCTTGTTTCAAAACAGCCAAAACCTCAAGTATATATAGGAGTAGGGAGAGGGAGGGCTGCCTTGGCCCCTCCTCCAAGGAGGAGAGCTTCGGCCGAAGCTAGGGAGGAGTCCACCTCCCACAAGGACTTCCTTTTGAATCCTTTTCAGCCTTATCTCTTATCCCTAGCCGCATGGGCCCTTCCGAAAGGTCTTGGCCAGACCAATAAGGGATGTTACACCTCCTCTAAGGGCCCACGAAGTCCTTTGGTCGTCACACCCCTCCCGGGGGTCCTCCGACACCCTCCCGGCACTCCCGGTACACTACCGATGAGCCCGAAAACTTTCCGGTGACCAAAACAGGACTTCCTATATATCAATCTTTACCTCCGGACCATTCTGGAGCTCCTCGTGACGTCAGGGATCTCATCCAGGACTCCGAACAACCTTCGGTAATCACGTATATCATTTCCCTATAACCCTAGCGTCATCGAACCTTAAGTGTGTAGACCCTACGGGTTCGGGAGACACGTAGACATGACCGAGACACCTCTCCGGTCAATAACCAACAGCGGGATCTAGATACCCATGTTGTCTCCCACATGCTCCACGATGATCTCATTGGATGAACCACGATATCGGGGATTCAATCAATCCCGTATACAATTCCCTTTGTCTACCGGTATGTTACTTGCCCGAGATTCGATCGTCGGTATCCCTATACCTTGTTCAATCTCGTTACCGGCAGGTCTCTTTACTCATTCCGTAATACATCATCCCGTTGCTAACTCCTTAGTCACATTGAGCTCATTATGATGATGTCTTACCGAGTGGGCCTAGAGATATCTCTCCGTCACACGGAGTGACAAATCCTAGTCTCGATTCGTGCCAACCCAACAGACACTTTCGGAAATAGTTGTAGTGCACCTTTATAGCCACCTAGTTATGTTGTGACGTTTGGCACACCCAAAGCATTCCTACGGTGTCCGGGAGTTGCACAATCTCATGGTCTAAGGAAACGATACTTGACATCGAAAAGCTTTAGCAGACAAACTAGACGATCTTGTGCTATGCTTAGGGTTGGGTCTTGTCCATCACATCATTCTCCTAATGATGTGATCCCGTTATCAATGACATCCAATGTCCATGGTCATGAAACCGTGACCATCTATTGATCAACGAGCCAGCCAACTAGAGGCTCATTAGGGACATGTTGTAGTCTATGTATTCACACATGTATTATGGTTTCCAGTTAACACAATTATAGCATGAACAATAGACAATTATCATGAACAAGGAAATACAATAATAACCATTTTATTATTGCCTCTAGGGCATATTTCCAACAAGTTCATCCAAATTCGAGATTCCAAGTTGCTTTTGGTTTGATTCCAAGTTTCTTTTGCACCAAACCCCGACAGTGTGGTGGATCCATCTTTTTGTGGTTCTTTCACTGAATCTGAGCCGACGTGCATGATGCGTCATCAGAGGCCGAAGATGGTAGCTTTCGAAGGTGCTTTGACTCGGAGGCGATTCCTCGGTTGTCCTGTGCAGCAGGTATTAAATCTTGAATGCTTACCTGTTTTGCTGGTGGAGATGTGTGTTGTGTGATATGTTTTGCTGGTGGAGATGTGTGGTGCAGCGGGTATTAAGTTGTGCAGAGATGTGTGGTGTGTTTTGAACTCATACTGAAAAGCAGAGGGCATTGATCTAAACATAGGGTTTGACTTAACTGAATTGAGTTTATGACTTCAGTTATCTGTACTAAGTTTGTTAGTAAGGTGCTTTGTGCTTAATTTTAAAGAATTGCTTCTGTAGGACGAAGGTGTCAACTGTGGGGTGGTGGAGTGGGTGGATGGTCCTTGGCCAGAGATTCTACAAAGGTGCCTAGCAAGGATTTGGGACATGTACAATGAGTAGAACTTTGATAGGGTGAAGGACAAACAAGCTCATGAGAAAGAGGTGGGCAAGCTAAAGAAGGAATTTGACTGCCTGGCAAACAGCTACAACCAGTTGGTGGAAGATGTATCCAAGCTTTTTGACTATCAAGATGGCAAGATGTCTCATGACATGGACTATACCAGCCAGGCAATCATTGATCTAAATGAAAAGAAGAAACAACTTGTCAACCCAGCCGCTTACGACCGCAAACGCGCCGTTAACGGCCGTTAACGCACGGCGGGCGACGGCTGGCCACGCTGGCACCTGATTCGTGGGCCCAGCCGGTCAGTTCTGTGCTTAGCGCGGGCGAAGCGAGCGGTTATACGACTTGATAGGTTTTTGTCACCGATTAGGACAAAATTGGTAGTTCTCCGCACAAAATCGTAAAGTGGTAGTTTCTGGGCACGTTTCCATGAAATGTGATAGTTTTTTATTAAATACTCCAATTATGGAGGAGGCTCTTAGGAACAAAAGTAAGAAGAGTGACGCCACGGGAAAGGCGTTCGCAACTGCTTGAAGAATGGTCATCGGTCTCTTGGGTTGTCCATATGGCATGGTTTGTCTTCGTGGATTTGGTGATACTTGTGCTCTTTGGTCGAGTTACTCTTGTTGGGGATGTCTTTTTGATGTAGCAGTGTTTGATGGTCGTTACTTATTGGGTATGACTGTCGGCGTGTGCTTATGAGGTTGCATGCTCTCTGAGTAGTCTACGTGTGGTTGGTTTGTATCGGTTTTCGTCCGGTTTTCCGTTAATTAATTGGGCAATTCTTTTCTTCTTAATTAACCGACGAGGCAAATCTTTTGCCTCTGTTTAAAAAAAATCGTGCTCTTTTAATTGTTATGTTGCTCACATCACATGGTTATTTATTTCATCACACAAAACTGAACACGTAGAGAAAAATACATCTTTAAGACTTGGAAATGCCATTTTGGAGTACTATTTAAAATACAATGATCACTGGAGCACGTGCACCAAAGTGTTTTTTTATTATTCCCGGCGACCGACGAGGTTAACGGATCGGACAGAGTCAGCTCCAAACGACAGCAACTGTTCGCCCCGCCGGTCCGCTGCTTGTTTGCTAGTACTAGAGCACGCACAGGGCGCATGTCCATGCCATGCCTCGGCTGGCAAGAGCACGAGCTATCCTGGTCTACGTGTCGGTGAATGCTTGCGCTGCCGGTGTGTAGCGTAGTTCCGCCAAACCGCGTCGGTAAAAGCGGCACCCCACTGTGCGGTGCCTGGGCTGGGCGGAGCACCGGGCATGTGGTCGACCACTGGAGCCACGACGGCGGCGGCATCGCCACCACTGCTGGCCCTTGCGGCAGCTTTTCCGGCCCGATCTGTGCGTCGCAGCTGGCCTGCGCTGCGTGTGCAGCAGATTGGACGGTGTTTTGTTAGATCGGCCGTCCGTTCGGAGTCCGTCTTATTTAAGATTTGAATCGACATATTTAAGATTTGAATCGACATATTTAAGATTTGAATCGACAACGTGCCTAACGCGTCGTCCTGTATATATCGGTGTGCCGACTGCTCGTCCTTTTTCAACAAATATCATAAATTTTACATTATTTCATAAATAAACATATAGTTTATAACCAAATAAATAGCATAGTTTGCATAAATTTTGCATCTTTTAATGTGGCCACAGATAGCCTCTGCCCTCTGGTGATTTGCTTGGTGGACCGTTCCTCCATGGCTGCAACTTCACTTCATGCCTCTTCTTCGTGTAATGCCACGCACCAACTCGGTGATGCAAGGGACACGGGAATCTTGCATTGCTGGTGACTACGTACGCTCGCGACACGCGCGGGTCGTCGTCCTGACAGGTCGTGTTCTCATACTTGTATTGCCCCGCATCTTGAAATGCTCCTGCTGATACTATTAATGTAGTGACAGCCGTTTTGCTGTTCGTTTGCAGTCATGCAGCGGAGCTCTGTCTATCAGAGTATCAGTGATCATGGGTGGTTGCAGCTTGAGAGCTGTCGTCGATTCATGAATGCGGATCAGATTAACTGAGAGAGCACTACTCCACCGCGATCTTGTCAAACATTTCTCTTTCATCTCTCATTCTAAAAGAAGAAGATTAACCTTGTTGGACTGGACCAGAGCTCGAGTGCCAAATTGATTAAATCATGTCCTCAGCTGGTCGTGCCCTCCTGCAATCACAAGCTCTTCATTTCCACGCACCGTACATGCACATGTATGTATCCACGTTGCTATAAAAAGTGACGCCCCTCCAATCTAATCCCCCTCGCTCGCTTCGCACCGACGCGCGCCACGGTCCCTGTCTGCTGTCTGTCACGTTCGGCCCCGCTCACTCCCCAGTGATCCCACTTCGACCACGGGATGCCACCCCCCACTCCAAGAACCAGGCGACCGGCCGAAGCGGCCAGGCTCCTCCTCCTCGCCACCTTCCTCCTCCTGCTCCTCACATTCCTCTTCGCCCACAGCGCGTTCGCCGCCGACGACGACGGTCGTCACCACCACCACAACCACCACGCGCGCACGCTCCTCGAAGCCAATGCGGACGCCGAGCACGCGGCGGCCGTGGACCGGCATTGCGCGGGCATGCTGCACCGAGAGGTCTGCGTGTCGACGCTGGCCGGCGTCCAGGGGCTGGCGCGGAAGCCGCTCGGGGACGTGATCTCGGAGGTGGTGGGGCGCGCGGCGTCGGCGGTGCGGTCCGCCGCGTCCAACTGCACGTCCTACCTGGCGCGCCCGCGCCGGCTGCGCCTGCGCGACCGCCTCGCGCTGTCCGACTGCCAGGAGCTGTTCGTGCACACCTTAAACCAGCTCGGCACGGCGGCGGCGGAGCTCTCGGCCGGCAACCGCACGGCGGAGGACTCCATCGCGGGCGTGCAGACGGTGCTGTCGGCGGCCATGACGAACCAGTACACCTGCCTGGAGGGGTTCGCGGGGCCGTCGGCGTCGGAGGACGGGCGCGTGCGGCCCTACATCCAGGGCCGCATCTACCACGTGGCCCACCTCGTGTCCAACTCGCTCGCCATGGTGCGCCGCCTCCCGCAGCGCCGCCGCGATCGTGCCCTCCGCGCGAGGACCGCAAGAAGAAGCACGGGCGAGGAGGCGTTCGAGGGGTACGGGCCGGTGCGGCGCGGGTTCCCGACATGGGTGGCGGCGGCGGACCGGAGGCGGCTGCTGCAGCAGCAGGGCGTCGGCGTGCCGGACCTGGTGGTGGCCAAGGACGGGAGCGGCAACTTCACGACGGTGGGGGAGGCGGTGGCGGCGGCGCCCAACAACAGCGCGACGCGGTACGTGATCCACATCAAGGCGGGAGGATACTTCGAGAACGTGGAGGTGGGCAGCGAGAAGACCAACCTGATGTTCATCGGCGACGGCATGTGGAAGACCGTCATCAAGGCCAGCCGCAACGTCGTCGACAACTACACCACCTTCCGCTCCGCCACGCTAGGTACGTCAGTCCACGTCCGTGCAGACATAGTCAAATTACTGCATAGCGCCATAATAAACACGAACAGTTCGCCACGAGCCGATGTCGGCATGCCGACGCCGACGCCGGCATGGCCGGACGGATGCATATGCACGCGTGTGCGCGTGCGCGGCGCGGCGCGGCTTGGTGGTTTGCGTGAGACGCCGCTCGTGACGGAGCGTCCGTCCGCTTTACGTTGATCACGAGTGTCATCTCGGTCAGGTAACAACGGGGGAACAGGGCAGGGACTATTACTTCTTCTAGCATAGCGTAGCGTACTAGGTGCGGGCAGGGACTGGACCACGTCGGACAAATAGTTACGGACAAATATGGGAGATAATTGGATTTGGCACCAACCGCATTCCGATCGCGTTAATACTTACTTTACTACTAGCTCGTCACGAGCTCTCCTGTACATGCAATGCAGATACTAGAGTCGTCCATGATTCTTGGCATTCGGAGCTGTGGAGCTCGATTGGGGGTCAGTTATCGTGGTCTGGTTGGGTGGGTGAGGCCGCCGTGAACTAGCACGGCAAACCTAGGCTGGTACGCGAGCTAGCTCTGCCGGTCTGCAGCTGATCCTGTGATCTGACCGCATTCAACAGCCACTGGAGCCGATTGTGGCACGACGGGGCACCTTCTTTGGGCGCTTCGATCGCCTTTTCCGTTTCTCATCTTGTCGCCTTTACGCCGAGTGGATGCGAACGAACTGGTGTCCGGTGTGTAGCTCCTCCGATCGGTCGAGCTGGTCCCCTTGGATGGCAGTGGGGATGGACGGATGGATGGTTGGATGGGCCAGCCTCAATCTTCTGCGGGCACCGACACATAGATTCGTCTCGGCACTGTAGGTTGCCAAACAGTTAGCACTTGTCCAGTGGAGGGCAGCGTCGAGCACATGCACGCCATTCAGAACAGAAAGAAAGTCCTTCTCGTTAGCAACACTCATGCTCAAGCAAGAGGAGCAATCAATCCAGTTATGTCCTCCGATGCCGCCTTAAGGCTTAAGCCAAGGAACAAGAGCAAGGCGACGCTGGTCGTGACCATCATTTGAGTCGGGCTAGGCCGATGTGCGTGGCCTATCCGGCGAGAAGATGCGTGCTTTCCGGATTTGTCCGGTTGCCACTTCCAATACAAGCACGCGCATTTTAGTTAGATAGGGGACGGGTGTGGTGCAGGGCCCTCCATTGGCGTCATTAGAGCCTTTGATTAACTCCGTCGCCGAATGTGGCGCGCGGTGTGGTTGGTTGACACGGCGCTGTCGTCGTCCACGGTGTCGATGCGTGCGCCACCACTCACCACACCGGCGGACCGGCACCCTCACGTGCATCTGGTTCCTCGCATTCATTCATCCATGGCCTGACCAATGGCCACCCGCGTCCGCGTACGGCCACACACCACACGACTTGTACCACACCAGTGCGGCAACCGGCAACAAGTACACGGACGCGTTCACGTGCAGTAACAGCCATAGATAGATGATACAGTAGAATCTTGTACCACTCGCCTGAATGTAGCTGACCGACATGCGTTAACCTAATTTAATTCTGCAGCGGTGATCGGGACGGGGTTCCTGGCGCGGGACCTGACGGTGGAGAACGCGGCGGGGCCGGCGAAGCACCAGGCGGTGGCGCTGCGGGTGAACGCGGACCTGTCGGCCTTCTACCGCTGCAGCTTCGCGGGGTACCAGGACACGCTCTACGCGCACTCGCTCCGCCAGTTCTACCGCGACTGCGACGTCTACGGCACCGTCGACTTCGTCTTCGGCGACGCCGCCGTGCTGCTCCAGAACTGCAGCCTCTACGCGCGCCGCCCGGCCGCCGGCCAGAAGAACGTCTTCACGGCGCAGGGACGCGAGGACCCCAACCAGAACACCGGCATCGCCGTGCAGGGCTGCAAGGTCGCCGCCGCCGCCGACCTCGTCCCGGTCCTGGCCAACTTCTCCTCCTACCTGGGACGGCCCTGGAAGGCCTACTCCCGGACGGTGTTCATGCAGTCCAAGATGGAGGCCCTGGTGCACCCCCGGGGCTGGCTCGAGTGGAACGGCACCTTCGCGCTCGACACGCTCTACTACGCCGAGTACATGAACCGGGGCCCCGGCGCCGACACGTCGGCGAGGGTGGCGTGGCCCGGGTACCGCGTGATCACCGCCGACGCCGACGCCGGCAACTTCACCGCGCAGGCGTTCATCCAGGGCGACCTCTGGCTCAACTCCACCTCCTTCCCCTACACGCTCGGCCTCGGGTAGAATAGAATGACCAAAATGTACGGGGGATCATACGTAAAAGTTGAATAAGGGAGGTTCATCTCAGGTTTGGCCTAGGCCGAAGGCTAGTCAGGTTAGGCTCTTGTTTCTACAGTACACTGAAGAAAAACTGTTGGTGCCGACGTTCAAATCTGCATGCAATACTCATTGGTACTGAGACTATTGTCCAGATCTGTAATGGTCATTGGTACTCATGTAACTGTGCTGGTAGGGTTGGACTCTTTACAACAAACAGGACGACCATTAAAGATGTGTCATGGTTCTGATGGACAAATATGACAATGGAATCGACAAGCCAAACAGGGAGTGTACATGGAGGAATCTGACGCCACTTATTCACCATTCTATCTACCCGTGACTGTGATCATGTGCTTAACTGACCTTCTCCAGAGGTTTGCCGTCCCCCTTTTTATTGAACCTGGACCTCATCGTCATCTTACAGCCTCGCCCTTTGCAGCTCCAGCTTCGCGATCGTGCCGAGATGGACTTCATCAGGGCCATCGGCGAGCCGCAGCGTCCTAGCGGTTGCCCATAGATGGGATAGGACCGTGTCGGATGAGACCCCAGCAGCGCCGTGGACTTGTATTGCCATGTCAAGCACTTTCAGGGCCATATTTGGGGCCGCCACCTACACACAGGCCAGATTCACTCAATTTTTTGTTGCTGCAATGGTTAAAAGGAAGGTGCTAAAGTGCTGTAACTTTACCTTGGCCATTGCGAGGATCCCACGGGCCTTCTTGTTCCCATGCCGGTCCAGCTGATCGGCTGCTTCAAGCACCAGAAGCCTAGTTTGCTCCAGTTCTATCCGGCACTGAAATCCGCATTCAAGTTAGTGGAATGGACACAACAAAAGATGCGAACAAAAAAACAATAGAGTTTAGAAATTGAAACGTTCACTAGTGAAGTATTCTGCGCTATAACCTTAATTTTGATGCGAATCATCACTAAAATGCTTCAAAGAAATAAATGAATGAACAGTTCAATCTGAAAAGCTGAGTGGGGCTGTTAATGGTATGGTCTCTGGACCACCTATATGTAAGGGTGGCAGATTAACACTATAACTCAAATAAGCAATAAAATGGTACCTAACATATGAAATATAAACATTTTTTATCTATCCAAGATTTTGTAAATTAATCATTTAAATAGTTAAATGAATCATGCAAGCAGTCAATGCGGTAATACCTTTGCCAGGTCTGATTGGAAGGAACCATGCTGTGCAATCTTCTTCCCAAAAGCAGTCCTACTTAAGGCCCTCTCAACCATCATATTCATGCCACGTTCAGCTGCTCCTATTAGTCGCATGCAATGATGTAATCTTCCAGGACCTAGTCTTCCCTGCAGAGCAACATAAATATGACACAGAAAGTACACGTTGGAAATGATCAATAATAGTATCAGAACAATTCTACTTACTTGAGCAATCTCAAAACCACGTCCTTCCCCGAGGAGGATATTTGTGACCGGAACACGCACATTATCAAAAGTTATCTCTGCATGTCCATGTGGTGCATCATCGAACCCAAAGACTAACAATGGTCTCTTTATCTGCACTCCAGGAGTGTTGATATCCACTAAGATCATTGACTGCTGCTTATGCTTAGGTAAAGAGAAATCTGTTTTTCCCTGCATGAAACAAACACCGCTTAACATTGCAAGAAACATATACATCACCCACAACACCGCTTTCATGGATAGATGTTATGGTTACCATTAATATCAGGATTTTGCACCTCGGGTCCATAGCCCCACTGGTCCACCATTTCCTGCCATTTATCACATAGAAATCTCCCTGCCTGTCGAGGGAAAAATGTTAAAGTAATCAGCAATGCAGAAAGCTCAAGGTACAGAACATGATGACATTTGTATAAACTATCAAACGAGGGGCAGGAAATGTATGCCATGAGGATATAATTGATTTCCTGTTAATACACAAGAATTTGGAGTCAAACTAAAATTACTTTTAAGATGAGAAAAATAGACAAAAGAAAATGCTGGTATCTGTAGGAACTAGGATCGACTAAACATGTCCTTTGCAACTATATGATAGCCCATATTTCGAAGGTAATAGCTTTCCAACTAAGGGGGGGAGAGGGGGGGGGGAGGCAGTAGTTAGCACATGTGACAAGATATCAACAGCCTAAAGCAGCAACCATAACATGGTTGTTGCCCACTAATATTTTATACAGTACATATTATTACCTGGATATTGAACATTCAATATTTGTTGCATCTGAGGATGCAACTTGTGGTTCTGTCATTGCAAATCCCGAACGAATTTTCCCTTCCAGTAAAGGAACAAGCCACTGCTTCTGTTGCTCCTTAGTCCCATATCTCAACAGGACCTACAATGTGATTTTCATATTATAAATAAATTGTTGGATACAAAATTACTAGCACCAATCATAACAAAGCATTCACAGTCGAGGTATATTTTAAGATACTTATAAAAATTATTGGCATGCTAAAGATTCCACGTTTCCAAGGACAAACATAACGATGGCATCATTCACTGATAATTTGCAGATTTTATACAGATAGATATTCTCAAAACAAAGTAATTTCTCAAAATATGGTTGGCTGGTGGGGTAAGATACAGTGACAGCCTTTGAGAATCATGCCTATAAACAGACATGCTGAAAAGCCTTACCTCCATATTACCCGTATCGGGTGCACCACAGTTAAATATTTGTGGAGCCCAAACTGAACGGCCCATAATCTCACATAAATATCCATACTCAAGATTTGTGAGACCAGCACCTAGCAAAAGATCATTTGAACTTCCAGCAGAAACATAAGATCGGTCCTCAAGGAGTAGCTTTCTTGCTCTAGCAGCACTGTCAAGCTGCAGATTAACAATTTTAATCAGCGTAGAAGTCAGCATGAAATAGATGTACCCTTCATTACTAGTATAAGAAATAAAGTTCTTAATTGTCTGGATCAGGTAAATACAAAAGACGTGAAAAGAAAATAGTGAGTACCGGAATAAATAAGTTCCACAATCCCTCCTCTTTTGCTAATGCTTTCAAATTTTCTTCTTCAGGATGGATTGTCCACCGTGAGGTTGACTGTGCATGTTTGTATAACTCATCCTCCTTGGGGTATATATGATCTTTCATGAACTTCATTATTTTTTGCCGTAGCTGCATAACCTTTTCGCTAGGAACAAATTTGCCCTGACCACTTGTCAAAGTTGAATCTTCCTGCTCTACATGGAAACCTTGCTGGGGAGCCTTCGAGACATGCATACCTTTAAATGTGAACGCTTAGTTAACAACATTTGAGTGCATTAGACTTTACAAGAATAATGATTGCTCCTAAAAAGGGAATAAAGGATCATAGCCACATTTTCCATGTGAAGTAGTTTATTTGGAAACAGGAACAAGGTTTAAGAAAACGAAAAGATCTTGCCCACAAAGCGCACTCAAATAGGTGGCAGGAAGTTGTTAAGATGAAGCTGTGAAATATAATTACCTGTAGCAGGGTGTGCTCGCAGGACATTTTCTCTATTAATGTAATCCCAGGCACAGCCAACCATAACATTGCCAGCCTTGCCGGCAAATCTAGCACGCTCACCGCCTGAAGCATTACCCTGTGTGCCAGCTAAAATAAATTAGAATATATAAACAGACACAGATTTCATGAGTTCAAGAGAAAGTACCATAGTCCATCTGTGGTATACTCCTGCATAGATAGATGCCCCTCGAAACAGTGAAAAGGCAACGTAGAACTTCCAATTTGCTGCAGGCCAAGGTCGTGCCTGAGGGAAATTTAAAAGAAGAAAGTGAATGATAAAAACCAGTGAATAAGACTGGCTTTTCATCCAGCCAGCATGAAAAAAGAAGCAAACACGATGCTTACAGACATAGAGCAGTACACAGCTAGGTACTCTTCCAGTTGAGGAATGCCATCTGGAATACCAGAATGTTCAAATCCTCCATACGAACTATTTTCACTGAGTGCTGCATCAATAATATATGGCTGCAAAGATAAATAATAAACAACGTAAAACATACAAAATCACATGACCTAAATGCTATGCAAACAGGTACAAGAATCTCTATTGTTGGTGAACATATGGTACCGATACAATAATGATGACCAAATAGGACAGAAACTTTTCTTCAGAACTACCTAGAAAAAAGTTCGAACTTAACACATAAAGTTCAGTTATGACCTTTGACCTATGTTGATGGTCGTGACTATCACACAACTCAATTAAAACAAAACATGTCCAGGACTCCAGCAAAATAAGCTTGCTGAAAACAAAATATGATATTGTGAAATATTCATATCAAAGTGGCCTCAAGATATCAAGAGTATAGCCGTCCTAGATTTGTTATAGAACTTCAGTCAAAGGTATAGCAGGGTACTTCCCTACAGTTATTCTTTCAAGACAACTTCAGCTAAATCATGGTGAGCAAAGTGCTATAGTGCCCAATGCATAGAGTCACCTAAGCTATCCAATCACATCAGAAGAGCTATAACTGTTTTTAGAGAACATGCAAATAGCACAAGAAAACGTGTCGTAAATAGGTGAATAATTCCTAACAATATTATGTATAAGAAGGTATTTCACATTCTCCCTAACAGAGTGTATTTCATATTTCATACCATACAGCTGTAAGCAACATCACACATCTGATTCCCCAAAGTAGATAATTCCCAATCAAGTACACCTATCACTCGATCCTGTGGAGAAACAGAAACAATATTTTCAGATCAATGAAACACAAGCAATAATCATATGAAATATTTAAGTAGTGTAAAGTTGTTAGGAGATTGCATAAATACCTCAGTTGGGTGAAAAACAAGGTTATCAATACGATAATCACCATGAACAAGGCCAGTTCCCAATCCTGTTGATGAATCTTCTTCTGGTATATTTTCTTTCAGCCAACCAATGAGATCAAGCATCTTCTGATAACGTGCAGGCTTCCCTTCACCGGTTGAATGAAGATATTGTTTTCCCCATCTTTCTACCTACCCAGTAAACAGTAAGCATCTTTAGAAACAGATGGAATATCACATTCACTGGTATCATTATTCATAACATGACAACAGAATTCCATTTTTTTTATTAATTTAATCAATCAAGTCCACATAAGAAAGTGATTGCGAAAAAAGGACAGCACATTTGCTTGTAGAGTTCTAAATCTGCTTAAGTGCCAAAGTGCAAAAAGTAAAGACAAGGTAGTCAAACTGATTAAGAACTCTATAAGCAAATCGGGAGTGTTTCCGAGTATCATTGCTTTGCTTCGCTGTTGATAGTAACTAATCACAGACCCTCTGGAGGCATATCAAAGGCTTGTTGGTGTTTCATTAATTTATCCTCGCAAAACCAGATATTAGATGCAGATAGAATATGTTAAGTTGATGTACGCATGATCCTAGAGCTTCCTACCAGATGATGAGGTGCTTAAAGACTGTGAAAGCCAAAAGAGCCAACTACTGCGTGGCTGTACCAAGCAGGTTGAATTTGATAGGTTATTTGCCAATGAGAAGCTGGACAGCAACATGCTGAATTTGAGCATGTCAGTCCGGGGATCAGTGGCTACGGTTTCACTAAGCGGATAGATCCCAGTGAGGATTAATGTGTAACTATCTCCATGTTCATCTGTTTTTCCTCTCCAGGACAACAACAACAACAACAACAACAACAAAGCCTTTAGTCCCAAACAAGTTGGGGTAGGCTAGAGGTGAAACCCATAAGATCTCGTGACCAACTCATGGTTCTGGCACATGGATAGCAAGCTTCCACGCACCCCTGTCCATGGCTAGTTCTTTGGTGATGCTCCAGCCCTTCAGATCTTTCTTTACGGACTCTTCCCATGTCAAGTTCGGTCTACCCCGGCCTCTTTTGACATTATCAGCATGCTTAAGCCATCCGCTGTGTACTGGGGCTTCTGGAGGCCTGCGCTGAATATGCCCAAACCATCTCAGACGATGTTGGACAAGCTTCTCTTCAATTGGCGCTACCCCAACTCTATCTCGTATATCATCATTCCGGATGCGGTCCTTCCTTGTGTGGCCACACATCCATCTCAACATGCGCATCTCCGCCACACCTAACTGTTGCACATGTCGCCTTTAGTCGGACAACACTCAACGCCATACAACATTGCGGGTCGAACTGCCGTCCTATAAAACTTGCCTTTTAGCTTTTGTGGCACCCTCTTGTCACAAAGAATGCCAGAAGCTTGACGCCACTTCATCCATCCGGCTTTAATTCGATGGTTCACATCTTCATCGATATCCCCATCCTTCTGCAACATTGACCCCACATATCGAAAGGTGTCCTTCTGAGGCACCACTTGCCCATCAAGGCTAACATCCTCCTCCTCCTCGTTCCTAGTAGTACTGAAAGCGCACCTCATGTACTCGGTTTTAGTCCTACTAAGTCTAAAACCTTTCGATTCCAAGGTTTGCCTCCATAACTCCAACTTCCTGTTGACCCCCGTCCGGCTCTCATCGACTAGCACCACATCATCCGCAAAGAGCATACACCATGGGGTATCTCCTTGTATATCCCTTGTGACCTCATCCATCACCAAGGCAAAAAGATAAGGGCTCAAAGCTGACCCTTGATGCGGTCCTATCTTAATTGGGAAGTCGTCAGTGTCGCCATCACTTGTTCGAACACTTGTCACAACATTATCGTACATGTCCTTGATGAGGGTAATGTACTTTGTTGGGACTTTGTGTTTCTCCAAGGCCCACCACATAACATTCCGCGGTATCTTATCATAGGCCTTCTCCAAGTCAATGAACACCATATGCTAGTTTTTCCTCTCCAGGACAAGACAAAAAAATAAACATTCCATGCAAGCCAATGCATAAGGGCATCGAGAAATGTTTGAAAGTGCATTATTTAGCTCTTTTTTATGAAGGACAAACTAGAGACGAAATGGCTAAAGTTACATTAGAAGTGTAGAGAAGTATTTTGACAAACGATTGAGAGGTTAAAACGACATATTTCAAAACAGAAGGGGTAACAAGTGTTTGAGCGATGGTCCCATGATGATATTTATTGGAGTCTAGTTATAATCACAGAAATGTAAATAAAGAGTGTCGGGTCCTGAAGGACAATACATGATTATGCCCCTAGTTTTCTGTACAGTAAGAGGTAGATTGACCTAAAGCAACACCAAAGTAGTTCATATCGCCCCAAGAGGCATGGTTCATCCTTCAAAATTAACCTACATGTGAGACTTGTACTTAGTGTGTGAGTACAAAAGCTTTTACTCATAGCATTGCACCCTAGGCGAGTTCTCTTATGCAACTCAATGATAATAGAAATAAATTTGATTTACTTTTGTCATCAGAAAACAGTCAGGGGAGGGAGGTAAATACTCCATACTTGTCTTTTGCAATAATTGTCTCTTCTTCCATACTTATGCAATCCAACTGCAGTCGCATCAATTTTGTGTACAGCAGCCAAAGTTTTTGCAGCAGCCAAGTATATATTCCTCCGCTTATCTGCGGTTATTCCCTGCGTAAGAAATGGGTACAAGAGAAAACCACCATAAATATAATCATTGCCAATTTCACACATTCATTTCCTTAAAATGGAATTATGGGAAATCTGATCCCAGCTCGAGGGGTTTGGAAAGTGTCATTGCCTTTTACAGTTTGTCTTTAATATAAGTCCTGTAGGTTCAAACCAATGCTAAGGTTTCTAGTTGTTGATACGATTTTAAGGCTGCTCTCTGTATATTCCCATACATTGGATACGAGCACAATAACACTGTATTTGTGCTACAACTACTACTACCATAGCCATAAGCTAGGTAAATGTGTGGTGATGGGCAAATACTGTACAAACTCCTCATGGAAATGGAAACATTACCCACTAACAAGTAAACTAACAGGTTGATGAACTGGTCAATAAATTTTAAGAATGGACAGAATAAGGGACATTCAGTAAGAAGCGTACCGTTAACTTGCTATCAAGATATAATGCCCCTTCAAGATACTCCATTATGTAGAAAGGAGTTCCGATCACACTAGCATCAGTGCAAAGGCAAAAGACCTTAGGGACAGGAACATCCGTGTAAGCACCCAGAGCCTTGAGAACCTGCTTCCTTATCAAAAACAGCTCAGACAATAAACTCACATCACTTCAGAGAAGGAAACAGCAGCACATAAGATGCATTTCGCATCAAAATATCACGTAAACCCAGCTGTACATGCCACAGTCATTTAAAGCCAAAATATCACAATCGTTTTCCTCTAAGCAAACATGACAACTGTTCTGGTAAATCTCCTAATCATACAACAGCTAGCTAGAAGGCCCAAATGGGTGTTCATAAGCAACCGAAATGAACTGCTTGGTTAACTCAGACCAAACATCACATGTACAATTTCATCAATCAAACAAGAGGTAGAATTAGTATGACTCCCTTCCGAGTTCCGTATTAGACGGTAATTTACACCACTGTAGCACAACCACGTCACCCCGAGCATAAGCGGCGCCTAAGACTAAGAGCAGCTCTATCCCATCCGAGATCGAACCCGGTTCTCACAGCGGATTAAGTTCAACTAAACCGGGGAACGGGAGCCGGCCGAAGCGGGCAGCGAGGCGGAGGAGGGGGATCTGGGGCGGACCTGGAACTCGCGCTCGACGGCGTGGGCGGACTGGAGGATGGCGCCGGCGGGCTTCTTCCGCAGCACGTAGCGGCAGGGCTCCCCGCCGGGCGCGGCGGCCTCGAGGCAGTAGGTGGGGTTGGACTGGCCGTGGCCGAACTGCGTGAGCGCCAGCGCCGGCGCGGGCGCGGGGAAGCCCGGGACGTGCGCGGCCGCGTAGCGCAGCAGCGCCGCCTCGTCCAGCGCCTGCGCCGGGTGCACCGGCCGCAGCAGCTCCGAGGTCAGCGTCGCCATCTCTCCCGCTCGCTCGCTCGCTCGCTACTCGCCAGTCGCCAGACCGGGATTGGATTGCGGGCGGAGGACGGGGAGGGGGACAGGGGACGACGACTGTGGAACAGCTCGCTTCCCCTCTCTCTCTCTTTTGTTTTTGTTTTTTCTTTCTTGTTTAGGCGAGGATTGATGATGATCGTGGCCGTTGCCGGCCCGCACGGAGTGGAGTTGCGTTGCGTGCGTGCATCGGAAACATCGGCGTATATGCGTATCTCGTACGTATGAAAACGCGACTTTGGGCCAAGATGATTGGCTTGGCTTGTCGCGATCGATCGGCTGCCGAGCTGGAACGCGACGTGACAGGCTTGGATCGGGATTAACTTTTGGTTTTATGGTTTGGATGAGGATTAACTTTTGGGTGGGTAGAGGATTACCTTTTTAGCGTCGGCCGGTCAATCGGACGCGCCTAACCGTGCGGTGCCGTTTCATCCAACATCGCCTCCCTCGCCGAGCCGCCTCCCAGCGTCTCCCGCCAGCTCGTCGCAAGTTGCTCACTGGAATTTAACATTTTTTCCATTATTCGTCTAGATGTATTCTAAATAAAACTTAATTGAGAGCCCTCGCCACTCGCCAGGAGGGACACGATATAAAAACAAAACTTAATTTGGACCGTTCGCCTTTTAAAGATATGAAGAATTGAAAATCGAAAGCCACAAATACAAATAAAACTACGCACTGCGGACTCGGTGCCCCACACTTGCGTGTCCCAATTCGCTCCCAAGTTGCTCATTGCTCGCAGCACCACCGGCTCGACACCCCGGGGCCTCGCAGCATCGACACTCTGTCGGCTTGCGGCACCCGCGTCGAATACAGTTATCGATGGTCACAACATCATGTGGATACCGTCGCAAGAGATGTTACCATCTAGCTACATCAAGTTGCCACCCACCGTGTTGTAGCTCACTGGCCCAGGCTTGCAACGATAGCAGTGGCCTAAGCAGCACTGCCCCTGCAACAACACCTCGCTAGCCATCCGCGAGGCCACTTATGGAGTGGTTGTGATAGGCCAGAAGTTGCCATGATATGCTTCAACTACGTTTAAAGTAAAAAAAATTGACATGTTATACAAAAAGAAAATTAAGAAACTAAAACTTGTCATGGTGAATTACTGAAATTTACCATAATTCATGAAATAATTTTTACATGGTTCATAACTAAAAATAAATTTGTCGTCTGTCGTGGGAGCGATTCTGACATTAGAGAGGGGTAGGATAACGGAGCATGATCTATCGAGATGCAAATGGGTGACACGATGGTTTTAGCGTGTTCGGGCCTCTCACGGTGGAGATAACAACCCTACGTCTTGTGCTCCGAAGAGGCTTTGTTTATTCGTCATGAACATGAGTTACATAGTGTATTTGAGAGGGAGAAAGGAGAACGGATCTCCATGCGTGAGCTAAGTCCTGAGACTAATGGCGAGAGAGCCAAGGGAGAAGAAGCTAGCCTGAGCTATGTGGTGGGGTGGCTTATATAGAGTGCGCCACCCCCTCACCTCCTATGTTATAAGATGGGGCATTGATGTCATCATGTCGGCCCACTGCAGAACCTTCTCTATGCTTCGACTGACTTGCCGACTGTTGGTCCTAGCACATCCGAGTGAGACGTACTGCCGAGTGGTTTGTACTGCCGAGTGGTTGACTGTCATCCGAGTGGATGGAACGTTGCTTGCCGAGTGGATAGTATGAATGTATTTATCTGGACCAACCTGAAATGTGGACCCGATGTTGTTATGATATTTCGACCCTTCATGGGTCTACCTATTTTGTGTATCCCCGACAGTAGCCCCTAAGACTTTGACTGATTGCTGGCGGGCGGCTGGAGTCTGCAGAGCTTATTTAAACTTGAATGTTGTTGTCGGACCTGACCGAGCATAATGTTTCTTTTATTTCTCTTCTAGTGAGGGCACGCTAGATGAGTCGGGCAGAGGGTTTATGTCTTCCAGTGCAGAACTGAACTAAACAGGTGACCGAAGTCCATCATGCCATCAAGGAGGCGTTTGAACAAGTGGAAACACACGAATGATCGTCGCGGTGACTGAGCCTGAGTAGCGACGAAGATGGTGCACAAATGCGTCGAGTGAACGTGTAACCTGTGTATGAAAAATAACACAAGACAACATAAAAAGTTCTTGAAGTAACCTGATATTTGCTGAAATAATTTATGTAAATAACACCTATAGACACTCGCTGGATGTGCCAGGTGCTTGTTGGTTCGGGACTGGCAAGGGTCTAACAGAGTACAAGATCCGACTGAACTCGTTTGAGTACTAGACCCAAAAGAAGCAGAAGTGAAGTGTTCCCACATAAAAATAAACAACCGAGCTCAGAGGTACACTAGGTGGCGTGGCCTTCGAGTGAACGTTACGTGTGACTTCCTCGACACTCGGTGATGCGGAAACAACTATTTAATTGAATGCAACGTATGACGAATGACTTAGTTGTCTGATGCGCAGGAGCGGTCGGGCGAAGTAGACACGTCCGGCTGAGTGGCGATGCGCGGAGCTACCGAGTGATGACGACGCGTCCAGTAGAGTGACGACCCACAGAGCTGCCGAGTGACGGTGGAGCGTCTGACTGAATGGCGATGCGCGGAGCTGCCGAGTGATGACGACGCGTCCAGTAGAGTGACGGCGCGCGGAGCTGCCGAGTGACGATGGAGCGTCTGGCTGAATGGCGATGCGCGGAGTTGCCGAGTGATGACGACGCGTCCAGTAGAGTGACGACGCGCAGAGCTGCCGAGTGACGATGGAGCGTCTGGCCGAATGACGATGCGCGGAGCTACCGAGTGATGAAGGCATGTCCCGCTGAGTGGTGACGACGCATCCAGTAGAGTGACGGCGCGCGGAGCTGCCGAGTAACGATGGAGCGCCTGGCTGAATGACGATGCATGGAGCTGTCGAGTGATGACGACGCGTCTAGTAGAGTGACGGCACGCGGAGCTGCCGAGTGACAATGGAGCGCCTGGCTGAATGGCGATGCGTGGAGCTGCCGAATGAGACGGCGCGCGGAGCTACTGAGTGACGATGAAGCGTCCGACTGAATGACGATGTGCGGAGCTGCCGAGTGATGACGACGTGTCTCGCCAAGTTACTGCATGTTGGTTGTCTACATGTCACCTTGTTACTTGCCTGAACGAAATGTCTGTCCGAGTGAGCTACCGTTCAGACTCGGGGACGGACGAGTGACTCTGTAAGTTAGTAGCAAACATAGCTACGAACATTTTTTTATGAACTAAAAAATCTCTACGTGGATGCAGCTTGCAAGGATTAAAGACCACTTATGGCCCGGCTATGCATGCATGCGTGCACACTTAACTCACGCGTCATTATGTGCTTGGGATAGCAAGCTATGTACCGTCCGATGTAGACGACGCAGGTGAAGGGGACCCAGGCAGCCGGGTAGCGCGTGCGGCCGGTGATGCAAGCGACGATCGGCCAACGCGTCCACGACGTGCATGCGTCTCCAGTTGCGATGCATTGATAGCAATACCCACGTCTAGAAACTGTAAATTGCATGGCTCATTCCCTGTATGGAGGAGGCGTTAGCGCTAATAAACAATAGTTAAAGCCAATTCAGCATGCAAAGGAAGTTTTCTTTTCCCACGCATCCATCGCGGGAGCTTGAACGGGTACTGCACCATCCATCGGCATGCGCCGTCGTAGGGTAGCCGGACTGCCGACCGGAGTCACCAAGGAGATGACGAGGACGCCACCGCAGCGCAGTTCAAATGCAGCGATTGCATGCACTGAGGCGGTCGCCTCAAGAGCCATGCTCGATGATGTCCATCATGAGATAGCTACGGGTGCTTGTTCATGCAAATGATAAGATGAGATAAAATAGGTAATCTCTTGACCCTTTTTCTTGCACGAATGACCCGATGGCCAGAACTTAAGCGGAAGCTTCGAAGATGGTTGTCGATCTGCCGTCGAAGATTGAAGGAAAGAAAAACCATTTGCATCATGGCACGATAGACGCCATGCCCCACGGTGGGCGCCAAATGTCGTGGGAGCGATTCTGACATTAGAGAGGGGTAGGATAACGGAGCATGATCTATCGAGATGTAAATGGGTGACACGGTGGTTTTAGCGAGTTCGGGCCTCTCACGATGGAGATAACAACCCTATGTCTCGTGCTCCGGAGAGGCTTTGCTTATTCGTCATGAACATGAGTTACATAGTGTATTTGAGAGGGAGAAAGGAGAACGGATCTCCATGCCTCAGCTAAGTCCTGAGACTAATGGCGAGAGAGCCAAGGGAGAAGAAGCTAGCCTGAGCTATGTGGTGGGGGTGGCTTATATAGATTACGTCACCCCCTCGCCTCCTATGTTACAAGATGGTGCATTGATGCCATCATGTCGGCCCACTACAGAACCTTCTCTATGCTTTGACTAGCTTGCCGACTGTTGGTCCTAGCATATACGAGTGAGCCGTACTGCCGAGTGGTTGACTGTCATCCGAGTAGATGGAATGTTGCTTGCCGAGTGGATAGTATGAATGTATTTATTTGGACCCACCTAAAATGTGGACCCCATGCTGTTATGATATTTCGACCCTTCATGACCCTACCTAGTTTGTGTATTCATGACATCGTCAATTACTCAAAAATGCATGGTCAGTGACTTAAATCTGGCATGAGGCATAAACTAAAATTGTCATGGTGAATTGCTTAAATCTTTCATGATCCATGCACTAAATTTGTCATGGTTCATACAAACAAATAATTACCATGGTCAAAATACTAAAATTGCCATGGTTAAAAAACTAAAATTGCCATGATCTATAAACTAAATTTGTCGGTACAAAGTACTAATTTTTTAATTATCCATTAAGTAAATTTGTCATGGTTAATTACTAGAAATTGCCATGGTCAATTAATAAAATATTCCATGGTGAATTACTAAAGAATTTTCATGATCCATGAAGTAAATTTGCCATGGTTTATGAAATAAACTACAAAACTTGGTGTGGCAACACATGTTTGGCAAAAGAACACATCTTAAATTGTCATGAAAAATGTATATTAGATTTGTCATGGCCACAAAAAGGAAAAGGTTTTTCATGGGTAGATAGATTTTTTTGCCATGGTATGCATAGTAGATTTGCCATTTACACACAAAAAAGAGTCCCCGCCAGCGCATCACCACGCCGCCGCCGACCGCTTCGCCCGACCCACAACCCCTTCCCCTCGGCGCTGCACTTCGAGATGCGCCTCGAGAATCTTCTTGACTAATCCGTGTCCCAAGAGACCCCCCCCCCGGTCGTATATCTGCTCGGGGTCCACGGGCGGCCGCCACAACTCTCTAAGGTCCTCTTCGATGAGTGAACAATAGTTGAAATACAATGATAGCTTTAAATCTAGAAGGAAAAAATAGATGAAACATATCATGACAACTTTAGTTAAACACTATGGTAACTTCAGTGTAACATCATGGTAACTTTTGGTCCAAAAACGTCAAAGCATATCGATACAAGATCTAGTTTTGAAGATCTCGTTGAGACGGATTTAATGATGAAAATGAGTTTTAATCATTTTTTTATTTAAGAGACAAAACATTTTAAAGCTTGAAAAATCAAAAAAAAAATACGTAGACGTCATCAGTTTCTTGTGTATGCATGCATGCGGTGATGTGGCAAGATGTGTGATGATGAAGGACCTTGGGCCAAGTTGCTTCATGTTACACATGTGTCACTTAGCATTTGGAAAAAACAATGCAACGTCTCTCCTGATTTCTGTGTAAACTCAACATAGGATACCACTTCTCAGCGTGGAAAGTTAGCTGCATACACAGACCGGCCTGAGAAAGAACCTTCATTCTCCCACGACCATTTGATGGAGTCGCAATCCAGTGCACATTAGCAACTCTCGACCAGAACTGCAAGTACTCCTGTAGCGAGTCCATGTTCAGATTTGGACCAATGTCTACCGCCAAGGCATTCTCCGCCGAACAACGTGACGATCTCACAGCCTTGGCACAAGCTCAAGTATTAGGTGACCATCCAACCATCTATCCTCCCAAAACAACATAAAACAACATGGTGCAGCCATTTCCCACCGTTGCTCTAGTTGCCACATGATAGATCGTCAGAGATTCCTTGAGGACCTTAAACAGGAACTCCCTCCACGACCTCAAATGGTTCGTACAACAGAGCTACAACCTACAAGCTTGCGTCGTAAAAAAAAAATCTGAAGAATCGACAAGGGGAGAGAGGATCCACACCTTAATGCATTACTCAAAGCGTCAAATGCATGGTCACGAGTGGGCGCTAGCGCGCAAAGAGAGGTATTGACGCCAGGCCTACCGGTCCACTTTGAGCTTATGTTCTATCTGATATTGATTTATCCATTGCCAATCAAAAATCCCAACTAAAACTTTCGCTAGACAACTTTTTGGCACCGTAACTTGAACACAAAACCAAACATAAAATATCCTAAATACATTGTGCCTTTTTTTTTCAGGAATACATATGTTGTGTCACGTGTTGTTCCTGAGATTGAACGGCCGACGGAGTGTGGGGTACTTACGTCGGTCTCCCGTCTGAAAGTGTTCACTGGGCACGATTACCGCCTAGTCCATCCGTTCATAAATATAAGATGCTCTATTTGCTTTGAATCTGATGTATGTAGACAAGGCACTATCTTGCTTACTTGCGGTGGCCTTGAAGACGATCGACGTCATGCCGGTTCCGACTTGCGGCTCTACGGATTGGTGGTTTAGCTATGAGGTTTTTCCCCATTCGTGCCGATCATTCATTGTCTCGCTGCTCCGGGTATCATGTCCGTGTTTGCTTGGGTCCGTTCCATGTGTTATACCTACTTTGTTCTCGTTCCGTTCTTCCTCTATCAATAATATAATATGTAAGCTTTGCGTATTCTTAAAAAAATGTTTGTTCCCTTATTTCAGCTCATATGTAGTCTATATTGAAGTATTCAAAAAGAAAAACATTTTATATTTTGTGAACCGAGGGAGTGCTAGCTTACACGTAATTTTTTGCTCGCTGAATAAAAAAGTGCATAACTTGCTCGACGGACAGCGAGTGGCACGTGCAATTAAGCGATGCGACGCGAGCTTAGCCGTCAAGTCAGACGGACTCCAGGTCAGACAAACAAAGGTCGGAGACGAGCGTCCACAGGATGATGACAGGCCACGCCGCGTCGACGGCCGCGGCATCCCGTGGGCCGCCGCCGGGTTACGCACCAGACCACACCACACTGCCAACCTGCACCTGCAGCTTCGCAAAGCGCTTCCTGAACGAAAGCAGAGGCGGCGGCCACGACGGCAGACCAGACCACGCGTCCGCGACGACGAAACCCGGGGGTCCGAGACTGTCGTAGGCTCGTAGGCATGGGAGTTATTAATTCTATCTGAAGTAAAGGCAGCGGCATGGCTAGCAAATGATCTCGGGGATCACGCGCACGCGACGCACCGTCCCGCGGTCACCGCCCGAGGGAAAACAGCGGCGGGCGGCGTCCACCGGTTCGCCCGGAAGCTGCCCCGACGGGACGGCCGCCGTCACGTTCCACCGACGAGGAATTCACTCACGCGGCGAATACACATTCTCGGCTCCTCCTCTACTTAAGCGCGCGCGGCACACGACTCCGCTCCTCACCTCTCACCTCGCCTCACCTCCTCTGCCACCTTTCTTCACACGTTACTACTGCCGTGCCGAGCACCACCATAGCAGCGCTCAACTCTCATTACTCAAAGCAACAAACACCATGTGTGGCGGCGCGATCATCTCCGACTTCATCCCGGAGCGCGGCCACCGCGTTGGCGGCAAGCGGGGCCTCTGCACCGCCGACTTCTGGCCGGCCGCCGACAACGCGCCGTTCGGCGACCCTACCGACCACCACGACTTCTACCCCGACGACCTGACGGGCGCCGGCGCCTTCCCACCGGAGCACCAAGGTACGTACCACGTGCGTGCAGCGGAGGAGCCGAGCAGGAAGCGGGAGCGCAAGACGATGTACCGCGGCATCCGGCGGCGGCCGTGGGGCAAGTGGGCGGCGGAGATCCGCGACCCGGCCAAGGGCGCGCGCGTCTGGCTCGGCACCTTCGCCACCGCCGAGGGCGCCGCGCGCGCCTACGACCGCGCCGCCCGCCGCATCCGCGGGACCAAGGCCAAGGTCAACTTCCCCAACGAGGACCCACCGCTCGACCTGGACGACTACGACGTCGCCAACGGCGGCTACAACGTGGCCTCCTTCTTCCACCAGCCCTACAACATGGCCGACGCCGCAGCCGCGCCGGAGGTGGCGTACGAGCCCGGGATGGAGCTCTGGAGCTTTGACAACATCAACGCTCAAGTGCCTATGTGACGCTCCCTCGTATGAAAATATAATGCATTTTTTTAGCCTATAAAAACGTCTTATATTTTTGCAACTGGTCTCTTCTGCATGTAATATTGCCTTACCTAATTATCAAGCATATGATGAATTATGACTGTTTTTAACGGCCACTGCAAATGGGTAATGTCTTGTAAATGATGACGTGTTACAGTACATTTGATGAAAACTAGAACATCGCAGCAATGAGCACCAGCAGCATAACACCAACCACACTGCAAAACGGAGAGAACTTCTGATGCTAGAAATGATATTCATAACTGGCTTGCAAGCATGGTCACAAGTTGCAAAACACTGAAACACAAATTAACTGGTTCCGAATACTCATTGACACAAGACGCTGACAACTAAAGCAGTATGATTCTGGTACCAAAAAAGGTGTCGATTGACTGATAATACCAATATGACACAAGTGTGCCGAAAATTCCACAGCTTAAACCTTGAAGCCCCTGCTGTTCCTCCTTCCTCTTGCCTTCTCGAATTTCCTGCCCTTGGAGCGGACATATGGCTTGGTGTGGCTGTGTGGCACTCCTGGAGCTTTGCCAAAGTGCCTGACAGCTTCCCTGGCGTTCTTGGGACCCCTCAGGAGAAGCTATTAAGAAAATGTATAAATGGTTAAAATTGTTGTATATAGCATTTTATATAAGCCTCAAAGGCATGCATCTAATATTGAGGCTCATTGCTAATTTATGGGAAGTGGGGAAACCATCATACCACACCTTGACACATCTCAAAGGAGAAGAAAAAAGGATATCATAAATTGGAGAAAATGTCTCTACATTGACTACAATGTCAAAATTTCTAGCATGAGTAGCATTTACTAAAGAGAAAGCACCATAGTGACAATACAATGAAATCATACAGATCAAGTCAAGAAGGAACAGTGCAATAATCTACACACCGAATTATCATGTACTCCCTCCGTAAACTAATATAAAAACATTTAGATCACTATTTTAGTTATCTAAACACTCTTATATTAGTTTACCGAGGGAGTATGAATCAACACACATTTACATCAACCTTTATGCAAAGAGAACAGATTCAAGTTTTAAACAACTCTTAACAAAGGAAAATAAAGTAGACAAGACCTCTTAACCAACAACACAACTACTACCATAAAATAAGCATACATGCTATATTTGACTGTTAAGATTGGTTTTCTTAGTGAAAAGATATAGTTTAATAATTATCAACGAGTAAGTTAAAGTTGGAAATTTGACACCAGCTGTACAGCACAACCATAAAAAAAAGTACAATTGGCTGTACATACACCATATAGATTTATACAGATATATCAACTTGGTTTATGTGTACTCTTAACACCTGACAAGAGGGGAACTGATGAATCAGAAAATAATACATTGTTCCTTGAATACCCTACCCCACAACCTACAGATAAACATCTCTGTAACACAAGATGAGCATGAACAATAAACTTGGTTTTCTCCACCTACAGGAGTCTAACATACTTAATAGTTCAAAATAATAGAATTGTCTGCTTGGGTTGTAAATCATTGGATACTAACTAATACAACATGAAATGCATCAAACCGCACTATTGGCAAATACAGCAGCTAAAAAAAGGAGAACTCAAACCATACCGTGTTCTGTCCAAGCGGAGCACGGAGGGCGAGCTGGTCAAAGGTAAGGCACTCGCCACCGGCGTTGACAATCCTGGCCCTCGCCGTCTCGGTGAACCTGAGCGCAGCCACCTTCATTGCCGGTATCTCGTAGACCCTCTGGTCATCGGTGATGGTGCCCACGATCACGGCGATCTTGTCCGCCTACACCCGCACAACCAAAAACGCCGACCAGGTAAGCTTCACATCGATTCATCCATCCAGACCAAAGATTACAAAAAATGGCACCGCGCGCAAGAGAGGGATACCTTCCCATCCATGAACCTGACGAGGCGGCGCATCGAGAGCGGCGGGCGGTTGGTCTTGCTCATGAAGAGCCGCTTGAGGATCACGGCGTTGAACTGGCTCTTGGTCCTCCGCACCAGGAAGCGGTAGAGCTACGAACAGGAAAGCGAACTGCGGTAAATCTCTGAATCCCTGGGCGGTAGTAGACGGGGATGATGCGGTAGCACCGGATCGATGGGATCGATGGGGGACTGACCTTGACGAGCAGCTTGAGGTACACATCGTCGGACTTGGGCGCCGTGCGCTTGGTCCTCTTGTTGCGGCCGCCGGCGACGAGGTCGATACCCTGGGTGCGACGGGAACAGACGGTGTCAGCTAGGCGTAGAGTTCGGGGGAGCACGACGAGGAGGGAGAGGAGTAAGAGATTACCATGGTTCCGCGGTGGTGGATGCAGCAGCGGCGAGGGTCGGGGCGGCAGCAGCTGCGGCGGCGGCGGGACGGGTGCTAGGGTTTTGGATGGAGTGAGGAGTGGAGCCTAAATATGGCGTGGGCGGCGAATCGTTTGGGCTGGGCCTGAATTAGTAGTCTTTGCTTCTTTTTGGGCCCAAAGAAGTCTTGTTGTTCCTTAACAGATGAAGAGTTTTTTTTTCTAGGGTGTATTTAAAAAAAAAAATGACCCCAGCCTCTGTATCAAAAAGATGCATGCTGCCACTTTATTATAAAGCAAAACATAGTCTCTATGTCACAAGTTATAAAAAAGCTCACAAAGAGCAGAATAAAAAAGAAATCGGGACAACCCCATCCGGCCGCAATACTGATAGGAAACTAAACACCTATCCTATTACATAACCGCCATCCAAACCGATTGAAGATAGCCCGAATTATCGTCTCCCCTCATGCAGATGATACTTCTCTCTCTCGAATTGGAACATGTGATCGAGGACTCGAGGTTTATTATGTTGGCCACAAGCAGATGATACTTCTCTCTCTCGAATTGGAACATGTGATCGAGGACTCCTCGACCGTTCGAAGCTTGGATGTTCAGACAGATGAAAACGGAGAAGAACCTTTCCATTCGATCATGTAATATTTTGTTTGCCATGCTGAGATAAGAAAAAGGTGGCACATATATTTTTGCAGCGATGATGTTTCTGTTGTTGCTTGATGGAGCGGACTTATGCGTCGGTGGTGATTGTTTTGTTGTGATTTAGAGACATAGTCACAGTGCGAAACCTGGTGTTATGTCTTTCTTATTACTACTGGTAATCGGCCACGTGCAACGCACGTGTCAATTCATACGGAGCAAAAGGTTATATGTTGCTAATGTTGGAGGGCATAATGACCAAAGATTCTTCCTATTTAAACCCAAATCCAGTGGATAGACTCTTTCAGTATTCCGTCGCAAATAAACAACAAAATAAAAAATAAATCAGATTGCCAACAGAAAAAAGTAGCATCCTAGAACTCGAAAATACAGCTATGAGATAGGTTTGTGCATAAAGTAATGGAGAGTAAGAGCATCTAGAGTCGGGTGTCCCAAACCCGCCTCATACGTTCCGGTAGGCCGCCTGGTCACTTATCGGTCACGAAATTTCGATCCAGACGGGTTTCCTAAACGAGCCTCAAATGCCCGGACTGACCGGCACCCCTCATATCCAGCCCAAATATGAGGCGAATATCGGGACGCTCGGACACTCCCGCCACGTCGGACCCGACAGCCCGACCCCATACCAAATCGCATCAAATTCTTCAAACCCTTTCTCCTCCTCCTGCCGTCCTCCAACCTTTTCCGCGCTCGAGCTCTCGTCGTCCGCCACCCTTTCTCCCCATCCTTACCACCGACCCTGATTCATCGTCGTGATGTCTTCCAGCTCGTCCCCGACCGCCGCGACGGAGACACAGTCCGTCTCGTCCATCGGCATCCCTTCCTCCACTGCATCTTGCAAGGCGAAGAACGCCGCCCGGAAGCTGTGGCGTCGCCGGCAGCGAGAGAGGGAGGCGGTGACGGCGTCGCAGTGAGGTGCGGACATGGTCGAGGAGCTGTCTTCCTCGCCACGCCCGGCTCCCCGCACCCCATCCATCCGAGTGTCGACGCAGATTACGCTGTCTGGCACCCTTGGGACGGAGGAGGATTTGACGGTCGATTGCGCTATTCCGGATTGCTTTCCGCCCACGCAGAAGCTGGCGGTCGATGAATGTGATTTTGGCATGTCCATTTTGTTGAACTGTGATTTGTTTTGCTTTGTTTCGAGCTATTGAATTCAGACCATTTGTATCGAATGATCGACATGCATGAATTGCATGGATTTAAGGATTGTATTTGAGACATGTGGATATGCGACGCAATATATGAGGGGCCGGCAGGCACTGTCCGCGGACACGTCCGGACGCGCCTGCGGGCGTATAAGACGGCGAATTTGTCAAGTCCGGCCGTAGATGGTCTAACACTGGCAAAATGATGATAGAAGCTTTTAGATCTAGCTACACACTAGAAAGGCGTGAATACATGGAGCCGAGCATAATTGAGCAATTCGGGGTGAAGCTATGGTCCTGCACAAAAGTTTACAGGCTAAAATCTAATCATACAACCTCTTAACAGAAGCAAATATTTTGTAGAGGAAAACCTATATGAAAAACCTAGCTCACTGATTTTTTTGCACCACATAGAAGTTTTCAGGATTCTCCGAATACTGGTGGCATCTACAAAAATGATAAACTGAAATATATAGTTCCAACTAAATTTGAAATGCAAAAGGTGCAGCAGAGTTAACGCTGGAGTTGGGACTGTGAACTATCTGCCGTTACAAGCTGGCCACGACAGAAACATGACCATCGTGCATTAAGGCGTAGGGCGTGGACTTGATGAATTCAAGAGGCACATGTCATACTGACAACAGAAGAACAATGACAACAATATCTGTAGGATGGTACGTACTTGTCCATTGGCACATTTAATTGGATCACGAAGATGTGATAACCTGTTATTTGACCTAGGCTCTTACCTGGCCGTGGGGAGCGTACCGACGTAGCCGTCGTCAATCAGGCAGGGCAAGGCAGCGCAGTCCGAGTGGGGGCAGTTCCATGCGATGCAGAAAAGATAACATCATAATCAACTTTCACCAGTCTATCCAAAGACTCAAATTGGGTATTATGTGGTTTTCACATAAAAATTTGCAATCAATAATAATGTTATTAAGTTGTTCTTGTTGGATTATAGATGGGCTTAGGCCCATATAAGACAATAATCTCTAGTTAATCTCTACAACCCATATGGGTGTACGACAAGTGGTAGGAAATTTAGTATCATACTCCTACAGTAACAATAGTGAGACCCCTTTATAAGGGCTGCTCTATCATACGTCATTGCCAGCTTGAGAAGAGGAGTTGTACACGCGCGCTCCACCTCCTCCGTCCACCTCGTCACGACGCGTGCGTGCGCCGCGTGTTGCGGGAATGAGCCAAGTCGAGCCTTATTTTTGACAATGGTTAATTAATTATAAATTAATTAACAAGTCGCTAAACAAAAATGCCAATGTCCGAGACGTTGAATCGTGGGTTGCTCGTGGACTCGATCGTGAGCCTAGCCTAGGCCCATCTACCCGACGACCTATATAAGGAGGCGCCGCCTGTGGAGTGTAACCTAATACGTTCATTTTCTCCCTCTCTGTGCAACCCTAGCCGTCATCTACTATTCCTCTCAGTGTGCTGCTTATGGCGATCCCATCCCAAAGACTGCGTGCACGGTTGGTCGGGAGAGAAGGTGCCTCCGGAACCCTGTCGTTTGAGATCCTGCCCGAGAGAACGACAATAAGGTGTTCGGGGAGCGTCTCGACGTGACTGCTCCCGGTCCGTCCCCGTCTTCGTCCTCCTCTGCTTCGACAACTTCCCTTGCACTGATGCCATGGTCGACAACGCCGCTATCACCAAGAAGAAAGCCACGGACGACGCCGAGGCTGCTGCTGCCGCCGCCGCGTTAGCTTGGCCAACCGGAGGGTATGACTTGTTCATCCTTCATTTACTCGTTTTCGTGCTAGCCGTATATATCATCTTCATAGATATTCTGTTTCTATGTACTATACGTGCTAGTATGCTTAGGTATTAGTATGAAGTGCATACCATATTTACCATGCTTGTTATTTACTCGTGGACTAGTCTAATCGGGAAAGTGCTAGTATTTCCAACAATTCAAAAACCTTATTTTAGGCACTTTTCGATTCATGACTTCGCCGCTACACTGAAACCGGAAAAGTTTACCATAACGCATTTTAAGTGTTGGCAGACGAGGACCAAACTTGTGGCTCGCTGCTATGAACGTGTTTTTGGTCGGTGATGTGGATCCTGCGGGAATGATTGCTCTTGAACATGAGAAGGCGTTCTGGGAAGCCACCACTGTCTTTGTGGGATCCGTTCTTACTGTGATCAGAGACAAGTTGGTTGACGCATATCTCCATATGCAAGTTGCCAAAAACTTGTGGGATGCGCTCGAAGCTAAGTTCGGCGCAACTGGTGCTGGAAGCGAACTGTATGCTATGGAGCAGTTCCATGACTACATGATGGTTGATAACCGTCCGTTTCTGAACCAGGTGAAAGGATCGATATGGTTGACTAGAGGGGGGGGGGTGAATAGGCAAGTAACACTTTTTAACTTTTCCTTAACAATTAAGGTATAGCATCAAATAAGTTAGCTAGATGTGCAACTAGGTGAATAACCTATATGATGCTAATCACAACAAGTGCATAAGAAAGCAAGGGATATAACACAATAAAAGCTTGCGAGAAGTAAAGATGCGAGATAACCAAAAGTGGAGCCGGTGGAGACAAGGATGTGTTACCGAAGTTCCTTTCCTTGTGGGGAAGTACGTCTCTGTTGGAGCGGTGTGGAGGCACAATGCTCCCCAAGAAGTCACTAGGGCCACCGTATTCTCCTCACGCCCTCACACAATGCGAGATGCCGTGATTCCACTATTGGTGCCCTTGAAGGAAGCGACCGAACCTTTACAAACAAGGTTGGGGCAATCTCCACAACTGAATTGGAGGCTCCCAACGACACCACAAAGCTTCGCCACAATGGAATGTGGCTCCGAGGTGACCTCAACCGTCTAGGGTTCTCAAACACCCAAGAGTAACAAGATCCGCAAGGGATTAGTGGGGGGAACCAAATTTCTCTTGGTGGAAGTGTAGATCGGGGCCTTCTCAACCTATCCCTAGGAAATCAACAAGATTGATTGGCTAGGGAGAGAGATCGGGCTAAAATGGAGCTTGGAGCAACAATGGAGTTTGGGAAGGAAGAGGTAAACTTCTTGGGGAAGAAGACCTCCCTTTTATAGTGCGGGACAAGATCCAACCGTTATCCACTCCCTCAGCCCCGCGCGTCGCGGTACTACCGCAACAGCCACGGTACTACCGTGACGCCTTGCGGTACTACCGCAGCCTCGTGTGGTACTACCCCTCGTGCGGGAGTAACTGGCTCTGGTCGTTTGCACATGCCAGCAAGCGGTAGAACCGCCGGAGCGGTACTACCGCAAGCCCGTGTGGTACTACCGCACGGTCGGCAGAGGCAGCCAATGGAGGTGCACGGAAGTAAAAAAATACTTCCATGCCTACCTCCGTAGAGGGAAATGCTACTTCTTGAGCTTGCGTTGGTTTTTCCCTTGAAGAGGAAAGGGTGATGCACCAAGGTAGAGATAAGTATTTCCCTCAGTTTGAGAACCAACGTATCAATCCAGTAGGAGTATCAAGATGAGGCACCAAGGCACCTGCACAAACACAAACAAACTTGCACCCAACGCGATAAAGAGGTTGTCAATCCCTTTACGATTACTTGCAAGGTGAGATCTGATAGAGATAGTAGGTAAATGTAAATAAGTAAATAAAAGTGCAACAAGGTATTTTTGGTATTTTTGTATGTAGATCTGAATATATAATGTGTAAAGTAGACCCGGGGGCCATAGTGTTCACTAGAGGCTTCTCTCATGATAGCAAGTATTACGGTGGGTGAACAAATTACTGTCGAGCAATTGATAGAATCGCGCAAAGTCATGACGATATCTAAGGCAATGATCATACATATAGGCATCACGTCCGAGACAAGTAGACCGATACTTTCTGCATCTACTACTATTACTCCACACATCGACCGCTATCCAGCATGCATCTAGTGTATTAAGCTCATAACAAACGGAGTAACGCCTTAAGCAAGATGACATGATGTAGAGGGATAGATTCATGCAATATGATATAAACCCCATGTTTTTACCCTTGATAGAAACAACACGATGCGTGCCTCGCTACCCCTTCTGTCACTAGGTGAGGACACCGCACGGTATGAACCCAAAACCAAGCACTTCTCCCATTGCAAGAACTATAGATCAAGTTGGCCAAACGAAACCCATAACTCGAAGAGACTTACAAGGATATGAAATCATGCATATAAGAAATCAGAGGAGACTCAAATAATATTCATAGATAATCTGATCATAAATCCACAATTCATCAGATCTCAACAAACACACCGCAAAAGAAAGTTACATCGGATAGATCTCCGTGAAGATCATGGAGAACTTTGTCTTGAAGATCAAAGAGAGAGAAGAAGCCATCTAGCTACTAGCTATGGACCCGAAGGTCTGTGGTGAACTACTCACGCATCATCGGAGAGGCAATGGTGTTGATGAAGATGGCCACCGGAGATGGATCTCCCTCCGGCAGGGCGCCGGAACGGGCTCCCGATTGGTTTTTGGTGGCTACAGAGGCTTGCGGTGTCGGAACTTTTGATCTAGGTTTAGTTCTGGAGGTTTCCGTATTTATAAGACCAGGTGGCGTTGAGAACAAGTCGGGAGGATCCACGAGGGAATCACGAGCCCCCTAGGCGCGCCCATGGGGGGAGGGCGCGCCTCCCAGGCTCGTGGCTTCCTCGGCCCTCCTCTCCGGTATCTTTTCCTTCTGGTATTTTTGATATTTTCCATAAAAAAGCATGGTGAAATTTTTATTCTATTTGGACTCCGTTTGATATTCCTATCTGAAAAAGGTCAAAAACACGGAAAAAACAGAAACTGACACTAGGCACTGAGTTAATAAGTTAGTCCCAAAAATAATATAAAGTAGCATATTCATGCATATAAAACATCCAAAGTTGATAATATAATAGCATGGAACAATCAAAAATTATAGATATGTTGGAGACGTATCGAGCATCCCCAAGCTTAACTCCTGCTCGTCCTCGAGTAGGGAAGTGATAAAGACCGAATTTTTGATGTGGAATGCTACCTAACATATTTTTTCTATGTAACTTCTCTATTGTGGCATGAATGTTCAGATCCATAAGATTCAAAACAATAGTTTAATATTGACATGAAAACAATAATACTTCAAGTATAATAGCAAAGTAATCATGAACTTTTGAAATAACAAGGCCAAAGAAAGTTATCCCTACAAAATCATATAGTCTGGCTATGCTCCATCATCCCCACACAACGAATTTAAATCATGCACAACCCCGGTATTGGTCAAGTAATTGTTTTCGCACTCTTACTTTCTCAAACTTTTTCAACTCTCACGCAATACATGAGGTGAGCCATGGATATAGCACTATAGGTGGAATAGTGTGTGGTGGAGGTTGTGAGGCAAAAAGGAGGAGATGGTCACATCGACTCGGCGTATCAATGGTCTATGGAGATGACCATCAATAGATATCAATGTGAATGAGTAGGGATTGCCAAGGAACGGATGCACTAGAGCTATAAGTGTATGAAAGCTCAAAAATAAAAACTAGTGGGTGTGCACCCAACTTGCTTGCTCATGAAGACCTAGGGCAATTTGAGGAAGCCCATCATTGGAATATACAAGCCAAGTTACATAATGAAAATTACCACTAGCATATGAAAGTGACAAAACAAGAGACTCTCTATCATGAAGAACATGGTGCTACTTTGAAGCACAAGTGTGGAAAAAGATAGTAGCATTGTCCCTTCTCTCTTTTTCTCTCATTTTTTTGTTTGGGCTCTTTGGCCTCTTTTTTTCATTTTGTTTTTTTTGTGGGCATCTTTGGCCTCTTTTTTTTATTTCCTCACATGGGACAATGCTCTAATAATGATGATCATCACACTTTTATTTACTTACAACTCGATACTTAGAACAATAATGACTCTATATGAATGAAAGTGATGGCACATGTCATGAGATGGAACGATGGAAGTTGCATGGCAATATATCTCGGAATGGCTATGAAAATGCCATAATGGGTAGGTATGGTGGCTGTTTTGAGGAAGGTATATGGTGGGTGTAATGCACCGGCGAAAGTTGCGCGGCACTAGAGAGGCTAGCAATGGTGGAAGGGTGAGAGTGCATCTATACCATGGGCTCACATTAGTCATGAAGAACTCATATACTTATTGCGAAAGTTTTATTAGTAATCGAAACAAAGTGCTAAACGCATACTCCTAGGGGAAGGGTTGGTAGGAGTTAACCATTGCGCGATCCCGACCACCACACAAGGGATAACAATCAATAAATCAATTATGCTCTGACTTCCTAACATAGCGGTTCACCATACGTGCATGCTACGGGAATCACTAACCTCAACACAAGCATTTCTAGATTCACAACACCCTACTAACATAACTCTAATATTACCATATCCATATCTCAAAACTAATTGCGAGGAATCAAACTTCTCTTACTAATCAATGCACTTGAATATGAAAGTTTTTATTATATCCTCTTTGGATGCCTATCATATTTAGGACTAATTTCATAACACACGCAATTTACCAAGTCACTTAGAGAGAGCACTATCAAAATGATATAAGTGAAGATTCGAGAGTTTTTATTTCTACAAAATATGACACCGCCGTGCTCTACAAAGATTTAAGTGAAGCACTAGAGCAAAATTATCTAGCTCAAAAGATATAAGTGAAGTTCATGGGAGCAAAATTACCAAGCTCAAAAGATATAAGTGAAGCACATGTGAGCAAAATTACCAAGCTCAAAAGATATAAGTGAAGCTCATGGGAGCAAAATTAACAAGCTCAAAAGATATAAGTGAAGCTCATGGGAGCAAAATTGCCTAACTCAAAAGATATAAGTGAAGCTCATGGGAGCAAAATTGCGTAACTCAAAAGATATAAGTGAAGCTCATTGAGTATTCTAACAAATTCACGATGAGTGCATGTCTCTCTCAAAAGGTGTGCAGCAAGAATGATTGTGATAAAACAAAAAGCAAAGACTCCTATAATACGCGGCGCTCCAAGCAAAACACATATCATGTGGTGAATAAAAATATAGCTCCAAGTAACGTTACCGATGGATTGAAGACGAAAGAGGGGATGCCTTCCCGGGGCATCCCCAAGCTTAGGCTTTTTGGTGTCCTTGAATTTGGCTTGGGATGACTTGGGCATCCCCAAGCTTAGGCTCTTGCCACTCTTTATTCCATTGTCCATAAGAACATCACCCAAAACTTGAAAACTTCACAACACAAAACTTAAACAGAAACTCGTGATAGCATTAGCATAAGAAAACAAACCACCAACTTTTTTAGGTACTGTAGCAAACTTAATTTCCATTTATATTGATGTTATATTAATGTATTCTCACTTTTCCATGGCTCGTACCCCCTGATACTAACCATAGTTTCATCAAAATAAGCAATCAACACAACAAAAACAGAATCTGTCAAAAACAGAACAATCTGTAGCAATTTGTATATTTCGTACACCTCTGCTAACCCAAAAATTCTGAAAAGATTATGAAAATTAGGGAAATTTTCATATCAATCAGAAGAAAAAAGAATCAACTCAAAAGCTCTTTCTATATAGGAATAAAAAATAATTTCGTGAGCACAAAGTTTCTGTCTTTTTTCAGCGTGATTAAACAACTACCACCAAAACTAATCATAAAGGTTCTACTTGGCACAAACACTAATTAAAACATAAAAAAAACAATCATAAAAGAATAATGATGATGTAGACCCAACAAAACAGAAAGTAAAAAGCAAAGATAAATCTATTCATTGGGTTGCCTCCCAACAAGCGCTATCGTTTAACGCCCTTAGCTAGGCGTAAGGTAATAGAATCAAGTATTGTCATCTTTAGTGCTCGAACCACTCATGCCATCATAATTATTAGGGAGTTCCTTAATTTTATCAATAATCATACTCATAGATAGGCAAAAAAGATAATCTTTAGTGATAATAGGTTTTCTTAAGATATCAAGATAGGTAGGGTGAACACTCAACATTTTAAGATCTTCATCTCTCTTACTAGATGGTTCACCATTATTTCTAGGAACACAAACAAGCTTAGTAGACTTATTGTGGGCAAAATTTGGAGTGTTCTGAATGGCAACAAAAGCGGAACCCAAGTTGGTTATAACATCTTCTAGTTTGCCAATTCTAGCGGAATCATGATCTAGCTTTTCGTTAACCATGGGTTCTTTCTCCTTTAAAATTTTCAAAGTCATTCCCACCTTGGATCCATATTGAGTGATTTGATTGTGGATCTTTTTATCCAAATTTTCAATGAGTTCTATCATAGCAACTTTATTTTCAATAATATCAAGCTTACGCATCACATGTTCCAAAGTTAAAGTAGTTCCATTAACCATGAGTGGGGGTGAGCCTACCAAATTTAATAAAGCACCATAAGAATCAACAGTATGGCTACCCAAGAAATTTCCGCCTACGATGGTGTCAAGAACATACCTATTCCAAGGGGAAATACCCACATAAAAATTGCGAAGTAGTACGGTAGTATATTGCTTACGAGTAGATCTATTCTGAGCATTGCAAATTCTATACCAAGCATCTTTTAAGTTTTCTCCCTCATTTTGTTTAAAGTTAAGAACCTCGCTCTCGGGAGTAACGATCACAGCGATAGGACTAGCCATAAGGATAATTAGACTAACCCACACAATCAAACAGAAAGCAAGCGAAAGAAAGGGTGAGCGAAAAAGGCAAATAAAGAAAGGCAAATATTTTTGTATTTTTTGTTTTAGAAGTGGAGGAGAGGAAAACGAGAGGCAAATGGCAAATAATGTAAATGCAAGAGATGGGTTTGCGATAGGTACTTGGTAGATATGCTTCACTTGAATACTCCCCGGCAACGGCGCCAGAAATTCTTCCTGCTACTTCTTGAGCTTGCGTTGGTTTTTCCCTTGAAGAGGAAAGGGTGATGCAGCAAAGTAAAGATAAGTATTTCCCTCAGTTTGAGAACCAACGTATCAATCCAGTAGGAGTATCAAGATGAGGCACCAAGGCACCGGCACAAACACAAACAAACTTGCACCCAACGCGATAAAGAGGTTGTCAATCCCTTTATGATTACTTGCAAGGTGAGATCTGATAGAGATAGTAGGTAAATGTAAATAAGTAAATAAAAGTGCAGCAAGGTATTTTTGGTATTTTTGTATGTAGATCTGAATATATAATGTGTAAAGTAGACCCGGGGGCCATAGTGTTCACTAGAGGCTTCTCTCATGATAGCAAGTATTACGGTGGGTGAACAAATTACTGTCGAGCAATTGATAGAATCGCGCAAAGTCATAACAATATCTAAGGCAATGATCATACATATAGGCATCACATCCGAGACAAGTAGACCGATACTTTCTGCATCTACTACTATTACTCCACACATCGACCGCTATCCAGCATGCATCTAGTGTATTAAGCTCATAACAAACGGAGTAACGCCTTAAGCAAGATGACATGATGTAGAGGGATAGATTCATGCAATATGATATAAACCCCATATTTTTACCCTTGATGGCAACAACATGATGTGTGCCTCGCTACCCCTTCTGTCACTAGGTGAGGACACCGCACGGGGTGAACCCAAAACCAAGCACTTCTCCCATTGCAAGAACTATAGATCAAGTTGGCCAAATGAAACCCATAACTCGAAGAGACTTACAAGGATATGAAATCATGCATATAAGAAATTAGAGGAGACTCAAATAATATTCATAGATAATCTGATCATAAATCCACAATTCATCGGATCTCAACAAACACACCGCAAAAGAAAGTTACATCGGATAGATCACCATGAAGATCATGGAGAACTTTGTATTGAAGATCAAAGAGAGAGAAGAAGCCATCTAGCTACTAGCTATGGACCCGAAGGTCTGTGGTGAACTACTCACACATCATCGGAGAGGCAATGGTGTTGATGAAGATGGCCACCGGATGGATCTCCCGATTGGTTTTTGGTGGCTACAGAGTCTTGCGGCGGCGAAACTTTCGATCTAGGTTTAGTTCTAGAGGTTTCCGTATTTATAAGACCAGGAGGCGTCGAGAACAAGTCGGGAGGACCCACGAGGGAGTCACGAGCCCCCTAGGCGCGCCCAGGGGGGAGGGCGCGCCTCCTAGGCTCATGGCTTCGTCGGCCCTCCTCTCGGGTATCTTTTCCTTCTGGTATTTTTGATATTTTCCATAAAAAAGCACGGCGAAAGTTTTATTCCGTTTGGACTCCGTTTGATATTCCTATCTGAAAAAGGTCAAAAACACGGAAAAAACAGAAACTGGCACTGGGCACTGAGTTAATAAGTTAGTCCCAAAAATAATATAAAATAGCATATTCATGCATATAAAACATCGAAAGTTGATAATATAATAGCATGGAACAATCAAAAATTATAGATATGTTGTAGACGTACCAGGAAACTCTTCGAAAAAGTCCGGCACGATAGTACCGGACGAGAATCATGGTACTACCGTAGTAGGGCGGATGTAAAAAATTACATCCGCGCCTACTACCGCGGGTGTAGAGGCCAGGGCAGGAGACAACGGTACTACCGCTCCACTGAGCGGTACTACCGCTGGCACGTGCAGTACTAGGTGGTGCAAAGGAATAGATGTGTATGTGTTGATTCCACCCAGACCTTTCCGAAGCGGACCCCCCTCTTAATAGTACGTCTTTCCTATGACTCAAATCCACTGAAAGGAAACATAGAGAACAACCGTCTTCGAGAGATTCCGAGGGGCACTGAATCGTCTTGTGCCTAGACCTGAGATATCTAAAATGCTCAATGCACACGATTAGTCCGCAAAGGCATTGTCATCAATCACCAAAACTACTTAGGAAGAAATATGCCCTTACAATCTCCCCCTTTTTGGTGGATTGATGACAATACGGGATTTGCACATAAGGATATAAAATGAGCATATGCAAAACCCAAGACCTACAAAATATAGAAGAGCTCCCCCTAGATGTGTGCATATTCTAGATATGCTTTGGACTGCAAGGCACACACAGTAGGATCAACACTCCCCCTATATTTTATAGGCAATGCAATCTTTGCAGCAGAATGAACAGAACTAAGTATGAAAACTAGGCATAGCATGTGAGCTTTAAGATAAGGGTACGTAATAGACAGACTCACAAGCTACGAATCATACTAAACAATAATAAGGTAGTAGTGATAACATATGTATCACACCATATGATAGAGGAATTCTCCTGGTCACACACACACAAACAACATAAGCCAAAGTTCAACGAAAGTAGAGAGACGGCGAAAACACAAACACAAATACGCGCAAATCCTACACTCTCTCCCCCTTTGGCACCGAGACACCAAAAAGGCACAGAGGACACCTAACACATAGGTGGTAGCTCCCATGCAGAAAGATCAGTCATCTGACTCCTCTGAAGCGTCTGGGATGGACTCCGCATCTGAATCAGCCCACTAGAACTGCTGCTTAGCCATCCAAGTGGCCTCAGGGGTGATGTCTTTCTCAGACCCACTCGAGATGGTCTCGCCAAGCTTCCTCAGAATACGCTTGTCACGCTGGCGACTCTCCTTCTGAGCAACGTGAGCCTGATACTGACCCTTGGCCTGCATGCAGAACAAAGTCCTCATCTTGTGAGAGAGCTTCTTGGCCCAAGATGGCTCAGAAGATGGTGGCACATAGGACTCAGAACTGTTATCTTCCTCCTCTTCGATCTCATCCACATCGACCTCCATACGAACAACAGTTGGCTTACTGGTGGTGTTGGCCCATTTGTCCTTCATACGCAAACAAATGGGTTCATGAATAAACAAGTGCTCCGGCATGTCCTGACCTGGAAAGGTCTTGTCCCAAGTAGCACGAATCAGGTAGAACAAGTATGGCCCATAAATGGGGACCTTCCGATGAAACATAGCAGTGCGAAGCTCAGACCACATAACGTGAGACACATCAATGATGCCAAGGTCTTCATTTCTTCCTTTCTCACATAGCAGCAACATATCCACCAGATAGGAGTGTACCTTGTCCTTGTCTCCCATGCGAGGAAACAGAGAGTTGCGGAAGATCCGGTGCATGACATCAAGGAAAGGTTTGAGCACAAGAATTTTCTCACCAGATCATAAAGTCTTCAGAATATAGAAAGGCACGAGTTGCTCCTTACGTGTTGGCTGAGGGCTGCCGTGAGGGTGCAGTCCAATTGGCACATCAAGCTCGGAGTAAGGAACATGCAACAAGTCCATGAAGTCCTTCTAGGTGGCAAACAGTTGCTCGCCATGGGTCATCCATGTCATGGTCCGCATCTCATCAGAGTGAAAGTGGACAGAGGCAAAGAACTGACCCACTATCTCGGGATCAAAGTCCAGGTGGAATGAAATGATGTCTGCGATAGCAAACTGCTGTACCAACTCCAGAGCCTCACCGAAGTATGTTGGATGCTTCCTCATGTGTTCCAGATCAATGTATTGGACAGGAACATAGAGATTTTTCTTGCCCTTGATCACATCAATGTGAATAAGATACTGCTTCTTGGACCAAAACAAGTCATTGGCCTTGGAAACTTCCCTTGGCTTGTCATAGGGATTGATCAACCGTCGAGCCAGAAATTCAGGTTAGGGCATGACCTCATAGTTCTCAACTGGTCGCTTGAGCTTGGATGCGGTTCTCTTGAAATTGTGGGGGTGGATCATTGGATCCCTCAGGAGCATCAGGATTGCGGAGCTGCTTGGAGCTTGTGTCACGAGACGAATTGGAACGTCTTGGAGCAAAGCTGGAACCAGAGCCACCACCTATGGCACACAACACAAACACAATGGACAAATGGAAAAAGTAAGTCAAGGACGAAAGCAGACACGAAAACCATGTAGAAGGGAGAATAGACAGGACAAAACGAGGTAGTTGTGGGTCGAACGGTAGTACCAACACTTCTTGCGGAAGTAAAAAATTACTACCGCTCCAGACGCGGTAGTACCGTTGGGAGTGGTAGTACCATGTCTGGAGCGGAAGTAAAGTGTTACTACCGCCCAGTCAGCGGAAGTAAAAAATTAGTACCATTACAGACGCGGTAGTACCGCTGGGAGCGGTAGTACCGTGGCTGGAGCGGTAGTAAGATTTTACTGCCGCCCAGCAGACGGAAGTAAAAAATTAGTACCGCCCACGACGCGGTAGTACCGTGGGAGCAGTAGTACGGTGGCGTCAACGGAAGTAATATTTTACTTCCGCCCGATGAGCGGTAGTAACGCACTGGCGGAATTCACAAGAACACAAATCTACAGATCGTATTGGTACTGCCCTAGATCGAAAATTATCCCGTTTTATCCTATCAATACGCACTTCTACCGCAATAACACGCTCAAAACACAAGGAGGTAGAACCTTCCCAGGGATACTCAATAATTCAAATAGCCATGACCGCCTCCACCCCCTCTCCCACCTCCACGTCCACCTCCACCTTCTCTTCCAATGGCGTGTGCAGATCGGGCTCCGAGGAAGATCTCTAGGCGTTCTTCATCCTCTCTAACAGTATGGCAAGTCTCATCCACTGGGATTTCTCCTCTGGCCTCAAGGTGGAAAACCAGGTTCGTTCTAGATTTGGATCTTCGGTTCACTATGACAAAACACAAGGTTGCAAAGAATTTTTCTTGGTTGTTTCTTTCTCATTAGCCTCTTTTCCTCTTACGAAAGAGGCGGTGGGGATTGTGTTACAATGTTGTATCAGTGGTTTGGCTCGTGGTTTCAATGTTCTTCAATTGGGTTCTTGGAGTTTTAAATTCTCGGTGGCATCCAATCAAGTTGGTCATTTTATATATGGTTTGAAGGACATAATTTGGCCAAATTTCGTTTGTCACTTTCGCTTATTCAAGGATTATGTGGATTATTCAATGGACAATAATTATTGGCATCTGGATCATGAGATCCCGGAAGTGGTGGCTAGATCACCTCTGACTATCAAATCATCTTTGAACTTTCTTCGTTTGAGTGCTCAATCCGATAAAGGTTATTTGTCTGATCTTGAGGAGGGACAGATCAATAGCAGGGATGCCAGGGATTCTCCTTTGATGGATCATTCTCAATCTTCAACTCATTTGAGGTTTGGCAGTTTTAGCAATGCTCTGGCTACGAAGGGTTTCATCGATCACAAGCAGTTTTTTGAAGGGTCAAGGTTTCAACAAAACTATTGGGAATCCATCTCTTTCCCACTCATGGAGGAAATTCTTGATCTATGGCATGCATGTTACTCAAATGCTCAGGTGCAAAATTGTTTAAACATTAAATTTGTTCCTTCCAAAGAATTTATTTATTCTAAGATCCATAGATGCGAAGCATGCTTTAGAAAAAGGCCATATTGCGATTAATTGTCCAGGAATTTCTTGCATGAATTGTATAAATCTGGGCTACACGTGCAATCTTCACGAAGATTTGAGTTATACTTCCCATACGTGGGATGTAAAGGTATCGTGCTCAATATGCCTTGCCATCGGCCACGCTAGAACAACATGCACTATTGGGCTTCGTTACCATCGCTGCAGACGTCTGGCCCATTACGGCTGGGGATGTAAGACATGGGCCGACTCTAAGCCCATGGTTTGGAGACGAAAGCCGAATTTTATTTCAAAGCGAAAAATGTGGCAACCAAAATAGAGTATTGCAATGGAGCGGCATCAGCAACAAACTTGGGTAGCTAAGTCTTTACTGCGAAAGGATATCCCATCGCTTGCGCGGGTTCCCGATACCTCTCCGGCCGTTTCGCCTCCCAAATGTCTAATCGTTGACAAGCAGTCAGAGCCCCTTCCCATCGGAGACCAAGGTTTCCCCCTTTTGCTACTCCTTCTGAACGCCACGAGGGTTTTCTTCTCTTTTCCCATGCTCCTTCGTCTTCTGCCGCCAAAGATTGCAGCCACCTAGCAATGGCGACCATTCCTCGTGATGCCATATCAGTTTGATCCGGGAGCGATGAACATCCAGCAGAGTCCCCGTGGCCGCCTACAGAGGAACATGGTGGTCGTCGATGAGCCGCCACTTGACCACGCACAACATGCACTAGTATTTGTCGTCCCCTCCCCTCCTGATTTACAGCATGAGACAGTTCTTGCTGAAGTTAGAAGAGTCTTGGCCGAAGATCATAATGCTAAAACTTTGGAGGGTGAGATTTACCCCTTTTGTGTTGGTTTGGTCTGTTTTGCGGACATACAAGTTAGGGATGCGATGGTTGACTTGGGAGAACAAGCTTTGGATGACCTGTCTACTTTTTACCTTTTGCGGCATGATGAAGGGCCCAACATGCGACGTCCAGTTGCGGAAAGAGAAGCTTGGGTGATGCTTGTGGACTTCCCTTTGAACTATCAGACTGAGTACTACATCATCAAGGCTGTTTCCTGTTTTGGTAGGTGCCTGTTTTGGCATAGGCCAGGTTACAAAAAGTCCCGTGTGCTGGTCAGAGTGCTAATCAATAAATTAACTTTGGTGCCATACAGCTTAGTTATCAAGAGGTTTAATGATATGAGTGGTATGGGCCAATCTTGGACAATGCCGGTGTATGTTCTAAATGGAAGAGATGGTACTCAGGGGCTGTTAAGCAATGAATATGAGGTGCCTCCCATGGGTGCATCACCACACCCAGACCAACCACCTTTTCTCAATGCTATGCAACAAGCACAACATGATGCCCAAGTTTGGCAAATGGAAAATGCTAACAATGCCTGGGAGGTTGCTCCTGCACCTGCTGCTCCATAAGAGGGATGGGGAGTTTGGCTAGAAATACCTCCTGTCCCTGCTACTTATCAAGGTATCAGCTACTGAGAGTTAATAGGGTACGAGGGACCTTCAATGATGGATGGGGTACCGACTGATGATTCTGGATATGATGATGGCATGCGCCTTTGGAATGAACATGTGCAGTTATTAGAAGAGGCTGCAGACAATGTTATCTTGGGGAGACAGTCTGGACACATGGCATTTGTTCAACTCAATTCTCATCAGATGGTCCTTGATGTCCATATGCCTGCTACTCTGCTGGAGTTCTTTGCAGGGTTTTACTCAAGTGTCCACACAAGGAGAATTGGACTGTCGCCACATTTGGATTGGATGCAGGTAGCTGAGGGGATACATCTCTTGTTTCTCAAGCTCATGGAGTATGCACACCTTTTGATATTCCCCTACACTCCTTTTTCAAGGGATTCCATCACAGTCTTTTGCTCCCAGGAAGTTTGGACAGTGTGTATGGAATATATGGCAGAAAGACACCATCAGATACTATCTGCTGTACATGCACTTCAGCCTGATGCAATCTGTGCCAATCAAACTCAGGAGAGACACCAACACTCAAGCTACAGGAATGAGATTCAGATGGTTAGTGCTACCTCCTCACGTAGGAAGAGGCCAGGGGCTCCTCTGGATGTATCTATGGTTCGTAGAAGTGCAAGACCCACTAGGTTTCAGGGCTTTAAAGCGCCATCCATGGCTGATTCCAAGCAGAAAGTCTCTCATGTCAAGCCCAGATGCTCTCCTATATTCAATGACAAAGACATTTCTGAAGATATGGAGATAGTTGCAGAACCGAGGGCTATTCCCCCAGAAACCCCAATTCCTACAATTCAACACATTGGAGTGGTTCAATGTGGTATTCCTAGGGAGGAGCTATCGGTGGAGATCTTGATGCGCCAACAGGACAAGGCCCAGTCAGAGGCCCAGGAGGATATGGACATTGCTCCCTAGTGGACTGATGCCTCTTATTAAAATATTTGAATTTGCTTCTTTCCCGCCTTTATTTTGATGTCAACTGCTGCTTGGAACATTTTATGTTGGAACATGCGTGGTATGAACCATGAGTCTAAAAGTTTGGCTCCACGTAACAAAATTGATGAATCCAACTGTTCGATCATCTGTCTACAGGAAACTAAGAAAGAGGAGTTTGATCACTCTTTCATTCGTAAATGCTGCCCTAGAAGGTTTGATAAATATGAATTTTTCCCATCTGAGGGAGCATCTGGTGGCCTTATAATTATTTGGTGTAGTAGTCTTTTCACTGGGGTGACATTGCATAAGCATGCTTTTGCAATCACAATTAAATTTACATCGGTCCATTCAAATCAACAGTGGCTACTCACCAATATCTATGGCCCTTGCAATGGCCCAGCGAGAGATGTTTTCACTCAATGGTTTGAGAATCTCAATGTTGAAATTGATGATTTATGGGTTTTCATGGGAGATTTCAATTTTATTCGTTCATTACAGAATCGTAACCTCCCTGGGGGAAACATTGATGATATTATTAAGTTCAATGAAATTCTCAGCTCCCTGGCCGTGATCGAGATTCCAATCAAAGGCAGAAAGTACACTTGGAGTAATATGCAGGAAAACCCATTACTAGAGCAACTCGACTGGTTCTTTACATCCCCTGAATGGACTTCGAAATTCCCAAATACTATGGTCAAACCTCTCGCTAAACCAGTTTCTGATCATATTCCATGTGTCATGCAGATTCAAACATCTATTCCACGATGTAAACTCTTTAGATCTGAAAATTACTGGCCACAATGCCCGGGTTTTATGGAGACGGTGAAGAATTCTTGGAATAAACCCATCAAAGCAACATCTTCTGCCACTCGCATCTCGGCTAAATTGAAAAGATTAAGATACACCCTAAAACAATGGAGTAAGCAGTTGTCCAAGTTGAAACTATTGATTGAAAATTGCAACAAACAACTGCTCCATCTAGATAGTTTGGAAGACCTCCGTACTCTATCTTTACCTGAATCTAATTTCAGGTACATTTTGAAAAATCAGCTGATAAAACTACTTAAGTATCAAAGTGCATACTGGAAAAAAAGATGTACTTACAGATGGGCGGCCGAGGGGGAGGAAAACACTAAATACTTTCAGGCAAGGGCAACAGAAAGATACCGGAGGAATACTATATCCTCTTTATTACTGCTGAATGGTATGACTATTGAAAACCATGATGAAAAAGCAACAACTTTCTATCAGTGTTTTAAAAATAGAATGGGAGTTGTCACAGAAACTTTTGCGGAATTTGAGCTACAGGAACTGGTGCAATGTGTGGATGGATTGGAAGGACTATCATCCACTTTCACTTAGGACGAAATTGACAAGGTTATTAAAAATATCCCTTCTGATAGAGCGCCTGGACCCGATTGTTTCAATGGTTTATTCCTCAAAGTTTGTTGGGATGTTATTAAAGAGGATTTTTATCAACTTTGCCATGATTTCTAGGAGGGGAAAGTTGATCTCAAATGCTTAAACACCTCCTTGATTACCCTCATTCCAAAAACCAGTTCACCAGAAATGGTAAATGAAATTCGACCGATATCTTTACTAAATTGTGTTCTTAAAGTTCTCACAAAACTATTGGCCGAAAGATTGCAAGGCTGCATCCTAAAGATTGCACATCGCAACCAATATGGCTTCATCAGGTCCAGAACTATCCAAGATTGTCTGGCATGGGCTTATGAATTTCTACATCAATGCAAGCAGTCGGTTAAGGAAATTGTGATCCTGTGGGGACCCCGACAGATAAGTCGAGATCACCGAATGCACGTGTACAGTGATCCCAGAGATCAATGCTCACTGAACACACAGAAGCTGAATAACAAGAGTCTTACATCCACACTTAACGTCTTACACAAATGGTGACCACGAAGGTCTTAGTCTTACATAGGTAGGGCCACACGGCCAAACACTTAAACTAGAACAAGCAGCGGAAATCTTGATCGAAAGCGTGAACCCATGCCATCTGCCTTAACCTACAGGCATTCTGACGGGGAAGCGTCCTAGTTCACATGTTCGTCTCCAACGAACTCTTCAACATACTCCTATTCTTCCATGCCTGGCCAATTAAATAACCAGTGGCAAGCCAATGAGTACTTTGAATGTACTCGCAAGCAACCCAAGAGTGGAATGAGGCAATAATGATGCATGATATAGCACTAAGTAGGTAAATTTGCGGAAAGCTAATTTTGAATGCAATTGTCATGATCAAGTAATTAGTAAGCATGCATCAAAAACTAGCAGGTACTTATGTAAACAAAATTTCAGATATCATCATAAGCATCAGTTGAACATCTCATGTTCACGCTAAGTCATCGGACTTAGTTCACTCCTCACGCCAAGTCATCGGACTTAGCTCTAGTGGCCTCTAGTCACCAACACACCCACACACACAAGTTAAAACATTTGTACGTAGCACAAGAGCGGTCATCCAACTGTCCTTGACCGTGGACATGGCTATTCGAATAGTTTGACACTCTGCAGAGGTTGCACACTTTACCCACAAGACTCGGGGAACTTCCGTGTCATCCACGACTCGTGGTATATAACATACCCGAAGTAAGCACCCGAACAATGCATTTCCCATGGTGATACTAAACAAAGAGTCCACTCGTTGGTGCCATCCCTCATGATATACATCACTCGTATCATCCATGAGGGCCCGCAATGGTGTGCCCGGTGCCTGTAAAGACAGCGCATGACCTTCCACTCAGGGACGAACCCGTCTCAAGAGTGACCACTTCACTCTTGCCACTAGTAATGCGGGATCCTTGCTAGCACCAACCATAGTAATCAACAAAGCCCCATCCCATAAGGGGTATCGTGGTTGTGCATGTAAGGTTGGAATAATGGTCACAACTTACACCAATCCGTTTTCGAAAACCACCACTCTCACTTGTTCCGGTACACCACTTCTTTCTCAAGTGGTCACCCATCTCAATATCATCTCCCTCGGGCATTAGTGGCACCCGACGGGGTTTTCGAAAAAATCTTTGAAAGAAACACTTCCTTCCTTGCCATCACTATGCACGAGTCCCATCCCACATTGTGTAGCATCTATTTGCAACCTAACTACTCCCACCCGCACAACCCTCATAAGGTGGTAGGGTTATGCCCGATGCAAGTGTCAACGGAAAATATCGGAGGCATCCCACCGAAGGGGAAACACCACCTCACATGATCAAATATGCCGAAAGTAAAGTGATATATGACATGCAATGAAAATGGTTTCTTGACATGGTCAAAGGGCTGCTTGCCTGGCTCAGCAAATTCTCCGGGGTCTTCGAAGTCTTCAGGTCCAACTCCTTCGTCAACAGCGCAATCTATCGTCGCGGAATAAACGATAATAATAAGCATCACAATATAAACAGAGCACAAAAGCCACTACAAAAATGTTCACCTACTTTGATAAATACCTAGAGTTATAATAAAAATACCATTTTAGGTTTTTGTGGTAAAAAGGTTTTTGAAACCATTATAATAGAGGCAAAAGGGAGACTTTTATTAGGTTTTAAAATAAGCAGTGCAAAAAAATGTTTTTAAACAATTGTAAAAATGGCACTAACAAATTCTAGGGAATATTTTATGAATTTAGGTGGAAGAATTATTGTCATTGGGCAAATATAACTTCCTGTGGAATTTTTTGGAAAATATCAAAAAAAAAGAAAAAGAAAAATGGCACTGTGCCCTACGGGCCAGATCTGCCCACCCGAGCCGGCCCAGGGAGGGAACCAGCCCAAGCGAGGCACGGCGCGCGCGCCCGTTCGAACCTGACCAGCGGGCCAGGCTGGTCAGCGAGAGGGAGAGGGGGCGAGGGGATGACAGGTGGATCCCACCTGTCATCCCTCTCCTCACGACGGCAGGAGCAGGGCTCACCGGAGGAGGGGCTCCAGGCCACAGCGACGGAGACAAAGAGCACAGGCGACCTCCAAGGGGCGTCGCAAGCCAAAGGAGGGCCGTGGGGACGCTGGGGAGGGAGACGGGCGCCGACGAGGAGGGGACCCGACGGCGGCGGCGAGGGTTTGGGTTAGGAGGAGGCTCCCGACCACGGGGGCGCTGGGTTTGGGCACTAGGGAGAAGCGGAAAGAGAGGAGGATCGAGGAGAGGGGCGCTGGAGGCTGGGGAAGACCTCTTTAAAGGGGGCCGCTGGTCCGCCACGGTCGTGGTGCGCCGGTGAGCACCAGGGCATCGCCACAGGCCACGGGGACGGGTCTAGCCAAGTCTGGGGGCACCGTGGACTCGGTCCGTGCCCAGGGGGAGGAAAGGCAGCCGGAGGGGGGCCCGGAGGGGGCGCGCATGCGAGCGCGGCCACTGGCCGACTCGGGCGGTGGCTGATATGTCTCCAACATATCTATAATTTTTGATTGTTCCATGCTATTATATTATTAACTTTGGATGTTTTATATGCATGAATATGCTATTTTATATTATTTTTGGGACTAACTTATTAATTCAGTGCCCAGTGCCAGTTCCTGTTTTTTCCGTGTTTTTGACCTTTTTCAGATAGGAATATCAAACGGAGTCCAAACGGAATAAAACTTTCGCCATGATTTTTTATGGAAAATATAAAAAATAGCAGAAGGAAAAGATACCAGAGAGGCGGCCCGAGGAAGCCACGAGCCTGGGAGGCGCGGGGCCCCCTAGCCGCGGCTAGGGGGCTCGTGACCTCCTTGTGGCACCTCTTCGCTTGTTCCCGACGCCATACGGTCTTATAAATACGGAAACCCTCAGAAATAAACCTAGATCGCAAGTTCCGCCGCCCCAAACCTCCAGAGCCACCAAAAACCAATCGGGAGACCGTTTGGGCATCCTGCCGGAGGGGAATTCATCGCCGCTGGCCATCTTCATCAACACCATTGCCTCTCCGATGATGCGTGAGTAGTTCACCACAGACCTTCGGGTCCATAGCTAGTAGCTAGATGGCTTCTTCTCTATCTTTGATCTTCAATACAAAGTTCTCCATGATCTTCATGGTGATCTATCCGATGTAATCTTCTTTTGCGGTGTGTTTGTTGTGATCCGATGAATTGTGGATTTATGATCAGATTATCTATGAATATTATTTGAGTCTCCTCTGATCTCTTATATGCATGATTTCGTATTATTGTAATTCTCTTCGAGCTATGGGTTTTGTTTGGCCAACTCGATCTATAGTTCTTGCCATGGGAGAAGTGCTTGGTTTTGGGTTCATACCGTGCGGTGTCCTCACCTAGTGACAGAAGGGGTAGCGAGGCACGCATCGTGTTGTTGCCATCAAGGGTAAAAAGATGGGAGTTATATGATATTGCATGAATATATCCCTCTACATCATGTCATCTTGCTTAAAGCGTTACTCCGTTTATCATGGACTTAATACACTAGATGCATGCTGGATAGCGGTCGATGTGTGGAGTAATAGTAGTAGATGCAGAAAGTATCGGTCTACTTGTCTCGGACGTGATGCCTATATGTATGATCATTGCCTTAGATATCATCATGACTTTGCGCGATTCTATCAATTGCTCGACAGTAATTTGTTCACCCACCGTAATACTTGCTATCATGAGAGAAGCCTCTAGTGAACACTATGGCCCCCGGGTCTATTTTACATATTATATATTCAGATCTAAACACAAAAACACCAAAAATACCTTGCCGCAATTTTATTTACTTATTTACATCTACTCATTATCACTATCAGATCTCACCTTGCAAGTAATCGTAAAGGGATTGACAACCTCTTTATCGCGTTGGGTGCAAGTTTGTTTGTGTTTGTGCAGGCTCCTTATTGCCTCATCTTGATACTCCTACTGGATTGATACCTTGGTTTTCAAATTGAGGGAAATACTTACCTCTACCTTGGTGCATCACCCTTTCCTCTTCAAGGGAAAAACCAACGCAAGACAAGAATTCTCACGTCAACTTGTCAATTTCTGGCACCGTTGCTGAGAAGTAGCAGGAAGAATTTCTGGCACTGTTGCCAGGGAGTAATCAAGTGAAGCATACCTACAAGTACCTATCACAAACTCATCTCTTGCATTTACATTCTTTGGTATTTGCCTCTCGTTTTCCTCTCCTCCACTTCTAAAAAAATTACAAAAATATTTGCGTTTCTTCATTTGCTCTTTTCTTTCGCTTGGTTTTTGTCTGCTCGTGCGTGCCATCTTATTCATCCTCATGGCCCAACCAAATGATTAGGATGTTTACTATAAAAAGTTGGAAGAGATTGAAACTAATGTCAAAAGCTTCATGTCTACACAGTTTGATCATAATAGTTTCTTTCGTAGAGAACTAAGGGAGCAAAGCTCTTTTATGGCATATATGAATAAATAGGTAGATAATATGGCCAAAGAATTCCTTGCGTTAAACTCTCAATTTGCTTATCTTGAAAAATTGGTAGGCCAGATTTCTGATAAACAAGCTACCTTAGTCAATAGAATGGCTGCTAAACCTGAAATATGTGATGAGAATCACGAAGATCTTAAAGTGCTTGATGTGACTCCTATTGAATCCTTGTTTTCTAATGTCAATCTTAATGATGATGGGGCTGGATGTGAATCCACTTTGGTTGAGAAACGCCCCAATGATTCGAAGTCTATTTATCTTGATGCTAAAAATACTAAAAGTGGAGTAGAAGATATCAAAACTTTGAATAGTGATGAAACTACTACTTTGGATCTCAAGGAATTTAATTATGATAGTTGCTCTTTGATTGAATGTATTTCCTTGATGCAATCCATGCTGAACTCTCCACATTCTTATTGCCAAAATAAGGCTTTTACTAAACATATCGTTGATGCTATGATGAAATCTCTTGAAGAGAAACTTGAGTTGGAAATATCTATTCCTAGAAAACTTCATGATGAGTGGGAACCCACTATAAAAATCAAGATTAAAAATTATGAATGTCATGCTTTGTGTGATTTGGGTGCTAGTGTTTCCACAATTCCAAAATCTTTATGTGATGTTCTAGGTTTCAATGAGATTGATGAGTGCTCTCCTAATTTGCATCTTGCAGATTCTACTATTAAGAAACCTATGGGAAGGATTAATGATGTTCCTATTATTGCAAATAGGAACTATGTGCCCATATATTTCATTGTGCTTGATATTGATTGCAATCCTACATGTCCCATTATTCTTGGTAGACCTTTCCTTAGGACTATTGGTGCTGTTATTGATATGAAGGAAGGAAATATTAAATTTCAATTTACGTTAAAGAAGGGGATGGAACATTTTCCTAGAAATAGAATAAAATTGTCTTATGAATCCATTATGAGAGCTACTTATGATTTGAGCACTAAAGATGATAACACTTGATTCTATTGCCTTATGCCTAGCTAAGGGCGTTAAATAATAGCGCTTGTTGGGAGGCAACCCAATGAATAGGTTTATTTTTGCTTTTTACTTTCTGTTTTGTTGAGTCCACACCATCATGAATATGTTATGATTGTGTTTTTTATGTTTTAATTAGTGTTTGTGCCAAGTAGAACCTTTATGATTAGTTTTGGTGATAGTTGTTTAATCATGCTGGAAAAAGACAGAAACTTTGTGCTCACGAAATTATTTTTCATTTCTGTCCAGAAAGATATTTTGAGTTGATTATTTTTGCTGCTAATTTATATGCAAATTTCCCTAATTTTCATAATTTGTTCATAATTTTTGTGTTATCAGAGGTATACGAAATATACAGATTGCTACAGACTATTCTGTTTTTGACAGATTCTGTTTTTGTTGTGTTAATTGCTTATTTTGATGAAACTATGGTTAGTATCGAGGGGTATGAGCAATAGAGAAGTGATAATACATTAATATAACATCAATATAAATGGAAATTAAAGTTTACTATAGTACCTAAAAAGTTGGTGGTTTGTTTTCTTATGCTAATGCTATCACGAGTTTCTGTTTAAGTTTTGTGTTGTGAAGTTTTCAAGTTTTGGGTGATGTTCTTATGGACAATGGAATAAAGAGTGGAAAGAACCTAAGATTGGGGATGCCCAAGGCATCCCAAGCCAAATTCAAGGACACCAAAAAGCCTAAGCTTGGGGATGCCCCGGGAAGGCATCCCCTCTTTTGTCTTCAATCCATCGGTAACGTTACTTGGAGCTATATTTTTATTCACCACATGATATGTGTTTTGCTTGGAGCGTCGTATATTATAGGAGTCCTTGATTTTTGTTTTGTCACAATCATCCTTGCTGCACACCTTTTTGAGAGAGACATGCACTCATCGTGAATTTGTTAGAATACTCAATGAGCTTCACTTATATCTTTTGAGTTAGGCAATTTAGCTCACATGTGCTTCACTTATATCTTTTGAGCTAGATAATTTTGCTCTAGTGCTTCACTTAAATCTTTGTAGAGCACAGCGGTGTCATATTTTGTAGAAATAAAAACTCTCGAATCTTCACTTATATCATTTTGAGAGTGCTCTCCATAAGTAACTTGGTAATTGGCGTGCGTTATGAAATTAGTCCTAAATATGATAGGCATCCAAAGTGGATATAATAAAAACTTTCATATTCAAGTGCATTGACTAGTAAGATAAGTCTGATTCCTCGCAATTAGTTTGAGATATGGATATGGTAATATTAGAGTTATGTTAGTAGGGTGTTGTGAATCTAGAAATACTTGTGTTGAAGTTAGTGATTCCCGTAGCATGCACGTATGGTGAACCGCTATGTTAGGAAGTCGGAGCATAATTGATTTATTGATTGTCATCCTTTGTGTAGAGGTCGGGATCACGCGATGGTTAACTCCTACCAACCCTTCCCCTAGGAGTATGCGTTTAGCACTTTGTTTCGATTACTAATAAAACTTTTGCAATAAGTATATGAGTTCTTCATGTTTAATGTGAGTCCATGGTATAGATGCACTTTCACCTTCCACCATTGCTACCCTCTCTAGTGCCGCGCAACTTTCGCCGGTGCACAAACCTACCATATGCCTTCATCAAAACAGCCACCATACCTACCTATCATGGCATTTTCATAGCCATTTTGAGATATATTGCCATGCAACTTTCACCGTTCCGTCTCATGACATGTGCCATCACTTTCATTCATATAGAGTCATTATTGTTCTAAGTATCGAGTTGTAAGTAAATAAAAGTGTGATGATCATCATTATTAAAGCATTGTCCCATGTGAGGAAATAAAAGAGGCCAATGATGCCCACTAATAAAAAAGAGAGGCCGAAGAGCCCAACTACAAAAAAATGAGAGAAAAGAGAGAAGGGACAATGCTACTATCTTTTTCCACACTTGTGCTTGAAATAGCACCATGTTCTTCATGACAGAGAGTCTCTTGTTTTGTCACTTTCATATGCTAGTGGAAATTTTCATTATATAACTTGGCTTGTATATTCCAATGATGGGCTTCCTCAAATTGCCTTAGGTCTTCGTGAGCAAGCAAGTTGGGTGCACACCCACTAGTTTTCATTTGTGAGCTTTCATACACTTATAGCTCTAGTGCATCCGTTTCATGGCAATCCCTACTCATTCACATTGATATCTATTGATGGGCATCTCCATAGCCCATTGATACGCCGAGTCGATGTGACCATATCCTCCTTTTTGCCTCACAACCTCCACCACACTCTATTCCACCTATAGTGCTATATCCATGGCTCACGCTCATGTATTGCGTGAGAGTTGAAAAAGTTTGAAAAATAAGAGTGCGAAAACAATTACTTGATCAATACCGGGGTGGTACATGATTTAAATTCGTTGTGTGAGGATGATGGAGCAGAGCCAGACTATATGATTTTGTAGGGATAACTATCTTTGGTCTTGTTATTTCGAAAGTTCATGATTACTTTGCTATTATATTTGAAGTATTATTGTTTTCATGTCAATATTAAACTATTGTTTTGAATATTATGGATCTTAACATTCATGCCACAATAAAGAGTTACATAGAACAAATGTGTTAGGTAGCATTCCACATCAAAAATTTGTTCTTTATCACTTCCCTACTCGAGGACGAGCAAGAGTTAAGCTTGGGGATGCTTGATACGTCTCCAACATATCTATAATTTTTGATTGTTCCATGCTATTATATTATCAACTTTGGATGTTTTATATGCATGAATATGCTATTTTATATTATTTTTGGGACTAACTTATTAATTCAGTGCCCAGTGCCAGTTCCTGTTTTTCCGTGTTTTTGACCTTTTTCAGATAGGAATATCAAACGGAGTCCAAACGGAATAAAACTTTCGCCACGATTTTTATGGAAATAAAAAAAATAGCAGAAGGAAAAGATAACGAAGAGGCGGCCCGAGGAAGCCACGAGCCTTGGAGGCGCGGGCCCCTCTGGCCGCGGCTAGGGGGCTCGTGACCTCCTCGTGGCACCTCTTCGCTTGTTCCCGACGCCATACGGTCTTATAAATACGGAAACCCTCAGAAATAAACCTAGATCGCAAGTTCCGCCGTCGCAAACCTCCAGAGCCACCAAAAACCAATCGGGAGACCGTTCTGGCATCTTGCCGGAGGGGAATTCATCGCCGGTGGCCATCTTCATCAACACCATTGCCTCTCCGATGATGCGTGAGTAGTTCACCACAAAGCTTTGGGTCCATAGCTAGTAGCTAGATGGCTTCTTCTCTCTCTTTGATCTTCAATACAAATTTCTCCATGATCTTCATGGTGATCTATCCGATGTAATGTTCTTTTGCGGTGTGTTTGTTGAGATCCGATGAATTGTGGATTTATGATCAGATTATCTATGAATATTATTTGAGTCTCCTCTGATTTCTTATATGCATGATTTCATATCCTTGTAAGTCTCTTCGAGTTATGGGTTTCGTTTGGCCAACTTGATCTATAGTTCTTGCAATGAGAGAAGCCTCTAGTGAACACTATGGCCACCGGGTCTATTTTACATATTATATATTCAGATCTAAACACAAAAACACCAAAAATACCTTGCTGCAATTTTATTTACTTATTTACATCTACTCATTATCACCATCAGATCTCACCTTGCAAGTAATCGTAAAGGGATTGACAACCTCTTTATCGCGTTGGGTGCAAGTTTGTTTGTGTTTGTGCAGGCTCCTTGTTGCCTCATCTTGATACTCCTACTGGATTGATACCTTGGTTCTCAAACTGAGGGAAATACTTACCTCTACCTTGCTGCATCACCCTTTCCTCTTCAAGGGAAAAACCAACGCAAGATAAGAATTCTCACGTCAACTTGTCAATTTTTGGCACCGTTGCTGAGAAGTAGCAGTGGCGTGCGTGCGCAGGGGAGGGAAGGAGAGAGAGGGGAGAGAGGGGGCCGACCATCCGCAGGGTTGCGAACGTCGAGGCCGACCGGGGGGACAGGCGCGAGAGGCCCAATGCCATCGGGCGGCGCCGGGCAGGGGCGGCTACAGTGCGGGAGCGCACTGTAGCGCGCTGCAGAGCACCCATTTGGCATGCAGGGGAATTCTTTAAGCCCCCTTCGTGTCCTTTTGCGTCTTAGGGCTTTAGGAGATGCCCCAACGGCTAGGAGGGGCTAGGGGAAGCTAGGGAGTAGCCTTGGGGTAGAAGAAATGGAGAGGAGGGGTAAGAAAAGGTGCTGCCAAGGAGGAAAAGAGGGGTTTTCACCAATTTACCTATGGGATATGGCCATGCAATTCTTACTGGAGGTGAAATTAACATAGGTGAGGCCGTGGTAAAAATTTGGGGCCAAGGGTAAAAAGTTACAAGGTGAAAATGCCACTTTTACAAATCAAACAGAAGGTGTTTGATGCTATTTAGGGCAATCAAACGGGGTTAGATTGCCATGAAATTTGATAGGGTCAAGAGGTGATGGAAAACAAGTGTGATCACCAAGTTTGAGAAGGTTTGAAGAAAGTTCATAATGGGACTTAAGAAAAACCTAGAAATTGGCAGAATCTGATTTCCATAGATCGAACGATGTTAGGCTTTAACCCTTGATGCACCACTTAGTGTATCATTACTATTTGGCCATTAGAGCATTCCCACAAAGTTTGAGGCCAAGGGAAGACACTTCACAATGTAAAGTTGTTCAAATATGAATCTGGACAGAAATGGTTTTGGGTTGGTTTGATGAAGCAAACCAACTTGTATTGAGATGAAACTTTGCAAGATCATCACCCATGATGGTGTTGACTTGCTAGAATTTCCCTGGAATTTATTGAGAATATTTCTTATAGAAACATCCCAAAAGTTTGATCTGAACAGAAAGGGTTTTGAGGGGTTTTGCCCATGTTATGATCAATCCCTTGTGTTGAAACTCATATATATGGAAAATATATGTCCACTGAGTTGCTCAAAATTTTCTCAAATATTTTCAAAGAATTTAAATAATTTTTCCTTAGGAAAAGCCATTTCTGGCCTTAAGAAAAAGCCTTTAAATAAAATATGAAAATAATCTTTGAAAATAATATTTGGTGGTTTTGAGAAGTCATATATTTAGTAGGTCTCAAATAAATCATTTGGTAAGAAAGGATCCACCTAAATTGAGGACTTGTAGTACAAACCTCAATTCAGGGGTTTTAGCAATCTTAAATTGAATAAATTCTTTTTGGTGAAAATAAATTTTGATAAAAATAAGTTTTGAGTACTATTCACATGGCATGATCATAGGGCAAGGAGTTTGGATCAAGGAAGATGGAGGTGGAGAGGAGTAGAACCTAGGAGTGCCAAACATGATCATCCAAGCAATCAAACAAGCATCAAATCAAACAAGCATGCACTCAAAAAGTTTTAACTGGTTCAAAAATTTTATAAACCCAAACATACAATGTGCTACAAACACAGGGTGTGAGAGACCTTCCCCCCTTACAAGAATCTCGTCCCCGAGATTCCTAGGCTAAGCGCTAAAAAGATAAGGAAACTCTGATCTGAGATAATCTTCATGCTCCCAGGTTGCTTCTGCTTCCGTGTGATTGCTCCACTGGACCTTGAAGTACTTGATGGTGCGGCGTCAGGTGCATCGCTCAACTTCATCCAAAATGCGGACAGGCCTCTCACGATAAGTGAGATCTGGTCGAAGGTCTATGGCTTGATGGTCGATGTCCTTGTGGAGGTCGAGGCGGTTGGGAACTTGCAGACACTTCCGGAGTTGTGACACATGAAAGACGTTGTGCACATCTGACAGCTTGGAAGGTAACTCTAGCTGATAAGCAACTTCTCCTCGTCTGTCGGTGATCTTGAAGGGGCCGATGAATCTGGGTGCGAGCTTTCCCTTGACGTGGAATCGCTTGTTTCCCTTGAGAGGCGTGACCCGGAGGTAGACATGGTCCCCAACGCGGAAAATCATGTCTCGCCGGTGGGAATCGGCGTAGCTCTTCTGTCTGGACTTAGTGGTCTCGAGGCGTTCGCGGACAAGTTGAACTTGCTTTTCAGCTTCGCGGAGGATATCTGGCCCAAAGGTTAATCCTTCTCCGGTTTCTGACCAGTTGAGGGGGGTACGGCACCTGCGTCCATACAACACCTCAAACGGTGCCATCTGAAGACTCGACTGATAGCTGTTGTTGTAGGAGAACTCGGCGAAGGGTATGCAATCTTCCCACTTGGCTCCATATGCCAAAACACAAGCACGGAGCATGTCTTCGAGTATCTGATTTACTCGTTCCGTTTGCCCACCGGTCTGGGGGTGAAAAGCGGTGCTGAAGGAGAGCTTGGTTCCCATAGCTTCTTGGAACCTATTCCAGAACCTTGAGGTGAACTGGGTTCCTCGATCTGACACAATCTCCTTGGAACTCTGTGAAGACTCAGAATCCGGTTGATGTAGAGGTTGGCCAATTGGTTCCCATTGTAGGTCATCTTGACGGGGATGAAGTGGGCTTCCTTGGTCAGGTGATCAACAATGACCCAAATGGAGTCATGTCCCTTGCTTGACCTTGGTAAACCGGCGATAAAATCCATTCCGACCTTGTCCCACTTCCATTCAGGCACTTTGAGGGGTTGCAGTAGCCCAACGGGTCGCTGATGCTCAGCCTTGACCCTCTAGCATATCTCACACTTAGCCACGAATGTGCCTATCTCCCGTTTCATGCCATGCCACCAGAATCTTGTCTTGAGGTCTTGATACATCTTGGTTCCTCCAGGATGGATGGAGTAGGGAGTGTCATGAGCTTCTTGCAAGATCAGGTTCTTGAGCTCTTCTTTGTTGGGTACGCAAATGCAATTCCCGAACCATACAACTCCTTGTTCATCCTCTGAGAATCCTGGGGCCTTGCTTGCCTTGATCTTCCTCTTGATGCCTTCAATGCTCTCATGTCCCTTCTGGGCTTCTTTGATATCATCCATCAAGGTAGGCTTCGCTTCTAGTTTGGCGAGGAATCCTGGTGCGACCAGTTCCAATCCGAAGCTCTCAAGCTCTTCATACAAGGCGGGTAGCCTTTCCTTAATCATAGCATTCAAGGAACAAGCCTTTCTGCTTAAGGCGTCAGCTACCACATTGGCTTTTCCGGGGTGGTGTTGAACACTGAGGTCGTAGTCCTTGATCAACTCCAACCATCTTTGCTGCCTCATGTTCAATTCCCTTTGAGTGAAGATATACTTCAAACTCTTGTGATCTGTGAATATCTCACATTGCTTCCCCAGAATGTAATGCCGCCATGTCTTCAAGGCATGAACTACGTCTGCCAACTCGAGATCATGAGTTGCGTAGTTCTCTTCATGAGGACGTAGCTGTCTGGATAGATATGCTACGACTCTGCCTTCTTGCATCAGAACACCTCCAAGTCCAGTTCTTGATGCATCACAATAAATCAAAAACTCCTTGTGAATATCGGGGGTGGCCAAAACAGGGGTTGTGGTCAATCTCTTCTTGAGCTCCTGGAAGCTTTCCTCGCACTTAGCGGTCCATTTGAACTTCTTGTCCTTCTTCAAAAGCTGGGTCAAAGGCCGGGCAATGCCTTAGAACCCTTCCACGAACTTGCGGTAATATCCCGCGAGTCCGAGGAAGCTCCTGACTTCCTTCACAGTGGTTGGGGTCTGCCATTCAGTCACGATTTCAATCTTGGCTGGATCCACTGATAATCCTTCTACGGTCAACACATGACCCAAGAATCCAACTTCATGCAGCCAGAATTCACATTTGCTGAACTTGGCATAAAGCTGGTGCTCTCGAAGCTTCTCTAGGACCAATCTCAAGTGCTCTTCATGCTCCTCTTCAGACTTAGAGAAGACAAGGATGTCATCAATGAAGACAACAACGAACTTGTCCAAGTACTCCATGAAGACTTTATTCATGAGGTACATGAAGTAGGCAGGGGCATTCGTCAATACGAACAACATGACCGTGTATTCATACAGGCCATAGCGGGTTACAAATGCCGTCTTCGGGATATCTTGGGGTCTGATCTTCAGCTGATAGTACCCAAACCTGAGGTCGATCTTGGAGAACATGTAGCGACCCGACCTGAAAGGTCAAGTCTCCGGTGTTTTCGTACCATCCCAAGATCATGCTGGTACACACACGGTACATCAATGTATATATCAAAGGGAAATCACACAGCATTATATTAATCGAAATCTCATATCGAGTCCTTTATTACAATAATATTACAATAAAGTGGCCAAAAGCCAACTCATGAGAATATCTAAATCTTGCGGAAGCGTCGACGGTAGATGAGTCCATCCGACTCCAAGGGCATCTCACTGAGCATAGAACGCGTCCTCACTCCTGGTCGGAAAAATACTCTGCAACATGATACGTTGCAGCCGTGTAGGTCAGCATATGGAATATGCCGGCAAAGTCACAAGAGAGGGGTGAAAATAATCAGCTAGTCTATATGCTTATATGGCAGGTGGTGGTGTAAGTTTTGCGTAAAGCCAATTTTTCCTACATCAAGAAAAGGGCTAAGCAAAATATTACTAAGTTGGTTGATTAATGAGATGGTTCCACCAACCAATTCTCATACCCAAATTGTTAATACCCACAACATCATATTAATTTGTGTTGAGGTTTCCGGAAATTCCAATTCCTTTGGCTCAAGTTGTCCATGACCGTGGACACGGCTAATCGATTAGGTTGAGTACTCTGCAGAGTTTTGCACACGTTCCCCACAAGATTTGGTCACCTCCGTTTGGTTTCTCGCACTTCAGGGTGTTTGAGAAACGGATGACCAAAACATGGTCTTCCAAAGGGTTTCCCTACGACTCTGACGGTGCCCATCCTTTCCTACCGTTCTTCTACCTCTCGTAGCACTGCCTGTCCAGGGTCCCCACGATGTCCAACCAAGCCAGAGCCCATAATGACTTGTGGCTGTGCAGGTAAGCCTTGGGTTTTGAAGCATCCATCCATCTCTTTGTGCCTGGGTGGACCTTTCCGCGTGAATACTGGCCATCTCTAGCATCACCTAGGCTAACCACTGGTTTCTCCAGGGTGCCGTTCAACCATCATCCACCCAGAGGTATGTTGAAAACTCGGAGTCTTAAATCTTGATCATTATGTAGGTCTTGAAATTATTAACTCTCTCAGCTCTCATGAATCACACAACCAACCCCGTCTACTAATAGCATAGCAAAAGGTAAAAACAACGTTTCCCGGGGCCAATGTGTCAAAGAGGTTGAGGGGGGGTACCTACCACATGATACTACAACAATGTAACCAAGTTTCCAACTAACCTATCTTGCATGCAATTGGGGAGATGGTAGAACTAATGCATATAAAACATGGGTAAAAGTATGATCAAGGTGACTTGCCTGATTGATGATCTTCGTACGTGAGTGACTCTAAGTAACAAGATTCGCACTCCGGATAATCTAACGAAACAAACAATGCACTCACATAAGCATACAATCAAAATATTGTAGCCAACACACCCACATCAACAAAGAACTAGTAAACAGTTGAGACAACAATGCACAAGTCATAAGTAAGAAAACACATAAAGTTTTGTTTTCCAAAGGAAATGATGAAAACACTACTACATAATAATAAAACTATTTTGAAATAACAAGACAATTGTTGACAGCAAGAAAAACAATAGAATATTTTATTATTAAACAAAGAAAATCAATTTAAGTTTGTTGGGAAGACTTTAGTAAAGTTTATAAAAGTTTTGATAAACACTATATGAATCAACTATAGTTATACTAACAAAAAGAATGAAAAACTAAACTTGTTATTTATTAGCAAAACATGTTCTTAACAGAAAATAATTTACAAATAAACTTGTTTTAGGAAAACAGAATTAAATATTATAAAACTTTGTTTGAAGCAAAACCATTAGTTAGTTGTTTTAATCAAATGATGCCTATTTGAAAAGAAGTTGTGATTCCTATGTTAAATGAAATTAAATTAGGGAAATTTATATTTTTATTAACAGTGAGTAAAAACACTAAATGTTTACTAACAGAATCTAATAAACAAATGAAACCAACATCCAAATCAAACTAATTAAAATTAAGTTTATAAAACTATATTATAATAATAAGCAGATTCTGTTTTTTGGTTAAAACATTAATCAAATATATCATGAAAATCCTCAAACTATACATGAAGATAGTCCTAACTAATACCAAACAGTAGCAAAAAGAATCATGTCAAAATCTATTTTCAAACTCTAGTTATTCAGATTTGAAGATTTTGAGCAAATTTGATTACATTCAAATTTTATAGTTCAAATTTGAAATTTAAAAGTACAGGGTGAAACTACATGAAAAATGTGAGCTATTGCAAAAAGAATCAACTCAAAACACTAAATAGATTAAAAGATATAAGCAAAACAAAATTGGAAAACATTCTGTTAATTAAAACAAAACAGAAAATGAAAAAAAGATTTGCGTCGGTCAGGGGGCTACGTGGCGTGATCCGATTGGCTAGCATGTGTGTGCGGTAGGTGAATTAGAGCGGGCGACCGATTCGGAAGAAGATACCGGTTCGGACTTAAGTCCGTTCTAATCTGGACCGTGGGTTCGGGATCCGATGGTCGAGGGGGCTTACGGGGTAGAAGTCGTCGGCGTCGGGGTACTCCAGCGAGTCAGGTAGCGGTGATTGCGACGGCGAGGTGCTCCGGTGGTCGGGGAAGACGGGGAAGTGGTCCGGGCGACGGCGATGGTTCTCCGGAGTTGATTGGTGGCGACGGCGAGGCGAACGGTGGTCGGAGGTGGTGGCTACGCTCGACGGGAGGTCCGGTGGTGGTGGCTACTCCGGCGAGAAATCGACGGCGTCTCGGCGAGAGAGAGAAGGGGGACTCGGGGTGAAATGGATGCGGGGGTTGCCGGCTACTTATAGGGCGCTCGAGGGGTGCGGGGGAGTAATGGGGAGAGAGATCCGGCGAGGGGAAACGGTCGGCGACGAGATCCGGTCCGGCGCTCGCGGGGGAGACGATGACCGTTTCGGGCAACGGTCGGTTGGCGTGGGACCCGGATGTCAGTGAGAGGGAGCGTGACTGTTACGCGCGGTCGGCCGACCGGTAATGAATGCGCGATTAATTGCCCGTGGGCCGGCCCGTTTAAATGCAACCGTTACCGATTTTCTTTAATATTTTTATAGAGACATTCAAAAGCTTTTAAAGCATTCAAATTATCTCCAAAAGTAGGGGTATTATATATCAAAATTAACAGAATAATAAATTCTATTTAATGAACATTTTTATTCTGTCATTTGAAGACTTTGAAAAAAATATTATTTTCAGAAATTGCCTAATTGTTTTTAAATCCTTTTTGCAAATATTTTCAAAATAACCCCTGGTTATTTTTGTTCAAATAATTCACCAATTTGACCCTGGTGTGGAGTGTCATGTTACTCCTCTCTTATTTTGAACATTTAACCAGAATTTCAATTAGGGAAATGCAACATAGGGAAAAGTAGAAGGGACTTTCAGAAAATCAGAAAAGGCATTTCAACTATCACATACAATCAAGCAATGATGATGATAGATGCATAGCTATATCATAACATTCCAAAATGGAATTTTGGGATGTTACAAACCTACCCACCTTAAGATGAATCTCGCCCTCGAGATTCGGGTTGGCTAGAAAATAGGTGTGGATGGTCTCTACGAAGATCTTCTTCGCGTTCCCAGGTGGCTTCTTCCTCGGTGTGGTGACTCCACAGAACTTTACAGAACTTGATAATCTTGCTGCGGGTAACTCTGTTGGATGTCTCGAGGATCTTGACTGGTTTCTCCTCGTAAGTCAGATCACTTTCAAGCTGTATGGCCTCTAGGGGCACTGTGTCTCGCAAAGGGATGTCGGCCATATCAGCATGGCATTTCTTCAGCTGGGAAACATGAAACACATCATGAACTCCGGACAGTCCTTCCGGCAATTCCAGCTTGTATGCAACTTCGCCTCTACGTTCAAGGATGTTGTAGGGGCCTATGAATCTGGGTGCTAATTTTCCTTTAACACCAAATCTCTTGATTCCACGAAGCGGGGATACACGAAGATATGCTCGGTCTCCCACTTCATATGTCACTTCTTTACGTTTGCTGTCAGCATAACTCTTCTGTCGGGATTGAGCTATCTTGAGTCTGTCACGAATCAACCTGACTTTCTCTTCCGAATCTTGGATAATGTCGGGACCAAAAAGTTGTCGGTCTCCAACACCATCCCACGTTAGTGGTGTTCTGCATCTCCTTCCATATAAAGCTTCGAAAGGGGCCATCTTCAGACTCGTCTGATAACTGTTGTTGTATGAGAATTCTGCGTAAGGCAAGTTATCGTCCCAACTAGATCCATAATCTAGCGCACAAGCTCTCAACATATCTTCCAGAATCTGGTTGACTCTCTCAGTCTGTCCATCTGTCTGCGGATGAAAAGCTGTACTGAACTCTAGCCTTGTACCCAAAGTTTCATGTAACTGATGCCAAAACTTTGAGGTAAATTGTGTTCCTCTATCTGACACGATACTCCTCGGAACTCCATGCAGACATACGATCCTGGTCATATATATTTTGGCTAGCTTAGCACTGGTATAGGTGGTCTTTATCGGGATGAAATGAGCTACCTTGGTCAAGCGATCAACCACTACCCAGATGGAATCATAACCTGAGCGGGTCCTGGGCAATCCTGTGATGAAATCCATACCAAGCTTTTCCCATTTCCACTCGGGTATCGGCAAAGGTTGGAGTAACCCTGCTGGTTTCTGATGTTCTGCCTTTACTCTCTGACAAACATCACATATTGCAACATGTTCCGCAACATCGTTCTTCATACCTGTCCACCAATAACTTTCCTTTAAATCGAGATACATCTTGGTATTGCCTGGGTGTATCGAGTAAGGTGAATCGTGGGCTTCCTGAAGTATCAACTTCCTGAGCTCTGGTTCATTGGGCACATAGATTCGGTTCTCAAACCACAAAGTTCCTTGCTCATCCTCACGAAAACCTTTAGCTTTTCCATCTTTCATTCTTTTCTTAATCTCAGTTATTTCCATATCTGTTTTCTGAGCTTCACGAATTCTTTCGGTCAAGGTGGATTGAATTTCCAGTGTGGCAATATATCCTCTTGGGACTATCTCTAGCCTGAGCTCTCTGAGATCATCGGCTAACTCTTGGGGTAATCCTCCAGCTGTGAGTGTGTTCACATAAGTTTTCCGACTCAAGGCATCGGCTACAACATTAGCCTTACCTGGATGGTAGTGTAATCTCATGTCATAGTCCTTGATTAACTCTAACCATCTCCTCTGTCTGAGGTTCAACTCTTTCTGAGTGAAAATATATTTCAGGCTCTTATGGTCGGTGTAAACATCACAACTGTTTCCGATAAGAAAATGTCTCCAGGTCTTGAGTGCGTGCACTACGGCTGCTAGTTCCAAATCATGGGTGGCATAATTCAACTCATGAGGTCGTAGTTGTCTGGAAGCATAGGCTACAACTTTTCCATCCTGCATAAGTACTCCTCCAAGTCCTTGACGTGAAGCATCACAGTAAACCTGGAAATCCTTCCGAATATCGGGCAAGATCAATACTGGGGCTGTGACCAAACGTTCCTTTAACTCTTGGAAACTGGTTTCACATTCCTCGGTCCAAATATACTTGGATTCTTTCTTCAACAACTCTGTCATGGGCTTGGCAATCTTTGAGAAATTCTCAATGAATCTCCGGTAATAACCGGCAAGTCCGAGGAAACTGCGGATCTCCTTAACTGAGGTGGGTGACTTCCACTCGGTGATGGCTTCAACCTTAGCAGGGTCTACGGCTATTCCTTCTCCGGAAATAACATGTCCAAGGAATCCGACTTCCGTCAACCAAAATTCACATTTACTGAACTTGGCATATAACTGATGCTCTCTTAGCTTCTCTAGAACTAAACGCAAATGTTCCTTATGCTCTTCCTCGTTCTTGGAGAATATCAGAATGTCATCGATGAACACCACAACAAACTTGTCTAGGTATTCCATGAATACTTTGTTCATCAAATTCATGAAGTAGGCAGGAGCATTAGTCAATCCAAAAGACATGACCGTATACTCATACAAGCCATACCTCATGGTGAAAGCTGTTTTGGGTATATCCTGTTCACGAATTTTCAACTGGTGATACCCTGATCGAAGATCGATCTTGGAGAATACTTTGGCTCCTACTAGCTGATCAAACAAATCATTAATCATCAGCAGAGGGTACTTGTTCTTGATAGTCACCTCGTTCAAGGCACGATAGTCCACTACCATTCTCAAAGATTTATCCTTCTTCTCCACCAAAAGTACCGGGGCTCCCCAAGGTGAAGAACTTGGGCGAATATACCCCTTGTCCAATAACTCCTTGATTTGCTTCTTGATTTCCAACAGATCATTTGCGGGCATCCGATAGGGTCTCTTGGAAATTGGAGCTGTTCCTGGCTGTAGCTCTATTAGGAACTCAATTTCCCTATCTGGTGGCATTCCTGGTAATTCTTCCGGAAATACATCCAGATAATCTTTTACCACAGGTACTTCCTCCTGAACAACTCCTGTGAGGGCATTTATCCTAACACTCATACGTGTGCGTCGGGATACATACTTAATCCTCTTGTTCTCCGGGGTGGTGAGTGAAACAGACTTGCTAGGGCAATCAAGATTTCCTTCATACTTGGTCATCCAATCCATGCCTAGGATTACATCCAATCCTTGTGACTCTAAGACGATGAGGTCGGTGGGAAAAACATGATTTCCTATATTGAGTTTCAAGGCATGGCATCCTATCCCTGCCATCATCATACCTCCTGGAGAACTAACCTTAATGGGCTGACTAAGGGTTTTGGTGGGCAAACCATACTTATCCACAACTACCCTTGATATGAATGAATGAGTTGCACCAGAATCAAAAAGTACTGTAACAGGACATGAATGCAATAAAAACTTACCAACCACAGTCTCGGGTTGATCATAGACTTCTTCCACGTCGATGTGATTCACTTGAGCACGGGGAAACGGATTGGGTTTCTTGGCTGCGGAGTTGCCGTTTCCATTGCTTTGCTTGCTCTGGGGACACTCAGTAGCATAGTGCCCTGTCTTCTGACACTTGAAACAGGTAATGTGACTCAGATCCTTCTGAGTAGGAACTTGACGGTGCTGGTTGTTGTTCCCATTCCCATTGTCACTCTTGAAGTTACCATGGTTGGGACGGTTGTTCCCATTTCCTCCATGATTGTGGCTTCCATGGTTGTGCACAGCATGAGTGTGCTTTCCAAACTTACCGGTTCCTGATCCGGCATTCCCGGAGTACGGGGAGTAGCGAAACTTCTGATGAGCTCCAGAGTTGAACTTCCCCTGAGTGTACTTCCGCTTGCGGTTCTCAATCTGCTGCTGTTTACCTTCCAGAATAAGTGCCTTATCCACCAGCTCTTGGTAGTTGTTGAAATTAGCCACTACCAGCTGTATGCTCAACTCATCATTGAGTCCTTCCAGAAACTTTTCTTGCTTGGCCGCATCATCGGCCACATCTCCTGGGGCATAACGGGCCAACATGCTGAACTCTTCCACATATTGGGCCACAGAGCGATTACCCTGGCGCAAATTGCGAAACTCGCGCTTCTTCAGACTCATGGCTCCAGCTGAGACATGTGCGGTGCGAAAAGCAAGCTTGAATTGCTCCCAAGTCACATCTGTAATAGGATATGTGGTGGTGTAATTCTCCCACCATGATGCTGCTGGTCCTTCCAGTTGATGTGCGGCAAATCGCACTTTCTCAGCGTCAGTGCATCCAGCGGTGACAAGTTCTCTCTCCATCTTGCGGAGCCAGTCATCTGCCACAATGGGCTCAATGCTGCTGGAGAAAGTTGGAGGGTTCAACCTCAGAAAACGGGTGAGATTGTCAGTCTGGGGTGGATGGTGGTTGTGGTTGTTGTTGTTCTGATTGTTGGTCTGATTCTGAATCAATAACTGCATCAGTGCATTCTGCTGCTGAAGAAGTTGTGTGAGTTCCGGCGGAAAAGTGAAGTCGGTCTCACGTCGTGGAGGCATCTTGCTGTTTTCAGAGGGATGAGAATTAGAATAGAACAAGGGTCTAGAAGAAATCACTACCCAGATGCAATGCAACAAACATAACACACCAAACACTCATTCATTTATTCAATCAATGTCAAACATCGGAAATACAAATCTCAAACAACTAAGCATCGACCTACGCTTTAACGACGAAAATAAAAGATACATTGGAGGGCATAACTAATGTTTTTCCTCAGAAGTGCATAGTCGTAGGTTCTCCGGTGGTGCTTTCCTCATAGTCTTCATCGTCGCTGATGAAGGGTGCCATGTCTCCTTCGGGGTGAAGGTTTTCCCCCATGTCTAGCTGCTCCTCCAGAGTTGCGATGCGTGCATTCTGCTCATCAATCCTCTCTAGGAAGTCCTTCACTTCATGCTCGTGTTCATAGTTGGCCTCTCGCAGATCAGCTTCAAGGTCCAGCTCGCGGTTCATCAGATTCTTGATTGTCTTCGTATCAGCACGAACTCGAAGCTCCAGAGTCCTGATATGAGTCTCCAGGGTCTGGATATAGGAAATAGTGGTGTCTACAGTGGGAGGAGTTATGATGTTTCCATTGGCATCTCTGCGACAAACCATGCTGAGTCCTGGTGAAATGGTTCCACCTCTGTATTCCTCCTGAATTCGTCCAAGGGCACGATGAATGGCCATGTCTCTCCCAAGTATCCAACTGGGTGCCACGAACTTGAGGTCGATGGGTTCCTTCCGATTCCCAAAGGTCTTCCCTGGGATGTGCACCTCGATCTTGTAGCGTCCATCTTGGGGAAATGACATGATAGGAATACCGGTGATGCTCGGCAAAGCAATCCTTACGTCCTTGACGATCCTCATCAGCTCCTTACCAAAGGGCATCGTTGCGTCAGGCTGGCAAAACTCCGTGAGCAACACTGGGATGAAGGTGGCCATCTATAAATTTTTGAAATAATCGGGGAGAAATCAGAAACGAATAGATGAGAGTATAAGATATTTAAAGACAAAGAGAAACAATCCTAAGGCTTTCCAATCCTAGAGGTTACGTCCTACGGTCAGCGTGTGCTCTGATACCATTTCTGTAGCGACCCGACCTGAAAGGTCAAGTCTCCGGTGTTTCCGTACCATCCCAAGATCATGCTGGTACACACACGGTACATCAATGTATATATCAAAGGGAAATCACACAGCATTATATTAATCGAAATCTCATATCGAGTCCTTTATTACAATAATATTACAATAAAGTGGCCAAAAGCCAACTCATGAGAATATCTAAATCTTGCGGAAGCGTCGACGGTAGATGAGTCCATCCGACTCCAAGGGCATCTCACTGAGCATAGAACGCGTCCTCACTCCTGGTCGGAAAAATACTCTGCAACATGATACATTGCAGCCATGTAGGTCAGCATATGGAATATGCCGGCAAAGTCACAAGAGAGGGGTGAAAATAATCAGCTAGTCTATATGCTTATATGGCAGGTGGTGGTGTAAGTTTTGCGTAAAGCCAATTTTTCCTACATCAAGAAAAGGGCTAAGCAAAATATTACTAAGTTGGTTGATTAATGAGATGGTTCCACCAACCAATTCTCATACCCAAATTGTTAATACCCACAACATCATATTAATTTGTGTTGAGGTTTCCGGAAATTCCAATTCCTTTGGCTCAAGTTGTCCATGACCGTGGACACGGCTAATCGATTAGGTTGAGTACTCTGCAGAGTTTTGCACACGTTCCCCACAAGATTTGGTCGCCTCCGTTTGGTTTCTCGCACTTCAGGGTGTTTGAGAAACGGATGACCAAAACATGGTCTTCCAAAGGGTTTCCCTACGACTCTGACGGTGCCCATCCTTTCCTACCGTTCTTCTACCTCTCGTAGCACCGCCTGTCCAGGGTCCCCACGATGTCCAACCAAGCCAGAGCCCATAATGACTTGTGGCTGTGCAGGTAAGCCTTGGGTTTTGAAGCATCCATCCATCTCTTTGTGCCTGGGTGGACCTTTCCGCGTGAATACTGGCCATCTCTAGCATCACCTAGGCTAACCACTGGTTTCTCCAGGGTGCCGTTCAACCATCATCCACCCAGAGGTATGTTGAAAACTCGGAGTCTTAAATCTTGATCATTATGTAGGTCTTGAAATTATTAACTCTCTCAGCTCTCATGAATCACACAACCAACCCCGTCTACTAATAGCATAGCAAAAGGTAAAAACAACGTTTCCCGGGGCCAATGTGTCAAAGAGGTTGAGGGGGGGGGGGTACCTACCACATGATACTACAACAATGTAACCAAGTTTCCAACTAACCTATCTTGCATGCAATTGGGGAGATGGTAGAACTAATGCATATAAAACATGGGTAAAAGTATGATCAAGGTGACTTGCCTGATTGATGATCTTCGTACGTGAGTGACTCTAAGTAACAAGATTCGCACTCCGGATAATCTAACGAAACAAACAATGCACTCACATAAGCATACAATCAAAATATTGTAGCCAACACACCCACATCAACAAAGAACTAGTAAACAGTTGAGACAACAATGCACAAGTCATAAGTAAGAAAACACATAAAGTTTTGTTTTCCAAAGGAAATGATGAAAACACTACTACATAATAATAAAACTATTTTGAAATAACAAGACAATTGTTGACAGCAAGAAAAACAATAGAATATTTTATTATTAAACAAAGAAAATCAATTTAAGTTTGTTGGGAAGACTTTAGTAAAGTTTATAAAAGTTTTGATAAACACTATATGAATCAACTATAGTTATACTAACAAAAAGAATGAAAAACTAAACTTGTTATTTATTAGAAAAACATGTTCTTAACAGAAAATAATTTACAAATAAACTTGTTTTAGGAAAACAGAATTAAATATTATAAAACTTTGTTTGAAGCAAAACCATTAGTTAGTTGTTTTAATCAAATGATGCCTATTTGAAAAGAAGTTGTGATTCCTATGTTAAATGAAATTAAATTAGGAAAATTTATATTTTTATTAACAGTGAGTAAAAACACTAAATGTTTACTAACAGAATCTAATAAACAAATGAAACCAACATCCAAATCAAACTAATTAAAATTAAGTTTATAAAACTATATTATAATAATAAGCAGATTCTGTTTTTTGGTTAAAACATTAATCAAATATATCATTAAAATCCTCAAACTATACATGAAGATAGTCCTAACTAATACCAAACAGTAGCAAAAAGAATCATGTCAAAATCTATTTTCAAACTCTAGTTATTCAGATTTGAAGATTTTGAGCAAATTTGATTACATTCAAATTTTATAGTTCAAATTTGAAATTTAAAAGTAGAGGGTGAAACTACATGAAAAATGTGAGCTATTGCAAAATGAATCAACTCAAAACACTAAATAGATTAAAAGATATAAGCAAAACAAAATTGGAAAACATTCTGTTAATTAAAACAAAACAGAAAATGAAAAAAAGATTTGCGTCGGTCAGGGGGCTACGTGGCGTGATCCGATTGGCTAGCGAGTGTGTGCGGTAGGTGAATTAGAGCGGGCGACCGATTCGGAAGAAGATACCCGTTCGGACTTAAGTCCGTTCTAATCTGGACCGTGGGTTCGGGATCCGATGGTCGAGGGGGCTTACGGGGTAGAAGTCGTCGGCGTCGGGGTACTCCGGCGAGTCCGGTAGCGGTGATTGCGACGGCTTGGTGCTCCGGTGGTCGGGGAAGACGGGGAAGTGGTCCGGGCGACGGCGATGGTTCTCCGGAGTTGATTGGTGGCGACGGCGAGGCGAACGGTGGTCGGAGGTGGTGGCTACGCTCGACGGGAGGTCCGGTGGTGGTGGCTACTCCGGCGAGAAATCGACGGCGTCTCGGCGAGAGAGAGAAGGGGGACTCGGGGTGAAATGGATGCGGGGGTTGCCGGCTACTTATAGGGCGCTCGAGGGGTGCGGGAGAGTAATGGGGAGAGAGATCCGGCGAGGGGAAACGGTCGGCGACGAGATCCGGTCCGGCGCTCGCGGGGGAGACGATGACCGTTTCGGGCAACGGTCGGTTGGCATGGGACCCGGATGTCAGTGAGAGGGAGCGTGACCGTTACGCGCGGTCGGCCGACCGGTAATGAATGCGCGATTAATTGCCCGTGGGCCGGCCCGTTTAAATGCAACCGTTACCGATTTTCTTTAATATTTTTATAGAGACATTCAAAAGCTTCTAAAGCATTCAAATCGTCTCCAAAAATAGGGGTATTATATATCAAAATTAACAGAATAATAAATGCTATTTAATGAACATTTTTATTCTGTCATTTGAAGACTTTGTAAAAAATATTATTTTCAGAAATTGCCTAATTGTTTTTAAATCCTTTTTGCAAATATTTTCAAAATAACCCCTGGTTATTTTTGTTCAAATAATTCACCAATTTGACCCTGGTGTGGAGTGTCATGTTACTCCTATCTTATTTTGAACATTTAACAAGAATTTCAATTAGGGAAATGCAACATAGGGAAAAGTAGAAGGGACTTTCAGAAAATCAGAAAAGGCATTTCAACTATCACATAAAATCAAGCAATGATGATGATAGATGCATAGCTATATCATAACATTCCAAAATGGAATTTTGGGATGTTACAGAACACCTTGGCTCCGTTCAACTGATCAAACAAGTCTTCGATCTTGGGGAGTGGGTACTTGTTCTTTATTGTGACCTCATTGAGAGAACGGTAATCGACGCAAAGTCTGATAGTCCCATCCCTCTTTGACACGAATAGAACAGGCGATCCCCAAGGAGAGGCACTAGGGCGAATAAATCCTTTCCTGAGCTGCTCTGCCAGTTGCTTCTTCAACTCGGCCAACTCTTCGGATCCCATCCTGTAGGCCTTCTTATAGATGGGCCTTGATCCGGGCATAAGCTCAATGATGAACTCGATGTCGCGGTCAGGAGGCATTCAAGGCAGCTCATCAGGAAACACATCCGGGTATTCGCATACCACTGGCACTTGATCCAACTCAACTCCCGATAGGCAGTTAGCCTGAGGGGCTTGAGTGGAGACAGGGTTGGGAACATACTTGACTTTCACTCCTTGGCTGTTGGTCATGGTGACAATCCTCTTGGCACAGTCTAACAAGCCTTGGTGTTTCGTCAACCAATTCATGCCAAGGATGACATCCAAGCCGGGCGAATCCAGGACTATAAGGTTAGCTAGGAAGTCTACCCCGTTGATGTCAATCTTCACTCCCTTACACCCTATCCCAGACTTCATAACTGATCCCGGGGTTTGTATCAGCATACGACTACCCAGGGGTGTAGGCTTCATGCCACTCTCTAGTGCAAACTTCTGGGTGACAAAAGAATGCGAAGCTCCACAATCAAACAATACTATTGCTGGGGTTGAGTTGACGAGGAACGTACCTAGTATGACATCCGGGTCTTCCTGGGCTTCCTCTGCGGTGACGTGGTTCACACGACCCTTGCCATTGTTGGGATGATTGCGGGGAGCTGGGTTCCTTGGCGGTGCTCCACGGGCTTGACCTTGAGCTGGCACATTGGGGCGCGGTGCATCTGGCTTCCTATTGGGACAAAGCTTAGAGATGTGTCTAGACTGACCACATCCAAAGTAGCTGACTTGCCCAGGGTTGTTGTTGAAGTTCCTGCCATCGTTGTTGTTATTGGAGTTGCTGTTCTAAGCTGGCTTGGGATTGGCATTCTGCTGAGGCTGGTAGCTCGGACGAGGCACAGGAGGCCTAGCCTGCGGTGGCTGATAGGTTGGCTTAGCTGGGGCTGGCTGCCATGGGCGAGGCTTCTAGTTGCTTGAGCTTCCCTTGCTGATCATCTTGCGCTTGCGAGTGTCGTCGATGGCACGACGCTTGTCTTCCAGCATGAGGGCCTTGTTTACTAAGTCGAAGAAAGTGCGGCAGTCGCAGATGATGAGCCGATACTTGATACGTCTCCAACATATCTATAATATTTGATTGTTCCATGCTATTATATTATCAACTTTGGATGTTTCATATGCATGAATATGCTATTTTATATTATTTTTGGGACTAACTTATTAACTCAGTGCCCAGTGCCAGTTTCTGTTTTTTTTTGTGTTTTTGACCTTTTTCAGATAGGAATATCAAACGGAGTCCAAACAGAATAAAACTTTCGCCGTGATTTTTTATGGAAAATATCAAAAATACCTGAAGGAAAAGATACCGGAGAGGAGGCTCGAGGGAGTCACGAGCCTGGGAGGCGCGGCCCCACCCCTAGGCTGCGGCTACGGGGCTCGTGACCTCCTCGTGGCCCCTCTTGACTTGTTCCCGATGCCATACGGTCTTATAAATAGAGAAACCACCAGAACTAAACCTAGATCGCCAGTTCCGCCGCCACATACCTTCGTAGCCACCAAAAACCAATCGGGAGACCGTTCCGGCATCCTGCCGGAGGGGAATTCATCTACGGTGGCCATCTTCATCAACACCATTGCCTCTCTGATGATGCGTGAGTAGTTCACCATAGACCTTCGGGTCCATAGCTAGTAGCTAGATGGCTTCTTCTCTCTCTTTGATCTTCAATACAAAGTTCTCCATGATCTTCATGGTGATCTATCCGATGTAATCTTCTTTTGCGGTGTGTTTGTTGAGATTCGATGAATTGTAGATTTATGATCAGATTATCTATGAATATTATCTGAGTCTCCTCTGATTTCTTATATGCATGATTTCGTATCCTTGTAATTCTCTTCGAGTTATGGGTTTTGTTTGGCCAACTTGATCTATAGTTCTTGCAATGGGAGAAGTGCTTGGTTTGGGTTCATACCGTGCGGTGTCCTCACCTAGTGATAGAAGGGGTAGTGAGGCACGCATCGTGTTGTTGCCATCAAGGGTAAAAAGATGGGGTTTATATCATATTGCATGAATCTATCCCTCTACATCATGTCATCTTGCTTAAAGCGTTACTCCGTTTGTTATGAACTTAATACACTAGATGCATGCTGGATAGCGGTCGATGTGTGGAGTAATAGTAGTAGATGCAGAAAGTATCGGTCTACTTGTCTTGGACGTGATGCCTATATGTATGATCATTGCCTTAGATATCGTCATGACTTTGCGCTATTCTATCAATTGCTCAACAGTATTTTGTTCACCCACCGTAATACTTGCTATCATGAGAGAAGACTCTAGTGAACACTATGGCCCCCGAGTCTATTTTACATATTATATATTCAGATCTAAATACAAAAACACCAAAAATACCTTGCTGCAATTTTATTTACTTATTTATATTCATCTACTATCACTATCAGATCTCACCTTGCAAGTAATCGTAAAGGGATTGACAACCTCTTTATCGCGTTGGGTGCAAGTTTGTTTGTGTTTGTGTAGGTTTCTTGGTGCCTCATCTTGATACTCCTACTGGATTGATACCTTGGTTCTCAAACTGAGGGAAATACTTATCTCTACTTTGCTGCATCACCCTTTCCTCTTCAAGGGAAAAACCAACGCAAGCTCGAGAAGTAGCAGGAAGAATTTCTGGCGCCGTTGCCGGGGAGTATTCAAGTGAAGCATATCTACCAAGTACCTATCGCAAACTCATCTCTTGCATTTACATTATTTGCCATTTGCCTCTCATTTTCCTCTCCCCCACTTCTAAAACAAAATTTAAAAAAAGATTTGCCTTTTTATTCTCCTTTCTTCAGTTCGCCTTTTCGTTGCTATGTTTGCTTGTGTTGCAATGTGCCTTATATTTGCTTGCATCTTCGCTTGCTAAAAATCTATTGATATGGATCCTCATGCACTTGCTAATCTTTTCAAAAGATCAAATTATGATGAACCAATTGCTAGTGAGTTGAGTGCACTTGATTATCTCTATGAAGTTTTGTTTGAAAATCATGAATCTGGAATTTTTGATGAAGTATTGACAGAAGAAATTTATAAGGAGATTTATGATAGTTCCTTGAATGAAAAGCATGATTGCCATGTTGTTAGTATGTATTCTCTGAATGTCCATGGTGCTAATGATATGCAAAACCGCAAGCTTGGGGATGCTATGCTTGATGAAGATGATAGTTTTTGTTTCCCAAGTTTTAGCGATGACACGTATGCTATAATTGATCATGAAAAGAATCCTTTATGTGATAGTTATATTGTGAGATTCCTTCATGATTTGTGACATCCCAAGTGATGTCCCTACCTTTTATGGCATGTAACCCATTGTATGACTTTGTGACATGAGTTATGTTTGGAGTTGAACCTTGTCATTCATGTGTTGGTGGCATTCATGCATCATTTCATCCATCATCATCATGCATCATTCTCATTTCATTCCTTGTGCATGTTGGTTCTTGTGCATGCTTGTGTATGTGGTGTATGGTAGTGAGTGCTTGTATGTGGTGGAGCCATGTGTGCAAAACATCTTCATTCCCTCTCTCTTTTCCCTTTGCAAGTTTCTTCCCGAAAACCCCTTCTTCCTATTTAATTTTATCATCAGTTTCAAGTTGTGTTTAAATCCTTTTTAAAATGTTCATGTGGTGGGCCATTAATTGCTATGAATGATGGACATGGTGTTTTGGGTGTTTGAAATATTTTGGTTCTCATTTCTTTTAAAATCAGGGGCTGTTTTATTAATTTAATAATAAAATAACATGCTCTATAAATCAACTTAATATTTTTTTAAAAATAGGTCTCATTATTTCATTCAGCAATTTTTTTTTGTTTTCTCCCAAACCCTTTTCTTTTTCTCTGGGCTTTTAGTTCTTGCCTCTGTCTATTTTGAATGTATAAAGCTCTGATGTGTGTGTGTGTGTGCGAGAGAGAGAGAGAGGGCAGGTGGGCCGAGGCCCAGCCCATAGCCACAGTAATGGCAACCTGCCCCCGTCGTTCTCCTCCGTCAGTCAGCTTCAGAGAGCGCCCGCGCCCGTCGCTCCTTTCTGTCGCCATCGCCGTCAGCTCCAGGGTATTTAGCCCCCCCGGCGTCCGTGTTCCCCGCCTAGGGTTCCTCTCTCTCTAGTCGCCGCCGCCGCTCCTCTTTCTTCCTCCATCGCTCTCCCCCTCGCTTCTTCTCCCCTACCAGGTAGGTGGTTCAGAGATAGCAGTGAGCGTCCGCTTCGTCGCTGGCGATCGGCTCGTCGTCTCCGTCGTCCCCTTCGTCGTCCATGGCATCCAAGACCTCTGGTGTCGTGTCGCCGTCCCGTTCCCAGAGCTAGGAGAGCCCTGGAGGCCTCGTCTTCCCTGTCGTCGCCGGAGCAGAGGCGATCTCCTTCCCCTCCGTCGCCGACGCGTCCCCGAGCGGCTCCGTCCCCTTCTTCCCCTCCGTCGAGCTTGTCTCACGTCGTTCGAGCCCAAGGTGAGCCGCCAGCCCCCGTAGGTCTTCTCCTTCGTACGCGTAGCTCGTTTCGGTCGCCGCCGTCGCAGGGTCGCCGCTGGTAGGTAGTGGAGCTCCTGCTGCTCGCCTCCGTCCCCCTATTTGCGAGAAGAGACGAGGGATGGAAAGGCCGTAGTGCCTCGCTTCGATTCCGCCCATCCGCGTCGGCGAGGACCCCGTGTGCTCGCCGAAATGCTCGCCGCCGTTGCTCTGTCGTTGCTGCTCTGCGCATTTCGTCAGTTAGGCCGTGCGTGTGTGTATTGGAGAAGTGCGACGCCCTTCCTGTTAAGAACCGAGCCGTTAGCCCAGTGGCAGAGCGCGTGTGTGTGGTGCAGGGGGTCTAGGGTTCGATCCCCTTCTCCCCCCTTTTCTTTTCTTGTTTTCTTTTCTGTTTTTCTTTTTGTTTTCTTTCTTTTGCAAAACAGAGAGTGTGTGTGTGCCATTATGTATGTATGTATGTATGTATGTTTCGTGTGTGTGTAGTGTAGAGGTGTGTGTGCGTGTATGCACCATATGCATACATACCCATATATGTGTGTGTTGTATGATGCATGAGAGTGTGTGAGTTGTGTGTGTGAGTATATGCCACCCTGTGCATATACACACATATGTGTTGTGTGTGTTAGTGTGTGAGAGTGTGTGTGTGTGTGCATTGTTGGCAATGCCCTTGAAATGTTGTAGTGTGGTGTGTGTGTGTGTAAGCACCATGTGCATATACCCCCATACATGTGTTTGTATGTAATGATGTATGTGTGGTGCTATGTGAGTGTATGTGTGTGTTTCACACACACATACATGTGTAGATGTGCTATGTATGTATGCATGTGTGTGTATGTTATGTATTCTAGGTGATTATGTGAGTGTGAGAGATGTGTGTATGATCTACATACACTCATCCATGTTCTTGGGTAGCTCCATGTGTAGGTTTCTCCCTGTATGACCTTATGAGCATGTATTCCTCTCTAGTTAGTTTCACTCTTGTCTTTGATGCTAGAATATGTTTCATGTCCCTAGCATGTTAATTTATCCTTCTAACATGTATCTCTGGAGCACAAGTCCATTTGGGGCATTTTCAATAAGTTTCATAAGTGACATAAGTCACCCATGCCTAGCTAGGGTAGAATTTCGACCTAGCTTTTCTTCTTGGTGTTACATGCAAGAATATAGGTATGAGTAATGTTTTTGGGGTGTTTTCAACCCCTCTATACACCTGTGAAGTCATATTTGACTTTGGGGCAACTTGACAAAAGTGCATTTTTATGCTGTGATGCCCTTTTGTCTTTTTCATATGAATTAATCTATGCGTGCTTTGGAGTTCTTGTCAACATGAGAATTCTAGTCAAAGTTGCTTTGAAAATCCATATTTTTTTTATTTGTGCTAAGTATCCAGATCAGTGGGAACCATGCTATTTATCTAGCTACTTTCTGTTTCTGCCAACCTGCTCTAGAATGGCTAAGTCTGGGGAATCTGCTGTTATTGTTTTGCCTTGATGATCAGGGTGTAGCTAGTGTTGTGTTGGGTTTTTGACCATGATCAGTGTTAGGCATTTGTAGTAGACATTTCCATATAACATCCTGTTAATTTTCATGCCATTTGGAGCTTCCTAGCATATTTAACCAGTGCTTTGAACTTGCTACTTTATTAACCCAGATTCCAGAAAACTGGAATTTTCACTGTCCCTAAAAAAAATTGTTTCATCATGCCTACTTGTCAGCTCCATGCATAGTGATGTGTTGCTCTTTTGTTGATTGTATAGTTGGATGAATTTATGTGGGTGTTGAGTAGAACCTGTTCATGTCTTGTTTGTGGTTGTAGAGTTCCTGTAGCAATAGTTGCGAGCTTTTCAATTGCTATGTTGCTGTTTTGTGGCAGATTGAGTGCTATTTTGTTTTGGGTGTTGTGGGAGCTATACTCCATGGAATTGAGTGATTCTTGAGTCTATTGTGATTGTTTTTTCATCACCTATCCAGTGGTTACCTTGGAATTCCAAGAATTAGCCCAGGTATTTGGTGGTCTTGTGTTTTGCCTTCGTACCTTGTCGTGAGCATATCTCGAGAACCGTAGCTCCGTTTCTCGCGTTCTTTACATGCATTTCCATCGATTTTTCATGATGCATCCATATTTGCCATGTTCATGCATGTATAAATAACTTAACATGAGGTTCTGTCCAGATTCATTAATCTGCCACCTTTGCATGTGAAACTTGACCAGAGTTGGATTGGATGTTAAATTCCTCATTAAAATGATCATGCATCATCTTGCTTGCGCACTGAACCTTGGTTGGTAATTTATTTTCTGTTTCTCTTGGGTAGACGTGAGTGTCGAATCTGAGTTCGAGGAACCTGGAGAGTACCACTACGAGGATCCCGCTACTTGTTCCGCCGAAGAACCAACAGGCAAGATGATCGTACCCGGATCCCAATACTATCTTTGCTTGCTAGTTTCTCGTTCTTATTGTTAAAATTGCGCTGCCTACCACATGATATCAGCCCCCATGTTGCCATGACAGCCTCTAACCTCCACATCCCAGCAAACCGTTGATTGGCTAAGTTACCGCTGCTCAGCCCCTCTTATAGCGTTCTTAGTTGCAGATTGTTCCATGTGATAACATGGATTGGATATCACCATAAATTCTGTTATTTAATTTAATGCACATATATATCTGGCATTGGTGGAAGGCTTGGCCTTTTGCTAAGTGATTTGTTCCACTCATGCCGTCGTTAGTTCCTTGTTACCGGTGTTATGTTTTCCATATTTTGCGCTCCTAACACGCTTGGGGTTGTTATGGGGACCCCCTTGTTTATTCGGTGGAGAGTAAAACTTGTCTGGCAAGACCCAACATTAGTACTACATTTGCTTAACAACTTAATTAATTGCATAGGGCCTTGCAAACCCGTGGATAATTTAACCAACCCCGGGCCAATGCTCCTCATGAGTGTTGGTCCAACCTAGAGCACTGTGCGGGGCCAACCCAGGGCAACCTGGGAGATTTCTATCAGGCCTCCGTACACTAGCTTATCCATCGTGTCCTGAGACTGAGATACCCGGCTCTTATCGGGTTCGTCGACACGTCGGGAGGTCTTGCTGGATTTGTTTTACCTTTATCGAATGTCTTGCGTGAGGAGTCCGACTTTCTTCGGGTTTACTCGAGGTGTTGGCTTCCTTTGGAATTGTCTATGATGATCGCGAGAACCGCGTTCGAGGCTATTCTCACGGAGTGTGGTTATTTGTGATGGACTAGTTGGAGCACCCCTGCAGGGTTAAATCTTTCGGAAAGCCGTGCCCGTAGTTATGTGTCAACTTGGATATTTATTTAACACCCGGTTCTAGTAAACTTGAAGTAAACTCAAGATAAAATACACCAACTGTGTGAGTAACCGTGACTGTCTCTGCTCGTGAACATGATCCGAGAGAGAACACGGTGGGGTTATGACTGACGTAAGCAGGTGTTCAGGATCTCTTAGAGGTCATGTTAGAGATCGACCGATTGTCGTAGACCACTCACTTTACATTCTTGCTACGTAAGTTAGCCACTATAAATGCTTAGGCTGCTGCAGACTTAAACATCACCCATTCCTTCCTAAAGCTTATATAGTGTTGGCACCCGGGTTACTTGATTGCCGAGTCCTCTGTGGCTCACAGTTTACTACAACAATTCAGGTACAGGTTCAGATGATTGTGTTCAGGATGAGCTTACGCAGCTGCAATGGGAGTATGATGAAGAGAGAGGATGCATGTATGTGACGTACCCCGACGAGTAGAGGACCTGGTCGTGATCTTGGGCAGCTTGATAGTATCTTCGCATTTGCTTTTGTCGTTTGTTTTCGTCCGTAGCCGGACCCTGTGTTCCTCTTGATGTATGAACTGGGTGATATTGTAATTTAGCATGTGGCGAGTGTAAGCCAACTTCACATACTCTTCTCTTCAGTACATGTATGATGCGATGATGCTTATCTTGCTAACGGCATGATGCGCTTCTATCCTTTGCGAGGACCCCATGCCTCAAACGGATAGACGCGCATCTTGGGTGTGACATGATTCTACTGAAAATTATTATGAGGGAGGAACATATGCTTGTAGGAATTGTAATAATATCAAGTTTCCACTCTATGTGTTCAAAGTTTTGAAGTTATGCTTATTTTGCCTTCCTATGCTAAGTGATTCTTGTTCCCATAAATTTTTTGCTCACAAAATCCCTATGCATAGGAAGTGGGTTAGACTTAAATGTGTTTTTCATACTATTCATGATGCTCTTTTGTATATCTCAATTACTACTCTTATTGTGAGCATCATTGAAATCGTTATGCCTAGCTAGGGGCGTTAAACAATAGCGCTTGTTGGGAGGCAACCCAATGAATAGGTTTATTTTTGCTTTTTAATTTCTGTTTTGTTGAGTACACACCATCATGATTCTGTTATGATTGTGTTTTTTATGTTTTAATTAGTGTTTGTGCCAAGTAGAACCTTTATGATTAGTTTTGGTGATAGTTGTTTAATCACGCTGAAAAAAGACAAAAACTTTATGTACACAAAATTATTTTTCATTCCTATACAAAAAGAGATTTTGAGTTGATTATTTTTGATGCTGATTAATACGCAAATTTCCCTAATTTTCGTAAATTTTTCAGAATTTTTGAGTTAGCATAGGTGTACGAAATATACATATTGCTACAGATTGTTCTGTTTTTGACAGATTCTGTTTTTGTTGTGTTGATTGCTTATTTTGATGAAACTATGGTTAGTATCGGGGGGTACGAGTCATGGAAAAGTGAGAATACAGTAATATAACATCAATCTAAATGGAAATTAAAGTTTACTACAGTACCTAAAAAGTTGGTGGTTTGTTTTCTTATGATAATGCTATCACGAGTTTCTGTTTAAGTTTTGTGTTGTGAAGTTTTCAAGTTTTGGGTAATGTTCTTATGGACAATGGAATAAAGAGTGGAAAGAGCCTAAGCTTGGGGATTCCCAAGTCATCCCAAGCCAAATTTAAGGATACAAAAAATCCTAAGCTTGGGGATGCCCCGGGAAGGCATCCCCTCTTTCGTCTTCAATCCATCGGTAACGTTACTTGGAGCTATATTTTTATTCACCACATGATATGTGTTTTGCTTGGTGCGTTGTGTATTATAGGAGTCTTTGCTTTTTGTTTTATCACAATAATCCTTGCTGCACACCTTTTGAGAGAGACATGCACTTATCGTGAATTTGTTAGAATACTCAATGAGCTTCACTTATATCTTTTGAGTTAGGCAATTTAGCTCACACGTGCTTCACTTATATCTTTTGAGCTTGGTAATTTTGCTCACATGTGCTTCACTTATATCTTTTGAGCTTGGTAATTTTTCTCACATGTGCTTCACTTATATCTTTTGAGCTTAGTAATTTTGCTCCCATGTGCTTCACTTATATCTTTTGAGATTGGTAATTTTGCTCCCATGTGATTCACTTATATCTTTTGAGCTAGATAATTTTGCTCTAGTGCTTCACTTAAATATTTGTAGAGCACGGCGGTGTCATATTTTGTAGAAATAAAAACTCTCGAATCTTCACTTGTATCATTTTGAGAGTGCTCTCTCTAAGTAACTTGGTAATTGGCGTGTGTTATGAAATTAGTCCTAAATATGATAGGCATCCAAAGAGGATATAATAAAAACTTTCATATTCAAGTGCATTGATTAGTAAGAGAAGTTTGATTCCTTGCAATTAGTTTTGAGATATGTATATGGTAATATTAGAGTTATGTTAGTAGGGTGTTGTGAATATAGAAATACTTGTGTTGAGGTTAGTGATTCCCGTAGCATGCACGCATGGTGAACCGCTATGTTAGGAAGTCGGAGCATAATTGTTTTATTGATTGTCATCCTTTGTGTGGCGGTCGGGATCGTGCGATGGTGAACTCCTACCAACCCTTCCCCTAGGAGTATGCGTTTAGCACTTTGTTTCGATTACTAGTAAAACTTTTGCAATAAGTATATGAGTTCTTCATGACTAATGCGAGTCCATGGTATAGATGCACTTTCACCTTCCACCATTGCTACCCTCTCTAGTGCCGCGCAACTCTCGCCGGTGCACAAACCCAACATATGCCTTCCTCAAAACAGCCACCATACCTACCTATTATGGCATTTTCATAGCCATTCGAAGATATATTGCCATGCAACTTCCACCGTTCCGTCTCATGACATGTGCCATCACTTTCATTCATATAGAGTCATTATTGTTCTAAGTATCAAGTTGTAAGTAAATAAAAGTGTGATGATCATCATTATTAGAGCATTGTCCCATGTGAGGAAATAAAAGAGGCCAAAGATGCCCACCAAAAAAAGAGGCCAAAGAGCCTAACCAAAAAATGAGAGAAAAAGAGAGAAGGGACAATGCTACTATCTTTTTCCACACTTGCGCTTCAAAATAGCACCATGTTCTTCATAATAGAGAGTCTCTCGTTTTGTCACTTTCATATGCTAGTGGAAATTTTCATTATATACCTTGGCTTGTATATTTCAATGATGGGTTTCCTCAAATTGCCCTAGGTCTTCGTGAGCAAGCAAGTTGGGTGCACACCCACTAGTTTCTATTTTTGAGCTTTCATACACTTATAGCTCTAGTGCATCCGTTCCATGGCAATCCCTACTCATTAACATTGATATCTATTGATGGGCATCTCCATAGCCTATTGATACGCCGAGTCGATGTGACCATCTCCTCCTTTTTCGCCTCACAACCTCCACCACACTCTATTCCACCTATAGTGCTATTCCATGGATCACGCTCATGTATTGCGTGAGAGTTGAAAAAGTTTGAAAAAATAAGAGTGTGAAAACAATTACTTGATCAATACCGGGGTTGTGCATGATTTAAATTATTTGTGTGGGGATGATGGAGCATAACCAGACTATATGATTTTGTAGGGATAGCTTTATTTGGCCTTGTTATTTCAAATGTTCATGATTACTTTGCTATTATACTTGAAGTATTATTGTTTTCATGTCAATATTAAACTATTGTTTTGAATATTATGGATCTGAACATTCATGCCACAATAAAGAAGTTATAAAGAACAAATATGTTAGGTAGCATTCCACGTCAAAAAATCATTCTTTATCACTTCCCTACTCGAGGACGAGCAGGAGTTAAGCTTGGGGATGCTTGATACGTCTCCAACATATCTATAATTTTTGATTATTCCATGCTATTATATTATCAACTTTGGATGTTTTATATGCATGAATATGCTATTTTATATTATTTTTGGGACTAACTTATTAACTCAGTGCCCAGTGCCAGTTTCTGTTTTTTCCGTGTTTTTGACCTTTTTCAGATAGGAATATGAAACTGAGTCCAAACGGAATAAAACTTTCGCCATGATTTTTTATGGAAAATATCAAAAATACCAGAAGGAAAAGATACCGGAGAGGAGGCTCGAGGGAGTCACGAGCCTGGGAGGCGCGACCCCACCCCTAGGCCACGGCTAGGGGGCTCGTGACCTCCTTGTGGCCCCTCTTGACTTGTTCCCGACGCCATACGGTCTTATAAATATGGAAACCCTCAAAAATAAACCTAGATCGCAAGTTTCGCTGCCGCAGACCTCCGTAGCCAGCAAAAACCAATCGGGAGACCGTTCCGGCATCCTGCCGGAGGGGAATTCATCTACGGTGGCCATCTTCATCAACACCAATGCCTCTCCGATGATGCGTGAGTAGTTCACCATAGACCTTCGGGTCCATAGCTAGTAGCTAGATGGCTTCTTCTCTCTCTTTGATCTTCAATACAAAGTTCTCCATGATCTTCATGGTGATCTATCCGATGTAATCTTCTTTTGCGGTGTGTTTGTTGAGATCCGATGAATTGTGGATTTATGATCAGATTATCTATGAATATTATTTGAGTCTCCTCTGATTTCTTATATGCATGATTTCATATCCTTGTAATTCTCTTCGAGTTATGGGTTTCGTTTGGCCAACTTGATCTATAGTTCTTGCAATGGGAAAAGTGCTTGGTTTTGGGTTCATACCTTGCGGTGTCCTCACCTAGTGATAGAAGGGATAGCGAGGCACGCATCGTGTTGTTGCCATCAAGGGTAAAAAGATGGGGTTTATATCATATTGCATGAATCTATCCCTCTACATCATGTCATCTTGCTTAAAGCGTTACTCCATTTGTTATGAACTTAATACACTAGATGCATGCTGGATAGCGGTCGATGTGTGGAGTAATAGTAGTAGATGCAGAAAGTATCGGTCTACTTGTCTCGGACGTGATGCCTATATGTATGATCATTTCCTTAGATATCGTCATGACTTTGCGCTATTCTATCAATTGCTCAACAGTAATTTGTTCACCCACCGTAATACTTGCTATCATGAGAGAAGCCTCTAGTGAACACTATGGCCCCCGGGTCTATTTTACATATCATATATTCAGATCTAAATACAAAAACACCAAAAATACCTTGCTGCAATTTTATTTATTTATTTATATTCATCTACTATCACTATCATATCTCACCTTGCAAGTAATCGTAAAGGGATTGACAACCTCTTTATCGCGTTGGGTGCAAGTTTGTTTGTGTTTGTGCAGGTTTCTTGGTGCCTCATCTTGATACTCCTAATGGATTGATACCTTGGTTCTCAAACTGAGGGAAATACTTATCTCTACTTTTCTGCATCACCCTTTCCTCTTCAAGGGAAAAACCAACGCAAGCTCGAGAAGTAGCAATACTGCAGAACTTGCTGAAGTCCTTCCATGAAGCGTTCCTTCTTGGCAGCCTCCGTGCTAACGTCTTTAGGTGCATACCTTGACAGCATGTTGAACTTCTGCAAATACTCCTTGACAGAGCCACTTCCTTGTTTCAGCGCTCAGAATTCCATCTTCTTGATAGCCATGATCCCAGATGGAATATGGGTAGTGCGGAATCCTTCCTTGAAGTCATTCCACGTGATCACACGCTCTCCTTGCATGGCCTTGAATCCATCCCACCAAGCTCGGGCAGTACCCCCGAGGCAGTGAGAGGCATAAAGCACCTTCTCATGATCCTCATTGCAGTTGACCAAAGCAAGGAGGTCCTCGATGGTGCGGATCCAGTCATCAGCATCCAACGGCTCAGCAGTCTCAGTGAAGTTCGGGGGTGAGTTCCTCATGAATTCCGACAGCGTGGAGCGGCCATTGTTGTTCCTACCTTGCTGCTGGTTGTTCACGAGAGCCTGGGCCATCTGCTAGAGAGCAGCATTGTTGGCCTGGTGCTCCTCCCGGAGAACTTGGAGAAACTGAGCTATGGTCATGTTCTCCGGCGGAGGTGGTGGCGGGGGAATGTCGCCTTGAGGCTGCTCCTGGTGTTCTACAGCGTGAGCAGCCCCACCATCACCCTATTGCTGGCTCGAGTTGCCGGCTTTGGGGTTGGTGAAGGAGCTGTTGCGGGTAGCGGTCACCATCCTGTTTGGAGCAGCCAAGTCAAACAACTGGGGTCGACAAGAGGATAAGCAATAACGGCAAAGCGCGCCTAAGGGGGTCGGTCAAGGGCAAGTGTGTAGAAACAAAGGTCAAAAGACCAATAACATATATTAAGATAGACGATGCAGCCGCTTATATGTTGCCTAGGGCAAAAGCACGACTTGCATCAGAACACAAACAACAATACAACAAACACACATGGTTTCATATGAACCATTACACGGACTCAACTTCGCATGAGGGATACATGACTGATCCTACCCTAGGGGTTCTCGGACTCAGGTGGTGGAGTGCTCAGTCTCGTAGTCACGCTCCTCTAGGTCTTCCTCTGGCTCATCCTCTGAACGAGCATCGTTCTCGGTCGAAGGGGTCGGGGAACAAGGAGGCCCATCCCGACGACGCTTTGCAGGCGGGTCGGTGAAGAGCTCATGATACTCCTTCGCACTCATGTGACGACTACGTGTAGGTGCATCACTAGCTGGGGGTACTCCTCCTCGGTAAGCGACAGCCGGTCGTCCCTCGGGGGCTCCATCCTTCTTGATCTTGTCTGGCTTCGTCTTGGCTTGCCGAAGTAGCTCTCGGGTGTGGTGAAGTTCCTCGCGGAGCTTCACGGATTCCTTCATCAAGTTGTGAACTAGACTATCGGCGGAGAGGCTGAAGTAGGTCTGGAACCTAAGTGGTGCGCCATCTTCCTTGGTCGGAATCAGCGTCCAACTCTCGCCCAAGTCATCCTTCTAGAAGGGAAGGTAGCGAGTAGCTGGCTCGTCAGCCATCTCTGGAATGATGTCTCGAAGGTGTAGGAGTGTCTTGCGTGCAGCTATCTTGACGACAAGTATCATGGTCTCCATCCGTGGTCCCTCAAAGAACCAACTAGTCGGGGAGTCATTTGCCTTCACAACCACATCCACGTGGTACTCCTTCGTGACGGCATCGACCCAGTGCTCGTGGTAGAGGAAAATGGGTGGTTGGCGAAACTGGCACTTCTCCAGGCTATCCCCAAGGAGTAAGGGAAAGCCGGATGTCAGGAAGGCTTCGGGTACGACGGCCATCTACAAAGGTTTGAAAGGAGGAGAGTGAGCAAAGTGTTGTGTGAAGCATAGGAGAGGTAAACAGTGCAAGTTTTCCTAAGTTCCAAAGCTAGGTGTAGTTTGAAAACAACCTCCATCCTAACTAACGTCCATGCTAACTAAGGGCTACCTACAGTCAGGATGGCTCTGATACCAGCTCTGTGGGGACCCTGATAGATAAGTCGAGATCATCGAATGCACGTGTACAGTGATCCCAAAGATCAATGCTCACTGAACACATAGAAGCTGAATAACAAGAGTCTTACATCCACACTTAACGTCTTACACAAATGGTGACCACGAAGGTCTTAGTCTTACATAGGTAGGGCCACATGGCCAAACACTTAAACTAGAACAAGCAGCGGAAATCTTGATCGAAAGCATGAACCCATGCCATCTGCCTTAACCTACAGGCATTCTGACTGGGAAGCGTCTTAGTTCGCATGTTCGTCTCCAACGAACTCTTCAACATACTCCTGTTCTTCCATGCCTGGCCAATTAAATAACCACTGGCAAGCCAATGAGTACTTTGAATGTACTCGCAAGCAACCCAAGAGTGGAACGAGGCAATAATGATGCATGATATAGCACTAAGTAGGTAAATTGGCGGAAAGCTAATTTTGAATGCAATTGTCATGATCAAGTAATTAGTAAGCATGCATCAACAACTAGCAGGTACTTATGTGAACAAAATTTCAGATATCATCATAAGCATCAGTTGAACATCTCATGTTCACGCTAAGTCATCGGACTTAGTTCACCCCTCACGCCAAGTCACCGGACTTAGCTCCGGTGACCTCTAGTCACCAACACACACACAAGTTAAAACATTTGGACGTAGCACAAGAGCGGTCATCCAACTGTCCTTGACCGTGGACACGGCTATTCGAATAGTTTGACACTCTGCAGAGGTTGCACACTTTACCCACAAGACTCGAGGAACTTCCGTGTCATCCACAACTCGCGGTATATAACGTACCCGAGGTAAGCACCCGAACAATGCCTTTCCCATGGTGATACTAAACAAAGAGTCCACTCATTGGTGCCATCCCTCATGATATACATCACTCGTATCATCCATGAGGGCACGCAACGGTGTGCCCGGTGCCTATAAAGATAGCGCATGACCTTCCACTCAGGTACGATCCCGTCTCAAGAGTGACCACTTCACTCTTGCCACTAGTAATGCGGGCTCCTTGCTAGCACCAACCATAGTAATCAACAAAGCCCCGTCCCATAAGGGGTATCATGGTTGTGCATGTAAGGTTGGAATAACGGTCGCAACTTACAGCAATCCGTTTTCGAAAACCACCACTCTCACTTGTTTCGGTACACCACTTCTTTCTCAAGTGGTCACCCATCTCAATACCATCTCCCTCAGGCATTAGTGGCACCCGACGGGGTTTTCGAAAAATTCTTTGAAAGAAACACTTCCTTCCTTGCCATCACTATGCACGAGTTGTTGGAAATATGCCCTAGAGGCAATAAATAAAGTGTTTATTATTATATTTCCTTGTTCATGATAATCGTTTATTATCCATGCTATAATTGTATTGATTGGAAACACATTACATGTGTGGGTAGATAGACAACACACTGTCCCTAGTATGCCTCTAGTGAACTAGCTCGTTGATCAAAGATGGTCAAGGTTTCCTAGCCATTGACATGAGATGTCATTTGATAACGGGATCACATCATTAGGAGAATGATGTGATGGACAAGTCCCAAACTACAAACGTAGCATATGATCATGTCAGTTTATTGCTACTGTTTTCTGCATGTCAAGTATATGTTCCTATGACCATGAGATCATGCAACTCACGGACATCGGAGGAGTGCCTTGTGTGTATCAAACGTCGCAGCGTAACTGGGTGACTATAAAGGTGCTCTACAGGTATCTCCGATGGTGTTTGTTGAGTTGGCATGGATCGAGACTAGGATTTGTTACTCCGTGTGACGGAGAGGTATCTCAGGGCCCACTCGGTAATACAACATCACAACAAGCCTTGCAAGCAATGTGGCTAAGTGTTAGTCACGGGGTCTTGTATTACGGAACGAGTAAAGAGACTTGCCAGTAACGAGGTTGAACTAGGTATGGAGATACCGACGATCGAATCTCGGGCAAGTAACATACCGAAGAACAAAGGGAACATCATACGGGATTAACTGAATCCTTGACATAGAGGTTCAACCGATAAAGATCTTCATAGAATATGTAGGAACCAATGTGGACATCCAGGTCCCGCCATTGGTTATTGACCGTAGAGGTGTCTCGGTCATGTCTACATAGTTCTTGAACCCGCAGGGTCTGCACACTTAAGGTTTGGTGACGTTTCGGTAGTATAGAGTTGTGTATGGTGGTGACAGAAGTTTGTTCGGAGTCCCGTATGAGATCCCGAACGTCATGAGGAGCTCCGGAGGTAAAGATTCATACATAGGAAGTCCTGGTTTGGTCGTCGGAAAGGTTCCAGGCTTATCGGTAGTGTACCGGGAGACCTCCGGGAGGGGTATTTCGACCCAAGAGGCTTCATGGGCTGTGGGAGAGTGAATATCAGCCCTTAGTGGGCTGGTGGAAACTCCCACACAAGGCCCATGTGGCTAGAGAAGAAAACCCAATAGGAAAAGGTGGAAAAAAGGCTAAAAAAGGTGAATCCTAGTCCTACTAGGATTGGAGGTGAACTCCACCTCCTCCACCTCCTTCGGCCAAAGCCTCCTTGGCTTGGAGGCCAAGGCTGCCTCCTCTCCTCCTCTCCTCCTATATATACTGGTGGATTTCTAGGGTTTTGCACTAGTTTTTTAGCCACGTGCTACCCGTTCCTCCAATGCATAGTTTCTCCTCTAGATCGGATTTCTGCAGTGCTTAGGCGAAGCCCTGCCGGAATTGCTCCATCACCATCGCCGAAGAGCCGTCATACTGCCGGCGAACTCTTCTACCTCTCCGCTCTCTCTTGCTGGATCAAGACGGTGGAGATCGTCATCAAGCTATACGTGTGCTGAACATGGAGGTGCCGTCCGTTCGGCGCTAGATCGGAAGGATCGTGATCAAGTTCACGGGACGGATCGTGATTAGATCGCGGGACGGATCGTTATTGGACCGCGGGACGGATCGTGATTGGATCGCGAGACGCACGGCGATTTGGATCGCGAAGACGTTCGACTACACCAACCGTGTTACTTAACGCTTTCCGCTTAGCGATCTACAAGGGTACGTAGATCCACTCTCCCTCTCGTAGATGCTCATCACCATGGATAGATCTGCGTGTGCGTAGGAATTTTTTTGTTTCCCATGCAACATTCCCCAACACGAGTCCCATCCCACATTGCGTAGCATCTCTTTGCAACCTAACTACTCCCACCCGCACAACCCTCATAAGGTGGTAGGGTTATGCCCGATGCAAGTGTCAACGGAAAATATCAGAGGCATCCCATCGAAGGGGAAACACCACCCCACATGATCAAATATGCCGAAAGTAAAGTGCTATATGACATGCAATGAAAATGGTTTCTTGACATGGTCAAAGGGCTGCTTGCCTGGCTCAGCAAATTCTCCGGGGTCTTCGAAGTCTTCGGGTCCAACTCCTTCGTCAACAGCGCAATCCACCGTTGCGGAATAAACGATAATAATAAGCATCACAGTATAAACAGAGCACAAAAGCCACTACAAAAATGTTCACCTACTCTGATAAATACCTAGAGTTATACTAAAAATACCATTTTAGGTTTTTGTGGTAAAAAGGTTTTTGAAACCATTATAACAGAGGAAAAAGGGAGACTTTTATTAGGTTTTAAAATAAGCAATGCAAAAAATGTTTTTAAACAATTGTAAAAATGACACTAACAAATTCTAGGGAATATTTTATGAATTTAGGTGGAAGAATTATTATCATTGGGCAAATATAACTCCCTGTGGAATTTTTTTGAAAATCTCAAAAAAAAGAAAAAGAGAAATGGCACTATGCCCTACGGGCCAGATCTACCCACCCGAGCCGGCCCAGGGAGGGAACCAGCCCAGGCGAGGCTCGGCGTGCGTGTCCGTTCGAACCTGACCAGCGGGCTAGGTTGGTCAGCGTGAGGGAGAGGGGCCGAGGGGATGATAGGTGGACCCCACCTGTCATCCCTCTCCTCGCGACGGCAGGAGCAGGGCTCACCGAAGGAGGGGCTCCAGGCCACGGTGACGGAGACGGAGAGCACATGCGGTCTCCAGGGGGCGTCGCAAGCTGGAGGAGGGCCGCGGGGACGCTAGGGAGGGAGAGGGGCGCCGACGAGGAGGGGACCCGACGGCGGCGGCGAGGGTTTGGGTCGGGAGGAGGCTCCCGACCACGGGGGTGCTGGGTTTGGGCACTGGGGAGAAGCGGAGAGAGAGAGGATCGAGGAGAGGGGCGCTGGAGGCCGGGGAAGACCTCTTTAAAGGGGGGCGCTGGTCCACCGCGATTGTGGTGCGTCGGTGAGCACCAGGGCGTCGCCACAGGCCATGGGGACAGGTCTGGCCGAGTCTGGGGGCGCCGTGGACTCGGTCCGCGCCCAGGGGGAGGAAAGGCAGCCGGAGGGGGCCCCGGAGGGGGCGCGCGTGCGAGCGCGGCCATTGGTCGACTCGGGCGGTGGTGTGAGTGCGCAGGGGAGAGAAGGAGAGAGAGGGGGCCGACCGTCTGCAGGGTTGCGAACGTCGAGGCCGACCGAGGGGACAGGCGTGGGAGGCCCAACGCCACCGGACGGCGCCGGGCAGGGGCGGCTACAATGCGGGAGCGCACTGTAGCATGCTCCAGAGCGCTCATTTGGCATCCAGGGGCATTCTTTAAGCCCCCTTCGTGTCCTTTTGCATCTTGGGGCTTTAGGAGATGCCCCAATGGCTAGGAGGGGCTAGGGGAAGCTAGGGAGTAGCCTTGGGGTAGAAGAAATGGAGAGGAGGGGTAAGAAAAGGTGCTGCCTGGGAGGAAAAGAGGAGTTTTCACCAATTTACCTATGGGCTATGGCCATGCAATTCTTACTGGTGGTGAAATGAACATAGGTGAGGCTGTGGTAAAAATTTGGGGCCAAGGGTAAAAAGTTACAAGGTGAAAATGCCACTTTTACAAATCAAATAGAAGGTGTTTGACACTGTTTAGGGCAATCAAATGGGCTTAGATTGCCATGAGATTTGATATGGTCAAGAGGTTATGGAAAACAAGTGTTATCACCAAGTTTGAGAAGGTTTGAAGAAAGTTCATAATGGGACTTAAGAAAAACCTAGAAATTGGCAGAATCTGATTTCCATAGATCCAATGATGTTAGGCTTTAACCCTTGATGCACCACTTAGTGTATCATCACTATTTGGCCATTAGAGCATGCCCACAAAGTTTGAGGCCAAGGGAAGACACTTCACAATGTAAAGTTGTTCAAATATGAATCTAGACAGAAATGATTTTGGGTTGGTTTGATGAAGCAAACCAACTTGGATTGAGATGAAACTTTGCAAGATCATCACCCATGATGGTGTTGACTTGCTAGAATTTCCCTGGAATTTATTGAGAATATTTATTATAGAAACATCCTAGAATTTTGATCTGAACAGAAAGGGTTTTGAGGGGTTTTGCCCATGTTATGATCAAGCCCTTGTGTTGAAACTCATATATATGGAAAATATATGTCCACTGAGTTGCTCTAAATTTTCTCAAATATTTTCAAAGCATTTAAATAATTTTTCCTTAGGAAAATCCATTTTTGGCCTTAAGAAAAAGCCTTTAAATAAAATATGAAAATAATCTTTGAAAATAATATTTGGTGGTTTTGAGAAGTCATATATTTAGTAGGTCTCAAATAAAGCATTTGGGAAGAAAGGATCCACCTAAATTGAGGACTTGTAGTACAAACCTGAATTCAGGGGTTTTAACAATCATAAATTGAATAAATTCTTTTTGGTGAAAATAAATTTTGATAAAAATAAGTTTTGAGTACTATTCACATGGCATGATCATAGGGCAAGGAGTTTGGGTCAAGGAAGATGGAGGTGGAGAGGAGTAGAACCTAGGAGTGCCAAACATGATCATCCAAGCAATCAAACAAGCATCAAATCAAACAAGCATGCACTCAAAAAGTTTTAACTGGTTCCAAATTTTTATAAACCCAAACATACAATGTGCTACAAACACAAGGTGTGACAGATCCTTAAGTTGGATTCCGCGAAAGCTTTTGATACAATGGATCACTCCTTCATACTCAAAATGCTAAGATGCAAGGGCTTTGATGGCAAGTGGTGTTCATGGGTGGAAATGATTCTAAATTCTGGAACTTCGTCAATTCTATTGAATGGAGTTCCGGGCAAGGAGTTTCAGTGCAAAAGAGGAGTTTGACAGGGTGATCCATTCTCCCCTCTACTGTTTGTCCTAGCAACGGATCTTTTACAATCAATGGTCAATGCGGCTTGGACGGAGGGGCACCTTTCATTGCCAATTGAACAACCTGCCTCAGAGTTGTACCTGGTGATCCAATATGTCGATGATACACTGCTCATCCTCCCAGCAAAGAGCTCGGAAATAAGGGTTATTAAACAACTGCTCGATGCCTATGCTAATATCACGGGACTCAAGATAAACTACTCCAAATCACAACTAATGCCTATCAATATTAACCAAGATGCAGCTCTTGAATTGGCTTCAATACTTGGTTGCCAGGTGGGGTCGATGCCTTTCACTTATCTTGGAGTTCCGATGGGCACTTCAAGACCATCGGTACGAGATCTGATGCCGCTTGTCGACAGAATTGAACGTAGATTAACGAGCACAACTATCTGGCTTTCATACGAAGAGCGGGTGCTATTCATCAACTCAGCCTTATCATCGCTCCTATCGTTTGGTATGTGCATGTTGAGGTTACCCATGAAAATCATTTATATATTTGATAGAGCACACAAACATTGTCTATGGAGGAAAGTGGTGGACAGAGACGCGAAAACTCACTCCCTGGCATCATGGGATTTAGTGTGCAAACCCAAAGATAAAGGTGGACTTGGTATCATAAAACTGAAACTATAGAACAAGGCTCTGTTACTAAAATTTCTTCACAAATTCTACCACAAGATGGACACTCCATGGGTAATGTTGATCTGGAACGCATACTACGATGCAACACCACCACACGCAATGCCGGCTTGTGGATCGTTTTGGTGGAGAGATGTCCTGTCCCTTTCTGACATCTTTAGAGGAATCACAACCTGCATCCCCAACTCAGGTGATACAATCTTACTTTGGAAGGACCAATGGCACAATGATGATACCTTAGCAAATTCGCATCAACACCTACTCTCTTATGCAACCAATGAGGATGTGTCTCTGGCCTAGTTTGTGATGGATGCAGATCCGGCCTCTCACTTCCACTTACCATTATCATAGGAAGCTCGGATGGAATTGGAAGTTATGATGATCACAATTAACATGATGACACTAGACCCCTTAAAGGCTGATGAATGGATATACTGTTGGGGAGAGGTGCACTTTAGGCCAAAAAGATACTATAAATATCTATTCCGACATGAACACGCCCCATCATACATAACAAACATATGGAAAACAAAATGCATTCTCAAACACACAGTATTTTCCTGGCTATAGAGGATGGACAGATTAAACACACGAGACCTGCTGGTAAGAAGGCACTTCAATATAGGTGATGATCACTCTTGTATGCTGTGTGATGGAGATCTAAGGGAAACAGACGACCACTTGTTCTACCAATGCCCCTTTGCAACTGCCTGTTGGGGGGACTTGGTATCACTTGGGATACATCTATGGACACACAAGCACGGTTGGATGCAATGGAACGATGATGGGATAAACCCCTATTTAAGGAAATATGTATTTTGGCTACATGGAATATATGGAAACAACGAAACCGAAAGATCTTTGATGATGAGATGGCAACGCAACAGGAATGGTTCCGGATGCTGAAGACAGACTTGGAAATCCTGCGTTTCAGACTTAGAGATGTGGATTCTGCCTTCCTGGATAGATTTATACCATCTATCCAATTGTAAAAGACTTTGCCCATGTGTAACTTCCCTAGCCTAGCCTAGTTCAGCTTAAGACACTCTAGTTGGCCTACTACACATGGCTATGTAAAACCACCTGTATCGGTTCTGATCTAATATAACAACAGTAGGAGCCTCTCCTGCTGTTTTAACCTGCCAAAAAAACACCCTCAAAACATCTCCTCATGCATAGATTGGATCAAACAAAGCTAGACCATCTCATATTTCCCCAAAAACCTAGATTCAAAAATAGAGAAGCAAAACAAGAAGGATTGGGGAAATACCGGGCTCCATTGCAAGAGGACGAGGTGGGGAACGATCCCACCGGAGCAAATAAGAAGTGGGTGGCCGGAGGTGGAGATCCGGCGAGGTGCTCCGGCGACGGTTGAGAGGAGGAGAGAGAGACGTGAGGGGAAGAGAGAAAATGGGGTATGGGGAAGATGGGAAACCCCCCTGCCGGCTCTTAACCCCCACGCGCACTCGTTGTTACGGTAGTACCGCGGGCATCGCGGTAGTACCACTTAACGGGCGGAAGTAATTTTTTACTTTCGCGCGGTAAGCGGTAGTACCGCTCCAAGCGGTAGTACCGTGGTCCTCCACGGTAGTACCGTGCTGCCCTCTCAGTGCATAAAATCAAAAAACAGAATGAGAGAGAGTGACAAATTTCCACACAAAAACAAGAGACAAGATAAACTATGATCCAAGACAAAAACACGAGCATGGTCCATCGGAGAAGGGAGAATAACATAGGACCAAACAGTGAGCCTCTACTTCACATGAAGAGAGGGCGGTGGCCCTAGAGCCACCTATGTGTTGAGTCAGATGGTATGGCACCGCGAAGAATTATCCTTGGGCCCATGACCAAGACTCGTCTTTTGAAGCACAGTAACCATCAAAAATGGAACGTGTGAAAGACTTTGATTAGTTTATGCATAATAGGAGGAGGAATGGTTCATTGAGAGAACTAGACTCCCCCTAAATCTATGCCTACACCTAGACAAGACATAACGATGAGTGTGGGAAGGTGTGCACTAAGTCAATCCACATTGCTCGAATCAATGATATTTAGCTCATGCCTTAACTCGCAAAATCTTGCTTCATCTAATGGCTTCGTAAAAAATATCTGCAAGTTGTTCGTTAGTGCTCAGATGAATAAGATTGATGTCTCCACGCTTGATGTGTTCCCGAAGAAAGCGATGACGAATATCAATATGCTTCGTCTTGCAATGTTGAACTGGGTTGCTGGAGATCATAATGGCACTTTCATTATCACAGTAAAGAGGCACTTTGTCACAATTGACACCGTAATCCTTTAAAGTTTGCCTCATCCATATAATCTGAGCACAACAACTGGCAGCACCTACATACTCGGCCTCGATGGACGAGAGAGAAACACAATTTTGTTTCTTTGAAGACCAACTTACCAAAGACCGACCAAGAAATTGGCAGCCTCCGGAAGTGGACTTTCTATCCACAGGGTCTCCCACCCAATCTTAGTCCGTATATCCAACAAGATCAAACAAATCCCCCTTGGGATACCATAAGCCAAATATTGGGGTATGAGCCAAATATCGAAAGATTCGCTTGACAGCTACATGGTGACTCTCCTTAGGTGCGGATTGAAATCATGCACAAATACCCACACTTAACATGATATCCGGTCTAGATGCACAAAGTTAAAGCATGGATCCAATCATGGAGCGATATACCTTTTGATCCACTGCTTTACCATTGGGATCGCTGTCAAGATGGCATTTGAGTGGCATGGAGTGTTGGCCTTGGGAGGATTGAGCTCATCAATCTTGAACCTCTTGAGCATGTCTTGAGTGTATTTGGCTTGATTGATGAAGGTACCTTGACTTTGTTGCTTGATTTTGAAACCAAGGAAGAACTTCAACTCTCCCATCATGGACATCTCAAACTTGTTTTTCATCAAAATGGCAAACTCTTCATTGAAAGCTTTGCTAGGAGAACCAAAAATAATATCATCAACATATAGTTGGCATATGAACAAGTTCCCGTTGACCCTCTTTGTAAAAAGAGTGGGGTCAATTTTCCCAATTTCAAACCCACGGTCTTGCAACATCTCGGTAAGGTGCTCATACCACGCATGTGGGGCTTGTTTAAGGCCATAGAGAGCCTTATCAAGAATGTATACATGGTTGGGGAACTTGGGATCCTCAAACCCCGAGGGTTGCTTGACATATACCAACTCCTTAAGAGGGCCATTAAGAAAAGCACTCTTGACATCCATTTGATATAATTTAAAATTATGATGAGAGGCATATGCAAGCAACATGCGAATAGATTCAAGGCGAACAACAAGAGCAAAGGTTTCATCGTAGTCGATACCCTCGACTTGGGAGTATCCTTGTGCCACCAGTCTTGCCTTGTTGCAAATGTCAATACCGTTCGCATCTTGCTTGTTTTTGAATATCCATTTCGTTCCAATGACATTGTGATTCTCCTTAGGTCTTGGCACCAGTCGCCACACTTGGTTGCTCTCGAAGTTGTTGAGTTCATCGTGCATAGCTTCAACCCACTCCATATCCTCGAGTGCATCTTGAACCTTAAGGGGCTCAATGCAAGAAACAAACGCGTGATGTTCACAAAAGTTTGTTAATTGTTTACGAGTGGTTACCCCTTTTTGCAAGTCACCGTAGACGTTCTCCAACAGATGTTGTCTAACTTTGAGCTTGGCGGCATTCTTGGCGGCTTGTCTCTCTAAGATTTCTTCCATGGAAGGTTGAGGGACAACAGTCTGTGATTCATCATCTTGATGATCTTGAGCGCCTTCTTGAGCTTGCTCTTGATCTTGAAGAAGATCTTGATCTTGAGATTTCTCGGAGACAGGAACTTGATCTTGGGCATCACCTGGTGAGACACCATCATCAGTGAATTGATCTTGCCCTTGATCTTGTTCATGTGGTAGAGGACCTTCAGTTTATTCTTCGGAAGCGTGTGGGTCTTGCGTCGGTGATGATTCCACTTGAGTGGAACATTGTCCTTCTCCTTCGGCCACAAGGGGTTTCTTAATGGGTAGGAAGTATCCCACACCCATTCTTCTTATGGCTTGGGGAGGAATTTCATCACCTACATCACAAAGACCACTTTGCTCCACTTGGGAGCCATTATTTTCATCAAACTCTATGTTACTCGTCTCCTCAATGAGTCCCGTGGACTTGTTGAGGACACAGTGAGCATGAGAGTTTGTAGCATAACCAACAAATATGCCCTCATGGGCTCTAGATTCAAATTTAGAGAAACGAGCACCTTTCTTGAGAATGAAACACTTACAACCGAACACCCAAAAGTATGTGAGGTTGGGCTTGTTCCCGGTAAGAATCTCATAAGGAGTCTTGTTCAAACCTTCGCGAAGATAGAGCCGATTAGATGCATGGCATGCTGTGTTGATGGCTTCGGCCCAAAAGTTGTACGGAGATTTAAACTATGCCATCATGGTTCTTGCCGCATCAATCAATGTACGGTTCTTCCTCTCAGCAACACCGTTTTGTTGAGGGGTGTAAGGTGTGGAATATTGGTGCTTGATCCCTTCGTCACTGAGAAACTCATTTAGGGTGTAATTCTTGAACTCAGTGTCGTTGTCACTTCTAATCATCAAAATCTTTGCATCATGTTGGTGTTGGACTTCATTTGCAAAGTCGATGACAGTCTGTTGGGTCTCACTCTTCTTCTTGAAGAAATAAACCCAAGTATATCTCGAGTAATCATCCACAATCACCAAGCAATATTTTCTTCCACCAAGACTGTGAAAAGATGGAGGACCGAAGAGATCCATGTGAAGGAGCTCTAAGGTCCTCTTAGAGTATATTGTAGTGGTTGGACGATGAGCCTTCTCATGTATCTTTCCTTCGATACAAGCACTGCAAGCACGATCTTTGGAAAAACTCACATTTGTTAGTCCAAGGATGTGATCCCCTTTGAGGAGACTTTGCAAAGATCTCATATTAACATGGGCTAGCTGGCGATGCCAGAGCCATCCCACATCAACTTTAGCCATTAAGCAAGTCGCAGTCTTAGTGGGTTGCTCCGAGAAGTTCACCACATAGAGACCGTTCTCGACATGCCCAACAAAAGCTACTTTAAGAGTCTTGCTCCACAAAAGGGTCGCAGAGTCAATACCAAAGAAGGTACTAAAACCCATGGTTGCAAGTTGATGAACTAAAAGTAAATTGTATGCGAGGGTCTCAACAAGCATGACCTTCTCTATGGTGAGTTCCGGAGAGATTAACACCTTGCCAAGACCCAATACCTTTGAAATTGCATCATCACCAAATGAGACTTGGGTGGCCATAGATGTGTCAGGATGAACGTCCACCACCAAGTCCTTGCTTCCGGTCATATGATTTGTCGCTCCACTATCGAGCAACCATGATGTTCCTCCAGAAGCAAACCCCTACAAGAGATCAATGTTTGGCTTTAGGTACCCATTCTTTAATGGGTCCTTTCATGTTAGCAACAAGGGTCTTAGGAACCCAAATACACCATTCAATGTACTCATAAGAAGAACCAACATATTTGGCATAAACATGCCCATCACTAGCACGGCATAAAACATAAGAGGGGTTAAAGTCGCCGGTCTTGTTGGGTTGGATGTTCTTGTTCTTGCCCTTCTTGGTATTCTCCAACATAACTTGGTATTTCTTCTTCTTCTCATGAGGACCTTCTCCAGCTCTTACAAAGGTTCGCTTGAGCGATGGAACTTCCTTGGTGTTTACCTTCTTCTTCACATTAGTTTTGGGTACAGACCCCACTCCTTATTTTGCCACAACTTCCTTTTGAGTACTCAGAAGGTTATTGAGTGTCTTCTCACCTTGGATACACATCATGAAACCCTTTTAAGCTGCTCTTTTAGCTTGGCATTTTCCTCCACAAGGTGTGCATGCTCACAACATGGGTTAGTAGCAGATGCATTATCAATTAGAACAAAAGGAGGACATGTGGCAATTTCCTTAGTGAGTTTCACTTGGAGTTGATCATGTGACTCCTTAAGAGAGGCATGAGCACACGTCAATGCCTTGTGAGCATTGTCAAGTGTGTCAAGCTCAACTTTGAGACGATCATGATCCACCCCAATTGCAACCTTCTCAGACTTGTGAGCACGGTTAAGAACAATAGCATGATCATAATCTTTACGTAATTTGGTAAGGTCAACATTTTGTGACTCCTCAAGAGTCATACGAAGACCTTGCTCTTCCTCAAGAGCAATAGATAGATCCGCTATCTCGTCGACATAATCACGACTATGACCTCTTAGTTCCTCAAGACACTCTTCTTGAGACTCAATAGTGTCATGGGCCTCACCAAGTTGTTCGAAGAGAGAAACGAAGTGCTTCTTGGACTCACCCTTGAGTTTACACATGAATTTGTCAAACTCATTTTTATCCTCTTTGCCCTCCTCAAGTTCATCCACACAATCTAAGGATGAAGTGGAAAAAATGGAAGTCTTAATGTTTGAGGTTATGACGTTGGAGGTTACCTTAGTGATACCTTTAGCCATGAGGCACCTCGTGATGATGTTCTCATTGGGGGCGTCAAAGAGTGACACCTTTGTCGGGGTAGAAGAGGCAATTGCCACGGATGCCATTGTCATTCCTTCACCGCTTGTGTCTTGATCATCAACATCATCATCTGAGGCATACTCTTCTTGAGCTACCAATACTTTGTGAGGTTGATAAAGTGTTTTTTTGGGAATAACTTGGCTTTATCTTTGCGAATGAGCTTGCCACCATTGTCTTCCCTCTTCTAATATGGACAATCCACCACAAAGTGACTTACATTACCACAGTTGTAGCAAGTTATCACATGTTGCTTTCCCTTTGACCCATTTGAGTTGTTCTTGGAGAAGTTGGGCCTTGAGTTTCTCTTGTTGCCACAAAATTGTCTGGACGCAAGAGCCATGTGCTCATGATAAGCATATTTGGTGTCCTCGGGGCAAACCTCTTCTTCTTCTTCTTCTTCTTCCTCTTGACTGACCTTGGCCTTCAATGCAAGATTGGGAGAGGACTTCCTTGACCGTTGAACACGAGCAAGAGCATTGTTGGCTGTCGTGTTCAGGATGTTCATTGCAATGAATTCATCCAACACATCACCAGAGGATAAGGTGTGAAAGTCTGGCCTTTGAGGGATGACAGCGGACATGGCCTTGTTGTAGGGCATGATAGCCTTCATGAACTTACGCTTGATCCAAGTATCATCCACATCCTTGCTACCATGATCCTTGAGGGAGACAGTGAGAGCGGTTACCCTTCTATAGAGATCACGCGATTCCTCATCCTCTATCATCACAAACTCATCTGACTGATCAAGAACAACTTCATAGTTTGACCGTTGAATGCTTGAGCTGCCTTGTACATGGAGATGATGTGTTCCCAACATTCTTTAGCAATAGTGAAGGGTCGTAGGTGAGGTAGATCTTCAGGAGGAATTGCAGCTTGGAGTATGAACAAGGTGGAAGAATTTAGCTATTTATCTGCTTGTTCTCTTGGAGTAAGATTGCGTGGATCATGAGGATATTATCCTTCTTCAATGACTCTCATGAGATGAATTGAGTTGTGATCTAAAAGAGACTTGATACTAAAAACCCAGTTAGCAAAATCATTCTTAACAAGTTTAGGAGGAGGACCGATATTAACTATATGAGGTGGGTGCACCGGTCCTCCATAGACCACGGGAGGGGGAACAGAGGCAAAGCTCCCCGACCCGTTAACTCTTTGAGAATGATTATCTTTGTCAGCACTAGCCCCCTCCTTACCGGAGTTGACATCCGATGACGAGTTAGTGGGTTTGACCACTTGCCCTGCATCGGTAGACATTTTAAGAGTATTAAGGAAATCTTTAAACATGGATTGAACCTCGGTCACCATGGAGGATTTGAGTAAGGTCAAAGCCTCGTTCAAATCGTCATGTGAGACCATGTTCACACCCATGGCCTCGGTAAGTTCTTCCACACGCACCTCTTCGCCAGCCATACTCTTTGGGTGGTGAAACCCTTAATAAAGAGACGTGGCTCTGATACCAATTGAAAGGATCGATATGGTTGACTAGAGGGGGGGTGAATAGGCAACTAACACTTTTTAACTTTTCCTTAACAATTAAGGTATAGCATCAAATAAGTTAGCTAGATGTGCAACTAGGTGAATAACCTATATGATGCTAATCACAACAAGTGCATAAGCAAGCAAGGGATATAACACAATAAAAGCTTGCAAGAAGTAAAGATGCGAGATAACCAAAAGTGGAGCCGGTGGAGACGAGGATGTGTTACCGAAGTTCCTTCCCTTGTGGGGAAGTACGTCTCCGTTGGAGTGGTGTGGAGGCACAATGCTCCCCAAGAAGCCACTAGGGCAATCGTATTCTCCTCACGCCCTCACACAATGCGAGATGCCATGATTCCACTATTGGTGCCCTTGAAGGCGACAACCGAACCTTTACAAACAAGGTTGGGGCAATCTCCACAACTGAATTGGAGGCTCCCAACGACACCACGAAGCTTCACCACAATGGAATGTGGCTCCGAGGTGACCTCAACCGTCTAGGGTGCTCAAACACCCAAGAGTAACAAGATCCGCAAGGGATTAGTGGGGGGAATCAAATTTCTCTTGGTGAAAGTGTAGATCGGGGCCTTCTCAACCTATCCCTAGGAAATCAACAAGATTGATTGGCTAGGGAGAGAGATCGGGCTAAAATGGAGCTTGGAGCAACAATGGAGTTTGGGAAGGAAGAGGTAAACTTCTTGGGGAAGAAGACCCCCCTTTTATAGTGGGGGACAAGATCCAACCGTTATCCACTCCCTCAGCCCCACGCGTCGCGGTACTACCGCAACAGCCATGGTACTACCGTGATGGCTTGCGGTACTACCGCAACCTCGTGTGGTACTACCGCTCGTGCGGGAGTAACTGGCTCTGGCCGTTTGCACAGGACAACAAGCGGTAGAACCGCCGGAGCGGTACTACCACACGGTCGGCAGAGGCAGCCACTGGAGTTGCACGGAAGTAAAAAATTATTTCCGTGCCTACCTCCATTGGGGGAAACTCTGCGAAAAAGTCCGGCACGGTAGTACCAGATGAGAATCGCGGTACTACCGTAGTAGGGCGGATGTAAAAAATTACATCCGCGCCTACTACCACAGGTGTAGAGGCCAGGGCAGGAGACAGCGATATTACCGCTCCACTGAGCGGTACTACCGCTGGCACCTGCGGTACTACCGCTCCCTTGAGCGGTACTACCGCAGACCACTGAACACAAACACCTAGCAGGCGTTCCTTTTGCACAGAGAAGGAAAACGAGTTGGGGCTCCATTGAAGAGAGGGAAAGGTGGTGCAAAGGAATAGATGTGTACGCGTTGATTCCACCCAGACCTTTTCGAAACGGACCCCCCTCTTAATAGTACGGCTTTCCTACGACTCAAGTCCACTTAAAGGAAACGTAGAGAACAACCTTCTTCGAGAGATTCCGAGGGGCACTGAATCGTCTTATGCCTAGACCTGAGATATCTTAAATGCTCAATGCACACGATTAGTCCGCAAAGGCATTGTCATCAATCACCAAAACCACTTAGGGAGAAATATGCCCTTACCCCAGGCTCATGAGATACAGTGCCTCACTAAGGAGCTGGAGCTCCTGAAGTGTGAGTTACCGGACAAGTTTATCGCGGGTTGCATTATTGCAAAACTCCCTCCTGGATGGAGGAACTTTGCTACTTCTTTCAAGCACTTGAGACGTGAATTCTCTGTTGAGGATGTCATCGGTCATCTAAGTGTTGAGCAGAACTCGAGAGCAAAGGACTCACACGTGAAAGTGACACTTCTAGCGCCAGTGTGATGCAAAAGATTTTCCACAAGTTCAAGGGAAAGAACTTTGTCTAGCAGAATACTACCTTCAAGAAGAAGGGTAAGAAGAAATACAAAGGGAGAGATGGCTACTTTACTTGTGGTTCAAAGGAACATTCGGCAAACAAGTGCCCAAACAAGTATAAGAAGCCAGGACGGGACTCTAGGTCTGTCAATGTGACCATGAGCAACGGTGATGGGGCAACTGGGTATGGTAATTTGTTTACTGTACTTTCAGTTTGTCAGTCCACCGATTGGTGTGTTGACACCGGGGCCAACATTCATGTGTGTGCTGACGTTTCATTGTTCTCTTCTTACTAGGTCGCACGAGATCGCTTGCTTCTGTTCATGGTGTTGGCATGGTAGCTCTAAAGTTTACTTTGGGAGAGATTGTGCAACTGAAGAATGTGCAGCATGTCCCCTCTATCAAGAAGAATCTCGTTAGTGGCTTCCTTATATGTAAAGAAGGGTTTAAGTTAGTATTTGAGTCCAATAAAGTAGTCGTATCTCGGTATGGACTATTTGTTGGAAAAGGATATGATTATGGAGGTTTATTCCGCCTTTCCCTAGCGGATTTCTGTAATAACGTCGTGAACCAAATTCATTCTAATGTGAATGAATGTGAGGTTTGGCATTCATATCTTTGTCACATTAATTTTGGTTGTATGACACGACTAGCTAAGATGGATTTAATACCAAGTTTCATTTTAGCAAAAGGCTCTAAGTGCCATGCGTGTGTGCAAGCTAAGCAACCTCGTAAGCCTCACAAGGCTGCGAAGGAGAGACACCTGACATCGCTAGAGCTCATACATTCAGACCTTTGCGAAATGAATGGTGTGTTGACTAAAGGTGGAAAGAAATATTTCTTGATGTCGATTGATGATTCCACTAGATTCTGCTATGTGTATTTGTCAAATACCAAGGATGAGACTCTAGACTACTCTAAAATCTACAAGGCAAAAGTTGAGAACCAACTTGAAAACAAAATTAAACGAGTTCGGTCTGATCGTAGTGGAGAGTACTTTTCTAGTGAGTTCGATTTATTCTGTGCGGAACATGGTATTATTCATGAGAGGACCCCTTCCTACTCACCCCAGTCAAAAGGGGTTGCCGAACGGAAAAATGTACTCTAATAGATTTGGCTAACGCCATGTTAGATACATCGGGTTTATCCAAGGCATGGTGGGGGCAGGCTGTATTGACATCATGTCATGTCCTGAATAAGGTTCCCACGAAGGATAACGAGACTACTCCATTTGAGCAATGGAAAAAGAAAATAAATACACTCTCATACTTGCGCACTTGGGGCTGTTTGGCCAAAGTCAACGTGTCGATAACCAAAAAGCGTAAGTTGGGACCAAAGACCGTGGACTGCGTTTTTCTGGACTATGCGAAGCATATCGTCGGCTATAGATTTCTTGTGATGAAATGTATAGGACGTGAAGATCGGTACAATCATGGAGTCTAAAGAGGCTACATTATGTGAGGATATTTTTCTTATAAGAGATATGCAAAGCACTTCTAGACTGGAATCTAATGAGGCTCACGAACCTGCCATTCCGATGGAATATTATGAACACAAAAGTGATGAAAATTCCTCGGAGGATGACGAGGAAGCTTCTGTTAAGAGCAAGAGACAAAGGACTGCAAAGTCTTTTGGTGATGATTTCCTCGTGTACCTCGTGGATGATGACACTCCCAGTTCCATTTCAGAAGCCTACGCATCACCAGATGCTGACTACTAAAAGGATGCAGTCCGCGGCGGGATGGATTCCATCTTGGCTAACGGGACCTAGGAGATCACTGATCGTCCTTATGGTTGTCAACCATTGGGATGTAAGTGGGAGTTCAAGAAAAAGCTTAGGCCCGATGGTATTGTCAAGAAGTACAAGGCTAGGCTTGTGGCCAAGGGTTATACCCAGAAAGAAGAAGAGGATTTCTTTGATACCTACTCACCTGTGGCTAGACTGACAACCATTTGAGTGTTACTCTCGTTGGCTGCCTCACATGTTCTCTTGTTCATCAAATGGATGTTAAGACGGCTTTCCTCAACGGAGAGCTAGACGAGGAAATTTACATGCAACAACGAGATGGCTTTGTAGTAAATGGCCAGGAAAGAAAGGTGTGCAAGCTATTGAAATCTTTGTATGGCCTGAAACAAGCGCCTAAGCAATGGCATGCTAAGTTTAATATGACTTTGACATCTGTTGGCTTTGTTGTTAATGAAGCTCACAAATGTGTATACTATCTCCATGGTGGGGGCTATGGAGTTATACTTTGTCTGTATGTCGATAACATACTGATATTTGGGACCCGCCTCAAAGTCATTGAGGAGGTCAAGTCTTTTCTATCTCATAAGTTTGAGATGAAAGACCTAGGTGTGGCCGATGTTATCTTAAACATCAAGATGTTGCGAGATAGTGAGGATGAAATTACAATTTTGCAATCCCACTATGTTGAGAAGATTTTGAGTCGTTTAGGATATTCTGACTGCAAACCTTCTGCAACACTATATGATCTTAGTGTGCGGTTTTGAAAATTCGAAGGCATGACTGTTGATCAATTGAGATACTCTCAAGTGATCGATTCACTCATGTACCTAGCATGTGCTACTCGTCCTGACATCTCATTTGATGTGTGCAAACTGAGCCAGTTTGTTTCTAACCCGGAAGCTGTGCATTGGCATGTTGTTGAGCGAGTCATGTGCTATTTGAAAGGTAGTGCAAACTACGGAATTCACTATTTTGCGTACCCGACGGTACTCGAAGGGTATAGTGATTCTAATTGGATATCTGATGCTGATGAGATGAAAGCCACGGGTGGGTATGTCTTCACACTTGGTGGTGGTTCTGTTTCCTAGAAGTCTTGCAAGCAGACGATCTTAACGAGATCGAGTATGGAAGCAGAACTCACGGCATTAGACACATCATGCGTTGAAGCAGAATGGCTTCGAGAGCTTTTGATGGATTTGCCAGTGGTTGATAAGCTAGTTCCGGCTATCCTTATGAAATGTGAAAAATCAAACAGTGATTGCCAAGGCTAAGAGTTCAAAGGACAACATACAATCCACAAAGCATATAAGAAGAAGATTGAAATTTGTCAGACATTCAAGAAACTCCGGAGTAATAGCGCTAGATTATATCTAGACGACTAAGAATCTGGCAGATCCCTTTACAAAAGGGCTATCATGAATTGCGATAGAAAATGCATCAAGGGAGATGGGCATGAGACCCACGTAAGTTGCCATGAGGGTAACCCAACCTATGTGATCGAAGATCCCGTGAATTAGGACCTGGGAAAACAATCCAGCGGTCAACCGAGGAGAGTATCCTTACTAACCCACTCCATTGGAGGTGCAGTACTCTCGTAATCTGTAAGGCAGGTTGACTTTGTCTTAATGTGTTCTAAAGCTTGTGTAAGCAAGATGCTAACCTATGTGAATCCGACTATTGGTCACAGTCTATAAGATTGGGTAATCTCTAGGAAGCTTATGAGAAGATAAGGAGTATGATTAATAAGCTCCACCCGTGGGGTTTAGCCTTCGGCAACCACGCATCAGCTGACAATAGGCGAAACTTCTACACGTTAAACTGACAATTTAGGGCATAGTCCATTGTTCAGTTGTGGAGAAGTCTAATCATGTTACTCAAAGTTCAACTTAACAGCCTTCATTGAAAATTCGGGTATATCAAACACCGTTGGGAACAGTTGACAAATGTATGTGGCTCGAGATCCAGTGGTGGATTGCTGGATTATAGATGGGCTTAGGCCCATATAAGACAATAATCCCTGGTTAATCTCTATGTCCCATGTGGGTGTACGACAAGTGGTGGGAAATGATGAGAAGTTCAGTATCATACTGCTACAGTAACAAGAACGAGACTGCTTTATAAGGGCTGCTCTACCACATGCCATTGGGAGTTTGGGAAGAGGAGTTGTACACGTGCGCTCCTCCTCATCCACCGCACGCCTCGCCTCGCCACGCCTCGCCTCATCACGAAGCGCGCGCGTCGCGGGTTGCGGGAATGAGCCGAGATGAGCCTTATTTCCGTCGGTCAGAAATGATTAATTAATTATGGACTAATTAGCGAGTCGCTAAACAAAAGTGCCACGGTCTGAGACGTTGGACCGTGGGCTGTTCGCGGACTCAGTCGTGAGCCTGGCCCAGACCCATCTACCCGATGACCTATACAAGGAGGCGTCGCCTATGGAGTGTAACCTAATCCGTTCACTCTCTCCCTTTCCGTGCAACCCTAGCCGTCATCTACTGTTCCTCCCAGTGTGCTGCTTCCGGTGATCCCATCCAGACAGCCGCGTGCATGGTTGGTCGAGAGAGCATGTGCCTCCGGAACCATGTCGTTTGAAATCCTGCCTGGGAGAACGACAAAAAGGTTTTTAGGGAGCGTCTCGACGCGACTGCTCCCGGTCCGTCCCCGTCTTCGTCCTCCTCTGCTTCGATTACTTCCCCTATGTCGACACCATGGTCGTCGCCGCCGCAGTCACCACCGCCGCCAAGAAGAAAGACACGGACAACGCCGAGGGTGCCGCCGCCGCCGCCGCGTTGGCTTGGCCAACCGGAGGGTACGACTTGTCCATCCCTCATTTACTCGTTTTCGTGCTACCTGTATATACCATGTTTATAAATATTTTGTTTCTATGTGTTGTACCTGCTAGTAGGGGAATCTGAGGATTTGCCACAGGTTTCTTTGCACTTTGAGAATGTGCCCCTGTTTTCTTCGTCATCGATTTCGCGCCTAACCCTGGCCCAAGGTTGATGGTTTCGTGCTCGTCAACAACGAATGGACAAGGTCTGTGAGAGCCGCCGCCGCGCCGCTCACGGCCCTCGCTGGTTCACTGGTCAACGCGCGGCCTCCCCTGGTCACTGCACACCTCGGCGTGGCGCTCCGGCCGCCGCCGCCCCGTTGGCGCGTGCATGTGTGCTCTACGCTAGCAGCTAGTAAGCGCGTGCGTGCACATGCACTACAGCCGCTCCCCTGGTCACTGCACACCACGGCGCGTGTGTGCGTGCACCGGCACTGGAGCGGCACGCTAGCGGGCGAGCTTGTGCGCGGCAGAGAGAGGAGCTACGGGCATCCGCTGCTCCACGCCTACCTCGCCAGCGCTCCATGTAGAGGCGGATGAGCTGCTGCTGCTCACGCTCATCACTGAGGCCTCCTTTGGTTCATGAGATAGGAATTTTATACGAATAGAAAAAGTATAGGAAATAAGGTGTATGCATTTTCAATCCTGTGAATGCTCAGACCATAGGAATAGGAAATTAAATGCTCTTTGGTACACAGGATAGGGACACACATAGAAATCATAAAGAAATCATTGTCATGCCCAGATTAGGATTTGGGGATCGGGGAAGAGGAATAAGCTAGGGTTCGTCGCTAGAAACGCAAAAGGAGAATCGTACTAGCATATTCTTGTATAGCTGTAATAATGTATTTAACAGATATTCATAGGATAAGAATGGCATGCCTTACACTCAGGAGGTGTTTGGTTCATTACTTTGTAACGTAATCGGTTTACACCGGTAAGAGATAACGTTAGATTTTGTTTGTTTTGACCGAGCGTAATCAGATAACAGAGGTATCAGATCCCAGCCTAGTTGTAATTCGATTCCGCCCAAAGTCGTGGGTAAACCGTTATCGCAGAAATAAGGGAAATCGTATCTCTCTGCATGCGTCTTCTTTCACGATGTGGTCTTCTTCTTAGCCTCCGGCAAGCCAGCCGCCGCGGCCGGGCTTGCTCCATGGCCTGCGAGGAGCCCCGTGACACAAACGCCCTCTTGTCCCTCCAGTCGGCTCCTCCATGAACCCTCCTGGATAGCCACACACTGGAGCTGCTTCGGCAGCGCAACGGCGGAGGCCGCTCTTAGCACGACGTCGATGAGCGCCCTGATGGCGAACACGAGAACGAGCTCACCTTGTATAGCGCCAGCCCAAGCCTGCATTCGGCGCTGTGAGCGGCTGCCTGAGGCGGCACGTCGAGTTGCGCCATCATGGCGTACTTATGGCGAGCAGCCTGGAGATGGCCCGGCGGGCGCACGGACTGCACGCCATGGAGGCGCGACGCTCCGGTGACGAGGGCCGCGCGGTGGTTTGTGAGCAGCGTCGCACCGGCGATGAAGGCTTCGTTGTGTGACAACGCGAGCTAGAGGGAGATGGCATCGAGGACAAGAGCCGGCAAGCGATAGCGTTACAGCCGCTAGCCAAACAAATTGCGATTTTCTTCGATTACGTTTACACTGACGCCGTAACTTCATTACGTTTACATTTCCGTTGCTTCATCGAACCAAACACCTCCTCAGAGAGAACTGGCTTATATAACGATGCCGGCAAGGAGACGGAAACAGTGACGGCAGTAGAACTACTACAGCTATTCTGACGGTAACGGTGAGCGAAGCGAGCCGTCGATCTTCTTCAATCTCAGCCGTCGGTTAACTGAATGGATGGATTCACTTGACGATGCTGACAATCATATTTTAATTTGAAGCAACTAGCCGTTAGTTGCTTCCAAGCAACTAGCCGTTACATGGCTGCACGTAGCCTTCTCTCCCTATATATCATCTTATACCGTGGAGATCAAAACACACACATCTCATCTTCAGAATACACACGTATCTCATCTCCAGTTTATGGTTAGCTAAACAAAGGCTCCCCTCCAGCAGCTTCTAGCACGGGCATCAACAAGAACCAGGATAACATAAACAACAGGTTAGTACATATGCATTGACAATATGATTTAACTCCCTTTTTTTAGGCTCTTTCCTAAAAAAAACTAGGGATTCGGGCTGGACTAGGGACTCCTGATACGGAGGATTTATAGGGGCATCTCACACCGACAAGATGGACAGAATTATTTCTCCATTAATTAGCACCAGATCTGATTAGAGAAGGCAAGATAGATTCAGACCTGAAGAGATTTGCGGCACACGGATGCTGCTGGAGCTTGGTGGCTAGCTGGTCGGCGGTAGTTGCTCCAGCTTGCCGATGGTGCCTGCCCGCCGCCTGGATGTGGTCGCGTCGCGCGGCCGTCTGCCGCCGTCCTCCCTGCCGGTCGGTCTTCAAGGTGGGAGCTGTGCCGTTCTGTGTGAGCAGAGGAGGGGAGGCTGGACATGTCGATTTTGCCTCTTCCCCCCCCCCCCCCCCCCTTCTCTCTCTATTTGTGCGAGGGTGAGCGAAAAAAGCGAGGGAAACAGTTGCCGCCGCGCGCGTCGTTCGCGCCAGGAAGTTTTCCATTATGTTGGACCTTTTTTTTCTTTCCCAGTGAAACGTGAAGGAAAGGAAGAAATCTTGTACAGAAATAGGATTGCATTCCCTACAAAGGAAGTGATATGTTGACCAAAGGCCTTCAAAGGATTTTTTTCCCCCTACAAATACCCTATCCTACAAAATTCCTATAGAAATCCTGTGAACAAAAGAGGCCCGAGAGGAAAAAAGATTCGTGCACAAAAGCCGTTGGATGAAATGCCTCGTTGGAAAAGTGATACTGTATGAAGAAGACCTTCCAGTTATTGACAGATGGGGCCACGTCTCATTTGCCACATCAGTCTGTCAACATTTTTGGTCTTCACCACGTCAGCCCGACAGATGAGCCAGCTTATCAGTTTCACAGTTTTCGCAAGCTTATCAGACAATTACTGCTCTCTGTTACAGATTAGGCGCAAAATTTGATACTAAGTTGTTACCCTAGCCTCAAGTGTGATGATTTTAGGTAAATAACTCTGGTATCTGAGATGTGGCGGCAAAGTGGACTGGAAACAAACACAACCAAAACTGAAGCTGATAATTTCTACTTATACACAACGACACTCATTTAGATGCATGGACGAGAACAAAAGAGTTGTGATGTCAATAAAGATTGCATGTACAGTTCACCATGTAAACTGAGATAACTACTATCACATCTAGGCTGACAACAAAAAGAAGACAACGTTGGTTAACTACGTTAGTCATTTTTGTTACACTGCATAAAACCAAACCAATACTCTTCTCTTTGGTGCTTTGCTCCTCATTATACTTTCTGGTGTTCTAGCTTCATTCCAACCTGTATAAGACTGCAATCATCTATAACAGAAGTAATAACCAGCAACGAAACGAGAGGAAAGTTCAACCACTACCGATTACATCCTAAAGCAAAGGTAGCCACAGTTCAAAATCTCAGGCATACGAACCAAGCGCATTACAGAAGCAAAAACCAACAGCGCAATGCTCAAACGCCCCAATCATGACTTGCGAATCAAGGCCAGATGATTTTTATCTTCAGTCTTGGGACCCAAAAGCTTTAGCAGTCTTCGTTGCCGTTTTGGAGTCCTTACCTGCAAAATCAGACCAATAATTAATCCAGTAAACCACTCGAAAAATGACATCAATGGGTTCAGCAGGCTACTTCTGCTGGAAGCATGCAAGGTTGTGTGCTTTCCATATACTCTAGAAGACAGATGCTAGCCCAACAGTGCAGACCATCCTAGATTCAAACCCCTTGCCCTTTAGCCAAATATTGTACCATGATTCAGGATCACTGAAATTAACCCCTATCCCAGTTGAAGCACTAACAACATTCCATACAAACCTAGCCAGGGGACAATAAGAAATAAGTGCTTGATACTCTCATTCCGTACAAACCTAGGCAGGCATCAAGTTTTCTGATCATCCTAGCCTCCAGGAAATCAAGGTAACAAGCTTTCAAAGCAGCAAAAGAAACAGAGACTCCTAGGTACTCAAGGGGAAGAGTTCCAACAGGGCAGCCAAAATGATCAGAGTAAATTCAGAAACTGAAATTTTCCCCCTCCTAGAATAGTTCACTTTCAGTCCAGACATAAACTCAAACATATATAACAGAAGCTTGAGATTAATAGCTTGATCAGGATCATGGCTAGCACATAAAATCGTGTCAACCTTAACTAGAATGTGTAAAAAAAATTGCGGGACGTGTAATTAGAATTAAAATGAATAATCTGGATAGGACCATTCGACATCACAAAGCATGTACTCGCATTGGTTTAATATATCAACACATCATGTCATATTCTTGGATAACTTAGGTCTATCGACATGTCAGATTCATTTATATAAGACAAGAGTTGCGTGAGTAGAAAAGAGTCAAGATAAGGTACTCTTGAATTGGGCATAGTTTAGGGCGGCCATAAATGACAATGAAATGATAGATTAGGAAGACTTTAACAGATTACACATGTACTAAGACTGAGTGCAACCCAGGCAAAAAGTCAGATAAATTTGGATATGATGTGTCATAACATACTAAATATTGTTTTGGTAGCAAGAGTAATGATCTGACACAAAACCATGTTAAGTATGTAATAAGTTGGTTCAGTTAAGCGTAAAGATACAAATCCCATTTCAGAATGTAAAATATGATTCCCCGCAACAACAAAAAAAAGAATGAAAATTCTGATAGGAGCAAAGTGAAATGGGATATTTTAGAAGTTTTCAAGGAACGTATTCCTATAGTTTCGCATGATAGCCATGACAGTATACTAAATATGAGATTTAAACATATTCGTGAGTATGTGAATCAAATGGTGTGATTGAATGACTACACCCACCAAAGCAAGTTAGGCGCAATCTCACTGATAACTACATTTCCATAGACAGGCAGATGTCATGCCTATTTAAGATCACAGAAAATTCACCGCTTGCATGATAAGCTAGCTTGATGTGATTATGATATGTACATCGATGAATATACTATCTTAAATAGGCATGACACAGCAGGAATACACCGCTTGAATTTTCTACAATACTGCAGTTACATTCACCGCTTGCAAGATAACTTATAATATGTACATCGATGAATACACTGTCTTAAATAGGCATGACACAGCAGGAATACACCGCTTGAATTTTCTACAATACTGCAGTTACATTCACCGCTTGCAAGATAGCTTATAATATGTACATCGATGAATACACTATCTTAAATAGGCATGACACAGCGGGAATTAGAGTACGATGAGCATGAGAAATTAGCTAGATGCCTAGATGCAAGATATTGCACTAATATAACTGCAATACTGCAATACCACAATCAAATCATCATGTGAACTGTAACACGCTGCTAACTGCACAACATTACAGTACCAATCTAACTAGCAGAAAGACATCTGTAATTATAAACATCCAATCCAAACACGATTACCAAGTCAATCCACATTGCAAACTCCAGGATGAGGAGCACCTGCTGCCTTTCCGATCCCAGACTACGGCCATGAGTGGAGGAGAGGAGGGGAGGGAGCGGCGGTTAGTACCTAGCAGAACTGTTGTGGAAGAGGAGTCCGTGGCCGCGCCGAGCATCCGAGTGGTGGAGGCGGCGGCGGTGTCGTCGTCTCCCCGCGCCCTCTTGATGCCTCGCGGGGCGGCTTCGACGGAGGGAGACGATGATGCTGCAGAGGTGGGTGTAGTGGATGAAGAGGCGTCGGCGGCCTTGCCGGCATTGGCGAGGGAGTCCGTGCGAGCACCGGGGGTCGCGGAAGCAGGCGCGTCGTCGGGGTCGACCTCGTCGTCGTCGTCGAGCTCTTCCCGAGGGTTCCAATCAACGATTCCTTGCTGGAACGTGGGGGAGAGGTCCTCATCCTCGCGGTGGTATCCTTGTAGAGGCCGAAGACGTGTCCGGCACAGTCCGGGTCGCCTGACACGGCCGCCCCGACCAGAACCCACTTCCCGTCCCCCGAGCCGGTCACGCCGACCAGAGCGCGAGGACGGCGATCCGTCGGGTCATGCCGTGCGGAGATCGCGCCGGCGATGGAAGGGAAGGCGGAGGGGTCGATGGGATCACCGCGGTCAGGGGTGGGCCCGGACATGGTCGGCGGGCGCTGGTGGAAGCAGCGCGGGCGGGCGGTGGGGGGAGCGGTTCCAGCAGCGCGGGCGGGGAGGAGAGGGAGATATTTTCTGTCTATTTCTATCGGTGTTGCTCAGAGCTGGCCAAACGGGCCATGACTTTTGGGCCGGCCCGAAAGCACGGCGGCCCGACATGCTACGGGCCAGCCCGGCACGATTTAATCGGGCCGTACCAAGCATGCGGCCTATCTTTTTATTTATTTATATATAATAAAAAAATAGCTCAGCGGGTTAAAATCAGGTTCAAAATCAGTCAAAAAGGCTCATAGTCTAGCAGGCCAGCGGGCCTAGCGTGCCGGCGGGCCGACCCGTTTAGCTTCCGAGCCGTGCTTGGGCCAGAGGGGTCAGCACGCGGGCCAGCACGGCACGGTTCGCTTACTAAATGTGCGTGGACGGGCCGTGCCGGGCTGGGCCCGTCTACGGCCTGGCCAGGCCGGCCCGTTTGGCCAGGTCTGGTGTTGCTAGAACTCAGCTACCCGAGTTTCAGTTTTAGCTACATCGTTGGATCAAAAAACACTAGGAGCAACTCCAACCGCGTGATTCAAAAGGACGCGTGCTTTTTTCGTATTTTGTCCATTTGGATCGACGTTTTCACTCTTCATTCTACATCCGCGCGGCCGACTTGTGCCTCATTTTCTGATCGTTTTAATAATGTTCAATTCAAAAACATTGCATAATTCAGAAATTAAAAAAATACCTCATAAATTAACATTAAGGCCCCGTTTGATAACAAAGTATTTTCTAAGCATTCTAAGAATACTGTAGTTTTAGAGATTATCATAGGTTTTTTTTATAATAAGGTGTTTGGTTGCCCTAACAACCATTGTTTTAATATTGTAGTATTAGACAAACTATAGTTTTTTCTCCGCATAATAAAAAGAACTCTAGACCTGTTTTTCTAAAACAGAGCAGGCAAAAAACTGGTCGATCGTGCCGGACGCTTCAGCGCAGCTCATCGCTGTCCCATCACTGCCATTGTCTGGTTTCTGTCAGGCGGCGGGCCAGCTCGCTGCTTGATCGACACGTGCTCCCCTCCTCGCCGGCTTGCTGCTCTGTTGCCGCCACATCGGCACTGTTGATCAAGCGAGTGGCTCCTGCTGAACCTGAAGCTCTTTCTCCGAGTGACTAGTTGGATTCCCGTACAAGTAGTTGTTGCGACGCAACAGTCAGGGCATGCTAAAGTATGAGCATAACTTAATATTGCGTGCTTAGTGCTTGCACTGCGAACACAACGGCTAGGTAGCTGTTGAGTGTTCGAACGCAATGGCTAGACAGCAAAAATTACAGTGTTACGCGGTAGCAACCAAACATGTTCTATGTACTGTGAATACTTCAAAATACCGTGTTTTGGTAAAACCATGGTATCTTATACCTACAGGCAAAATTACTGCAGTTTTTGATACTTTGGTTTATATAATACTTTGCTATCAAACACAGCCTAAAATTGTCTCAAATACATTTAAAAGAAAAGGTTGTCGATACATCTACCTATTACCAACATGAATTCACATATGCTTAACCAAATCATTTTCCAGCTACATGTAAGCACTCCAATCACGCATCTTATGATGAAACTCGACGAACTTTGCAAACGTTGCCCCTCCCCCATGCTCAGACACAACATTTTCACCCTGAAAATCTAACCCTTGATCACAGAGACGTTCTGTGTGCTCATCCTTCACGATCATGTTGTGCATGATCACACAAGCTGTCATCACCTCTGATAACTTTTTGGTGCTTAAGTTCTAGCAGGATATCGAATGATGCCCCATCGAGATTGAAGAACGCCAAAGGCATGCTCTACATCTTTTCTAACACTCTCTTGCTCCTGGGCAAACCTCTTTCTCTTCTCTCCTACAGGGTTGGAGATTGTCTTCACAAGAGTAGATCAATGTGGATAGATACCGTCAGCTAGATAGTATCCATTGGTGTATTGGTGGCTATTGATCTCAACATTGACCTCTAGGAAATTGCCTTCTACCATCCTAGCAAACACTGGAGATCGTTGGAGCACATTGATATCGTTGTGAGATCCGGCCATGCCGAAGAAAGCATGCCAAATCCAGAGATCTTGCGAAGCCATGACCACAAGTGTGACAGTGCAAGCTCAAACATGGCCCTTATACTGCCCTTGCCAAGCAGAAGGATATTTTTCCCACTTCCAGTGCATACAATCTATGCTACCAAGCATCCCCGAAAACCCCCTACTGGCATTCATCAATAACAGCCATGCTGTATCGGCAAATGTTGGCTCTCTCAAGTACTCCGGACCAAACACGGCTATGACAGCCCTACAGAATTTATACATGGACTAAAGGCATGTGGACTCACTCATCCGGACATACTCATCAATGAGATCACTTGGGACTCCAAATGCAAGCATCCGAATGGCATCAATGCATTTCTGATAAGAGGAGAAGCCAATCTTTCCAAGGGCATCCGTCTTGCAGTCGAAATAGTTATCATACTCAACCCCCCCTCTCGAATACGGTTGAAAACAGGTCTAGCCATCTAAAAACGGCGACGAAACAAGTGATGTTTGAAGAGAGGATTTGGGTCTCGAAATAGTCTTTCCAGAGTAGGAAATGGCCACCCTCCCGATTGCAACTGAGTGTCGGCATGTGCCATGGCATGGAGCCCTTAAACCGTGTTCACTCCATACTTATATGGTCATTGACAACCAACACAACCACCATCATCTCCTCATTATCATATGAAGAATCATCCGACTCCAAAAGAACGTTGTAGAACAAAATACTCAGCATCGGAGTCCATTTGTACCTTGGAGAAAGTGTCAACCACCTTGGAGGATGCCAGAGGGTGAGTCCGCGACGGATGGCCGGCAGCGACGACGAAAGTGGGTGGCGGGGGTGGGAGGTGGGGGGCAGGCAGGTGATTTGGAGGTGAAGGAGGAAGAGGAGACTAGCGTATGAGCCACCGACTAGCGGGACATGGGGATAGAAGGCGGGCGATGCGAGCACCCGCTTCATGTACATGTCGATGCAAATGACACCAAATTTTGGGCCTGGAATGAGTCGCGGTTGGACAAAAAATGAACGTGCGTCTATTTGGGTCGGCGTGTTGGGCCAACTTTTGTGTCTGCCGCGACCCAAACGGACACGGGCAGGCGAAATGGGTCACCCGGTTGGAGTTGCTCTTAGACGCATTTGGTTGCCCGCATAAGGACCAACCAAGCCCATGAGGGAAGGAATCGTGTTGTTTGGTTACCCTGCATACATTGTTCGACCTCCATAGCTTGAACTTTAAAGCACTCCAGCCCAGGCTCGCGACCTACGCTCAGATCAACAGTTTCTTCAGAGCCGGGCTCGTGCGAGGCACAGGAGAGGAACACGGCGTTGAGCTCCTACGACCAGGGAGATGGTGCGAGCTCACGTGCGTCTCCGAAAATTGGCAGGAGTATTTCGGCTCACCTCCCGTCGATTCAGTCGCCCTATTTAGCCCCTCTCCTCCCACTACCCAAAGCTCCGCCACCCTTCTCCCCGTTTTGATCTTTCCCGCCGACGCGCATCGACGTCGCCGATGAGGTAAACGAAGCTCATTCACCGGTCGACAGTCCACGACGGCGACGACTCCCCTCCTCATCTTCTTTGACCCCTCCCGCGTCTACGCGAGCTGCAGCCATGGGCTCTGTGAGTTGAATCACCTCTTTTCTCACTATTCGTTGTAGCTAGATCTGATAGGATGTGGTCATAGGGTTTGATGTGCAAGCATGTGGTAGGATGTGATCTGTTAGTAGATGCTAGATCTTGATGATGTGGTAGCTATTTGTGCTGGATCTGTGTAGCTAGAGTAGTATGAAAATGATGAACACTATGGATGAACACTATGCTATGCTAATTGTCTATGTTGGATCTATGTAGCTAGAGTAATATGATAGTTCTGATCTTGAGATAGCTATCGGTAGTGATGTTGTGATACTGTCTGTGCAGCTAGAGTAGTATGATAGTTCTGATGTTGAGATATCTATCGGTTGTGATGTTGTGATATAATACTTGTGATCTGCATTGGGTTTTCCATGAAGAGGAACAGGTAATTGTAGCACAAAGTGGGTAAGTATTTCCCTCAGTTATGAAACCAAGGTTTATCTAACCAATAGGAATATCAATCCTCAACCGTCTTCAACGGCTGCACACAATAGAGCAAACAACTTGCACCCAGAAAAGAGCTTGATGTCTACTACGCAACCTTCTTCTTGTAGACTCGTGTTGGGCCTCCAAGCACAGAGTTTTGTAGGGCAGTAGCAAATTTCCCTCAAGTGGATGACCTAAGGTTTATCAATCTGTGGGAGGCAGGATGAAGATGGTCTCTCTCGAACAACCCTGCAACCAAATAACAAGGAGTCTCTTGTGTCCCCAACACACCCAGTACAATGGTAAATTGTATAGGTGCACTAGTTCAGCGAAGAGATGGTGATAAAAGTGTAATATGGATGATAGATATAGGTTTTTGTAATCTAAAAATATAAAAACAACAAGGTAACTAATGATAAAAGCAAGCACAAACGGTATTGCAATGCTTAGAAACAAGACCTAGGGTTCATACTTTCATTAGTGCAAGTTCTCCCAATAATATTGACATAGTTGAATCATATGTAAACCTCATGTGCGACAAAGAGTTCACGAACAAACAAAGAAATTATTGTAGGGTACGGAAAGCACCTCAAAGTTATCTTTTCCGATCAATGTTATGAGCTATCCCTATAAGTATCACAAACAACCCTAGAGTTCGTACTAAAATAACACCTTAAGATACACATCAACCAAAACCCTAATGTCACCTAGATACTCCAATGTCACCACGAGTACCCATGGGCTTGATTATACGATATGCATCACACATTTTAGATTCATCATGTTCAATCCAACACAAAGAACTTCAAAGAGTGCCCCAAAGTTTCTACCGGAGAGTCAGGACGAAAACATGTGCCAACCCCTATGCATAGATTCCCAAGGTCACGGAACCCGCAAGTTGATCACCAAAACATACATCAAGTGGATCAATAGAGCATCCCATTGTCACCACAGATATCCCATCGCAAGACATACATGAAGTGTTCTCAAATCCTTAAAGACTCAATACGATAAGAAAACTTCAAAGGGAAAACTCAATTCATCACAAGAAGATAGAGAGGGGAAAACTCCATATGATTCATCTATATTAATAAAGCTCGTGGTACATCCAGATCATGTCATCTCAAGAACACGAGAGAGAGAGAGGTCAAACACATAGCTACTGGTACTTACCCTCAGCCCCAAGGGTGAACTACGGTCTCCTCGTCATGGAGACTGCCGGGATGATGAAGATGGCCTCCGGTGATGGTTTCCCCTTTTGGTAGGGTGCCGGAACGGGCTACCGATTGGTTTTTCATGGCTACAGAGGCTTGCGGCGGCGAAACTCCCGATCTAGGGTTCTTTTCAGAGGTTTGGGTATTTATAAGAATTTTTGGCATCCGTCTCATGTCAAGGGGGTGCCCGAGGGGCCCACAAGCCCGAAGCACCATCCCTGGGAGGTAGGGCGCGCCTAGAGGGCTTGTGGCCTCCTCGTCCACTTCCTGGCCCATCTCTTGTGCTTCAGGGGTCTCTTTTGGTCCATTAAAAAACACCGTAGACTTTTAGCCCATTCCGAGAACTTTTATTTCTGCACAAAAAACGACACCATGTTAGTTCTGCTGAAAACAACATGAGTCCAAGTTAGTTCTAATAAAATCATACTAAAATCATATTAAATTATTTTAAACATGGCATGAATACTCCATAAATTATAGATACGTTGGAGATGTATCAGCATCCCCAAGCTTAATTCCTACTCGTCCTCGAATAGGTCAATGATAAAAATAATAATTTATGAAGTGTGAATGCTAGCAAGTGCACAAGTTTGATCAATGAATCAATCACTTTTTCTAGCATCAATATAAACCATAAACAATAGCTCATCTCATAAAACTTCTCATGATCAAGTAACAATCTATTCACATGTTAAAGTATAGACCAGAAAGTTTCTTGAAAACTAACAAACCATATTCCTAGTCATCGAACAATTGCAATTCATCTTATTTTCAGGAAGGGTCTATGTAAGAGCTTTGATTTAGCAAATTCCACATTCTCAACTATCATATAGTCTTCCATGATTATTGACACTCAAAGCATATTTTTAGAACAAATAGCGTCCATCGAACATAGAGAAAGATAGGGGCTTAATGTTTCGTCTCCCAACTTATTTATCATATAGATAATTGTTATCAATAATAATTCATGATCAAATATATTTGTATGGATATATATGTCTAGATCATTCCCCAACACATGACGCTTGCCAAGAGAAAATGGCGAAACATAGGAAGTGGTGAAGATCACCATGACTCTTGCATAAAGGTAAGTACTATAAAGTAAGAGATAGGCCCTTCGCAAAGGGAAGTAGAGGTTGTCATGCGCTTTTTTGTTATTGGATGTACAAACCCTTAATGCAAAGGAACATCACGTTGTATTGCCCTTTGTGATAGCAACCTTTATTATGAAGTCCGTCGCTTTTATTTCCTTACCATCACAAGTTCGTACAACGCTTATTTTCCCTTACAATAAAAGATCATACATATTTAGGAGCAATTTTTATTGCTTTTTGCACCGATGACAACTTACTTGAAGGATCTTACTCAATCCATAGGTAGGTATAGTGGAATCTCATGGCAAAATTGGTTTAAGGGTGTTTGGATGCACAAGTAGTAGTTCTACTTGGTGCGGAAGTTTTGGCTAGTATGAGGTGGAAGCAAGCACCACATGTTGGAGGATCCATAAAAATATAACTTCTATACAAATATACCCAAACATAACTCGAGTTTCAACTAATTTGCTCGAGTTTGAAAATAATTAATGAGTTCACAATCATAGAAGATGTCCAAGATAGTATATTTATATGTGGAATCTCTCTTCCTTCAATATTCTTTCATGAATTGTTCAAGGGACCAATGGGGTGTTTGCTAACTTTTAATAAATTTTACCACCTATACTTATTATGTGTGAAGTCATTAATCCCCATGGGATAAGTATATGAAGCATATTTAATTTCATATTTATGATATTCAATTCATTCAACCATTTACTCATAGGATATAAGTGAAGCACGAGAGTGAATGACAAACTACTCCAAAAAGATACAAGTGAAGATCAATGCGTAGTCAAGCAATTAAGTAGCTATGTGAGGACTCTCTATCTCAATAAATATTTCCAGATCTAAGTATTTTATTCAAACAACAAACTAAACAAAAATAGAACTCCAAGAATAGCATGCATCATGTGAACGAATAAAAATTTAGGCTCAACATAGCCTAACCGATAGTTGACGAAGAGAGACGGGATGCGTAGCATCCCCAAGCATAGATGCTTGAGACTTATTGAAATATTTACTAGGGTTCCTTGGACATCCCCAATATTTAGCTTTTCTATCTTGTTCAATCCTCTCATATCATGGTTTCACCTGTTCTCCAAAACTTCATCCACACAAAATACGAAAAAAACTCATGAGATAGGTTAGTACACATAAGAATAAATCAACACTTCATGTACTGCCAAGACAAGTTGCACAATAATTTTCAAACACCATCTACTGTTTACTATCATTTGCACAATTTATATATAACAATATAGGCTATGGAAACTATAGGAAAAGTAGATAACAAATCTACGACGACAATCTGCCTAAACAGAACAGTCTGTAAAAATCTATTAAACCAGTGTACCTATGTAACTCAAAAAATTATAAAAATTTAGGAAATGCTAAATAATTTATATAAAATCACTGCATAAAAGTTTCAGAAACTTTACATGTTCCAGTAAAATATGAAAATTCAAACACTACAGCAAAAGTTTCTGTTTTTACACAACACACATCAAACATGCAATGCAAGCATCCTAAGGCAATTCTTGGAACTTTTTATTGAAAAACAACACTATAAATAACACCTAACAGAAAAAAACAAAATAAAATGACGCTGCAAGCAAAACTCATATTATGTGACGAATAAAAATATAGCTCCAAGTAAGATATACTGATAGTGTTGAAGACGAAAGAGGGGATGACCAAGCTTAGGTGCTTGAGTATTCCTTGGATATTACCTTGGGGGTGCCTTGGGCATCCCCAAGCTTAGGTTCTTGTCACTCCTTATTCTCCTCATGTCGGTGTCTCACCCAAAACTTGAAAACATCAATCACACAAAACTTAATGGAACTTTGTGAGAAGGGTTAGTGTAATAAAGATAGATCATTCACTTAGGTACTGTCAAGACAAGATTCATAATTGTTACCACATGATACCTACTTTATTATACTATTTCCATAATTTATATCACTGAATATAAGCTATGGGAACACTAAAACAAGCAAACTATGCATGCAAAACAGAATCTATCAAAAACAGAACAATCTATGAAGATCTGTAGTGTAACCATACTTCCCTGTCTCTAAAAATTCTGACACATTAGGACAACCTGAAGGATTTGTATACCAAGACTGTGTAAAAATTTCAGATCATTATCACGCTCCAGTAAAAAAGAATATTCCTGTATTGGAGGCAAAAGTTTCTGTTTTGATTCAACATCAATTCTACTCATCTTGTGAGTCATCCGAAAGGTTTTACTAGGCACTTTATTGAAATAAAAGGCACAGAACATGATTAATACAGTAGCTTAATCATGTGAACACAAAAAAAACAGAAATTAAAAGTGTTGGGTTGTCTCCCAAAAAGCGCTTTTCTTTAATGCCTTTTAGCTAGGCATGATGATTTCAATGATGCTCACATAGGAATAATAATTGAAACATGCAAAAGAGCATCATGAATCTCATGACAAGCAGATTTAAGTCTAACCCACTTCCTATGCATAGGGATTTTGTGAGCAAATAATTTATGGGAGCAATAATTAACTAGCATAGGAAGGAAAACAAGCATAACTTCTAAACTCTGAGCACATAGAGAGGAAACTTGATATTACTGCAATTCCTACAAGCATAACTCCCTCATAATAATTTTCAATAGCACCATGAAGGATTTTCACAATAGAACTATCACATAAAGCATTATCTTCATGATCCACAAGCATAGAAATTTTTTCACTCTCCACATAAGCAATTTTCTTCTCATTCATAATACTGGGAGCAAACTCAACAAAATAACTATCATGAGACACTTGATTGACATAACCATATTGAATATTCAAATCATGATAACAAGTTTCATGGTTGTCACTACTCTCTATAGCATGCATGTCATCACAATAATCATCATATATAGGAGGCATGTTGTCATCATATAGTTTTGCTCATCAAAACTTGGGGGACAAAAAATATCATCTTCATCAAACATAGCATCCCCAAGCTTGTGGCTTTGCATATCATTAGCATCATGGATATTCAGAGAATTCATACTAGCAACATTGCAATCATGCTCATAATTCAAGGAATTCTCATTAAGTATTTTCATAATTTCTTCCTCTACCAATTGAGCACAATTTTCTGAATCCTTATTTTCACGAAAGGCATTATAAAGATGAAACAAATGATGCAACCTAAACTCCATTTTTTGTAGTTTTATTTTATAAACCAAACTAGTGATAAAACAAGAAACTAAAAGATTCAATCGCAAGATCTAAAGATATACCTTCAAGCACTCACCACCCTGACAACGGAGCCAGAAAAGAGCTTGATGTCTACTACACAACCTTCTTCTTGTAGGCTTGTGTTGGGCCTCCAAGCATAGAGTTTTGTAGGACAGTAGCAAATTTCCCTCAAGTGGACGACCTAAGGTTTATCAATTTGTGGAAGGCGTAGGATGAAGATGATCTCTTTCGAACTACCCTGCAACCAAATAACAAAGAGTCTCTTGTGTCCCCAACACACCCAATACAATGGTAAATTGTATAGGTGCACTTGTTCCGCGAAGAGATGGTGATACAAGTGTAACATGGATGGTAGATATAGGTTTTTGTAATCTGAAAATATAAAAACAGCAAGGTAACTAATGATAAAAGTGAGCACACACGGTATTGCAATGCTTAGAAACAAGGCCTAGGGTTCATACTTTCACTAGTGCAAGTTCTCTCAACAATACCGACATAGTTGAATCATATGTAAACCCCTCATGTGCGACAAAGAGTTCACTCCAACGTCACAAATAGCGGTGTACAAACGAAGAAATTATTGTAGGGTACGAAACCACCTCAAAGTTATCTTTTCCGATTAATCTTATGGGCTATCCCTATAAGTGTCACAAACAACCCTAGAGTTCGTACTAAAATAACACCTTAAGATACACATCAACCAAAACCCTAATGTCACCTAGATACTCCAATGTCACCACGAGTACCCTTGGGCTTGATTATACGATATGCATCACACAATTTTAGATTCACCATGTTCAATCCAACACAAAGAACTTCAAAGAGTGCCCCAAAGTTTCTACCGGAGAGTCAGGACGAAAACATGTGCCAACCCCTATGCATAGATTCCTAAGGTCACGGAACCCGCAAGTTGATCACCAAAACATACATCAAGTGGATCAATAGAACATCCCATTGTCATCACGGATATCCCATCGCAAGACATACATCAAGTGTTCTCAAATCCTTAAAGACTCAATACTATAAGAAAACTTCAAAGGGAAAACTCAATTCATCACAAGAAGATAGAGAGGGGAAAACTCCATATGATTCATCTATATCAATAAAGCTCGCGGTACATCAAGATCGTGCCATCTCAAGAACACGAGAGAGAGAGAAAGATCAAACACATAGCTACTGGTACATACCCTTAGCCCTGAGGGTGAACTACTCCCTCATCGTCATGGAGACCGCCGGGATGATGAAGATGGCCTCTAGTGATGGTTTCCCCCTTTGGTAGGGTGCCAGAACGGGCTCCCGATTGTTTTTTCATGGCTACAGAGGCTTGCGGCAGCGGAACTCCCGATCTAGGTTTCTTTCTGGGTTTTTTGGTATTTAGAGGAATTTTGGGCGTCGGTCTCATGTTAAGGGGTGCTCGAGGAGTCCACAAGCCAGGAGCACCCTCCTTGGGGGAGGGGGGGGGGACGGCGCGCCCCCTGGCTTGTGGCCTCCCCGATCACTTCCTGGACCAGCTCCGGTGCTTCGGGGGTCTCTTTTGGTCCATAAAAAATCACCGTAAATTTTCAGCCCATTCCAAGAACTTCTATTTGTGCAAAAAACCCGACCCCATGGTAGTTCTGCTGAAAACAGCGTCAGTCTGGGTTAGTTCTAATAAAATCATACCATAATCAAATAAAATTATTGTAAACATGGCATGAATATTTAATAAATTATAGATACGTTGGAGATGTATCATACGTCATCAAGATCCATTCGCGATCCGTCCCGATCTAGCGCCGAATGGACGACACCTCTGCGTTCAGCACACGTGCGGCTCGATGACGTCTCCGCCTCGTTGTTCCAGCGAGTGAGTGCGGATTAATAGATGGGTTCTCAACCATCATGACGACATGGTTGATATGGTGGTGGAGCAATCCCAGCAGTGCTATGCCAAGCACTACCGAAACCGCGAACGAAGGAGAAAATGATCTAAGGAGAGAGAGGGGCGTGATACGTCTCCAACGTATCTACTTTTCCAAACTTTTTTGCCCTTGTTTTGGACTCTAATTTGCACGATTTGAATGGAACTAACCCGGACTGACGCTGTTTTCAGCAAAACTACCATGGTGTTGTTTTTGTGCAGAAATAGAAGTTCTCGGAATGACCTAAAAACTTACGAGGATTTTTATGGAATATATAAAAAATACCAGAGGAATAATCAACCGAAGAGGAGTTGCCAGTGGGCCACGAGCCCAGGAGGCGCCCCCCTGGCCGCACCTGGCAGGCTCGTGGGGCCCACGCGGCTCCTCCGACCTCATCTCCAGCTCCATATAACCCTATTTGCCCAGGAAAAAAATAGAGAGAAGAAATCATCGCGTTTTACGATATGGAGCCGCCGCCACCACCTGTTCTTCCTCCAGAGCGCAGATCTGGAGTCCGTTCTGGGCTCCGGAGAGTGGAAATCGAAGCCATCGTCATCACCAACCATCCTCCATCACCAATTTCATCAATATATGTGTGTTCTTGATCCTATTTTGCAAGTTGTAGTCACCTACTATGTGTTATGACCCGGCAACCCCGGAGTGACAATAGCCGGAACCACTCCCGGAGATGACCATAGTATGAGGATTCCATGTATTCACCATATGTTAATGCTTTGTTCCGGTTCTCTATTAAAAGGAGACCTTAATATCTCTTAGTTTCCAATAGGACCCCGTTGCCATGGGAGGGATGGACAAAAGATGTCATGCAAGTTCTTTTTCCATAAGCACGTATGACTATATACGGAATACATGCCTACATTACATTGATGAACTGGAGCTAGTTACATATCACCCTATGTTATAAATGTTACATGATGAATGCCATCCGACATAATCATCCATCACCGATCCAATGCCTACGAGCTTTTCCGATACTGGTCCTTGTTTAGTTACTTTACCGCTATTGCTGTCACACTTGCTACACAAATCACTACTGCTACTGTTACTATCATACTACTTTGCTACTAAAACTTTGCTGCAGATACTAAATCTTTAAGGTGTGGTTGAATTGACAACTCAACTGCTAATACTCGAGGATATTCTTTGGCTCCCCTTGTGTCGAATCAATAAATTTGGGTTGAATACTTTACCCTCAAAAACTGTTGCGGTCCCCTATACTTGTGGGTTATCAAGACCTTTTTTCTGGCGCCGTTGCCGGGGAGCATAGCTCTATTCTCTGAGTCACTTGGGATTTACATCTGTGGATCACTATGAAGAATTTGCGAGATCCAAAAACTAAAGTTCTGCCCTCAATTACGAGGACAGGTAAGGAACTACCATCTAGCTTTGCACTTGATTCACATTCTGTTATGAGTAAATTTGCGACACCGCCACCTGCTATTAATTCTGATATGTCGCCTGTGCTTGATGATGCTACTTCTGCTATACATGATAATTATGATGATGCTTTTCTTGGTAATGATATGCCACTTGGTGAATTTTTTGATGCACAAATTGCTAGAGTTATTACTGAATCAAATGATACTTCTGAAGCTGATGAAATTATTGAAACGGAACCTGCTGTTACACCTGTTAGACCTAGCCCTCCTAAATATGAATTGCCTAATATACCTAAGGGTTATGTTATGGAAGGAGAGGTAGTCGAAGACTTTCTTGCTTGTAAGGATAGCTATGATCTTGAGAATTTATTACGCAAGTGGAAAGAAAAACCTCTGAATGCTAGAATGAAATATGATCCTAAGTTTGCTACTTCACCTATCTTCGTTACTGATAAGGATTACGAGTTCTCTATCGATCCTGAGTTAATCACTGTGGTTGAATCTGATCCTTTTCATGGTTATGAATCTGAAACTGTTATAGCACATCTTACTAAATTGAATGATATTGCCACCCTATTCACTAATGAGGAAAAAAAATTCACTATTACTATATCCTTAAGTTGTTTCCTTTCTCACTAAAGGGTGATGCTAAAACTTGGTTTACTTCTCTTGCTCCTGGTTGTGTGCGTAGTCCCCAGGATATGGTATACTACTTCTCTGAGAAATTTTTTCCTGCCCATAAGAAACAAGCTGCCTTGCAGGATATATATAACTTTGTGCAAATTCAAGAAGAGAGTCTCCCACAAGCTTGGGGGAGACTTGTCCAGTTACTAAATGCTTTGCCTGATCACCCTCTTAAGAAAAATGAAATACTTGATATCTTTTATAATGGACTAACCAATGCTTCTAGGGACCACCTAGATAGTTGTGCTGGCTGTGTTTTCAGGGAACGAACTGTGGAACAAGCTGAAATTCTATTGAATAATATCTTGAGCAATGATAATGCTTGGACTATTCCTGAACCACCTCCGAAGCCAACTCCGAAGAAAAGAGGTATTCTATTCCTCAGTCCTAAAGATATGCAAGAAGCAAAGAAATCTATGCGAGAGAAAGGTATTAAATCTGAAGATGTTAAGAATCTACCACCTATTGAAGAGATACATGTTCTTGATAACCCGACACAGGTAGTAGAGGTAAATTCTCTTCTTAGATTCAATGAGAGTGATATCCCTTATGATAAACCTGCTAGCTTATGCTTAGATTAATTTGACAACTTTGTTGCCAAACAACAAAGTTTTAATGATTATGTTAACAGACAACTGGAACAAAATTCTCGTATGATTAATCATATAAGTGCTTGTGTGGATAGAAATGTTAATGATCTTAAGCTTATTGGTAAACATGCTTCTATGGTCACTACTCAAGTAGAGCAAGTACTTAAGGCTCAAAATGACTTGCTTAATGACTTGAATGATAATTCTGTTAAAGTTGTTACTAGAGGTGGTAGAATGACTCAGGAACCTTTGTATCCTGAGGGCCCTCCTAAGAGAATTGAACAAGATTCTCAAGGAATTAATACTGATGCACCTAGTCATCCTGGTAATAGGAAGAAAAATAAAGATGATAGGAACTTGCATGCTAGTAAACATGTTGCTGTTACACCTGAGAATCCAAATGATATATCTATTTCTGATGCTGATACACAATATGGTGATAAACGTGAGCCTACAATGTTGATAATGATGTTCATATTGATGCTCAACCTAGTAATGATAATGATGTGGAAATTGAACCTGCTATTGAACCTGATAACCCACAATCTAGGAAAAAAGATATGATAAGAGTGATTTTATTGCTAGGAAGCACGGTAAAGAAAGAGAACCTTGGGTTCAGAAACCCATGCCCTTTCCTCCTAAGCCATCCAAGAAAAAGGATGATGAGGATTTTGAGCGCTTTGTTGAAATGATTAGACCTATCTTTTTGTAGATGCGTTTGACTGATATGCTTAAAATGTCTCTTTATGCTAAATACATGAAAGATATTGTGACTAATAAAAGAAAGATACCCGATGTTGAGATTTCCACCATGCTTTCATGTATTTAAGGGTGGGACTCCTAAGAAACTAGGTGATCCCGGAGTACCCACTATACCTTGCTCCATTAAAGGAAATTATCTTAGAACTACTTTATGTGATCTTGGAGCCGGTGTTAGTGTTATGCCTCTCTTTTTATATCGTAGACTTGAATTGGATAAGTTGAGACCTACTGAAATTTATTTGCAAATGGCCGATAAATCAACTGCTTTACCTATTGGCATTTGTGAGGATGTGCCTGTTGTGGTTGCGAACGTTACTATCTTAACGGACTTTGTTATTCCTGATATTCCCGAGGATGACGCCATGGCAGTCATCCTTGGAAGATCCTTTTTAAACACTGCAGGAGCTGTTATTGATTGCAACAAAGGCAATGTCACTTTCCATGTCAATGGTAATGAGCACACGGTGCATTTTCCGAAGAAACAATATCGGGTTCATTGCATAAATTCTATTGAAAATCTTCATCAGTTATTATTGGAAGCTTTGAATTTCCTATACCTACTGTCAAGATGAGATATGATATACTTATTGTTGGGGATATGCATATCCCCATTGAGGTAACTTAGTGATTTTTCAAAAATTCTCCGGTTTCATGTGATTCGAAAAAAGTTTGTCAAGGAGACTTGATCAACCTCATTGATGGATTTCTTTTGATGACCATGAGATGGATGAATCTAGAAGTCACAATCTCCTGTTCCCAACTTTTACTTTCAGTTACTTAGTAGAAAAATAATAAAAATAGCATTATTTTCCTGTTTTCTACATTGTCCATCCAATTAAAAAAAATGACCTGAAAATAAAAGTTCTTCAAATGCCCTGAAATTCAAGTATGATTTTTTCTGTAATATTTAAGAATTTTTGGGATAGATAACTAGTCAGGGGGATGCACCAGTGGGCCACGAGCCTAGGAGGCGCGGCCACCCCCTGGCCGCGCCTGGCAGGCTCGTGGGTCCCACGTGGCACCCCTCCACTTATTCCAGCACCCATCTCCTTCTTCTACCTCCAAAAAAAATGATCCCACAACTCAAACCCGTGTTCTTGCTCATTTTGCTGCATTTTTCGATCTCCTTGTGCAAAGCCCCATTCACCAAACTGTTTTGGGGAATTGTTCCTTGGTATGTAACTCCTCCATTGGTCCAATTAGTTTTTGTTCTAGTGCTTTATTCATTGCATATTATTGCTGCCTTGGTGACCCTGTTCTTGAGCTTTGCATGTTAATTTTATTTGGTCCCAAGTAGTTTTGATGCATGATATGGTCTCTAGGCTCTTGTAGGAGTAGTTGCTATGAGTTTTGTTAAGTTTTGTTCACTTTTATTGTGAGTCACTAAAATTTTAGAATTTTTCAAAGGAAGAAAGGGAATTATGAGGAGATTTCTAAGGGGTTCTTCGAGCCATAACCCCAAGGAAGATGAAAATGAGAAGAAGAAACCCAAGTATCCGGTTCCCCGAGTTGCAGAAGTTCGAGCATGCGAGTGGCCAAGCGATATGTTCGTGCACGCTGCCGGTATTCATAAGGATTTTTATTGCCTGGTGGAGAATGCAGGCCTTACCGCATTTGTCGAAGATAAGTGTCCACAATATCTCCTCCTCACTAATACTTTCGTGCAAAGCTTTAATTTCTATCCGAGGAAGAGTCCTCCTGTGGTTGAGTTCAAGTTATATGATATCCCCCAGCGCATGTCACTTCAGGATTTTTGCAATGTTTGCAAGTTACCTTACGATGGGGATATTCATGAACCTCGCCCACGGGACTTGGAGGCTTTCATTGATACTATTGCCATAGGAGAGGAAAGAGGGGTGTCTCGTGCCAGAATTGCCAGCGTGCATTTTCCTGTGCTTCGTTATTTCTCTTTATTTGTAGGAAAATGTTTGATTGGCCATGGAAAGGCCGGGGGTCTTAGTTCCCCAGATCTTGTAGTCTTACGCTCAGCTTTACATAATGATAGAACTTATAGTTTGGGCGCTATTCTTGCCCAACGGTTGAACACGAACCGTTCCAAGGGCATGGTGTATGGAGGTATCTACGCTACTCGTCTAGCTAATCATTTTGGGATACCTGCTAGGCTGCATGAGAAGGGAGAGATGCTTCTTCCAGATAGATATTTAGATTGTGATAGCATGGTTCGCCATGAATTTCTTGATAAAAATGATAATGGGAGGCTAATTTATAACTTGGTATTTAGCCAGGGTACTCGTGAGGTCATTACCCTGCCTGCTCCTTCTTTGTTCAACCTTCATCTAGGCAGGTACATTATTATGCCTTCGGACATCTACGCACACTGAGGCATGGCGCCACCTTAGGCGTCCGTGCCCGAGCCACCAGTCGAGTACCAGACGCTAGTTTATCAATGGGAGCTGGAGGAGCTCACCCAGCAGTGGCACCCTCAGTACACTCCGGAGTACCCCGGAGCTAGTTACTTTCCTCCTTGGGAGTAGACCAACTTAGGCCAAAAGCCTAAGCTTGGGGGAGTACGTGTTTCTCACCGACTTTATATTCATGTTCACACATTCACTTTGATAGTCGATGTTCACACTTTTTCATTATATCATCCATGCTAGTTTATTTTCTTTTCTTGCATTCTTCTTGTGTGTTTGGTTAAACTTGAGAAAATCCATTTTTTTAAAAAAAATGAGAAAAACAAAAAAAATTAGTTGTAAATTTATATTCTTGCATGCTTAGTGGTAACTAAAAAGAAAACCCAAAAAGATTTCCCGTTCTTCTTTTGCTTGTTGGGAGCTTTCCCATGTAAATAGTTTTCTTTTTTTCTTTGGGTCGAGGTAGAAGACCATGATTGAAATGATTAGTGTCTCTCATATGCATTATTGTTTACCTGTCAAAGAACCATATTACCTTGTCTTCTCCTCTGAGTTTGCTTGCAGATTCCAGCTTAGTCCAATGCACAAACACTCTTATTACTATTCACATCATTCGGTCGTGCAAGTGAAAGGCAATAATGACGATATATGATGAAGTGACTAAGCCTGGAAAAGCTGGTATGAACTCGACCTATTTTGTTTTTGTAAATATGACTAGCTCATCGTTCCTAACTCAGCATTGTTATGAGAGAAACTTGTTTGCAGTGACAACTTAGAGATCATAGTTTCTTATGCCATGCTTAATTAGCTAGGAGCTTATAATGATTTGTCTTGGATGCCAACATGAATTTTAAAATGATTGTGATGTAGTATGATAGGATTGTATCCTCCTTTGAATGATTCAAGTGGCTTGACTTGGCACATGTTCACGCATGTAGTTGAAACAAAATCAACATAGCATCCACGATATTCATGTTCATGGTGATTTATATCCTACTCATGCTTGCACTCAATGTTGGTTAATCTCAATGCATGTTAATGACTGTTGTCGCTCTCTAGTTGGTCGCTTCCTAGTCTTTTGCTAGCCTTCACTTGTACTAAGCGGGAATACTGCTTGTGCATCCACTTCCTAAACCCAAAGTTGTTCCATGTGAGTCCACCATACCTACCTATATGCGGTATTTACCTGCTGTTCCAAGTAAATTTGCATGTGCCATTCTCTAAACCTTCAAATAATAATCTGTTTTGTGTGCCCGAACCGCTCATGTTGTGACAAGGGGCGGTCAGTATCTTCCATGTTAGGCGTGTTATCCTTGATATGTGTTTATTCACTATCACTCACGAGAAAGGGGCCGGTAATCGGAATGCCCAATTCCATGCTCAAATCAAATAAAAATATAATTGCAAACAAAACTCCCCCTGGATTGTTGATGGTATGGACGGCACCCGAGGATTCGTCTAGTCGTGGAGTGTGATTGATCGGTGGTGGGGGAGTCAAAACTTTCTATTCTGTTTGGGAACCACCTATAATACGTGTAGCATGGAAGATGGTGAAAACTCTTTGTCATCGTGTTGACAATGAAGGCATGCCACCCCAAAAATTATTTATCTCTGTTTTAAAAAGCTTGAGCTCTGGCACCTCTACGAATCAATGCTTCCCTCTGCGAAGGGCCTATCTATTTACGTTTCTGTTGAGTCATCCTCTTCCTATTAAAAGCACCAGCTAGAGAGCACCTCCGTCATTTGTATGCTTTGCTATTAATTGATATTGAGTATGACTATGACTGGATCTTCTTTGCCATGAATTACAATTTCTAGTCGGCCCTTGGTCTTTGAAGGTGCTCTGCATTTACGTTTTGTGACCTCAGAAAGGGCTAGCGAGATACCATCTATTCATGTTGTATCATGATTGTTTTGATTGAAGTGTTGACGTTTGAAACTTATTATTATTACTCGCTAGTTAATTATGCCATTGATATGAGTGCACCATGAGACCTGAATGTCATTGCTTATGTGGTTAGTTTATGATCTTGCTGAAAATCTGAATATGAGTTAGACATAATTACAACAACAAGATCAAACAGAGTTTGTAAAAGTTTTTCTTTTGTCGCTTTCAGTTTATCAACTGAATTGCTTGAGGACAAGCAAGGCTTTAAGCTTGGGGGAGTTGATATTTGCATGATTTGAATGAAACTAACCCGGAGTAACGCTGTTTTCAGCCAAACTACCATGGTGTTGTTTTTGTGCAGAAATAAAAGTTCTCAGAATGACCTGAAAACTTACGAGGATTTTTAATGGAATATATAAAAGATACCGGAGGAAGAATCAACCAAAGAGGAGCTGCCAGTGGGCCACGAGCCCAGGAGGTGCGCCCCCCTGGCCGCGCCTGGCAGGCTCGTGGGGCCCACGCGGCTCCTCCGACCTCATCTCCAGCTCCATATGACCCTATTTGCCCAGGAAAAAAAAATAGAGAGAAGAAATCATCACGTTTTACAATACGGTGCTGCCGCCACCACTTGTTCTTCCTCCGAAGAGCAGATCTGGAGTCCGCTCTGGGCTCCGGAGAGTGGAAATCGAAGCCATCGTCATCACCAACCATCCTCCATCGCCAATTTCATGATGCTCTCGATCGTTCGTGAATAATCTCATCGTAGGCTTGCTTGACGGTGATCGGTTGGATGAGATCTATCATGTAATCGAGTTAGTTTTGATGGGGTTTGATCCCTAGTATCCACTATGTTCTAAGAGTGATGTTGCTACTACTTTGCTATGCTTAATGCTTGTCACTTGGGCCCGAGTGCCATGATTTCAGATCTGAACCTATTATGTTTTCATCAATATATGTGTGTTCTTGATCCTATTTTGCATGTTGTAGTCACGTACTACGTGTTATGACCCGGCAACCCCGGAGTGACAATAGCCGGAACCACTCCCGGAGATGACCATAGTATGAGGATTCCATGTATTCACCATATGTTAATGCTTTGTTCCGGTTCTCTATTAAAAGGAGACCTTAATATCTCTTAGTTTCCAATAGGACCCCGCTGCCACGGGATGGATGGACAAAAGATGTCATGCAAGTTCTTTTCCATAAGCACGTATGACTATATACGGAATACATGCCTACATTACATTGACGAACTGGAGCTAGTTACATATCACCCTATGTTATAACTATTACATGATGAATGCCATCCAACATAATCATCCATCATCGATCCAATGCCTACAAGCTTTTCCTATACTGGTCCTTGTTTAGTTACTTTACCGCTATCGCTGTCACACTTGCTACACAAATCACTACTGCTACTGTTACTATCATACTACTTTGCTACTGAAACTTTGCTGCAGATACTAAATCTTTCAGGTGTGGTTGAATTGACAACTCAATTGCTAATACTCGAGGATATTCTTTGGCTCCCCTTGTGTCGAATCAATAAATTTGGGTTGAATACTTTACCCTCAAAAACTGTTGCGATCCCCTATACTTGTGGGTTATCAAGAGGGCGCCAAGTGCCGGTGTCAAAACCGGGGATCTCGGGTAGGGTGTCCCTAACTGTGAGACTAGGATCGGCGATAACAAGAGACGAAGGGGACACGAGTTTACCCAGGTTCAAGCTCTCCAATGGAGGTAATACCCTACGTCCTGCTTGATTGTATTGATGATGAAGGGGTTACAGAGTTGATCTACCTCAAGATCATATGTCTAACCCTAGATGAGTTGTCCTGTCTCCATATCCTACAACCCTCTGGTTTATATTGATGCCGAGGATGCCCAGGGTTTACATATGGTCGGTTACATGCCGAAGAGATAAACTTGCCTAACTATCACATCAGACTTTGAGCACAAGCCGTGTTTCCCGAAGATTCCATCTAAGAGACTGGGCCTTTAAATCCTTCGGTGTTCGGTAAGCAGCCCTTATAGTCCGGCCCATAACAATAGGTCGGCCATCCGAGGACCCCCTAAACCAGGACTCCCTCAGTAGCCCCCGAACTTGCCTCCAACGCCAAGGGTCTTCAGCTCCGTCTACTTCACGAACAGGGTCTTCGGCTTGCGAGGTGAGTTCCTTCCTGCCGAATTGTAGTTCAGCCTCCGATGACAAGTAGTCTCCCGTATAGCGGCATGTCCGAATACTGTAAATTGATTGGATTTGAAGTCCAAACGTAAGGGGATAAACAACGAACCTCTGACGACCTTTTTGACGAAAGGCTACAACCCACCACGACCGCCAGACCAGTTGCGTGGACTTCGATTCGCGGTCCAAGGCCGTTTTAATCATCACCATCTATCAATATATCGATCGTGTCCCGTTTTACACGGGTTATACTTAATCGTGCGCACGCAATGGTTTGTGCGTCTCGAGAAGTGGAGGGTTTCACGACGTAGCAAGGGGATCCCAAATCGACAGACCTCATAAAAGGGTAAAGAAAACCCCAAAGGCCCTTCACGCTCTCAATTCGACTTCTTTGCCTCCCATTATCTTGAGCCTCCAGAGCACAAATCTAGGTTTCTCCAGCCCCCATCTTCAAGATCGGAAATGGCGGGCTCCAATGGCCAGTGGGAAGCTTCCACGGTCACCAACAAGGACATCCTCGACCTCAAGAAGGCCGGTTACCTCCCCGCCAACATTCCTCACTACGCGGCGGAGGAGGGCCAAGTGATCCCCATGCCCAATCCAGGCGAGAGGGTGGTGTTCACCCCCCACCTCATCAGGGGGTTGAGATTCCCACTCCACCCCTTCGTCAGGGGGTTAATGTTCTTCTACGTCCTCGACTTCCATGACCTCCCGCCGAACTCCATCACGCACCTGTCGGCTTTCATCCTCACCCGCGAGGCCTTCCTGCACATCGAGCCGCACTTTGGGCTCTGGCTGTAGGTCTTCAACATCAAGCCGAAGTGCGTCGACGGCAAGCATGCCGACTGCGACGGGGCCGTCATTGGCAAACTCACCCGTGCTGGGTGTCCGTCGGGCACCCTCATCAACACCATCAAGGGGTGGCAAAAGGGTCACCGAACCACAAGCAGAAGGTCGGCACCCCGCTGCCGCATTCAAATCCGGTCCTCCGACCAGACTAACTTCATGGCTCGAAAAGGGCCTCATCTGGCGATTGAGCAAAGAGGTGACCGATCTATAGAAGCGTATCCGCTCCTTGGTCGAGGACAACACCAAGCTGACCAATGTGGTCGAAGTGATGCTCCGAAGATGCATCCTCCCCTGCCAGCGATGGGACACTCCCTTGTGGGCTCGAAAGCTGTGGCACCCCGACTCAGAGAACTGGATTACCATTGTGTATAGCCCAAGGATCATGTCCTCTGGAAACACACAACAACTTGGAACAGAACATGCCCAAGGATCATGTGTCCATAGCAGTATTCCAAGCTCATATTTTACCACGGTGACGAGGCCAAAGGCACCCTCGGTGCTATGAAAATATCTACATTATTTATGTCACATAGCAAGGCCTTGGAATACTAAGTGCTTCTATTGCGTAGCGGAACATAGCGCAACTCCATCCACAGGGACACTGCTATGGACACATCCTAGTTAGCATAGCCAGCACCTTCACGACCTTCGTCCTCGGATTCTCCTACATCTGGCATGATATGCCAGGTGAGTACTTTGAATGTACTCGCAAGCTCACGACAACCAAGTAATGCAACAAACAATACCATAGTAGTCAACATGTTATCATCAAGGTAATTTACTTACTGTACCGATCATCAACTTACTCTTCTCCGGGTTGTCCAACAACCCTCGGAATACTCATACCCAGTGAGTACTTCCGAACACAAGACGAGTTCTTCCATCATTAACATCACTATTTCGGTTGACCAGCTACCGAGGTCTGGACATGCTGTCCATTACAGTGGACACGGCTATTTGAATAGATTTGACACTCTCCAGACGTTGCACACTTTACCCACACCATGAAGCACCTGGCCTCGTGATCCCACTCGGGTGGACCAGCGTTGCTTCAACAAAACCTGCTTGACCCATGACTCTTTCATCGTACCAACGGCACTTTTCCTCCCCTAGAGGTCAGCCTTGGGTGGCCCTTGTGTCCTCATGACACCTGCCACCGTCGTGGCCCAAACTATGTAGACCCAAACGGGGCCTACTGTCCCAAACAGGGACGTCGGCACAAACTCAACTATCAACCGGGCTCAAAAGATTATCACCACCTACCTAATCAGGGTAGTGTGCGTGCATAACCCTCCCTCTTTGGAGGTACCGATGAAAGGTCACGCAGTCAGGCCCGGCTAGGGCTGTCCCATACCGGCAAATGTGGTTGCACGAGTATGCCTGAACAGGTGACTCAAGATCAACCACTAAGTTCACATGACAACAATAGTGGTTCTCACAATGCTTAAATACTTAAATATTATTATGAATAAACTATATCAAATAAATCAACCTAATGCATATAAAATTGCAATGCTATGGAAATGCATGCATGAATTGGGTATCATGGCTTGCCTTGCTCTGTTGAGTGATTCAAACACTCTTGATCTTCACAATCACCAAAATCTCCTTCTGAAAGTATTTTAAAACAGCAAAAGTAAGTGTCACATAACACATTTTTCTAAAATAGAAATTCTGTGAGTATTGAGAAAAATGCCAAAGTTTGTCAGAAAATAAAGGGCTTCAATACAAACCTAATGCAAAAAGAATCAACTGAATTGAGCTAATGGATAAAAAGTTATTGATGGTCAAAGTTGGGTCAAAAATCTGTTTTAAATTAAATAAAACTGGAATTCCTGAAAAACCAGAGCCAGCCACGTCGAAGGCGTAAAGCCTGAGTACGCCTCCACTAGCGTACCGCTTCGGGCATGACTGGCCCACTAACAGGTGGGGTCGGCTCTATTTAAAATAGAAGGAGGGAGAGAGACCAGAGAGAGGGCGACGCTCCGGTGATGGTCGCCGGTGATGGAGGGTGCGATGGGGTCCGAAGACTAAGGGAATGTAAAGAGCACACTAGGGCAGTCATGCACGTACGCGTAGAGTCTCCAGAGGCAGCCTGACGAGGTCATCTTCCTCCTCTCCGCCGGAAGCAACTTCGGGTGGCGGCGGATCACCGGGCAAAGCTCAAGGCCAAAGGGCCTCTCGTCCTTGGCTCACTTGTAGTGCTCGATTGGATGCTAGCTAGGGGTGGTAGCAAGCTCAGGAGGGCTGGCCATGGCTATTTATAGGCAGGTCGGTGGTGCCCGATTTGGATAGCGCCTCGGGGAGAAGCTACCGGAGCTAGGGATGAGCTGGCCGTCGCGGAGCAAGATGAGGTGATGGAGGAGAGCAGAGAGTTAATGTGGGAGGCGATGGCTTGACGATAAGAAGACAACCAACATGGCTGCCATACTACCACTGTGTCGCTCGTGGCGCACGGTGGCAGTATCCGATGGGCGCGATTCCGGCGAGGGGAAGGCTCTGGGAAGAGGGAGAAGGCCCTAGAGTGGCTACGTGGACGGTGAAGAGGTCATCAGCACGAGCAGACAATGCACAGCTACGCGGTCGTCGGCCTTCGACGAGACCCGAGCCTGGCGATGCTCAGGGCGCGCGTTTGGCAGGTTTGGCCGCGTGGTCACCGCCTACATCGGAACACATGGCATGAACCAGCCTGCCAAATCATGTCTGGTTTATCGTCCCTGGGTCTAGGAGTCCCATAGTGCCACCAGCTCAACCTGAAACCCACCAAGCTGAAGGGTAGCATCAACTACATTTTCTGGCCCGAGACTTGGGGAGGATCTGGAAGAAAAATGAGTTGTGCTACAAGCCAAGTGAGTTGTGTGGGGCTGTTCTAGGTTGGAAAGACTATGCTCTAGCAAATTTTGAGAAAATTTGAGAAAGAAATGGATGGGGTTCCTTTGAAAGCTATCATTCTGGTCCAGAACACAAATGAGCTTGTGGCACTCAACTGGTTGTCTGCAATTAATGAAACTTGGTGTAAGGAAGTTATTTGGTACATAGCAGATGCCACAAAAATTTCGGAGTAATTAGGCGTCTCTAGCTAGCACTTCCTTCACAGAGGTTTCAGAAATGCAGAAACTTGCGAGAGCCGTGCTGCTCAAAAGTTGTAGTGGCCAAGATGATGTTTTTGGATATAGTGGCAAGATAGAGTCCCTAGGAGCTTGAGGAATTTATTGGGAATTTTATGGATTAGAAATAATAGGGTTGCTTCACAATGGACAGATTCTGGTCAGAAACAAAATAATTATTCTGGCCAAAATTTACCATTGGGCAATAAAATATTTTTGGAGAATATGGAATCCTATGATGATGAGAAGACGAAGAAAAAGTTTGGGAATTAATTGACCACCCAAACTATAGGTTGCTTCACAACCCATAGTGATGACCTAAATTCCCAAATTAAGAAAATGATTTTAGAGGAAAGATTAAATATTGGAAAATTATCCAAGAGAAGCATGGAAGGCCTTTATCAAGATGATAAAAGTTTGGGATGCTTGAAGAAAAATTCAAAAAGACATAGGTCAATTAACCTGAAAGGTTTTTTGGAAATCCACAAAATTGCAAATAAAACCCAAATGTTTTTGAAAAGAAAAAGTTACAAAAATCAGGGTGTCACAAAAGCTCGAAGCCGAGCCCACAGTCCGGAACCTCTTCCGCACTACATAGGAGAAGCTATGGAAGGCGCTCTTCAAATCAATGAAGAGCTCGCCAGCCGAGGAGGAGGACAAGGGCCTGAACACCACCAAGCCGGATTTCGAGGTACGATACATCCTAGCCTTGTCGGCTTCATTACATAGAAGATCCATAACCCTTTGTCCTATCTGTTTATGTAGAGATGGCTGAAGAAAGCCATCAAGATTAACAGTCCGGCACATCAGCCCGAAGACGAGAGGACCGGGCTGTTAGCCAAGATGCTCGTTGGGAGGCCCTGCGAGGCTCCCACGAAGAAAGAGAAGAAGAAGAAACCAGGCTAGGCAGACTTCCACATCAGGGACCAGCCTGATGCCGCCTCCAAGGATACACCCGCCTCCTCAAATCAAGAGGAGGCCGAGGAGGAATAAGAATAAGAAGAGGAGGAAGTCGAGAGCGAGGGGAGAGGCAATTTCCCCCGCGCCAAGAAGAGAGCGATGTCTTCGGACGCCCCGGGGTAGGCAACTTCTCGTTCCATGAAGAGGGCGCGGCAGGCACGGATGGTCCTGTCCGATGACAGCTCGGACTCGAGCTCCGCATCCGAAGACCCCAAGGAGGTTCCACAAAGGAGCCTAAGGGTCAAGCCCCCCATCCAGGTTAGGATCCGAAGACCCTTCTACCTATAGCTAGTAGATTCAGAGATTGCTAACTCGCAGGTTATTGGTCCAACAGCCCCCCACGCATTATCCCCACCGAAGTAATATCGGATGGGGAGACCCTGCCCGCCGAACTGGCAAAGAGCAGGGACGCTTCGCACCCCTCCACTCCAGGTGTCGCGAAGGACGTCGTGGAGGTGTCGTCCTAGCCTACTCCAATGGAGGCGGACACAAGGGGCGAGGGAGGAAGCACCATGGCCGAGCCAAACGCCTCGGCCGCCGAAGACCAGGGGACAACGCCCCGACCGGACACAAAGGAGGCCGACCGGACGGGCAACCATTCCCCTCTGAGGACATCTCCGGAGTACTCTGTGCCTCTAGAGGCACCGGTCCCATCCCCGGTGGGCAGTCGGGGAATCCGATCATTCCCAGCACCGCCGACCAACAGGTGGTTGGCCATGGGGGAGGCTCTATCGAGTGCCTCCATCCCCGAGGATCGCCGCACCCTTATGGGTGCGGTACTACAAAGCGTCGAGTGATAACCCACAAGTATAGGGGATCGCAACAGTTTTCGAGGGTAAAGTATTCAACCCAAATTTATTGATTCGACACAAGGGGATCCAAAGAATATCCTCGAGTATTAGCAGTTGAGTTTTCAATTCAACCACACCTGAAAGATTTAGTATCTGCAGCAAAGTTTTAGTAGCAAAGCAATATGGTAGTAATAGTAATAGTGGTAACAGTAGCAGTTGTGATTTGTGTAGCAAGTGTGACAGCAGTAGCGGTAAAGTAACTAAGCAAGGACCAGTATAGGAAAAGCTCGTAGGCATTGGATTGGTTATGGATGATTATGTAGGATGGCATTCATCATGTAACAGTTATAACATAGGGTGATATGTAACTAGCTCCAGGTCGTCAATGTAATGTAGGCATGTATTCCGTATATAGTCATACGTGCTTATGGAAAAGAACTTGCATGACATCTTTTGTCCATCCCTCCCGTGGCAGCGGGGTCCTATTGGAAACTAAGAGATATTAAGGTCTCCTTGTAATAGAGAACCGGAACAAAGCATTAGCACATGGTGAATACATGGAATCCTCATACTATGGTCATCTCCGGGAGTGGTTCTAGCTATTGTCACTCCGGGGTTGCCGGGTCATAACACATAGTAGGTGACTACAACTTGCAAGATAGGATCAAGAACACACATATATTGATGAAAACATAATAGGTTCAGATCTGAAATCATGGCACTCGGGCCCTAGTGACAAGCATTAAGCATAGCAAAGTAGTAGCAACATCAATCTTAGAACATAGTGGATACTAGGGATCAAACCCCATCAAAACTAACTTGATTACATGATAGATCTCATCCAACCCATCACCATCCAGCAAGCCTACGATGAGATTACTCACGAACAATGGAGAGCATCATGAAATTGGCGATGGAGGATGGTTGATGATGACGATGGCTTCGATTTCCACTCTCCGGAGCCTAGAACGGACTCCAGATCTGCCCTCCCGAGGAAGAACAGGTGGTGGCGGCGGCTCCGTATCGTAAAACGCGATGATTTCTTCTCTCTGATTTTTTTAGGCAAATAGGGTTATATGGAGCTGGAGATGAGGTCGGAGGAGCCACGTGGGCCCCACGAGCCTGCCAGGTGCGACCAGGGGGGCGCCTCCTGGGCTCGTGGCCCACTATCAGCTCCTCTTCGATTGATTCTTCCTCCGGTATTTTTTATATATTCCATAAAAAATCCTCGTAAGTTTTCAGGTCATTCCGAGAACTTTTATTTCTGCACAAAAACAACACCATGGTAGTTCTGCTGAAAACAACGTCAGTCCGGGTTAGTTTCATTCAAATCATGCAAATTAGAGTCTAAAACAAGGGCAAAAGAGTTTGGAAAAGTAGATAGGTTGGAGACGTATCAACTCCCCAAGCTTAAAGCCTTGCTTGTCCTCAAGCAATTCAGTTGATAAACTGAAAGAGACAAAAGAAAAACTTTTACGAACTCTGTTTGATCTTGTTGTTGTAATTATGTCTAACTCATATTCTGATTTTCAGCAAGATCATAAACTAACCACATAAGCAATGACATTCAGGTCTCATGGTGTACTCATATCAATGGCATAATCAACTAGCGAGTAATAATAATAAGTTTCAAACATCAACACTTCAATCAAAACAATCATGATACAATATGGATAGATGGTATCTCGCTAGCCCTTTATGAGACCGCAAAACATAAATGCAGAGCACCTTCAAAGACCAAGGGCCGACTAGAAATTGTAATTCATGGCAAAGAAGATCCAGTCATAGTCATACTAAATATCAATTAATAGAAAAGCATACAAATGACGGAGGTGCTCTCTAGCTAGTGCTTTTAATAAGAAGAGGATGACTCAACAGAAATGTAAATAGATAGGCCCTTCGCAGAGGGAAGCATTGATTCACAGAGGTGCCAGAGCTCAAGCTTTTTAAAACAGAGATAAATAATTTTTGGGGTGGCATGCTTTCATTGTCAACGTGATAACAAAGAGTTTTCACCATCTTCCATGCTACACGTATTATAGGCGGTTCCCAAACAGAATAGTAAAGTTTTGACTCCCCCACCATCGATCAATCACACTCCGTGACTAGCCGAATCCTCGGGTGCCGTCCATACCAACAACAATCCAGGGGGAGCTTTGTTTGCAATTATATTTTTATTTGATTTGAGCATGGAACTGGGCATCCCGATTACCGACCCCTTTCTCGTGAGTGATAGTGAATAAACACATATCGAGGATAACACGCCTAGCATGGAAGATACTGACCGCCCCTTGTCACAACATGAGCGGTTCAGGCATAAAACAGATTATTATTTGAAGGTTTAGAGAATGGCACATGCAAATTTACTTGGAACGGCAGGTAGATACCGCATATAGGTAGGTATGGTGGACTCATATGGAACAACTTTGGGTTTAGGAAGTGGATGCACAAGCAGTATTCCCGCTTAGTACAAGTGAAGGCTAGCAAAAGACTGTGAAGCGACCAACTAGAGAGCGACAACATTCATTAACATGCATTGAGATTAACTAACATTGAATGCAAGCATGAGTAGGATATAAATCACCATGAACATGAATATCGTGGAGGCTATGTTGATTTTGTTTCAACTACATGCGTGAACATGTGCCAAGTCAAGCCACTTGAATCATTCAAAGGAGGATACCATCCTATCATACTACATCACAATCATTTTAAAATTCATGTTGGCATCCAAGACAAATCATTATAAGCTCCTAGCTAATTAAGCATGACATAAGAAACTATGATCTCTAAGTTGTCATTTCAGACATGTTTCTCTCATAACAATACTGAATTAGGAACGATGACCTAGTCATATTTACAAAAAAAAATAGGTTGAGTTCATACCAGCTTTTCCAGGCTCAGTCACTTCATGAAATATCGTCATTATTGCCTTTCACTTGCACGAACGTATGATGTGAATAATAAGAGTAGTGTTCGTGCATTGGACTAAGCTGGAATCTGCAAGCAAACTCAAAGGAGAAGACAAAGTAATATGGCTCTTTGACAAATAAACAATAATGCATATGAGAGCCGCTAATCATTTTAATCATGGTCTTCTACCTCGACCCAAAGAAAAACAAACTATTTACACGGGAAAGCTCCCAACAAACAAACTATTTACACGGGAAAGCTCCCAACAAACAAACTACTAAACATGCAAGAATATAAAGTTACAACTAATTGTTTTGTTTTTCTCATTTTTATTTTTTTGGATTTTCTCAAGTTAACCAAACACACAAGAATAATGCGAGAAAAGAAAATAAGCTAGCATGGATGATATAATGAAAAAGTGTGAACACCGACTATCAACGTGAATGTGTGAACATGAATATAAAGTCGGTGAGAAACACGTACTCCCCCAAGCTTAGGCTTTTGGCCTGAGTTGGTCTACTTCCAAGGAGGAAAGTAACCAGCTCCTGGGTACTCCGGACGATATCCAAAATCATAATGTGGGTTGTACTGGGACGCGGCAGCTACTGCCTGAATAGCTGCCTCACGGAGGCTAGCAGCCTTCACCTCCCTCTCATACTCCTCTGCCTCTCCTCTAGTTATGTAATATCTTCATTTAATCTAAAAATCAAAGAAGGCAGGAGCAGGAAGGGTAATATGAAAAACACGCTATCAGTTAAATATTAACCGGTATAGGAGGGACTCATTGCTCCTCTCAAGGAACTGGAAGCGTATCATAGCACCACGATCAAGGAAGGCACTGTGAAATGGGGGATCTCCAGTCTGGATGGGTATTTTAAGATAATTAGCTAGGAGAGTGGCATAGATCCCACCAAAGAAATCTCCTTCATTAGCATTGTTATTTAGTCTCCTAACAATTATAGCTCCCATGTTAAAGCTTCTATCACCTGTTACTGCACTCTTAAGTATACTGATATCAGGTGCGTAGAGGTGGCTATGATCACACTTACCATTAATGCATCTACCTACGAAGAGGGCAAAATAATGTAAGGAAGGAAAATGAATGCTCCACATGGTAGCCTGCGTAATATCTCTAGTCTCTCCGACAGTTATACTGGAAAGAAAATCTCTAACCGAGGACTTAGGATGTTCATTGGGACTACCCCAATCAGGTATCTTGCATATTCTATTAAAACCCTCTAAATCCATAGTATACGATTTATCATAGAGATCAAACAATATGGATGTGTCACGGCCAACTAAAAATTTGAATCTACGAACAAAACAGGCAGTGAGTATAGTATACTGTTCACATTTGTTGGGGATGAATTCTTTGAGCCCGGCGTTGGGAATAAATGTATCAAACTCGTCCTTGAAACCTGCATCAATCATGAATTCATCGGAAGGCCATTCACATGGTTGCAACGGTGCGTCCCTCGGCTGATAAGGATCGGGCTCCCGAATCGCGGGATGGGGACCCCTCTTGCTTGAGGAACCACCATGATAGTTCTTCCTAAACATTTTCCTTTTTCTGAAATAATTCTGAAATTTTTAGTGACTCAAAATAAAAGTAAACAAAACTTAACAAAAGTCATAGCAACTACTCCTACAAGTGCCTAGAGGCCATATCTTGCATCAAAACTACTTGGGACCAAATAAAATTAACATGCAAAGCTCAAGAAGAGGGTCACCAAGGCAGAAATAATATGCAATGAATAAAACACTAGAACAAAAACTAATTGGACCAATGGAGGAGTCACATACCAAGGAACAATTCCCCAAAACAGTTTGGTGAATGGGGCTTTGCACAAGAAGATCAAAAAATGCAGCAAAATGAGCAAGAACACGGGTTTGAGCTGTGGGATGATTTTTTCTGGAGGTAGAATAAGGAGATGGGTGCTGGAATAAGTGGAGGGGTGCCACGTGGGACCCACGAGCCTGCCAGGCGCGGCACGGGGGTGGCCGCGCCTCCTAGGCTCGTGGCCCACTGGTGCATCCCCCTGACTAGTTATCTATCCCAGAAATTCTTAAATATTCCAGAAAAAATCCTACTTGAATTTCAGGGCATTTGAAGAACTTTTATTTTCAGGTCATTTTCTTAATTGGATGGATAATGCAGAAAATAGGAAAATAATGCTATTTTTATTATTTTTCTACTAAGTAACTGAAAGTAAAAGTTGGGAATAGGAGATTGTGACTTCTAGATTCATCCATCTCATGGTCATCAAAATAAATCCATCAATGAGGTTGATCAAGTCTCCTTGACAAACTTTTTTCGAATCACATGAAACCGGAGAATTTTCGAAAAATCACTAAGTTACCTCAATGGGGAGATGCATATCCCCAACAATAAGTATATCATATCTCATCTTGACAGTAGGTATAGGAAATTCAAAGCTTCCAATAATAACTGATGAAGATTTTCAATAGAATTTATGCAATGAACCCGATATTGTTTCTTCGGAAAATGCACCATGGGCTCATTACCATTAACATGGAAAGTGACATTGCGTTTGTTGCAATCAATAACAGCTCCTGCAGTGTTTAAAAAGGGTCTTCCAAGGATGACTGCCATGGTATCATCCTCGGGAATATCAAGAATAACAAAGTCCGTTAAGATAGTAACGTTCGCAACCACAACAGGCACATCCTCGCAAATGCCGATAGGTAAAGCAGTTGATTTATCGGCCATTTGCAAAGAAATTTCAGTAGGTGTCAACTTATCCAATTCAAGTCTACGATATAAAGAGAGAGGCATAACACTAACACCGGCTCCAAGATCACATAAAGCAGTTCTAACATAATTTCCTTTAATGGAGCAAGGTATAGTGGGTACTCCAGGATCACCTAGTTTCTTAGGAGTCCCACCCTTAAAAGTGTAATTAGCAAGCATGGTGGAAATCTCAACATCAGGTATCTTTATTTTATTAGTCACGATATCTTTCATGTATTTAGCATAAGGAGACATTTTAAGCATATCAGTCAAACACATCTGCAAAAAGATAGGTCTAATCATTTCAACAAAGCGCTCAAAATCCCCATCATCCTTTTTCTTGGATGGCTTAGGAGGAAAGGGCATGGGTTTCTGAACCCAAGGTTCTCTTTCTTTACCGTGCTTCCTAGCAATAAAATCACTCTTATCATATCTTTTGTTCCTCGGTTCTGGGTTATCAGGTTCAATAGCAGGTTCAATTTCCACATCATTATCATTACTAGGTTGAGCATCAATATGAACATCATTATCAACATTGTAACTAGGCCCACGTTTATCACCAGATTGTGTATCAGCATCAGAAATAGATATATCATTTGGATTCTCAGGTGTAACAGCAACATGTTTACTAGCATGCAAGTTCCTATCATCTTTCTTTTTCTTCCTATTACCAGGATGACTAGGTGCATCAGTATTAATTCCTTGAGAATCTTTCTCAATTCTCTTAGGATGGCCCTCAGGATACAAAGGTTCCTGAGTTATTCTACCACCTCTAGTAACAACTTTAACAGAATTATCATTCAATTCATTAAGCAAGTCATTTTGAGCCTTAAGTACTTGCTCTACTTGAGTAGTGACCATAGAAGCATGTTTACCAATAAGCTTAAGATCATTAACATTTCTATCCACACAAGCACTTATATGATTAATCATACGAGCTTTTTGTTCCAGTTGTCTACTAATATAATCATTAAAACGTTGTTGTTTGGCAACAAAGTTGTCAAATTCATCTATGCATAAGCTAGCAGGTTTGTCATAAGGGATATCACTCTCATTGAATCTACGAAGAGAATTTACCTCTACTACTTGTGTCGGGTTATCAAGACCATGTATCTCTTCAATAGGTGGTAGATTCTTAACATCTTCAGATTTAATACCTTTCTCTCACGTAGATTTGTTTGCTTCTTGCATATCTTCAGGACTGAGGAATAGAATACCTCTTTTCTTTGGAGTTGGCTTCGGAGGTGGTTCGGAAATAGTCCAAGCATTATCATTGCTCAAGATATTATTCAATAGAATTTCAGCTTGTTCCATAGTTCGTTCCCTGAAAACACAGCCAACACAACTATCTAGGTGGTCCTTAGAAGCATTGGTTAGTCCATTATAAAAGATATCAAGTATTTCGTTTTTCTTAAGAGGGTGATCAGGCAAAGCATTTAGTAATTGGACAAGCCTCCCCCAAGCTTGTGGGAGACTCTCTTCTTCAATTTGCACAAAGTTATATATATCCTGCAAGGCAGCTTGTTTCTTATGGGCAGGAATATTTCTCAGAGAAGTAGTATATCATATCCTGGGGACTACGCACACAACCAGGAGCAAGAGAAGTAAACCAAGTTTTAACATCACCCTTTAGTGAGAAAGGAAACAACTTAAGGATATAGTAATAGCGAATTTTTCCTCATTAGTGAATAGGGTGGCAATATCATTCAGTTTAGTAAGATGTGCTACAATAGTTTCAGATTCATAACGATGAAAAGGATCAGATTCAACCAAAGTGATGAACTCAGGATCGACAGAGAACTCATAATCCTTATCAGTAACAAAGATAGGTGAAGTAGCAAACTTAGGATCATATTTCATTCTAGCATTCAGAGATTTTTCTTTCCACTTGCATAATAAATTCTCAAGATCATAGCTATCCTTACAAGCAAGAAAGTCTTCAGCTACCTCTCCTTCCATAACATAACCCTTAGGTATATTAGGCAATTCATATTTTGGAGGGCTAGGTCTAACAGGTGTAACAGTAGGTTCCATTTCAATAATTTCATCAGTTTCAGAAGTATCATTTGATTGAGTAGTAACTCTAGCAATTTGTGCATCAAGAAATTCACCAAGTGGCATATCATTACCAAGCAAAGCATCATCATAATTATCATGTATAGCAGAAGAAGCATCATCAAGCACAGGCGACACATCAGAATTAATAGCAGGTGGCGGTGTTGCAAATTTACTCATAACAGAAGGTGAATCAAGTGCACAGCTAGGTGTCAGTTCCTTACCTGTCCTCGTAGTTGAGTGCAGAACTTTAGTTTTTGGATCTCGCAAATTCTTTATAGTGATCAACAGATGTAAATCCCAAGTGACTTAGAGAATAGAGCTATGCTCCCCGACAACGGCGCCAGAAAAAGGTCTTGATAACCCACAAGTATAAGGGATCGCAACCGTTTTTGTGGGTAAGTATTCAACCCAAATTTATTGATTCGACACAAGGGGAGCCAAAGAATATCCTCAAGTATTAGCAGTTGAGTTGTCAATTCAACCACACCTGAAAGATTTAGTATCTGCAGCAAAGTTTTAGGAGCAAAGCAGTATGGTAGTAACAGTAATAGTGGTAACAGTAGCAGTTGTGATTTGTGTAGCAAGTGTGACAGCAGTAGCGGTAAAGTAACTAAGCAAGGACCAGTATAGGAAAAGCTCGTAGGCATTGGATCGGTGATGGATGATTATGTAGGATGGCATTCATCATGTAACAGTTATAACATAGGGTGATATGTAACTAGCTCCAGTTCGTCAATGTAATGTAGGCATGTATTCCGTATATAGTCATACGTGCTTATGGAAAAGAACTTGCATGACATCTTTTGTCCATCCATCCCGTGGCAGTGGGGTCCTATTGGAAACTAAGAGATATTAAGGTCTCCTTTTAATAGAGAACCGGAACAAAGCATTAGCACATGGTGAATACATGGAATCCTCATACTATGGTCATCTCCGGGAGTGGTTCCGGCTATTGTCACTCCGGGGTTGCCGGGTCATAACACATAGTAGGTGACTACAACTTGCAAGATAGGATCAAGAACACACATATATTGATGAAAACATAATAGGTTCAGATCTGAAATCATGGCACTCGGGCCCTAGTGACAAGCATTAAGCATAGCAAAGTAGTAGCAACATCAATCTTAGAACATAATGGATACTAGGGATCAAACCCCATCAAAACTAACTCGATTACATGATAGATCTCATCCAACCCATCACCGTCCAGCAAGACTATGATGAGATTACTCATGAACGATGGAGAGCATCATGAAATTGGCGATGGAGGATGGTTGATGATGACGATGGCTTCGATTTCCACTATCCGGAGCCTAGAACGGACTCTAGACCTGCCCTCCCGAGGAAGAACAGGTGGTGGTGGCGGCTCCATATCTTAAAACGCGATGATTTCTTCTTTCTCCTTTTTTTCTGGGCGAAAGAGATTGTATGGAGCTGGAGATGTGGTCGGAGGAGCCACATGGGCCCCACGAGCCTGCCAGGCGCGGCCTACGGGGGGGGGGGGGGGGCGCCTCCTGGGCTTGTGGCCCACTGGCAGCTCCTCTTTGGTTGATTCATTCTCCGGTATTTCTTATATATTCCATAAAAAATCCTCGTAAGTTTCCAGTTCATGTCGAGAACTTTTATTTCTGCACAAAAACAACACCATGGTAGTTGTGCTGAAAATAGCGTCAATCCGGGTTAGTTTCATTGAAATCATGCAAATTAGAGTCCAAAACAAGGGCAAAAGAGTTTGGAAAAGTAGATATGTTGGAGATGTATCATCGAGTCCATTGACTGTGGACTGAAGGAGGCCTTCAAAGGTCTCCTGTGGGCTTTCAAGTAAGTCGCCCGATATTTGGCTAAGATTTTTATTTATTCGTATTGTATACATGGCAACCCCCGAGCCCTAGGTGAGGTGAAAAAACTCACCTAGGGATCATATCTATAATTCGGGAAGTGAGTGCCGATGTGATGCATCCATTGTGTGTGTAATGTAGGCTTCATCATCAGTGGCGACCAAAAACGGTGCCGAGCTGGACGAGCTGCATCGGAAGCTCAAGCGCTCCGAGGATGAGGTGGAAGCCCTCAACAAGAGGTTCGACGTAGCACAGGGTAAGTCCAAATTAAATCTGAATACTTTCCCCCGAATACTTTCAATGCAGATTCCTTTTATTGAAGGTTTTATCGTTTTGTAGCTTCATTAAAAGAGATCAAAAAGCTCAAGGCTGAGCTTCAACGTGCCAAAGGCGAAGCAGCCGTCGAGAAGGCAGTGGCCAAAGAAGTGGCCATTGCACTCTCTGCCCTACGAGCCATCAACGATAAGCAACAGGCTCGTGTGGTGGAGATAGAGGATGAGCTCAAGGACGCTAGCAAAAAGTGCGAGGCCTTGGAGCAAAAGAATAAGGCGAGCTCGGACGAACTGTCCGCCATGAAGTACAATCTCTAGAAGGAGAGAATGGACACACGGTTCTTCGAGGAACTAGTTCGCCAAGCCAAGGAGATAGCCGATGGTAAGCCATACTCCCTAAAGTGCGTATTCAGGGATAGCAGATTCGAATTGCTGACCCGGGTGTGGCGATCCTCAGGCGCATCCGCCGATCTCCAAAAGAGCATGGCGGATGCCAATCAGCTGTTCGCCTCGCGGGGAGAGGAAGATGCAGCTTGGACGTTCTGGGCACAGTTTGAAGCCCCCGAGCGTCTTCCTTTGCTGGTGGAGTAGCTGAAACAGCTGATGGAGCTGCACCAGATGGCAGAGCCGGCCATGAAGGACCTCTGCATCCGCTTATGTCCCGACGAGCCACTCCTAGGCAGTTACTTCGGCCTGGTGCAGCGACTGATTGTTGCCACACCCCGCCTCGACGCCGTCAAGAGCTCCTCCTACATCGAAGGAGTCCGGATGGCCCTTGCCAAGGCCCAAGTGCACTGGCCGGGGCTCAATCCAATGAAGGTCACCACCGACCCGCCACCACCTGGAAAGGAGCACCGACGCCCTGAGCTATACTTCGATGGAGTGATAGAGAGTGCACGGGTGATAGTGTTGCAGTGTATGGGTGAAAAATTATTTGAATGAGCTTGTAATGTTTCCGAAGACTCGTGATAACTTTTAATGATATAGTATCCGCTCTCATATGGTTTTGTATTCCTTTCTAACTCCTGTGTGGTTGTTTAATACTGAAAGATGCGAGTCGTCGGCTTCAGCCCCCACGTAGATAGTACCTGGGGTGTCTATACCAATGCATTGTGTCCCTTAGCCGTATTATCAGAACCTGAAGGCGGTGTAGTGTGGTAGACTAGGCAATAAGACTATAGTTCTTTATTTCTTTCACTTAACCAAAGGGGTGCGAAAAGGACTATGAGAAGCGTACGATTAGCCACCAGAGTGTTTGTGATGTTCAGAGGAACCAAGGCCGAAGCCCACATCATAATGTTTGCACAAAAGGCAAGTTCCTCGTTGAACACGGAATAACATCTTACCAAGATTGAAGTATAATACTTCTAACTTGGGGTTCATAGATCGGATCTCGCATACTATGACAGTCCGTTTTCGGCTTTCTCCCCCGAGGTGCTTGACCGGACTATCCAGAAGCACAATCACAGGGGTGCTCCCTTTGCCCGTTTAGCCGAACGAGCAAAACGTAAAGGGGCAAGCACAGGAGCCGGGCAACCTAACTTAATAACCAATGACATAGTTCAGAACCGATGCATATAAAGCGAATGCCAAGACGCTGAACACGCGATAGTTAAGGTGATTTGTGTTTGAAATCGAGCCCCCGGTCTATTGGCCGGTTACCTCGCGTCATACTAAACAGGTTCACGAGAAGAGGGAGAAAGGAGAAAAAGTATGTGCATAAACAGGACAGATGAGGCGTACTTGCGCCAAGCAATTTTGCATTTTCTCAACAGCTCTTATAACTCAGATTGCCGAAGCAACTGTTTAGAGGTATGCGAAAGAAAATAAGAAATAATATCCTACAAGAGTTGTTGTACCAGGGGTCTTCAATTGGTGACCTGACGTCCTCGATATCCCTTAGTTTCCATTAGGACCCCACTGCCATGGGAGGGTAGGACAAAAGATGTCATGCACGTTCTTTTCCATAAGCATGTATGACTATATATGGAATACATGCCTACATTACATTGATGAATTGGAGCTAGTTCTATGTCACCCTATTTTATAATCGTTGCATGATGAATGTCGCAGCCCTGGAAGTTGATTGCATTAGTTGCATCATGTGCATCATGTCATCATGCTAGAATTTAAATGAAACTTGAAATGGGGATTGCCAAACCCCAGCACCTCATTAATTAATCCAAATTCCAACAATTGAATTTTCAATGATTTCAAAATACTCTTCAAAAATGTTCACTGTTTCTGATAAATGTTGGCAATAACATATTAGGTGACATCTTAATTTTCAGAACAAATTTAGCATTTTCAAATACCCATTAATGCTACTAAAATCAAGTAATAAAGCATTATAAATGTGATAGTTGTCTAAAAATGTCCAAATCTTTTTGTGGAAATTTGAAATAATCAGACTATATTTTATAAAATATTGGGCATTTTTGTGCTAGGTATTTTGGCCTCACAAAAATTAAAAGAAGATTGTCAGAATAAAGAAAACTGGAAATAAAAATAGAGAAGGAAGGGGGTTACCTGGCGCTTACCTGGCCCAGAGCCGGCCCAGCCCAGCTTCTTCCCCTATCGTCTTCCTCCTCGCCAGGAGGACGAGGCATGGCAGCTCGCCGAGTGCCAGCCTCCACCTCCTGCCCGTCTGCCTGCCTGTGCAAGGGGATTAGGCTCCAGAGCCGTCCGGATCGGGACGACCCCTCCCCTCTCTCTCCCTTGCTCTCTTCGCTCTGCCCGGTGCTTCCCCGAGCTCGTCGTGACCTCCAGGAGCCCCACAGTGAGCTCCGCTCCATTTCCCCCCTCTTCCCGTGCTTGCTCGCGCTCCGTAGCCCATGCCCGCACGCGACCGAACTCCGGTCGCTGCCAAAGTCGCCTTGGTCGTCAACTCAGGCGTCCCCGCATCCTCCCGTTGCCCTAGATGGACGCGCGCGAGCCCCAACTTGCCGTAGCTCCATCCCGTGTTCAGAACCGCCGTCAGACCGCGATTTCCGGCGAACTTCCGCCGTCGGGTTGGTCACCGCCGGTGGAACTCCGACGCCTGCCGACGTGGCTTAGTAATTAGGGTGTTAATCTCTAATTAGGCCACCTGTTAGTCGCTGACAGTGGGCCCACGCGCCTAATAAAACCCCTGGCTAACTTAAATAAGTGGGGTCATCCCCTATGCCTATGACACATGGGTCCCACCAATCAGTTTGACCCTGGACCGCCCCTGTTGACCTGCTGACGTCATCCTGTCATCAGGATGACGCAGTAAAGCTTTTCAGGAAATTTAAATAAATCTAAATGACTTATTTATTTTCAGAAAATATTTAAAACTTCTAAAAATCATAGAAAATAATCTGTAAGTCAGATGAAAATAATTTATATATGAAAAATGATCAGAAAAATCAAATGAATCTGTTTATGCCATGATCGTGCATGTTTGAACAAGTTAACATCATCAAGTAGGACATTTTATGATTAGGCCAATATATGAAATATCATTTGGAGTTCGAAATTCAAACTTGTTTGAATTCCACTTCAACCAATTTGACTAACCACTCCTCTAGGTTAGTTAAGTACCTCAATATGCCATGTCATACATCATGATTGTTGCATTGCATTGAATATTTTCTTTCTTTCTGTTTGCCGGTGGTTATTCCCTCTCGGTAGACGATGATTCCGATGATGTGAACGTTGACACTAATGAAGGGAAGTATATCTTCAGGATTGTCAGGCAAGCAAAACCCCCTTGAGCATACTGATATCAACCCACTCTCTCGCTCTTGCTCTCTTTTACTGCATTAGGACAACAACGATTCAACTGTTACATGTCGACGGTAGTTGAACCCATTCCTTTGCATGACCTGTCTTTGCCACAGTAAATAGTTGAAACCGCTTAGCATGAGTAGCAACTGTTTGAGCCTTGTTGTGCTTACTCATACATGCATGCTTAATTACTGGACCTGCTATGCTTAGAGTCGTGTCGTATCGGGTTTGATACATCTGGGTGATGGATCAGAATGGCAGTGTTCATGTCCTACGGTGTGAGAGCTAAGTGTGTGAACACGATTTGGTAAAGGTAACGATGAGAGGTCATGTAGGAGTACATGGCGGGTTGTCTCATCGGGACCGTCCTTAAGAACTGAGTTCAGTGTATGTTATCCAAGACAAGATACTACCACACATTGGGTTCCGGTAACTCGACCCCGCTCGACTTATTAATCGCCTAGACCTCTGTCTAGGAGTTGCAACAAGTTTTTGGAGTTTGTAGGGAAAGTGTTGGCGGTCGTGTATAGTGTTTCCCGACGGGGTGGACTATGATGCGGTACAGACACAGCGGCACAGTGTACCAAGTGGCACCCGAACGGTGGGCTTGGGAACCCTGCGCACATCATTTGAGGCTGTAGCGGAAACTTCGGGTGGACTTTCGTGCGGGTTCAACCTTGGATAGGCGATACACCTGGACTAGGGTCTTGTGTGGTCGACGGTCGTGGCCGACGCCCACGCCAGTGCTTCCGCTTGAAGGTTGCCGAGATGCATGACGTGCATATGGTGCTAAGTGGTGAGAGCGTGTGTGAAGAAGTATACCCCTGCAGGGTGAAATAATCTGTTCGAATAGCCGCGTCCTCGGATATGGACTACTTGGAGAACTTATGTGGTTCATAGACAATTGAAAGTGGATACTCTAAAATACGCAAGATAAGCGTGAGTGCTATGGATGGCCTTCTCGTAGGGAGACGGAAGTGGATCCATAGTGGTGTATTGATTGGTGAATATGTGGACTCGTGTGCGCTATCCAACCTCAAAGAAAGCACTTGTAGTCGTAGTATAGGTTAGCCAAGAGTCAAAGCTGGCTTGCTGCAATGAACTCCACAACCCCTTCATTGATACTTGTGCATATGTAGTTAGTTCTGATGTAAGTCTTGCTGACTACTCTTGTACTCACGTTAGCTTATTTATGTTTTGCAGAGGAGACGTTGGTCTCATTAGTGATTGTTTCAACGTGAAGTTCGATGTTGACCGGGTTAGCTTGGGAATCCCAAACAGAGGTCTGGTTCCTTTGGTAGGGTCGTTGTAGCTTTTCAAGCTCCTCTAGCCACTTTTGTAGATGTCTGTACCCAGACATGTTTTAACTTCCACTTGCTTGTTTGAATGCTATGTATGTTGGGTCTTGTGATCCCTGCTTGTAACATCCTATTGTAATGGCTCTTCCGAGCCTTCTAAATAAATGTTGTAATGTTGTATGGTTATGTTGTGATGCCATAGTTGTATCTATGCATATCGGGCATGTCGTACGTACGTGTGACGTGCAACGGTATGTATGGGATCCGACACCTAGTTGTGTGCCTTTAGTAGTACTCTTTACGGGGAACTGCCTCTTTGTGCTTCCATCGAGCTTGGTAGCTTGCTACTGCTCCGGACACATTGATTGACCGACATGTATCCTTCTTTGCTGCTGTGTCTGTCCCTTCGGGGAAATGTCTCGCAGTGTAATGGAGTCCCTGTAGCCTGCTACGACTCGTCTACGTGCAGTGATGACATTTATGTCCCACGGCGTAATGGAGTCCTTGTAGCTTGCTATGACTCGTCTACACACGCTAGAGATCGACACCTGCATTGCTGGGTTACGTATGCCAGTCCCTATACGGATGTGCCACTTGGGTTCTACGACTAGTCATGTCAGCCCGGGTTCTTTGACATTTGAATGCTAGTGACACTTTCACATACGTGAGTCAAAAGATGCAAACGGTCCCGGCCCAGGTAAGGTGGCAGCCGTGGAGATAACCGTGCGTGAGACCACAAAGTGATGTGATGTGTTACATGCTGGATTCGTATGGCTTAGGATTGGGGTCCCGACAGCTTTGGTATCAGAGCTTGACTGCCTGTAGGATTACCAAGCCAAACTGGTCGATGTTGAGTCTAGAACTGCTCTAGTTATATAAGGGAATTGATTGTGGAAGGGAACGTAAGGCTCTTTTACTCCTTTCCTTATGTTATTCTAATTCCGAGTCACCCTCTTCTTTATTCTACGGGGATTATCTATCTATTAGGAGGACGAGTTACTATGATGGAGACCTGTAGGAAAGATGTTGTCTTTCTGGATCGATGCCTCTATAAGAACGCTTGTCATGTTGTCAGTTGTCTTGTAGGTTGCCTCATATTTCATGCCCGTACAGCCGTTATGCTGTTCAAGTTATTCAAGAATTCAAAATCATCTGATGCAATTGCAAAAACTCTTTCATCTCGAGTCAATGTCTTTCAGGCCAGATAAAGCACACTAATTGTTGAGTTGAGGTACTTTATTACCTCGACGTGTTTGATGAAGGTGTTTAGGAAACCTTATTGTTTTGGTGAACCACCCAATAGTCTAGTGGTGTCTTTTGTATCCAGTGTGATAATACTGGCCATCATTATCAAAAGCATGTTGTGATGCTACTTAGTCAATAGGTATTCTGTATCTGGGTTCTTGAACCCAAGGACCATTCTACTCATTCCCGTTGATAGTATTTGCTCGTTCCTTTAGGATATTAGTAACCTTGTTATAGTCCTCAAGAATTGTGGTATATCATTCTTCCACTACTATGAATCATTTATGGTAGAAGTTCTTTGTGAATGGAAGATCACGACATGAGTGCTCTTGATGAGTTCTCCATTCCCTACTTGTGACTGTGCCAATCCTTCATTTCTGCATGGATTTTCTGAAAGAAACGTGTTGATGTAGTGACCCGACCTGAAAGGTCGAATCTTCGGTGTTTCCGTACCATCCCAAGATCATGCTGGTACACACATGGTACATCAATGTATATATCAAAGGGAAATCACACAACATTATATTAATCGAAAACTCATATCGAGTCCTTTATTACAATAATCATTACAATAAAGTGGCCGAAGGCCAACTCATGAGAATAACTAAGTCTTGCGGAAGCGTCGAAGCTAGATGAGTCCATCTGACTCCAAGGGCATCTCACCGAGCGTAGAACGTGTCCTCACTCCAGGTCGGAAAAGTACTCTGCAACATGATACGTTGCAGCCGTGTAGGTCAGCATATGGAATATGCCGGCAAAGTCACAAGAGAGGGGTGAAAAGATAATCATCTAATCTATATGCATATATGGCAGGTGGGGTGGTAAGTTTTTGCGAAAAAGCCAATTTTTCCTACATCAAGAGAGCGGTAAGCAAAAATTATTACTAAGTTGGTTGATTAATGAGATGGTTCCACCAACCAATTCTCATACCCAAGTTATTAATACCCACATCATCATATTAATTGTGTTGAGAGTTTCCGGAAGTTTCAGTTCCTTTGGCTCAAGTCGTCCATGACCGTGGACACGGCTAATCGATTAGGTTTGAGTACTCTGCAGACTTTTGCACACGTTCCCCACAATATTTGGTCGCCTCCGTTTGATTTCTCGCACTTCAGGGTGTTTGAGAAACGGATGACCAAAACATGGTCTTCCAAAGGGTTTCCCTGCGACTCTGTCGGTGCCCATCCTTTCCTACCGTTCTTCTACATCTCATAGCACCGCCTGTCCAGGGTCACCACGATATCCAACCAAGCCAGAGCCCATAATGACTTGTGGCTGTGCAGGTAAGCCTTGGGTCTTAAAGCATCCATCCATCTCTTTGTGCCTGGGTGGATCTTTCCGCGTGAATACTGGCCATCTCCAGCAACACCTAGGCAAATCCACTGGTTTCTCCAGGGTGCCGTTCAACCATCATCCACCCAGAGGTAAGTTGAAAACTCGGAGTCTTGAAGTCTTGATCGTTATGGAGGTCTTGTAATTAATCTCACAACTCTCATGAATCACACAACCAACCCCGTGTACTAATAGCATAGCAAAATTGAATCAACGTTTCCCGGGGCCAAAGTGACAAGAGTTGAGAAGAGGTACCTACCACATGATACTACAACATTAACCAAGTTTCCAACTAACCTACTTTGCATGCAATTGGGGTGATGGAAGAACTAATGCAATAAAAACATGGGTAAAGATGATCAAAGTGACTTGCCTGATTGATGATCTTCATACGTGAGTGACTCTAGGTAACAAGCTTCGCACTCCGGATAATCTAACGAAGAAAACAAGAGCACTCAATAAGCATACAACAAAATATGTAATTCCCAAACATCAACAATGAACTAGTAAACAATCAAGACAAAAACAATGCACACATCACAAACAAGAAAAACACACAAGGTTTTGTTTTCTAAAAGATGATTGATAAAACACTACTAACACAATGAAACCTATTTGTAATAACAGAACAATAGTTGACAACAAGAAAACAATAAAATATTTTATTAATAACAGAATTGAATTCATTAAAGTTTGTTGGGAAAAACTTTAGTAAAGTTTTTAAAGTTTTGATAAACACAATATGAAACAACTATAGTTTTACTAACAAAAGAGCAAAACAAAACTTATTATTTATTAACAAAACATGTTCTTAACAGGAAAGAATTTACAAATAAACTTGTCTTAGAAAACAAAATTAAACTATAGTTCAAATTTTATAGTTCAAATTTGAAATTTAAAGGTATAGGGTGAAACTACATGAAAAATGTGAGCTATTGCAAAAAGAATCAACTCAAAACATTAAATAGAGTAAAAGATATAGCTAAACAAATTTTCTAAAACATTTTGTTAACTAAAACTAAACAAAAAAGAAAAAAAATTCTACGGGACGGCCAGGGTGACGTGGCAGGTTCCTATTGGCTGGCTAGCGCGTGCATGTGGGCGTTTCGGGCGGTCGACCGGACCGAAAAGAAAAACGGTTCGGGCTAAGGGGGTTCTAATCCTAGCCGTTCCCTATCGATCCTACGGTCTAGGGGAAAAGCCGGCGACTTACTAGAGGGGAGGAAGATCTCCGGCGATGGTGGCGGCGGCCGGTGGTCGGAGGAGGTCGGGGAAGCGTCTCCGGTGGTCGAGGGAGGCAGAGGAGGAGCTCAGGCGACAGCGGCGGTCCTCCGGCGTCGAGTGGTGGCGTCGGTGCGGCGAGGGGAGGAGTGGAGCGACGGGCACGGTGGTCGAGAGCTTCGGGAGTGGCAGGGCTCCGGCGAGGGGATTTGGCGGCGGTCTGGCGACGGGAGAGAGGGGCTCGGGGTGGAAACGAAACACGGAGGAGGGGCGCTATTTATAGAGTGCTCGGGTGGGTGCGGGGAGGAGAGAGGAGGGAGATCTGGGGAGGGATTCCCGGCGGCGGCGGCACGCGCGCGAGGAGAGGGATGACCACGCATGGTCATCGGGCGGTCGGGGTGGGGCCCATTGTCAGCGAGTGAGAGAGCGGCAGTTGCGCGTCGGTCGGCCGGCTAGTAATGAGTTCGCGAGTAACTTCCCGTGGGCCGGCCCGTTTAATTAGAAAAACCGTTACTGTTTTTAATAGTCAGAGCAGTAAAACCTCTTTAAAAGCATTCAAAACATTTCTAAATATAGGAGTATTATATATCAAAATTAACATAATAATAAATGCCATTTATTGAACATTTTTATTCTGTCATTTGAATACTTTGAAAAAAATAATATTTTCAGAAATTGCCTAATTGTTTTTAAATCCTTTTTGCAAATATTTTCAAAACAACTCCTGGTTGTTTTTATTCAAATAAGTCACCAAATAGTCCCTGGTGTGGAGTGTCATGTTCCTCCTCTCTTATTTGAACTTTTTACCAAGAATTTCATATAGGTGAAAACCACACATTGAAAATAGAAAGGGGTTTCAGAAATTCAGAGAAGGCATTTCAACTAATACATGTATTCAAGCAATGATGATGATAGATGCATAGCTATATTTCGTAACATTGCAAAATGGAATTTTGGGATGTTACAAACCTACCCACCTTAAGATGAATCTCGCCCTCGAGATTCGGGTTGGCTAGAAAATAGGTGCGGGTGGTCTCTACGAAGATCTCCTTCGCGTTCCCAGGTGGCTTCTTCCTCGGTGTGGTGACTCCACAAAACCTTAGAGAACTTGCTGATCTTGCTGCGGGTAACTCTATTGGCAATCTCGAGGATTCTGACAGGCTTCTCCTCGTAAGTCAGATCACTGTCAAGTTGTATGGCCTCTACGGGCACTTTGTCTCTCAAAGGGATATCAGTCATCTCAGCATGACATTTATTCAGCTGGGACACATGGAAAACATTATGAATTCCGGATAATCCTTCCGACAATTCCAGCTTGTATGCAGCTTCGCCTCTACGTTCAAGAATTTTGTAGGGGCCTATGAATCTGGGTGCTAACTTTCCTTTAACACCAAACCTCTTGATTCCTCGAAGCGGGGACACACGAAGATATGCTCGGTCTCCCACTTCATACGTCACTTCTTTACGTTTGCTGTCAGCATAACTCTTCTGTCGAGATTGAGCTATCTTGAGTCTGTCGCGAATTAGCTTGACTTTCTCTTTAGAATCTCGGATAAGGTCGGGACCAGAAAGTTGTCGGTCTCCAACACCATCCCACGTCAACGGTGTTCTGCACCTCCTTCCGTATAAGGCTTTGAAAGGGGCCATCTTCAGACTGGTCTGATAACTGTTGTTGTACGAGAATTCTGCGTAAGGTAAGTTGTCATCCCAACTAGATCCATAATCTAGCGCACAAGCTCTCAACATTTCTTCCAGAATCTGGTTGACTCTCTCAGTCTGTCCATCGGTCTGCGGATGAAAAGCTGTACTGAACTCCATCCTTGTACCCAAAGTTTCATGTAACTGATGCCAAAACTTTGAGGTAAATTGTGTTCCTCTATCTGACACGATACTCCTCGGAACTCCATGCAGACATACGATCCTGGTCATATATATCTTGGCTAGCTTAGCGCTGGTATAGGTGGTCTTCACTGGAATGAAATGAGCTACCTTGGTCAAGCGATCGACCACTACCCAGATGGAATCATAACCTGAACGGGTCCTGGGTAGTCCTGTGATGAAGTCCATACCAAGCTTTTCCCATTTCCACTCGGGTACCGGCAAAGGTTGGAGTAACCCTGCTGGTTTCTGATGTTCCGCCTTTACTCGCTGACAAACATCACATATTGCAACGTGTTCCGCAATATCCTTCTTCATACCTGTCCACCAATAACTTTCCTTCAAATCCAGGTACATCTTGGTGTTGCCTGGGTGTATCGAGTAAGATGAATCATGGGCTTCTTGAAGTATCAACTTCCTGAGCTCTGGGTCATTGGGCATATAGATTCGGTTCTCAAACCACAGAGTTCCTTGCTCATCCTCACGAAAACCTTTGGCTTTACCATCTTTCATTCTTTGCTTAATCTCAGCTATTTCCTTATCCGTCTTCTGGATTTCACGAATTCTTTCGGTCAAGGTGGACTGGATCTCCAGTGTGGCAACATATCCGCTTGGAACTATCTCTAGCTTGAGCTCTCTGAGATCACCGGCTAACTCTTGGGGTAATCCTCCCGCTGTGAGTGTGTTCACATAAGTTTTCCGACTCAAGGCATCGGCTACAACATTAGCCTTACCTGGATGGTAGTGTAATCTCATGTCATAGTCCTTCATTAACTCTAACCATCTCCTCTGTCTGAGGTTCAACTCTTTCTGCGTGAAGATATATTTCAGGCTCTTATGGTCGGTGTAGACATCACAACTATTTCCGATAAGGAAATGTCTCCAGGTCTTGAGTGCGTGCACTACGACTGCTAGTTCCAAATCATGGGTAGCATAATTCAACTCATGAGGTCGTAGTTGTCTGGATGCATAAGCTACAACCTTTCCATCTTGCATGAGTACTCCTCCAAGTCCTTGACGTGAAGCATCACAATAAACCTAGAAGTCCTTCCGAATATTGGGCAAAATCAACACTGGGGCTGTGACCAAACGTTTCTTCAACTCCTGGAAACTGGCTTCACATTCCTCAGTCCAAATATACTTAGACTCATTCTTCAACAACTCTGTCATGGGCTTGACAATCTTTGAGAAATTCTCAATGAATCTCCGGTAATATCCGGCTAGTCCGAGAAAACTGCGGATCTCCTTAACTGAGGTGGGTGATTTCCACTCAGTGATGGCTTCAACCTTAGCGGGGTCCACTGCTATTCCATCTCCGAAAATAACATGTCCAAGGAATCTGACTTCCGTCAGCCAAAATTCACATTTGCTGAACTTGGCATATAACTGATGTTCTCTAAGCTTCTCCAGAACTAAACGCAAATGTTCCTTGTGTTCTTCCTTGTTCTTGGAGAATATCAAAATGTCATCGATGAACACCATGACAAACTTGTCCAGGTATTCCATGAACACCTTGTTCATCAAATTCATGAAGTAGGCAGGAGCATTAGTCAATCCAAAGGACATGACAATATACTCATACAAGCCATACCTTGTGGTGAAAGCTGTTTTGGGTATATCCTATTCACGAATCTTCAGTTGGTGATACCCTGATCGAAGATCGATCTTGGAGAATACTTTGGCGCCTACTAGCTGATCAAACAAGTCATTAATCATCGGCAGAGGGTACTTGTTCTTGATAGTCACCTCGTTCAAGGCACGATAATCGACTACCATTCTAAAGGTTTTATCCTTCTTCTCCACCAAAAGAACTGGGGCTCCCCAAGGTGAAGAACTTGGGCGAATATACCCTTTGTCCAATAACTCCTTAATTTGCTTCTTGATTTCCAACAAATCATTTGCGGGCATCCGATAGGGTCTCCTGGAAATTGGGGCTGTCCCTGGTTGTAGCTCTATTAGGAACTCAATCTCCCTATCTGGTGGCATGCCTGGTAATTCTTCCGAGAATACATCCAGAAAGTCTTTTACCACAGGTACTTCCTCCTGAACAACTCCTGTGAGAGAATTTAATCGAGCACTCATCTGGGTGCGTCGAGATACATACTTAATCCTCTTGTTCTCCGGGGTGGTGAGTGAAACAGACTTCCTAGGGCAATCAAGATTTCCTTCATACTTGGTCATCCAATCCATGACTAGGATTACATCCAATCCCTGGGATTCTAAGACGATGAGGTCGGTGGGAAAAACATGGTTTCCTATATTGAGTTTCAGGGCATGGCATCCTATCCCTGCCATCATCATACCTCCTGGGGAACTGACCTTAATGGGCTGACTAAGGGTTTTGGTGGGCAAACCATACTTATCCACAACTACCGTTGATATGAATGAATGAGTTGGACCGGAATCAAAAAGTACTGTAACAGGACGTGAATGCAATAAAAACTTACCAACCACAGTCTCGGGTTGATCATAGACTTCTTCCACGTCGAGGTGGTTCACCTGGGCACGAGGAAACGGATTTGGCTTCTTGGCTGCGGCGTTGCCGTTTCCATTTCCCTGCTTGCTCTGGGGACACTCAGTAGCATAGTGCCCTGTCTTCTGGCACTTGAAACAGGTGATGTGGCTCAGATCCTTCTAAGTAGGAGCGTGACGGTGCTGGTTGTTGTTCCCATTCCCATTGTCAGTCTTGAAGTTGCCATAGTTGGGATGGACATTTCCATTTCCTCCATGGTTGTGGCCTCCATGGTTGTGCATGGCATGAGTGTGCCTTCCAAACTTACCGGTCCCTGATCCGGTATTCCCTGGGTACGGGGAGTAGCGGGGCTTCTGATGAGCTCTAGAGTTAAACTTCGCCTGAGTGTACTTCCTCTTGCAGTTCTCAATTTGCTGCTGCTTTCCCTCCAAGATGAGGGCCTTGTCCACCAGATCTTGGTAGTTGTTGAAGGTAGCCACTACCAGCTGCATGCTCAACTCATCGTTGAGTCCTTACAGAAGCTTCTCTTGCTTGGCCACATCATCGGCCACATCTCCTGGTGCATAACGGGCCAATGTGCTGAAGTCGTCCACGTACTGGGCCACAAAGCGATTTCCCTAGCGCAAGTTGCGAAACTCGCGCTTCTTCAGACTCATGGCTCCAGCTGAAACATGTGCGGTGCGGAAAGCTTTCTTGAACTACTCCCAAGTTATATCAGCAATAGGATATGTGGTGGTGTAGTTCTCCCACCATGAAGTTGCTGGTCCTTCCAATTGATGTGCGGCAAAGCACACTTTCTCAGCATCAGTACATCCAGCGGTGACTAGTTCTCTCTCCATCTTACGGAGCCAGTCATCTGCCACAATGGGCTCAGTGCTGCTGGACAAAGTTGGAGGGTTCAACCTCAGAAAACGGGTGAGATTGTCAGCCTGGGGTGGATGGTGGTGGTTGTTGTTCTGGTTGTTGGTCTGATTCTGGATCAATAGCTGCATCAGTGCATTCTGCTGCTGAAGAAGTTGCGTGAGTTCCGGCGGGAAGGTGAAGTCGGACTCACGTCGTGGAGGCATCTTGCTGTTTTTCAGAGGGGTGAGAATTAGAATAGAACAAGGGCCTAAAAGGAGAAATTCACCACCCATATGCAATGCAACAAACATATCACACCAAACACTCATTCATTTATTCAATCAAGGTCAAACATCGAGAATACAAGTCTCAATCAAACTACACATCGACCTACGCTCTTAACGTTGAAAATAAAAGATACATGGAGGGCATAACTAAAGTTTTCCTAAGAAGTACATGGTGACTCAGTCTCCTCCAGTGGTGCTCTCCTCATAATCATCATCGTCGCTGATGAAAGGAGCCAAGTCTCCCTCAGGATGAAGATTTTCACCCATGTCCATCTGTTCCTCCAGAGTGGCGATGCGAGTGTTCAGCTTGTCGATCCTCTCTAAGAAATCCTTCACCTCATACTCATGCTCGTACTCGGCTTCCCGTAAGTCGGCTTCGAGGTCAATCTCACGGTTCATCAGATTCTTGATTGTCTTTGTATCAGCACGAACTCGAAGCTCCAGAGTCCTAATGTGAGTCTCCAAGGTTTGGATATAGGAAATGGTGGTGTCTGCAGTGGGAGGGGTTATGATGTTTCCATTGGCATCTCTGCGACAAACCACGCTGAGTCCTGGTGAAATGATTCTACCTCTGTATTCCTCCTGAATACATCCAAGGGCACGATGAATGGCCTTGTCTCTTCCAAGTATCCAGCTGGGTGCCACAAACTTGAAGTCGATGGGTTCCTTCCGATTCCCAAAGGTCTTCCCTGGGATGTGCACCTCGATCCTGTAGCGTCCATCTTGTGGGAAGGACATGATAGGAGTCCCGGTGATGCTCGGCGAAGCAATCCTTACGTCCTTGACGATCCTCATCAGCTCCTTACCAAAAGGCATCGTTGCATCAGGCTGGCAAAACTCTGTGATCAACACTGGGATGAAGGTGGCCATCTATAAATTTTGAAATCATCAGAGAGAAGTCAGAAATGAGTAGATGAGAGTATAAGAATTTTAAAGACAAAGAGAAATAAGTCCTAAGGCTTTCCAATCCTAGAGGTTACGTCCTACGATCAGCGTGTGCTCTGATACCATTTCTGTAGCGACCCGACCTGAAAGGTCGAATCTCCGGTGTTTCTGTACCATCCCAAGATCATACTGGTACACACACGGTACATCAACGTATATATCAAAGGGAAATCACACAACATTATATTAATCGAAAACTCATATCGAGTCCTTTATTACAATAATCATTACAATAAAGTGGCCGAAGGCCAACTCATGAGAATAACTAAGTCTTGCGGAAGCGTCGAAGGTACATGAGTCCATCTGACTCCAAGGGCATCTCACCGAGCGTAGAACGTGTCCTCACTCCTGGTCGGAAAAGTGCTCTGCAACATGATACGTTGCAGCCGTGTAGGTCAGCATATGGAATATGCCAGCAAAGTCACAAGAGAGGGGTGAAAAGATAATCATCTAATCTATATGCATATATGGCAGGTGGGGTGGTAAGTTTTTGCGAAAAAGCCAATTTTTCCTACATCAAGAGAGGGGTAAGCAAAAATTATTACTAAGTTGGTTGATTAATGAGATGGTTCCACCAACCAATTCTCATACCCAAGTTATTAATACCCACATCATCATATTAATTGTGTTGAGAGTTTCCGGAAGTTTCAGTTCCTTTGGCTCAAGTCGTCCATGACCGTGGACACGGCTAATCGATTAGATTTGAGTACTCTGCAGACTTTTGCACACGTTCCCCACAAGATTTGGTCGCCTCCTTTTGATTTCTCGCACTTCAGGGTGTTTGAGAAACGGATGACCAAAACATGGTCTTCCAAAGGGTTTCCCTGCGACTCTGTCGGTGCCCATCCTTTCCTACCATTCTTCTACATCTCGTAGCACCGCCTGTCCAGGGTCACCACGATATCCAACCAAGCCAGAGCCCATAATGACTTGTGGCTGTGCAGGTAAGCCTTGGTTCTTAAAGCATCCATCCATCTCTTTGTACCTGGGTGGATCTTTCCGCGTGAATACTGGCCATCTCCAGCAACACCTAGGCAAATCCACTGGTTTCTCCAGGGTGCCGTTCAACCATCATCCACCCAGAGGTAAGTGGAAAACTCGGAGTCTTGAAGTCTTGATCGTTATTTAGGTCTTGTAATTAATCTCACAACTCTCATGAATCACACAACCAACCCCGTCTACTAATAGCATAGCGAAATTGAATCAACATTTCCCGGGGCCAAAGTGACAAGAGTTGAGAAGAGGTACCTACCACATGATACTACAACATTAACCAAGTTTCCAACTAACCTACTTTGCATGCAATTGGGGTGATGGAAGAACTAATGCAATAAAAACATGGGTAAAGATGATCAAAGTGACTTGCCTGATTGATGATCTTCGTACGTGAGTGACTCTAGGTAACAAGCTTCGCACTCCGGATAATCTAACGAAGAAAACAAGAGCACTCAATAAGCATACAACAAAATATGTAATTCCCAAACATCAACAATGAACTAGTAAACAATCAAGACAAAAACAATGCACACATCACAAACAAGAAAAACACACAAGGTTTTGTTTTCTAAAAGATGATTGATAAAACACTACTAACATAATGAAACCTATTTGTAATAACAGAACAATAGTTGACAACAAGAAAACAATAAAATATTTTATTAATAACAGAATTGAATTCATTAAAGTTTGTTGGGAAAAACTTTAGTAAAGTTTTTAAAGTTTTGATAAACACAATATGAAACAACTATAGTTTTACTAACAAAAGAGCAAAACAAAACTTATTATTTATTAACAAAACATGTTCTTAACAGGAAAGAATTTACAAATAAACTTGTCTTAGAAAACAAAATTAAATTATATAAAACTCTGTTAAAAGAAATCTATTACTAAACTAGTTTCTTTAATCAAATTAAACCTATTTGAAAAGAAGTTGTGATTCCTATATTAACAAAGAAATAAACTAAACAATTTTATATTTTTATTAACAGTAAGTAAAACAGTAAATGTTCAAGCAACAGAACCTACTAAATCAAATTAAAACTAAATCTAATTGAAACTAACTAAAACTAAGTAAATAAAACTATACTATAATACTAGGCAGATTCTGTTTATAGCTAAAACACTCATAAGAATCATCCTAAAAATCCTCAAACTAAACAATAAGATAGTCCTAACTAATACCAAGTAGTAGCAAAAAGATTCATATCCAAATCTATTTTCAAACTCTAGTTATTCAGATTTGAATGTTTTGAGAAAATGTGATTCAATTCAAATTTTATAGTTCAAATTTGAAATTTAAAGGTACAGGGTGAAACTACATGAAAAATGTGAGCTATTGCAAAAAGAATCAACTCAAAACGTTAAACAGAGTAAAAGATATAGCTAAACAAATTTTCTAAAACATTGTGTTAAATAAAACTAAACAAAAAAGAAAAAAAATCTACGGGACGGCCAGGGTGACGTGGCAGGTTCCTATTGGCTGGCTAGCGCGTGCATGCGGGCGTTTCGGGAGGTCGACCGGACCGAAAAGAAAAACGGTTCGGGCTAAGGGGGTTCTAATCCTAGCCGTTCCCTATCGATCCTACGGTCTAGGGGAAAAGCCGGTGACTTACCAGAGGGGAGGAAGATCTCCGGCGATGGTGGCGGCGGCCGGTGGTCGGAGGAGGTCAGGGAAGCGTCTCCGGTGGTCGAGGGAGGCAGCGGAGGAGCTTAGGCGACAGCAGCGGTACTCCGGCGTCGAGTGGTGGCGTCGGTGGGGCGAGGGGAGGAGTGGAGCGAGAGCTTTGGGAGTGGCAGGGCTCCGGCGAGGGGATTTGGCGGCGGTCTGGCGACGGGAGAGGGGGCTCGTGGTGGAAACAAAATGCAGAGGAGGGGCGCTATTTATAGAGTTCTTGGGTGGGTGCGGGGAGGAGAGAGGAGGGAGATCTAGGGAGGGATTCCCGGCGGCGGCGGCGCGCGCGCGAGGAGAGGGATGACCGCGCGTGGTCATCGGGCGGTTGGGGTGGGGCCCATTGTCAGCGAGTGAGAGAGCGGCAGTTGCGCGTCGGTCGGCCGGCTAGTAATGACTTCGCGAGTAACTGCCCGTGGGCCGGCCCGTTTAATTACAAAAACCGTTACTGTTTTTAATAGTCAGAGCAGTAAAACCTCTTTAAAAGCATTCAAAACATTTCTAAATATAGGATTATTATATATGAAAATTAACAGAATAATAAATGCCATTTATTGAACATTTTTATTCTGTCATTTGAATACTTGAAAAAAATAATATTTTCAGAAATTTCCTAATTGTTTTTAAATCCTTTTTGCAAATATTTTCAAAACAACTCCTGGTTGTTTTTGTTCAAATAAATCACCAAATATTCCCTGGTGTGGAGTGTCATGTTCCTCCTCTCTTATTTGAACTTTTTACCAAGAATTTCAAATAGGTGAAAACCACACATTGAAAATAGAAAGGGGTTTCAGAAATTCAGAGAAGGCATTTCAACTAATACATGTATTCAAGCAATGATGATGATAGATGCATAGCTATATTTCATAACATTCCAAAATGGAATTTTGGGATGTTACAGTTGAACTATGTTCAACATATTCAATCTATGCATCTACAACACAAGAAAAATCATGAGCTCTTGAGTTACCCCTCTTCAGTTGCATTCTGACCTTTATCTATCAATGTATAGTCAAGAGTATATCATGCATTGAGTTACCAATGTCATCTATTCTTGTGGTCTGTCAAGCCATTCTATTCGAAGAATGACTAGGAGAAGCAAACTCCCGTACCTCATCCATTTCTTGGATTGGGTCAAAGCAGTTGTGTTCTACAGATCAAAATGTTAATTCAGCTTTTGCTCTGTTCTACCCTGAGGTATTACCCTCTTTATGTCAAGATTATCATGAGAACTGTACTCCCTCTTATGAAATCTTGATGTAGTGATACTTCTCGCCATCATAATTCATTCTCGGTCTCTGTGTTGTTTGTAACCAGGATACCGACAAGGAATCGTGATGTGTGCAATCAATACTCCTAGCAACTTTGTTGCTTGGTAGTTAATGGACAATAATCTCACTCTTGGGGTGATGATCATTGAATTGTCATACTAAGATTGATCGTGCCACCTAGTCCATTTTCCATGGTGCACTTTTTGATCAACGAGTTAGGATTGTATTAATCTTTTGCTCTGTTGATCATATCGTCTTGTCTTGTAACGCAAGATTGTTCTTGAGCTTGATAACATATCGGTGGATCGTGATTTTCCTATTATCTTCTCGGAAGTATCACCAAGGTGTTCCTTGATCGTTATGTTGAGTTCGTGATCAAGATGGTTTTTCTATAAACCATCCCTTCTCCAAGAATCCGTGTTGGATATCCCAGAACTAGTTGGTTAAGCTAAACAACAACTTGGAGAGTTGGAAGATAGAAGCTTGATCTAACTTAGCTCATGATAAAGGAATATCTTGTGCTTTTGTGCTCGTATGTGTAGAAGAAAGGTGATATCCACATCGATTGATCCTTGTGACCAATTGATGCACCTATCATCTTGTACAACCATTGATCTGAGTTTGGGCTATCGTCAAATCAAAATCAGAACCAAAGATCTTCCTAAATGTTGTTTTACTCGCGAATGTATCCTTGAGCATACACCATTATATCTTTCGGTCTGACCAATGCTATCACCTTGTTTCCATAAGTTGTGGAATTCCGTCTACATGGATATTTTGATGAATTGTTGTTAAGCCCATTGACAAACATTTTCATCCCTTCCATGACTCATGATGAACATGAGGCTAGTGTTGGAAACTTTGTAGGAATATATTCATGTCTTGTACATGAATCTTATGCATGGTGTAAGAAGTGACTCACTCTTGGTTCATGTGCTTATGGTGCAAGTTGCCGCCATGAACTCGAGAAAGGTCGTTTTGTTTTCATTGGAATCATCCCAAGTCAGTCATGCAAATGCGAAGTATTCTATGGTTTGGTAGAATGATCATCTCCATTCCACATGCAATCCCTAGCACACCAAGCCACTGATTGAGTTGTTCAAGGAAAATAAGTTCTTTCTTAAGAGCTAATCCAGACTTATGTAAGAACTTCGCTAATTCCTAATGATGGTTCCTAACCAGAACTCAGAAGTGTTTTGTTATAAGGTTATGTATCTTGCAATTCAGCTCAAGTTTTGGAGTTGGCTTCCGTAGTTCATTTCCCGAGAATCTCGCAATGTCATCTCTTCGATTTGTGTTGTAACATTTCACTTTCAGACATGCTGAGTTTGGAATATCCTCACACCAACCATATCTGAATCTCGGGCAGATATGATGGTGGGAACATTTTCAAAGTATAATAAGGGTCTCTCTGTAACCCGACAAAGGAATGTTGTGGCTAACATACCTATCCAGAAGACCTATTATTATGATATCTTGAATCAGCAACCGTAGCCACTTCCCCATGAGGTTCTCATATGACTTTTTGAAAGTTGTTTCCCATGGACCCTTTGAGATCCCGAAGTCCGACCTTTACTTAATGCTCTAGATAGTAAACCTGACCTATGATTGGGTTACACTAGTACGTCAAGGAGAACATTAGAAGCGGAGTGCTAAATGTCTCTCGGTCGATCATCCAGATTTCGCTCCTTTGGCATAGCTAAGGTGAAACCTGAGAAAGTGTTGTCCTCCTTTGCATCTGCATCCTCCATCATTATTCATCATGGTAGTATGAGGTGTTGCCAGGATCCTTGGCATGGATGTTGGTAAAATCCTGATGAATATGGAGATGCTCAAGTTCTTGAGAGCACGCTCAGACACTGGGTTATACTCTTGGTATTACTTGGAATGTGCCTTCTAGCGCCGAGTTGTTTTATAGCTCTAGTTTCCATTCCGATCTGAGTATGCCATTCTTTCGAATTCCTTCAAATGATCGTTGTGAATTGCCTTAGGATGGTATGAAGAGTTTCAATGATCTATGGATCAAAAGTAATTCTTTTTGCCACTTAAGGGATAATCCTACGAGTCACCTTCTCTTAGGTGTCCGTAATGGTATTATGGCAATTAAATCCTCGCTACTTTCAAACCTCTTCACCATATGTTTTAGCGTGGAATTGTTGCCTACCAATTGAACCTCCGTCATCTGCCTCATTCTTTATTCTCAATGTGTGTTTGTGTCCCAGCTCGAGAGATGTTATTATTTCTCATTCCATGAGTTGGTCATGAGTGCTCGATCTTCGATAAGATTGAATCATGTAGATCTCTCTATTTTCGTTGTCTTTCTATGGGATGAATACTCCGAAGACAAAGATGTCAAGATCAGCAAGATGCCATAAATCAACATCTTCAAGGAGAGCAACTGGGTCGTGAAGATTGTGGTAGTGGTGCCCTTTTGTCCTCTTACCCTACGCTTGAATCTCGGGGCGAGATTCTTGTTTAGTGGGGGTGAGTTGTCGCAGACCTAGAAGTTGATTGCATTAGTTGCATCATGTGCATCATGTCATCATGCGAGAATTTAAATGAAACTTGAAATGGGGATTGCCAAACCCTAGCAGCTCATTAATTCATCCAAATTCCAACAATTGAATTTTCAATGATTTCAAAATACTCTTCAAAAATGTTCACTGTTTCTGATAAATGTTGGCAACAACATATGAGGTGACATCTTAATTTTCAGAACAAATTTAGCATTTTAAAATACCCATTAATGCTACTGAAATCAATTAATAAAGCATTATAAATGTGATAGTTGTCTAAAAATGTCCAAATCTTTTTGTGGAAATTTGAAATAATCAGACTATATTTTACAAAATATTGGGCATTTTTGTGCTAGGTATTTTGGCCTCACAAAAATTAAAAGAAGATTGTCAGAATAAAGAAAACTGGAAATTAAAGTAGAGAAGGAAGGGGGTTACCTGGCGCTTACCTGGCCTAGAGCCGGCCCAGCCCAGCTTCTTCCCCTGTCGTCTTCCTCCTCGCCAGGAGGACGAGGCGTGGCAGCTCGCCAAGCACCGACCTCCACCTCTTGCCCGTCCGCCTGCCTGTGCAAGGGGATTAGGCCCCAGAGCCGTCCTGATCGAGACGACCCCTCCCCTCTCTCTCCCTCACTCTCTTCCCTCTCCCCTGCTCCTCTCCCTCCCTCTGCTCGCCATGGTGGCTGCCAGACCTCGCCACAATTTGCTCCGTCTGGTGCATCCCCGAGCTCGTCGTGACCTCCAGGAGCCCCACAGTGAGCTCCACTCCATTTCCCCCCTCTTCCCATGCTTCCTCGCGCTCCATAGCCCGTGCCCGCACGCGACCGAACTCCGGCCGTCGCCAAAGTCGCCTTGGTCGTCAACTCCGGCGTTCCCGCGTCCTCTCGTTGCCCTAGATGGACGCGCGCAAGCCCCAGCTTGCCGTAGCTCCATCCCGCGTTCAGAACCGTTGCCGGACGGCGATTTCTGGCGAACTTCCGCCGTCGGTTTGGTCACCGCCGGTGGAACTCCGGCACCTTCCGACGTGGCTTAGTCATTAGGGTGTTAATCTCTAATTAGGCCACCTGTTAGTCGCTGACAGTGGGCCCACGCGCCTAATAAAACCCCTGGCTAACTTAAATAAGTGGGGTCATCCCCTGTGCCTATGACACACGGGTCCCACCAATCAGTTTGACCCTGGACCGCCCCTGGACCTGCTGACGTCATCCTGCCATCAGGATGACGCAGTAAAGCTTTTCAGGAAATTTAAATAAATCTAAATGACTTATTTATTTTTTCAGAAAATATTTAAAACTTCTAAAAATCATAGAAAATAATCTGTAAGTCAGATGAAAATAATTTATATAAAAAATGATCAGAAAAATCCAATGAATGTGTTTATGCCATGATCATGCATGTTTGAACAAGTTAACATCATCAAGTAGGACATTTTATGATTAGGCCAATATATGAAATATCATTTGGATTTGGAAATTCAAACTTGTTTGAATTCCACTTCAACCAATTTGACTAACCACTCCTCTAGGTTAGTTAAGTACCTCAATATGCCATGTCATACATCATGATTGTTGCATTGCATTGAATATATTCTTTCTTTCTGTTTGCCGGTGGTTATTCCCTCTCGGTAGACGATGATTCCGACGATGTGAACATTGACACTAATGAAGAGAAGTATATCTTCAGGATTGTCAGGCAAGCAAAACCCCCTTGAGCATACTGATATCAACCCACTCTCTCGCTCCTGCTCTCTTTTACTGCATTAGGACAACAGCGATTCAACTGTTACATGTCGACGGTAGTTGAACCCATTCCTTTGCATGAACTATCTTTGCCACAGTAAATAGTTGAAACCACTTAGCATGAGTAGCAACTGTGTGATCCTTGTTGTGCTTACTCATACATGCATGCTTAATTAATGCACCTGCTATGCTTAGAGTCGTGTCGTATCGGGTTTGATACATCTAGGTGATGGATCGAAATGGCAGTGTTCATGTCCTACGGTGTGAGAGCTAAGTGTGTGAACATGATTTGGTAAAGGTAATGATGAGAGGTCATGTAGGAGTACATGGCGGGTTGTCTCATCGGGACCGTCCTTAAGAACTGAGTTCAGTGTATGTTATCCAAGACAAGATACTACCACACATTGGGTTCCGGTAACTCGACCCCGCTCGACTTATTAATCGCCTAGACCTCTGTCCAGGAGTTGCAACTAGTTTCTGGATTTTGTAGGGAAAGTGTTGGCGGCCGTGTATAGTGCTGCCCGACGGGGTGGACTATGATGCGGTACAGACACAGTGGCACGGTGTACCAAGTGGCACCCAAACGGTGGGCTTGGGAACCCTGCGCACATCGTTTGAGGCCATAGCGGAAACTTCGGCCGGACTTCCGTGCGGGTTCAACCTCGGATAGGCGATAAACCTGGACTAGGGTCTTGTGTGGTTGACGGTCATGGCCGACGCCCATGCCAGTGCTTCCGCTTGACGGTTACCGAGATACATGACGTGCATATGGTGCTAAGTGGTGAGAGCGTGTGTGAAGAAGTATACCCCTGCAGGGTGAAATAATCTGTTCGAATAGCTGCGTCCTCGGATATGGACTACTTGGAGAACTTATGTGGTTCATAGACAATTGAAAGTGGATACTCTAAAATACGCAAGATAAGCGTGAGTGCTATGGATGGCCTTCTCGTAGGGAGACGGAAGTGGATCCATAGTGGTGTATTGATTGGTGAATATGTGGACTCGTGTGCGCTATCCAACCTCAAAGAAAGCACTTGTAGTCATAGTATAGGTTAGCCAAGAGTCAAAGCTGGCTTGCTGCAATGAACTCCACAACCCCCTTCATTGATACTTGTGCATATGTAGTTAGTTCTGATGTAAGTCTTGCTGAGTACTCTTGTTCTCACGCTTGCTTAATTTATGTTTTGCAGAGGAGACGTTGGTCTCATTAGTGATCGTTTCAACGTGAAGTTCGATGTTGACCGGGTTAGCTTGGGAATCCCAGACAGAGGTCTGGTTCCTTTGGTAGGGTCGTTGTAGCTTTTCAGGCTCCTCTAGCCACTTTTGTAGATGTCTGTACCTAGACATGTTTTAACTTCTGCTTGCTTGTTTGAATGCTATGTATGTTGGGTCTTGTGATCCCTGCTTGTAACATCCTATTGTAATGGCTCTTCCGAGCCTTCTAAATAAATGTTGTAATGTTGTATGGTTATGTTGTGATGCCATAGTTGTATCTATGCATATCGGGCATGTCGTGCGTACGTGTGACGTGCAACGGTTTGTATGGGATCCGACACCTAGTTGTGTGCCTTTAGTAGTACTATTTACGGGGAACTGCCTCTTTGTGCTTCCACCGAGCTTGGTAGCTTGCTACTGCTCCGGACACATTGATTGACCGGCATGTATCCTTCTTTGCTGTTGTGTCTTTCCCTTCGGGGAAATGTCTCGCAGTGTAATGGAGTCCCTGTAGCCTGCTACGACTCGTCTACGTGCAGTGATGACATTTATGTCCCATGGCGTAATGGAGTCCTTGTAGCTTGCTATGACTCGTCTACACACGCTAGAGATCGACACCTGCATTGCTGGGTTACGTATGTCTGTCCCTGTGCGGATGTGCCACTTGGGTTCTACGACTAGTCATGTCGGCCCGGGTTCTTTGACATCTGAATGCTAGCGACACTTTCACATATGTGAGTCAAAAGACGCAAACGGTCCCGGCCCAGGTAAGGTGGCAGCCGTGGAGATACCCGTGCGTGAGACCACAAAGTGATGTGATGTGTTACATGCTGGATTCGTATGGCTTAGGATCGGGGTCCCGACAATGAATGTCGTCCGACATAATTATCCATCACTGATCCATTGCCTACGAGATTTTCACATATTGATCTTTTCTAAGTTACTTTTCCGTTGATACTATTATAATCACTACAAATTGCTACTATCACTTTGCCACCGTTACCGTTACTTTCATATTACTTTGCTACTAAATACTTTGCTACAGATATTAAGTCTTTCAGGTGTAGTTGAATTGACAACTCAGCTGCTAATAGTCGAGAATATTCTTTGGCTCCCCTTGTGTCGAATCAATAAATTTGGATTGAATACTCTACCCTCGAAAACTGTTGCGATCCCCCTATACTTGTGGGTTATCAGGGCACGATGTCAAAGATCAAGTCTTCGCTGCGAAAGTTGTAGAGTGAGCCGAACACGACCTCTAGGTTTACTGAGCCCGTGCATCGGGCCTCCACGCCCGGGATCACTCCTTTGAAGGTAGTGCTGCTGGGCTTGATCCTTGATGGATCAATGCCCATCTTTTTCACCGTATCTGAGTAGATCAGGTTAAGGCTACTTCCTCCGTCCATTAGGACCTTTGTGAGGTGATACCCATCTATAATGGGATCTAGTACGAGGGCCGCCTAACCCCCATGACGGATACTGGTCGAATGATCATGTCGATCAAAGGTGATCAGGTATGCTGACCATGGGTTGTACTTCGGGGCTACGGGTTCCACCGCGTAGACTTCCCGGAGGGCACACTTCCTCTCCTTTTTTGGTATGTGGGTGGCGTATATCATGTTCACCGTTTTTACTTTGGAAGGGAACTTCCTTTGACCGCCACCCATTGGACCCCGAGGCTCATCTTCGTCCTTGCTGCGTGAGCTTTTGCCTGGTCTTCGGGTTGTATCTTGTCGGCTTGTTTAAACACCCAGCAGTTGCGGTGTGTGTGGTTGGCGGGCTTTTCCGAAGTTCCGTGGATTTGGCAAGGACTTTCCATGATATTTTTGAGCTGAGTGGGTCTGTCACGATTGCCTTTAGGGGGCTTCTTCCGCTGCCCAGGTCGGGAATTGCGGAATCCGACATTAACCGCCGTGTCATCGGCATTGTTACTATTGTGCCGGTGCTTATTTTTATGGCTCTTTGGCTTTGAGTTGCCATCCTTGGCTTCAGGTGCCACAGGATCTTCAGAATTGTGGCTGCGTCTAGCCAGCCAGTTATCCTCGCCCGCGCAAAAGCGGGTCATGAGGGAGGTAAGGGCAGACATAGTTCGAGGCTTGTCCTGGCCGAGCTGGCGGGCCAGCCATTCATCCCGAATATTATGCCGGAAGGAGGCTATGGCCAAAGAATCTGGACAGTCAATGATTTGGTTCTTCTTAGTCAAGTACCGATTCCAGAACTGCCGGGTGGGTTCGTCGGGCTTGTGAACAATGTTGATGAGATCAGAAGAGTCCAGCGAGCAAACATAGGTCCCCTGGAAGTTAGAGCAGAACGCGTCTTCCAGGTCTTCCTAGCATCCTATGCAGTTTTCGGGGATGCTGTTTAACCAGTGCCGAGCTGGCCCCTTAAGCTTAAGAGGTAGGTATTCGATGGCATGGAGATCATCTCCTCGTGCCATGTGGATATGGAGGAGGAAGTCCTCGATCCATGTAGTTGGGTCAGTGGTCCCGTCATACTGTTCTATATTAACGGGTTTAAACCCTTCGGGGAACTAATGCCGCATTACCTCGTCCATGAAACATAGAGGGTGAGCGGTGCCTCTGACCCATGCTATGTCGCGCCTGTATTCGGCGTCTGTATGGGGCCGGTTGCGTTCCCCGACCCCGTTGTTTTGGTCGAACCATGGTCTGTACTCGCCACGTCTATCGGGCGTGTATTCTCTGGATCCATAAATGGATGTAGTGCGGCCTGCTCTGTGATCCAGGTCATCTCGCAGGTCGAACGTGTCATCGGGCTCTAATGGCTCTTTGCCTCGTCTTCTGGCAATTGCCGGTATGTAACCAGTGTCTTCGGCTGTCTTGTCTCGACCACAAGGGGGGCGTTCCGGCTTGTCATATGAAGTACGGTTTGGAGATGGAGTATCAGTAAGTTCGTCATCAAATTGCGGTAGCAACTTTCTCCGAGGGTAGCTTTTGGGCTGGTTTGACGGGCCAATACCGTATACTTCCTCAGCTGAGATGATTTTTGTCCATAGATCATTGAGGTCAGCCTGTTCGGCTTTGAGTTACTGTTCTTTGGCCTTTAGGCTGTGAGATGTTGCTATGAGCTGTTGCCTGATTTCCAACTGTTCCTCGAGGTTATCAGGGATCTACAAATCATCGGCTTATGGTATATCTTCCTCCTCGACGGGGGGAAGGTAAACTTCACCTTTGGGGTTATTGACGGTATCAGGGTCGTTTTGATCCTCAGGCTCTTCCGGACCCTCAAACGGGTGCTTGGGGATGTCGGGATTGTCATGATCGGCGGGGCCATTATCTTCCCCGTTGCTGCTAATAGCTCTTCTTCCCTTTTTGCTTTTGGACCACTTATGCGATTTCCGGCGCCTTGATGGCGCATCACCCGATTTTTCACCGTTGTTTTGAGGCGTATTATCGCCGTTGGTGGCAGGAGTGTCCACCATGTAGACGTCGTATGTAGAAGTGGCGGCCCAACTCCTAGTGTTAAAGGGGGTGGGGGCACAGTCCTCTTCATCCATGTATTCTGCCTCCTTGGAGGCATAGTTTAGCACGTTGGTTAAGTCTTCGATGGTGGCTATTAAAATGTGTGGTGGGTGGGTCCAAAAATCTGTCCTTGCTCGAACTATAACCGGGATGGGTGTAGATCGGGGCTGGATCACCGGTGATCCTCATCGACGAGAATGGCTCCAAGGTCTCGTCAAACGTTGAGGGCCCGATCGGATCCAAGTATTCGGAACTCACGGAGTCAACCCCCGTGAGGCCCACCCATGGGGAGTGTTCGGCAGGAACACATGTTTGGTCACATGGCTTGAAGGCTAGACCGAGATGAGAGATCGGACTGCTGCCATGGGTGACCCCATTGACATGTCCGAGGAAGGCGCTCGAGGTTAAGGCCTCAGAGTCCTCGGGGGCTACATGCGAAGCCTTAAGCTGGATTAGTGACAGGTCACCTCGAGGGTCGACAAAGAACTCTAAGTTTCCAAATCTGACCTCTTGATCAGGGGCGAAGCTCTCGACGCGGCCGAGATGTTCGACGGAATCCACATGCATCACAACGCTGCCAAAGGCGAAGATCTTCTCGGGGATGAAAACGTCCATGTTGCGAACCTCTTCGTTGATGAAGAGACGAGGCATCGATTCCATCTTCCTCACAGAGGAACTCTCAATGAAAGCACCAATGTCGGTGTCAAAACTGGCGGATCTCGGGTAGGGCCCCCCGAACTGTGAGACTAGGATCAGCGGTAACAGGAGACGAAGGGGATACGAGTTTACCCAGGTTCGGGCCCTCCAATGGCGGTAATACCCTACGTCCTGGTAGATTGTATTGATGATGACGGGGTTACAGAGTTGATCTACCTTGAGATCGTATGTCTAACCCTAGATGAGTTATCCTGTCTCCATATCCTACAACCCTCTAGCCTATATAGATGCCGAGGATGCCTAGGGTTTACACATGGTCAGTTACATGCCGAAGAGATAAACTTGCCTAACTATTACATAAGACGTGGAGCACAAGCCTTGTTTCCCGAAGCATCCATCTAAGAGACTGGGCCTTTAAATCCTTCGGTGTTCGGTAAGCAGCCCTTATAGTCCGGCCCGTAACAATAGGTCGGATATCCGAGGACGCCCTAAAATAGGACTCCCTCACAAAGGGCTTGGTGTGTCCTCTTCGGGCGCCCCTCCCCTCCATATATAGGTGGGGGCGTGGAGATGAGCCCCTCCAAGCCCTAGGGTGAGCCAAGGGGGAGGAGTTGGACTCCAAGTCCAATTCCTTCCCTTTCCATATACAAGTGGACCTTCCACCTCTCCCAAGCCACATGGGCCATGAGGGATTTGTGCGCCTAGCCCAATAAGGTCAGGGCGCCTCCCCTCAGCCCATGCAAACCCTTGGGACGTGACGGAACCCTTGGTGGATTTCCGGACTCCTCCGGAAGTTTCTGGAATCTTCTAGAAGCTTCCTGGTATAATACCAAAAAGCCCAAAACTTCTCGGTAGCCAAAATATGAATTCTCATGTATATATCTTTACCTCTGGAACATTCCAGAGCTCATCGTGACATTCGGGATCTCATCCGAGACTCCAAACAACATTCGGTCACCAACATACATAACCCAATAATACTACATCGTCACCGAACGTTAAGCATGCGGACCCTACGGGTTCGAGAATCATGTGGACATGACCGAGACACCTCTCTAGTCAATAACCAATAGCTGGACTTGGATGCCCATATTGGTTCCCACATAAGGTCAGGGCGCCTCCCCTCAGCCCATGCAAACCCTTGGGACGTGACAGAACCCTTGGTGGATTTCCAGACTCCTCCGGAAGTTTCTGGAATCTTCTAGAAGCTTCCTGGTATAATACCAAAAAGCCCAAAACTTCTCCGGTAGCCAAAATATGACTTCTCATGTATATATCTTTACCTTTGGAACATTCGAGAGCTCATCGTGACATCCGGGATCTCATCCGAGACTCCAAACAACATTCGGTCACCAACATACATAACCCAATAATACTACATCGTCACCGAACGTTAAGCATGCGGACCCTACGGGTTCGAGAATCATGTGGACATGACCGAGACACCTCTCTGGTCAATAACCAATAGCGGGACTTGGATGCCCATATTGGTTCCCACATATTGCACGAAGATCTTTATCGGTCGAACCACGATGCCAATGATTCAATCAATCCTACATGCAGTTCCCTTTGTCCAGCGGTATGTTACTGGCCCACGATTCGATCGTCGATACCTCCATACCTAGTTCAATCTCATTATCGACAAGTCTCTTTACTCATTCCGTACTACAAGATTTCGTGACTAACTCCTTAGTCACATTGCTTGCAAGCTTATTGTGATGTTGTTTTACCGAGTGGCCCAGAGATACCTCTCCATCAAATGGAGTGAAAAATCCAAGTCTCGATCCACACCAACCCAACAGACACCCTCGAAGATACCTATATAGCACCTTTATAGTCACCCAGTCAGGTTGTGACATTTGATACACACAAGGAATTCCTATGGTGTCAAGGATTTTCATGATCTCATGGTCGTAGGAACAGATACTTGACATGGATAAACCAGTAGCAATAAACTAACACGACCAATGCTATGCTTATGGTTGGGTCTTGTCCATCACATGATCCCGTTATCAAATGAAAACTCATGTCTATGGTCAGAAACCTTGACCATCTTTGATCAACGAGCTAGTCGAGTAGAGGCTCACTAGGGACATTGTGTTGTCTATGTATCCACACATGTATTTGAGTTTCCGATCAACACAACTCTAACATGGATAATAAACAATTATCATGAACAAGGAAATATGATAATAACCAATTTATTATTGCCTTTAGGACATATTTTGAACAGTCTCCCACTTGCACTAGAGTAAATAATCTAGTTCACATCACCATGTGATTAACACCCAATGAGTTTTGGGGTACGATCATATTTTGCTTGTGAGAGAGGTTTTAGTCAACGGGTCTACAACATTCAGATCCGTGTGTACGTTGCAAATCTCTGTGTCATACTATAGATGCTGCTACCATGCTCCACTTGGAGATATTCCAAATGACTGCTCCACTATACGTATCCGGATTGCTACTCGGAGTCATCCGGATTGGTTCAAAGCTTGCATCGACATAACCCTTTATGACAAACTCTTTATCACCTCATAATCGAGAAACATTTCCTTAGTCCTCTAGGTACTAAGGATAATTTTGACCGCTGTCTAGTGATCCACTCCTGGATCACTCTTGTACCCCTTGCCAGACTAATGGCAAGGCATACATGACATGTAGTACACAACATGGGATACAATATAGACCCTATGGCTGAGGGCTAGGGGTCGACATTCATCGTTTATCTTTCTTTTGCCATGGTCGAGCTTTTAGTCTTACTCAACTTCACACCTTACAATACAAGCAAGAACTCTTTCTTTGACTGATCCATTTTGATCCTTCAAAATCTTGTCAAGGTATGTGCTCATTGAAATTCTTATCACGCGTCTTGATCTATCTCTATAGATCTTGATGCCCAATATTTAAGCATCTTATGCCAGGTCTTCCTTTGAAAAACTTTCAAACAACCCTTTATGCTTTCTAGAAATTCTACAACATTTTTGATCAACAATATGTCATCCACATATACTTATCAAAAATTCTATAGTGCTCCCACTCACTTTCTTGCAAATACAAGTTTCTTATAAACTTTGCATAAACCCAAAAGCTTTGATCAGCACATCAAAGTGCATATTCCAACTCCAAGATGCTTGCACCGATCACTGGAGCTCACATACCTTTTAGCATCATTAGGATCGACAAAACCTTCTGGTTGTATCATTTACAACCTTTCCTCACGGAAACCGTTAAGGAAACTCTGATTTGACATCCATCTGCCATATTTCATAATCGAAAAATGCATCAACTGCTAACATAATCCTAATAGAATTTAGCATCGCTACGAGTGAGAAAGCATCATCATAGTCAACTTCTTGAATTTGTCGCAAACCTCTTTGCGACAAGTCGAGCTTTTATAAATGGTGGCATTACCATCAACGTCTGTATCAAAGATCCACTTTGAAAGGATCAATATGGTTGACTAGGGGGGGAGTGAATAGACAACTAACACTTTTTAATATTTCTTTAACAATTATGGCTTGGCAACATAAAGGTTGTCTAAATATGCAACCAGGTGAGCAACCTATATGATGCTAACAATAGAAACAATACAAGCAAGGAGGTAAACAATACAAATAGCTTGCACAAAGTAAAGGTAAGAAGTAACCACACGTGGAACCAACGGAGACGAGGATGTGTTACCGAAGTTCCTTCCTGGTAAAGGGAAGTACATCTGAGTTGGAGCGGTGTGGAGGAACAATGCTCCCCAAGAAGCCACTAGGGCCACTGTATTCTCCTCATGCCCTCACACAATGCGATATGTCGTGATTCCACTAGTAGTGCCCTTGAAGGCGGCAACCAGACCTTTACAAAAAAGGTTGGGGCTCTCTTCACAACTTAATTGGAGGCTCCCAACAAAACCACGAAGCTTCACCGCAATGGAATATGGCTTCGAGGTGACCTCTTCCGTCTAGGGTGCTCAAACACCCAAGAGTAACAAAATCCACATAAGAAAGTATGGGGGGATCAATTTTCCTTTGGTGGAAGTGTAGATCTAGATCTCCTTCTTCAACCCCTAGCAAGACAACAAGTTTGGGTGGCTAGAGAGAGAGATCGGGCAAGAAAGCTCAGTGGCTATCAACGATGGAGAGGGAGAGGTAAGAGATATGGGATAGGTAGAAGAAGCACCTCCTTATATAGCCCCCCTTTCCAACCGTTGCTGCCACAATTGCTTGGAGCAGTACAACCGGAGTGGTGGGCGGTACAACCGGTATAACTGGTAAGTCCGGTACAACCGCTCAAATACCACCCAACCACGAGACCACAATATAAATGTGGCCTGGAAATAGCACCCCGGCCAGACCCCTGGAATATGCAAGGTCCAGAGCAGTACAACCGCCCGGGACTCCGGTTGTATCTGGCTATATGAATATAGTGGTACAACCGCTCTACAACCGCACTACCACCAGACCTAAATAGAATGGTGGCCCAGATGCAGCAGCCCAGCCAGAGCCTCGAACCAAACGAAGTCCTAAGCGATACAACCGCTCGGGACCCCGGTTGTACCGGACTATATGGATATAGCGGTACACCCGGTCTAGGCCCACCCAACAACCGGATCTCAACAAAACCAAGTACGGTTGAAGCCCAGTGTTGGGCCGGTTCAACTACCCAGAGCTGCTATCGGTGTCAAAACCGGCGGATCTCGGGTAGGGGGTCCCGATCTATGAGACTAGGATCCATGGTGACAAGGGACGAAGGAGACGATGTTTACCCAGGTTCGGGCCCTCCTATGGAGGTAAAACGGTCATGTCATCGGCATAACTATTGTTGTGTCGGTGCTTATTTTTGTTGCGTCTTGGTATCCTATTTCCATCCCGATCTTCAGAGGTTCGGGGGTCTTCGGGTTTGTGGCTCCATCTAGCTAGCCAGTTATCCTTGCCCGCGCAAAAGCGAGTCATGAGTGATGTAAGGGTGAACATTGTCCTAGGTTTGTCCTGACCGAGCTGGCAATCCAGCCATTCATCTCGAATATTGTTCCTGAAAGAGGCTATTGCCTCGGCATCTGAGCAATCAAGGATCTGGTTTTTCTTGGTCAAGAACTGATTCCAGAATTGCTGAGCGGACTCATCTGTCTTCTGGACGACATTGCTTAGGTCAGAGGAGTCCGGCGGCCGTACATAGGTGCCTTTGAAATTAGATCATAATGCATCCTCTAGATCCTCCCAGCACCCGGTAGATTTTTTGGGGAGGCTATTTAACCATTGTCGAGCTGGCCCCTTAAATTTTAGGGGTAGGTACTTGATGTCGTGGAGATTGTCTCCTCGGGCCATGTGGATGTGAAGGAGGAAATCATTGATCCATACTATTGGGTCAATTGTTCCGTCATATTGCTCTACGTTCATGGGTTTGAACCCTTTCGGGAACTAATGCTGCATCACCTCGTCGGTGAAGCACAATGGGTGAGTGGCACCTCTGACCCGGGCTATGCCACGTCAGTAATCGGCGCCAGTTCTGGCCCGGTTTCTTTCTAGACCTCTACTGTTGCGATTGAGCCAAGGCCGGTACCCATCCCGTATATTAGGGGAGTACCTCTGGATACGTAGATAGATCTTGTGTGGCCTGTTCTGTAATCTAGGTCGTGTCACGGGTCATACCTGTCCTTAGGCTCTATTGTCCCTTTTCCCCTTCTACAGGGTATTGCCGGCCTCTAACCGGCATCGCCAGCCATCCTATCTCGTCGTTGGGGAGGGAGGTCCGGCTGGTTGTATGAAGTGTGCTTGGGAGATGGCATGTTAGGGAGCTCGTCATTGAACTATGGCAATAACTGTCGGCTTGGGTAACTCTTGGGTTGGTCCAATTGACCAGTACCGTACCCTTCCTCGGCTGATAGGACCCTTGTCCTGTTCGGCTATAAGCCGTCGTCCTTTTTTCCTTTAGGCTTCCGGCAGTGGCTATAAGTTGTTGCCTAAATTGTTCGTGATCTTCAAGGTTTTTGGGGTTGGCGAAGTCTTTGGCTTCTGGGCTGTCCTCCTCTTCGATAGGGGGGAGGTAGTTATTATCCTCGGAATCGTTTAGATCATCGGGGTTGCGCTAATATTCCGGCCTCTCCTAGTTCTCTAGCAGATGCTCAAGGATATCGGGATTGCCAAGATCTTCCGGGGTATCACTTTTCCTGGTGCCAGTGATAGCTTCCCTTCCCTTTTTCGCCTTTGACCGCTTGCGCGACTTCCAGCGCCTTGACGATGCTTCACCCGATTTATCGCCATTGTTTTGGGTGTATGATTGCTGTTATTGGCTAGAGTGTCCACCATGTAGACGTCATAGGTGGAGGTGGCAGTCCATCGCCCGCTGTTGACGGGGGTGGGAGCGCAATCCTCTTCATCCATGTCTTCTGCCTCCTCGGAGGCATAGTCCAACATATCGGTTAAGTCTTCGACAGTGGCTACCAAGTGGGTGGTGGGTGAGACGACAAAATCCTCTTGACCCGTCTTAAGACCGATCTGAACATGGATCGGGGTTGGGTCGTCAGTAATTTTCATTGATAAGATCCGATCTAGAGCCTCGCTGAGTGTCGAGAACTCGATCGGGTCAACCTGCCCTGAGCTTTCGGAGTTAACCTCCGATGCGTCCACACACTAAGGGTGTTCGGCGGGAGCTGGTACCCGGCCATCTGGCACCATGGTTGGATCCGGACTAAAAGCCCATTCATCGCCAGGGTTAGTCCCATAGGCGGGATCGAAAGTGAGATCCGAGGTTAAGGCCTCGGAGTCCTCAGGCGCGTTAGATGAGACTATGAGCCTGGTGAGTGAAAGATCGCCCGAAGAGTCTACATAGAACTCTAGGTTCCCAAATCTGACCTCTTGATCAGAGGCGAAACTCCCGATCTGGCCCAGACAGCCGGTCGGGTCGGTGTGCAACACAATCCTACCGAAAGAGAAGATATGTCCAGGGACAAAGGAGTCCATGCCACGGACTTCTTCGTTGATGACCGTGCTACGTCCATTTTGCATCATGCTTTTATATTGATACTTATTGCATTATGGGCTGTTATTACACATTATGGTACAGTACTTATGCCTTTTCTCTCTTATTTTACAAGGTTTACATGAAGAGGGAGAATGCCGACAGCTGGAATTCTGGGCTGGAAAAGGAGCAAGTTTGAGATGTCTATTGTGCACAACTCCAAAAGCCATGAAAATCAGCGAGGATTTATTTTGGAATATATAAAAAATACTGGGCGGAATAAATACTAGAGGGGAGCCACCAGGAGGCCACGAGCCTGCCAGGCGTGCCCCACCCCCTTGGGCGCGCCTGGGGGCTCGTGGGCCCCTTGTTACCCCGCCGGCTCCCATCTTCTGCTATAAGGAGGGTTTCATCCCAGAAAAAAAAATCAAGAGAGAGCTTTCGGGAAGAAACTCTACCGCCACGAGGCGAAACTTGAGCAGAACCAATCTAGAGCTCCGGCAGGGCCATTGATGTCTACTACGCAACCTTCTCCTTGTAGACATTGTTGGGCCTCCAAGTGCAGAGGTTTGTAGGACACTAACAATTTTCCCTCAAGTGGGTGAACTAAGGTTTATCAATCCGTAGGAGGCGTAGGATGAAGATGGTCTCTCTCAAGCAACCCTGCAACCAAATAACAATGAGTCTCTTGCGTCCCCAACACACCCAATACAATGGTAAGTTGTATAGGTGCACTAGTTCGGCGAAGAGATGGTGATACAAGTGCAATATGGATGGTAGATATAGGTTTTTGTAATCTGAAAATATAAAAACAGCAAGGTAATTAATTGTAAAAGGGAGCACAAATGGTATGGCAATGCGTGGAAACAAGGCCTAGGGTTCATACTTTCAGTAGTGGAAGTTCTCTCAACAATGATAACATAATTGGATCATATAACTATCCCTCAACGTGCAACAAGAGTCACTCCAAAGTAACTAATAGCGGAGAACAAACAAAGAGATTATTGTCGGGTACGAAACCACCACAAAGTTATTATTTCTGATCAATCTATTCAAGAGTCCGTAGTAAAATAACACGAAGCTATTCTTTCCATTCAATCTATCCTAGAGTTCGTACTAGAATAACACCTTAACTCACATATCAACCAAGACCCTAATGTCACCTAGATACTCCATTGTCACCTCAAGTATCTGTGGGCATGATTATACGATATGCATCACACAATCTCAGAATCATCTATTCAACCAACACGTAGAACTTCAAAGAGTGCCCCAAAGTTTCTACCGGAGAGTCAAAATGTGTGCCAACCCCTATGCATAGGTTCCTGATGTCACAAACCCACAAGTTGATCACCAAAACATACATCAAGTACTCACATGAATATCCCATTGTCACCACAGATAGACACGAGCAAGACATACATCGAGTGTTCTTAAAGACTCAATTCGATAAGATAACTTCAAAGGGAAAACTCAATTCATTACATGAAGGGAGAGGGGGAAGAACATCATAAGATCCAACTATAGTAGCAAAGCCCACGGTACATCGAGATCAATACATCTCAAGAACACGAGAGAGAGAGAGAGGGATCAACCACATAGCTACTGGTACATACCCTCAGCCCCGAGGGTGAACTACTCCCTCCTCGTCATGGAGATCGTCGGGATGATGAAGATGGCCACTGAAGATGAATTCCCCCTCTGACAGGGTGTCGGAACGGGCTCCCAATTGGTTTTTGGTGGCTACAGAGGCTTACGGCGGCGGAACTCCCGATCTAGGTTTAGTTCTGCGGGTTTCAGTATTTATAAGACCAGATGGCGTCGAGAACAAGTGAAGAGGGGCCACGAGGAGGTCACGAGCCTCCCAGGCGCGACCAGGGGGGTGGCCACGCCTCCCAGGCTTATGGCTTCCCCGGGACTCCTCTCTGGTATCTTTCTCTTCTGGTATTTTTGATGTTTTCCATAAAAAATTATAGCGAAAGTTTTATTCCGTTTGGACTCCGTTTGATATTCCTATCTGAAAAAGGTCAAAAACACGGAAAAAACAGGAACTGGCACTGGGCTCTAGGTCAATAGGTTAGTCCCAAAAATAATATAAAATAGCATATAAATGCATATAAAACATCCAAAGTTGATAACATAATAGCATGGAACAATCAAAAATTATAGATACGTTGGAGACGTATCAAGCATCCCCAAGCCTAACTCCTACTTGTCCTCGAGTAGGGAAGTGATAAAGACCGAATTTTTGAAGTGGAATGCTACCTAACATATTTGTTCTTTGTAACTTCTCTATTGTGGCATGAATGTTCAGAGCCATAAGATTCAAAACAATAGCTTAATATTGACATGAAAACAATAATACTTCAAGTATAATAGCAAAGTAATCATGAACTTTTGAAATAACAAGGCCAAGGAAAGTTATCCCTTCAAAATCATATAGTCTGGCTATGCTCCATCATCCCCACACAACGAATTTAAATCATGCACAACCCCGATATTGATCAAGTAATTGTTTTCACACTCTTATTGTTTCAAACTTTTTCAACTCTCACACAATACATGAGCGTGAGCCATGGATATAGCACTATAGGTGGAATAGAGTGTGGTGGATGTTGTGAGGCAAAAAGGAGGAGATGGTCACATCGACTCGGCGTATCAATGGGCTATGGAGATGTCCATCAATAGATATCGATGTGAATGAGTAGGGATTGCCATGGAATGGATGCACTAGGGCTATAAGTGTATGAAAGCTCAAGAATAAAAACTAGTGGGTGCGCACCCAACTTGCTTGCTCACAAAGACCTAAGGCAATTTGAGGAAGCCCATCATTGGAATATACAAGCCAAGTTATATAATGAAAATTCCCAGTAGCATATGAAAGTGACAAAACAAGAGACTCTCTGCCATGAAGAACATGGTGCTATTTTGAAGCACAAGTGTGGAAAAAGATAGTAGGATTGTCCCTTCTCTCTTTTTCTCTCATTTTTTTGTTTGGGCTCTTTGGCCTCTTTTTTTGTTTGGGATCTTTGGCCTCTTTTTTATATCCTCACATGGGACAATGCTCTAATAATGATGATCGTCACACTTTTATTTACTTACAACTCGATACTTAGAACAATAATGACTCTATATGAATGAAAGTGATGGCACATGTCATGAGATGGAATGGTGGAAGTTGCATGGCAATATATCTCGGAATGGCTATGAAAATGCCATAATAGGTAGGTATGGTGGCTGTTTTGAGGAAGGCATATGGTGGGTTTGTGCACCGGCGAAAGTTGCGCGACACTAGAGAGGGTAGCAATGGTGGAAGGTGAAAGTGCATCTATACCGTGGACTCACATTAGTCATGAAGAACTCATATACTTATTGCAAAAGTTTTATTAGTAATCGAAACAAAGTTCTAAATCCATACTCCTAGGGGAAGGGTTGGTAGGAGTTAACCATCGCGCGATCCCGACCGTCACACAAAGGATGACAATCAATAAATCAATTATGCTCCGACTTCCTAACATAGCGGTTCACCATACGTGCATGCTACGGGAATCACAAACTTTAAAACAAGTATTTCTATATTCACAACACTCTACTAACATGACTCTAATATCACCATCTCCATGTATCAAAACTAGATGCAAGGAATCAAACTTCTCTTACTACTCAATGCACTTGAATATGAATTTTTTTATTATATCCCTTTGTGATGCCTATCATATTAGGACTAGTTTCATAACCTAAGCAAATTACCATGCTGTTTAAGACTCTGCCATCTAAGAATTTCAGATCCTAAGTACCTTATTCAAACAAAATAAAATGACACTCCAAGGATAGCACAAATCATGTGAAGAAGCAAAAACTTAGGTTCAACCGATACTAACCGATAATTGTTGAAGAAGAAAGGTGGGATGCCAACCGGGGCATCCCCAAGCTTAGATGCTTGAGACTTCTTGAAGTATGTATTGGGGTTCCTTGGGCGTCCCCAAGCTTGAGCTTTTTTGTCTCCTTAATTCCTCTCATATGGTGGTTTCCAAAATCTTAAAAACTTCATCCACACAAAACTTAACAAGAACTCGTGAGATAGGTTAGTATAAATCAATGCAAAACTATATCATCCTATACTGTAGAAAATCACTAATATTATTATTTGACATTGCACACTAAATTCCCTGCATATTTAAAACTCCCATTATCAAATGGAATCATTAAACAAGCAAACATATGCGAACAATGCAAACATAACAGCAATCTGCCTAAACAGAACAGTCTGTGAAGAATGCAGCAAGATACATACTTAATTAACTCCAAAAAATCTGAAAAAATTCCACGATGTATAGAATTTATAATAGAATACTGTTTAAAAATTTCAAGTTATTCTGACATACAGAAAATTCTAGTGAATGTTTGCACTACAAGCAAACTTTCTGTTTTGGAACAGCAACTCCCATTCTTGCAAATTAAGCATGGTAAAGGCTATCCTTGACATTTTTATTGAACTAAATGGTGAAAAACATTAAAGTTAACATAAATAACAGAAATTAAGTACTAATAAAAGAAAATGACGCTCCAAGCAAAACATATATCATGTGGTAAATAAAAATATAGCCCAAGTAAAGTTACCGATGGATTGAAGACGAAAGAGGGGATGCCTTCCCGGGGCATCCCCAAGCTTAGGCTCTTTGGTATCCTTGAATATGGCTTGGTATGACTTTTTAATCCCCAATCTTAGGATCTTTCCACTCCTTGTTCCATTGTCCATCCGAACTTTACCGAAAACTTGAAAACTTCAGAACACAAAACTTAACGGAACTTCGTGAGATGGGTTAGTATAATGAAGACAAATCATTCATTTTGGTACTGTCAAGACAAGATTCATAAATTTTCCCACACAATTACTAATGTATATTATCATTTACACAATTTATATCACTTAATATAATCTATGTAAACACTAAAAGAAGCAAACTATGCATTGAAAATAGAATCTGTCAAGAACAGAACAGTCTGTAGTGATCTGAATGATAACCATACTTATGCACCTACAAAAATTCTGAAAAAATTATTAAAATTAAGGAAATTTGTGTATAAATCAGAAGAAAAAATTAATAAACTCAAAATATCTCTATGGATAAAAATGAAAAATAATTTCGTGAGCACAAAGTTTCTGTCTTTTTCAGCATGATCAAACAACTATCACCCAAACTAATCATAAAGGCTTTACTTGGAACTTTATTGAAATAAAAGCTATAAAACATGATTAATACAGTATAATAATCATGTGAACACACAAAAACATTAAGTATACATATTGGGTTGTCTCCCAACAAGCACTTTTCTTTAAAGCCTTTCAAGCTAGGCATGATGATTTCAATGATGCTCACATAAAAGATAATGATTGAAAAATAATGGAAGCATCATGAAGCATATTACTAGCACATTTAAGTCTAAACCACTTTCTATGCATAGGGATTTTTTGAATAAACAACTTATTGGATCAATAATCATCTAGCATAGGAAGGCAAAACAAGCATAGCTTCAAAAATTTCAACACATAGAGAGGAAACTTGACATTATTGCAATATGTAGAAGCATATGATCCTCTCTCATAATAATTTTCAGTAGCATTGTGAATGAATTCAAAAATATAACCAACACCTAAATCATTCTTTTCATGATCTACAAGCATAGAAATTTTACTACTCTCCACATAAGCAAATTTTGTCACGATTAATAGTGGGAGTATCGTAGAAGACTTGAATACAACAAATAGTTTCCACATTAAAAGAGTGATGTTTAGCAAAAGGGTACTCATAATTGTGACAAGTTTTATCATCATTCTTATTTATAGCATAAGTATCATCACAATAATCATCATAAATAGGGGGCATGCTTTCATCATAATAAATTTGATCATTCAAAGTGGGGGAACTAAAAAGATCATCTTCATCAAACATAGCATCCCCAAGCTTGTGGCTTCGCATATCATTAGCATCATGTGCCAACCCCTATGCATAGGTGCCCGATGTAACAAACCCGCAAGTTTATCACGAAAACATACATCAAGTACTCACATGAATATCCCATTGTCACCACAGATAGACACGGGCAAGACATACATCAAGTGTTCTTAAAGACTCAATCCGATAAGATAACTTCAAAGGGAAAACTCAATTCATTACATGAAGGGAGAGGGGGAAGAACATCATAAGATCCAACTATAGTAGCAAAGCCCGTGGTACGTCGATATCAAGACATCTCAAGAACACGAGAGAGAGATCAAACACATAGCTACTGGTACATACCCTCAGCCCCGAGGGTGAACTACTCCCTCAGCGTCATGGAGATTGCCGGATGATGAAGATGGCCACCGGAGATGAATTCCCTCTCCGACAGGGTGCCAGAACGGGCTCCCGATTGGTTTTTGGTGGCTACAGAGGCTTGCGGCGGCGGAACTCCCGATCTAGGTTTAGTTCTGCGGGTTTCAGTATTTATAAGACCAGATGGCGTCAAGAACAAGTCAAGAGGGGCCACGAGGAGGTCACGAGCGTCCCAGGCGCGGCCAGGGGGTGGCCATGCCTCCCAGGCTCGTGGCTTCCTCGGGACTCCTCTCCGGTATGTTTTTCTTCTGGTATATTTGAAATTTGCCATAAAAAATCACAACAAATGTTTTATTCCGTTTGGACTCCGTTTGATATTCCTATCTGAAAAAGGTCAAAAACACGGAAAAAACAGGAACTGACACTGGGCTCTAGGTCAATAGGTTAGTCCCAAAAATAATATAAAATAGCATATAAATGCATGTGAAACATCCAAAGTTGATAACATAATAGCATGGCACAATCAAAAATTATAGATACGTTGGAGACGTATCAACCGTCCTACCGGGGAAACTTCTATCCCGGAGGGGGAAATCATCGCCATCGTCATCACCAACACTCCTCTCATCGGAGGGGACTCATCTCCATCAACATCTTCAACCGAACCATCTCATCTCCAAACCCTAGTTCATCTCTTGTATCCAATCTCCGTCTCGTGACTCCGATTGGTACTTGTAAGGTTGCTAGTAGTGTTAATTACTTCTTGTAGTTGATGCTAGTTGGTTTACTTGGTGTAAGATCATATGTTCAGATCCTTAATTCTCTTTAATACCTCTCTGATCATGAACATAATTATGCTTTGTGAGTAGTCACGTTTGTTCCTGAGGACATGGGATAAGTCTTGCTACTAGTAGTCATGTGAATTTGGTATTCGTTCGATATTTTGATGCGTTGTATGTTGTCTCTCCTCTAGTGGTGTTATGTGAACGTCCTACATGAGACTTTACCATTATTTGGGCCTAGAGGAAGGCATTGGGAAGTAATAAGTAGATGATGGGTTGCTAGAGTGATAGAAGCTTAAACCCTAGTTTATGCGTTGCTTCGCAAGGGGCTGATTTGGATCCACTAGTTTAATGCTATGGTTAGACTTTGTCTTAATTCTTCTTTCGTAGTTGCGGATGCTTGCGAGAGGGGTTAATCATAAGTGGGATGTTTGTCCAAGTAAGGACAGCACTCAAGCACTGGTCCACCCACATATCAAACTATCAGAGTAGCGAACGCGAATCATATGAACATGATGAAAACTAGCTTGACAATAATTCCCATGTGTCCTCGGGAGCGCTTTACCTTATATAAGAGTTCGTTCAGGCTTGTCCCTTGCTACAAAAGGGATTGGGACATATTGCTGCACCTTTGTTACTATTGTTACTTTCTACCCATTACAAATGATCTTATCACACAACTATCTGTTACCGACAATTTCAGTGCTTGCAGAGAATACCTTACTGAAAACCGCTTGTCAGTTCCTTCCGCTCCTCGTTGGGTTCGACACTCTTACTTATAGAAAGGACTATGATAGATCCCCTATACTTGTGGTTCATCAAGACTCTTTTCTGGCGTCGTTGCCGGGGAGTGAAGCGCCTTTGGTGAGTGGAATTTGGTAAGGAAACATTTATATAGTGTGCTGAAATTTATTGTCACTTGTCACTATGGAAACTAATCCTTTGAGGGGCTTGTTCGGGGTATCTTCACCCCGACCGGAAGCACAAAGAGTTTCTCCTGAACCTACTGCACCTACTAAAAATATTTATTATGAGATTCCTTCAGGTATGCTAGAGAAATTGTTGGCTAATCCTTTTACAGGAGATGGAACACCACATCCCGACTTGCATCTAATCTATGTAGATGAAGTTTGTGGTTTATTTAAGCTTGCAGGTTTGCCCGAGGATGAGGTCAAGAAGAAGGTCTTTCCCTTATCTTTGAGGGATAAAGCATTGAGATGGTATAGGCTATGTGATGACACAAGATCATGGAACTAAAACCGATTGAAATTGAAATTTCATCAAAAGATTTATCCTATGCATTTGGTACATCGTGATCGGAATTATATCTATATTTTTTGCCCTCATGATAGAGAAAGTATCGCTCAAGCTTGGGGGAGGCTTAAGTCAATGTTACATTCATTCCCCAACCATGATCTCCCTAGAGAAATTATTATTATGAACTTTTATGCTCGGCTTTCTCATGACAATCGCACTGTGCTTGATACTTCTTGTACCGGTTCTTTTATGAAGAGAGATATTGACTACAGATTGGATTTATTGGAAAGAATTAAACGCAATTCTGAAGATTGGGAGCTTGATGAAGGTAAGGAGTCAGGTATGAATCTTAAGTTCGATTGCGTTAAATCCTTCGTAGAAACAAATACTTTTCGTGATTTTAGCGCTAAACATGGACTTGACTCTGAGATAGTGGCTTCTTTATGTGAATCATTTGCTACTCATATTAATCTCCCTAAGGAGAAGTGGTTTAAATATCATCCTCCCATAGAAGTTAATGTAGCTAAACCCGTTCCAGTTGAAGAGAAAGTTATTGCTTATAATGATTCTATTGTTCCTACTGCTTACATTGAGAAACCACCTTTCCCTGTTAGAATAAAGGATCATGCTAAAGCTTCAACTGTGATACGTAAGGGCTACATTAGAACACCTACACCCCCTGAGCAAATTAAAGTTGAACCTAGTATTGCTATTATTAAAGATCTCTTGGCCGATAATGTTGATGGGCATGTTATTCAATTCTATGAAGCTGCTGCTAGAATTGCTAAACCTCATGCTAGAGACAAACATAAACCTGTAGTTGGCATGCCTGTTGTTTCTGTTAAGATAGGTGATCATTGTTATCATGGTTTATGTGACATGGGTGCTAGTGTTAGTGCAATACCTCAATCTTTATATAATGAAATTAAAGAGGAAATTGCACCTGTCGAGATGGAATTTATTGATGTTACTATTAAACTTGCTAATAGAGATACTATCTGCCCTATGGGAATTGTTAGAGATGTTGAAGTCTTGTGTGGTAAAACTAAGTATCCTACTGATTTTCTCGTTCTTGCTACCACACAAGATAGCTTTTGTCCCATCATATTTGGTAGGCCTTTCCTCAATACTGTTAATGCTCAAATTGATTGTGAGAAACAAACTGTTACTATTGGTTTTGGAGGTGTGTCACATGAATTTAATTTTTCTAAGTTTGGTAGACAGCCTCATGAAAAAGAATTGTCTAGTAAGGATGAAATTATTGCTCTTGCTTCTATTGTTGTGCCTCCTACTGATACTTTAGAGCAATACTTGCTTGAACATGAAAATGATATGCATATGGATGAAAGGAATGAGATATATAGAGTTATCTTTGAACAAAGTCCTATCCTTAAGAATAGTTTGCCTGTTAAATTACTTGGAGATCCACCTCCACCAAAGGTTGATCCTGTGTTTGAGCTTAAACAATTACCTGATACTCTTAAGTATGCTTATCTTGATGAAAAGGAGATATATCCTATTATTATTAGTGCTAACCTTTCAGAGCATGAAGAAAAGAAATTATTGAAAACTCTAAGGAAGCACCGTGCTGCTATTGGATATACTCTTGATGATCTTAAGGGCGTTAGTCCCACTCTATGCCAGCATACAATTAAAACTGATCCTGATTCCAAACCAGTTGCCGATCACCAACAAAGACTGAATCCTAAGATGAAAGAGGTGGTAGGAAAAGAAATACTAAAGCTCCTGGAAGCAGGTATTATTTACCCTGTTGCTCATAGTGATCGGGTAAGTCCGGTGCATTGTGTCCCTAAGAAGGGAGGTATTACCGTTGTTCCTAATGATAAAGATGAATTGATCCCACAAAGAATTGTTACTGGCTATAGGATGGTAATTGATTTTAGGAAACTAAATAAAGCCACTAAGAAAGATCATTACCCTCTACCTTTTATTGATCAAATACTAGAAAGATTGTCTAAACATACACGCTTTTGCTTTCTAGATGGTTATTCTGGTTTCTCCCAAATACCTGTTGCCCAATCTGATCAGGAGAAAACCACTTTTACTTGCCCTTTCGGTACCTTTGCTTATAGACGTATGCCTTTTGGTTTATGTAATGCACCTGCTACCTTTCAAAGATGTATGATGGCTATATTCTCTGACTTTTGTGAAAAGATTCTTGAGGTTTTCATGGATGATTTCTCTGTTTACGAATCTTCTTTTGATGATTGCTTGAGCAACCTTGATTGAGTTTTGCAGAGATGTAAAGATACTAACCTTGTCTTGAATTGGGAGAAGTGCCACTTTATGGTTAATGAAGGCATTGTCTTGGGACATAAAATTTCCAAAAGAGGTATTGAAGTTGATAAGGCTAAAGTTGATGCCATTGAGAAGATGCCATGCCCTATAGACATTAAAGGTATAAGAAGTTTCCTTGGTCATGCTGGTTTCTATAGAAGGTTTATTAAAGACTTCTCTAAGATTTCTAGGCCTCTCACTAATCTCTTGCAAAAAGGTATTCCATTTGTTTTTGATGATGATTGTGAAGAAGCATTTGAAATACTCAAGAAGGCCTTGATAACTGCACCTATTGTTCAACCACCTGATTGGAACCTACCTTTTGAAATTATGTGTGATGCTAGTGATTATGCTGTTGGTGCTGTCCTAGGACAAAGAGTTGATAAGAAATTAAATGTTATTCATTATACTAGTAAAACTCTAGACAGTGCCCAAAGAAATTATGCCACTACTGAAAAAGAATTTTTAGTAGTTGTGTTTGCATGTGATAAGTTCAGATCTTATATTGTTGATTCTAAAGTTACTATTCACACTAATCATGCTGCTATTAAATATCTTTTGGAAAAGAACGATGCTAAACCTAGACTTATTAGATGGGTTCTCTTGCTACAAGAATTTGATTTGCATATTGTTGATAGGAAGGGTGCTGAGAACCCCGTAGCAGATAACTTGTCTAGGTTAGAGAATGTTCTTGATGACCCACAACCTATTGATGATAGCTTTCCTGATGAACAATTGAATGTCATCAATGCTTCACGCAGTACACCATGGTATGCTGATTATGCTAATTATATTGTTGCTAAATATATACCACCTAGTTTCACATACCAACAAAAGAAAAAGTTCTTTTATGATTTGAGACATTACTTTTGGGATGATCCTCACATGTATAAAGAAGGAGTAGATGGTGTTATTAGACGTCGTGTACCTGAGCATGAACAGGGACAGATCCTACAAAAGTGCCACTCCGAGGCTTACGGAGGACACCATGCTAGAGATAGAACTGCGCACAAGGTATTGCAATCCGGTTTTTATTGGCTTACTCTCTTTAAGGATGCTCGTAACTTTGTCTTGTCTTGTGATGAATGTCAAAGAATAGGTAATATTAGTAAACGCTAGGAAATGCCTATGAATTATTCACTTGTTATTGAACCATTTGACTTTTGGGGTTTTGATTATATGGGACCTTTTCCAAAGTCCAATGGGTATACTCATATTTTAGTTGCTATTGATTACGTTACTAAGTGGGTAGAAGCTATTCCAACTAGTAGTGCTGATCATAACACCTCTATTAAGATGCTTAAAGAAGTTATTTTCCCTAGATTTGGAGTCTCTAGATATTTAATGACCGATGGTGGTTCACATTTTATTCATGGTGCTTTCCGTAAAATGCTTGCTAAGTATGATGTCAACCATAGAATTGCATCTCCTTACCATCCTCAGTCTAGTGGTCAAGTAGAGTTAAGTAATAGGGAAATTAAATTAATTTTTCGAAAGACTGTTAATAGGTCTAGAAAGAATTGGTCTAAGAAACTTGATGACGCACTATGGGCTTATAGAACTGCTTATAAGAATCCCATGGGCATGTCTCCGTATAAAATGGTTTACGGTAAAGCATGTCATTTACCTCTTAAGCTAGAGCATAAGGCTTATTGGGCAATCAAAGAGCTCAACTTTGATTTCAAACTTGCTGGTGAGAAGAGGGTATTTGATATTAGCTCACTTGATGAATGGAGAACTCATGCATATGAAAATGCCAAGTTGTTTAAAGAGAAATTTAAGAGGTGGCATGATAAAAGGATACAAAAACATGAGTTCAATGTAGGTGATTATGTCTTGCTATACAATTCTCGTTTAAGATTTTTTGCAGGCAAGCTTCTCTCTAAATGGGAAGGTCCTTATATTGTCGAAGAAGTATATCGTTCCGCTGCCATCAAAATCAACAGCGCGGAAGGCACTTTTCCGAGAGTTGTGAATGGGCAAAGAATCAAGCATTATATCTCAGGTACTCCCATAAATATAGAAAGCAATATAATTAATACCATAACACAGGAGGAGTACATAAGGCATGTTTACCAGCCTGTTTCAGACTCCGAAAACGAAGAGGTATGTGATACGGAAAGCAAACCGACTCCAAAACTTTTCCAATAGCAATTTTTCTACGTTTTGGAATATTTAGAAAAATACAAAAATTTAACATAGTCCGAAAAGCGCACGAGGAGGCGACGAGCTTGCCAGGCGCGCCCTTACCCCCTGGGCGCGCCTCGGGGGCTCGTGAATACCTCGTGTGCCTCCTGGATTCCGTTTTCTTGTGGAATACTCCTTATGGTCGGTAAAAATTCATTATATAATATCCTGAAAGGTCTGACCCTCGTATGACGCAAATATCCTTTGTTTTCGTTTCGAGCTGTTGTGCTGATAGATCTAGATCACTATGGCATCCCCATAGGTTTCGAAGGACAAGTTCTTCGAGAAGGTCATCGACCCCTACCTCGCAGAGGTGCTACAACACCCTCAAACCATTGAGATGCATGAGGGGGTGCTGCACATCCATGACGTTGAGGGGCCCAAGAAGACCGGAAGCATGGAGACGAGGCTCGAAGCAATGGAGCAGCAAGTCTTCAAGTGCCAAGGGATGGTGGAACGCAGACTCAACGCCAACCACACGATGATTACAGAGTTCACCAACAAGTACAATATCGATGCCAAGGACTTTGGGGAGCACCTCTTCAAGCTCTATGATAGAATCGATCATCTCCAAGCCCAGATCTACGACCTGCAAAACCAGAACTATGAGTATGAGTATAGATTTAAAGCAATGCGGTTGGCTACAGATTTGAGGATCCCGGAGACTCGATCACCTTTCCATGATGGAGAACCCATGCCATGGAAGATGGAGAATCAACCCCGGACTCCAACAACTCCACCACCACCACCTCCGAAGGAAGACAATTAAACACACGGGTATGGGCACTCCCCTTGGCTTGTGCCAAGCTTGGGGGGTTGCCCCGGTATCGTATCACCATCACATCTTTTGCCTTTACCCTTATCTTAGTTCGATCCTTTTTGGTAATATCTTTATCTAGTAGAATAAAGTTCTTAGTATGATCTAGGCTTGAGTTTTGCTTTGTATTACCCCCAATGCAATCGAGTCATGAGTTATATAATAAAGAGTGTTTTAGTTAAGGACTTTGCTTCTTGCCATGATCTAAATAAAATAATAATAAAAGAACAAAAGCATGAAATATCATGTGATGATCTTATGGGAAGTGATGGCTTCACATATAAAAAGAATGTTGACTGAAACTTGTTGTGAGTGGACAAACATAGACCTTGGTCATTATTGAAATTAATAGGAAGTAATAAATAAAGAGAGGTTCACATATAAATATATCATCTTTGACATCGTCTATGATTTTGAGCACTCATTAAACTATTACATGCTAAGAAGTAGAAGTTGGACAAGGAAGACAACATAATGAATTATGTTTGCTTGGTTCCGAACAATGTTATGTGATTATAGATCCTTTAGCATGTGACGCTTGCTTCCACCTCATATCATCCAAAACTTCCGCACTAAGTAGAGATACTATTTGTGCATCCATAAAACCCTCAACCCAGTTTTGCCATGAGAGTCCATCGTACCTACCTATGGATTGAATAAGATCCTCCAGGTAAGTTGTCATCGGTGCAAGCAATAAAAATTGCTCCCTAAATATGTATGATCTATTAGTGTGTGGAAAATAAGCTTTGTACGAACCTGTGATGAGGAAGACATAAAAGCGACAGACTGCATAATAAAGTTCTTTATCACAGGAGGCAATATAAAGTGACGTTCCTTCACACTAAGAGATCACACATCCAAACCTCAAAAGTGCATGACAACCTCTGCTTCCCTCTGCGAAGGGCCTATCGTGTACCTTCACTTTTGATCTTTAAAAGAGTCATGGTGATCAACACCAATTCCTCATTTTTCCATTATCTTGGCAAGCGTCATGTGCTAGGGAAAGATATATATTCACATGAATTATTATTGTTGACATTACCCTTGAGGTAAATAGTTGGGAGGCGAAACTATAAGCCCCTATCTTTCTCTGTGTCCAACCGAAACTTTGATCTCATGAGTACCGCGTGAGTTTTAGCAATTGTACAAGACTAAAAGATGATTGAGTATGTGGATTTGCTTTACAAGATCTTATTTGACTCTTTCTGATGTTATGATAAATTGCAATTGCTTCAATGACTAAAGACTTTTGGTTGTTAATTCTCAATAAGGTTCTTGATTCATACTTTACATTGTGAAGGAATTGTTACTTTAGCATAAGAGATAATATGATGATATTGCTGTTCTAAATCTGATCATGATGCCTGCATGTCCGTATTTTATTTTATTGACACCTCTATCTCTAAACATGTGGGCATATTTATTGATCTCGGCTTCCGCTTGAGGACAAGCGAGGTCTAAGCTTGGGGGAGTTGATACGTCCATTTTGCATCATGCTTTTATATTGATATTTATCGCATTATGGGATGTTATTACACATTATGGTACAGTACTTATGCCTTTTATCTCTTATTTTACAAGGTTTACATGAAGAGGGAGAATGCCGACAGCTGGAATTCTGGGCTGGAAAAGGAGCAAGTTTGAGATGTCTATTCTGCACAACTCCAAAAGCCGTGAAAATCAGCGAGGAATTATTTTGGAATATATAAAAAATACTGGGCAGAAGAAATACCAGAGGGGAGCCACCAGGAGGCCACGAGCCTGCCAGGCGCGCCCCTCCCCCTTGGGCGCGCCTGGGGGGCTCGTGGGCCCCCTGTTACCCCTCCGGCTCCCATCTTCTGCTATAAGGAGGGTTTCATCCCAGAAAAAATCAAGAGAGAGATTTCGGGAAGAAACGCCGCCGCCACGAGGCGGAACTTGAGCAGAACCAATCTAAAGCTCCAGCAGGGCTGTCCTACCGGGGAAACTTCTCTCCCGGAGGGGGAAATCGTCGCCATCGTCATAACCAACACTCCTCTCATCGGAGGGGACTCATCTCCATCAACATCTTCAACAACACCATCTCATCTCCAAACCCTAGTTCATCTCTTGTATCCAATCTCCGTCTCGCGACTCCGATTGGTACTTGTAAGGTTGCTAGTAGTGTTAATTACTTCTTGTAGTTGATGCTAGTTGGTTTACTTGGTGGAAGATCATATGTTCAGATCCTTAATGCTATTTAATACCTCTCTGATCATGAACATAATTATGCTTTGTGAGTAGTTACGTTTGTTCCTGAGGACATGGGATAAGTCTTGCTACTAGTAGTCATGTGAATTTGGTATTCGTTCGATATTTTGATGCGTTGTATGTTGTCTCTCCTCTAGTGGTGTTATGTGAACGTCTTATCACACAACTATCTGTTACCGACAATTTTAGTGCTAATACCTTACTAAAAACCGCTTGTCATTTCCTTCTACTCCTCGTTGGGTTCGACACTCTTACTTATCGAAAGGACTACAATAGACCCCCTATACTTGTGGGTCATCAGACTGATAACCCACAAGTATAGGGGATCGCAACAGTTTTCGAGGGTAGCATATTCAACCGAAATTTATTGATTCGACACAAGGGGAGCCAAAGAATATTCTCGAGTATTAGCAGCTGAATTGTCAATTCAACCACACCTGAAAGACTTAATATCTGTAGCAAAGTATTCAGCAGCAAAGTAATATGGAACTAACGGTAATGGTGGAGATAGTAACAGTAGCAGTTTTGTAGTGATTGTAACAGTAGCAACGGAAAAGTAACTTAGTAAGGATCCATATCTGGAAAGCTCGTAGGCAATGGATCAGTGATGGATCATTATGTCGGATGGCATTCATCATGCAACAATCATAACATATGGTGACACAGAACTAGCTCCAATTCATCAATGTAAGGTAGGCATGTATTCCATATATAGTCATACGTGCTTATGGAAAAGAACTTGCATGACATCTTTTGTCCTACCCTCATGTGGCAGCGGGGTCCTATTGGAAACTAAGGGATATTAAAGCTTCCTTTTAATAGAGAACCAGACCAAATTATTAGCACTTAGTGAATACATGAACTCCTCAAACTATGGTAATCACCGGAAAGAATCCCAGTTATTGTCACCCTGCGGGATGCGGATCATAACTCACAATAGGTGTCTACAACTTGCAAGATAGGATCTAGAACATGTATATATTCATGAAAACATAATTGGTTCAGACCTAAAATCATGGCACTTGGGCCCTAGTGACAAGCATTAGGCATAGTAAAGTCATAGCAACATCAATCTCAGAACATAGTGGATACTAGGGATCAAACCCTAATAAAACTAACTCGGTTACATGATAAATCTCATCCAACCCATCACCATCTAGCAAGCCTACCATGATATTACCCATGAACAGCGAAGAGAATCATGGAATTGGTGATGAAGGATGGTTGGTGATGATGATGGCGTCGATTTCCCCTCTTCGAAGCCCAAAATGGACTCTAGATCTGGTCTCCCGAGGAAGAACAGGAGGTGGCGGCAGCTTCGTATCGTGAAACGCGATGAACTATTCTCTCTGATTTTTTCTCCGTGAAAAGGAATAAATAGAAGTGGAATTGAGGTCGGTGGAGCAATAGGGGCCCCACAAGCCTGCTAGGCGTGGCGAGGGGGGTGGTCATGCCTGGCAGGCTTGTCACTTGTGGGTGTCCCCCTCTGGTTGATTCTTTTGCCAGTATTTTTTATTAAATCTAGAAAGATTCTCCTTGAATTTTTAGGTCAATCCGAGAACTTTTATTTCTGCAGAAATATAACACCAAGGCAATTTTACTGAAAACAGCATCAGTCCGGGTTAGTTCCATTCAAATCATGCAAATTAGAGTCCAAAACAAGGGCAAAAGAGTTTGGAAAAGTAGATACGATGGAGACGCATCAACTCCCCCAAGCTTAACCCATTGCTTGTCCTCAAGCAATTCAATTGATAAACTGAAAGTGATAAAGAAAAACTTTGACAAACTTTGTTTGATCTTGTTGTTGTAAATATGTCTAACTGACATTCAGATTTTCAGCAAAGATCCTGGACTAACCACATTGACAATAACATTTAGGTCTCACATTTACTCATATCAATGACATAACCAACTAGCGAGCAATAATATTAACTCTCGGATGGCAACACTCTATAAAAACAATCATGATACAATATGATTAAATGATATCTCGCTAGCCCTTTCTGAGACCTCAAAACATAAATGCAGAGCACCTCCAAAGAACAAGGACTGACTAGACATTGTAATTCACAGTGAAAGAGATCCAGTCATGCTCATACTCAATATCAATTAACAACAAAGCATAAAAATGATGGTGGTGCTCTCTAACTAGTGCCTTTTATAAGAGGATAACGAATCAACAATAAAATAAATGGAAAGGCCCTTCGCAGAGGGAAGCATTGATTTGTAGAGGTGCCAGAGCTTGAGAGTTTTTAAAACAGAGATAAGTAATAATTTTTTGAGTGGTATGCTTTCATTTCTCACATAATGGCCAAAAGGTTTTCAACATCTTCCATGCTAGATAAATTATAGGCGGTTTCCGAACAACATGATAAAGTTTTACTCCCCCTTTACCAATCAGCCACACTCCATGGCAAGCCGAATCCACGGGTACCGTCCATACAGACACAATTCTTGGGGGAGATTTGTTTCATTTTTTTTCGAGCATGGAACTGGGCATCCCGATTACCAGCCACTTTCTCCTGAATGATAGTGAATCAACACATATCGTGAGAGTATTCCACTTAGCATGGAAGATACTGATAGCCCCCAGTCGCCACATGAGCGATTTGGGCATACAAAACAGAATGTTTATTTGAAGGTTTAGAGTTTGGCACATGCAGATTTACTTGGAATGGCAGGTAAATACCACATATAGAGAGGTATGGTGGACTCATATGGAACAACTTTGGGTTTGAGGGAATGCATGCACAAGCAGTATTCCCACTTAGTACAGGTGAAGGCTATCAAAATACTGGGGAGTGACCAACTAGAGAGCGACATGGTCATCAACATGCTTTGAGATTAACCAACATTGAATGCGAGCATGAGTAGGATATAAATCACTATGAACATAAATATCGTGGAGGCTATGTTGATTTGTTTCAACTACATGCATGAACATGTACCAAGTCGAGCCACTTGAATCGTTCAGAGGAGGGTATCATCCCATCATACTACATCACAACCATTTTAATATGCATGTTGGCATCCAAGACAAACCATTATCCACTCCTAGCTAATTAAGCATGGCATGAATAACTATAATCTCTAATTGTCATTACAAATATGTTTCACCCATAATCAACTGAATTCGGAACGATGAGCTAATCATATTTACAAAAGCAAGATAGGTCGAGTTCAAGCCAGCTTTTTCCATCTCAATCATTTCATCAAATATCGTCATTATTGCCTTTCACTTGCATGACCAAATGGTGTGGATGCATTGGACTAAGATGGAATCTACAAACAATAACTCAAAGGAGAAGAAAGGGTAACATGGGCCCTCTAATAGGTAAACAATAATGCATATAAGAGCCACTCGACATTTTCATTACGGTCTTCTCCTTATGACCCAAAGAAGGAAAAATCAAAACAAGAACGAGAAAACTATTACACGGGAAAGCTCCTAATAAACAAAAGAAGAACGAAAAATCTTTTTGGGTTTTCTTTTAGTGCTACAACTAAGCAACTAGAAGGTAAAGCTATAACTAATTTTTTTTGGATTTTCTCAAAGTTAATTAAACACAGGAAGAAAACAGAAAAAGAAATAAACTACCTTGGATGGTACAATGAAAGAGTATGAACACCGACTACTTAAGATGGATGTGTGAACATGAATGTAATGTCGGTGAGAAATACGTACTCCTCCAAGCTTAGGCTTTTGGCCTAAGTTGGTCTAGGGACATGGCTGGAAATAACCCTCTCCTGGATACTTCGGAGCGTCCTTAGAGTTCCATTGGATGGCGAGCTCCTGTGGCTCCCACTGAAAAACTGGCTCAGGATACTTATCAAGGGCTAGTGCAGGTTCAGAAGCTGGGGGTTGCCTAAGACCCCAATATCTGTAAATATCTCCGGGCATAATGGTGTACCTGTCTGAGCGAATATCGAACAAAGAAGAAGCAGGCAGAGTAATAATCTCGCAAGTTCCTTGGCTGAAAACTAAGTTGTAAAGTGATACGTCTCCAATGTATCTACTTTTCCAAACTCTTTTGCCCTTGTTTTGGACTCTAAATGATTTGAATGAAACTAACCCGGACTAACGCTGTTTTCAGCAAAACTACCATGTTGTTGTTTTTGTGCAGAAATAAAAGTTCTCGGAATGACCTGGAAACTTATGCGGATTTTTATGGAATATATAAGAAATACCGGAGAAAGAATCAACCGAAGAGGAGCTGCCAGTGGGCCACGAGCCCAGGAGGCACGGCCCCCCTAGGCCGCGCCTGGCAGGCTCGTTGGGCCCACGTGGCTCCTCCGACCTCATCTCCTGCTCCATATAATCTGTTTCGCCCAGGAAAAAAATAGAGAGAAGAAATCATTGCTTTTTACGATACGGAGCCGCCGCCACCACCTGTTCTTCCTCGAGAGGGCAGATCTGGAGTCTTTTCCATAAGCACGTATGACTATATACGGAATACATGCCTACATTACATTGACGAACTGGAGCTAGTTACATATCACCCTATGTTATAACTGTTACATGATGAATGCCATCCGACATAATCATCCATCATCGATCCAATGCCTATGAGTTTTTCCTATACTGGTCCTTGCTTAGTTACTTTACCGCTATTGTTGTCACACTTGCTACACAAATTGCTACTGCTACTGTTACCCCTATTACTGTTACTATCATACTACTTTGCTACTAAAACTTTGCTGCAAATACTAATTTTTTAAGGTGTGGTTGAATTGACAACTCAACTGCTAATACTCGAGGATATTCTTTGGCTCCCCTTGTGTCGAATCAATAAATTTGGGTTGAATATTCTACCCTCAAAAACTGTTGCGATCCCCTATACTTGTGGGTTATCAAGACCTTTTTCTGGCGCCGTTGCCGGGGAGCATAGCTCTATTCTCTCAGTCACTTGGAATTTACATCTGTTGATCACTATGAAGAATTTGCGAGATCCAAAAACTAAAGTTCTGCCCTCAACTATGAGGACAGGTAAGGAACTGCCATCTAGCTCTGCACTTGATTCACCTTCTCTTATGAGTAAATTTACGACACCGCCACCTGCTATTAATTCTGATGTGTCGCCTGTGCTTGATGATGCTACTTTTGCTATACATGATAATTATGATGATGCTTTGCTTGGTAATGATATGCCACTTGATGAATTTCTTGATGCACAAATTGCTAGAGTTACTACTGAATCAAATGATACTTCTGAAACTGATGAAATTATTGAAATGGAACCTGCTGTTACACCTATTAGACCTAGCCCTCCTAGATATGAATTGCCTAATATACCTAAGGGTTATGTTATGGAAGGAGAGGTAGCTGAAGACTTTCTTGCTTGTAAGGATAGCTATGATCTTGAGAATTTATTATGCAAGTGGAAAGAAAAATCTCTGAATGCTAGAATGAAATATGATCCTAAGTTTGCTACTTCACCTATCTTTGTTACTGATAAGGATTATGAGTTCTCTGTCGATCCTGAGTTAATCACTTTGGTTGAATCTGATCCTTTTCATGGTTATGAATCTGAAACTATTGTAGCACATCTTACTAAACTGAATGATATTGCCACCCTATTCACTAATGAGGAAAAAATTTGCTATTACTATATCCTCAAGTTGTTTCCTTTCTCACTAAAGGGTGATGCTAAAACTTGGTTTACTTCTCTTGCTCCTGGTTGTGTGTGTAGTCCCCAGGATATGATATAGTTCTCTGAGGAATATTTTCCTTCCCATAAGAAACAAGTTGCTTTGCAGGATATATATATAACTTTGTGCAAATTGAAGAAGAGAGTCTCCCACAAGCTTGGGGGAGGCTTGTCCAGTTACTAAATGCTTTGCCTGATCACCCTCTTAAGAAAAATGAAATACTTGATATCTTTTATAATGGACTAACCAATGCTTCTAGGGACCACCTAGATAGTTGTGCTGGCTGGGTTTTCAGGGAACAAACTATGGAACAAGCTGAAATTCTATTGAATAACATCTTGAGCAATGATAATGCTTGGACTATTCCCGAACCACCTCCGAAGCCAACCCCGAAGAAAAGAGGTATTCTATTCCTCAGTCCTGAAGATATGCAAGAAGCAAACAAATCTATGCGAGAGAAAGGTATTAAATCTGAAGATGTTAAGAATCTACCACCTATTGAAGAGATACATGGTCTTGATAACCCGACACGGGTAGTAGAGGTAAATTCTCTTCGTAGATTCAATGAGAGTGATATGCCTTATGATAAACCTGCTAGCTTATGCTTAATGAATTTGACAACTTTGTTGCCAAACAACAAAGTTTTAATGATTATGTTAGCAGACAACTAGAACAAAATGCTCGTATGATTAATCATATAAGTGCTTGTGTGGATAGAAATGTTAATGATCTTAAGCTTATTGGTAAACATGCTTCTATGGTCACTACTCAAGTAGAGCAAGTACTTAAGGCTCAAAATGACTTGCTTAATGAATTGAATGATAATTCTATTAAAGTTTTTACTAGAGGTGGTAGAATGACTCAGGAACCTTTGTATCCCGAGGGCCATCCTAAGAGAATTGAGCAAGATTCTCAAGGAATTAATACTGATGCACCTAGTCATCCTGGTAATAGGAAGAAAAAGAAAGATGATAGGAACTTGCATGCTAGTAAACCTGTTGCTGTTACACCTGAGAATCCAAATGATATATCTATTTATGATGCTGAGACACAATCTGGTGATGAACATGAGCCTAGTGATAATGTTGATAATGATGCTCATATTGATTCTCAATCTAGTAATGATAATGATGTGAATTGAACCTGCTATTGAACCTGATAACCCACAACCTAGGAACAAAAGATATGATAAGAGTTATTTTATTGCTAGGAAGCATGGTAAAGAAAGAGAACCTTGGGTTCAAAAATCCATGCCCTTTCCTCCTAAGCCATCCAAGAAAAAGGTTGATGAGGATTTTGAGCGCTTTGTTGAAATGATTAGACCTATCTTTTTGCAAATGCGTTTGACTGATATGCTTAAAATGTCTCCTTATGCTAAATACATGAAAGATATTGTGACTAATAAAAGGAAGATACCTGATGTTGAGATTTCCACCATGCTTGCCAATTACACTTTTAAGGGTGGGACTCCTAAGAAACTAGGTGATCCTGGAGTACCCACTATACCTTGCTCCATTAAAGGAAATTATGTTAGAACTGCTTTATGTAATATTGGAGCCGGTGTTAGTGTTATGCCTCTCTATTTATATCGTAGACTTGAATTGGATAAGTTGACACCTACTGAAATTTCTTTGCAACTGGCCAATAAATCAACTGCTTTACCTATTGGCATTTGCGAGGATGTGTCTGTTGTGGTTGCGAACGTTACTATCTTAACGAACTTTGTTATTCTTGATATTCCCGAGGATGATGCCATGGCAATCATCCTTGGAAGACCCTTTTTAAACACTGCAAGAGCTGTTATTGATTGCAACAAAGGCATGTCACTTTCCATTTGAATGGTAATGAGCACACGGTGCATTTTCTGAAGAAACAATATCGGGTTCATTGCATAAATTCTATTGAAAAATCTTCATCAATTATTATTGGAAGCTTTGAATTTCCTATACCTACTGTCAAGATGAGATATGATATACTTATTGTTGGGGATATGCATATCCCCATTGAGGTAACTTAGTGATTCTTCGAAAATTCTCTGGCTTCATGTGATTCGAAAAAAGTTTGTCAAGGAGACTTGATCAACCTCATTGATGGATTTCTTTTGATGACCATGAGAGGGATGAATCTAGAAGTCACAACCTTCTGTTCCCAACTTTTACCTTCTGTTATTTAGTAGAAAAATAATAAATATAGCATTATTTTCCTATTTTATGCATTATCCGTCCAATAAAAAATGACCTGAAAATAAAAGTTCTTCAAATGCCCTGAAATTCAAGTATGATTTTTTCTGGAATATTTAAGAATTTCTGAGATAGATAACTAGTCAGGGGGATGCACTAGTGGGCCACGAGCCCAGGAGCGCGCGGCCACCCCCCTGGCCACACCTAGCAGGCTCGTGGGTCCCACGTGGCCCCCCTCCACTTACTCCAGCACCCATCTCCTTCTTCTACCTCCAGAAAAAATCATCCCATAGCTCAAACCCGTGTTCTTGCTCATTTTGCTGCATTTTTGATCTCCTTGTGCAAAGCCCCATTCACCAAATTGTTTTGGGGAATTGTTCCTTGGTATGTGACTCCTCCATTGGTCCAATTAGTTTTTGTTCTAAGTGCTTTATTCATTGCATATTATTGCTGCCTTGGTGACCCTATTCTTGAGCTTTGCATGTTAATTTTATTTGGTCCCAAGTAGTTTTGATGCAAGATATGGCCTCTAGGCACTTGTAGGAGTAGTTGCTATGAGCTTTGTTAAGTTTTGTTCACTTTTATTTTGAGTCACTAAAAATTTCAGAATTATTTCAGAAAAAGGAAAATGTTTAGGAAGAACTATCATGGTGGTTCCTCAAGCAAGAGGGGCCCCCGTCCTGCGATTCGGGAGCCCGATCCTTACCAGCCGAGGGACGCATCGGTGCAACCATGTGAATGGCCTTCAGATGAATTCATGATTGATGCAGGTTTCAAGGACGAGTTTGATGCATTTATTCACCACGCCGGGCTCGAAGAATTCATCTCCAATAAATGTGAATAGTATACTACACTCACTGCCTCTTTTGTCCGTAGATTCAAATTTTCAGTTGGCCGTGACACATCCGTACTGTTTGATCTTTATGATAAATCGTATACTATGGATTTAGAGGATTTTAATAGAATATGCAAGATACCTGATTGGGGTAGTCCCAATGACCCTCCTAAGTCCTCGTTTAGAGATTTTATTTCCAGTATAACTGTTGGAGAGACTAGAGATATTACGCAGGCTACCATGGGGAGCATTCATTTTCCTGCCTTACATTATTTTGTCCTCTTCATAGGTAGATGCATTAATGGTAAGCGTGATCATAGCCACCTCTGCGCACCTGACCTCTATATACTTAAGAGTGCAGTAACAGGTGATAGAAGTTTTAACATGGGAGCTATAATTGCTAGGAGACTAAATAACAATGCAATTGAAGGAGATTTCTTAGGTGGGATCTATGCCACTCGCCTAGCTAATTATCTTAAAATACCCATCCAGACAGGAGATCCCCCGCTTCACAGTGCTCTCCTTGATCGTGCTGCTATGATACGCTTCCAGTTCCTTGAGAGGAGCAATGAGTCCCTCCTATACAGGTTAATATTTAATGGACATCGTGTTATTCATATTACCCTTCCTGCTCCTGCCTTCTTTGATTTTCAGAGTAAACGGAGATATTACATAACCAGAGAAGAGGCAGAGGAGTATGAGAGGGAGGTTAAGGCTGCTCACCTCCATGAGGTAGCTATTCAGGCGGTAGCTGCCGCGTCCCAGTACAACCCACATTATGATTTCGGATATCGCCCGGAGTACCCTAGGGATGGTTACTTTCCTCCTTGGGAGTAGACCAACTTAGGCCAACAGCCTAAGCTTGGGGGAGTACGTGTTTCTCACCAACTTTATATTCATGTTCACACATTCACTTTGATAGTCGGTGTTCACACTTTTTCATTATATCATCCATGCAAGTTTATTTTCTTTTCTCGCATTATTCTTGTGTGTTTGGTTGACTTGAGAAAATCCAAAAAAATAAAAATGAGAAAAACAAAAAAAATTAGTTGTAACTTTATATTCTTGCATGCTTAGTAGTAACTAAAAAGAAAACCCAAAAAGATTTTCCCGTTCTTCTTTTGCTTGTTGGGAGATTTCCCGTGTAAATAGTTTTCTTTTTCTTTGGGTCGAGGTAGAAGACCATGATTGAAATGATTAGTGGCTCGCATATGCATTATTGTTTATCCGTCAAAAAGCCATATTACTTTGTCTTCTCCTCTGAGTTTGCTTGCAGATTCCAGCTTAGTCCAATGCACGAACACTCTTATTATTATTCACATTACTCAGTCGTGCAAGTGAAAGGCAATAATGACGATATATGATGAAGTGACTGATCTTGGAAAAGTTGGTATGAACTCGACCTATTTTGTTTTTGTAAATATGACTAGCTCATCGTTCCTAATTTAGCATTGTTATGAGAGAAACATGTTTGCAATGACAACTTAGAGATCATAGTTTCTTATGCCATGCTTAATTAGCTAGGAGCTTATAATGGTTTGTCTTGGATGCCAACATGAATTTTAAAATGATTGTGATGCAGTATGATAGGATGGTATCCTCCTTTGAATGATTCAAGTGGCTTGACTTGGCACATGTTCACGCATGTAGTTGAAACAAAATCAACGTAGCCTCCATGATATTCATGTTCATGGTGATTTATATCCTACCCATGCTTGAACTCAATGTTGGTTAATCTCAATGCATGTCAATGACTGTTGTCGCTCTCTAGTTGGTCGCCTCCCAGTCTTTTGCTAGCCTTCACTTGTACTAAGTGGGAATACTGCTTGTGCATCCACTTCCTAAACCCAAAGTTGTTCCACATGAGTCCACCATACCTACCTATATGCGGTATTTACCTACCGTTCCAAGTAAATTTGCATGTGCCATTCTCTAAACCTTCAAATAATAATCTGTTTTGTATGCCCGAACCGCTCATGTTGTGACAAGGGGCGGTCAGTATCTTCCATGCTAGGCATGTTATCCTTGATATGTGTTTATTCACTATCACTCACGAGAAAGGGGCCGATAATCGGAATGCCCAGTTCCATGCTCAAATCAAATAAAAATATAATTGCAAACAAAACTCCCCCTCGATTGTTGTTGGTATGGACGACACTCGAGGATTCGGCTAGTCGTGGAGTGTGATTGATTGGTGGTGAGGGAGTCAAAACTTTACTATTCTCTTTGGGAACCGCCTATAATACGTGTAGCATGGAAGATGGTGAAAACTCTTTGTTATCGCATTGATAATGAAAGCATGCCACCCAAAAAATTATTTATCTCTGTTTTGAAAAGCTTGAGCTCTGGCACCTCTACGAATCAATGCTTCCCTCTGCGAAGGGCCTATCTATTTACATTTCTGTTGAGTCATCCTCTTCTTATTGAAAACACTATCTAGAGAGCACCTCCCTTATTTGTATGCTTTGCAATTAATTGATATTGAGTATGACTATGACTGGATCTTCTTTGCCATGAATTACAATTTGTAGTCGGCCCTTGGTCTTTGAAGGTGCTCTGCATTTATGTTTTGTGGTCTCAGAAAGGGCTAGCGGGATACCCTCTATTCATATTGTATCATGATTGTTGTGATTGAAGTGTTGACATTTGAAACTTATTATTATTACTTGCTAGTTAATTATGCCATTGATATGAGTATACCGTGAGATCTAAATGTCATTGCTTATGTGGTTAGCTTATGATCTTGCTGAAAATCTGAATATGAGTTAGACATAATTACAACAACAAGATCAAACAGAGTTTGTAAATGTTTTTCTTCTGTCTCTTTCAGTTTATCAACTGAATTGCTTGAGGAAAAGCAAGGCTTTAAGCTTGGGGGAGTTGATACGTCTCCAACGTTTCTACTTTTCCAAACTCTTTTGCCCTTGTTTTGGACTCTAATTTGCATGATTTGAATGAAACTAACCCGGACTGATGTTGTTTTCAGCAGAACTACCATGGTGTTGTTTTTGTAAAGAAATAAAAGTTCTTGGAATGAACTAGAAACTTACGAGGATTTTTTATGGATATATAAAAAATACCGGAGAAAGAATCAACCGAAGAGGAGCTGCAAGTGGGCCACGAGCCCAGGAGGCGTGCCCCCACTAGGCCGCGCCTGGCAGGCTCGTGGGGCCCACGTGGCTCCTCCGACCTCATCTCCAGCTCCATATAATCTCTTTCGCCCAGAAAAAAAGGAGAGAGAAGAAATCATCGTGTTTTACGATACGGAGCCACCGCCACCACCTGTTCTTCCTCGGGAGGGCAGATCTGGAGTCCGTTCTGGGCTCCGAAGAGTGGAAATCGAAGCCATCATCATCATCAACCATCCTCCATCACCAATTTCATGATGCTCTCTATCGTTCGTGAGTAATCTCATCATAGGTTTGCTGGACGGTGATGGGTTGGATGAGATCTGTCATGTAAGCGAGTTAGTTTTGATGGCGTTTGATCCCTAGTATCCACTATGTTCTAAGATTGATGTTGCTACTACTTTGCTATGCTTAATGCTTGTCACTAGGACCCAAGTGCCATGATTTCAGATCTGTACCTATTATGTTTTCATCAATATGTGTGTGTTCTTGATCCTATCTTGCAAGTTGTAGTCACCTACTATGTGTTATGACCCGGCAACCCCGGAGTGACAATAGGCGTAACCACTCCCGGAGATGACCATAGTATGAGGATTCCATGTATTCACCATGTGCTAATGCTTTGTTCCGGTTGTCTATTAAAAGGAGACCTTAATATCTCTTAGTTTCCAATAGGACCCCGCTGCCATGGGAGGGATGGAAAAAAGATGTCATGCAAGTTCTTTTCCACAAGAACGTATGACTATATACATAATACATGCCTACATTACATTGACGAACTGGAGCTAGTTACATATCACCCTATGTTATAACTGTTACATGATGAATGCCATCCGACATAATCATCCATCACCGATCCAATGCCTACGAGTTTTTCCTATACTGGACCTTGCTTAGTTACTTTACCGCTATTGCTGTCACACTTGCTACACAAATCGCTACTGCTATTGTTACCCCTATTACTGTTACTAGCATACAACTTTGCTACTAAAACTTTGCTACAGATACTAAATCTTTCAGGTGTGGTTGAATTGACAACTCAACTGCTAATACTCGAGGATATTCTTTGGCTCCCCTTGTGTCGAATCAATAAATTTGGGTTGAATACTCTACCCTCGAAAACTGGTGCGATCCCCTATACTTGTGGGTTATCATAAAGCAGCCTCCTATCATCATTCTTTTTAATAACATCATGTGCTACCATACGTTCATAGTCTAAAAATTTTGAGGGTAGCAACATTTCCTTTTCCTCGTCAAGCCTAAAAGCTATCTCAAAGTGTTTGGCTAAATGACATGCATAAATGCCCCCGAATATGGTCCCCTTTGAACGGTTGGTTTTCAACCGTTGGGCCATCATAGTGCCTAGTCTAAAGGTTCTATCATCAAGTAAAGCATGGCACAAAATGGCAAGGTTGGGAGCACTAAGACTTCCACTCTGCAAATGACCAACAAAACATCTCCCTGCAAATAATTAATAATAGCATAACACAGGAAAATGTAAACTAGCTGCTCTTGCCTTTGACACCCCACTCTCTTCCCCTACAGTGATTGAGGCAATAAAATTTTCCATGTCTCTAGGACGTGGCTCCCCGATGCTGCCCTCATAGGGAATTTTGCAAACTTTGAAAAAATCATAAAGGTTCATTTTCTTAGGCACATCATATAAGTGAAATTCTATTATAGGAGGGTCTTCCCTACAATGAAAGTGAAAGTTTTGCACAAAGTTATTCGTGAGCAAGAGGTACTGGTCACACTTATCTTTGAGGAAGTCGGTGATGCCTGCATTCTCAGCCAAATAATAGAAATCTTCATAAATTCCGTCTGCCCTCAAGAATGTGTCGCTTGGCCATTCACATGGTCGAACTTCTGTAACACGGGGAAGATTATACTTGGGCTTCTCCTTCATTTCATTTTCATCTTCTTTAGAACTCTGGCTTGAAGAGCCTCTTAGAGATCTCCTCATCATTTCCTTTTATGAAAAATTCTGAAATGTTTAGTGACTCTAAATAAAAGTGAACCAAACTCAACAAAACTCATAGAAACTATTCCCACAAGTGCCTAGATCCTATATCATGCATCAAAACTACTTGGGACGATACAAATTTGACATGCAAGCTCAAGAACAAGGTCACCAAGTAGAAATTTTTTGCAATATGTAGAGCACTAGAACAAAAACTAATTGGACCATTGGAGGAGTCACATACCGGAGAACAATCTCCCAAAACAGTATTGGGAATGAAGCTTTGCACAACGAGATCGAAAATGGTAGCAAAATGAGCTAGAACACGGGTTTGAGCAATGGTGGGATTTTTTTTGGAGGAAGATGAAGTGGATGGGTGATGGAATAAGTGAAGGGGGTCCATGTGGGACACACAAGCCTACTAGGCGTGGCCAGGGGGTGGACGATTCTTGTGGGCTTGTGACCCACTGCTGCAGCCCCCTGTTGTTGTGTGCAGTCCCAGATATTTTTAAATATTCCAGAAAAAATCATACAGCATTTTCAGGGCATTTGAAGAACTTTTAATTTCAGGTCATTTTCCCATTGCTTGGGAAACTCAAAAAGCATAAAATAATAGCATTTTTACTTAATTTAATCTAACTAACAAAAAGTAAAGTTGAGTACAGAAAGTTGTGTTTTCTAAATTCGTCCATCTCATGCTCCTCAAAAGGACTCCATCAATAAGGTTGATCAAGTCTCATTAACAAACTACTTTTGAATAACATGAAACTGAAGAATTTTTGAATGAAACTAAGTTACCTCAATGGGGATATGCATATCCCCAACAATAAGTATATCATATTTCTTCTTGATAGTAGGAAGAGGGAATTCAAAGTCTCCAATAATAATCGTTGGAATTTTCTCAATAGAGTTGGTACTATGAACTTGAGGTTGTTTCTTTGGAAAGTGTACAGTATGCTCATTACCATTAATATGAAAATTAGCATTGCCTTTGTTGCAATCAATAACAGCCCCTATAGTATTAAAAAAGGGTCTACCAAGGATGATCGACCTACTGTTGTCCTCGGGAATATCAAGAATAACAAAGTCTGTTAAGATAGTAGCATTTCCAACTACGACAGGTACATCCTCAGAAATACCGATAGGTAGAGCAGTTGATTTGTCATCCATTTGCAAAGAGATTTCATTAGGTGTCAACTTATTCAAATGAAGTCTACGATATAAGCAGAAAGGCATAACACTAGCACCAGCTCCCAAATCACATAAAGCAGTTTTAACATAATTCCCTTTAATAGAGCATGGTATAGTTGGTATTCCTAGATCTCCTAATTTCTTTGGTACTCCGCCCTTAAAATTATAATTAGCAAGCATGGTGGAAATCTCACTTCTGGTATCTTCCTTTTATTAGTCACAACATCTTTCATATACTTAGCAACAGGAGATATTTTCTGAATATCAGACAAACGCATACGCAAAAAGACAGGTCTAAGCATTTCAACAAAGTGCTCAAAATCCTCATCATCCTTTTTCTTGGATGGCTTAGGAGGAAAGGCCATGGGTTTTTGAACCCATGATTCTCTTTCTTTACCATGCTTCCTAGCAATAAAATCTCTTTTGTCATATCTTTTATTCTTAGGTTGTGGGTTATCAAGATCAATAGCAAGTTCAGTCTCCACATCATTATCATTACTAGGTTGAGCATCAACTTGAACATCATCATTAATATTATCACTAGGCTCATGTTCATCACCAGACTGTGTCTCAGCATCAGAAACAGAAATATCATTTGGGTTTGTAGGTGTATATATAACAGGTTCACTAGCAGCATGCAAAGTTCTATCATCATCTTTGTTCCTCTTATTACTGGAGTGACTAGGTGCATCAATATTACTCCTTTGAGAATCTTGCTCAATTCTCTTAGGGTGGCCCTCAGGATACAACGGCTCCTGAGTCATTCTACCACCTCTAGTCACAACTCTAACAGAATGATCATTGTTCTTACTATTCATATCATTAAGCAAATCATTCTATGCCTTTACTACTTGTTCTACTTGAGTCGTTACCATGGAAGCATGTCAACTAATCAGTTTAAGATCATTAATAGTTCTACTCATATAATCGCCTAAGCGATCAAGCATGAAAGCATTATGTTTCAATTGTCTCCTAACATAGGCATTAAAATTTGCGTGCTTAATAACAAAATTATCAAACTCATCCAAGCATTTGCTAGCAGACTTATTATAAGGAATATCGCTTTCATCAAATCTATGAAGATAATTTACCTCTACTGCCCATGTCAGGTTATCAAGACCATGTATTTCTTCAATAGGTGGTAGATTCTTAACATCTTCAGCTTTAATACCTTTTTATTTCATAGATTTCTTTGCCTCTTGCATATCTTCAGGACTGAGAAATAGAATACCTCTTTTCTTCGGAGTTGGCTTCAGAGGTGGTTCGGGAATAGTCCAATCATTATCATTGCTCAATATATTATTCAATAGAAGTTCAGCTTGTTCAACAGTTCGTTCCCTGAAAACACAACCAACACAACTATCTAGGTGGTCCCTAGAAGCATCGGTTAGTCCATTATAAAAGATGCCAAGTATTTCATTTTTCTTGAGTAATTGGAGAAGCCTCCCTCAAGCTTGTGGGCGACTCTCTTCTTCAGTTTGCACAAAGTTAAATATTTCCTGCAAGGCATCTTGTTTCTTATGGGTGGGAAAATATTTTTTAGAGAAGTAATATATCATATCCTGGGGACTATGCACACAACCAGGAGCGAGAGAGTTGAACCATATCTTAGCATCACCCTTTAATGAGAAAGGAAGCAACTTAAGAATATAGTAATAACGATTTTTTTCCTCATGAGTGAATAGGGTGGCTATATCATTCAATTTAGTAAGATGTGCCACAGCAGTGTCAGATTCATAACCATGTAAAGGATCAGATTCAACCAAAGTAAATAACTCAGGATCGAGAGAGAATTCATTCCTCATTAGTAAAAAATATAGGTGAAGTAGCAAACTTATGGTCATATTTCATTCTATCATTCAAAGATTTTTCTTTCCACTTGCATAGTAATTTCTTAAGATCATCTCTATCCTTACAACCAAGAAAGTCCCTAGCTACCTCTCCTTCCATATGAGGATTATGAATTCTCTCGGGAATATCAGACAATTCATATCTAGGAGAGCTAGGTCTAGCAGGTGTCTCAAAGTGTTCAGTTTCAATAATTCCATCAGTTTAGAAGTATCGTAATTTTCAGCATTGACTCTAGCAATTTGTTCATCAAGAAATTGACCTAGCGGCATAGTATTATCAAGCAAAGTATCATCATAAGCATCATGCATAGCATAAGTGGCATCATGAATTACTTGTGACATATCAGAATTACTAGCAGGTGGGGGTGTCACAAACTTACTCACAACAGAAGGTGAATCAAGTGCAGAGCTAGATGGCAGTTCCTTACCTCCCCTCGTAGTAGAGTGGTAAATTTTGGTTTTTTGATCTTTCAGATTCTTCATAGTGATCAACAGATATAAATCCCAAGTGACTCAGAGAATAGGGCTATGCTCCCCAGCAATGGCGCCAGAAAAAGGTCTTGATAACCCACAAGTATAGGGGATCTCAACAGTTTTTGAGGGTAGAGTATTCAACCCAAATTTATTGATTCGACACAAGGGGAGCCAAAGAATATTCTTGAGTATTGGCAGCTGAGTTGTCAATTCAACCACACCTGAAAGACTTAATATCTGTAGCAAAGTATTCAACAGCAAAATAATATGCAAGTAACGGTAACATTGGAAATAGTGAAAGTAGAAGTTTTGTAGTGATTGTAACAGTAGCAATAGAAAAGTAACTTAGCAAGGATTAATATGTGGGAAGATCGTAGGCAATGGATCAGTGATGGATAATTATGTCGGATGGCATTCATCATGCAATAGTTATAACATAGGGTGACACAGAACTAGCTCCAATTCATCAATGTAATGTAGGCATGTATTACATATATAGTCATACGTGCTTATGGAAAAGAACTTGCAAGACATCTTTTGTCCTACCCTCCCGTGGCACAGGGGTCCTATTTGAAACTAAGGGATATTAAGGCCTCCTTTTAATAGATAAATGGACCAAAGCATTAGCACTTAGTGAATACATGAACTCCTCAAACTACGGTAATCACCAGAAAGAATCTCAGTTATTGTCACCCTGGGGGATGCGGAATATAACTCATAATAGGTGTCTACAACTTGCAAGATAGGATCAAGAACATGTATATATTCATGAAAACATAGTAGGTTCATATCTAAAATCATGGCAATCGGGCCCTAGTGACAAAGCATTAGGCATAGCCAAGTCATAGCAACATCAATCTCAGAACATAGTGGATACTATGGATCAAACCCTAACAACACTAACTTGATTACATGATAAATCTCATCCAATCCATCACCGTCTAGCAAGCCTATGATGGTATTACTCACGAATGGCAGAGAGCATCATGGAATTGGTGATGAAGGATGGTTGGTGATGACGATGGCGTCAATTTCCCCTCTCCGGAGCCCAAAACGGACTCCAGATCTGGTCTCGCGAGGAAGAACAGGAGGTGGCGGCGGCTCCATATCATGGAACGCGATGAACTCCTCTCTCTGATTTTTTTCCTCCACAAATAGGAATAAATAGGAGTGGAATTGAGGTCGATGGAGCAACAGGGGCCCCACAAGGCTGCTAGGCGCGGCCAGGGGGTGGCCGCACCTGGAAGGCTTGTCACATGTGGGTGCTCCCCCTCTGGTTGATTCTTTCGCCAGTATTTTTTATTAAATCCAAAAATATTCTCTGTAAATTTTTGGTTCAATCCAAGAAATTTTATTTCTGCACAAAAATAACAACAAGGCAATTCTGCTGAAAACAGCGTCAGTCCTGGTTAGTTCCATTCAAATCATGCAAATTAGAGTCCAAAACAAGGGCAAAAGAGTTTGAAAAAGTAGATACGATGGAGACGTACCAGTGACAACGCGAGCCATTGATTCCTTTGGAGATCACAACAGAATTCTCAATGAAAGCACCAATGTCGGTGTCCAAACCGGGGGATCTCGGGGAGGTGGTCCCGAGCTGTGAGACTAGGATCGATGGTAACAAGGGACGAAGGAGACGATGTTTACCCAGGTTCGGGCCCTCCTATGGAGGTAAAACCCTATGTCATGCTCGATTATATTGATGGTATGAAGGTTACAGATTCGACTACCTCGAGATCAAATAGCTAAAACCCTAGATGAGTTTCTCTGTCCTATAATCTAAAACCCTCCCTATTTATATAGACACCAGGGGGTACCTAGGGTTTGCACATGGTAGGTCTCCTCCCGGGGATGGAGATGTCGATTTCCTCATCTTGACTTGGAGTGCATGACGTGCCTTCAGTACTTCCTTCTAGAATGAGGGCTCTCAATGTATCCAGCCCTTCCAGTGACAGTCAGAGAGCGGCCCACCAAGCCAGCCTATTAGGAGATAGGCCAACGGCTCGAGGACCCCTTAATCTAGGACTCCCTCACCTGCCTCGGCGAAAAAGCTCTACCACTCTACAGAATGCTCAAATGGACCAAAAACTTTGAATGAACTGACGAGGCTGCGATGGCTCTAGAGGAAATCAAAATGCTGCAAGCCAGCAACCCCACATTAGGAGCACCTTGCGCTGGGGAACCAATGTTATTGTACATCTCATCCACCAATCAAGTGGTCAGCGCGGTCCTTGTTGTAGAACGGGAAGCCAAGGGTCACAGACTCCGGATACAAAAGCTAGTCTAGCATGTATCCGAGGTGCTCACTCCGTGCAAATGCAGATACCCACGCTACCAGAAGATAGCCTATATAGTGTTTATGGCATCACACAATCTCAGACATTATTTTCAAGAGTGTGTGGTCACAGTGACATCCGAGGTACCCCTGAATGACATAACCAACAACAGGGACGCCACCGGCCGTATAGCTAAATGGGCTATCAAACTCCTTCCGTTCGAGATCACCTACAAGCCACGACAAGCTATCAAATCTCAGGTGTTGGCTGACTTCCTCGCTGAACAGACAGAGACCGTGTTGCCCAAAGAGTGTAGCACATATGCTCATTGGACGATGTACTTCGATGGGTCCAAAACTCTTGCCGGACTAGGGGCTGGAGTTATCCTCACATCCCCCACCGGGGACAATATCGGATACGTACTTCAGATCATGTATGCTGTCTCAAACAACGCGGCTGAATATGAGGCACTGCTGCATGGACTTCGGATGGCAGCATCAATGGGTATAAAACGGCTCAAAGTTTGGGGGGCTCCAACCTCGCCATCTCACAAATAAATGGCGAATTCGATGCCAAAAATTCAAAGAGGGAAGCATACAGAAATGTTGTCCTTAAGATATCTACACTGTTCGAGGGGCTAGAATTCCACGACGTCTCTAGAGACAACAATCAAGCTGCCGACATCCTCGCCCGCTTGGGCGCCAAGCACGATCTAGGCCCCAAGAACACATTCCTAGAGAGGCTCTTCAAGCCATCTATGGTATGGCAACACGAGAACACTAGCACAAGAACTAATGGTGCCAAAAAAGTTGTTCCCCCCATGGTCGAACTGGATGAGCAAATCATCGGTAGTTCTACAGTTTAAGAAACACCTCTGGCTCACAAGGTGATGGCAGTAATAGCACCATGAACCGAGCCCTTCCTTCCTTACCTTCTACACAAACAACTCCCCGATGACCAGACTGAGGCGAGACGCATAATCCGTCGATCAAAGTCCTACAAGGTCCATGAGCATGAATTATATAAGAAAAGCACTACTGGGGTCTTCCAATGGTGCATCTCAGAGGAAGAAGGGAGGTAGCTTTTGGCCGAGGTACACGCAGGTATGGGTGGTCACCACGCAGCAACGCAGGCCCTTGTAAGCAAGGCCTTTCGAGCCGGGTTCTTCTGACCCACCGCCTGAGTGGATGCCCATACACTCGTACATCAATGTGTGGGTTGTCAACTCTTTGCAAATCAAAGCCACATGCCCCCGAAGACTCTTTGAACAATTCCAATCACCTGTCCTTTTGCTGTTTGGGGTCTCGACATGGTCGGGCCACTTAAAGGGTTGACCAAGAAAAACAAATACCTTCTGGTTATGGTCGACAAATTCACCAAATGAATCGAAGCAAAGCCAGTAAATTATGCTAAGTCCGTATCGGTCATCTACTTTATATTAGGCGTGGTACACCGTTATGGTGTCCCTCACAGCATAATAACAGATAATGGATCCAACTTCACTGCCCAGGACGTAAAGGACTGGTGCACTAACTTGGGCATCAAGCTCGCCTACGCCTCGGTGTATCATCCGTAGACCAATGGACAAGTCGAACGGGCCAACTGTCTCATTATGAATGGTACCAAACCTCACCTGGCCCTAGTTCTTCAATAATCCGATTGCCATTGGGTGGATGAGCTTGACTTGATACTATGGGGTTTACGCACGACACCGAATAGATCAACGGGGGATAACCGTTCTTCATGGTATACGATACTGAAACAGTCCTCCCATGTGACATCACCCATGACGCTCCTAGGGTGCGCATGTACAAAAAAGGAGACCGAACTAGATCGGCAGGACGACCTAGATGCCCTGGAGGGAGAGCACGCTGTAGCTCGGGATCGATCTGCCTTCTATCAATAGCAAGCCCGGCGATGCCAAAGCAGGGAGGTTTGAGCGAAGGCATATAACATGGGCGAGCTAATATTACGACTCCCAGAGAAACAGAAGCATAAAATCAACCCCAAGTAGGCGGGACCTTTAGTAATTGATGAAGTATTGACGGGAGGAGCTTATCGCCTCCGCAACCCAGAGGACAATCGCCTCGAAACAAACCCATGGAACGCAGCTCGCCTCCCGTGCTTCTACGGCTAGACCGGTGTCACAGCCCTAGAATTTGCTTGAATTGTTTGCATCAACATCAGCATGTGCATCATGTCATCATGTTAAAATTAAAATTAATTTGAAATGGGGGTGATCAAACCCTATCACAGATAAAATTCAAATAGGTTAAACTATTAAGATATTTGAGTGAATCCAAAATGCTCTTCAAAAATGTTCCCCCTCTTTGATAAATGTTGGCAACAACATATCAGGGGTGAATTATATTTTGATAACTATTTTGGTAAATTAAATAAAATAGGAACGTTTCCAAAAATCATTAATAAAGAATTTCAATTATTTTAGTCATCCAAAAATTCTGAATCATTTCTAGGAGGTTTGAAATATTCAAACTACACTCTAGAAAATGTGTTGTTATTTTTGTGCTAGGTCCTTGTGGCCCAAAAAAAATAAACAAATGTCAGAAGAAAGAAAATAGAAAACAAAACTAAAAGAGAGAGAGAGAGAGAGAGAGAGAGATCTCACCTGTCGGCCCTATGCAATAGAGGGCCCAACCCATCAGGTGCCTTGTCCTACCTTCTGCCAGTAGGAGCAGCTGTGTGCCCGCGCGCGCATGCCTGTGGAGGCCAACTCCTCTCTGCCTGCCTCCTTGCCCCCCCCTCGAGCCTATCCTCCGCCTGGAATCGCCCGAGAGCCCTCTCCCTTATCCTCCCCTCTCTGGTTCTCTCCCCCTACCCTCTGCTCTTTCTCCCTCGCCTCTCGAAGCCATCACTGTCGTTTGCTGCCGCCGTGCCCTCCGGCCATGCCTCGCATCCCCGTGCTGCCCAGAGCTCCGCCAGGTCATGCTCGTCCTCTCTGTGGGGCCGCGCTTCATAGGAGCTCCTCTACATTGCTGCCAACGTCGTCTTCATCCTCAGCTCCGATGAGGGATGCCGATCGATTCGCTCTGCCCGAAGTTTCCCCGACCCCGTAGCCGCCTCTGCCCGACCCCGCGGTGAGCCACCGGCCGATTCCCCCTCGCTCCCTGCTCTCCCGTGCCCTCTAGCCGCCGTTTCCGCAAGCCGAGCTCCGACCTCCGTCACAGGCTCACCTCCGACGAGCTCCGGCAACCCCAGGGCCTCCCGTAGTCCCCCTGGATGCGGTCGAGCGAGGGATACCCATAGGTGTCCTCCTCTTGTCGAATGGCCGCCCGTAGCGCAAGTCCGGCGAGCTCCGCCGTCACGGATGGTCGCCGGCGTGGCTAATGTGGCATCGCCATTAGGCACTTAATGGCCTAATTAACTAGCCCTGGTTGTATGACAATGGGACCCGCAGTGCGTCAAAGCACGGGTCAACGCGGGGATTAACCCCGTGACACTGACATGTGGACCCCAGACGTCAGGTTTGACTAGGACCGGCCCCATTGGCCTACTGACGTCACTGTGACGCAATGCTGACGCATTAAAGCTTTTCTAGTATTTAAATTAATAAGGAAATTCCGTAAAATGTTTAAAACTTCTAAAAATGATAGAAAATAATCTGTAAGTTAAATGAAAATAATTTATATATGAAAAATGATCAGAAAAATCCAATGAATATGTTTATGCCATGATCATGCATGTTTGAGCAAGTTAACATCACCAAGTAGGACATTTCATGATTAGGATAATTTAATAAATAGTGTTGGAGTTGGAATTTAGTATATATATTTGAATTCCACTTCACTTAATATGACTACCTATAGCACTAGGTCAATTCAGCAACTTAACATGCCATTTCATGCATCATGATTGTTGCATCACCTTGAATGTGTTCCTTTGTTGTTCGCCGGTGTTTGTTCCCTCTCGGTAGATGATGGTTCCTATGATGTGATCGTTGACACTAATGAAGAGAAGTAATATCTTCAGGATTGTCAGGCAAGCAAACCCACTTGAGCATACTGATATGAACCCACTCTCTCGCTCCTGCTCTCTTTTATTTCATTAGGACAATCACGATTCAATTGTACATGTTCCCGATAGTTGAACCCATTCCTTTGCATGACCTGTCTTTGCCACAGTAAATAGTTGAAACCACTTAGCATGAGTAGCAACTGCTTGAGCCTTGTTGTGCTTACTCATGCACGCTTGTTTATTTAGTGTGCCTGCTATGCTTAGAGTCGTGTCGTGTCGGGTCTGATCCATCTGGGCGATGAATCGGAATGGCAGTGTTCATGTCCTACTATGGGAGAGCTAAGTGTGTGAACACGATTTGGTAAAGGTAGCGATGAGAGGTCATGTAGGATTACATGGCGGGTTGTCTCATTGGGACCATCCTTAAGAACTGAGTTATGTGTTTGTGATCCAAGATAGTTACTACCACACATTGGGCTCCGGTAACTCGACCCCTCTCGGCTTATTAATCTCCTAGACCTCTGTCCAAGAGTCGCAACTAGTTTCTGGTGTTTGTAGGAAAAGTGATGGCGACCGTGCATAGCGCTGCCTGACGGGGTGGGCTGTGATGCAGTAGATACACAGTGGCATGGTGTACCAAGTGGCACCCGAACGGTGGGCTTGGGAACCCTGCGCACATCATTTGAGGCCGTAGCGGCAACTTCGGCCGGACTTCCGTGCGGGTTCAGTCTCAAATAGGCGATAAACCTGGACTAGGGTCTTGTGTGATTGACGGTCGTGGCCGACGCCCACGCCAGTGCTTCCGCTTGAAGGTTGCCGAGATGCATGACGTGCATATGGTGATAAGTGGCGAGAGCGTGTGTGAAGAAGTATATGCCTGCAGGGTGAAATAATCTGTTCGAATACCCGCGTCCACGGATATGGACTACTTGGAGAACTTATGTGGTTCATAGACAACTTGAAGTGGATACTCTAAAATGCGCAAGATAAGCGTGAGTGCTATGGATGGCCTTGTCGTAGGGAGACGGAAGTGGATCCATAGTGGTGTATTGATTGGAGAATATGTGGACTCATGTGCTCTATCCCACCTCAAAGATACTACTTGTAGTCATAGTATAGGTTAGCCAAGAGTCAAAGCTGGCTTGCTGCAATAAACTCCCCAACCCCCCTTCATTGATACTGATGCACGTGTAGTTAGTTGTCTGTAAGTCTTGCTGAGTACCTTTGTACTCACGTTTGCTTAATTTATGTTTTGTACAGGAGACATCAGTCTTATTAGTCATCGTTACAACGTGAAGTTCGATGTTGACCAGATTAGCTTGGGAATCCCAGACAGAGGTCTGGTTCCTTTGGTAGGGTCGTTGTAGCTTTTCAAGCTCCTCCAGCCACTTTTGTAGATATCTGTACCCAGACATATTTAAAATTCCACTTATTTAATTGAATGCTCCGAATGTTGGGTCTTGTGACCCCTGTTTGTAATATCTTATTGTATTGTCTCTTCCGAGCCTTCTAAGTAAATAATGTAATGATGTATGGTTATGTTGTGATGTCATAGTTGTATCTATGCATATCGGGAATGTCGTGCGTACGTGTGACGTGCAATGGTATGTATGGGATCCGACACCTAGTTGTGTGCCTTTAGTAGTACTCTTTATGGGGAAATGCCTCTTTGTGCTTCCACCGAGCCTTGGTAGCTTGCCACTGCTCCGGACACATTGATTGACCAGCATGTATCCTTCTTTGCTGTTGTGTCTGTCCCTTCGGGGAAATGTCCCATAGTGTAATGGAGTCCCTATAGCCTACTACGACACATCTATGTGTAGTGATGACATTTATGTCCCAGGACGTAATGGAGTCCTTGTAGCTTGCTATGACTCGTCTAGACACGCTAGAGATCGACACCTGCATTGCTGGGTTACATATGCATGTCCCTATACAGATGTGCCACTTGGATTCTACGACTAGTCATGTCGGCCCGAGTTCTCTGACATTTGAATGCTAGAAATACATTCACATACGTGAGTCAAAATACGCAAACGATCCCGGCCCAGGTAAGGTGGCAGCCGTGGAGATAACCGTGCGTGAGACCGCAAAGTGATGTGAAGTGTTACATGCTGGATTCTTATGGCATAGGATCGGGGTCCCGACAGCTTTGGTATCAGAGCTAGGTTGCCTGTAGGATTACCAAGCCAAACTGGTCGATGTTGAGTCTAGAACTGATTTAGTTATATAAGGGAATTGATTGTGGAAGGGAACGTAAGGCTCTTTTTATTCCTTTCCTCGGGTCATTCTAATTCTGAGTCACCCTCTTCTTTTCTATGGGGATTAAGAACTAGGCATTCTCATCTATCTATTAGGATGACGAGTTACTATGTTGGAGACCTATAGGAAAGATGTTGTCTTTCTGGATCGATGCCTCTATAAGAATTCATTGTCATGTTGTCAGTTTTCTTGTGCAGGTTGCCTCATATTTCATGCCCGTCCAGCCGTTATGTTGTCCGAGTTATCCAAGGTTTCTAATTTATCTGATGCAATTGCAAAACTCTTTCTTCCTGAGTCAATGTCTTTTAGGCCAGACAAAGCACACTAATTGTTGAGTTGAGGTACTCTATTACCTCGACGTGTTTGATGAAGGTGTTTAGGAAATTGTTGGGGATATAACCCCGCAGTATGACCCGCCCAAAAGGCTCTGGGTTATAATTGATAGCTCGTGAGCCGGCCCAAAGGTGAGCCATGAGGCCTACGGCCCAGGAAGATAGGCGACTCATGGCGTGGGCCCCAAGGTAGCCCGGACGGAGAAGACCCGGGCGTGTAAGCCGTTCGGGGACAGCTTGGACAAGAAGATAGAGGGAGACTCCGATAGACAATGAGACTCGGTTAACAATTGTAAAGACCCTTGGTCCTGACCTCCTATATAAAGGCAGATCCGGGGCGACTTAGAGATCAAGCTATCGAGAACTAGGTCAAGCTTTAGCTCCCTTGTAATCGATACAACAAGTAATATAAGAACAAGCATGACGTAGGCTATTACCTCGACTTGAGGGGCCGAACCAGGGTAAACTCGTGTCCTTCATCCCAATCAACCCCTTTGAGTCCATCATGTTAGCGATGGCCTCGAATCCAAGTCCGTTCACCCGGACATCTGCCGTGATAAATCCACGATAGTTGGCGCCCACCGTGGGGCTTGCACTTGGTGGTGTTGAGTTCTCAAAGGGCTCTAGGGCTCGAGGGATATGTGGTCGGAAGGATGAGCAAGAGTCGCTGCGGCCGGTTCTACATCGACGATGCCGGCTGGGGGCTTGATGCTGAGTCCGTGGAGTATAGATTCCAGGTTTCGTTCGGCGGGATCCACATTTTCATCGGAAAGGCTGATGGATCTACACCCGGGCCGGACGTCTGCATCAACATCGTCGAGCCGGCTCGGTGTCTCCAACCTGCAAGTAACGTGCGGCCTGCCCGCGCCAATCCGGGTCAGAGGCATGTCTTCGTAGGCTTCACTCAAGGGATGGATCTGGAAGCTTCTGGGTCACAGGAAACCCTTGTTTATTCTGAGAATGAATCTTCAAGTGGAGAAACAGAATCAGTGTACCAGCTCCGCAATGGTGGCCTTGAGGGCTACGACGATGTCTGCCCTAAGTCAGATAGCTCTGAGTCAGATGCTTTAGGGCCTCCGGTTCATGCTGCGGTGTTCATGGTGGGATCAGCCCCAGCCACGACTAGTGCAGCCGCGGGAGCCGCCACCTCGGGTGATAATCCGCCGCCGTCGGCTCAAGTTCTTGTGGAGCTAATGATAATCCACCACTAAAGTCACGCCAGATAATCAAGCAGCTCAGAATTTAGAGATTGCAAGGATCAAGGACCGGATGACAAAGGAACGACAAAGGATGGCTGAGCTGAAGGTCGAGATGGAAGAAGAGGCAGAACGTATCAAGACAGATGCTTTCCATCTAGGGCTGGAGCAAATGTCAGCCGCGGCAGTACACCGGAGGAGGCATCAGTCCCGTCTACCAGAGCGTTATGAAGCGAGGAACCTCTTCAATACTCCTGGCGTGGGGCGAGCCGCGGGCACGCCTGATAGCTGCCCAACGGAACGGCCGATGACTCATCCGGCCCGACGTAACCAAGCTTCACCTGGGGGCTTTCCGACGCCGGTGGGTCATTATTCTAACCCGACCGAGAATATGGTGGCAGCAGCCACCCGGCTTGAGACGATTCCTATCCCGGATGAAGCACCTTTTCCGGAGGATGTGCAGAACGCCATCGAGTACTTGCAGACGGCCATGGCCCAGCAGGAGAGATACGCTCACAGCCAGAGCCGCGTCCATTCAACCCCTCTTCCTAGCCGTAGCTTTAGCCGGTGCTACGAGTCACCAGGAGGTTCCAGCAGCAACCATCACAGAGAGATTCCAATGGGTCACCGACCAGGAAGAGATACGCAGGCATATGTAAACCATGAAGGAAGCCCGCAAGAGGCACTAGCTAGGCCGGCTCACCAGGAGCCCGGGCCTTCTGTTTCGGTAGGGGCAGGAGTAACCCCCAGGACAGTAGGGCTGCCGTGTCTATCACCAGCTCTCCGGAGCGAGCGGTTGCCGAAAGACTTCAAAGGGCCCTGCAAAGTCCCAAATTATACCGCTGATTTACCCCCGGAGGCCTGGGTGGAAAGCTATGAGCTGGCCATGGAGATGATGGATGTTAGTGAGGCGGTTTGTGCCAAGTATTTTGTCATGATGCTTGGAGGCCCAGCTCCTACATGGTTAAAGGGATTACCACCTAATACCATCAATTCGTGGGCGGAGCTCAGGGCTCGATTCATTAAAAACTTTCAAGGGACGTGCAAGCAGCCTATGACCATTGTGGATCTTGATCACTGTGTCCAACAAGAGAACGAGTCGGCTCATCATTGGGTACGGCGGGTCTCGACAATTATCCATTCATCAGAACAGATCACAGCGGCTCAAGTGGTGCTAATCTTGGAGAAGAACTGTCACTTTATTCCTCTAAAGCAGAAGCTTGGCCGGCTCAAGTGTACGTGTCAGGACATGGGAGAGTTCATGATGGCTCTCACGAAGTACGTCGACTCAGACAGTACGAGGGATCCGGGTTCTGATGAGGAAAAGGCTGGTCAAGGTAAGAAGAGCAACCAGGGCAAGGGTGCGGCAAACAACGGTAGCCAGAGTAAGCATAAGCATCTAGAGGCCGGGTCAGAGCTGGTGGCCAATACAAATGCCCAGCAGAATCATCCCAAGGGCAACAGGAGGTTCAGACCGTCCTTTGGCAAAGATAATCCTTTTTCGGGCATGGAGGAGTTACTTAAGCGATCTTGTCCGAACCACAATCTGCCTGATAAGCCGGCAAACCATACATGGGAAAGCTGTTCCTTTATGCAGAAATACAGAAGGTATGTTACACAACCTAACAATCGAGACGGCGGCCCGCCGGGTGCCTCAGGACAAGGCGGATCAGGAGCTGGCTTTGGTTCTGGCGGATCAGGATCCAATCATCCGGGTCAGGATGATTGTGGGGGACACCAGCCGCATTCTAGTAATAATAATCAGCAGCAGCAACAACAACAACGTAATCAATCCAGTTATCAGAGTAATCCAAAGCAGCTCAGCTCCGAGCAGTACCACGTTTTTATGACCAGTCTCAATAAACGGGACTAGAAGTTGCTAAAGCGGGTGGTCAATGCGGATGCAAAGGCTCTTCCGCAGTATCTAAAGTGGTCTGAGTATGACATAACATGGAGCAGAGAAGATCACCCGCCGCGCATGGACGATCTGGGGCGGCTGGCTTTGGTTGTGGCCCCCCAGGTGGGTGGATATATGGTGAATAAGGTGCTCATGGACGGCGGCAGCAGCATAAACAACCTTTATTATGACACCTTCTAGCGGATGAAGTTGCTTGACAAAGACTTCAAACCTACGTCCACTGTCTTTCATGGTGTGGTGCCGGGAAGTCGGCGCATCCGGTGGGCAGGATTTCTTTGGAAGTGGCTTTCGGCGATGAATACAACTACAGAGTGGAATCCTTATGGTTTGAGGTGGTTAAGATCAAGAGCCCTTATCATGCCTTGTTTGGACGGCCGGCTTATGCTAAGTTCATGGCCCGGCCCTGCTATGTTTACTTGCAGCTCAAGATGCCCGGGTTAAACGGTACCATTAGCGTTCATGGTAACCGAAATACGACTATTGAGTGTGAAAAAGGAGATGCGACCTATGCAGAGTCCAGTTGCGCCCAGGAGGAGCTTAATTTTTATAAGGAGAATATTGATCTGGAGGATATGACCCCCCTGAAAAAGCCCACCACAGAGGTCGAGCCGCCCCTCAAGTTTTCAGCAAATGATACCAGGGCAGTAGATTTCAATCCGGGCGACTCATCTAAGCAGTTCATCATTGGAGCTCATATGGACCCCAAATAGGAAATCGCGCTCATCGAATTCATCCGTGAGAATTGGGAAATCTTTGCATGGAAGCCTTCTGACATGCCGGGTGTACCGAGAGAATTCGCTGAGCACAACCTTAATGTGGATCCAAAGTTTAAGCCGATTAAACAGTTTCTGTGGTGGTTCAATGAAGAGAGGCGTAAAGCTATTGGGGAAGAAGTTGCCCGGTTTTTGGCAGCAGGCTTTATTGTTGAAGTTTTTCACCCGGAATGGTTGGCTAACCCGGTGCTGGTGCTAAAAAAGAACGGCACATAGCGTATGTGTGTGGACTACACGGACCTTAACAAAGCTTATCCGGCTGATCCTTTTGTGCTCCCTCGTATTGATCAGATCATTGATGCTACCGCGGGGTGTGAAAGTTTATGCTTCCTGGATGCTTACTCAGGTTATCATCAGATCAAGATGGCAGTTAAAGACCAGGAGAAGACAGTGTTTATTACCCCCTTTGGGGCATTCTGTTATGTCTCTATGCCTTTCGGGCTCAAGAGTGCCCAGGCAACTTATCAACGATGCGTGCAGAACTACCTTCATAGTCAGATTGGCTGTAACATTCATGCTTATGTAGATGACATCGTGGTCAAATCCAGAAAGAAGAGACTCTCTTGGAGGATCTAAGAGAAATTTTGATAATCTCCGGGTCTACAAGATGATGCTTAACCCGACCACGTGTGTCTTTGGCATTCCGGCAGGCAAGCTTTTGGGTTTCTTGGTCTCTGAGCGTGGCATCGAGGCTAACCCGGATAAAATCAAGGCTATTACTTCTTTGGGAGAGCCGGCTTGCATTAATGACATTCAACGCTTGGTAGGACGGATTGATGCGTTGAACCGGTTCATAAGCCGTCTTGGAGAGAAGGCTATTCCTTTATATCAGATGATGAAAAAGACTGACAAGTTTGTCTGGAGCAAAGCGGCGGGTGAAGCACTTGAGGTGCTTAAAAAACAGCTCACTGAGCCACCAGTATTAGATGCTCTGGCTGAGAAAGAACTGTTGCTCCTTTATGTGGCGGCTAACAACCGGGCAGTAAGCATTGCAATTGTGGTCGAGCGCAAGGAGGATGGGAAGGAGTATCCCGTACAAAGGCCGGTTTACTACATCAGTGAGGTCCTGATAGAATCTAAGCAAAGATATCCGCACTGGCAGAAGCTGGTATACGGGGTTTTCATGGCCAACCGCAAGTTGAAACACTATTTTTTAGGGCACCAAATAACTATGGTCAGTTCTGCTTCGTTGGGGATATTATCCAGAACAGAGAAGCCACATGAAGGCTTGCTAAGTGGGCATTGGAGCTGGGACCTCTTAATTTAAAGTATGTTCCTCGCACGGTGATCAAATCCCAAGCTTTGGTGGATTACATAAATGATTGGACAGAGTGTCAAGCTCCCGAAGAAAAGACGGATAACACATACTGGACTATACAATTTGATGGATCCAAGCAGTTAGAGGGCTCCGGAGCGGGGGTTGTCCTGACATCCCCCAAGGGTGATAAGTTTTGTTATGTGCTCCGGCTGATGTTCCCCTGCACTAACAATGCGGCTGAGTACGAGGCTTTGCTTCATGGTCTTAGATTAGCCAAGGAGATGAATTTGAGCCGGGTCAGGTGCTTGGGCGACTCAGATCTAGTGGCTCAGCAAGTTTCTGGCACTTGGGACTCCAAAGACCCGCGGATGGCGGCTTATAGGCAGGCGATTGATATTATTGCGGGTCACTTCAAAGGATATCAGGTAGATCACATTGATCGTCGCAAGAACGAGGCGGCTGATGCTTTATCACGGCAAGGTTCCCAACGTAAGCCGATGCCACCTAATGTCTTTCTGGATGTTTTACACCATCCGACTGTCAAGATACCTTCGGAGGAAGATTTGGTTGTTCCTGACCCGAAGGCAGAATTGGTGGCGTCTCTACATGTTATCCCGGATTGGACTATTCCTTATTTTGCCTATTTAACCCGGGGCGAGTTACCTGAAGATGAGGACCTGGCTCACAAAGATGCAGAGGATTTAGTCCGTAAGTGCGACGGCTATCAGAAATTTGGCCGGTGTGCTCATGTTCCGGCTCAAGAACTGAGGATGATACCAATCACTTGGCCATTTGCGGTCTGGGGACTAGACATGGTAGGGCCTTTCAAGAGATCCAAGGACAAGAAAATGCACCTCCTGGTGGCGGTTGACAAATTTACCAAGTGGGTAGAGGCAGTGCCGGTCCGCAAATGCGATGCGGCTACAACGGTTCTATTTATTAAGAAGTTGATCTACCGCTTTGGTTACCCACACAACATCATTACTGCCAATGGTACAAATTTATGAAGAAATTTTGTGATGAAGAGCATATCCGGCTTTATATTTCAGCCGTGGCACATCCACAGTCCAACGGTCAGACGGAGCGTGCCAATCAGGAAATTCTAAGAGGGATTAAACCGCGGCTTATGGTTCCTTTGCAGAGAACGCCCGTGTGTTGGGTCAAAGAGTTACCCTCCATCTTATGGAGCATCAGAACCACCCCTAACAGGTCCACGGGCTTCACGCCCTTCTTTATGGTGTACGACGCTGAAGCCGTTTTGCCCAGTGACATCCGGCATGACTTGCCAAGGGTGGCAGCTTACATTGAGACGGACAACAAGACGGCATGCCAAGACGCATTGGACGCTTTGGAAGAGGCGCGAGAGTTGGTAGCGGCCTGATCGGCGATTTATCAACAAGACCTGCACCGCTATCACAGCCGCAGGGTCAAGACCCAGATGTTCCAAGCGGGCGACTTGGTGCTCCGACTGATTCAGGATCAGACAAATATGCATAAGCCCTTCGTGGTCAGCGGAAATCTCAACAACGGGTCATATTACCTCATCGATATCCGAGACGACTTAGGTACGCCAGGTCAGGAGACCCGTCGGCCATGGAACATCGCGAATCTCCAGCCTTATTTCACCTAAGGGTGTAAGACCCACCGTTGTAAACTATCATTGTACATATCATAGTTATATAAATAAACAAAGAAGCCTCTGTTGTTTCACACATCCTCGTATGAGAGAAGATTAAACAATATTCCGGTTGATGCATCAACTGAGGTCAGCGAACGGCAGTAGATGCCTATTAGCCAGGCGTTATGCCACACAAAAAAACCGACTAAGGTAAATTAGTCATGGCGAGGGCGGCTTCTTACCTTCAGGTACAGCTTCTAACGCCTATCCGCCAACGGGTTACGCCGTATGGCTGAACGGCAGTAGATGCCTATTAAGCCGACATTTTTGCCACAAAAAACTGACTAAGGTAAATTAATCGTGGCGAGGGCGGCTTCTTATCTTCGGGTACAACTTCTAACGCCTACCCGCCGGCGGGTCATGCCGTACTGCTGAGGGGGGCTTCTTACCGACGGGTATCGCTTCTAACACCCTATCGGCCGGCTTTATGCCATCTCCGGCTAACCAGTTTAGCCACGGTTATGAGAGGTTTTTTACCGACGGGTAGCTAACATCTCATTACCCGTGAACGACGGCTTCTTACCTCTGGGTACAGCTTATAATGCCTATTAGCCGGCTTTAGGCCACATAAAAACAGCTAAGGTAAATTAGCTGCGGTGAACGGCGGCTTCTTACCTTCGGGTACAGCTTATAATGCCTATTAGCTCACCTTATGGCATAGAAATCTGGCTAAAGAAAATTAGCCGCGGCGAGGGCGGCTTCTTACCTATGGATATAGCTTCTAACGCTTATCCGCCGGCGTTTACGCCGTATTATTGCCTCCGGGTATATCTTATAAATGCCTTATCGGCCAGGCTTTATGCCATCTCTGGCTGACCAGATTAGCCGTAATTGCCAAAAAAGGAATCACCACCTCCAGGTGTAGTTTACCTAGTCTTGGCTGCAGGTGTCTTCTATGGTGACAAAGCAAGTTTAAATGATTCAAGAGCATACAAAGACAAATGGCAGCCACAAAGCCGGCTCATCTTATAAAACGTCATGACACAAGATCCAGGGGAAGCAAAATGAACATCTAGCTATTACACTCCCAGAGGTGATCAAAATTTCAGACATGTTTTTTCAACCATCACACGGCGGGTTAAGGAGAGTAGGCTGATACAAGTTTTTAAGAAGAAACTAATTAGCTGCCAGGTCATCCTGCTCCGACTCTTCCGTGGCCCTGATCTGGAGGTTGCCCAAATCCTAGTTACAGTTGGTTAGAGCTGCAAAAGAGCCTTCAAAATAAGGACACGGGTCAAGATCTGGAGCAAAGAAGTCCTTGCTCCGAGCAGGCGTCAAGTCTTTGCACTCGTAAAGAGGGCCACAGACTCTTTTCTGCTCCGGGTCATAGGCTGCTTGATAGGTCGGCAGATCAACCTCCTCCGCCAAGACGGAAGCTAATACCCGGGATTCCTTCATACACCGGTTGTAGTCAGCATTAGTAAACTCTGAGCCGTCATCTTTCCTTGAAGGGAAGCCCTCCATCATCTCGGCTGTTGTTAGACCCGGAGCGAAGGCCAAAGCCCGGTTGATGCTCGCAATGGCCCCTTGGCGGGCGGTTGACTTCTTGAGCTCAGCAATCTACGTAGCCATGGTGGAGAAGAGCTCTAAGACACCTTTGAGAGTCATCGGAATCTTATCTTTATATTGCACGGCCTTGATAGTGCACATTGCACCGCAGTACAACAATTCAGTTAAAGTATAGATGGCCTTCAACGACAGCAGGCTATCAGAAGCCAGTTGCCGGCTCCTAGAACCCGTATAAAACGGACATTTCAGATGAGTCACCAGTCTAAGTAAGATATAGCCATTTGAATCACAAGTTGTCAGAAGCTTACCAAAGCAGGCGGCTGTCATCTTGGTAATATGGCGTCTCAAGGCTTGGAGTTCATCGGATACAACTATCAGCCGCTGATCGGCGTCATCCGCTCGTTTGGTCAAAGAATCTTCTCAGATTCAGCTGATTCTTTAAAAGCAGCAAAGTCGGCCTTGATTGTGGCCAACTCCTCAGAGAGGAGCCAACACTTTTCATCGGTGGCACTTCGGGCCGTTTGTTGAGCCGCCAGGTTGGTCTTCAGGTCCATCAACTGCGACCCGGTTCGCTTAAAGCTTCCTGTGACATATCAAAATGCAGAATAAGTCACCAGGATGGAATCATATCAAATGATGAAGGTTAAGGACAAAATTATGCAAGTCTCAAGAAGATTGCAAGCAATATGTTTGACACTTGGGGGCTAATGTATATTTGATCTTCGAGAATACAATACATTTCCGGTTCATCTTCATCAAGTTAATCCGGAACTTGGGGGCTACAAGATGGCTCTTCAAATTACTTATAATGAAAACTCTGACTCAACGTTATCAAAATTGAGTCGGCCCTTGGGGGCTACAAGTGGCTCTTCAAGCTATCCACATTAAAGCTTCGACTCAACTTTATCAAATTTGAGTCGGCCCTTGGGGGCTACAATTGGCTGTTCACACTATCTAGAGTGAAGTTCCGACTCATCTCTATCAAATTAAGTCGGCCCTTGGGGACCATGGATTTGGATTTTCTACAGAGGATCAGGAAAGACCCGGTTCAACTCTTAACTAGATTGAACCGGCCCTTGGGGGCTAAGTAAGGTTATAACAAGAAGAGGAGTACCTCATATTTTTTCTTCATCAAGTTGACCAACCGAAGCTCCAGATCCCGGCTGGTGGAGAGCCAGTTCGTATAACCGGCGTGAAGTTCTTCGGCCATCATCTTCTCAAAAGGAGAAGAGTCAAAGTCCAACTTCTTGAAGGCCTCGGCCGGCTCTTTGTGCCTGGTCAGCGCGTGAGCCAGGGGAGACTGAAGAACAGAACCAGTGATCACGACATCCGGAGTTGTAGTGGTCTTGGCAGGACTTGGTGGTTTCGAAGGACCCCTTGGAGGGCTCTCCGGGATGATGTCTTCAGTAGCCGGCCCAGTGGATGCGACTGGCGGATTTACATCCGGTCATGACTCCTCTGGTTGTTCATGCTCCGGTTCTTGAGCAGCAGGGCCGGGGGAGGGCTTGTTGGTCTTCCGACGCTTAGCTTGAGCACTACAAATAGAAGGATCAGAATCCAAAGGATATTATTACCATACAAAGAGTCGGATGTTATAGTGGAAAAACACTTACAGCGGGTTGATCTTGGGAGGCGGCAGAGCGTTCGCCGAAGAGTCGTCGGAAGAGGGCAACTTCTGAGATGCAATTCAAGAAATATGAGACGGCACCCAGGTCACAAATAAAAATGAATCAAGCAGAGAAATGTACCTCGGCGGGGCGTTTCTTTGGAGCCGGCGAGTTTGGTAAGTCGGACATAAGCTCGTAGAGCCGATGCTCTGGGTTTGATGATGTTCAGCCTGTTGTTGCTTTTTCAAAAGAAAGTCAGGAGCTAGATAAGCGAGAGGATGAGAAAGATGAACTTTTCTGATAACCCGCCGCGGCTTTCGGGGGACAAAATACTCTGAGCCAGAAGAAATATAGGTTACCTCAGGGGCATTGGCGCGGCTGGTCTTCACATCATCTTGTGAGTAGAACGAGAGTTGGTAAAACAGGAAGGCAAAGTCTCAAACAAACAACTGAAATTGTACCTCTGAACCGGATGACTGTGGCGAGTCGAACCATCCCTCTTGCGGGGTGTCTTCCTTTGGCTTCTTGGTTAGGGCCTTCTTCTTAAGCTTCTTTAGAGGAGGGACGCACTCCTTTTTCCAGAAATCAGAGTCGGCCTGCAAAAATAAACCAAAGAAGAGTAACAGATCAGCAGGGTACAAACGAAGTCCAAGAGACGGACGGGAAGAAATTGACTTATAGCTGGATCCGGATTAAGGGCACTAAAGGGGGCCAACCCAATAGCACTGCAGACACCGGATGTTTCATGAACAAGACTCCTAATAGCAGTGGTGATGTCATCCTCCTTCAAGGTTGAGCGGCTGAAGCAGAGGGAGCTGTCATATTCGCCTTTGTACTCACACATAAGGTGGCTTCTGTGGCTTAACGGCACATTCGCCAAGAGATCCAGCAGCGGATCAGGTCCAGTCCGGTTAAACCGTTGGTCATGAGAGCCCTCATCTTGGCACGAGCCGGCTCATATCTGTCGCGCTCTAAAGCGGACAGCCGGCTGGGAAGTTCTGAAGTTGTTTTAAGCCGGGAAGGACAGTAACCCGACAGTGGACGTTCACCCTCTGGAGAAGTATCTTTACCATAGAACCAAGTTTTGTTCTAGTCCTTCGGGTGACTCGGCATCTGCATAGCTAGAAATGTGATATCCCGGCGCCTCTGGATAGAAATTCCACCTAGCTCGAGACTCGGACCGGCTTTCACTTCGGTCTAACGGTTGGCATAGAAGAACTCCTGGAATAAGCCCACTAACGGCTTACATTGAAGATAGACTTCACATAATATTTGGAAATTGCAGATATTTCAGACGGAGTTGGGGGCCAGGTCTTGCGGTTGGAGTTTGTAAAGATGAAGAACATCGCGGAAGAACTTTGAGCTAGGAGGCACGAAACCCCGCTCAATATGGTCTGAGAAGACAACCACTTCTCCTTATTTGGGAGCGGGCTTCAGCTCATCACCCGGGACCTGCCAGTGGATGGCATCTTGGGAGGGGAGAGTGCCAGCAAGGACAAAGTCCATCAAAAACTCTTCCGTGACGCAAGACCTGACCCAGTTACAGGAGTTGGAGGCGCAAGACATTCTGCCGGTTCAAAGGCTGTGAAAATTAAAGCGCAGTGAGTCAAAGAAGATACTAAAATCTACAACGGCTTACGATCTTAAAGACTCTACATATAAGATGCTATACTCCGGTTGATGGGAACCAGCGCAGCGTGGCGGGTCAACGTATCAAATGAGGAGTGAAATTCGGGTAAGTCCTGGAAAACAGAATTCACAAACTACCGCTATATTTATGGATCTACAAAAGCAGGAAAAAGTTCCTATTTTTAGACCTAGTGAAGAACAGGCGAAGCAAGAAGAAAAGAAACGATAAAGCAGAGCCACGATGGGTCTGCGCATTGGGCATGGCCGCCCCGTGCGTGGCGGCGCGGCCAGGACGAGAGTTAGAAGACGCGAACGGCGTTGAGAGCATGATAGCAATGGTGCCGAAAGAAACCGAGCGACGGCGGTGGAGCTGTCTACAAACCCTACTGCGGCGGCAACGGATCTAAAGAGAAGAGGAACTCACCGGAGACGGCGCGATGAAACGTGGAGGAGGCTCTGGAACGAAACAGGTTGATGCAGCGGCCTGGTCGACGGTGATGAGGAGTCGGCACCGGATCAAGGTGCGCTCGAACAGAGGCGTTGAGAGGAAGGAGATGAAGAGTGAAGTGGGAGATTGAAACACGTCAGCCGCAGCGGTCCTATTTAAAAGGAATATGGGACCGGCGCGAAAATCCAGGCGACGGAAACCATTCGACCGAGGCGGATGCCTCGATTTTCGGGCTGACCATTTAATAAGAGATTTGTTGGTACGTCAGCGGATCTTTTTTGCAGGACCTACATGATGTCACGCCGGGTCATCACCGGGCGACTCGCCGAAGGACAGAAGAAAGGGATGAAGTGAGCAAGCTCAATTCAAGGATGAAGTGAGCAAGCTCAATTAAACCTGGGGCCTAATGCTGGGGATATAACCCCGCAGTATGACCCGCCCAAAAGGCTCCAGGTTATACTTGATGGCTCGTGAGCTGGCCCAAAGGTGAGCCGTGAGGCCTACGGCCCAGGAAGATAGGCGGCTCATGGCATGGGCCGCAAGGTAGCCCAGACGGAGAAGACCCGGGCATGTAAGCCGCTCGGGGACAACTTGGACAAGAAGATAGAGGAAGACTCGGATAGACAATGAGACTCGGTTAACAATTGTAAAGACCCGTGGTCCTGACCTCCTATATAAAGGCAGACCTGGGGCAACTTAGAGATCAAGCTATCGAGAACTAGGTCAAGCTTTAGCTCCCTTGTAATTGATACATAAAGTAATATAAGAACAAGCAGGACGTAGGCTATTACCTCGACTTGAGGGCCGAACCTGGGTAAACTCATGTCCTTCATCCCAATCAACCCCTTTGAGTCCATCACGTTAGCGATGGCCTCGAATCCAAGTCCGTTCACCCGGACATCTGTCGTGATAAATCCACGACAGAAACCATGCTGTTTCAGTGAACCACCCAATAGTCTAGTTGTGTCTTTTGTTTCCAGTGTGATAATTCTGGCCATCGTTATCGAAAGCATGTTGTGATGCTACTTAGTCAATAGGTATTCTGTATCTGTGTCCTTGGACCCAAGAATCTTCTTCTCACTTTCGTTGATAGGATTTGCTCGTTCCTTTAGGATATTAGTAACCTTGTTATAGCCTTCAAGGTCCGTGCTATATCATTCTTCCAATGCCATGATCCATTATGGCAGAAGTTCCTTGTGATCTTAATATCACAACAAGAGTGCTCGTGATGAGTCCTCCATTTCATAGTTGTGAGTTTGTTAATTCTTTCATTTCTGCATGGATTATCTAAAAGAAACATGTTGAACTCCGTTTGATATATTCAATCCATGCATCTACAACTCAGGAAAAATCAGGTGCTCCTGGGTTGCCCTTCTTCAATTGTATTCTGACCTTTATCTATCAATGTGTTACCTAGAATTGTATTCTGAGTTGACCTTCTTCTCCTGAGTTGCCATTTCATAGTATGTCATGCATTGTGTTATCGATGTCGACTATTCTTGTGGTCTGTCAAGCCATTCTATTCTAGAATGACTAGGAGAAGCAAACTCCCGTAGCTCATCCATTTCTCGGATTGGGTCAAAGCAGTTGTATTCCGCAGATCAAAATGCTAATCCAGCTTTTGCTCTGTTCTACCTTGAGGTATTACCCTCTTCATGTGAAGATTATCATGAGAACTGCACTCCCCCTTATGAAATCTTGATGAGTGATACTTCTAGCCATCATCATTCATTCCCCGGTCTCTGTGTTGTTGAACCTAGAATACCGACAAGTGAATCGTGATGTGTGAAATTGATACTCCTAGCAACTTTGTTGCTTGGTAGTTAATGGACACTAATGTCATTCTTGGTGTGTTGGTTTTTAAACCACTAGTCTAAAGATTGACCGTGCTACCTAGTCCATTTTCCATGGTGCACTTTTCGGTCAATGAGTTAGGATTGTGTCAATCCTTCACTCTTTTGATCATATTGTCTTGCCTTGAAAAGCAAGATTGTTCTCGAGCGTGATAACATATCGGGGATCGTGGTTTTCCGAATATCTTCTCAGGAGTATTACCAAGGTGTTCCTTGACCGTTATGTTGAGCTCGTGATCAAGATGGATTTTCTATAAACCATCCCTTCTCCAAGAATCCGTGTTGGATACCCCTGAACTAGTTGGTTAAGCTAAACAACAACTTGGAGAGTTGAAAGATAAAAGCTTGGCCTGACTTACTTATTTCCAAAGGGATATCTTGTGTGGGTGTCAAAGAAAGATGATATCTTCATCAATTAATCCTTGTGATCAATTGCTGCATGTATTGTCTTGCTCAACCTTTGATTTGAGTATGGGCTATCATCAAATCAAAATCAGAACCAAAGATCTTCCTAATGTTGTTTTACTTGTGGATGTATCCTTGAGCATACACCATTATATCTTTTGGTCTGACCAATGCTATCACCTTGTTCTCATAGTTGTGGAATTCCATCCATTTGGAGACCTCGATGAATTGTTGTTGAGCTCATCGACAACATTCTCGTCTATCCCATGACTCATGATGAACATTATGCTGGTGTTGGAAACTTTGTAGACAATATCTTCGTGTCATGTACATGAAGTATATGTTTGGTGTAAGAGGTGACTAACTCAAAGTTTGCATGTGATGCAAGTTGCTGCCTTGAACTTTAGACAAGTCGATTTGTTTCTTGGAATCATCCCAAGTCAATCATTCCCGTGCGAAGTATTCTATGGTTGATAGACTAATCATCTTCATTCCATATGCAATCCCTAGCACATCAATCCACTGATTGAGTTGTTCATGGAAAAGAAGTCCTTTCTTAAGAGCTAATCCGGACTTATGTAAGGGCTTCGCTAATCCATAATGATGGTTCCTAACCCGAACTCAGAAGTGTTGTGTTGAAAGGCCATGTGATCATGCTTGTCCTGGACAGTGTGTTCACTTGTGTCTTGCAATCCAGCTCATATTTTGGAGCTGGCTTTCGTAGTTCATTTCCCGAGAATCTCGCAACATCATCTCTTCGATTTGTGTTGCAACCTTTCATTTTCAGACATGCTGAGTCTGAAATATCCTGACACCAGCCATATCTGAATCTCAAGCAGATATGATGGTTGGGACGTTTCCCCAAGAATTATAATATTGGTGTCTCTGTAACCCGACAAAGGGATGTTGTGGCTAACATACCTATCCGGAAGACCTACTATTATAATATCTTGTATCAACAACTTAGCCACTTCCCCATGAGGACCTTGTATGACTTGCTCTAGAAGTTATTCTTCATGGACCCTTTGAGATTCTGAAGTCCAACCTTTACTTGATGTTCTAGTCATAACACCTCACACATAATTGGGGTTATGATAGTACATCAAGGAGAACATTTGAAGCAGAGTGCTAAATGTCTCTCGGTCGAGCACCCAGATTTTACTCCCTTGGCATAGCTAAGGTGAAATCTGAGAAAGTGTTGTCTTCCTTTGCATCTGCATCCTCCATCATTATTCATCATGGTAGTATGACGTGTTGCCAGAATCCTTGGCATGAATGTTGGTAAAAACCCTGATGAATATGGAAATGCTCAAGTTCTTGAGAGCATGCTCAGACACTGGGTTATACTCTCGGTATTAATTGGAATGTGCCTTCCATTGCCGAGTTGTTTTATAACTCTAGTTTTCCTCCGATCTAAGTATGCCAATCTTTGAATTCCTTCCAACGATCACTTGTGAATTGGCTTAGGCTGGTATGTAGAGTTTCAATGATCTTTGTATCAGAAGTAATTCTTTTTTCCACTTAAGGGATAATCTTACGAGTCACCTTCCCTAACGTGCCTTGTAATGGTATTATGGAAATTATCTCCTAGCTATTTTCAAAACTCTTCACCATCTGCTTTAGCGTGGAATTGATGCCTACCCATTGAACCTTTGTCATCTACCTCATTCATTATTCTCAATGTGTGTTTTGTGTCACAACTCGAGAGATATTATCACATCTCATTCTACGAGTTGATCATGAGTGCTTGATCTTCGAGAAGATCGAATCTTCTAGAGCTTTCCATCCCTGTGGTATTTCTTTTGGATGAAGATCCCAAAGGCAAAGAAGTCTAGATCAACATAATGCAATGGATCAACAGCTGCAAGAAGGGCACTTGGATCATGACGATTGTGTTAGCTAGTGTCCCTTTGACTTCTTACCCTACGCCTGAATCTCGAGACAAGATTCTTGTTTAGTGGGGGTGAGTTGTCACAGCCCTAGAATTTGCTTGAATTGTTTGCATCAACATCTGCATGTGCATCATGCCATCATGTTAAAATTAAAATTAATTTGAAATGGGGGTGATCAAACCCTAGCACAGATAAAATTCAAATAGGTTAAACTATTACGATATTTGAGTGAATCCAAAATGCTCTTAAAAATGTTCCCCCTATTTGATAAATGTTGGCAACAACATATCAGGGGTGAATTATATTTTGACAACTATTTTGGTAAATCAAATAAAATATGTAAGTTTCTGAAAATCATTAATAAAGCATTTCAATTATTTTAGTCATCCAAAGACTTTGAAACATTTTTAGGAGGTTTGAAATATTCAAACTACACTCCAGAAAATGTGTTGGTATTTTTGTGCTAGGTCCTTGTGGCCCAAATAAAAACAAACAAATGTTAGAAGAAAGAAAATAGAAAACAAAACTAAAGAAAGAGAGAGAGAGGGAGAGATCTCACTTGTCGGCCCATTGTAGGAGAGGGCCCAGCCTATCAGGTGCCTTATCCTACCTTCTGCCAGTAGGAGCAGCTGCGTGCCCGTGCGCGCCTGAGGAGGCCAGCTCCTCTCTACCTGCCCCCTTGCCCCCCCCCCTCGAGCCTATCCTCCGCCTAGAATCGTCCCAGAGCCCTCTCCCTTCTCCTTCCCTCTCTGGTTCTCTCCCCCTGCCCTCTGCTCTTTCTCCCTCGCCGCCCAAAGCCATCGCTGCCGTTTGCTACCGTCGTGCCCTCCGGCCATGCCTCGCATCCCCGTGCTGCCCAGAGCTCCACCAGGTCGTGCTCGTCCTCTATGGAGCCGCGCTTCGTCGGAGGCCCTCTGCATCGCCGCCAGCATCGTCTTTGTCCTCGACTCCGACGAGGGCCGCCGGTCGATTTGCTCCGACCGAAGCTTCCCCGACCCGTAGCCACCTCTGTCCGACCCGGCGGTGAGCCACCGACCATTTCCCCCTCGCTCCCTGCTCTCCCGTGCCCTCTAGCCACCGTTTCCGCAAGACGAGCTTCGACCGCCGTCACGGGCTCACCTCCGACGAGCTCCGGCGACCCCTGGGCCTCTCGTGGTCCCCCCTAGATGCGGTCGAGTAGGGCTACCCGTAGGTGTCCTACGCTTGTCGAATGGCCGGCCGTAGCGCAAGTCCGGCGAGCTCTGCCGTCGCGGATGGTCGCCAGCGTCTCATCGCTGGCGTGGCTAACGTGGCATCGCCATTAGGCACATAATGGCCTAATTATCTAGCCCTGGGTGTATGACAGTAGGACCCACAATGAGTCAAAGCATGGGTTAACGCTGGGATTAACCCTGTGACACTAACGTGTGGACCCCACACGTCAGGTTTGACCAGGAACGGACAAGTTGGCCTGCTGACGTCACTATGATGCAATGCTGACACATTAAAGCTTTCCTAGTATTTAAATTAATAAGGAAATTCTAGAAAATGTTTAAAACTCCTAAAAATCATAGAAAATAAGCTTTAAGTCAAATGAAAATAATTTATATATGAAAAATGATCAGAAGAATCCAATGAATCTGTTTATGCCATGATCATGCATGTTTGAGAAAGTTAACGTCACCAAGTAGGAGATTTCATGATTAGGATAATTTAATAAATAGTGTAGGAGTTGGAATTTAGTATATATATTTGAATTCCACTTCACTTAGTATGACTACCTATAGCACTGGGTCAATTCAGCAACTTAACATGCCATTTCATGCATCATGATTGTTGCATCACCTTGAATGTGTTCCTTTCTTGTTTGCCGGTGTTTGTTCCCTCTCGATAGACGATGGTTCCGATGATGTGAACGTTGACACTAATGAAGAGAAGTAATATCTTCAGGACGGTCAGGCAAGCAAACCCCCTTGAGCATACTAATATGAACCCACTCTCTCGCTCCTGCTCTCTTTTCTTGCATTAGGACAATCACAATTCAACTGTACATGTTCCTGGTAGTTGAACCCATTCCTTTGCATGACCTGTCTTTGCCACAGTAAATAGTTGAAACCACTTAGCATGAGTAGCAATAGCTTGAGCCTTGTTGTGCTTACTCATCCATGCTTGCTTATTTACTGTGCCTGCTATGCTTAGAGTCGTGTCGGGTCGGGCTTATCCATCTGGGCGATGAATCGAAATGGCAGTGTTCATGTCCTACTGTGGGAGAGCTAAGTGTGTGAACACGATTTGGTAAACGTAGCGATGTGAGGTCATGTAGGAGTACATGGCGGGTTGTCTCATTGGGACCGTCCTTAAGAACCGAGTTATGTGTTTGTGATCCAAGACAGTAACTACCACACATTGGGCTCCGGTAACTCGACCCCTCTCGGCTTATTAATCGCCTAGACCTCTGTCCAGGAGTCGCAACTAGTTTCTGGTGTTTGTAGGAAAAGTGATGGTGGCCCTGCATAGCGCTGCCCGACGGGGTGGGCTGTGATGCGATAGATGCACAGTGGCACGGTGTACCAAGTGGCACCCGAACGGTGGGCTTGGGAACCCTGCGCACATCATTTGAGGCCATAGAGGAAACTTCGGCCGGACTTCCATGTGGGTTCAGTCTCAAATAGGTGATAAACCTGGACTAGGGTCTTGTGTGATTGACGGTCGTGGTCGACGCCCACGCTAGTGCTTCCGCTTGAACGTTGCCGAGATGCATGACGTGCATATGGTGATAAGTGGCAAGAGAGTGTCGGAAGAAGTATACCCCTGCAGGGTGAAATAATCTGTTCGAATAGCCGCGTCCTTGGATATGTACTACTTGGAGAACTTATGTGGTTCATAGACAACTTGAAGTGGATACTCGAAAATGCGCAAGATAACCGTGAGTGTTATGGATGTCCTTGTCGTAGGGAGACGGAAGTGGATCCATAGTGGTGTATTTATTGGAGAACATGTGGACTCGTGTGCACTATCCCACCTCAAATATACTACTTGTAGTCGTAGTATAGGTTAGCCAAGAGTCAAAGCTGGCTTGCTGCACTAAACTCCCCTACCCCCTTCATTGATACTGATGCATGTATAGTTAGTTCTAATGTAAGTCTTGCTGAGTACCTTTGTACTCACGTTTGCTTAATTTATGTTTTGCAGAGGAGACGTCAGTCTTATTAGTGATCGTTACAACGTGAAGTTCAATGTTGACCGGATTAGCTTGGGAATCCCAGACAGAGGTCTGGTTCCTTTGGTAGGGTCGTTGTAGCTTTTCAGGCTCCTCCAGCCACTTTTGTAGATGTCTATACCCAGACATATTTAAACTTCCACTTGTTTAATTGAATGCTCTGAATGTTGGGTCTTGTGACCCCTGTTTGTAATATCTTATTGTATTGGCTCTTCCGAGCCTTCTAAGTAAATGTTGTAATGATGTACAGTTATGTTGTGATGTCATATTTGTATCTATGCATATCGGGCATGTCGTGCGTATGTGTGACGTGCAACGGTATGTATGGGATCCGACACCTAGTTGTGTGCCTTTAGTAGTATTATTTATGGGTAAATGCCTCTTTGTGCTTCCATCGAGCCTTGGTAGCTTGCTACTGCTCCGAACAAATTGATTGATCGGCATGTATCCTTCTTTGCTGCAGTGTCTGTTCCTTTGGGGAAATGTCTCGTAGTGTAATGGAGTCCCTGTAGCCTGCTATGACTCGTCTACGTGTAGTGATGACATTTATGTCCCACAGCGTAGTGGAGTCCTTGTAGCTTGCTATGACTCGTCTACACACGCTAGAGATCGACACCTGCATTGCTAGGTTACGTATGCCTGTCCCTATACGAATGTGGCACTTGGGTTCTACGACTAGTCATGTCGGCTCAGGTTCTTTGACATTTGAATGCTAGAGATACATTCACATACGTGAGTCAAAAGACGCAAATGGTCCCGGCCCAGGAAAGGTGGCAGCCGTGGAGATAACCGTGCATGAGACCGCAAAGTGATGTGATGTGTTACAGGCTGGATTCTTATGGCTTAGGATCGTGGTCCCGAGAACCGGTGTCGCTACCTTCCCTAAAGTACAATTGTATTTACTCCTTTCTACATTTCCTTGTTTACTTTTAGAGGCTTGTTTAGACATTTCTAGGCTATGTTTGGCTCAACCGAACTATGTTATGTTCTTCCTTGGCATACATTCAAATATAATTTTCTACCCAGTAAGTCCTGGGGGCTACTTTAAAAGCTAAGCAATTATACATTTACATTGTGTGCATCCTTCGAATATCGTGTTTACGCCTCCATATGCATCAATTGTACTTAAGTTTTTTCCAAACTGGGTTGCCTTGTTCCTATGATTACCCTCTACGTTTCTGATTGTTCGGCTAGGGGGTAAAGGTGGCACCTCTACGATTGTTACGACCGAATTTGTATCAAAAGTAATTCTTTTTTCCCTAGGTTGGTATGAAGATTTTCCATGATCTTTATATCAAAAGTAATTCTTTTTGCCACTTAAGGGATAATCCTACGAGTCACCTTTCCTAAGGTGCCCATTATGGTATAAGGGCGACTAACTCCTCGCTATTTTGAAACCTCTTCACCATATGCCTTACCATGGAATTGTTGCCTACCAATTGGACCTCCGTCATCTGCCTCATTCTTTGTTCTCGACGTGTGCTTTGTGTCCCAGCTCGAGAGATCTTATTACGTCTCATTTCATGAGTTGGTCATGAGTCACTTGATCTTCGTAAAGATCGATTCTTGTAGAGCTTTCTATCCTTGTTGTCATTCTATTGGATGAAGATCTTGAAAGCAAAGACGTCAAAATCAAGATGATGAGGTGAAGCAACATCTTCGAGAAGAGCAATTGGATCGTGAAGATTGTGGTAGTTAGTGTCCCCTCTGTTCTCTTACCCTACGCTTGAATCTCGAGACGAGATTCTTGTTTTGTGGAGGTGAGTTGTCACAGCCCTAGAATTTGCTTGAAATTGTTTGCATCAACATCATCATGTGAATCATGTCATCATAGCTAAATTCAAATTAATTTGAAATGGGGGTGATCAAACCCTAGCACATATAAAATTCAAATAGGTTAAACTTTAAGATAATTGAGTGAATCCTAAATGCTCTTCAAAAATGTTCCCCCTCTTTGATAAATGTTGGCAACAACATATCAGGGTTGAACTATATTTTCATAACTAATTTTTAAAATTTAATAAATCAGCAATTTCTGAAAATCACTAATAAAGCACTATAAATATTTTAGTTGCTTCAAATTTTCTAAAACTTTTTGTGTAGTTTGTAAATATTGTAAATATACAACATAAATAATTTCAGGAATTTTGGCCTTATAGTTTTTTGCCAAACAAAATTAAATATAAAGCAGGAATTAGAAAACAGAAACTAAAATGATAGATAGAAAAAGAGGAAGATGACTTACCTGGCCAACAGACCGGCTCAGCCCACCAGAGCCCAGGCACCGGTCGTCTTCCTCCTGTGCCAGGAGGACGATGGCGTGTCGCAAGCACAAGAGGCGCGACCACCTCCTGCTTGCCACCTCCCGGCCTCCCCCGAGCCTATCTCCTCTCCTGGAGATGCCCAGCGGACCTCTCTCTCTTTCCCCGTCCCTGGCTCGCTCCCTCACTCGCCCTCCTTGGTTCCGAGACCGCCGGAGAGCACTGTCGTCGCAACCACAACCACCGCCGCTCGTGTGCCTCACTGCCATGTCCACATGCATCCGTGAGATGCGCTATGTGCCCTCCCCGACATGCCCAATCCATGGAGGCCAGAAGACGAAGCCCGTGCTCATCTTCCTCGTCCACAATCACCGGACACCGACTCCTGATTCGTCGTCGCCAAGAACTCCCGAGCTCATCGACCACCTCCTCGATTCTACTCTGATCCACTGATTCTTTCCCCCTCGTTTCCCTCGTTGCGGTCATCCTCCAGCTAGCACAACCGCCGGACCCAAAACCTCCGGTCGCCGTCGTAGTCGATGTCGTGCCGACTCCGACCACCCCGCAACCTCCCATGGCCCCCAATGGACGCGACTCGCTCCTAGGATCATGTAGGAGCAAACCTGAAGGACCGAAAGTATGTCTACAGGTGGGGTGATTAGACTACTTGATCAAATAAAAGTTTTGCCTATACCAATTTTTAGGGTTGAAAGTTTTTAGCATTTCATGGCAAGTCAAGTACACCCTACACATGCAAGTCTAAGAGTATATAACAACGGAAAGTAACAACATGCATGTATAGAAGGGATAGGGTAGGAAGATCAAACGCAGTTGTAGACACGATGATTTTTCCCGTGGTTCCGACAGGTGGCGCTATCGCACATCCACGTTTATGGAGTCTTCAACCCACGGAGGGTAACGATCGCGAGAGTCCATGGAGGGCTCCACCCAAAAGGGTCCACGAAGTAGCAACCTTGACTATTCCATACGGCTTCCGTCCACGAAGGACTAGCCTCACTATGGGTAGATCTTCACGAAGTAGGCGATCTCCTTGCCCTTACAAACTTCTTGGTTCACTCCGCACCACGAAGTAGGAGGCTCCCAAGCGACACCTAACCAATCTAGGAGGCACCACCCTCCAAAAGGTAATAGGCTCGGTAATGATGATGAACTCCTTGCTCTTGTGCTTCAAGATGATAGACTCCTCAACACCCAATAACTCTCTCACAGATTTGGCATGGTGGAAGAGATGGAATTGGTGGAAAGCTACTTGGGGAGGCTAGAAATCAATATCCATATGATTGGAGTGGAAGATCTTGACCTCAACACAAGGGTAGGTGGTTCTCTCTCAGAAAATCTGATAGGATAGGTATGGAATAGTTCTGAGTGCTTCTCCTTCGAGTAAGTGGTGGCGAAGGGGTATATATAGGCATCCCCAAAAATCCAACCGTTACACACAAAATGACCAACTCGGTGACACTGATGTGTTAATCTTGGTGGTACCGAAGTGACCAAAAGGTGGCAACTTTTGAATCTCGGTAAAGCAGATATAGGAAACTCGGTTGCACTGATAAGGTGACCAACAGCCAGATTTCCAATCTCGATGACGCCAATCCAACATTCTCGGTGGGACCGAAAATGTGAATTTGCGTAACAGAAATTTGGCAACCTAAACTCGGTGGCACCGGTATGGAATCGGTTGCATCGAAGTGGCTAGAGTTTGGCTTGAGTCTGTCTAGGTTCTGGAATCGGTGGCACCGGTATGGGAAAGTTGGTTGCACCGATTTTGAGTGCTAGGTATAGAACAGACTTTGGTGGGAGAGTTTCTGGATTTTTTGGCGACTATCACTTGTGCACGTTTGAGCATATTGTTTACCAACAAAACCTTACCCCCTTTTAATAGTATTGGCTTTCCTATGGACTCAAAGTTATTTCTCACAAATATAAAATGTAGAGTCCTCTTGCTTGCAGCTTGGCCAACCTATTTCCTTGCATCTTGGGGTATGTCCACAGCCTCCATTTGCCAATCCTATCATTGAACATTTGCTGAAATATACTTGGTGGAAACATTAGTTCAATAACTTATATGTTGTTATTAATTACCAAAACCACCAAGGGAGAAAATGTGCTTTCAATCTCCCCCTTTTTGGCAATTGATGAAAAAATATAGATCAAAGCTTCGACATATGATAAATTCAATGAATATAAACATCGCTTTGAGAGGTATGTGATAAGCAAGAGCTCCCCCTAAATTTGTGCATTATTTTGCATTTGTGTTTGAACGCAAATGCACAATCGATTAGGTATGTGGGGTACTTCTTCCATGTCACATACAACTTGGTGGTGTGCGAGAATAATTAGAATGAATGACATGGCACAACACACACAAGCAAAGGTGAATGATCATCTCATAAGCATTAAGATGATAGGAAATAGTTGCATCACACATAACGTAGTAGCATAACACACACACAAAAGTATCTCACATCAAACCAAAAGAACCAAATGTTTTTGAAAAGCAATAAAAACCAAATCGCTCTCTCGCTCAAAGCTTAAAGATCTATATACACTTCTCCCCCTTTGGCAACAAGTTACCAAAAAGTTCAAAGGCATACATCTAAGCGTTCTTGGGCTTATCTCCTCCGGTTATCGATGAAGGAGTCGAGATGACAGCGTCGGCGAAGATCTCTGCATATGTAGTGGATGGAGCTGGAGTGGTCACTGATGAAGGTGAAGTTGATGGAGCTGATGGAGATGATGGAGCTGGCACTGTGGCTGATCTGGCCTAAGTAGTGAACTGAGTGCCTGGCCTAAGAGGTGATTCATCCTCATCATCATCATCATCATCGTCATCATCTGAAGTAGAAGATACCGGAGGGATTTGCACGGAGTCAACTTCCTTCTGAAGCTCTGTGACGGTCTTAGTCAGCCTGTCCACCATATCAGTAAGGGTCTTGATTCTAGTCTCAAATATCCTGACAAGACTATTCTGGTTGTCCAAAATCCCCTTAATGTCCTTTTGCATGCCCTGAACAGATGATATCAGTAGATCCATTTGCTCGTTCCTGGATCTAGGGACCTGAGCACTAGTGGCTCTAACTACCTCTGCTGCTTCCTGAGCTGCAGCTGAAGTGGGATGATTAACATCCACCACCACAACGTTGTCCTCGAGATCTGGCTGTAGGGGCAAATGTGGGTGATCTAGGGAAAATATGTGCTTCTCTAGTCTTGAGTTGATGAGCATCTAGATGTAGGGTGCATAACAGCAGGAGCGCTTCTGGTCAGTAGCAACCCTCTTGATTGTCTCAACAATCAGATCCATGACTCTAATCCTGGTGTGACTATCAAGGTGGATCAACATATTGATGGAGTGGCCTCAGATCATCTTGTCATCTCCTGACTTGGGCATCAAGGTGTGCCTCAGTATGGTGTTCATCGTGCAGAGCCCAACCTGAAGGAAATAGATGGATCCTAGCCCGTGACACTTCACATTTATAGCAAGGATCTCCTTATACATTTTAGCCATAGTGTGGCTCGCCTTGGATTCTGAGTATACATCCAAGTCACCATTCCATGCTTCAGGAACTCCTAAGATATCTGCCCATTCCTCAACAGTTGATTCGTATCTCGCACCTTCAGTCTTCCACACAATTCTACCATCTCCATAGAAGTGTGCAGTGGAGTAGAACTGCATGATCATCTCATCACTCCATGATGTGAATTCTCTGGCAATGAACTCATCCAGACCTATGCAGTGGAAGTTGTCTTGGACACTTGGAAAGCAGTCCTCATTTTCCTTGATGAACTTCCAATCAACGTAGCGCATATCACTGACAGCTGGACTCTTGTCAAAGAGCACAGTCTCATAGAAGTCCTGATCCTCCTTGGTATAGAACCTGTAGTCCACAGCTGTTTTCTTCCTCTAGGCATAAGGATCTATAGCTCTCCATGCCCTCAATCCAGAATCCTTCCTCTTCTTCATGTCCTCAGCTAGTGGGTAGCTGGCATTTTGTACTGGGAGGTGTGGTTTGAGCTTCATCAATGTTGTCATGTCATCCACATCATCAACTCTGGAAGTAGTTCCTTTCTTCTTCTTAGAAGCTGGAATCTGCCTAGTGGTCCTCTTAGGCTTCTCAGCAGCCTTCTTGGATGTGCTGGTCTTAGGCATAGAATCATACATTAGCTTCTTTGCCTTCTTCTTGGGAGGAGCCTTTGTAGCTGGCTCATCCTCCTCCTCCTCCTCAGTAGCAGCATCCTTTGGATCTTCATACATAGACGTGGGCCTGCCAGTCACATGAATGATCCTCTTCCTTGACTTCTTATCTCCCGCCTTCTTAGGCATAGACCTCTTGGGGACCTCAACAGACATTGTTGCCATGGCAGTCTCATGAGTCTTGAAGGTGGAAGCAGGAGCATATATCTTGCTGACAACTCTTCAAGAGGAAGTGGCTTCAGTTGCGGCTTTCTTGGCAGCCTTCTCTTGCTTCTTAGCAAGAATCACTTCTGGAACGAATTCTGAATCCTCTTCATCTGAGTTCAACTTCTTCCTGGTTCTGGTGGCAGCATTGGGCAACCCATGAGAGCTGGGGGTGCCTGGGTCTAAGAAAGAACTGACTTCTGGGCTTGTTCCAGAACTCATATCAACTCCCTGCTCTAGCACATTCTAACTATCACTGACCCTGTGAATAGAGTGAAGATGAGCAGAAGTAGATGAGTTATCACAAAATGAGGCTGATTTTTGAAATTTGAGCAATGAGTTTTCAAAAGCTTTGCAATCTGTCAAATACATATCGGTGCAGCCGAAAAGAATTTTTCGGTGAGACCGAGACAAACCAACTCGTTAACAGAACCTTGGCAGCCGTTATGGTAGGACCGAAAAGAGCTACTCGGTTCCATCAAGTCAATTCTCGCCCTCACAGAAAAGCATATCGGTGAGACTGATATTTTCGTTTCGGTTCCACGAGATATATCGGGCGGACGGAAAAACCCTAGAAAATCCATCTAACTCGAGATTTTGAAGTTTTGAGTGGATGAATATCTAAGCAAAGGGTTCAAAGATGATAATATGGTATCTAATGTGCAAGAATCAGATGGGGAGCACACTAGAGATCGAATTTGTACCCTAGCTTGGCGCGGATCCTCTATGGCGGCGACGGCGATTCCCAGCGGCGGAGAGGCGCAGGAGAACAAGGGCGATGACCAGGGGTCTCGAGGCGGGAACTTAGGATTCTGAGGCATGACGTTGAAGATTGAATTTCAAAGCGTCGGGGTCCATAGCATATATACCCTTCATTGTCGATGGTACCGATTTTATCTTTTCGGTGTCACCAAGTTCCACAACTGTGAGCTGACAGGGAAACTCGGTGTAACCGAGAATACGAAATTGGTGTTACAGAGATTGAAAACCAGATCAACCCTAGGCAATCGGTGAGACCGAGTTTTTGGTGTTGGTTCCACCGAGTTGCACTTGGGAGGTTTTAATGGTCAGTCCTTGTCGATACGGCACTCCGAGTGATCCACACATAGAGGGATCAAAAAGTACTTATTTAAATTTTGTGATGCAGCATGAATGGAATATGAGGTGAGAAAGCATAGATAGCTAAAGAGTAGTTCTAGGCATTCTTGTCCATCCAATTGGCAAAAGATAAATCAAAAGCCAAATAGCAACAATTGCATGTCCTTGAATGAGAAAATAAATGCAGACCAACATGCTCACACAATAAGATGTCAAAATAAATCATGACAAACATACACAAACACACTAGAGTCTAACAAGCACTTGGGAGATGACGAAGTCATCTATATATGAGTATTTGACTTAGGAGCCAAGTAAGAGTACTTGATCATAGGTCATACTCATCGTTTAAGCACAAGTGGGGTTACCACTTTTACATAAAGCATTTAATGTTGTCACATACTAAGAGATGCTTTGACTCAAGTCTTGGGTTAAATCTCCCCCTTAATGTGACATGCCCCCATAAGAGGGATAAACTAACCTTGGGTTTTTTCGATGAAGACTTCATGTTGGTGAGGTAGTTATGGATGCTCCATGTTGATGAAGATCACGAAGAGTTGGGAGCATCTTGTTGTTTCCTTACTCTTCTCACCTACATGGGTTAGTGCCAACATACAAGAGACAAATACAAGGATATCTATGGACATGGAGTGCAAAGCATATGTTATGATGTGCATTGATTTGTTGACTACCTTGTCCCTTGCTTACCTTTGAGGGAATGTGCGACTCCTTGAACTATTGCATAGAGTTGATGTTGAGTGCAAAAAGTCCTTGCCAATAATGAATGTGAGTGAATTTCATTGGCGGAGTCACCCCTCAAGAACCTTCTAGTTCTTCTTCTTGGGAACCCACATCAAGTTGATGGGGATCCTTGGTGTTGAAGTAACCTTTGTAGTAGTTGAGCTTGAATTAGCCTTGGGAACCCACTCCACCAAAGCTAGGGGTTCATATTTAATGTCCTCTTGAAGCTTGTTCTTTCCCTTGAGCTTGTGGTCTCATGGTGGAAGGTCATATTGAGTGTTTGTCCCCTTGGGAAGAGTATTTTCATACTTCTCCTTTTGAGGAACAAACTTGGGCTTGGGATATTGACCTTCTTCCCACTCAACTCCATTAGCGTTGAAGTAGCCAACACCACGATCCTTCCGGTATCCTCCATGCTCGCGTACAATATCCTCAAATTGCATACATCCGGCAAGACTCTTGAAGATACCCTTTTCTATAATTCCTTTCAATAAAGCATTTTCTTGCTCAAGTGTAACTTGGATAAGAGAATCATCATTAGTGGAATCAATAGAACTACTAGAAGAAACATTATTGGGTTTAGCATTTTTATTGTTGCTACTAGATGAAGAACCTTTCTTGCCTTTGTTACTAGGTTGCTTAGTCTTAACTTGAGGCATGAATGTACACAAGAGTAGTTGTTTGGCTAGATAAGATAAAGTCTTCTTTCGGAGATCGTCATTGATAGCTTTGAGAAACTCATGCTCTTGCTCCAAGTTGAGCTTCTCAAAGCGTAGCTTCTCGTGAGTTCTCACAAGCTCTCTATGATCTTCGAGAGTAGATTCATGAGCTAACTTAAGAGTGTTTAGTTCTTTAGTTAGTTGTTCTATTTTCATCTTATCATCATCAAATGACTCATCTTGACTAGCATGAGAATTATCAAGTTCATTTTGATCAACATCACTAGTTTTATGACAAAGCAAGTCATCATCACAAAGCAAATCATCTTCATCACTATCAAAATCAAGATACTCGGGGTGTGATACCTTGGGGCCTTTAGCCGTGAAGAAACTTCCACTCCCTTCGTTTGGTGAATCAAATAGATCATAGGAGTTTGTAGTCACTAGAGCAATTCCTGCAACACCATCATCTTGACTATGGTCGGAGTCGGAGTGATAGCTTCTCTCGGAGTTGTTGTCGGAGTCGAAACTAGAAACTCATTCACCAACATGAGCTTGATGTCTTGTTCTTGTGTAGCTCTTGTTATACTTGTCCTTCTTCTCAGAATCTCTATTTCTCCTTGAGTGTCTTCATTCATAACAATCATCTCTACTCCTTCTCTCTCTTTGTGGTGACTCATTCCTTGAGCTTCGTCTTCGAGGTGACTCTTCTCTTCTTTTGTAGGGAGCCGTGCACTCATTTCAGTAGTGTCTGGGCTTCCCACAATTGTAACAATTGCGTTCACGACTTGACGAACGCTTCTCTTCATATCTTGAGTTGGAGTTTCCTTCTTTGCTTCTATTCTTGTAGAACTTGTTGAATTTCTTGACCATGAGGCTTATCTCTTCATCGGTGACAAGGTTTTTGCTTGAAGTTGCGGGAGCATCACTTGTGGCTTTGTAAGCACCGCTGGACTTGTGATGAAGTTCTTCTTTATCTTTGAGTGTCATCTCATGAGCAACAATCCTTCCAATGACTTCCGTCGGCTTGAGATCTTTGTAGTTTGGCATCATTTGGATTAATGTGCACACGGTGTCGTATCTCCCATCCAAAGCTCTAAGTATCTTCTAGATGATGATTTTTTCGGTCATTTCTTCGCTTCCTAAGCCGGCAATCTCATTGGTGATGAGAGCTAGCCTAGAGTACATCTCTAAAACTCCATCACCATCCTTCATCTTGAACTTGTCAAGTTGACCTTGAAGAACATCTAACTTGGATTCTCTCACAGACTCGGTTCCTTCATGCATATCAACCAAAGTATCCCAAATCTTTTTTGCATTCTCAAGACGGCTGATTTTGTTGAATTTTTCGGGGCATAAGCAGTTGAAGAGAATGTCGCATGCTTGAGCATTGAATTGCAACATCTTCAGTTCATCCGCGGTCGCTTCACAATCTGGTTCCCGTCAATCCGCAAAGAACTCACCTTGCAAGCCAACGCGAACAACAACCCAAATGGCGAGATTATGACCAAGAATATGCATTTTCATTTTGTGCTTCCAACTAGCAAAATTAGTGCCATCAAAGTACGGACCTCTATCGTGATAACTTCCTTCACTGGACGCCATACTCTCCTAGGTTTTGAGACCTAACCAATGGAGACCAAAGCTCTGATACCACTTGTAGGACCAAAAGTATGTCTAGAGGGAGGGGGTGATTAGACTACCTAACCAAATAAAAGTTTTGCCTATACCAATTTTTAGGGTTGACAGTTTTTAGCATTTCATGGAAAGTCAAGTACACCCTACACATGTAAGTCTAAGAGTATATAGCAGCGGAAAGAAACAACATGCATGTATGGAAGGGATAGGGTAGGAAGATCAAACGCAGTTGTAGACACGATAATTTTTCTCGTGGTTCCGATAGGTGGCGCTATCGTACATCCACCTTTATGGAGTCTTCAACCCATGGAGGGTAATGGTCGCGAGAGTCCACGGAGGGCTCCACCCAAAAGGGTCCACGAAGTAGCAACCTTGACTATTCCATACGGCTTCTGTCCACGAAGTACTAGCCTCACTATGGGTAGATCTTCACGAAGTAGGTGATCTGCTTGCCATTACAAACTTCTTGGTTCACTCCACAACACGAAGTAGGACGATCCCAAGTGACACCTAACCAATCTAGGAGGCACCACCCTCCAAAAGGTAATAGGCTCGGTAATGATGATGAACTCCTTGCTCTTGTGCTTCAAGATGATAGACTCCTCAGCACCCACTCACTCTCTCACAGATTTGGCATGATGGAAGAGATAGGATTGGTGGAAAGCTAATTGGGAGGCTAGAAATCAAGATCCATATGATTGGAGTGGAAGATCTTGACCTCAACACAAGGGTAGGTGGTTCTCTCTCAGAAAATCTGATACGATAGGTATGGAATAGTTCTGAGTGCTTCTCTTTCGAGTAAGTGGTGGTGAAGGGGTATATATAGGCATCCCCAAAAATCCAACCGTTACACACAAAATGACCAACTCGGTGACACCGATGTGTTAATCTCGATGGTACCGAAGTGACCAAAAGGTGGCAAATTTTGAATCTCGGTAAAGCCGATATAGGAAACTCAGTTGCACCGATAAGGTGACCAACGGTCAGATTTCCAATCTCGGTGACGTTGATCCAACATTCTCGGTGGGACCGAAAATGTGAATTTGCGTAACAGAAAGTTGGCAACTTAAACTCGGCGGCACCGGTAAGGAATCGGTTGCACCGAAGTGTCTAGGGTTTCGCTTGAGTTTGTCTAGGTTCTGGAATCGGTGGCACCGGTATGGGAAAGTTGGTCGCACCGATTTTGAGTGGTAGGTATAGAACAGACTTTGGTGGGAGAGTTCGTGGATGTTTTTGGAGACTATCACTTGTGCACATTTGAGCATATTGTTTACCAACAAAACCTTACCCCCTTTTAATTGTATTGGCTTTCCTATGGACTCAAAGTGATTTCTCACAAATATAAAATGCAGAGTCCTCTTGCTTGAAGCTTGGCCAACATATTTCCTTGCATACTGGGGTATGTCCATAGTCTCCTTTTGCCAATCCTATCATTGAACATTTCCTGAAATATACTTGGTGGAAACATTATTTCAATGACTTATATGTTGTTATTAATTACCAAAACCACCAAGGGAGCAAATGTGCTTTCAAAACCCCACTCTGAATGGTGATCTAGGGGTGAAACCCGATCCCTTCCGCCGCACCTGATGACGCCGGCGGCTCAACGCTAGCGTGTTAGACCCGATTGACCTTGGGTTTGACCCCCCTGGGTCACCTACAGGTGGGCCAGCCCCTGGCTTAATCTGCTGGAGTGATTAATTAAGTTAACTAATTTCTGTTGGTAAGTAGGTGATTGACTAGTGGGCCCAGCCCCTTAATGAATTTATTTAGGACTTAATTAAACCCAATTAACCCTATGGTTCACTGACTGTCGGGTCCCACAGGTCAGCTTTGACCTGGCCATGTCAGGGTTGACCTGGTCCCACCATTCAGCCTCTAAAGATGGCCCCGTGTCATTGACATGTGGGTCCAGCCAGTCAGGTTTGACCTGGACCTGGACCTGTTGACTGCTGATGCAATGCCTACGCATTGATGACGCAGTAATTGATTTATGAATTCATTTATTTCAGAAAATGTTTAAAACTTCTAAACATCATAGAAAAGAATTTGTATGTCAGATGAAAATAATTTATATATGAAAAATGAACATAAAAATCCAATGAATCTGTTTATGCCATGATCATGTATGCTTGAACAAGTTAACATCACCAAGTAGGACATTTTATGATTAGGGCAATATATGGAATATCATTTGGAGTTGGAATTGAAACTTAATTAACTTGGCTAATTACTCCTCTAGGTCAATTTAGTACCTTAACTTGTCATATCATGCATCATGGTTGTTGCATTGCATTGAATGTGTTCCTTTCTTGTTTGCTGGTGTTTGTTCCTTTTCGGTAGTTGATGGTTCCGACAATGTGACCGTTGACACTAATGAAGAGAAGTAATATCTTCAGGACTGTCAGGCAAGCAAACCCCCTTGAGCATACTGATATGAACCCACTCTCTTGCTCCTGCTCTCTTTTTATGAATTAGGACAACAACGAATAAACTGTTACCTCTTCTCGGTAGTTGAACCCATTCCTTGCATGACCTGTCTTTGCCACAGTAAATAGTTGAAACCACTCAGCATGAGTAGCAACTGCTTGAGCCTTGTTGTGCTTACTCATTCATGATTTCTTACTTATTGTGCCTGCTATGCTTAGAGTCATGTCATGTCGGGTGTGATCCATCCGGACGATGAATTGGAATGGCAGTGTTCTTGTCCTACTATGTGAGAGTTATGTGTGTGAACACGATTTGGTAAAGGTAGCGATGAGAGGTCATGTAGGAGTACATGGCGGGTTGCCTCATTGGGACCGTCCTTAAGAACCGAGTCATGTGTTTGTTATCCAAGACTAGCTACTACCGCACATTGGGATCCTTAATTGACTCTCTCGACTTATTAATCGACTTGCGCTCTGTCCATGAGTTGCAACTAGTTTCTAGTGTTTGTAGTATATGCTAGTAGTCTACCGAGTGGCACCCCGTACAGGTGGGCTTCGGACAGACTAGGCATTGTGCCCTGATGTACCAAGCGTAGTACCATCCGTCAAGGTGGGCTTGGGAACCCTGTACACATCGTTTGGGGCCATAGAGGAAACTTTGGCCGGACTTCCTTGCGGGTTTAGTATCAAATAGGCGATAAACCTGGACTAGAGTCTTGTGTGGTTAGTCAGGTCGTGGCCGACTCCCTCGCTGGGCTTCGGCTGGAAGGTTGCCGAAGTGCCTTTTTATGAGCACATGGCGGTAAGTGGCGGGAGCATGTGTGACGAAGTACACCCCTGCAGGGTTATGAATCTATTAGAATAGCCGTGTCCTTGGATATAGACTACTTGGAGAACTTATGTGGTTCATAGAAAACTTGAAGTGGATACTCTAAAATATGCAAGATAAGCGTGAGCGCTATGGATGGCCTTCTCGTAGGGAGACGGAAGTGAATCCATAGTGGTGTATTGATTTGGTGAATATGTGGACTTGTGTGCGCTATCCCACCTTAAATAAAGCACTTGTAGTCATAGTATAGTTTAGCCAAGAGTCAAAGCTGGCTTGCTGCAATAAACTCCACAACCCCCTTTATTGATACTGATGCATATGTAGTTAGTTCTGATGTAAGTCTTGTTGAGTACCCTTGTACTCACGTTTGCTTAATTTATGTTTTTGCAGAGGAGACGTCAGTCTCATTAGTAGTATTTACGACGTGAAGTTCGATGTTGACCGGATTAGCTTGGGAATCCCAGACAGAGGTTTGGTTCCTTTGGTAGGGTCTTTGTAGCTTTTCAGGCTCCTCCAGCCACTTTTTTAGATGTTTGTACCCAGACATGTTTAACTTCCGCTTGTTTGTTTGAATGCTCTGAATGTTGGGTCTTGTGACCCCTATTTGTAACATCTTATTGTATTGGCTTTTCCGAGCCTTCTAAATAAACGTTGTAATGTTTGTATGGTTATGCTGTGATGCCATAGTTGTATCTATGCATATCAGGTATGTCATGCGTACGTGTGACGTGCAACGGTATGTATGGGATTCGACACCTAGTTGTGTGCCTTTAGTAGTACTCTTTACGGGGAAATGCCTCTTTGTGCTTCCACCGAGCCTTGGTAGCTTGCTACTGCTCCGGACACATTGATTGACCGGTATGTATCCTTGTTTGCTGATGTGTCTGTCCCTTTGGGGAAATGTCTCGCAGTGTAATGGAGTCCTTGTAGCCTGCTACGACTCGTCTACGTGCAGTGATGACATTTATGTCCCACGGCATAATGGAGTCCTTGTATCTTGCTATGACTCGTCTACACACACTAGAGATCGACACCTGCGTTGCTGGGTTAAGTATGCATGTCCCTATACGGCTGTGCCACTTGAGTTCTACGACTAGTCATGTTGGCCTGGGTTCTTTTTCATTTGAATGCTAGCAACACATTCACATATGTGAGTCAACAGACACAAACGGTCCCGGCCCAGATAAGGTGGTAGCCGTGGAGTTAACCGTGCGTGAGACCGCAAAGTGATGTGATGTGTTACAGGCTAGATTCTTATGGCTTAGGATCGGGGTCCCGACAGCGTTGGTATCAGACCTGACTGACTGTAGGATTACCAAGCCAAACTTGTCGATGTTGAGTCTAGCAACTCCTTAATTATATAAGGGAATTGATCGTGGAAGGGAACACAAGGCTCTTTTTACTCCATTCCTCGTGTAATGCTCATTCTAAGTCATCCTCTTCTTTATTCTACGGGGTTTAAGAACTAGGCCTTCTCATCTATCTATTAGGAGGATGAGTTACTATGCTGGAGACCTATAGGAAAGTTGTTGTCTTCCTGGATCAGTGTTTCCATAAGAATTCCATGTTATGTTGTCAGTTTTCTTGTGTAGGTTGCCTCATATTTCATGCCCGTACGGCCGTTATGCTGTCCGAGTTATCCAAGGTTTCTAAATTATCCAATGCAATTGCAAAACTCTTTCATCTTAAGTCAATGTCTTTCAGACCATACAAAGCACACTAATTGATGAGTTCAGGTACTGTACTACCTCGACGTGTTTGATGAAGGTGTTTAGGGAACCATGTCGTTTCAGTGAACCACCCAATAGTCTAGTGGTGTCTTTTGTTTCCAGTGTGATAATTCTAGCCATCATTATCAAAAGCATGTTGTGATGCTACTTAGACAATAGGTATTTTGTATCTGGGTTCCTGAACCCAAGAATCATTTTGCTCCCTTCCGTTGATAGTATTTGCTCATTCTTTAGGATATTAGTAACCTTGTTATAGTCTTCAAGGTTCATGGTATATCATTCTTCCAATACCATGATCCATTATGGCAGAAGTTTCTTGTGATCTTAATATCACAACAATAGTGCTCATGATGAGTCCTCCATTTCATAGTTGTGAGCCTACCAATTCTTTCATTGCTGCATGGATTATCTGGAAGAAACATGTTGAACTCCATTTGACATATTCAATCCATGCATCTACAACTCAGAAAAAATCAGGTGCTCTTGAGTTGCCCTTCTTCAATCGTATTCTGACCTTTATCTATCAATCGATGGTCAAGCGTATGTCATGCATTGTCTTATCGATGTCGACTATTCTTGTGGTCTATCAATTCATTCTATTTCAAAATCACTAGGAGAAGCAAACTTCCGTACCTTATCCATTTCTAGGATTGGGTCAAAGCAGTTGTATTCCGCAGCTCAAAATGCCAATCCAGCTTTTGTTCCGTTCTACCCTGAGGTATTACCCTCTTCATGTCAAGATTATCATGAGAACTGCACTCCCTCTTATGAAATCTTGATTTAGTGATAATTCTCGCCATCATCATTCATTCCCCGGTCTCTATGTTGTCTACAACCAGTATACCGACAAAAGAATCATGATGTGTGAACTCAATACTCCTAGCAACTTTGTTGCTTGGTAGTTAATGGACAATAATCTCACTCTTGGTGTGATGGTCATTGAAGGGTCATACTAAGAATGATTGTGCTACCTAGTCCATTTTCCATGGTGCAATTTTCGGTCAATGAGTTAGGATTGTGTCAATCCTCCACTCTGTTGATCGTATCATCTTGCCTTGAAAAGCAAGATTGTTCTTGAGCTTGACAACATATCGGTGGATCACGATTTTCCGAATATCTTCTCAGAAGTATTACCAAGGTGTTCCTTGACCGTTATGTTGAGTTCGTGATCAAGATGGTTTTTCTATAAACCATCCCTTCTCCAAGAATCTGTGTTGGATACCCCTGAAGTAGTTGGTTAAGCTAAACAACAACTTGGAGAGTTAGAAGATAGAAGCTTGATCTAACTTAGCCCATGTTAAAGGGATATCTTGTGTTTTTGTGCTTGTGTGTGTAGAAGAAAGATGATATCTTCATCAATTGATTCTTGTGATCAATTGTTGCTCCTATTGTCTTGTTTAACCTTTGATTTGAGTATGGGCTATCGTCAAATCAAAGTCAGAACCAAAGATCTTCCTAATGTTGTTTTACCGTGGATGTATCCTCGAGCATACACTGTTATATCTTTTGGTATGACCAATCCTATCACCTTGTTTCCATAGTTGTGGGATTCCATCTATATGGATATCTTGATCAATTGTTGTTAAAGCCCATCGACAACATTTTCATCTCTTCCATGACTCATGATGAACATGAAGCTAGTGTTGGGAACTTTGTAGGCATATCTTCATGTTCCGTTCGTGAATTATATGTTAGGTGTAATAAGTGACTCCCTCTTAGTTCACATGCATTAGATGCAAGTTGCCGCCGTGAATTCGAGGAAAGTTATCTTGTTTCCTCTGGAATCGTCTCAAGTCAATCATGCATGTGCAAAGTATGCTATGGTTTGATAGCTTTGCAACCTACAATCCATATGCATTTCCTAGCACCTAAGCCACTAATTGTCTTGTTCAAGGAAAATAAGTTAAGTGCTACTCCCGAAGGTACCAGACGGACTTGCACCGGACTTCACTACCTCCAATGATGGTTCCATCCAGAACTTGGTAGTGTTTTGTTGTAAGATTTCTATGTGGTCACAATTGTCTTGGACAGTGTGATCACATGTGTCTTGCAATCCAACTCATGTTTTGGAGTTGGCTTCCGTAGTTCATTTCCTGAGAATCTTGCAACATCATCTCTTCGATTTGTGTTGCAACCTTTCCACTTCAGACATGCTGAGTCTAGAATATTTCGGCACCAACCATATCTGAATCTCCGGCGGATATGATGGTTGGAACATTTCCCAAGAATTATAATATTGGTCTCGCTATAACCGGAAAAGTGATGTTGTGGCTAACACACCTGCTGGACGGCCTATTGTTATAATATCTTGTATGAGCAACCTTAGCCACTTCCCCATGAGGTTTTCGTATGACTTATTCAGAAGTTGTTTCTCATGGACCCTTTGAGATCCCGAAGTCTGACCTTTTTACTTGATGTTCTAGATACCAAATGTTACCTATAATTGGGTTACACTATTTCATCGAGGAGAACATTAGAAGCAGAGTGCTAAATGTCTCTCGGTCGATCATCCAGATTTCGCTCCCTTGGCATAGCTAAAGTGAAATCTGAGAAAGTGTTATCTTCCTTTGAATCTGCATCCCCCATCATTATTCATCATGGTAGTATAAGGTGTTGCCAGGATCCTTGGCACGGATATTGGTAAAAACCCTGATGATTATGGAAATGCTCAAGTTCTTGAGAGCACGCTCAGACACTGGGTTATATTCTCGGTATTAATTGGAAGTTGCCTTCCGTTGCAAAGTTGTTTTATAACTCTAGTTTCCCTCCGATCTAAGTATGCCATTCTTTGAATTCCTTCCAACGATCATTCGCGAATTGCCCTAGGTTGGTATGAAGATTTTCAATGATCTTTGTATCAAAAGTAATTCTTTTTGCCACTTAAGGGATAATCCTACGAGCCACCTTTCCTAAGGTGCCCGTTATGGTATAAGGGTAACTAACTCCTCGCTATTTTGAAACCTCTTCACCATCTGCTTTACCATGGAATTGTTGCCTACCAATTGGACCTTCGTCATCTGCCTCATTCTTTGTTCTCGACGTGTGCTTTGTGTCCCAGCTCGAGAGATGTTATTACGTCTCATTCCATGAGTTGGTCATGAGTCACTTGATCTTCGTAAAGATCGATTCTTGTAGAGCCTTCTATCCTTGTTGTCTTTCTATTGGATGAAGATCTTGAAAGCAAAGACGTCAAAATCAAGATGATGAGGTGAAGCAACATCTTCGAGAAGAGCAATTGGATCGTGAAGATTGTGGTAGTTAGTGTCCCCTCTGTTCTCTTACCCTACGCTTGAATCTCAAGACGAGATTCTTGTTTAGTGGAGGTGAGTTGTCACAGCCCTAGAATTTGCTTGAAATTGTTTGCATCAACATCATCATGTGAATCATGTCATCATGTCCAAATTCAAATTAATTTGAAATGGGGGTGATCAAACCCTAGCACAGATAAAATTCAAATAGGTTAAACTCTAAGATAATTGAGTGAATCCTAAATGCTCTTCAAAAATGTTCCCTCTCTTTGATAAATGTTGGCAACAACATATCAAGGTTGAACTATATATTCAGAACTATTGTTTCAAATTTAATAAATTAGCAAATTTCTGAAAATCACTAATAAAGCACTATAAATATTTCAGTTGCTTCAAATTTTCTGAAACTTTTTGTGTAGTTTGTAAATATTCTAAATATACTACATAAATAATTTCAGGAATTTTGGCCTTATAGTTTTTGCCCAAACAAAATTAAATATACAGCAGGATTTAGAAAACAGAAACTAAAATGAAAGAAAGAAAAAGAGGGAGATGACTTACCTGGCCAACAGACCGGCCCAGCCCACCAGAGCCCAGGCGCTAGTCGCCTTCCTCCTTTGTTAGGAGGACGATGGCATGTCGCACGCACAGGAGGCGCGGCCACCTCCTTCTTGCCACCTCCTGGCCTCCCCCGGGCCTATCTCCTCGCCTGGAGATTCCCAGAGGCCCCCTCTCTCTTTCCCCATCCCTGGCTCGCTCCCTCGCTCGCCCTCCTCAGTTCCGAGACCGCTGAAGCGCTTCCGTCGCAACCGTAGCCACTGCTGCTCGTGTGCCTCGCTGCCATGTCTAGAGGCATCCGTCGAATGCGCTATGTGCCCTCCCCGACGTGCCCAATCCATGGAGGCCAGAAGATGAAGCCTGTGCCCATCTTCCTCGTCCACGGTCGCCGGACACCGATGCCTGATTCGCCGTCGCCAGGACCTCCCCGAGCTCGTCGACCACCTCCTCGAGTCTGCTGTGAGCCACTGATTGTTTCCCCCTCGTTTCCCTCGTTGCGGTCGTCCTGTAGCTAGCGCAACCGCTGGACCCGAAACCTCCGGCCGCCGCCGTAGTCGACGTCGTGCCGACTCCGACCACCCTGCAACCTCCCATGGCCCCCTATGGATGCGGCTCGCTCCCAGGATCACATAGGAGCAAACCCCGCTCCGAATGGTGCTCTGGGGGTGAAACCCGATCCCCTCCGCCGCGCCTGATGACGCCGGCGGCTCAACGCTGGCGTGTTAGACCCCGTTGACCTTGGGTTTGACCCCCTAGGTCACCTACAGGTGTGCCAGCCCCTGGCTTAATCTGGTGGAGTGATTAAATAAGTTAACTAATTTCTGTTAGTAAGTAGGTCACTGACTAGTGGTCCTAGCCCCTTAATGAATTTATTTAGGACTTAATTAAACCCAATTAACCCTCTGTTTCACTGACTAACGGGTCCCACAGGTCAACTTTGACCTGGCCATGTCAGGGTTGACCTGGTCCCACCAGTCAGCCTCTCAAGATGGCCCTGTGTCATTGACATGTCGGTCCAGCTAGTCAAGTTTGACCTGGACCTGGCCCTGTTGACTGCTGATGCAATGCTGACGCATTGATGACGCAGTAATTGATTTATGAATTTATTTATTTCAGAAAATGTTTAAAACTTCTAAAAATCATAGAAAATAATCTGTAAGTCATATGAAAATAATTTATATATGAAAAATGATCATAAAAATCCAATGAATCTGTTTATGCCATGATCATGCATACTTGAACAAGCTAACATCACCAAGTAGGACATTTTATGATTAGGGCAATATATGAAATGTCATTTGGAGTTGGAATTCAAACTTAATTAACTTGGATAATTATTCCTCTAGGTTAATTTAGTACCTTAACTTGTCATATCATGCATCATGGTTGTTGCATTGCATTGAATGTGTTCCTTTCGTGTTTGCTAATGTTTGTTCCTTTTCGGTAGACGATGGCTCCGATGATGTGACCGTTGACACTAATGAAGAGAAGTAATATCTCCAGGACTGTGTAACATCCCAAAATTTCATTTTGGAATGTTATGAAATGTAGCTATGCATCTATCATCATCATTTCTTGAATACATGTAATAGTTGAAACGCCTTCTCTGAATTTCTGAAGCCCCTTTCTACTTTCAATGTGTTGCTTTAACCTATTTGAAATTTTGGTAAAATGTTCGAAATAAGAGGGGAGTAACATGACACTCCACACCAGGGTCATATTGGTGATATATTTGAACACTAAGAACCAGGGGGTCTTTTGAAAAAAATATTTGCAAAAGGTTTCAAAATCAAATAGGCAATTTCTAAAAAAGAATTATTTCTTCAAAGTATTCAATGATAGAATAAAAATGTTCAATAAATGGCATTTATTATTCTGTTCATTTTGATATATAATACGCCTATTTTTAAAAAAAAGTGAATGCTTTTAAAGACATTTTACTACTCTGGTTAATAAAAAGAGTAACGGTTTTTGTATTAAACGGGCCGGCCCATGGGCAATTATTCGCGAAATTAATACCGACCGGTCGACCGACGCACAGTTGACGCTCCCTCTCTCTCTGACATGGGGTCCCACCCTGACCGCCCGAAGACCCGCTCGGTCATCACTCTCCTCTCGCCACCACGTCGCCGGCCGTTTCTCCCCCTCCCGCGGATCTCGCCCTCTTCACTCCCCTCGCTCCCTCTCCGGCCCTATAAATACCGGCCAGTCCCCGCTCTCCTTTTCCCCCCAAATCTCCCTCCTACCTTGCCGGAAGACCTACATAATGATCAAGATTTCAAGACTCCGAGTTTTCAACTTACCTCTGGGTGGATGATGGTTGAACGGCACCCTAGAGAAACCAGTGGATTTGCCTAGGTGTTGCTGGAGATGGCCAGTATTCACGCGGAAAGATCCACCCAGGCACAAAGAGATGGATGGGTGCTTCAAGACCCAAGGCTTACCTGCACAGCCACAAGTCATTATGGGCTCTGGCTTGGTTGGATATCGTGGTGACCCTGGACAGGCGGTGCTACGAGATGTAGAAGAACGGTAGGAAAGGATGGGCACCGACAGAGTCGCAGGGAAACCCTTTGGAAGACCATGTTTTGGTCATCCGTTTCTCAAACACCCGGTAGTGCGAGAAATCAAACGGAGGGGACCAAATCTCGTGGGGAACGTGTGCAAAACTCTGCAGAGTACTCAAACCTAATCGATTAGCCGTGTCCACGGTCATGGATGACTTGAGCCAAAGGAACTGAAACTTCCGGAACTCTCAACACAATTAATATGATGATGTGGGTATTAATGACTTGGGTATGAGAATTGGTTGGTGGAACCATCTCATTAATCAACCAACCTAGTAATATTTTTGCTTAGCCTCTCTTGAAGTAGGAAAAATTGGCTTTACGCAAAAACTTACCACCCCACCTGCCATATAAGCATGTAGATTAGATGATTATCTTTTCACCCCTCTCTTGTGACTTTGCCGGCATATTCCATATGCTGACCTACACGGCTGCAACGTATCATGTTGCAGAGTATTTTTCCGACCAGGAGTGAGGACACGTTCTACGCTCGGTGAGATGCCCTTGGAGTCAGATGGACTCATCTACCTTCGACGCTTCCGCAAGATTTAGACATTCTCATGAGTTGGCCTTCAGCCACTTTATTGTAATATTTATTGTAATAAAGGACTCGATATGAGATTTCAATTAATATAATGCAGTGTGATTTCCCTTTGATATATACATTGATGTACCATGTGTGTACCAGCATGATCTTGGGATGGTACGAAAACACCGGAGATTCGACCTTTCAGGTCGGGTCACTACAGAAATGGTATCAGAGCACACGCTGACCGTAGGACGTAACCTCTAGGATTGGAAAGCCTTAGGATTGTATCTCTTTGTATTTAAAATTCTTATACTCTCATCTACTAATTTCTGGTTTCTCTCCGGTTATTTCAAAATTTATAGATGGCCACCTTCATGCCAGTGTTGATCACGGAGTTTTGCCAGCCTGACGCAACGATGCCTTTTGGTAAGGAGCTGATGAGGATCGTCAAGGATGTGAGGATTGCTTTGCCGAGCATCACCGGGACTCCTATCATGCCATTTCCACAAGATGGACGCTACAGGATCGAGGTACACATCCCAGGGAAGACCTTTGGGAATCGGAAGGAACCCATCAGTTTCAAGTTTGTGGCACCCAGCTGGATACTTGGAAGAGACATGGACATTCATCGTGCCCTTGGACGTATTCAGGAGGAATACAGAGGTGGAACCATTTCACCAGGACTCAGCATGGTTTGTCGCAGAGATGCCCATGGCAACATCATCACCAAGCCCACTGGAGACTCCACCATGTCATATGTCCAGACCCTGGAGACGCACATCAAGACTCTGGAGCTTCGAGTTCGTGCTGACACGAAGACAATCAAGAATCTGATGAACCGCGAGATTGACCTCGAAGCTGACTTACGAGAAGCCGAGTACGAGCATGAGTATGAGGTGAAGGATTTCTTAGAGAGAATCGGCAAGCTGAACACTCGCATCGCCACTCTGGAGGAACAGATGGACATGGGTGAAAATCTTCATCCTGAAGGAGAGTTGGCTCCTTTCATCAGCGACAATGATGACTATGAGGAGAGCACCACTGGAGGAGACTCGGTCACCATGTACTTCTGAGGAAAACTTTAGTTATGCCCTCCATGTATCTTTTATTTTCAACGTTAAGAGCGTAGGTCGGTGTGTAGTTTGATTGAGACTTGTATTCCCGATGTTTGACATTGATTGAATAGATGAATGAGTGTTTGGTGTGATATGTTTGTTGCATTGCATATGGGTAGTGAATTTCTCCTTTTAGGCCCTTGTTCTATTCTAATTCTCACCCCTCTGGAAACAGCAAGATGCCTCCACGACGTGAGTCCGACTTCACCTTCCCGCCGGAACTCACGCAACTCCTTCAGCAGCAGAATGCACTGATGCAGCTATTGATCCAGAATCAGACCAACAACCAGAATAACAACCACCACCATCCACCCCAGGCTGACAATCTCACCCGTTTTCTAAGGTTGAACCCTCCAACTTTCTCCAACAGCACTAAGCCTATTGTAGCAGATGACTGGCTCCGTAAGATGGAGAGAGAACTCGTCACCGCTGGAAGTACTGATGCTGAGAAAGTGCGTTTTACCGCACATCAACTTGAAGGACCAACAACTTCATGGTGGGAGAATTACACAACCACCTATCCTATTGCTGATGTAACTTGGGAGCAATTCAAGCATGCGTTCCGCACCGCACATGTTTCAGCTGGAGCCATGAGTCTGAAGAAGCGCGAGTTTCGCAACTTGCGTCAGGGAAATCGCTCTGTGGCCCAGTACGTGGATGACTTCAGCACATTGGCACGTTATGCACCAGGAGACGTGGCCGATGATGCGGCCAAGCAAGAGAAGTTTCTGGAAGGACTCAATGATGAGTTGAGCATGCAGCTAGTAGTGGCTACCTTCAACAATTACCAAGATCTGGTGGACAAGGCCCTCATCTTGGAGGGTAAACAGCAGCAAATTGAGAATCGCAAGCGGAAGTACACTCAGGGGAAGTTTAACTCTGGAGCTCATCAGAAGTCCCGCTACTCCCCGTACTCAGGGAATACCAGATCAGGGACTGGTAAGTTTGGAAGGCACACACATGCGGTGCACAACCATGGAGGCCACAACCATGGAGGAAATGGGAATGCCCGTCCCAACCATGGCAATTTCAAGACTGACAATGGGAATGGGAACAACAACCAGCACCGTCACGCTCCTACTCAGAAGGATCTGAGCCACATCACCTGTTTCAAGTGCCAGAAGACTGGGCACTATGCTACTGAGTGTCCCCAGAGCAAGCAGGGAAATGGAAACGGCAACTCCATAGCCAAGAAGCCAAATCCGTTTCCTCGTGCCCAGGTGAACCACCTCGACGTGGAAGAAGTCTATGATCAACCCGAGACTGTGGTTGGTAAGTTCTTATTGCATTCACGTCTAGTTACAGTACTTTTTGATTCCGGTGCAACTCATTCATTCATATCAAGGGTAGTTGTGGATAAATATGGTTTGCCCACCAAAACCCTTAGACAGCCCATTAAGGTCAGTTCCCCAGGAGGTATGATGATGGCAGGAATAGGATGCCATGCCCTGAAACTCAATATAGGAAACCATGTTTTTCCCACCGACCTCATCGTCTTAGAATCCCAGGGATTGGATGTAATCCTAGGCATGGATTGGATGACCAAGTATGAAGGAAATCTTGATTGTCCCAACAAGTCTGTTTCACTCACCACCCCGGAAAACAAGAGGATTAAGTATGTATCCCGACGCACCCAGATGAGTGCTCGATTAAATTCCCTCACAGGAGTTGTTCAGGAGGAAGTACCTGTCGTAAAAGACTTTCTGGATGTATTCTCGGAAGAATTACCAGGCATGCCACCAGATAGAGAGATTGAGTTCCTAATAGAGCTACAACCAGGGACAGCCCCAATTCCAAGAGACCCTATCAGATGCCCGCAAATGATTTAGTGGAAATCAAGAAGCAGATTAAGGAGTTATTGGACACCGGATATATTCGCCCAAGTTCATCACCTTGGGGAGCCCCAGTTCTTTTGGTGGAGAAGAAGGATAAAACCTTGAGAATGGTAGTCGATTATCGTGCCTTGAACGAGGTGACTATCAAGAACAAGTACCCTCTGCCGATGATTAATGACTTGTTTGATCAGCTAGTAGGCACCAAAGTATTCTCCAAGATCGATCTTCGATCAGGGTATCACCAACTGAAGATTCGTGAACAGGATATACCCAAAACAGCTTTCACCACAAGGTATGGCTTGTATGAGTATACTGTCATGTCCTTTGGTTTGACTAATGCTCCTGCCTACTTCATCAATTTGATGACCAAAGTGTTTATGGAATATTTGGACAAGTTTTTCGTGGTGTTCATCGATGACATTTTGATATTCTCCAAGAACGAGGAAGAACACAAGGAACATTTGCGTTTAGTTCTGGAAAAGTTGAGAGAGCATCAGTTATATGCCAAGTTCAGCAAATGTGAATTTTGGTTGACGGAAGTCGGATTCCTTGGACATGTTATTTCTGGAGATGGAATAGCAGTGGATCCCGCTAAGGTTGAAGCTGTCACCGAGTGGAAGTCACCCACCTCAGTTAAGGAGATCCGCAGTTTCCTTGGACTAGCCGGATATTACCGGAGATTCATTGAGAATTTCTCCAAGATAGCCAAGCCCATGACAGAGTTGTTGAAGAAAGAGTCTAAGTATATTTGGACTGAGGAATGTGAAGCCAGTTTCCAGGAGTTGAAGAAACGTTTGGTCACAGCCCAAGTGCTGATTTTGCCCAATATTCGGAAGGACTTCCAGGTTTATTGTGATGCTTCACGTCAAGGACTTGGAGGAGTACTCATGCAAGATGGAAAGGTTGTAGCTTATGCATCCAGACAACTACGACCTCATGAGTTGAATTATGCCACCCATGATTTGGAACTAGAAGCCGTAGTGCACGCACTCAAGACCTGGAGATATTTTCTTATCGGAAATAGTTGTGATGTATACACCGACCATAAGAGCCTGAAATATATCTTCACGCAGAAGGAGTTGAACCTCAGACAGAGGAGATGGTTAGAGTTAATCAAGGACTATGACATGAGATTACATTACCATCCAGGTAAGGCTAATGTTGTAGCCGATGCCTTGAGTCAGAAAACTTATGTAAACACACTCACAGCGGGAGGATTACCCCAAGAGTTAGCCGATGATCTCAGAGAGCTCAAGCTGGAGATAGTCCCAAGAGGATATGTTGCCACACTGGAGATTCAGTCCACCTTGACTGAAAGAATTCGAGAAGCCTAGAAATCGGACAAGGAGATAGCTGAGATTAATCAGAGAATGAAAGATGGAAAAGCTAAAGGTTTTCGTGAGGATGAGCAAGGAACTCTGTGGTTTGAGAACCGAATCTATGTGCCCAATGACCCAGAGCTCAGGAAGTTGATACTTCAGGAAGCCCACGATTCACCTTACTCGATACACCCAGGCAACACCAAGATGTACCTGGATTTGAAAGAAAGTTATTGGTGGACAGGTATGAAGAAGGATATTGCGGAACACGTTGCAATATGTGATGTTTGTCAGCGAGTAAAGTCGGAACATCAGAAACCAGTAGGGTTACTCCAACCTTTTGCCGATACCTGAGTGGAAATGGGAAAAGCTTGGTATGGACTTCATCACAGGACTACCTAGGACCCGTTCAGGTTATGATTCCATCTGGGTAGTGGTAGATCGTTTGACAAAGGTAGCTCATTTCATTCCAGTGAAGACCACCTATACCAGTGCTAAGCTAGCCAAGATATATATGACCAGGATCGTACGTCTACATGGAGTTCCGAGGAGTATCATGTCAGATAGAGGAACACAATTTACCTCAAAGTTTTGGCATCAGTTACATGAAACTTTGGGTACAAGGCTAGAGTTCAGTACAGCTTTTCATCCGCAGACAGATGGAACGACTGAGAGAGTCAACCAGATTCTCGAAGACATGTTGAGAGCTTGTGCGCTAGATTATGGATCTAGTTGGGATGACAACTTACCTTACGCAGAATTCTCGTACAACAATAGTTATCAAACCAGTCTGAAGATGGCCCCTTTCGAAGCTTTATACGGAAGGAGATGCAGAACACCGTTGACATGGGATGGTGTTGGAGACCGACAACTTTTTGGTCCCGACCTTATCCGAGATTCTGAAGAGAAAGTCAAGCTGATTCGCGACAGACTCAAGATAGCTCAATCTCGACAGAAGAATTATGCTGACAGCAAACGTAAAGAAGTGACGTATGAAGTGGGAGACCGGGCATATCTTCGTGTGTCCCCGCTTCGAGGAATCAAGAGGTTTGGTATTAAAGGAAAATTAGCACCCAGATTCATAGGCCCCTACAAAATTCTTGAACGTAGAGGCGAAGTTACATACAAGATGGAATTGCCAGAAGGATTATCCGGAGTTCATAATGTGTTCCATGTGTCCCAGCTGAAGAAATTTCATGCTGAGATGGCTGATATTCCTTTGAGAGATACAGTGCCCCTAGAGGCCATACAACTTGACAATGATCTGACTTACGAGGAGAAGCCTGTCAGAATCCTCGAGACTGCCAACAGAGTTACCCGCAGCAAGATCATCAAGTTCTGTAAGGTTTTGTGGAGTCACCACACCGAGGAAGAAGCCACCTGGGAACGCGAAGAAGATCTTCGTAGAGACCATCCGCACCTATTTTCTAGCCAACCCGAATCTCGAGGGCGAGATTCATCTTAAGGTGGGTAGGTTTGTAACATCCCAAAATTTCATTTTGGAATGTTATGAAATGTAGCTATGCATCTATCATCATCATTTCTTGAATACATGTAATAGTTGAAATGCCTTCTCTGAATTTCTAAAGCCCCTTTCTACTTTCAATGTGTTGCTTTCACCTATTTGAAATTTTGGTAAAATGTTCAAAATAAGAGGGGAGTAACATGACACTCCACACCAGGGTCATCTTGGTGATATATTTGAACACTAAGAACCAGGGGGTCTTTTGAAAAAAATATTTGCAAAAGGTTTCAAAATCAAATAGGCAATTTCTAAAAAAAAATTATTTCTTCAAAGTGTTCAAATGACAGAATAAAAATGTTCAATAAATGGCATTTATTATTCTGTTAATTGTGATATATGATACGCCTATTTTTTTAAAAAATTGAATGCTTTTAAAGACGTTTTACTACTCTGGTTAATAAAAAGAGTAACGGTTTTTGCATTAAACGGGCCAGCCCACGGGCAATTATTCGCGAAATTAATACCGACCGGTCGACCGATGCGCAGTTGACGCTCCCTCTCTCTCTGACACCGGGTCCCACCCTGACCGCCCGAAGACCCGCTTGGTCATCACTCTCCTCTCGCCACCACGTCGCCGACCGTTTCTCCCCCTCCCGCAGATCTCGCCCTCTTCACTCCCCTCGCTCCCTCTCCGGCCCTATAAATACCGGCCAGTACCCGCTCTCCTTTTCCCCCCAAAGCTCCCTCCTACCTCATCGGAAGGCTGCCGCATCTCGTCGCCGGAGTTCCTGCCACTCCCGAAACACCCCATCGCCCGTGCCCGTCGCTCCACTCTCCCCCTCGCCCCTCCGACCCCTCCATTCGACGCCGGACCTCGCCCGCCATGGTCTGAACCCCTCCACTGCCTCCCTCGACCACCGGAGCGCCAACCCCGACGACTTCGCCGTCTCGGACTCGCTAGAGAACCCTCTCGCCGGCGACCTCTTCTTTGTGAGCTCCCCCTCCCACTCTGTAGCCGTTCGATCGAAGATCAACGCACGAGATTAGATCCATTTAATTTCGAACCGGTATCCCCTACTAAACGGTCGTCCGCCCGCAACCATCAAACACACGCGCTAGCCAGCCAATAGGATAGTGCCACGTCACCCCCTGGCCGTCCGGTAGATTTTTTTCCTTTTTCTGTTTTGTTTTAGTTAACAGAAACTTTTCTAAATTTGTTTTACTTATATATTTTAACCAGTTTAGTGTTTTGAACTAACTCTTTTTGCATTAGCTCACATATTCCATCTAGTTTCACCCTGTAGCTTTAGATTTTAAATTTGAACTATAAAATTTGAATTGAATCAAATTTGCTCAAATCATTCAAATCTGCATAACTAGAGTTTAAAAATAGATTTTGATATGAATCTTTTTGCTACTGTTTGGTATTAGTTAGGACTACTCTCATGCTTAGTTTCAGAATTTTTAGGATGATTTTTCTTAGTGTTTTATCTATAAACAGATTCTGCCTATTAGTTAGTATAGTTTAAATTAACTTAGTTAATTAGATTTAGTTTTATTTGTTTAATAGGTTCTGTTAGTTAAACTTTAGGTGTTTTACTTATGTTAATAAAAATATAAATTTGCTTAGTTTGTTTCTTTATTAACATAGGAATCTCAACACATTTTCAAATAGGTTTAATTTGATTAAAACAACTAGTTTAGTAATAGATTCTTTTTAACAAAGTTTTATATAATTTAATTCTGTTTCCTAAGACAAGTTTTTAGTAATTTCCATTCTGTTAAGATAATGTTTTGTTAATAAATAATAAGTTTAGTTTCATTCTTGTGTTAGGAAAACTATAGCTACCTCATCTAATAGTGTTTAACCAAACTTTTAAAAAACTTTACTAAAGTTTTCCCAACAAACTTAATTTGGTTTTATTCTGTTTATTAATAAAATATTTTATTGTTTTCTTGCTGTCAACTATTGTTTTGGTTAATACCAATAGTTTCATTATGTTAGTAGTGTTTTATCAATCATCTTTTAGAAAACAAAACTTTGTGTGTTTTCTTGCTTGTGATTTTTATGCATTGTTTTGTCTTGATTAGTTACTAGTTCATGGTTGATGGTTGTGAGTTACAATATTTTGTTGTATGCTTATTGAGTGCTCTTGTTTGCTTCGTTAGATTATCCGGAGTGCGAAGCTTGTTACTTAGAGTCACTCACGTACGAAGATCATCAATCAGGCAAGTCACTTTGATCATGTTTACCCATGTTTTATATGCATTAGTTCTACCATATTCCCCAATTGCATGCAAGATAGGTTAGTTGGAAACTTGGTTACATTGTAGTAGTATCATGTGATAGGAACCCCCTCTCAACCCTTGACACTTTGGCCCCGGGAAACGTTATTTTACTTTTTGCTATGCTATTAGTAGACGGGGTTGGTTGTGTGATTCATGAGAGTTGAGAGAGTTAATAATTTCAAGACCTACATAATGATCAAGATTTCGAGACTCTGAGTTTTCAACTTACCTCTGGGTGGATGATGGTTGAACGGCACCCTGGAGAAACCAGTGGATTTGCCTAGGTGTTGCTGGAGATGGCCAGTATTCACGCGGAAAGATCCACCCAGGCACAAAGAGATGGATGGGTCCTTCAAGACCAAAGGCTTACCTACACAGCCACAAGTCATTATGGGCTCTGGCTTGGTTGGATATAGTGGTGACCCTGGACAGGCGGTGCTACGAGATGTAGAAGAACGGTAGGAAAGGATGGGCACCGACAGAGTTGCAGGGAAACCCTTTGGAAGACCATGTTTTGGTCATCCGTTTCTCAAACACCCGGTAGTGCGAGAAATCAAACGGAGGCGACAAAATCTTGTGGGGAACGTGTGCAAAAATCTGAAGAGTACTCAAACCTAATCGATTAGCCGTGTCCACGGTCATGGACGACTTGAGCCAAAGGAACTGAAACTTCCGGAACTCTCAACACAATTAATATGATGATGTGGGTATTAATGACTTGGGTATGAGAATTGGTTGGTGGAACCATCTCATTAATCAACCAACCTAGTAATATTTTTGCTTAGCCTCTCTTGAAGTAGGAAAAATTGGCTTTACGCAAAAACTTACCACCCCACCTGCCATATAAGCATGTAGATTAGATGATTATCTTTTCACCCCTCTCTTGTGACTTTGTCGGCATATTCCATATGCTGACCTACACGGCTGCAACGTATCATGTTGCAGAGTATTTTTCCGACCAGGAGTGAGGACACGTTCTACGCTTGGTGAGATGCCCTTGGAGTCAGATGGACTCATCTACCTTCGACGCTTCCACAAGATTTAGACATTCTCATGAGTTGGCCTTCAGCCACTTTATTGTAATCTTTATTGTAATAAAGGACTTGATATGAGATTTCGATTAATATAATGTTGTGTGATTTCCCTTTGATATATACATTGATGTACCGTGTGTGTACCAGCATGATCTTGGGATGGTATGGAAACACCGGAGGTTCGACCTTTCAGGTCGGGTCACTACAGACTGTCAGGCAATCAAACCCCATTGAGCATACTAATATGAACCCACTCTCTCACTCCTGCTCTCTTTTTCTGCATTAGGACAACAACGATTCAACTGTTACCTGTTCTCGGTAGTTGAACCCATTCCTTGCATGACCTGTCTTTGCCACAGTAAATAGTTGAAACCACTCAGCATGAGTAGCAACTCCTTGAGCCTTGTTGTGCTTACTCATTCATGCTTGCTTACTTACTGTGCCTGCTATGCTTAGAGTCGTGTTGTGTCGGGTCTGATCCATCCGGGTGATGAATCGGAATGGCAGTGTTCATGTCGTACTGTGTGAGAGTTTTGTGTGTGAACACGATTTGGTAAAGGTAGTGATGAGAGGTCATGTAGGAGTACATGGAGGGTTGTCTCATTGGGACCGTCCTTAAGAACTGAGTCCTGTGTATGTTATCCAAGACTAGCTACTACCGCACATTGGGATCCTTAATTGACTCTCTCGACTTATTAATCGACTTGAGCTCTGTCCAGGAGTTGCAACTAGTTTCTAGTGTTTGTAGTATATGCTAGTAGTCTATTGAGTGGCACCCCGTATAGGTGGGCTTGGGACAGACTAGGCATTGTGTCCCGGTGTACCAAGTGTAGTACCATCCATCGAGGTGGGCTTGGGAACCCTGTACACATCGTTTGGGGCCTTAGAGGAAACTTCAGCCGGACTTCCTTGCGGGTTCAGTTCAAATAGGCGATAAACCTGGACTAGAGTCTTGTGTGGTTAGTGAAAGCACATTTTCTCCATTGGTGGTTTTGGTAATTAATAACAACATATAAGTCATCGAACTAATGTTTCCACCAAGTATATTTCAGGAAATGTTCAATGATAGGATTGGCAAAAGGAGACTGTGGACAAACCCCAAGATTCAAGGAAATACGTTGGCCAAGCGTCAAGTAAGAGGACTCTACATTTTATATTTGTGAGAAATCACTTTGAGTCATAGGAAAGCCAATACTATTAAAAGGGGGTAAGGTTTTGTTGGTGAACAATATGCTCAAACGTGCACAAGTGATAGTCGCCAAAAACACCCAGAAAACTCTCCCACCATAGTCTGTTCTATGCCCAACACTCAAAATTGGTGCAACCAACTTTCCCACTTCAGTCCCACCAATTCCAGAACCTAGACAGACTCAAGCCAAACCCTAGACACTTCGGTGCAACCGACTCCATACTGGTGCCACCGAGTTTCTGTTATGCAAATTCACATTTTTGGTCCCACCGAGTGTTGGGGAACATCGCATGGGAAACAAAAAATTCCCTACGCACACGCAAACCTATCCATGGTGATGAGCATCTACGAGAGGGAGAGTGGATCTACATACCCTTGTAGATCGCTAAGCGGGAAGCGTTAAGAAACGCGGTTGGTGTAGTCGAACATCTTCGCGATCCAAATCGCCGAGCGTCCCGCGATCTCATCACGATCCGTCCCGCGATCCAATCACGATCCGTCCCGTGAACTCATCACGATCCGTCCCGCGATCTCATCACGATCCATCTCACGATCTTGATCACGATCTGTCCTGCGAACTCATCACGATCCGTTCCGCGATCTCATCATGAACTGTCTCGCGATCTCGATCACGGTCCTTCCGATCTAGCGCCGAACGGACGGCACCTCCGCGTTCAGCACACGTGCAGCTTGATGACGATCTCCACCGTCTCGATACAGCGAGAGGAGGTGGAGAGGAGATAGAGTTCACCGGCAGCATGACGGCGCTCCGGTGATGGTGGTGGAGTGATTCCGGCAGGGCTTCGCCTAAGCGCTGCGGAAAACCGATCTAGAGGAGAAACTGTGCACCGGTGAAACGGGTAGCACGTGGCCGGAAATTCTGTCCAAAAACCACCCAATCCACTAGTATATATAGGAGGAGAGGAGAGGAGAGGCAGCTAAGGCCTTTGGGTCAGCCGAAATAGGAGGTGGGAGCAATCCTACTTCACCTCCAATCCTAGTTGGAGTAGGATTGCCTCCTATTGGCTGATTTTCCACTTTTTGCTTTAGGACTTTCTCTCCTGCGCCATGGGCCTTTGTGGCTGTTTTCCCAGCCCACTAAGGGCTGGTTATTATTCTCCCACAGCCCATGAACCTATTGGGGTCAAAATACCCCTCCCGGAGGTCCTCCGGTACACTACCGGCACTCCCGGTACAATACCGATACTCCCGGTACACTACCGATGAGCCCGAAACTTTTCCGGAAACCAAACTGGGACTTCCTATATATGAATCTTTACCTCCGGACCATTCCGGAGCTCCTCGTGACGTCCGGGATCTCATCCGGGACTCCGAACAACCTTCGGTCACCACCATACATAACTCTACACTACCGAAACGTCACGGAACCTTAAGTGTGCAGACCATGCGGGTTCGAGAACTATGTAGACATGACCGAGACACCTCTACGGTCAATAACCAATGGCGGGACCTGGACGTCCACATTGGTTCCTACATATTCTACGAAGATCTTTATCGGTCGAACCTCTATGTCAAGGATTCAGTTAATCCCGTATATCGTTCCCTTTGTTCTTCGGTATGTTACTTGCCCGAGATTCGATCGTCGGTATCTCCATACCTAGTTCAACCTCGTTACCGGCAAGTCTCTTTACTCGTTCCGTAATACAAGATCCCGCAACTAAAAATTAGTCACATTGCTTGCAAGGCTTATTGTGATGTTGCATTACCGAGTGGGCCCCAAGATACCTCTCCATTACACGGAGTAACAAATCCCAGTCTCGATCCATGCCAACTCAACAGACACCATCGGAGATACCTGTAGAGCACCTTTATAGTCACCCAGTTACGTTGTGACGTTTGATACACACAAGGCACTCCTCCGATATCCGTGAGTTGCATGATCTCATGGTCATAGGAACATATACTTGACATGCAAAAAACAGTAGCAATAAACTGACACGATCATATGCTATGTTTGTAGTTTGGGTCTTATCCATCACATCATTCTCCTAATGATGTGATCCCGTTATCAAATGACATCTCATGTCCATGGCTAGGAAACCTTAACCATCCTTTGATCAACGAGCTAGTCCATTAGAGGCATACTAGGGACATGGTTTTGTCTATGTATCCACACATGCATTTAAGTCTCCGATCAATACAATTATAGCATGGATAATAAACGATTATCATGAACAAGGAAATATGATAATAACTAATTTATTATTGCCTCTAGGGCATATTTCCAACAGTCTCCCACTTGCACTAGAGTCAATAATCTAGTTCACATCACCATGTGATTCGCATTGTTATGAATCTAACACCCAATGAGTTCTGGGGCTCGATCATGCTTTGCATGTGAGAGAGGTCTTATAGTCAACGGGTCTGCGATATTCAGATCCGTGTGTACTTTGCATATCTCTATGTCAAACCGTAAACACTGCTACCACACTCCACTTGGTACTATTTCCAAATCGCTGCTCCACTATACGTATCCAGATTGCTACTACTAGTCATCCGGATAGGTGTTAAAGCTTGCATCGACGTAACTCTTTACGACGAACTCTTTATCACCTCCATAATCAAGAAACATTTCCTTAGTCCTCTGGTTACTAAGGATAATTCCGACCGCTGTCCAGTGATCCACTCCTGGACCACTCTTGTACCCCTTGACAGACTCATGGCAAGGCACACATAGGTGCGGTACACAGCATGGCATAATATAGAGCCTATGGCTAAGGCATAGGGGACGACGTTCGTCCTTTCTCTTTCTTCTGCCGTTGTCGAGCTTTGAGTCTCACTCAACTTCACACCTTACAAATCAGACGAGAACTATTTCTCTGGCTGATCCATTTTGAACTCTTTCAAAATCTTGTGAAGGTATGCACTCATTGAAAGTCTCATCAAGCATCTTGATCTATCTCTATAGATTTTGGTGCTCAACAATTAGGTAGCTTTATCCAGGTCTTCCTTTGAAAATCACTTTCCAAATAACCGTTTTATGCTTTCCAGAAACTCTACATTATTTCTGAACAACAATATGTCATCCACATATACTTATCAGAAATTCTATAGTGCTCCCACTCACTTTATTGCAAATACAAGTTTCTCATAAACTTTGTATAAACATCAAAACTTTGATCACCTCATCAAAGCGTATATTCCAACTCCGAGATGCTTGCTTCAGTCCATGGAAGGATCACCGAAGCTTGCACACCTTTTAGCATCCTTAGGCCTGACAAAACCTTCTGGTTGTATCACATACAACCTTTCCTCAAGTAAACCATTAAGGAAACGATGTTTTGACATCCATCTGCCAGATTTCATAATTGAAAACACAGCAACTGCTAACATAATTCCAACAGACTTTTAGCATCACTACGAATGAGAAAGTCTCATCGTAGTCAACTCCTTCAACTTGTCACAAACATCTTTGCAACAAGTCGAGCTTTACAAATAGTGACATTCACCATCAGTGTCTGTCTTCATTTTAAAGATCCATTTGTACTCAACGACCTGCCGTCCAACGAGCAAGTCTACCAAAGTCTACACTTGGTTTTAATACATGGATCCTATCTCGGATTTCCTGGCCTCCAACCATTTGTTGGAATCCGGGCCCATCATCTCTTCTCCATAGCTCGTAGGTTCATCGTTGTCCAACAACATGACCTCCAAGACAGAGTTGTCGTACCGCTCAGGAGTAGTACACATCCTTGTCGACCTACGAAGTTCGATAGTAACTTGATCCTGAAGCTTCATGATCATCATCATTAACTTCCTCTTCAACTAACGTAGGCTTCACAGAAACATCTTTCTGCGCTGCGCTACTCTCTGGTTGAACAAAGGTTTATCAACCTCATCAAGTTCTATCTTCCTCCCACTCAATTCTTTCGAGAGAAAGTTTTTCTCGAGAAAGGACCCAGTTCTAGCAACAAACACTTTGCACTCGGATCTGAGATAGAAGGCATACCCATCTGTTCTTAGGGTATTCTATGAAGATACATTTGTCCGCTTTGGGTTCTAGCTTATTATTTGAAAACATTTTCCACACAAGCATCGCAGTCCTAAACATTAAGAAATGACAGCTTAGGTTTCTATCAAACCATAATTCACACGGTGTCATCTCAACGGATTTAGATGATGCCCTATTTAAAGTGAATGTAGTTGTCTCTAATGCATAACCCCAAAAATTATAGTAGTAAAACGATAAGAGACATCACAGTATGCACTATATCAATAGACCATGACTATGATGTTCGGACACACCATCACACCATGGTGTTCCAGGTGGCGTTAGTTGTGAAACAAATTTCACATTGTCTTAAGTTGTATGCCAAACTCGTAACTCAGATATTCACCTCCACGATCATATCGCGGTCATTTTTATCTTCTTCTCACGATGATCTTTAAACTTCACTCTGAATTTGCTTGAACCTGTCAAACGATTCAGACTTGTGTTTCATTAAGTAAATATACACTATATCTACTCAAATCATCAGTGAAGGTAAGAAAATAACGATATCCACTGCACGCTACAAGACTCACTAGATTGCATACATCAACATGTATCATTTCCAATGAATCACTTGCCCGCTCCATCCAACGGGGTCCTTTAGTCATCTTGCCCAAGAGGCATGGTTCGCATGTCTCAACCGATTCGAAATCGATGAGTCCAAATATCCATCAGCATGGAGTTTCTACATGCGCTTTATACCAATATGACATTTAGCGGCAGTGCCACAAGTATGTGGTACTATCATTATTAACTTTGTATCTTTTGACATCAATGTTATGAACATGTGTACTACTACGATCAAGATTTCAACAAACCATTCTCACTGGGTGCATGACCATTGAAGGTATTATTCATGTAACCAGAATAACTATTATTCTCTGACTTAAATGAATAACCGTATTGCAACAAACATGATCTAATCATGTTCATGCTCAACGCAAAACACCAACTAACATTTATTTAGGTTCGTCACTAATCCTGAAGGTAGAGAGAGCGTGCGATGTTGATCACATCAACCTTGGAAACATTTCCAACACACATCGTCACCTCACCCTTAGCTAGTTCTCTGTTTATTCCGTAGCTTTTATTTCGAGTTACTAACATTTAGCAACCGAACCGGTATCCAATACCCAGGTGCTACTAGGAGTACTAGAAAGGTACACATCAATAACTCGTATATCAAATATACTTCTGTCGATGTTGCCAGCCTTCTTATTTACCAAGTATCTAGGGTTGTTCCGCTTCAGCGACCTCTCACCTCATAATAGAAGCACTTAGTCTCGGGTTTGAGTTCAACTTTGGGTTGCTTCACTGGAGCAGCAACTGACTTGCTATCCATGAAGTTTCCCTCCTTGCTCTTGCCCTTTTCGAAACTAGTGGTTTGATTAACCATCAACACTTGACGCTCCTTCTTGATTTCTACCTTCGCGGTGTCAAACATCGCGAACAGCTCAGGGATCAATACTTCTATCCCTGGTGTATTATAGTTCATCACTAAGTTCTAGTAGCTTTAGTGACAGTGACTTGGAGAACTATATCAATCACTATCTTATCTGGAAGATCAACTCCCACTTGATTCAAGTGATTGTAGTACCCAGACAATCTGAGTACATGCTCAACGATTGAGCTATTCTCCTTCATCTTACAAGCAAAGAATCTTGTTGGAGATCTCATATCTCGCAACAAAGGCACGAGCCTGAGATCACAATCTCTGCTCCTAGAACATCTCATATGTTCCGTGACGTTCAAAACGTTTTGGAGCCTCAATTCTAAGCCGTAATGCATGACGCACTAAACTATCAAGTAGTCATCGAAACGTGCCTGTTAGATGTTCACAACATCTATAGACGACGCTAGAGGGGGTGGCACACCGAGCGGTGCATTAAGGACATAAGCCTTCTATGCAGCAATGAGGACAATCCTCAGATCACGGACCCAGTCCGCAATTTTTCTACCAACATCTTTCAATTCTATTTCTCTAGGAACATATAAAAATACAAGGGAGCTACAGCGCGAGCTAGTAATCTACAACATAATTTGCAAAGACACTTTGACTATGTTCATGATAATGAGTTCAATTAATCATATTACTTAAGAACTCCCACTCAAATTGACATCCCTCCGATCATTCGAGTGATACATGAACCAAATTCACCAACTCAAGTCCGATCATCACGTGAGTTGAGGTGGCTGCAATGGTGAACATCATTATGTTGATCATATCTACTATATGACTCATGTTCGTGTTGGAAATATGCCCTAGAGGCAATAATAAAATGGTTATTATTGTATTTCCTAGTTCATGATAACTGTCTATTATTCATGCTACAATTGTGTTAACCAGAAACCGTAATACATGTGTGAATACATAGACCATCACATGTCCCTAGTGAGCCTCTAGTTGGCTAGCTCGTTGATCAATAGATGGTCACGGTTTCATGACCATGGACATTGGATGTCGTTGATAACGGGATCACATCATTAGGAGAATGATGTGATGGACAAGACCCAATCCTAAGCATAGCACAAGATCGTGTAGTTCGTTTGCTAAAGCTTTTCAATGTCAAGTATCATTTCCTTAGACCATGAGATTGTGTAACTCCCGGATACCGTAGGAATGCTTTGGGTGTGCCAAACGTCACAACGTAACTGGGTGGCTATAAAGGTACGCTACGGGTATCTCCAAAAGTTTCTGTTGGGTTGACACGAATCAAGACTGGGATTTGTCACTCCGTGTGACGGAGAGGTATCTCTGGGCCCACTCGGTAAGACATCATCATAATGAGCTTAATGTGACTAAGGAGTTAGCCACGGGATGATGTGTTACGGAACGAGTAAAGAGACTTGCCGGTAACGAGATTGAACAAGGTATGGCGATACCGACGATCGAATCTCGGGCAAGTACCATACCGATAGACAAAGGGAATTGTATACGGGATTGATTGAATCCCTGACATCGTGGTTCATCCGATGAGATCATCGTGGAGTACGTGGGAGCCAACATGGGTATCCAGATCCCGCTGTTGGTTATTGGCCGGAGAGGTGTCTCGGTCATGTCTACGTGTCTCCCGAACCCGTAGGGTCTACACACTTAAGGTTCGATGACGCTAGGGTTATAGGGAAAAGGTATACGTGATTACCGAAGGTTGTTCGGAGTCCCGAATGAGATCCCGGACGTCACGAGGAGCTCCGGAATGGTCCGGAGGTAAAGATTGATATATAGGAAGTCCAGTTTTGGTCACCGGAAAGTTTTCGGGCTCATCGGTAGTGTACCGGGAGTGCCGGGAGGGTGCCGGAGGACCCCCGGGAGGGGTGTGACGACCAAAGGACCACATGGGCTGTTAGATAAAGTGTGCCAGCCCTTATTGGGATGGGCAAGACTTTTGCTAAAGGCCCATGCGGCTGGAGATAAGGAGATAAGGCAAAAAGGATTTAAAAGGAGGAGATCCACCTCCCTTGTGGGAGGTGGACTCTCCCTTTAATTCAGCCGGCCATCTCCTCTTTGGAGTAGAGGCCAAGCCAGCCCTCCACGTCCCTCCTCCTATATATACTTGAGGTTTTGGATGTTTTGAGACAGGATTTGATCTCTCTCTCTCACGGCGAAGCCCTACCTCTCTTCTTCCTCCTCCGCAGCGCTTAGGCGAAGCCCTGTCGGAATACCTTGCTACTCCACCACCACCACGCCGTCGTGCTGCTGTTGGAGCCCTTCCCCAACCTCTCCTTCCTCCTTGCTGGATCAAGGTGTTGGAGACGTCACCGGGCTGCACGTGTGTTGAACGCGGAGGTGCCGTCCGTTCGGCACTTGATCGGATCTACCGCGATCTGAATCGCTGCGAGTACGACTCCATCAACCGCGTTCTTGTAACGCTTCCGCTTAGCGATCTTCAAAGGTATGAAGATGCAATCTATCCCCTCTCGTTGCTGGTTTCTCCATAGATAGATCTTGGTGAACGTAGGAAAATTTTGATTTACTACTACGTCTCCCAACAGTGGTATCAGAGCTAGGTCTATGCGTAGAATCTATGCACGAGTAGAACACAAAGCAGTTGTGGGCGTCGAGTTTGTTAATTTGCTTGCCACTACTAGTCTTATCTTGATTCGGCGGTATTGTGGGATGAAGCGGCCCGGACCAACTTTACACGTACGCTTACGTGAGACCGGTTCCACCGCCTGACATGCACTAGATGCATAAGGTGGCTAGCGGGTGTCTGTCTCTCCTACCTTAGTCGGATCGGATTCGATGAAAAGGGTCCTTATGAAGGGTAAATAGCAATTGGCAAATCACGTTGTGGTGTTGACGTAGGTAAGAAACGTTCTTGCTAGTAACCTATAGCAGCCACGTAAAAAACTTGCAACTACAAATTAGAGGACGTCTAACTTGTTTTTGCAGCATGTGCCTTGTGATGTGATATGGCCAAAGGATGTGATGTGATGCATTGTGATGTATGAATTGATCATGTTCTTGTAATAGGATTCACGACTTGCATGTCGATGATTATGACAACCGGCAGGAGCCATAGGAGTTGTCTTATTTATTGTATGACCTGCGTGTCAATCATAAACGCCATGTAATTACTTTACTTTATTGCTAAGCGTTAGCCATAGTAGTAGAAGTAATAGTTGGCGAGACAACTTCATGAAGACACAATGATGGAGATCATGATGATGGAGATCATGGTGTCGTGCCGGTGACAGTGATGATCATGGTGCCCCGAAGATGGAGATCATAGGAGCAAAATGATATTGGCCATATCATGTCACTATATTGATTGCATGTGATGTTTATCATGTTTACATCTTATTTGCTTAGAACGACGGTAGTAAATAAGATGATCTCTCAATAAAATTTCAAGAGAAGTGTTCACCCTAACTGTGCACCGTTGCTAAGGATCGTTGTTCCGAAGCACCACGTGATGATCGGGTGTGATAGGTTCTAACGTTCGCATACAACGGGTGTAAGCCAGATTTACACACGCGAAACACTTAGGTTGACTTGACGAGCCTAGCATGTACAGACATGGCCTCGGAACACGGAAGACCGAAAGGTCGAACATGAGTCGTATAGAAGATACGATCAACATGAAGATGTTCACCATGGATGACTAGTCCGTCTCATGTGATGATCGGACACGGGCTAGTTGACATGGATCATGTATCACTTGGAAGACTAGAGAGATGTCTGTCTAAGTGGGAGTTCATTAATTTGATTAAGTGAACTTAATTATCATGAACTTAGTCTAAAATTGTCTTTACAATCTATGATGTAGATCCAATGGCCAACGCGAATGTCACCCTCAATTTCAACGCGTTCCTAGAGAAAACCAAGCTGAAAGATGATGGAAGCAACTATGCGGACTGGGTCCGTAGCTTGAGGATCATCCTCATAGCTTCCAAGAGATTGTATGTCCTAGATGCACCGCTAGGTGACGCACCCGTTCTCCCAGCGGAACAAGATGTTATGAACACTTGGCAATCACACTGCGATGATTACTCCCTTGTTCAATGCGGCATGCTTTACAGTCTAGAACCGGGGCTCCAAAAGCGTTTTGAGCAACACGGAGCATATGAGATGTTCCAGGAGCTGAAACTGGTTTTTCAAGCTCATGCCCGGGTCGAGAGATATGATGTCTCCGACAAGTTCTTCAGCTGTAAGATGGAGGAGCATAGTTCTGTCAGTGAGCACATCCTCAAGATGTCTGGGCTACACAGCCGCTTGACTCAGCTGGGGGTTAATATCCCGGATGACTCGGTCATTGACAGAATCCTCCAGTCGCTTCCACCTAGCTTCAAGAGCTTTGTGATGAACTACAACATGCAAGGTATGGAGAAGTCCATTCCTGAGTTGTACTCGATGCTGAAATCAGCGGAGGTCGAGATCAAAAAGGAGCATCAAGTGTTGATGGTGAATAAGACCACTAGTTTCAAGAAAGGCAAGGGTAAGAAGAACTTCAAGAAGGACGGCAAAGCTGTTGCCGCGCCCGGTAAGCAAGTTGCCGGGAAGAAGAAGAAAAATGGACCCAAGCCTGAGACTGAGTGCTTTTATTGCAAGGGTACCGGTCACTGGAAGCGGAACTGCCCCAAGTATTTAGCGGATAAGAAGGACGGCAACATTAAAGGTATATGTGATATACTTGTTATTGATGTGTACTTGACCAGCGCTCGTAGTAGCTCCTGGGTATTTGATACCGGTGCAGTTGCTCACATTTGTAACTCCAAGCAGGAGCTGCGGAATAAGCGGAGGCTGGCCAAGGATGAGGTGACGATGCGCGTCGGGAATGGTTCCAAGGTCGATGTGATCGCCGTCGGCACGTTACCTCTACATCTACCTTCGGGATTAGTTTTAAACCTTAATAATTGTTATTTAGTACCAGCTTTGAGCATGAACATTGTATCTGGATCTCGCTTGATGCGAGATGGCTACTCATTTAAATCCGAGAATAATGGTTGTTCTATTTATATGAGAGAAATGTTTTATGCTCATGCCCCGCTGGTCAAGGTTTATTTTTGATGAATCTCGAACGTGATGTTACACATGTCCATAGTGTGAGTACCAAAAAGTGTAAAGTTGATAACGATAGTCCCACTTACATGTGGCACTGCCGTCTTGGCCATATTGGTGTCAAACGCATGAAGAAGCTCCATGCTGATGGAATTTTGGAGTCACTTGATTTCGAATCATTTGACACATGCGAACCATGCCTCATGGGCAAGATGACCAAGACTCCATTCTCCGGAACAATGGAGCGAGCAACTGACTTGTTGGAAATAATACATACCGATGTATGCGGTCCAATGAGCGTCGAGGCTCGCGGTGGCTACCGTTATGTTCTCACCCTCACTGATGACTTGAGTAGATATGGTTATGTCTACTTAATGAAACACAAGTCTGAAACTTTTGAAAGGTTCAAGGAATTTCAGAGTGAGGTCGAGAATCAACGTGACAGGAAAATAAAATGCCTACGATCTGATCGTGGCGGAGAATATTTAAGTCACGAGTTTGGCACGCACCTTAGGAAATGTGGAATTGTTTCACAACTCACGCCGCCCGGCACACCCCAGCGAAATGGTGTGTCTGAACGTCGTAATCGCACTCTATTGGATATGGTGCGATCTATGATGTCTCTTACTGACTTACCGCTATCATTTTGGGGATATGCATTAGAGACTGCCGCATTCACTTTAAATAGGGCACCGTCTAAATCCGTTGAGACGACACCGTATGAATTGTGGTTTGGAAAGAAACCTAAGCTGTCGTTTCTAAAAGTTTGGGGATGCGATGCTTATGTGAAGAAACTTCAACCTGAGAAGCTCGAACCCAAAGCGGAAAAGTGCGTCTTCATAGGATATCCCAAGGAGACTATTGGGTATACCTTCTACCTACGATCCGAAGGCAAAGTCTTTGTTGCCAAGAATGGATCCTTTCTCGAGAAAGAGTTTCTCTCGAAAGAAGTAAGTGGGAGGAAAATAGAATTTGATGAGGAAATTGTACCTCCACTCGAACCGGAGAGTAGCGCAGCACAGGAAGTTGTTTCTGTGGAGCCTACACCGGCTAGAGAGGAAGTTAATGATGATGATCATGAAACTTCAGATCAAGTTGCTATTCGAAGGTCCACCAGGACACGTTCCGCACCAGAGTGGTACGGCAATCCTGTCCTAGAGATCATGTTGTTGGACAACGGTGAACCTTCGAACTATGAAGAAGCGATGGCGGGCCCGGATTCCAACAAATGGCTTGAGGCCATGAAATCCGAGATAGGATCCATGTATGAGAACAAAGTATGGACTTTGGTGGACTTGCCTAATGATAAGCGAGCCATTGAAAACAAATGGATCTTTAAGAAGAAGACTGACGCGGACGGTAATGTCACCGCCTATAAAGCTCGGCTTGTCGCTAAGGGTTATCGACAAGTTCAAGGAGTTGACTACGATGAGACTTTCTCACCCGTAGCGATGCTAAAGTCAGTCCGAATCATGTTAGCAGTTGCCGCATTTTATGATTATGAGATCTGGCAAATGGACGTCAAAACGGCATTCCTTAATGGCTTCCTCAAGGAAGAACTGTATATGATGCAGCCGGAAGGTTTTGTCGATCCTAAAGATGCTAACAAGGTATGCAAGCTCCAGCGCTCCATCTATGGGCTGGTGCAAGCATCTCGGAGTTGGAACATTCGCTTTAATGAGGTGATTAAAGCGTTTGGGTTTGTACAGGTTTATGGAGAACCTTGTATTTACAAGAAAGTGAGTGGGAGCTCTATAGCATTTCTTATACTGTATGTGGATGACATGCTGATAATGGGAAATAATATAGAACTCTTGGAAAGTATCAAGGCCTACTTGCATAAGTGTTTTTCAATGAAGGACCTTGGAGAAGCTGCTTACATATTAGGTATTAAGATCTATAGAGATAGATCGAAACGCCTCATTGGTCTTTCACAAAGCACATACCTTGAAAAGATATTGAAGAAGTTCAATATGCATCAGTCCAAGAAGGGGTTCTTGCCTGTGTTGCAAGGTGTGAGATTGAGTACGACTCAATGCCCGACCACGGCAAAGGATAGAGAAGAGATGAGTGTCATCCCCTATGCTTCAGCCATAGGCTCTATCATGTATGCCATGCTGTGTACCAGACCTGATGTGAACCTTGCCATAAGTTTGGTAGGGAGGTACCAAAGTGATCCCGGAGCGGAACACTGGACAGCGGTCAAGAATATCCTGAAGTACCTGAAAAGGACAAAGGACATGTTTCTCATAAATGGAGGTGCCGAAGAGCTCGTCGTAAAGGGTTACGTCGACGCTAGCTTCGACACAGATCCGGACGACTCTAAGTCGCAAACCGGATACGTGTATATTTTGAATGGAGGGGCAGTCAGCTGGAGTAGCAGCAAGCAAAGCGTCGTGGCGGCATCTACATGTGAAGCGGAGTACATAGCTGCTTCGGAAGCAGCAAAGGAGGGAGTCTGGATGAAGGAGTTCATCACCGACCTAGGAGTGATTCCAAATGCGTCGGGCCCGATGACTCTACTCTGTGACAACACTGGAGCTATTGCCCTTGCGAAGGAGCCCAGGTTTCACAAGAAGACAAGGCACATCAAGCGCCGCTTCAACTCCATCCGTGATTACATTCAGGAGGGAGACATAGATATTTGTAAAGTGCATACGGATCTGAATGTCGCAGATCCGTTGACTAAACCTCTCTCACGAGCAAAACATGATCAACACCAGAACGCTATGGGTGTTCGATTCATCACAATGTAACTAGATTATTGACTCTAGTGCAAGTGGGAGACTGTTGGAAATATGCCCTAGAGGCAATAATAAAATGGTTATTATTGTATTTCCTAGTTCATGATAACTGTCTATTATTCATGCTACAATTGTGTTAACCAGAAACCGTAATACATGTGTGAATACATAGACCATCACATGTCCCTAGTGAGCCTCTAGTTGGCTAGCTCGTTGATCAATAGATGGTCACGGTTTCATGACCATGGACATTGGATGTCGTTGATAACGGGATCACATCATTAGGAGAATGATGTGATGGACAAGACCCAATCCTAAGCATAGCACAAGATCGTGTAGTTCGTTTGCTAAAGCTTTTCAATGTCAAGTATCATTTCCTTAGACCATGAGATTGTGTAACTCCCGGATACCGTAGGAATGCTTTGGGTGTGCCAAACGTCACAACGTAACTGGGTGGCTATAAAGGTACGCTACGGGTATCTCCGAAAGTGTCTGTTGGGTTGACACGAATCAAGACTGGGATTTGTCACTCCGTGTGACGGAGAGGTATCTCTGGGCCCACTCGGTAAGACATCATCATAATGAGCTCAATGTGACTAAGGAGTTAGCCACGGGATGATGTGTTACGGAACGAGTAAAGAGACTTGCCGGTAACGAGATTGAACAAGGTATGGCGATACCGACGATCGAATCTCGGGCAAGTACCATACCGATAGACAAAGGGAATTGTATACGGGATTGATTGAATCCCTGACATCGTGGTTCATCCGATGAGATCATCGTGGAGTACGTGGGAGCCAACATGGGTATCCAGATCCCGCTGTTGGTTATTGGCCGGAGAGGTGTCTCGGTCATGTCTACGTGTCTCCCGAACCCGTAGGGTCTACACACTTAAGGTTCGATGACGCTAGGGTTATAGGGAAAAGGTATACGTGATTACCGAAGGTTGTTCGGAGTCCCGGATGAGATCCCGGACGTCACGAGGAGCTCCGGAATGGTCCGGAGGTAAAGATTGATATATAGGAAGTCCAGTTTTGGTCACCGGAAAGTTTTCGGGCTCATCGGTAGTGTACCGGGAGTGCCGGGAGGGTGCCGGAGGACCCCCGGGAGGGGTGTGACGACCAAAGGACCACATGGGCTGTTAGATAAAGTGTGCCAGCCCTTATTGGGCTGGGCAAGACTTTTGCTAAAGGCCCATGCGGCTGGAGATAAGGAGATAAGGCAAAAAGGATTTAAAAGGAGGAGATCCACCTCCCTTGTGGGAGGTGGACTCTCCCTTTAATTCAGCCGGCCATCTCCTCTTTGGAGTAGAGGCCAAGCCAGCCCTCCACGTCCCTCCTCCTATATATACTTGAGGTTTTGGATGTTTTGAGACAGGATTTGATCTCTCTCTCTCACGGCGAAGCCCTACCTCTCTTCTTCCTCCTCCGCAGCGCTTAGGCGAAGCCCTGTCGAAATACCTTGCTACTCCACCACCACCACGCCGTCGTGCTGCTGTTGGAGCCCTTCCCCAACCTCTCCTTCCTCCTTGCTGGATCAAGGTGTTGGAGACGTCACCGGGCTGCACGTGTGTTGAACGCGGAGGTGCCGTCCGTTCGGCACTTGATCGGATCTACCGCGATCTGAATCGCTGCGAGTACGACTCCATCAACCGCGTTCTTGTAACGCTTCCGCTTAGCGATCTTCAAAGGTATGAAGATGCAATCTCTCCCCTCTCGTTGCTGGTTTCTCCATAGATAGATCTTGGTGAACGTAGGAAAATTTTGATTTACTACTACGTCTCCCAACAGTTCGACCTTTTGGTCTCTCGTGTTCCGAGGCCATGTCTGTACATGCTAGGCTCGTCAAGTTTAACCCGAGTGTTCTGCGCGTGCAAATCTGGCTTGCACCCGTTGTATGTGAACGTAGAGTCTATCACACCCGATCATCACATGGTGTCTCAACACGATGAACTTTCGCAGCGGTGCACACTCGGGGAGAACACAGTTCATCTTGAAATTCAAGTGAGGGATCACCTTATAATGCTACCGCCGTACTAAGCAAAACAAGGTGCATAAAAGGATTAACATCTCATGCAATTCATAAGTGACATGATATGGCCATGAACTTGTGTTTAAGATCTCCATCTTCGAAACACCGGCATGATCTCCATCGTCACCGGCACAACACCATGATCTCCATCATCTTGATCTCCATCAATGTGTTGCCATTGGGGTTGTCATGCCCTGCATGCTTCTACTACTATTGCTACCGTAGCGATAAAGTAAAGCATTACATAGCGCTTAATGATTGACACGCAGGTCATACAATAATTAAAGACAACCCTATGGCTCCTGCCGGTTGCCGTACTCATCGACATGCAAGTCGTGATAATCTATACATCACATGATCATCTCATACATCACATATATCTCATCATGTAATTGGCCATATCACATCACAACATACCCTGCAAAAACAAGTTAGACGTCCTCTAATTGTTGTTGCATATTTTACGTGGCTGCTATGGGTATCTAGCAAGAACGATTCTCACCTACGCATAAACCACAACGGTGATACACTAGTTTGCTTTTCAACCTTCTCAAGGACCGCCTTTGTCGAATCCGATCCAACTAAAGTGAGAGAAACTGTCACCCGCAAGCCATCTAGGCAACAAGTTACGTCGAGGGAACCGGTCTCTCGTAAGCATACGAGTAATGTTGGTCCGGGCCGCTTCATCTCACAATCCCGCTGAACCAAAATACGACCAAGGGAGGAAGCAATCTAAGCATCAATGCCCACAAACCTTTTGTGTTCTACTCGAGATCTCATCGAACCATCAACCTAGCTCATGATGCCACTGTTGGGGAACGTCGCATGGGAAACAAAAAATTTCCTACGCACACGCAAACCTATCCATGGTGATGAGCATCTACGAGAGGGAGAGTGGATCTACATACCCTTGTAGATTGCTAAGCGGGAAGCGTTAAGAAATGCGGTTGGTGTAGTCGAACATCTTCGCGATCCAAATCGCCGAGCGTCCCGCGATCTCATCACGATTCGTCCTGCGATCCAATCACGATCCGTCCCGTGAACTCATCACGATCCGTCCCGCGATCTCAACACGATCCGTCTCACGATCTTGATCACGATCTGTCCCGCGAACTCATCACGATCCGTTCCGCGATCTCATCACGAACTGTCTCGCGATCTCGATCACGGTCCTTCCGATCTAGCGCCGAACGGACGACACCTCCGCGTTCAGCACACGTGCAGCTTGATGACGATCTCCACTGTCTCGATCCAGCGAGAGGAGGTGGAGAGGAGATAGAGTTCACCGGCAGCGTGACGGTGCTCCGGTGATGGTGGTGGAGTGATTCCGGCAGGGCTTCGCCTAAGCGCTGTGGAAAACCGATCTAGAGGAGAAACTGTGCACCGGTGAAACGGGTAGCACGTGGCCGGAAATTCTGTCCAAAAACCACCCAATCCACTAGTATATATAGGAGGAGAGGAGAGGAGAGGCAGCTAAGGCCTTTGGGTCGGCCGAAATAGGAGGTGGGAGCAATCCTACTTCACCTCCAATCCTAGTTGGAGTAGGATTGCCTCCTATTGGCTGATTTTCCACTTTTTGCTTTAGGACTTTCTCTCCTGCGCCATGGGCCTTTGTGGCTGTTTTCCCAGCCCACTAAGGGCTGGTTATTATTCTCCCACAGCCCATGGACCTCTTGGGGTCAAAATACCCCTCCCGGAGGTCCTCCGGTACACTACCGGCACTCCCGGTACAATACCGATACTCCCGGTACACTACCGATGAGCCCGAAACTTTTCCGGAAACCAAACTGGGACTTCCTATATATGAATCTTTACCTCCGGACCATTCCGGAGCTCCTCGTGACGTCCGGGATCTCATCCGGGACTCCGAACAACCTTCGATCACCACCATACATAACTCTACACTACCGAAACGTCATCGAACCTTAAGTGTGCAGACCATGCGGGTTCGAGAACTATGTAGACATGACCGAGACACCTCTACGGTCAATAACCAATGGCGGGACCTGGACGTCCACATTGGTTCCTACATATTCTACGAAGATCTTTATCGGTCGAACCTCTATGTCAAGGATTCAGTTAATCCCGTATATCGTTCCCTTTGTTCTTCGGTATGTTACTTGCCCGAGATTCGATCGTCGGTATCTCCATACCTAGTTCAACCTCGTTACCGGCAAGTCTCTTTACTCGTTCCGTAATACAAGATCCCGCAACTAACAATTAGTCACATTGCTTGCAAGGCTTATTGTGATGTTGCATTACCGAGTGGGCCCCGAGATACCTCTCCATTACACGGAGTAACAAATCCCAGTCTCGATCCATGCCAACTCAACAGACACCATCGGAGATACCTGTAGAGCACCTTTATAGTCACCCAGTTACGTTGCGACGTTTGATACACACAAGGCACTCCTCCGATATCCGTGAGTTGCATGATCTCATGGTCATAGGAACATATACTTGACATGCAGAAAACAGTAGCAATAAACTGACACGATCATATGCTATGTTTGTAGTTTGGGTCTTATCCATCACATCATTCTCCTAATGATGTGATCCCGTTATCAAATGACATCTCATGTCCATGGCTAGGAAACCTTAACCATCCTTTGATCAACGAGCTAGTCCATTAGAGGCATACTAGGGACATGGTTTTGTCTATGTATCCACACATGCATTTAAGTCTCCGATCAATACAATTATAGCATGGATAATAAACGATTATCATGAACAAGGAAATATGATAATAACTAATTTATTATTGCCTCTAGGGCATATTTCCAACACCGAGAATGTTGGATCGACGTCACCGAGATTGGAAATCTGACCATTAGTCACCTTATCGGTGCAACCGAGTTTCCTATATCGGCCTTATCGAGATTCAAAAGTTGCGACCTTTTGGTCACTTCGGTACCACCAAGATTAACACATCGGTGTGACCGAGTTGGTCATTTTGTGTGTAATGGTTGGACTTTTGGGGATGCCTATATATAGCCCTTCACCACCACCTACTCGAAAGAGAAGCACTCAGAACTATTCCATACCTATCCTATCAGATTTTCTGAGAGAGAACCACCTACCCTTGTGTTGAGGTCAAGATCTTCCACTCCAATCATATGGATCTTGATTTCTAGCCTCCCCAAGTAGCTTTCCACCAATCCCAGCTCTTCTACCAAGCCAAACCTGTGAGAGAGAGATTGTGTGCTGAGGATTCTATCATCTTGAAGCACAAGCGCAAGGAATTCATCGTCATTATCGAGCCTATTACCTTTCGAAGGGTGGTGCCTCCTAGATTGGTTAGGTGTCGCTTGGGAGCCTCCTACTTCGTGTTGTGGAGTGAACCAAGAAGTTTGTAAGGGCAAGGAGATCGCCTACTTCGTGAAGATATACCCATAGTGAGGCTAGTCCTTCATGGACGGAAGTCGTATGGAATAGTCAAGGTTGCTACTTCGTGGACCCTTTTGGGTGGAGCCCTCCATGGACTCTCGCGATCGTTACCCTCCGTGGGTTGAAGACTCCATAAACATGGATGTACGATAGCGCCACCAATTGGAACCACGGGAAAAATCATCGTGTCTACAATTGCATTTGATCTTCCTACCCTATCCCTTCTATACATGCTAGTTGTTATTTTCCGTTGCTATATACTCTTAGACTTGCATGTGTAGGGTGTACTTGACTTGCCATGAAATGCTAAAAACTATCAACCCTAAAACTTGGTATAGGCAAAACTTTTAATTGGTCAAGTAGTCTAATCACCCCCCTCTAGACCTACTTTCAATCCTACAAGTGGTATCAGAGAATTGGTCTCCATTTCTTAGGTCTCACAACCTAGGAGAAGTATGGCGTCTAGTGAGGGAAGTTATCACCATAGAGGTTCGTACTATGATGGCAAAAAATTTGCTAGTTGGAAGCATAAAATGAAAATGCATATTCTTGGTCATAACCCCGTCATTTGGGCTGTTGTTCGTGTTGGCTTGCAAGGTGAGTTCTTTGTGGATGGACGGGAACCGGATCGTGAAGCGACCGCGGATGAATTGAAGATGTTGCAATTCAATGCTCAAGCATGCGACATTATCTTCAACTGCTTATGCCCCGAAGAATTCAACAAAATCAGCCGTCTTGAGAATGCAAAAGAGATTTGGGATACTTTGGTTGATATGCACGAAGTAACCGAGTCCATGAGAGAATCCAAGTTAGATGTTCTTCAAGGACAGCTTGACAAGTTCAAGATGGAGGATGGTGAAGGAGTCGTAGAGATGTACTCTAGTCTAGCTCTCATCACCAATGAGATTGTCGGCTTAGGAAGCAAAGAAATGACCGACAAATTCATCATCAAGAAGATACTTAGAGATTTGGATGAGATATATGACACCGTGTGCACATTAATCCAAATGATGCCAAAATACAAAGATCTCAAGCCTACGGAAGTCATTGCAAGGATTTTTGCTCATGAGATGACACTCAAAGGTAAAGAAGAGCTTCATCACAAGTCTAGAGGTGCTTACAAAGCCACGAGTGATGCTCCCGCAACTCCAAGCAACAACCTTGTCACCAATGAAGAGATAAGCCTCATGGTCAAGAAATTCAACAAGTTTTACAAGAATAGAAGCAAAGAAAGAAACTCCAACTCAAGATATGAAGAGAAGCATTCGTCAAGTCGTGACAGCAATTGCTACAATTGTGGGAAGCCCGGATACTACACAAATGAGTGCACGGCTCCCTACAAAAGAAGAGAAGAGTCACCTCAAAGACGAAGCTCAAGGAAAGAATCACCACAAAGAGACAGAAGGAGTAGAGATGAATGTTATGAACGAAGACACTTAAGGAGAAGTAGAGATTCGAAGAAGAAGGACAAGTACACCAAGAGCTACACAAGAAGAAAACAACAAGCTCATGTTGGTGAATGGGTTTCTGTCTCCAACTCCGACAACCACTCTGAGAGAAGCTATCACTCCGGCTCTGACTATAGTCAAGATGAAGGTATTGCCGAAATTGCTCTAGTGACTACCAACTCCTACAATCTATTTGATTCACCAAACGAAGGGAGTGGAAGTTTCTTCATGGCTAAAGGCCCCAAGGCATCACACCCCAAATATATTGATTTTGATAGTGATGAAGATGATTTACTTTGTGTTGATGACTTGCTTTGTGATAAAACTAGTGATATTGATCAAAATGAAATTGATAATTCACATGCTAGTCAAGATAAGTCATTTGATGATGATAAGATGAAAATAGAACAAATAACTAAAGAACTAAACACTCTTAAGTTAGCTCATGAATCTACTCTCGAAGATCATAGAGAGCTTGTGAGAACTCATGAGAAGCTACGCTTCGAGAAGCTCAACTTGGAGCAAGAGCATGAGTTTCTCAAAGCTATCAATGACGATCTCCGAAAGAAGACCTCATCTTATCTAGACAAACGACTACTCTTGTCTACTTTCATGCCTCTAGTTAAAACTAAACAATCTAGTAACAAAGGCAATAAAGGTTCTTCATCTAGTAGCAACAATAAAAATGCTAAACCCAATGTTGTTGCTTCAAGTAGTTCTATTGATTACACTAATGATGATTCTCTTAGCCAAGTTACACTTGAGCAAGAAAATGCTTTATTGAAAGGAATTATATAAAAGGGTATCTACAAGAGTCTTGCCGGATGTAAGCAATTTGAGGAAATTGTACGCAAGCACGGAGGATATCGGAAGCATCATGGTGTTGGCTACTTCAACACTAATGGAGTCGAATGGGAAGAAGGTCAATATCCCAAGCCCTAGTTTGTTCCTCAAAAGGAGAAGTATGAAATACTCTTCCCAAGGGGACAAACACTCAAGATGACCTTCCACCACAACACCAGAAGCTGAAGGGCAAGAACAAGCTTCAAGAGGACATTGACTCATATGAAGATGAACCCCTAGCTTTGGTGGAGTGGGTTCCCAAGGCTACTTCAAGCTCAACTACTACAAAAGACACTTCAACACCAAGGATTCCCATCAACTTGATGTGGGTTCCCAAGAATAAGAACTACTAGGTTCTTGAGGGGTGACTCTGCCAATGAAATTCACTCACATTCATTATTGGCAAGCAATTTTTGCACTCAACATCAACTCAATGCAATAGTTCAAGGAGTCACACGTTCCCTCAAAGGTAAGCAAGGGACAAGGTAATCAACAAATCAATGGACATCATAACACATGCTTTGCACTCCATGTCCATATATATCCTTGTATTTGTCTCTTGTATGTTGGGACTAACTCATGAAGGTGACAGGAGTAAGGAAACAACAAGGATGCTCCCAACTCTTGGTGATCTTCATCCACATTAAGCATCCACAACTACCTCACCAACATGAAGTCTTCATCGACAAAACCCAAGGTTAGTTTATCCCTCTTATGGGGGATGCCACATTAAGGGGGAGCTTTACTCTAAGACTTGAGTAAAAGCATCTCTTAGTATGTGACAACATTAAATGCTTTATGTAAAAGTGGTAACCCCACTTGTGCTTAAACGATGAGTATGACCTATGATCAAGTACTCTTACTTGGCTCCTAAGTCAAATACTCATATATATATGACTTTGTCATCGCCCAAGTGCTTGTTAGATGCTAGTGTGTTTGTGCATGTTCGTCATGATTTCCTTTGACATCTCATTATGTGAGCATGTTGGTCTGCATTTATTTTCTCATTCGAGGACATCCAATTGTTGCTATTTGGCTTTTGATTTATCTTTTGCCAATTGGATGGACACGAATGCCTAGGACCACTCTTTAGCTATCTATGCTTTCTCACATCATGTTCCATTCAAGCTGCATCACAAAATTTGAACAAGTGCTTTTCGATCCCTTTGTGTGTGGAGCACTCGGAGTTCTGTACCGACAAGGACTGACCATTAAAACCTCCCAAGTGCAACTCGGTGGAACCAATACCAAAAACTCGGTCACACCGAATGCCTAGGGTTGATCTGGTTTTGTAATCTCGGTAACACCAATTTCTTATTCTCGGTTACACCGAGTTTCCCTTTCAACTGACAGTTGTGAAACTCGGTGACACCAAAAACATAAATCGGTATCATCGATAGTAAAGGGTATACTTGTTGTGGACCCCAACGCTTTGAAATTTCTATCTTCAATGTCGCGCCTCAGAACCGTAAGCTGTCGCCCCAAGACCCCTGGTCATCGCCCTTGACTTCCCGAGCTCCTCTGCCGCTGGAAATCGCCACCGTCGACGTAATCTACACCAACGTCGCCGCCGTAGAGGATCCATGCCAAGCTAGGGTACGGATTCGATCTCTAGTGCGCTCCCATTCTGATTCTTGCGCATTGGATCTAGTTTTCTCTATAAGCCACCCCTTTCTCATATATTCATCCAATCAAATCTGCAAAATCTCGAGTTAGGTGGATTTTTCTAGGGTTTTGATGTCCGCCCGATACATCTCGGTGGAACTGAAATGGCAGTATCAGTCTCACCGATATACTTTTCTGTGTTGCTGAGAACTGACTTGGTGGAACCGAGTGGCTCTTTTCGGTCCTACCAAAAATGCTGCCAACTTCCTGTTAAGGAGTTGGTCCGTCTTGGCCCCACCGAAAATTTCATTTCGACTGTACCGATATGTGTGTGACAGATTGCAAAGCTTTTGAAAAACTCATTGCTCAATTTTCAAGAACAGCCTCATTTTGTGATGACTCATCTCCTTCTGCTCATCTACACTCTATTCACAGGGTCGGCATGTTAGGTTCAGAAGATAGTCAGAACAGGTCAGAGCAGAGAGCAGACATGAGTTCAGGGACAAGCCCAGAGCCTAGTTCATTCTCAGATCCAGGCACCCCTAGTTCACATGGGTTGCCCAAGGCTGCCACCAGAACCAGGAAGAGGTTGAACTCAGATAACAGGATTCAGACTTTGTGCCTGAGGAGATTCTTGCTAAGAAGCAAGAGAAGGCTGCCAAGAAAGCTGCAACTGAAGCTACTTCGTCTAGAAGAGTTGTCAGTAAAGTTTATGCACCAACTTCTACCTTCAAGGCTCATGAGACTGCCAGAGCAACAATGTCTGTTGAGATCCCCAAGAGAGCTATGCCTAAGAAGGCAGGAGAGAAAAAGGCCAGGAAGAGGATCATCCATGTGACTGGCAGGCTTACCTCCATGTTTGAGGATCCAGAAGCTGCTGTTGCTGAGGAAGAGGAGGTTGAGCTAGCTACAAAGGCTCCTCACAAGAAGAAGGCAAAGAAGCTGATGTCTGATGCTATGCCTCTAAGAAACCCAAGAGGACAACTAGGCAGATTCCATCTTCTGAGAAGAACAAAGGAACTGCTTGCAGTGTTGATGATGTGGATGACTTGACAACACTGATGAAGCTTAGACCACACCTCCCAGTTCATAATGCCAACTACCCACTAGCTGAGGACATGAAGAATAGGAAGGATTCTGGATTGAGGGCATGGAGAGCAATAGACCTGTTGGGGATATAACCCCACAGTGTGACCCACCCTGAGGACTCCGGGTCATACCTGGTAGCTCGTACACTAGCCGAAGAGTGAGTCGTAAAGACTTAAGACCCAAGGCACTTAGAGGCTCGACAGGATGAGCCGGCAGGTGGCCCGGAAGGAGAAGACCTGGGTGTGTAAGCCGCCCGCAGACAACTTGGTCAGGAAAGGCAAGAGAAGATAGAGGTAAACTCGGACATGTAATAAGAGTCGGTTACGACTTGTATGACCCATGGTCTTGATCTCCTATATAAAGGCAAGACCTGGGGAGACTTAAGGATCAGGCTATCAAGAACTAGGTCAAGCAATAGCTCCCTTGTAATCGTTACCCCAAGCAATACAAGCACAAGCAGGACGTAGGCTATTACCTCGAATTGAGGGGCTGAACCTGGGTAAACTCGCGTCTTTCGTCCCAATCAACCCCTTTGAGTCCACGTTAGCCATGGCCTCGAATCCAAGTCTGTTCACCCGGACATCTGTCGTGATAAAACCACGACAATTGGCGCCCACCGTGGGGCTTGCGCTTGGTGGTGTTGAGTTCTCAAAGGGCTCTCGCCCGGGGCTCGAGGGAAACGTGGTTGGAAGGATGAGCAAGAGTCGCCGCGGCCGGCTCTACATCGACGACGCTGGCTGGGGGCTTGACGCCGGCTCTGTGGAGTATGGATCCGGGTTCTATTTGGCGGGATCCACGTCTTCATCGGAAGGGTCGACGGATCTACACCCGGGCCGGACGTCTGCACCGACATCGTTGAGCCGGCTCGGCGTGTGCAACCCACCCATGAGGTGCAGCCCGCCCGTGCTAACCCAGGAAATGCTAACCTGGGCCGGAGGCACGTCTTCATGGGCTTCACTCAACGTATGGATCTGGAAGCTTCTGGGTCACGGGAAACTCTTGTCTATTCAGAGGACAAGTCTTCGAGCGGAGAGATGGAGTCGATTTACCAGCTTCACAATGGCGGGCTCGGGGGCTATAGCGAGCTTTGCCCTGAGTCGGATCTCTCTAAGTCAGATGATCTTGGGCCACCGGTTCATGTTGCCATGTTCATGGCGGGGTCAGCCCCAAGCACGAATAGTACGGCCGTGGGAATAGCAAACTCGGATGCTAACCCGCCTCCGCCGGCTCAAGTTCTTCTGGATCTAATGAATGAGCTCGCGGCCCTAATGGCTACTGAAGTCACACCAGATAACCAAGCCGCTTGGAACTTAGAGATTGTGAGGATCAAGGACCGAATGGCGGAGGAGAAGCAGAGGATGGCTGAACTAAAAGTCGAGATGGAGGAAGAGGCAGAACGTATCAAGAAAGACGCTTTCCGCCCTTGGGCTGGGGTAGCAGTTGGCGGCTGCGGTGCATTGGATGAGCTATCAATCCCGCTTGCCAGAACTTTATGAGGCTAGGAACCTCTTCAACACGCCAGGGACTGGGCGAGCGGCGGATGTACCTGGAAACCACCCGGCGGCTCGTCCGGCATCTCATCAGCCCCGACGAAACCAGGCCTCACCAGTGGTGTTTCCAACACCGGTGGTTCATTACTCTAACCCAGCCGAGAACATGGTGTCAGTGGCCACCCGACTTGAAAAAATTGCTATTCCGGATGAAGCGCCCTTTGCGGAAGAGGTACGGAATGCCATTGGATACCTGCAGACGGCAATGGCCCAGCAGAAGAAGTATACTCATAGCTGGAGCCGCGTTCATTCAACCCCTCTCCCCAGCCGGAGCTTTAGCCGGCGCTATGAGTCGCTAGCGGTTTCCAGCAGCGACCGGTATAGAGAGGCTCCGATGGGTGATCTGCCGGCTCTAGATATGCAAGCGTTCGTGAACCGGGCGAGAAGCCAGCAAGACGCGGCAGCCTTGGCCACGGCAGCTCACCAAGAGCCTGCACCCTCCGTCTCAATAGGAGTGGGGGTGACCACCAGGGCCGTGGGAGTGCCATGTTTATCGCCGGCTCTACAGGGTGAGCGGTTGCCGAAGGATTTCAAAGGGCCCCGCAAGGTACCAAATTACACTGTTGATCTACCTCCGGAGGCCTGGTTTGAAAGTTATGAGCTTGCCATGGAGATGTTGGACGTCAGTGAGGTGGTTTGTGCCAAGTACTTCGTCATGATGCTTGAAGGTCCGGCTCACACATACTGAAAGGTCAAGTCTCCGGTGTTTCCGTACCATCCCAAGATCATGCTGGTACACACACGGTACATCAATGTATATATCAAAGGGAAATCACACAGCAAATATATTAATCGAAATCTCATTTCGAGTCCTTTATTACAATAAAAATTACAATAAAGTGGCTAAAAGCCAACTCATGAGAATATCTAAATCTTGCGGAAGCGTCGAAGGTAGATGAGTCCATCTGACTCCAAGGGCATCTCACTGAGCATAGAACGTGTCCTCACTCCTGGTCGGAAAAGTACTCTGCAACATGATACGTTGCAGCCATGTAGGTCAACATATGGAATATGCCGGCAAAGTCACAAGAGAGGGGTGAAAAGATAATCATCTAGTCTATATGCATATATGGCAGGTGGGGTGGTAAGTTTTGCGTAAAGCCAATTTTTCCTACATCAAGAAAGGGGCTAAGCAAAATATTAGTAAGTTGGTTGATTAATGAGATGGTTCCACCAACCAATTCTCATTCCCAAATTATTAATACCCACATCATCATTATTAATTGTGTTGAGAGTTCCGGAAGTTTCAATTCCTTTGGCTCAAGTCGTCCATGACCGTGGACACGGCTAATCGATTAGGTTTTGAATACTCTGCAGAGTTTTGCACACGTTCCCCACAAGATTTGGTCGCCTCCGTTTGATTTCTCGCACTTCAGGGTGTTTGAGAAACGGATGACCAAAACATGGTCTTCCAAAGGGTTTCCCTGCGAATCTGTCGGTGCCCATCCTTTCCTACCGTTCTTCTACCTCTCGTAGCACCGCCTGTCCAGGGTCACCACGATATCCAACCAAGCCAGAGCCCATAATGACTTGTGGCTGTGCAGGTAAGCCTTGGGTTTTAAAGCATCCATCCATCTCTTTGTGCCTGGGTGGACCTTTCCGCGTGAATACTGGCCATCTCCAGCATCACCTAGGCAAATCCACGGGTTTCTCTAGGGTGCCGTTCAACCATCATCCACCCAGAGGTATGTTGAAAACTTGGAGTCTTGAATCTTGATCATTATGTAGGTCTTGAAATTATTAACTCTCTCAACTCTCATGAATCACACAACCAACCCCGTCTACTAATAGCATAGCAAAAAAGTAAAACAACGTTTCCCGGGGCCAATGTGTCAAAGAGTTTGAGGGGGTACCTACCACATGATACTACTACAATATAACCAAGTTTCCAACTAACCTATCTTGCATGCAATTTGGGGAGATGGTAGAACTAATGCATATAAAACATGGGTAATCATGATCAAAGTGACTTGCCTGATTGATGATCTTCGTATGTGAGTGACTCTAAGTAACAAGCTTCGCACTCCGGATAATCTAACGAAGCAAACAAGCACTCAATAAGCATACAATAGAATATTGTAACCCACAAACATCAATCAAGAACTAGTAAACAATCGAGACAAAACGATGCACAAATCACAAGTAAGGAAAACACACAAAGTTTTGTTTACTAGGAGATGATTGATAAAACACTACTAACATAATAAAACTATTTTGAAATAACCAAAACAATTGTTAAAAGCAAGGAAGCAATAAAATATTTTTATTAATAAACAGAAGAAAATCAATTTAAGTTTGTTGAGAAAACTTTTGTAAAGTTTGTAAAAGTTTTGATAAACACTATATGAATCAACTATAGTTATACTAACAAAAAGAATGAAAAACTAAACTTATTATTTATTAGCAAAATATGTTCTTAACAGAAAAGAATTTACAATTAAACCTGTCTTAGAAAACAGAATTAAATTATATAAAACTCTATTAAAAGAATCTATTACTAAACTAGTTGTTGTAGTCAAATAAACCTATTTGAAAAGAAATTGTGATTCCTATCTTAACAAGGAAATAAACTAAACAATTTTATATTTTTATTAACAACAAGTAAAAAACTAAATGTATAAACAACAGAACCTACTAAACAAATGAAACCAAATCTAAATTTAAACTAATTAAAACTAAGTATATAAAACTATATTGTAATACTAGGCAGATTCTGTTTTTGGTTAAAACATTAATCAAATATATCCTGAAAATCCTCAAACTAAACATGAAGATAGTCCTAAATAATACCAAACAGTAGCAAAAAGATTCATCTCAAAATCTATTTTCAAACTCTAGTTATTCAGATTTGAAGATTTTGAGCAAATTTGATTAAATTCAAATTTTATAGTTCAAATTTGAAATTTAAAAATACAGGGTGAAACTACATGAAAAATGTGAGCTATTGCAAAAAGAATCAACTCAAAACACTAAATAGATTAAAAGATATAAGCTAAACAAATTTTGAAATCATTCTGTTAATTAAAACAAAAACAGAAAAGGAAAAATGATTTGCGACGGTCAGGGGGCTACGTGGCGCTGTCCGATTGGTGGCCAGGGTGTGCACGCGAGTGCTTTCGGGCGGGCGACCGATCCGTAAAGGAAAACATTTCGGGGATAAGTGGCTTCTAATCTGGGTCGTTGGTTTTGGATCGGAGGGGTGGGAGTGCTCACGGGGTAAAGTCGCCGGCGCCGGGGGTTCTCCGGTGGATCCGAAGGCGGCGAAGTCGACGGCAAGGCGTTCCGGTGGTCGGGGAAGGCAGCGAAGTGGTCCGGGCGACGACGACGGGTCTCTGGAGTCGATTGGTGGCAACGGTGGGTGGAATAGTGGTCGGAATAGCTGGCTACGGTCGACGGCGAGGTCGGGTGGTGGCGCTACTCCGGCGAGCAATTGCGGCAGCCCTCCGGCGAGAGAGAGAGGGGGCTCAGGGGGGAATGGATGCGGGGAGTGGCCGGCTACTTATAGGGTGCTCGGGGGTGCGGGGAGTTAAGAGAGGCGAGAGATCCGGGAGGGGGAGGAAACGGCCGGCGTCGTCTCCGGCGCGTGCGGGGGGAAAGAAGATGACCGTTCGGTAGTAACGGTCGGTCAGGGGTGGGGTCCAGCGTCAGTGAGAGAGAGGGAAATGAATGTGCGTCGGTCGACCGGCTTCTAATCAATACGCGAATAACTGCCCGTGGGCCGGCCCGTTTAATACAGTAACCGTTACCGTGTTTGTTTAATGTTTTTCCAGAGACATTCAAAAGCTTTTAAAGCATTCAAACCGTCTCTAAATATAGGGGTATTATATATCAAAATTAACAGAATAATAAATGCTATCTAATGAACATTTCTATTCTGTCATTTGAAAACTTTGATAAAAATAATATTTTCAGAAATTGCCTAATTGTTTTTAAATCCTTTTTGCAAATATTTTCAAAATAACCCCTGGTTATTTTTGTTCAAATAGACCACCAATTTGTCCCTGGTGTGGAGTGTCATGTTACTCCTCTCTTATTTTGAACATTTAACCAAAGTTTCCAATAGGTGAAAGCAACATAGGGAAAAGTAGAAGGGACTTTCAGAAATTTGGAAAAGGCATTTCAACAAACACTTACAATCAAGCAATGATGATGATAGATGCATAGCTATATTCATAACATTCCAAAATGAAATTTTGGGATGTTACAACCTTTCGGCGGATGAAGTTGCTTGATAAGGATCTTAAACCCTCATCCACCGTCTTTCATGGTGTGGTGTCGGGCAAGTCGGCTTATCCAGTGGGCAGAATTTCTTTGGAAGTTGCCTTTGGTGATGAGTATAATTACAGGGTGGAGCCCTTGTGGTTTGAAGTGGTCAAGATCAAGAGCCCTTACCATACATTCTTTGGGCGGCCGGCTTATGCTAAGTTCATGGCTAGGCCCTGCTATGTCTACTTACAGCTCAAGATGCCCGGGTTAAAGTGTACCATTACCATTCATGGTGATCGGAATACGGCTATTGAGTGCGAGGAAGGGGATGCGGCTTATGCAGAATCTAGTTGTGCTCAGGAGGAGATTAGGTTTTATAAGGAGAATGTTGACCCGGAGGATATGACCCCGCTGAAAAAGCCTACAACAGAGGTTGAGCCGCCCCTCAAGTTTTTGGCGGATGATACAAAGGCAATAGATTTCAGTCCGGGCGACTCATCCAAACAGTTCATCATCGGGGCTCACATGGATCCCAAATAGGAAAGCGCGCTCATCGAATTCATCCGTGAGAATCGGGACCTCTTTGCATGGAAACCTTCTGACATGCCGGGTGTACCGAGAGAGTTCGCTGAGCAAAACCTTAATGTGGATCCTAAATTTAAGCCGGTTAAGCAGTTTCTATGGTGGTTCAATGAGGAGAGACGCAAGGCCATTGGGGAAGAAGTTGCCCGGCTCTTGGCAGCGGGTTTCGTTGTTGAGGTTTTTCACCCGGAGTGGTTGGCTAATCCGGTGCTGGTGCTCAAGAAGAACGGCACGTGGCGGTTGTGTGTCGACTACACGGACCTTAACAAGGCTTGTCCAAGTGATCCTTTTGCTCTCCCTCATATCGATCAGATCATTGATGCTACGGCAGGTTGCGAAAGCCTATGCTTCCTGGATGCTTACTCAGGATATCATTAGATCAAGATGGCAGTTAAGGACCAAGAGAAGATGACTTTTATTACACCGTTCGGGGCCTTCTGTTATGTCTCTATGCCCTTTGGGCTCAAGAGTGCCTAGGAAACTTATCAACGATGTGTATAGAATTGTCTTCACAGTCAGATCGGGCGCAACGTCCATGCTTACGTGGACGATATTGTGATTAAGTCAAGGAAGAAGGAGACCCTTATGGACGACTTAAGGGGAACTTTTGATAACCTCTGGGTCTATAAGATGATGCTTAACCCGGCTAAGTGTGTTTTTGGTGTTCCGACGGGCAAGCTCTTGGGATTTCTGGTTTCTGAGTGTGGCATTGAGGCTAACCCGAATAAATCAAAGCTATCACCTCCTTGGCAGAGCCGGCCTGTGTTAACGATGTCCAACGCCTGGCGGGGAAAATCGTTGCGTTGAGCCGGTTCATAAGCCGCCTTGGTGAGAAAGCTACCCCCCTGTATCAGATGATGAAAAAGACGGACAATTTTGTCTAGAGTAAGGCGGTGATACGTCTCCAACATATCTATAATTTTTGATTGTTCCATGCTATTATATTATCAACTTTGGATGTTTCATATCCATGAATATGATATTTTATATTATTTTTGGGACTAACTTATTAATTCAGTGCCCAGTGCCAGTTCCTGTTTTCCGTGTTTTTGACCTTTTTCAGATAGGAATATCAAACGGAGTTCAAACGGAATAAAACTTTCACCGTGATATTTTATGGAAAATATCAATAATAGCAAAAGGAAAAGATACCGAAGAGGCGGCCCAAGGGAGTCACGAGCCTGGGAGGCGCGGCCCCCCTGGCCGCGGCTAGGGGGCTCGTGACCTCCTCATGGCGCCTCTTTACTTGTTCCCGACGCCATACGGTCCTATAAATACTGAAACCCACAGAACTAAACCTAGATCGCAAGTTCCGTCGCCGCAAGCCTTTGTAGCCACCAAAAACCAATCGGGAGACCGTTCCGGCATCCTGCCGGAGGGGAATTCATCTACGGTGGCCATCTTCATCAACACCATTTCCTCTCCGATGATGCGTGAGTAGTTCACCTCAGACCTTCGGGTCCATAGCTAGTATCTAGATGGCTTCTTCTCTCTCTTTGATCTTCAATACAAAGTTCTCCATGATCTTCATGGTGATCTATCCGATGTAATCTTATTTTGCGGTGTGTTTGTTGAGATCCGATGAATTGTGGATTTATGATCAGATTATCTATGAATATTATTTGAGTCTCCTCTGATTTCTTATATGCATGATTTCGTATCCTTGTAATTCTCTTCGAGTTATGGGTTTCATTTGGCCAACTTGATCTATAGTTCTTGCAATGGGAGAAGTGCTTGGTTTTGGGTTCATACCGTGCGGTGTCCTCACCTAGTGACAGAAGGGGTAGTGAGGCACGCTTTGTTGCCATCAAGGGTAAAAAGATGGGGTTTATATCATATTGCATGAATCTATCCCTCTACATCATGTCATCTTGCTTAAAGCATTACTCTGTTTGTTATGAACTTAATACACTAGATGCATGCTGGATAGCGGTCGATATGTGGAGTAATAGTAGTAGATGCATAAAGTATCGGTCTACTTGTCTCGAACGTGATGCCTATATTTATGATCATTGCCTTAGATATTGTCATGACTTTGCGCTATTCTATCAATTGCTCAACAGTAAATTGTTCACCCACCGTAATACTTGTTGTCATGAGAGAAGCCTCTAGTGAACACTATGGCCCCCGGGTCTATTTTACATATTATATATTCAGATCTAAATACAAAAACACCAAAAATACCTTGCTGCAATTTTATTTTACTTATTTATGTTTATCTACTATCACTATCAGATCTCACCTTGCAAGTAATCGTAAAGGGATTGACAACCTGTTTATCGCGTTGGGTGCAAGTTTGTTTGTGTTTGTGCAGGTTTCTTGGTGCCTCATCTTGATACTCCTAATGGATTGATACCTTGGTTCTCAAACTGAGGGAAATACTTATCTCTACTTTGCTGCATCACCCTTTTCTCTTCAAGGGAAAAACCAACGCAAGCTCGAGAAGTAGCAGGCGGCGGGTGAAGCGTTTGAGGCGCTCAAAAAGAAGCTTACTGAGCTGCCGGTATTTGCTGCTCCGGCTGAGAAAGAACCCTTGCTCCTATACATAGCGGCTAATAACCGAGCTATCAGCGCTGCAATTGTGGTCGAGCGCAAGGAAACCGGAAAGGAGTATCCGGTCCAAAGGCCGGTTTATTATACCAGTGAGGTCGTGACGGAGTCCAAGCAGAGGTATCCACATTGGCAGAAGCTGGTGTATGGGGTCTTCATGGCTAATCGCAAGTTAGAGCACTATTTCTTGGGGCACCAAATCACCGTGGTCAGTTCTGCTCCGTTGGGGGACATAATTCAGAACAGAGAAGCTACTGGTAGGATTGCTAAGTGGGCATTAGAACTGGGACCTCTCAATCTGAAATATGTGCCTTGCACGGCTATTAAGTCCCAAGACCTTGTGGATTTTATCAATGATTGGACAGAGTGTCAAGCTCCCGAGGAAAATCCAGATAACACATAATGGACTATACACTTTGATGGGTCCAAGCAGCTGGAAGGATCAGGGGCAGGAGTTGTTTTGACATCTCCCAAGGGTGACAAGTTTTGTTATGTGCTCCGGCTAATGTTCCCTTGTACCAACAACACGGCTGAATATGAAGCCTTCCTTCATGGTCTCAGAGTAGCCAAGGAGATGAATTTAAGCCGGGTAAGGTGTTTGGGTGACTCAGATCTTGTCGCTCAGCAAGTTTCAGGCACGTGGGATTCCAAAGACCCGCGGATGGCGGCTTATCGTCAGGCGGTGGATGTCATTGCTGGTCACTTTAAAGGTTATCAGGTAGATCACATTGATCGACGCAGGAATGAGCCGGCTGATGCCTTGTCACGGTTAGGCTCTCAGCAGAAGCCGATGCCGCCAAATATATTCCTGGACGTTTTACATCACCCGACTATCAAATTACCTTCAGAGGAATATTTGGCTATTCCCGACCCGGAGGGGCAATTGGTAGCGGCTCTACATGCCATTCCGGATTGGACTGTGCCTTACCTGGATTATTTGACTCGGGGCGAGTTACCTGATGATGAAAACCTGGCCAGACAGATCACCCGGCATTCTAAATCCATGACAATAGTTAATGGTGAGTTACAAAAGTGCAGCGTGACTGGTGTTTTCCAACGTTGTGTCTCACCAAAGGAGGGTCGGGAAATCTTGAATGAAATTCACGCTGGAGATTGTGGACATCACGCCGGCTCAAAGTCTCTAGTGGCCAAGGCTTTTCGGCACGGTTTCTTCTGGTTGATGGCTCACAAGGATGCAGAGGATCTGGTCTGCAAGTGTGACGGTTGTCAAAAATTCATCTGGCGTGCTCATGTTCCAGCTCAAGAGTTGCACATGATACCAATCACTTGGCCCTTTGCGGTCTGGGGGCTTGATATGGTCGGGCCTTTCAAAAGATCAAAAGATAAGAAGACACACCTCTTGGTGGCGGTTGATAAATTTACCAAATGGGTAGAGGCTGAGCCGGTCAGCAAGTGTGAATCGTCTACGGCGGTTCAGTTTATCAAAAAGTTAATCTACCATTTTGGTTACCCTCGTAGCAGCATCACGAACAATGGCACAACTTGTCCAAGGGGGCTATGAAAAAATTCTGCGATGAGGAGTACATCCGGCTTGATGTTTCGTCGGTTGCGCATCCGCAATCCAACGGTCTGGCGGAGCATGCCAATCAAGAGATTTTGAGAGGTATCAACCCGCGGCTCATGGTTCCTTTGCAATGGACGCCCGGCTATTGGGTTGAAGAGTTGCCTTCCATCTTATGGAGCATCATAACTACCCCCAAACGATCCACAGGGTATACCCCTTTCTTCATGGTTTACGGGGCAAAGGCCGTGTTGCCAAGTGACATCCGGCATGACTCACCACGAGTGGCGGCTTATGTTGAGACGGACAATGAGACGGCACGTCAAGATGCGTTGGATGCTTTGGAAGAAGCACGAGAGCTGGCGGCAGCCTGCTCGGCAATTTATCAACAAGACCTGCGCTGCTACCATAGCCGTAGGGTCAAGACCCGGACGTTTCAAGAGGGTGACTTGGTGCTACAGCTAATTCAAGACCAGATAGATATGCATAAGTTATCTCCTCCTTGGGAAGGACCTCTCGTGGTTAGCAGAAATCTCAACAACAGGTCATATTACCTCATTGACATCCGGGATGACTCAGATACGGCGGGTCAGGAGACCCGCCGGCCGTGGAACATAGCAGATATGTGGCCTTATTACACTTAAAAGTATTGAGACTCGCTATTGTACACTATCATTGTACATATCATATTTATATATGAATAAAATAGCATCCCTGCAAGCCAGGGCCTCTGCTACATTGCAAACCTTCATTGATGCAAGAAAAATCTAATACATTGGCTGTCGAAGGGGGCTTCTTACCTTCGGGTATCGCTTATCTCACCCTAACAACCGGCTTTATGCCATTTCCAGTTGACATGTCAGCTGTGGCTGTAGAAGGGGGCTTCTTACCTTCGGGTATCGCTTATCTCACCCTAACAGCCGGCTTTATGCCATTTCCGGTTAACATGTTAACCGCGATTGTCGAAGGGGGCTTCTTACCTTCGGGTATCGCTTATCTCACCCTAACAACCGGCTTTATGCCATTTCCAGTTGACATGTCAGTTGCGGCTGTAGAAGGGGGCTTCTTACCTTCGGGTATCGCTTATCTCACCCTAACATCCGGTTTTATGCCATTTCCGGTTAACATGTTATCCACGGTTGTCGAAGGGGGCTTCTTACCGATGGGTATTGCTACTTCTCAACAACGGTGCCAGAAATTGTCAAGTTGACGTGAGAATTCTTGTCTTGCGTTGGTTTTTCCCTTGAAGAGGAAAGGGTGATGCAGCAAGGTAGAGGTAAGTATTTCCCTCAGTTTGAGAACCAAGGTATCAATCCAGTAGGAGTATCAAGATGAGGCAACAAGGAGCCTGCACAAACACAAACAAACTTGCACCCAACGCGATAAAGAGGTTGTCAATCCCTTTACGATTACTTGCAAGGTGAGATCTAATAGTGATAATAAGTAGATGTAAATAATTAAATAAAATTGCAGCAAGGTATTTTTGGTGTTTTTGTGTTTAGATCTGAATATATAATATGTAAAATAGACCCGGGGGCCATAGTGTTCACTAGAGGCTTCTCTCATGATATCAAGTATTATGGTGGGTGAACAAATTACTTTTGAGCAATTGATAGAATAGTGCAAAGTCATGACAATATCTAAGGCAATGATGATACATATAGGCATCACGTCCGAGACAAGTAGACCGATACTTTCTGCATCTACTACTATTACTCCACACATCGACCGCTATCCAGCATGCATCTAGTGTATTAAGTTCATGATAAACGGAGTAACGCTTTAAGCAAGATGACATGATGTAGAGGGATAGATTCATGCAATATGATATAAACCCCATCTTTTTACCCTTGATGGCAACAACACGATGCATGCCTCGCTACCCCTTCTATCACTAGGTGAGGACACCGCACGGTATGAACCCAAAACCAAGCACTTCTCCCATTGCAAGAACTATAGATCAAGTTGGCCAAACAAAACCCATAACTCTAAGAGAATTACAAGGATAAGAAATCATGCATATAAGAAATCAGAGGAGACTCAAATAATATTCATAGATAATCTGATCATAAATCCACAATTCATCGAATCTCAACAAACACACCGCAAAAGAAGATTACATCGGATAGATCACCATGATGATCATGGAGAACTTTGTATTGAAGATCAAAGAGAGAGAAGAAGCCATCTAGCTACTTGCTATGGACCCGAAGGTCTGTGATGAACTACTCACGCATCATCGGAGAGGCAATGGTGTTGATGAAGATGGCTACCGGCGATGAATTCCCCTCCGGCAGGATGCCGGAACGATCTCCCAATTTGTTTTTGGTGGCTACGGAGGCTTGCGGCGGCGGAACTTGCGATCTCGGTTTATTTCTAAGGGTTTCTGTATTTATAAGACTGTATGGCGTCGGGAACAAGCGAAGAGGTGCCACGAGGAGGTCATGAGCCCCGTAGCCGCGACCAGGGGGCCCGCGCCTCCCAGGCTCGTGGCTTCCTCGGGCCGCCTCTCCGGTATCTTTTCCTTCTGCTATTTTTTATATTTTCCATAAAAAATCACAGCGAAAGTTTTATTCCGTTTGGACTCCGTTTGATATTCCTATCTGAAAAAGGTCAAAAACACGGAAAAAACAGGAACTGGCACTAGGCACTGAATTAATAAGTTAGTCCCAAAAATAATATAAAATAGCATATTCATGCATATAAAACATCCAATGTTGATAATATAATAGCATGGAACAATAAAAAATTATAGATATGTTGGATACGTATCAGGTATCGCTTATGTCACCCTAACAACCGGCTTTATGCCATTTCCAGTTGACATGTCAGCTACGGCTATAGAAGGGGGCTTCTTACCGACGGGTATCGCTTATCTCACCCTAACAGCCGACTTTATGCCATTTCCGGTTAACATGTTAACCACAGTTGTCGAAGGGGGCTTCTTACCTTCGGGTATCGCTTATCTCACCCTAACAACCGGCGTTCGCGCCAAAAATGTTGACATGTCAACATTGGTTGTCGAAGGGGGCTTCTTGCCTTCGGGTATCGCTTATCTCACCCTAACAACCGGCTTTAAGCCATTCCGGTTAACATGTTAGCCACGGTTGTCGAAGGGGGCTTCCCACCTTCGGGTGTAGCTTATCTAACCCTAACAACCGTCGTTCGCGCCAAAAATGTTGACAAGTCAACATAGCCATACAGGGGGCTTCCTGCCCTACGGGTGAAGCTTACCAAACCTTCTCGGTTGGCTCTCAATCCAAGCAAAGGATTATGTCAACATGTTGGGAAGATACAACATCTTCCGGCTGCGCTTTTAAGCCGACCTCCTAACGGTGTAAAGGTGCATTTATGCATGCAGGAAGCTAAGCTACGAAGAGTTGGAAAGTCATACAATGAGAAGGACAAGGAAGATGGCAAACATCTATATTTAAGCCGGATTTTCATATGTGCGTGATGGCACAAGTTCAATAAAGGCAAAAGTTACGGCTAGTCTATTACAGACGCTCTTTGCGGAGCCCAAAACATCATCAAGTTTTTTACATCGCCTCATGACGGGTCATGGAGAGCCGGCTATTACAAGATATCTACAACATAACCAGCTGGCTGGCGGATCACCATGCTCCGGCTCTTCGGCTGCCTTGATCTGAAGGTTTTCCAAATCCTAGTTGCAGTTGGTTAAAGCTGCAAAAGTTCCTTCTTCAAAGAAGGGGGACAGATCAAGTTCAGAGGCGAAGAGAGTCTTACTGCGGGCGGGTGTCACATCCTTGCATTCATAGAGCGGGCCACGGAACGTTTTCTGATCGACGTCGTAAGCCGCCTGGTAAGTCTCCAAGTTGACCTCTTCTACTAAGACGGAGGCTAGGACCTTGGAATCATTTACGCACCGGGCGTAGTCAGCTTGTCAAAATTCAGAGCTGTCGTCTTTCTTGGAGGGAAACCCGTCCATCATATCAGCCGGAGTGAGTTCTGGAGTGAAAGCCAATGCCCGGCTCATGGCTGCGATCGCCCCTTGGCGGGTGGCTGATCTCTTCAACTCGGCGATCTGCTTGGCATCATCGACAGAAGTTCCAAGACCCCTTTGAGAGTTGAAGGGATATTCTCTTTATACTGCACAACTTTGATTGTAGATACTGCACCGCAGTAGAGTTGCTCCATCAGAGTATATATGGCTTTCAAAGGTAGCAGGCTGTCAGAGGCCAGTTGGCAGCTCCTAGGACATGTATAAGACGGAGGTCTCGTGGTAAGTCGCTAGCACAATTATAATATGCCAATTGAGTGAAAGTTATCGAAAACTTACCAAAAAGGGCGGCTGTCATCTTGGTAATGTGGCGTTTCAAGGATTGAAGTTCATCAGAAACAATCATGGGCCGTTGATCAGCATCATATGCCCGTTTGGTCAAAGCAGCCTTCTCAGTTTTAGCAGATTCCTTGAAAGAGATTAAGTCGGCCTTGGTTTTGTTTAGCTCTTCAGAGGGGAGCCGGCACTTTTCATCAGCTTCACTCCGGGCGACATGCTGAGCGGCTAGATTGCTCTTTAAGCCGGTCATTTCTGACCTGGCTTCGATTAAAGCTTCCTACAACATATCAAATAACAGAATAAGACGACAGGAAGAGCAAATTCTAAAAATATAGCAAGTCTCAAATAGATCGCAAGCAATATGCATGACACTTGGGGGCTAATGTCTATTTTCAAGACAGTTCCGACTCAACTTCAGCAAGATTGACCCAGAACTTGGGGGCTGCATACTGGTTCTTCAAAATAAAGTTCCGACTCAACTTCAAACAAAATTGATCTGGAAATTAGGGGCGACATACTGGGTTTTCAGAAGATACAGCATGGAAGTCCTGGTTCAACTTTGGAAAAGATTGAACTGGTCCTTGGGGCTACCATTGGCTCTATTATCTATCTTCTAGGAAGTTTCGGTTCAAAATTATCAATTATTGAGCCAACACTTGAGGGCTAAGGACAATGATTCGGGATCACAACTAAGTAAAATAAGGCCTACATACTATATGTTCTACTAAGATGGAAGAGCCGGATTATTATCAGTCAATATTAACCCGGCCCTTGGGGGCTATGTAAGGGCATAAGGAGGAGAAAGGAATACCTCGTATTTTTTCTTCATCAGGTTAACCAACTTGAGCTCCAGATCCCGGCTTGTAGACAGCCGGTTCATGTAGCCATCATGAAGTTCATTGGCTGTCATCTTCTCTAAAGTAGAGAGTTCAAACTCCAGTTTCCTGGAAGCTTCAACCGTCTCATTATGCTTGGTTAGCACGTGAGGCGGAGGAGAGTGTAAGCCGGCACCGGTAATCACAACATCCAGAGCAATGGTATCCTTGGCAACCTGGACAGGGCTCGGCGGCTTGGAAGGGTTCCTTGGCGGGCTCTCTGGAATGATGTCATCAGTGGCTAGCTCCCTAGAAGTTGATGGGGGTCCACAGCCGGCATATGCTCGTCCGGCTTGGCAAGTTCCGGTTCCTGAGCAGTAGGGCCAGGGGAGGACTTGTTGGTTTTTCTTCGCTTGGCTTGAGCCCTACAAAGCATGAAAGTCAGAGCCCGAGGGTTACAGCCGCTAAAGAGCCGGACATAAGATTGGAGAAAATACGTACAACGGTTTAATCTTGGGAGGTGGTAGAGCGGTTGCCTTAGAGTCGCCAGAGGAAGGTGATCCCTGAGAGACAGTTCAGAAAAGATAAGGCGGTATTGATATTACAAAAAAAAAGCTAATCAAACAGAGATACATACCTCTGCGGGGCGCTTCTTCTGAGCCGGGGAGTTAGGTAAGCCGGACATAGGATCAGTGGAGCCGGTGCTCCGGGTGTGACGTCGTTCGGCCTGTTGTTGCTTTTTCAAAAGAAATTGGGGATCCAAATAAGCAAGAGGATGAGAAAGAGGAACTTTTCCAATAACCCGCCGTATCTTCTAGGGTACAAAACATTCTGAGCCGGATGAAACATAAATTACCTCAGGGGCGTTGGCGCGGCTTGTCTGTACATCGTCCTGTGAGTAAAACTGGTGTTAATAAAATGAAGGAACGAGGTCACAAAAGGTAGTAAAATTATACCTCTGAGCTGGACGATTCTGGTCGGTCGAACCATTCTTCTTGAAGGGTGGTCCTCTTTGTCCTCTTGGCCGGGGCCTTCTTCTTGTTCTTCTTCAGAGGAGGAACATACTTCTTCTTCCAGAAGTCGGAGTCAGCCTGAAAAGGTAAGCCGGCTAATAGTGATGAATTACTAAAACATAAGTAAACCAAGAGAAGAGGATATGATGAGTCACCTTATGTCTGGGGCTGGATTAATGGCACTGAAAGGCGCTAGCCCAATAGCACCGCAAGCTCCTAACGTCTTATGGACGAGACTCCGGATGACAGTAGTAATGTCATCTTCTGTTAATGTTGTCTGGCTGAAGCATAGAGAACCATCATACTGCCCCGGGTATTCGCACATGAGGCGGCTTCTCTGGCTCAAAGGCATAATCCGCTAGGAGATCCAGCAGCGGACCAAATCCAATCCGGTTAATCCATTGGCCATGAGGGCTCTGATCTTGGCATGAGCCGGCTCGTGCCTTGCACGTTCTGAAGTTGACAGCCGGTCGGGAAGCTCTGAAGTTGTCTTGAGCCAGGAGGGGCGATAACCAGGCAGCGAATGTTCATCCTCCGGAGAAGTATCCTTACAATAGAACCAAGTTTTGTTCCAATCCTTTGGATGACTCGGCATCTATAGAGCTGGAAAGGTAATATCCCGGCGCCTCTGAATAGAAATTCCACCAAGTTCTAGGCTTGGGCCGGCCTTCACTTTAGTTTGCCGATTTGCATAAAAGAATTCCTGGAACAGGCCCACGGACGACTTGGTTTGCAGATAGACCTCACTAAGTACTTGGAAGTTGCATATATTCGAGACAAAGTTAGGAGCAAGGTCTTGAGGATGGAGCTTATAGAAATGAAGTACGTTACGGAAGAATTTTGAGCCGGGGCGGTACCAACCCACGCTCAATATGATCTGAAAAAACAACTACTTTGCCTTCCTGCGGGACGGGCTTCAATTCATTACCCGAAACCCGCCAATGGATGACCTCTTTGACGGGAAGGGTGCCCGCGTGTACGAAATCCATCAGGAACTCCTCCGTAATAAAAGATCCGACCCAGTTGCAGGAGTTGGATGCACGAGACATTATGGCAGTTTAAAACTTTACAAATCAACAATATACGGCGAGTCAATGGGCGGCTTACGAAATTAAGAATCTACAAACGAGACGCCAAGATCCGGCTGGTGAGAGAAGGAACGGTCGCACGGCGGGTCACCATCGCAAGAAGATGGGGTAAAATTCGGCTAAGTGCTAAAAACAGGTTTCGCAAAGGTGCCACTAAGATTGCGGATCTACAAAAACAGGAGAAAAGCTTCTATTTTCAGACCTAGCGACGAACTGATGAAACAGGGGGAGCTTAAAATTGACAAGCGGAGTTGTGGTAGATCTACGCATGTTAATATCCGCCCCCTACATAGCAGCGTAGAAGGGAGGAGCTATCGTCCAAGGGTCATGAGCTGATATGACCGGCATTGATAGAGGCCGAGTTCTAAAAACAGCGGCGGCACAGCTCCACGAAAACCCTACCGAAACGGTTGCGGATCTAAGGGGAGAAGGATTTACAGGCGGCGCGATGAACCCGGAAGGTGCTCTGGTTTGCGTCAGGTTGATGCAGCGGCCCTGTCGTCGATGAGGAGGAGATGGCGCCGGAGTGGGAGATGTTGGAAACAGAAGCGCCGCAAGGAAGAAGATGACGGAGCGAGCGGGAGAAGGAAAATGCCGCCTAGGGCAGTCCTATTTAATAGGGAAAAGGCGGAATGGGCGCGAGAATCCAGGAGATGGATGTCGTTTGACCGAGGAGAACGCCTCGATCTTCTGGTTGTTTATTTAATAAGAAGATTTGTTGCGTGCGTTAGAGGATCTTTTTTGTAGGATTGACATGATGTCATGCCGGGTCATTTTCCGGCGACTCGCCGAGGAGTAAAGAGAAAGGCTGAAGTGAGCAAGCTCAAATCAACCTGGGGCCTAATGTTGGGGATATAACCCGACGGTGTGACCCGCCCTGAGGACTCCGAGTCATACCTGGCGGCTTGTACACTAGCCGAAGAGTGAGCCGTAAAGACTTAAGGCCCAAGGCACTTAGCGGCTCAACAGGATGAGCCAGCAGGTGGCCCGGACGGAGAAGACCCGGGCATGTAAGACGCCCGGGGATAACTTGGTCAGGAAAGGCAAGAGAAGATAGAGGTAGACTCGGACATGTAATAAGAGTCGGTTACGACTTGTATGACCCGTGGTCTTGATCTCCTATATCAAGCCAAGACCCGGGGCGACTTAAGGATCAGGCTATCGAGAACTAGGTCAAGCAATATCTCCCTTGTAATCGATACACCAAGCAATACAAGCACAAGCAGGACGTAGGTTATTACCTCGAATTGAGGGGCCGAACCTGGGTAAACTCGCGTCTTTCATCCCAAACAACCCCTTTGAGTCCACCACGTTAGCCATGGCCTCGAATCCAAGTCCGTTCACCCGGACATCTGCCGTGATAAAACCATGACAAGACCCTTATGCTCAGAGAAAGAAAATAGTTGTGGACTACAGGTTCTATACCAAGGAGCAGCAGGACTTCTATGAGACTGTGCTCTTTGACAAGAGTCCAGCTATCAGTGACATGCGCTACGTTGACTAGAAGTTCATCAAGAAGAATGAGGACTAATTTCCAAGTGTCCAGGACAACTTCCATTGCATAGGTAGTGATGAGTTCGTTGGCAGAGAATTCACAGCATGGAATGACAAGATGATCATGCAGTTCTACTCCACTGCACACTTCTACGGAGATGGTAGAATTGTGTGGATGACTGAAGGTGCCAGATATGAATCAACTATTGAGGAATGGGCAGATATCTTAGGAGTTCCTGAAGCACAGGATGGTGACTTGGACGTCTACTCAGAATCCAAGGCTAGTCACAATGCTATCGCTAAGATGTATAAGGAGATCCATGCTGCCAATGTGAAATCTCACAGGCTAGGATCCATCTATTTCCTCCAGGCTGGCCTCCGCACTATCAACACCATATTGAGGCATACCTTGATGCCCAAGTCCGGAGATGACAAGATGATCCAAGGCCACTCCATCAATATGTTGATCCACATTGACGGTCACACGAGGATCAGAATCATGGATCCGATTGTTGAGACAATCAAGAGGGTTGTTGCTGACCAGAAGCGCTCATGTTGTTATGCACCCTACATCCAGATGCTCATAAACTCAAAATTGGAGAAGCACATATTTTCCATAGATCACCCACATTTGCCCCTACAGCCAGATCTCGAGGACCCGTTGTGGTGATGGATGCTCATCATCCCACTTCTGCTGTAGCTCACGAAGAAGCAGAGGCGGTGAGAGCCGCTAGTGCTCAAGTCCCACGATCCAGGAACGAGCAAATGGATCTATTGATTGCATCAGTCCAGGGCATGCAAAAGGACATTAAGGGGATTCTGGACAACCATAACAATCTTGTTAGAATCTTTGAGACCAGAATCAAGACCCTTACTGATAAGGTGGACAGGCTGACAAAGATAGTCACAGAACTTCAGCATGAAGTTGACTCCGTGAACATCCCTCGGGTCTCTTCTACTTAAGATGATGATGATGATGATGATGAATCACCTCTAGGGCCAGGCACTCAATTCACTACTCAGGCCAGATCAGCCATAGTGCCAGATCCAATAGCTCCATCATCTCCATCAACTTCAGCTCCATCAGTGACCACTCCAGCTCCATCCACGACATCTGCAGAGATCTTCGCCGACGTTGTCATCTCGACTCCTTCATCAACAACCGGAGGAGATATGCCCAAGAACACTTAGATATATGCCTTTGAACTTTTTGGTAACTTGTTGCCAAAGGGGGAGAAGTGTATATAGATCTTTAGGCTTCGAGCAAGAGAGTGATTTGGTTTTTATTTGCTTTTCAAAAACATTTGGTTCTTTTGGTTTGATGTGAGATACTTTTGTGTTTGTGTTGTGCTACTATGTTATGGGTGATGAAACTATTTCCTATCATCTTAATGCTCATGAGATGATCATTCACCTTTGTTTGATTGTGTTGTGCATTGTTATTCATTCTAATTATTATCGCAGATCACCAAGTTGTATGTGACATGGAAGAAGTGCCCCATATGCCTAATCGATTGTGCATTTGCATTCAAACGCAAATTCAAAATATTGCACAAATTTAGGGGGAGCTCTTGCTTATCACAGACCTCTCAAACCGACGATTAATTTCATTGATTTTATCATATGTCAAAACTTTGATCTATATGTTGTCATCAATTACCAAAAAGGGGGAGATTGAAAGCACATTTGCTCCCTTGGTGGTTTTAGTAATTAATAACAACATATAAGTCATTGAACTAATGTTTCCACCAAGTATATTTCACGAAATCTTCAATGATAGGATTGGCAAAAGGAGATTGTGGACAAACCCCAAGATTCAAGGAAATACGTTGGCCAAGCTTCAAGCAAGAGGACTCTACATTTTATATTTGTGAGAAATCACTTTGAGTCATAGGAAAGCCAATACTATTAAAAGGGGGTAAGGTTTTGTTGGTGAACATATGGTCAAACGTGCAGAAGTGATAGTCGCCAAAAACATCCACAAAACTCTCCCACCATAGTTTGTTCTATGCCCAACACTCAAAATCGGTGCAACCAACTTTCCCACTTCAGTGCCACCGATTCTAGAACCTAGACAGACTCAAGCCAAACCCTAGCAACTTCGGTGCAACCGATTCCATATCGGTGCCACCGAGTTTAGGTAGCCAACTTTCTGTTACGCAAATTCACATTTTTGGTCCCACCAAGAATGTTGGATCGGCTTCACCGAGATTGGAAATCTGACCGTTGGTCAGCTTATCGGTGCAACCGAGTTTCCTATATCGGCCTTACCGAGATTCAAAAGTTGCCACCTTTTGGTCACTTCGGTACCATCGAGATTAACACATCGGTGTCACCGAGTTGGTCATTTTGTGTGTAACGGTTGGATTTTTGGGGATGCCTATATATACGCCTTCACCACCACCTACTCGAAAGAGAAGCACTCAGAACTATTCCATACCTATCCTATCAGATTTTCTGAGAGAAAACCACCTACCCTTGTGTTGAGGTCAAGATCTTCCACTCCAATCATATGGATCTTGATTTCTAGCCTCCCAAAGTAGCTTTCCACCAATCCCATTTCTTCTACCAAGCCAAACCTATGAGAAAGAGATTGTGTGCTGAGGAGTGTATCATCTTGAAGCACAAGAGCAAGGAGTTCATCGTCATTATTGAGCCTATTACCTTTTGGAGGGTGGTGCCTCCTAGATTGGTTAGGTATTGCTTGGGAGCCTCACTTCGTGTTGTGGAGTGAACCAAGAAGTTTGTAAGGGCAAGGAGATCGCCTACTTCATGAAGATCTACCCATAGTGAGGCTTGTCCTTCGTGGACGGAAGCCGTATGGAATAGTCAAGGTTGCTACTTCGTGGACCCTTTTGGGTGGAGCCCTCCGTGGACTCTCGCGACGGTTACCCTCCGTGGGTTGAAGACTCCATAAACGTGGATGTACGATAGCGGCACCTATCGGAACCACGGGAAAAATCATGGTGTCGACAATTGTGTTTGATCTTACTACCCTATCCCTTCTATACATGCTTGTTCTTATTTTCCGCTGCTATATACTCTTAGACTTGCATGTGTAGGGTGTACTTGACTTGCCATGAAATGCTAAAAATTGTCAACCCTAAAACTTGGTATAGGCAAAACTTTTAATTGGTCAAGTAGTCTAATCACCCCCCTCTAGACCTAATTTCGACCCTATAGTTAGTTAGGTCGTGGCCGACTCCCTCGCTAGGCTTCCGCTTGAAGGTTGCCGAAGTGCCTTTTTACGAGCACATGGCGGTAAGTGGCAGGAGCATGTGTGACAAAGTAAAACCCTGCAGGGTTATGAATCTATTCGAATAGCCGCGTCATCGGATATGGACTACTTGGAGAACTTATGTGGTTCATAGAAAACTTGAAGTGGATACTCCAAAATATGCAAGATATGCGTGAGTGTTATGGATGGCCTTCTCGTAGGGAGACGGAAGTGAATCCATAGTGGTGTATTGATTTGGTGAATATGTGGACTTGTGTGCGCTATCCCACCTTAAATAAAGCACTTATAGTTGTAGTACAGGTTAGCCAAGAGTCAATGTTGGCTTGCTGCAATAAACTCCACAACCCCCTTCATTGATACTGATGCATATGTAGTTAGTTCTGATGAAAGTCTTGCTGAGTACCCTTGTACTCACGTTTGCTTAATTTATGTTTTTGCAGAGGAGACGTCAGTCTCATTAGTGGTATTTACGACGTGAAGTTTGATGTTGATCGGATTAGCTTGGGAATCCCAGACAGAGGTCTGGTTCCTTTGGTAGAGTCGTTGTAGCTTTTCAGGATCCTCCAACCACTTTCGTAGATGTCTGTACCTAGACATGTTTAACATCCGCTTGTTTGTTTGAATGCTCTGAATGTTGGATCTTGTGACCCCTGTTTGTAACATCTTATTGTATTGGCTCTTCCGAGCCTTCTAAATGAATGTTGTAATGTTTGTATGGTTATGATGTGATGCCATAGTTGTATCTATGCATATCAGGCATGTCGTGCGTACGTGTGACGTGCAACGGTATGTATGGGATTCGACACCTAGTTGTGTGCCTTTAGTAGTACTCTTTATGGTGAAATGCCTCTTTGTTCTTCCACCGAGCCTTGGTAGCTTGCTACTGCTCCAGACACATTGATTGACCGACATATATCCTTCCTTGTTGTTGTGTCTGTCCCTTCGGGGAAATGTCTCGCAATGTAATGGAGTCCCTGTAGCCTACTACGACTCGTCTACATGCAGTGATGAAATTTATGTCCCACGGCGTAATGGAGTCCTTGTAGCTTGCTATGACTCATCTACACACGCTAGAGATCGACACCTGCATTGCTGGGTTACATATGTTTGTCCCTGTACGGATGTGCCACTTGGGTTCTACGACTAGTCATGTCGGCCCAGGTTCTTTGTCATTTGAATGCTAGCAACACATTGACATACGTGAGTCAAAAGACGCAAACGTCCTAGGTAAGGTGGTAGCCGTGGAGTTAACCGTGCATGAGACCGCAAAGTGATGTGATGTGTTACATGCTGGATTCTTATGGCTTAGGATCGGGGACCCGACAGAATTACCCGGATACGTACCTCAGATGTGTGAAGCCAAAAGTCAGCACTCTTAAGAAACAAATTGGTCGGCTACGAAGGAAGAAGACATAATTGGCGGTCTTCACCATAAATCCGGATTTTCCTCCAAACATAGCATCTACCCGCCCGATTACGGGTACACAACTATGACATTTGCGATTAGCGCAGTAACCCAAAGAAAGGAACCCATGGAGGAACTATTTTCTTTGGAAGATGTTTCTTACATTAAATGGTAACATAACATACCCACCCATGCATGTTTTGTATATTCGCACCACATGGCCGGATTGCCTAGTTCTTCGAAATGATTTCCTATTACCATAGGATATACAGTACAGAACACTCCCTAGCCATTGGTGGGGGAGGCAGAAGTCGATGGCTGGTTAAGACAGCGTTTAAAACATGAATGGAATCAGTTTGGTGTAAAGTACATAGTTACATAGGATCAAACATTACATTGATCGGTCGAGATAATCAATTATGGTATCCAGGGCACGGTCGTCCTGAGAAATATGTGCAGGGGGCATCACTTGGTCATAAACCGAGTGAAGGGGTATTTCTTGTCCACCCGGCCCTGCTGGCCCAACCCGGGCCAGGTGCTTTAGGTTGAGTTTGGTGAAACGGGTCTTCACCATGGCCCCCGCCTGTCGAGACCCCTCTTGACAAGCCGAAGTCTTCCATATCTCAAAATGACTCCAGGCTCCTTTAAAATGCTCTGCCAGTTCGGCCATCCCTTGTGGAGGTGTCTCGGCTGGCCAGAATGCCATGGTCATGCTCCTCATAGGTTTTCGAGCTCGCCTGTGCACAATGGACAGCTCCTTTAGCGGGTCCCAACCAAATGAGCTTATCTCTTCCTCAGGACGCCCGGTTAGGAGGCCGAAGCACGGCATATGACATTTCAATTACACTCGACACAACGTGAATATTTTATGAAATTCTAGGTTAGAGATTCGCTAACAGAACATGCCGCCCTTCAATTTCTGGCTCTTCTCATGGGTTTGTGCCAATTGAGTTTTAAACTCTCATTTTCTTGGGTTTGCCATTGGTTTTCCTTTTTGAGTTGGTTCTTTTCTTCGCGACATCGTTCGAGTACGCGGTAATCAGCCTCAAGCTAAGACTCGACATACCTTTGAGTTTCTCGAGACGCATCCAAATCCTTTTGCAGTTGACCTATGGATTCAGCTGCAAGAACACAATTCTTCATTAGACAGGGTGTCTTCAATTTTTTTGTCACATAATAAACACCTTTTTTACTTATTGTGTGCGTCTCTGGTGAATTTTTTCACCTCCTCTAGTTTGGCCTTGATAGCCTTCAAATCTATCTGGCTAGGCTCAAGGTCCTTGGACAACTTCTCGTTTTGCTACTTTAAATCCTATATAATCCCTGAACTCGATCGTCTCGACCGAATTAAGGTTCGGGGGCTACTGGTTAGGACTTATGATCGGTAATCAAAACCGACTACTTACCCGCATGTTGGAAGACATTAGTCTTGCAGCCCCCTCCAGGCCTGCTCGGGCAGCTCCAAGGTGTGCATCCACCGAATTGAGTGTGTTAAACTCTTGATCGGACAATACTAGGTGTTGCAAGGACTCCTTTCGCTGTTGATGATTCATTGCACTTTCGACCTCAGAATTAGTAACTGAGACTCCCCCGGAATCCCCAAGGAGTTGATTCGTATCAGGGACTCCCACTTCAGCTTCAGCAGGGGCCGAAGGTCTTGGTTGATGACGGCTATCTGGTGCCTCGATAGATGTACGTTGACTCCTGAGTGTTTCAGCCAAAAGACTATGAGTACTTAACACAACCAAAAATCAAAGTGAATTTTCAGTACCTTTTGGTAGAGGGTGTGGATGATGTGTTTCCTGCTATTGTCCCTCTCTTGGGTCTCCCGTCGGCGTCTGATGCGGACCCAGTCAGGGTAGCCCGTGATGGTGTTCGGTGCGTAGTCCGACAAACCATGGGGGTAGGAGTCGGTATAGTCGGCACAACAGGGGGCTTACGCCATTTTTGGGATGGGACCTTCTTTTTTACTTATGGTAGAAGAGGTGATAATCCGAGGATGATCGGCCACGAGAGCCACTTTGTGTTCGTCGACGCTCTCCTGGTAATAAACCCCATAGTCAAAGACAATCGAAATCTCCGGATCATCATGAAATCCGGGATCATCGTCACGGGAATAACTCTCTAGTTGAGGACGGGGCAGTTCACTGTGTCGATCCAACATTTCCATTTCTGTTAAGAAGGATGGGAGGTTTTGTTCAGTAAAATAAAACATAAACATTCGAGCAATGGGAGCATAATCAAACGTACCCATTCGATGGGGTGGTAGCTGGAGGAGCCATCCCTGATTGTCACGCGGGCAAACTCTTCTTTTTCTCCTTTGAAGAGACCGGTGAGAATAGCCGCCAGTGCTTCCTGATTGTCAGGCCCTTGCCGTCTGGAACGGGTAGTGTCGCTTGTCCCATTGTAACACCACAAAGGATGCATCCATTGTTGAAGAGGTTGGACATACCGGGTAATCACTACGGACATCACCTCGATGATTGTCAACTTGCTATGAGCTAGCAACTTCACCTTGGCGGCCAGGCACTTTACCTCGGGGGTCTCCTCTTGAGAGGGGTTGTTTGGCCGCCACTTGAATCTTTTCTTTAAAGGGGACTTGGAGTATTCGGGCAGACCCCTCCGAGCTGGGTTGAATAAGGGGACGTCTTCAATGCAAAACCATTTCGAGGACCACTCATTGGTTTTCTTCTCTGGGGTTCCGATGGGGTACCCTGTCCCGGCTATGCGCCATACTTTGGCTCTGCCCACTTCTCGGATTGTCCCTCCCCTACTTCAGTGAATGAGATAGAAGATCTTTCTCCATAAATCAAAGTGGGGATCGCAGCCTAAAAACATCTCACAAAGAGTCATGAAGCCTGAGATGTGAAGGATCGAGCCGGGGGTAAGGTTGTGGAGCTGGATACCTTAGAATTCCAGTAGACCCCTCAAGAAGGGGTGGATGGGAAAGCCTAGGCCTTTCAGAAGGAAGGAAACGAAGTAAACCCTCTCATCCTTGCGTGGGATAGGGAAATTCGCTGCAAAGGCTTTGCCGTTCGCGGAGGTCAGTCCAACACGAGTGGACGTCAGATCTGAAGTACGGAGATACCCTTGTACCTCACGATCGGGCGACTGAAGAAGGGAAATGGAACGGCATGCCCAGTCTCCTGGGAGGGGGGCATGAGGGCACGAGGAGGGACCTGGGGCACTCGCCATCTTTCCAGGCTCTCAAGCTTTAGGGCTTCTTAGTGGTAATGGGGGGGTGAATATCGCCTATGGCGGATTCGATCTGCTTAAATAGGTGTTTTCTCCCTTGACTTGCGAGGAGCGGTTCTATAAAAGACTATTGGGTTACTTATCTTTTATTTAGCACGTAGGAATCAAGGGCTGCAATCGATCTTCGAGCAGGAAAATTAATGTTGTGGTCCTCGCAACGCTTCGACAATCGGTGTAACAGCCCGGGACCGACGCTCCAGGAGATTCCCCCTTCTGTTTCCATTCTCGACGCATGATTTGTTTGGTCGTCGCATTCTTCATCGCATCATTCGCATCATCTGCATGGAATCGTCACTCGTTTTCCTAAACTTGCATCCATGAGTAGCTGTCGGTTCTCTTCGTTCGGGTCGCTGACCGTTTCGAGACCACACACACACACACACGCCCGCAACATCGTTAAAAAAACCCATTTTTAAAGCGCACGAAAAATATTCTCCGATTGGGTCAAAAGTTGGTGTGCAGTTTGATTATATTGTAGGTGGAACGCCTGCCAAATTTTGTCGCATTCTGAGTTCGTTTGATATCCGAACGGTCAGTCGTAGCAGTGCGGCCATCAGGTTATTTGTCGGACGTTTATGGTGTTTTAAAACTCCTTGTCACGGGCCACCATATTCCATGTCTTCCCTACCTAGCCTCTCTAACACATACCACTTAGCCCTACTAGCCCCCTCTGCTTCCGGACCGTCGGATCGAGATCCGAAGGTCCGAAAACGAAGCCAAAACTCCAAACCCTAGCCCTCCTGCTATAAATAAAAGGCCTCCCCGTCCATTTTTGGCCTTCTTCCACCTCTAGCATCAAAATCCGCGCCCCTCCAGCCGCCAGCCGCCACTTGTCACGTCTCCATTGCCATCCAGCCGAACTCCAAACCCTAGCCCTCCTGCTATAAATAGAAGGCCTCTCCGTCCATTTTTGGCCTTCCCCCACCTCTAGCATCAAAATCCGCGCCCCTCCAGCCGCCAGCCGCCACTTATCACGCCTCCACTGCCACCCAGCCGCCGCGCCGCCAGCCACAGCCAACCAGGGGCTGCCACGTCGCCCCGCAGCGCCCCAGCCGCCGCGGCCCTGCAGATCCCATCCGGAGCCCGCTCGGGCCCGGATCGCGCCACCGCTCGCTGCTCCCTCGCGCTCGATCCGATCTGGATCGAGGGAGGATTCCCTGTGCCTTGCGCCTCGACCCCGCCTCCTCCGCGTTGGCCTACGACCGTCGGAGCAAGCTTGCCGGAGCCCCGCCGCCGGAGCTCCCCAGGCTAGTCCCTGCGCCCTTCTCTCTTCCATCTCCCTCCGTTTCACTCTCTCTCACCCCATGATTCTCTCTCTCCCGCAGGTCCTCCTGCCATGGATGGCGACCACAGAGCCCCAAACCCTCGTCCTCCGTCAGGAACCGCTCCCTCGCGTCCGGATGCGCCCAGATCCGACGGCTCCTCGCCCTGCCACGGACCACCTCGCCGCCGACGCACCTTGGTGCCAGATGCGCGTTGACCGCGCCATGGCAACGTCCTCGAGTGGGAGGGAGACAATGCCCTCGCCTCGCCTGCCTTCGGCCCATGACCCCCGGCCCAGCCAGACAACCCCGAGCCGGCCCATGCCTGCCTCACCAACCGGCCCACGGGCCCATGGTGAGCTCCCCAGCCCCAGCTATTCGGCGCCTTTGAGCGCCGTTTAGTTATCCTGTGCCCATGTTTCCTTTTCGGCCTCTGTGCAGATTTGGCCCGATAGTGTCTTTTTATCCTGCTGCGAATATTGCCAATTAACCAGAGATTTTTAGTTTTATAGAAAACTCCCTACCCTTCATGCATTTAATAACTCACCAACTGGGCATTGTATGTAAAAACATTATATATGAAACTTGACTAGAATTTTATGTAGTTTCACAATATCCAACTTTCACATGTCATAAAAATGTTTAACCTTACTATTTGCATTGATTTGCATAATTGCCATGTGAAAATGATTTATTCCATAACTACAAAATGTAGCTCCGATAAAAATGTTCCACACATGTAACTTGTTTAGAAAAATGTGTAGAATCTCATGGTGACATTTATATTGCGGTTTAACAACTCAAAATTATGGTTAGTACAGATCTGGACCAAATTCATATTATGCTTATGGGGATATTTGGGAAATGCTATATGTTGCTTCCAGGCCCATTTAAAATGCCTAGATGATATAGTTGTTCATGCTTCACCTCTTGCCATGTTTAACAACATTTAATATTGATGAGTACGTAAACGGGAGTGAACTAAATAACTCGAACGTGGAGTTTCATCAATATGCAACGAGTTGCATATTGAACTTCACTTAATATATAGTAGTTGTTTGTTGTGCTTGCCATGCCATGCCCTGCGTTGCATATTCAAACCGGACATGCATTGTCGTCATTTTCTCACGACAGATGCCATAGGATGGCTTATCATGGGTGGTTGGGGCCGAAGGACACCGACGGGCTCCGGGTGCGAGATTGGGCACGAGCGGTGATGGCATGCGATGTACCCAGGTTCGGGCCCGTCCGGGGGAGGTAATACCCCTATTCCTGCTTGGTCTAGTTGGATGGATAGCTGTGTTTACACGGATGCTCCTAGAGCTGAGTCTAGAGGAGGAAGAAGAAACAACCGACTCTTTCTCCTCCATAGCTAGCCGTGGAATGAGAGAGGAGCTCTATGTGGGTATATGTGAATGATCACTCGGCTGTCCCCGTTGCATGGGAGGCTCGGCGGTTTTATGGGCCAACCCCCTGGCTCTACAATATATCTAAAGTACAAGGGTGGAGGGACCCGTCTGGCAGCCTTTCCGGCTGACCAGGGGGCCCCGCTCTTCATGCCGTCTTATCACCGGTAGGGTTCACCGGCTGGGAGGTCCCGTCGCCTGCTGGGGCCCGCCAGCCGGCTCTGCGATTGGCTCTCGCTCACCTGTCGCGGCAGGGGTCGCCGGGGAGGCGTCGTCTAGTGCCAGCCGGCCAAGGTCTCCGGTACGGCTGGCTGTACTGTAGCCATGCCGGGGTAGGTAATCGAGTGGGCGAGGGCGTGTCGGCACTATTCCCCCGCCCGGTCGTGCTCGCCAAGGTCAGTGGCCCTAATGGCCGGACTGTGGCCATGCACTCTCGAGCGTCAGCGGCCACTGTGGCTACAGGGTCGCTCGTCGTGGCAGTCGTGTCGTGTCGTTGTACCCGCGCTTAGTGAGATGGGATGTCGCATGTCCGTCCCGAGGTCAACGGAGGTGCCGGCCTAGAGGCAGCCGGTCGCGCTCAGCCGATCGAGGATCAACCGGCTCATTGAGCAGCCGTCCACCTCGCCAGCCGGTGGCCGCTCGAGCCGGCTGCAATCCAGCCGGCCACGAGCAGTCGGTTGTGTGTTTTTTCTTTGAAGCGGAAAGCAGAAGAACCCCATTGCTTTGGCATACCCAGGGGTAATAACCCTGTCAGTAGTCCCCGAAGCCGGCGGGGGCCCGTGTCCGGTAGATGAACAGGAGCCGGCGGCTTCCCCCCAGCGGTACCCGCCTCTGGCATGAAGCTGAAAGGGCAGTCAGGTCAGCCAATGGATCGACGCCTCGGGTACCGGTGCGTCGCCCCGGGACCCGCGTCGGCTCACCCGTGCCATGCGGCAAGTAATGATGTGGCGGTCCCCGCGCACACGGGGAGATGGGACGTCGGCCTGGGCCTAGCCCGCTAGGTCCCGGGCATAGCCCAGTAGGCCTTGGGGCGCAGGCCGGGATCCTCTACGCCCCGAAGCGGCAGTTATGGCACGTGGCCACCCACGCGCGCGGAGTTTCTAGGGGAGTGGGTGCAATTAATCCCACGTCCCCGGTCGTGACCTCCCATATAAAAGGGGAGGAAGAGCAGGGGTGAAGACACCCGCATCCCGCTTGCTCCCTCGCTATCCATCTTCTTGCTTTCTTCGTCCTCCTAGCCCCCTCGCGTGACACCGCGCTCGAGCCCGCATCCGTGTCCGCGTGCCGCCTCGCCGTCGAGATGGCCGACGGACGCGGAGGGAGCTGGGCCGGCTCCATCATCGAAGAAGCTGATATCGCGAAGCTCTGCCGCGCGCGCATGCTGTCACCGACGGAGCGGGTGGTCGTGCGCACGCCGGGTAACGAGGTGGCGCCGGCGCCGCAGCCAGGGGAACACGTCGTGTTCCTCTGGCACTTCCCCCGGAGCTTCGGGCTCCCGGTGAGCATCTTCTTCCGCCTTTTCCTCGACACCTTCGACCTCCAGCCGCATCATCTCGGTCCCAACGCGATCTTGTACCTCTACGCCTTCATGACGTTGTGCGAGGGGTACCTTGGAATCCTTCCTTTCATCGATTTCTTCAACGCGCTCTTCTATCTCAAGCTGTTGAAAGTCAGTGCCTGCGGGGGCACGGTGGTGTGCTGCCACAGCACTGCACGCTTCCTGACGGGGTTATTACCCCTAGGTAGACCAAAACAACAGGGTCTTCCCCCTTTCGCTTCGAAGAATAACTACGCGAACGGCTGGAGGACGTCCGGCACGAGCCGGTGCCGGCTGGCGCCCTGGACGGTTGGTCGAGGAGCCGGCTGGATCCTCGGCCGGCTAGGCATAGCCGGCTACCTCCGGGCCGCCTCTTCCATTGACCTTGGGATGGACATGCGATATCCCGTCCCTCTGCGCGCAGGTATGACGACGCGACGCGACTGGCATGATGGGCGGCCCTGTGGCTACAGTGGCCGCTGACGCACTGCGGCACATGGCTACAGTCCAACCGTCCCGGCCGCTGACCTCGGCAAGTGCGAACGGGCGCACGCCCTCGCCACTCGCTTATTTGCCCCGACATGGCTACAGCGCGGCTGGCCATACCGGAGACTTCAGCCGGCTAGCGCTAGACGACGCACCCCGGGCGACTCGTGCCGCGATAGGTGGGCGAGGGCCAATCGTAGAGCCGGCTGGCGGGCCCCAACGGAAGATGGGACCGCTCGGCCAGCGTACCCCACCAACGACGAGACGACACGAATGGCGGGACCCTTTGGCCAGCTGGAGAGACTGCCAGCCGGGTCCCCCCACCTTTGTACTTAGAACATATTATACGAGCCGGGGGGGGTTGGCCTATTAATCCCCCCGAGCCCCCCATGCAACGGGGATGGATGATCACCTTCGCACACGCACACACAACCCCTTCTAGCAGTGGAGGAAGAGGAGTCAGCTGCCCTTTCTTCCTCCTCTAGACACAGCTCCAGGAGCACCATTGTATCTATACCCATCCATCCAACTAAACCAAGCAGGACTAGGGGTATTACCTCCTCCGGAGGGCCCTGAACCTCGGTACATCGTGTGTCGCCACCGCTTGTGCCCAATCTCGCACCCGAAACCCGTCGGCGTCCTTCGGCCCCAACCACCTACGATAAGCCACCCTATGGCATCTGCGGTGAGAAAATGACGACAGTTGACGCCCATCGCGGGGTCGTACGCTACGCCGACCGGATTCATCCTCCGGGCGGGACCCCTCGCCCTTCCCCGCCGTCGCCGCACGTCCAGGCGAAACCGTGGGGGCTCATGGGGCTTGCTCCGGCACGCCCTGCGAGAGACTCCATCGGCCTCACGGCCGACATCGACGCGCTCACCGAGCACTTCGGCAGGCTCAGCCTTGTCGAGGCTCCAGCCGCTGACGAGTACCCTGCAGGGGTGCTCGTCTACGCTGGTCTGCCCACAGTAGTGGGCGCACTCGCTGTGACTTAGTCCGGCGGCTCACACGATCGCGTGGGAGTAATGGCCATCACCTCCTCCACCGCTTCCGGACGGGCACAGGTCGCGGCTAGCACTGCCGCTGCCCGCGTCGGCACGTCCGACCCGCTCGGCGCGGCCCTCCGGGGCTTGAGCAGTCTGATCGCCCCGACGGCGAACCCCGACACCGCCGTGGCCGATCGCGAGGCGGCTCGTCGCGTCCTATTCGAGGACGCCACCGCCCTCGCAGCCATGCGACGCCGCATGGAGGCGACACAGCAGGAGTACGCTTCTACCTACGGACTCACCCCGGCTGCCAATGAGCCCAGCCGGTGTGGGGCTATGCGCGATCGCGGTCGCGTGGTCGCCGAAATCCTTGGCGGCAAGATGCCCGTCTATGACACCCCCGCAGCCAACCTGTGGGCTCCAAGGTGGCCTACGAGGAATTGGCCACCTTGGAGGGCGAAGAGCATGCCGCCCACGAGCGCCACATCAAGGAGCTCATCGATGTTTCTGATGCGCAGCAGCATCTGCTCGCGACGGGCGATGTTGCCACTAAAGGCCCCCGGCCCGAGCGCGAGGGCACGGAAACTGCCGGCTGCCAGGGGGCCCAGTACACCTGCTCCCCGCGCGTCTCCGTGCACCGAACCAGAGCAAACAACCCCCGTCCCTCTGAGACGACGGGGAGCGAGCAGCCGACTATCAACAGCCAGCGCACCAACGATCCGCCTCGAAGTGGTCGCCACCACGAAGCGTCGGCATCCGGCAGCCGGCGGAGCCACGGGCACACGCCTCCCCTGCGACGCGAGTCGGGGCAGTCAATGCCACCCACCGTCCGTCCTGAGCTCTTGGCTCGGCTCAGACCACGCGTCCCCCACAGCGAGAACGACGCCCGCAACTGCCTTGACAGACTCGCGCAATCTGCCCTCCTCGAGGAGGAGGGCTCAATTTGTCCGGCTTGTTTCGGCCCCCGGATCCGCACCGAGCTGTTCCCAACCGGCTTCACGCTCCCTAGGGACACCCCGAAATACAACGGGACCGCCAAGCCCGAAGACTGGCTGATCGACTACACCATCGCGGTTGGCATCGCCAGGGGGAATAAGCGCGTAGCCGTTCGCTACGCCCCCTCATGTTGATCGACTTGGCAAGCACCTGGCTCAACAGCCTGGCAGCCGGCAACATCAACACCTGGACGGACTTTCAGGAGGCCTTCGTCTGCAACTTCACCTACAAGCAGCCTGGCCGTCCCCGTGAACTCGCCATGTGCGTTCAGGGGCTGGACGAATCCCTCTGCGACTACCCCACTCGATGGACCGAGCTCCGCAATTCCCGCGGGGGGTGCACGAGGTGCAAGCCGTGTAGTACTTCATCGAGGGCTGCCCGGACGGCATCCCTCTCAAACATAAGCTTTTGTGCTCCGAGCCGGCCACGTTTGCCGAGATCATAACCAAGGCGGACAAGTACGCCATTGCCGATTCAGCCATCCGGGTCAAGACGACCCTGCCAGCCAAGGCGAAGACGACACCGACCACGACTCGGGCGGCTGCCGACAACCGGTAGCCGCAGAACAACAAATGCAAGAACGACCAGTCGGATCCCCGCTATGGGAGCCGGCAGGTCAATACCGTCAAGGATCAGGAGCCAGTTGCCCAGCCTTCCGGCCAGCGCCAGCGCACCGGTAAGGTTGCCTGGCAGCCCAAGCCCACCTTTGAGCAAATGCTCGACCTCCCCTGCAAGAACCATTCAGGGGCCAAACCCTGTACGCACACGCTCCGGCAGTGCAGCTTCTCACAGCGACTGGCCCAGGGGGATGGCCTTCCGGCTCCTCCCACGCTGCCAGCCCGTGCGCCGGCCCCGACCCAAGCTGCCACCCTGGTATCGGCTCCGGCTCCGGCCCAGAACGACGGTCATCTAATCGACCAGTTCCCCAACCAGGACGGTTGCTACGTCGTCTTCACCAGTGAAGAGATGGGCAAGCACGCTCAGCGCCAGCTCCGCTGTGAGGTGAACGCCACCATGCCGGTGCTACTTCTCTACAACGTCACCAAAGGTTGGCTAGTTAGGAGAATTCTTGTCTTGCGTTGGTATTTCCCTTGAAGAGGAAAGGGTGATGCAGCAAGGTAGCGGCAAGTATTTCCCTCAGTTTGAGAACCAAGGCATCAATCCAGTAGGAGTAACAAGATGAGGCTACAAGGAACCTGCACAAACACAAACAAACTTGCACCCAATGCGATAAAGGGGTTGTCAATCCCTTTACGATTGCTTGCAAGGTGAGATCTGATAATGGTAATAGATGAATGTAAATAAGTAAATAAGATTGCAGCACAGTATTTTTAGTATTTTTGTGTTTAGATCTGAATATATTATGTGTAAAATAGACCCGGGGCCATAGTGTTCACTAGAGGCTTCTCTCATGAAAGCAAGTATTACGGTGGGTGAACAAATTACTGTTGAGCAATTGATAGAATAGCGCAAAGTCATGATGATATCTAAGGCAATGATCATACATATAGGCATCACGTCCGAGACAAGTAGACCGACACTTTTTGCATCTACTACTATTACTCCACACATTGACCGCTATCCAGCATGCATCTAGTGTATTAAGTTCATGATAAACGGAGTAACGCTTTAAGCAAGATGACATGATGTAGAGGGATAGATTCATGCAATATGATATAAACCCCATATTTTTACCCTTGATGGCAACAACACGATACGTGCCTCGCTACCCCTTCTGTCACTAGGTGAGGACACCGCACGGTATGAACCCAAAACCAAGCACTTCTCCCATTGCAAGAACTATAGATCAAGTTGGCCAAACGAAACCCATAACTCGAAGAGAATTACAAGGATACGAAATCATGCATATAAGAAATCCGAGGAGACTCAAATAATATTCATAGATTATCTGATCATAAATCCACAATTCATCGGATCTCAACAAACACACCGCAAAAGAGAATTACACCGGATAGATCACCATGAAGATCATGGAGAACTTTGTGTTGAAGATCAAAGAGAGAGAAGAAGCCATCTATATACTAGCTATGGACCCGAAGGTCTGTGGTGAACTACTCACGCATCATCGGAGAGGCAATGGTGTTGATGAAGATGGCCACCGTAGATGAATTCCCCTCCGGCAGGATGCCGGAACGGTCTCCCGATTGGTTTTTGGTGGCTACGGAGGCTTGCGGCAGCGGAACTTGCGATCTAGGTTTAGTTCTGCGGGTTTCAGTATTTATAAGACTGTATGGCGTCAGGAAGAAGTCAAGAGGGGACACAAGGAGGTCATGAGCCCCCTAGCCGCGGCCTAGGGGTGGGGCCCGCCTCCCAGGCTCGTGACTCCCTCGAGCCTCCTCTCCGGTATCTTTTCCTTCTGGTATTTTTGATATTTTCCATAAAAAATCACGGCAAAAGTTTTATTCCGTTTGGACTCAGTTTGATATTCCTATCTGAAAAAGGTCAAAAACACGAAAAAAACAGAAACTGGCACTGGGCACTGAGTTAATAAGTTAGTCCCAAAAATAATATAAAATAGCATATCCATGCATATAAAACATCCAAAGTTGATAATATAATAGCATGGAACAATAAAAAATTATAGATATGTTGGAGAAGTATCACTCGTCTACGTGTAGTGATGGCATTCATGTCTCACGACGTAATGGAGTCCTTGTAGCTTGCTATGACTCGTCTACACACGCTTGAGGCCGACACCTGCATTGTTGGGTCACGTATGTCTGTTTCTGTACGGATGTGCCACTTGGGTTCTATGACTAGTCATGTTGGCCCAGGTTCTCTGTCGTTTGTTTGCCAGCGACATGTTCACATACGTGAGCCAAAAGATGCAAACGGTCCCGACTAAGGTAAGGCTGCAGCCATGGAACTTACCGTGCGTGAGGCCGCAAAGTGATGTGATATGTTATAGTCTGGATTCATATGACTTAGGATCGGGGTCCCGATAGTAGAAGCTATTCCAACTAGTAGTGTTGATCATCATACTTGCATTAAAATACTTAAAGAAGTTATTTTACCTAGGTTTGGAGTCCCTAGATACGTAATGACTGATGATGGTTCACACTTTATTCATGGTGCTTTCCATAAGATCCTTGCTAAATATGATGTTAACCATAGAATTGCATCACCCTATCACCCTCAATCTAGTGGTCTAGTTGAACTTAGCAATAGGGAAATAAAATTGATATTAGAAAAAACTCTTAATAGATCCCGAAAGAATTGGTCTAAGAAATTGGATGATGCACTTTGGGCCTATAGAGCAGCGTATAAAATCCTATGGGTATGTCTCCATACAAGATGGTCTATGGGAAAGATTGTCATTTGCCTTTATAATTAGAACATAAAGTATTCTTGGCAATCAAAGAACTAAAGTATGATTTCAAACTTGCCGGTGAAAAGAGGTTATTTGATATTAGCTCATTAGATGAATGGAGAACCCAAGCTTATGAAAATGCCAAGTTATTTAAAGAAAAGGTTAAAATATGGCCTGACAAAAGAATCCAAAAGCGAGAATTCAAAGTTGGAGAATATGTTCTATTGTACAATTCTTGTTTCAGATTTTTTGCAGGAAAACTTCTCTCCAAATGGGAAGGATCCTATGTTATCGAAGAGGTTTATCGCTCTGGAGCTATTAAGATTAATAATGGCGAAGGTACCAACCCAAAGGTGGTCAATGGACAAAGAATTAAACACTATAACTCAGGTACGCCTATTAATGTTGAAAGCAATGTTATCCAAACCATGACACTGGAGGAACACATAAAAGAAACCTCCCGAAATGATCCAAAATCGTGAAAATAAAGAGGTACGTGATATGGTGAGTAAACAGTCCCGGAAAAATCCACAAAAAAATTAGCGGTTTTGAAATATTTCTGAATTTTAGGAAATAAAAAATAAACCGGAAGGTAACCGAGGAGGGCACGGAGTACTAGGGCACGGCTGCCATCCCTGGCATGCCCTCGTGGAGCGGGCCCACCTCGTGAACCTTCCCGAGTCCATTTTCCTTTCATTTGCTTGGTTTCCAAGAATAAGAATTCTCTATATATACCCCCGATTTTTTTACCACCGCATCGTGAGGTTTTCTTCTGTTATTGTTTCGTGCTATTTTTCTGGGAGATCTGTCAAGCCAAGCATTATGTCTTCTTCCTCTCCCAATAACGTAGAAGAAGATACTTGGTTGATGAAGATGGAGCTTAAAAGAGAGGAGCCAAAAGAAGCCAATAAGGAGAACAAGGGTAAGGAGGCTATGCAAAATCAAGTTCAAGAAGGAGGGCAACCCACGGGCATGGTGGAAAAGGAAGAAGAAGATATCCTCCAGCCTTACTATGCTCATCTTACCCCTCTCAAAATTGAAGCTTTCAGGGCTTTCGAGGAGATTCGTGTTTAGAATAAATTCCTCACCCATGAAAATCTTTTTCTATAAGAGCATATCACCACCCTCGGGAGCGTCATCCGCAAATTGAGGTACTTATTGGAGCTGACGTGCGACGCCTCATCACCACCACCTTCATCATCACCACGACCAAAGGAGATCTGAATACACGGGTATAGGCACTCCCCTTGGCTAGAGCCAAGCTTGGGTGAGGTGCCCCGGTATCGTATCACCATCACTTTCACATTTGCTTTTTATTTTGATCCTTACCCTTTTCATGTTTTAGTTGAATAAAATTTTAGTATGATCCATCTTGGAGTGCTAGTTTCATGATCTATCGATCTATGTAATCAAGTGAGAGTTATATAATAAAGTTAGTTTGAGCTTTCGCCCTTTTACTTTCTTGTTGCAATCATGATAAAAGAAAATAAATGAAAAATATCATATGTGAATCTTATGGTGAGTAATAACATCAAAATAAAGAAAATTATAAGTGGTAAAATTTATTGGAGATTGGCAAACATAGCATTAGTCGATGAGACAACTCATGAAAGAATTAATTAGGGAAGAGAAGATTTACATGCAAATATACTATCATGGACATCTTTTGTGATTGTGATCCCCCATTAAATATTATATGCCAAAACTGTTGACGTTGGACAAGGAAAACAACATAATGATTTATGCTAGTTCATATTCACATAGAAGCTATATTGTCATAGATCCTTTAACATGTGGTGCTTGCCCAATATCTTTGCTAGCCAAAAACTCCACACTAAGTAGAGATACTACTTGTGCATCCAAAAACCGAGAACCCAAACTCATGTTTGAGAGTCAACCATACCTACCTATGGATTGAATAAGATCCTTCAAGTAAGTTGTCATCGGTGCATCAAGGCAATAAAAATTGCTTCTAAAAAGTGTTGGATCAATTAGTGTAAGAAAATTGAGCATTGCACGAACTTGTGATGACAAAGTAATAAAGCGACGGACTACATAATAAAGGTTTGCATCACAAGAGACAATTCAACGTAACGTTCTTTTGCCCTAAGGGATTGCATACAAACTAAAAAGCGCATGGCAACCTCTTCTTCCCTCTATGAATGGCCTATATTTTACTTTTATGTACTTACTTTTATGCAAGAGTCAAAGTATTCTTCCCTATTCCTCTTTATTTTTCTCCTTTGGCAAGCATCATGTGGTGAGGAAAGATCTAGGCACATATGACCAGTTGGATATGAGTGAGCGTGAGTTATTATTGTTGACATCACCCTTGAGGTAAATATGTTAGGAGGCAAACTATAAGCCCCTATCTTTCTATGTGTCTGGTTGAAACTTTTTGTCCATGGGTATGTTGTGAGCTTTAGCAATCATAGAAGACTAAATGATGGTTGAGTATGTGGACTTGCCAAAAGGCTCCTACATGAGACCCTTCCTGAATATATGATGAATTGTAGTTGCAAGAGTTGACTGAGAACATAGTTTGTTGGTTTCCAATAAGGTTTATGCTTTATACCTCCATGTTGTGATGTATTGCTACTTGCTCATAGTTAGTTATATGATGCTGCTATGAAATAAAAGTTTTTTGTTAGTTTTGTTGCTATTATAATAATAAGCATGATGCTTTTATGTCCATATTTTGTTTTCATCGACACCTCCCTCTCAAACCATGTGGGCATGTTCTTCGATATCAGCTTTCGCTTGAGGACAAGCGAGGTCTAAGCTTGGGGGAGTTGATGCGTCCATTTTGCATCATGTTTTACTACTGTTATTTATAATGTTTTTATGCATAATAATTCTTTGGGGAGTAATTCTAATGCCTTTTCTCTCATAATTTGCAAGGTTTACATCAAGAGGGAGAATGCCAGCAAGTGGAATTCAGTACCCCGAAAAAGCATGTCAGAGATTCCTATTATGCACAACTCCAATGAAGCTAAAATTTCACGGGGAATATTTTTATATTAAATATGAATTTCTGGAGCAAAGAACTACCGGAGGGGGGCCTCCAGGTGGCCACCCTCCATCAGGGCGCGCTTGCCCCCTGCCCCACGCCTAGCTAGAGGGTGGGCACCTAGGCCCACCTCCGGAGCCCATCTTCTGGTACTTAATTCCAAAAACCTAGAAATAATCAAAGGAGGACTTTTGGGATGAAGCACCACCGCCTCGAGGAGGAACTTGGGAAGGAGCACTTTTGCCCTCCGACGAAGCGATTCTGCCGGGGGAACTTCCCTCCCGGAGGTGGAAATCGAAGCAATCGTCATCACCAACAACCCGCTCATCTTGGGGGGGGATTCTTCACCAACATCTTCAACAGTACCATCTCCTCTCAAACCCTACTTTATCTCTTGTGTTCAATCTTTGTACCGGTACCTCAGATTGGTACCTGTGGGTGACTAGTAGTGTTGATTACCTTGCGTAGTTGATTACTATATGGTATATTTGGTGGAAGATTATATGTTCAGATCCATTATGATATTCAATACACCTCTGATCTTGAGAATTAATATTATTTGTGAGTAGTTACCTTCATTCTTGAGGTCACGGGAGAAGTCATGTTGCAAGTACTCGTGTGAATTTGATATGTGTTCGATATTTTGATGATATGTATGTTGTGATTCCCTTAGTGGTGTCATGTGAACGTCGACTACATGACATTTCACCATCCTTGGGCCTAAGGGAATGCATTGTGGGGTAGTTATTAGATGATGGGTTGCGAGAGTGGCAGAAACTTAAACCCTAGTTTATGCGCTACTCCGTAAGGGTCTGATTTGGGTCCACATGTTTAATTCTATGGTTAGACTTTGTCTTAATACTTTTCTCGTAGTTGAGAATGATTACGAGGGGGTTAATCATAAGTAGGTTGTTAGTAAAAGTAAGAATAGCACCTTAGCACCGTCCACCCACATATCAAATTATCAAAGCAACGAACACAAATCAAACCAACATGACGTAAGTGGCTAGATCAAATTCCTGTGTACCCTCAAGAACACCTTGCTCATCATAAGAGATACTCTTGGCATGTCCTTTGCCACAAAAGGATTGGTCTACCTTGTTGCACCTTACTGCTACTTCTAGAGCTTGTTGTTCACACATGAACACGTCACCGTATACCCTCGATGCCGGGGGTGATGCACCGCAGCTCACATCAAGGGAGGTCCGTCCGGCAGCACGATACGCAAGATAGTCGGCGGACGCTTTTGCAGACCTGAAACCCCGCACGCCCGGGAGGGACCCCGTCAGGGTGCACGGTGGCTATGGGCTGCCCTAGGTCGACCTGATCGCCCCTAGGGCCTCGCGGATCGCTGCCCTCCAAGAGAAGAACGAACGAAGAACGAGGAAGAAGATACGAGGGTAGGAGGTAAAACTAGTTGAACATGAAAGTGTAATTGATAGATTTGTTCGATTATTGTTTTTCAATCGGCGTCACCCCCAACATATATAAGAGGTGGCTGGACTTCCCTTAAAACCAAAGGATTCATATAGGATTTCCTTACAAGAAAATTACATCAATTCACGTCCTAGAGTCCTAGTTTTAGTCCCACTCGGATTCAGCCCAAATCTGGCCCAATCTTCTGTCTTGCTCCTTGCGTGGGCCGTGGAATCTGCATATGACCTCCGATGGAGACGGTCCAAACATTAATTTTGTGTGTCTAGATGAGGCCAACAATCTGTATGTTGATCACTTTCCCAAATAAAGCCATCTTGAATACTCCACGAGGTCATCTTTAACTTTGAATCGGACTCGGTCATGTAGCGGACTGGACTGTCCGAGTGTTGTAGCATCTCTGCAGGCCGTATACTATCTCAGATGATAATGACCTTAAAAGCAAAGTTGATCGTTTTGACATTATAAACAAATTTCATGTTGAACACTTTTCCACCCGAGGCCATCTTGAACTTTCACTCGACCGGCACTTTCACTCGGCCCGCAGTTTTCACTCGGACCACGATTTTTACTCGGACGACACTTTCACTCGGCCGGACGGTAAACTTTTCCCTTGGTCAGCGATTTTTCACTCGGTCGTACGGCAAACTTTTCACTCAGTCGAACAGCAAACTTTTCACTCGACCGGACGGCAAACATTTCACTCGGACGGATGGCAAACTTGTTACTCGGCCGGCAAACTTTCACTCGGATGTCCCGACTGAAACTTCAGTCTGATCTTGTTTGCCTCTCCAGGTTGCATAAGACCTCAGATTGAGTAGAATTATATATCAAAATCAATCGTCCTGACGATGCTAAACTTTTTCATGTTGTAAGTTTTCTCATCCGAGGACTTTTTGAGGGCCGAATGACTCGCGCGACCCATCAGACATGTGTCTGATCCCCCGCGCCACATTTTGCCTTGTGGTAGGGCTGCATTCTGGTTGCTCTAACTTTTGCATACGACCTTGGATTGAGATGATTTATATATCAAAATTGATCAGCTCGATGAGACAAAGACAATCCATGTAGAAAATTCCTTCATTCGAGGCTGTATTGGAGGTGTAATCGACAAAAAAACATTCAGAACATCTACATGACAATCCAAGTGTAATTTGGCCCTTGAAATGATGCCGAATGGTGATGGCCTAAACATCAAGGTTGTTTCATTCGGCAATATGAACTTTCTCGTAGATAAAACCTTTTTGTTTGAGTCCATCTTTACTGTATTTTGCACCGTGCCAAAATCAGGTGTCAACACATGCTCCCCTGTTTTTCGGCAAAGCATGCCGAAAAATAATTTGCACCACGTTTGTTCTAAGGACGATGTCAACACTCCATCGGCTGTGCATGCTAAGGACAACAATTATTATCAGTCATATGCTCAGGCACTCCTTGGGGATATTATAACCATTCGACGATACACCATTCTGGCTGTCGACCGATTATGACCATGCACCTCAGAGGAATACCGTCAACTATTCGGCAACACAAAATCATCAAAGATCAAACTGTATATTAAGTCGTGTGCCGAACAATCTTGATTCACTCGGATCCTACAAATGACTGACACTCGGATTTCTTCCAGTTAGCTTCCTAAATAGCACTAGATCCTTCATTATTGGCTGAATCGACTAAGGAGTCAGTCACATGTAGTTTTCCTGGCCGATTCAAAGATGAGTCAGCCGTCTTTTCCTCATGAGACGAGTGAATAAATAAGTCGGCCATATGTGAATTGGCTACACCAAGCATCAGACTGTTCTGATGTGAAAAAACATGTTTCTTGTTGGATCAACTCCATCTAAGGTTATTTGAACAGTTCTGATAGGTCCATCTTCAGTTTTATCGATATTACCCGAGTGGCGATCCACATGGATTTAAAATCACCCGGATCGCAACTTGATGCTTTAGGACCAGTCGGGTCATCAAAAAGATTTTCAATCGGACATACCGACTGTATTTCACTCGGTTCGAACCTTGGCAATATTACCTAAATGATGATCCACTCGGATTCAGCTGAGATAGTAGCCTAATGCTTGTTGCACCAACATGACGAAATCTCAGGAGGATAAACAAATATCGGCCATGTGTCCTCATCTCAAGGGATCTGGGGAACCTGCCCACCAAAGTGTGAACAGTCGAAATAAATTAGAAATTTCAGCTGGCGATAAATTGTTGGGCACACACTCTGATGGGATGGTTGAAGAACATGGATGATGCACTGTTTGGAGTCTCATATTGTGGCATGAAAATCGTTGTTTTGCCTACCGGATTCACACTTGTTCTTCCTTACTCCTGCAACAGAGCTGTCACATCATTCTTGCCTTGACGGCTTCCTTTGGGGACCCACACCATGTTCCTCTTCTCTAGCTCATAGGCCCTAAGCCACCTCAGCTTCTTCTCTTGCGAATATGATAAGCCGAGTGGGCATCTCGGCTGTGGCTTTGTTTTATGCGTTGGCAAGTTTTTCTTGGCTTTGGGAACCTCCAACTTGGCCTGTTGAAATTCGGCAATTGGATCCTTGAAAGTTACATGCTTCATCTCCTTGCCTTTAGTAGCCAACATAGACACAGCTGGCTTTTTGTGGTCCGGAGTCGGATCTGAAAGAACACACTTGCGGCCATCCTTTTTTACTCAGTAAATTTGCTTGACCACGTCCATCTTTTTCGCCAAGCTCCGGACCGATTCTTTTTGGTTGCGTCAGCCTTTAACATGTGGTTGTTGAACAAACAATGATCCTCTCGGAGCTGCATAATTTTGTGAGGTGGTTTAGAATATGATGGACGGTGATCCCTCGATTTATACCTTTCCCATGATTGATATGAATAATAGTCGGCATGAGGAGGTACGTATGACATCGGCGTTGGTGGCCCAAAAGGAGGATATGGAGTCAACTTCTTCCTTCGCCAATCCCAGTATTCAGATTTATTCCTTGGGGGTGACTTCGTTGCATTTGTTTCACTCGGCTGATAAGCACTCTTAGCCTCACTTATCTTCTGATATTTTTCCAATAACTGCACGAAAGTTACTCTTGACTTTTTACCTTTGTGCTTACCACGGCCTTTGCTTTCTTTGGTTTTGAGTGCATCGGTCTTTGAGTTTTCTTGTTGCCCCCTAGTGCTAGATGTGTCAGTTGTAACTTTGATGGAATTCCTGTCTTCAATATTATTGCTGATGCATTTTTGAATAATTACCTCACTTGAAGATTTGATCCCATCATCATTAACGTATACTTGTCCGTCTTTGGATGATCCAGCTTGAGGTAGATGAGTCAACACTTGATCACCATTAAAACAAATCTGAGTCGACTGGATGTATGCTTGTGCCTCAACGAGCTCCAATCATCCTGTGTTGGCCGATTGTGTGGCTTGATGAATCACATTGTTGTCTTTGACATTTTGTTCAAACGAACATTGCACTTGTTCTTGTTTTGACAGCTCGGCATCATGATCAATTATAATAATAGGATTAGTCGGTGATGCACCGACGATGTGATCACATATGCCCGGACTAAAGGTAGAATTCTCAGCCATTAACTGATATTGTGATGCCGACTCTGAAACAAAACAACCGAGTGGTGCCGACTTAACGTCACCCGACTCGGCTATGCACTGATTTTTGTCCTCCTTTCCCGATGCTCTTGAATCGGCTATCTCAGATGACTTTGGACCTGGCTTTATGTTTCTATAACCAAAATAATTACAGAATATATGTCCCATCTGAGACCAAATGTTAGCTAGGCATAATACAAACAAAGTTGTCCATATGAATATAAAGTTTAGCCGACACGACGTGAACAACTTTGGTTGTGATAAGTTCTCACTATTAGCTTCTGTGAATGGTGCCATGTGTTGATCAGCATGAATAGTGACAAGATTATTCCAAACAAATAGATTACTCATCTTGATTGGTCTTTCAAAATTAATTAGAATCTTGCTAGCGGGTGGATCAACAATATGATTTTTGACCGAATCGAAAATTGAGTAAACTGTCATCTAGGAATACCTTTGTGAAGACGTTGGGAGGAGAAGATGGTTGCATAACGGGAACAATATCTCACTCCACTTCTAAATAATTCTCCAATGCCCCTTCCTCTTCTTTTGGATCTCGTGCATCATCATTTGGATTTCCCATGTAGATTTCACTCGGACTATCCAAATGGATTCCACTCAGACGCTCTTGGTCAGCTGAACTTTGATTAGCAACATGTTCTTGTTCTTGATGTTCATCATTAATCAAACAGTGTTCGGCCATATTACTTTGTTATTAATGCTCATCAATTTCCTTAGCACGAAACTCATAGGGCAGCATGTAAGCTTCCTCACATCCAAAAAAATCGAGCATGGCCAGTTTGCTGTGTTTGTCGTTCCTTTACTCGATGAAGCTTGCATCTTTTATTTTGGTACACCTGGCAATGACTGGGTTGATGCACTCAAAATTAGCCGGTGATGCACTTGGATGAATCAATGCACTCAGCTGACTTGATGCACTCGGCCTTAACTGGCTTTGTGCACTCAGTTGGCTCGATGCACTCGATATTGACTCTATGCACTCGACCTTGGCCGTCTCGGTGCTCAATCCGGTTTCAACCGAATCCATCATTGTCTTGGCTTTAAAGGAACCATTTGACTCGGCTGTAGACGACTTAGTCATATTTGACTCGGTTTCTACCGAATCAACCGTATTAACCGAGTGAATCCTTTTTTGTTGTTTAGCTTGCAAAGCTTCTGTTTTATCTTGCCTTAACATCGCAAAGGGACCAACATGGTTGCTGCATAAAGGAAGAGACTTGATGTATTCTTGCAAATCTTCCTCCTCACGCTTCTTCTTGAGTGCTTCATAAGCCTGTCGATATTCTGCTGGTAACTCCTCAAGAGTTGGTGTGGTAAAATTGTTGACGCAATTCCCTGTGAGCTTTGGATTGACCTTGTCCATTCAGGCCACATATTTTTCTTTAAATTCGTTCCTGCTTGGATCGGCTTGCCCCCCAATGCTTTTAGGATCTTTCGGCAATGAACTGATGTCGCCGAAATTTTGCAATTGTATAGGGGGTGTATGACACGCTGCAATGATAGGTGAATATGTATGCACTGTTATTGAACCATATTTCCTCTCGCCAATTTGGTCAATTGGCAACACATTGTATTCTTGCAAAACCTTAGCTCTTATTGCCTCATAATCAGGTACCAAACCCTTATCATGTTGCTCAAGGCAAAGAGCAGTACTCTGCTTATTCTGGGCTAAACTTTTTAAAGCAGCCAGAGCCACCTCATCTTTTGCAATATTAGACACAAATGCTCCTATAGAATCTGCACTCACTCAGCAATAACCATGAAGGTGAGCCGAGTCATGAATATTTTTATTTGCATATGCTCCTGAACAATTAACCTCACGAGGTGTGGTATATGATGAGTGAGGATAACCGGCCAAATAGCTAATGGAAGCATGGCTGGTTCCCCATCCATCGGCATGTTTGGGGATGAACCCGCATATTGCAAGCCGGCTGCCGATGGACAAAACTGTGAAACACCCTCATGTGCATGAGGTGTCTTATAATGATCACTCGAACTCATCGTGTTGTTCACCGGCATATTGAAGGGAGTTGCCGATGCATGAAAGTTCTGATCTATAAGTTGCATGTCACAATTATGTAATTCACAAGCTTCTCCAACAGGAAACTTAATCGGCCTTTGCTCATTAGGGCTAGCCGACATGGTATGCCCATCAAAGGATCTAGTGACAGCAATATAATGGCTATTTGCATCTACATAAGCAGATTTATGATACATGTTACCGTGTAGATTGCAGCCGCTTGATGATGCTCTCCTCGTAGCAAGAACGGGCTGGAGACCGTTCAAAGCTTCGTCCCAAGCGGAGTCGCCAAAAATTGTGTTCGCACACGAACATGTCACCGTGTACCCTCGATGCCGGGGGTGATGCACTTCAGCTCACGTCGAAGGAGACCCTTCCAGAAGCACGGTACGCAAGCAATCCGGAAGGTGCTTTTGAGGACCCGAAACCCCACACGCGGCGGCTATGGGCTGCCCTAGGTCGACCTGATCGCCCCTAGGGCCGCATGGATCGCTGCCCTCCAAGAGAAGAACGAACGGAGAACGAGGAAGAAGATACGAGGGTAGGAGATAGATGAACACGAAAAAGTAGTAGATGTGTTTGTTCGATTGTGTGTTTGCACCGTGCCAAAATCAGGTGTCAACACTTGTGTTGGTTTTCCCTTGAAGAAGAAAGGGTGATGCAGCAAAGTAGATAAGTATTTCCCTTAGTTGTTGAGAACCAAGGTATCAATCCAGTAGGAGATACAAGGCAGTCCCCAATCTTCGCACCTACACAAACACTCAAACACTTGCACCCAACGCTATAAAGGGGTTGTCAATCCCTTCATGGTTACTTGCAAGGATGAGATGTGCTAGAGATAGATATAAAAGATTGCTAAAACGAAAAGTAAAAAGGATTGCAGCAATGTATTTTTGGTTTATAGATCTGAAAATATAATATGGAAAATAGATCTAGGGGTCATAGGTTTCACTAGAGGCTTCTCTCTTGAAGGAAAATAATACGGTGGGTGAACAAATTACTGTCGAGCAATTGATTGAAAAGTGCATAGTTATGACGATATCCAAGGCAATGATTACGCATATAGGCATCATGCCAGTGTCAAGTAGACCGAAATGATTCTGCATCTACTACTATTACTCCACACATCGACCGACTCATGCCTGCATCTAGAGTATTAAGTTCATGAAGAACAGAGTAACGCATTAGGTAAGATGACATGATGTAGAGGGATAAACTCAAGCAATATGATGAAAAACCCATCTTTTTATCCTTGATGGCAACAATACAAATGCGTGCCTCGCTACCCCTACTTTTTCACTAGGTGAGGACACCACAAGATTGAACCCAAAACTAAGCACTTCTCCCATTGCAAGAATTACCAATCTAGTTGGACAAACCAAACCAATAAATCGGAGAGACTTGCAAAGATATGAAATCATGCATATAGGAATTCAAAGAAGATTCAAGTAATATTCATAGATAATCTGATCATAAACCCACAATTCATCGGATCTCGACAAACACACCGCAAAAGAGTATTACATCGAATAGCTCTCCATTAAGATCATGAAGAACATGGTATTGAAGAACATAGAGAGAGAAGAAGCCATCTATGTACTAGCTATGGACCCGAAGGTCTAAGGTGAACTACTCACGCATCACCAGAGGGGCATGGAGTTGATGTAGATGCCCTCCGTGATCGAATCCCCCTCCGGCAGATTACCAAAAAAGGCTCCAAGATGGGATCTCACAGGAATAGAGCTTCCGGCAGCGAAAAATTATTATCGTCCCCCCTTTTGGTATTGGGGGGATATTTGGGAATTTATAGGCCGAAGATTAGGGTTGGAGAGCCTGTTGGGGGGGGGCACAAGCCAGCCCCCCCAGGGGTGCGTCTTGCAGGCTTGTCACCTCCTGGCAGGTCTCTTGACCCCATCTCCAAGTCTGGTAGGTTTCTTCTGGTCCAAGAAAAATCATCGCGCAGATTTTATTCCGTTTGGACTCCGTTTAATATTCCTTATATGTAATACTCAAAGACAAGGAAAAAACAGAAAGCGGCACTAGGCACTAGGTTAATAGGTTAGTCCTAAAAATAATATAAAATAGCATATTAATGCATATAAAACATCCAAAACAGATAATATAATAGCATGGAATAATAAAAAATTATAGATATGTTGGAGATACATCAAGCATCCCCAATCTTAATTCCTGCTCGTCCTCGAGAAGGTAAATGAAAAAAATAGAATTTTTGATGTGGAATGCTACCTAACATATTTATCCATGTAATATTCTTTATTGTGGCATGAATGTTCAGATCCATAAGATTCAAAACAAAAGTTTAATATTGACATAAAAATAGTAATACTTCAAGCATACTAACAAGGCAATTGGTCCTTTCAAAATAACATGGCCTCAGAAAGCTATCCCTAGAAAATCATATGGCCTGGCTATGCTCCAGCTTCCCCACACAAAGTATTTAAATCATGCACAACCCTAATGACAAGTCAAGGAATTGTTTCACACCTTTTATGTTCTCAAACCTTTTCAACTTTCATGCAATACATGATCGTGAGCCATGGATATAGCACTATAGGTGGAATAGAATGTGGTGGAGGTTGTGAGGAAAAGGAGAAGATAGTTTCACATCAACTAGGCATATCAACGGGCTATGGACATGCCCATCAATAGATATCAATGTGAGTGAGTAGGGATTGCCATGCAACGGATGCACTAGAGATATAAGTGTATGAAAGCTCAAAAAACAAACTAAGTGGGCGTGCATAATGAAAAATTCCGCTAGTTATATGAAAGTGACAAAATAGGGGACTCTCTATCATGAAGATCATGGTGATACTTTGAAGCACAAGTGTGGAAAAAAGATAGTAGCATTGTCCCTTCACTCTTTTCTCTCATTTTTTTATTTGGTGGGTATCTTTGGCCTCTCTTTTTTATTTGGTCTTCATTGGCCTCTTTTATTATTTGTAAAGTTTAGAGACTCATCCCAACTTGTGAGGGAATCATAGCTTCCATCATCCTTTTCTCTCACGGGACAATGCTCTAATAATGATAATCATTAAAATTTTATTTACTTACAACTCATGAATTACAACTCGATACCTAGAACAAAATATGACTCTATATGAATGCTTTCGGTGGTATACCGGGATGTGCAACGATCTAGCCTAGCAAATGACATCAAAAACGAACAAACCATGGAAACATCATGCTAGCTATCTTACGATCATGCAAAGCAATATGAAAATGATGGTGCATGTCATGAAAAACGGAATGGTGGAAGTTGCATGACAATATATATCGGAATGGCTATGGAAATGCCATAATAGGTAGGTATGGTAGCTGTTTTGAGTAAGGGTATATGGTGGGTTTAATGCCCCTGCGAAAGTTGCGCGGTACTAGAGAGGCTAGCAAAGGTGGAAGGGGCAGAGTGAGTATAATCCATGGACTCACATTAGTCATAAAGAACTCACATACTTATTGCAAAAGTCTATTAGTTATCGAAGCAAAGTATTAGACACATGATCCTAGGGGAGAGGTTGGTAGGAGTTAACCACCGCGCGTTCCCGACTCTCACACAAAGGATGACAATCATTAAACAAATCATGCTCCGACTTCGTTACATAACGGTTCACCATATGTGCATCGTACGGGAATCACAAACTTTAACACAATTATTTATACCATTCCACAATTACTCACTAGCATGACTCTAATATCACCATCTTTATATCTCAAAACTATATGCAAGGAATCAAATTCTCATAGTATTCAATGCACTTTACATGAAAGTTTTATTATATCCCTCTTGGATGCCCATTATATTAGGACTAAATTCATAACCTAAACCAATTACCATGTTGCTTAAAGACTCTCAAAATAATATATGTGAGGTAGGAGAGTTCAATTATTTCTATAAAATAAAACACCACCGTGCTCTAAAAAGATATAAGTGAAGCACTAGAGCAACATTGCCTAGCACAAAAGATATAAGTGAAGCACATAGAGTTTTCTAATAAATTCACGATTAATGTGTGTCCCTCTCAAAAGATGTGTTCACCAAGGATCATTGTGTCAAACTAAAAATCAAAGACTCATATCATACAAGACGCTCCAAGCAAAACACATATCATGTGGCGAATAACAATATAGCATTAAGTAAATTTACCGATGGATTGAAGACGAAAGAGGGGATACCTTCTGGGGCATCCCCAAGATTAGGATCTTTGGTATGTATACCTGAATATTTCTTGCTATGGCATCCCCAATCTTAGCCTCTTTCCACTCCTTATTCCATAGTCCATCAAATCTTTACCCAAAACTTGAAAACTTCACAACACAAAACTCAACAGAAAACTCGTGAGATTCGTTAGTATAAGAAAAATAAATCACCACTTTAGGTACTATTGTGAACTAATTATTTATTAATATTGGTGTTATATACTGTATTCCAACTTCTCCATGGTTCATACCCCACGATACAACCCATAGATACATCAAAATAAGCAAACAACACAAAGAAAACAGAATCTGTCTAAAACAGAACAGTCTGTAGAAATCTGTAAACTTATAATACTTATGTAAATCCAAAAATTCTGAAAATTTATGAAAATCACGTAAATGTGTATATAAATCTTGTGTAAAAATTTCAGACTCATTAGACGCTCTGGTGAATTTATAAAATTCCTGGACTGTGCACAAAAGTTTCTGTTTTTCAGCAAAATCAAATCACAATCACCGTAGGCCATCCCAAAGGTCTTACTTGGATCAAACACTAATTAAAACAAGAAAACACAATTACTATGGACGTAATAATGTGTAAAGCACTCAAAAACAGAAGCAAAAACAAAAACATAAAAAATAAAATTGGGTTGCCTCCCAACAAGTGCTATTGTTTAACGCCCCTAGCTAGGCATAATGTAATAGATCTAGGTGTTGTCATCTTTGGTATGCAACTCCTCAATCGCACACTTATGAAACCTAGGAGATTCTTTGGTTTTATCAATAACCATACTCCTATGCAGGAAATCAAGAAATTCACTTGTAGCAGTTGGTTCCCGGACAATATTAATAAAGTTAGGGTGAACACCTATCATCTTAAGATCTTCATTTCCTTTACTAGAGGATTCACCCTTATTTTTAGGAACATAAATAAACCTGGCAGTCTGAGTAGGAGGAAAATTTGGAGTGGTTTTAACAGAGGAAAAAGCGGAACCCAAATTGGTAATAATATCTTCTAGCCTGCCAATTCTAATGGAATCCCGATCTATCTTTTCATTAACTATGAGTTCTTTTTCCTTTAATTTTTTTAAAGTAACTCCTACCTTAGATCCATGTTGAGTAATTTGATTATGAATCTTTTTATCCAAGTTTTCAATGAGCTCTATAGTAGCAACTTTATTTTCAATAATATCAAGCCTTCGCATCACATGTTCCAAAGTTGAGATAGTTTTATTAACCATGAGTGGGGGTGAACCTACCAAATTTATCATAGAACTATAAGAATCAATGGTATGGCTTCCCAAGAAATTTCCCCCCATAATGGTATCTAGAACATATCTATTCCAAGGAGAAACACCACATGTAAATTGAGAAGGTGAACGGTAGTAGATTGCTTACGAGTAGATCTATTTTGAGCATGGAAAATTCTATACCAAGCAACATTTAAGTTTTCTCCCCCCCCCCTTTGCTTAAAATTAAGAACTTCACTCTTGGGAGTAATAGCAATAGTAGTAAGGCTAGCCATTAAAACCAATCAAGTAAACTAGCACACGAGGAAACAAAAAGCAAACGAAAAGACGAACGGAAGAAGGGCGAATAAAAAGACAAATTTTTTTCTGAAAATTGTTTTAGAAGTGGGGGAGAGGAAAACAAGAGGCAAATGGCAAATAATGTAAATGCAAGATATGAGTTTGTGATGGGTACTTGGTAGGCTTGATGTATATCTCCGCAGCAACGACGCCAGAAATCCTTCTTGCCACTTCTTGAGCTTGCGTTGGTTTTCCCTTGAAGAGGAAAGGGTTATGCGGCAAAGTAGATAAGTATTTCCCTCAGTTGTTGAGAACCAAGGTATCAATCTAGTAGAAGATACAAGCAAGTCCCCAATCTTCGCACCTACACAAACAATCAAACACTTAGACCCAACGCTATAAAGGGGTTGTCAATCCCTTCACAGTTACTTGCAAGGATGAGATTTGATAGAGATAGATATAAAAGATTGCTAAAAGAAAAGGTAAAAGAAAAGCAAAAAGATTGCAGAAAAGTAGTTTTGGTATTTTTGTTTTATAGATCTGAAAATATAATATGGAAAATAGACCCGGGGGCCATAGGTTTCACTAGAGGCTTCTCTCTTGAAGGAAAATAATACGGTGGGTGAACAAATTACTCTCAAGTAATTGATAGAAAAGCGCATAGTTATGATGATATCCAAGGCAATGATTATGCATATAGGCATCACGTCCGTGTCAAGTAGACTGAAACGATTCTGCATCTACTACTATTACTCCACACATCGACCCACTCATGCCTGCATCTAGAGTATTAAGTTCATGAAGAACAAAGTAACGCATTAGGTAAGATGACATGATGTAGAAGGATAAACTCAAGCAAAATGATGAAACCCCCATCTTTTTATCCTTGATGGCAACAATACAAATACATGCCTCGCTACCCCTACATTGTCAGTGGGTGAGGACAACGCAAGATTGAACCCAAAACTAAGCCCTTCTCCCATTGCAAGAATTACCAATCTATTTGGCCAAACCAAACCAATAACTCGAAGAGACTTGAAAAGATATGAAATCATGCATATAAGAATTCAGAGAAGATTCAAATAATATTCATCGATAATCTGATCATAAACCCACAATTCATCGAATCTCGACAAACACACCGCAAAAGAGTATTACATCAGATAGATCTCCATGAAGATCATGAAGAACATAGAGAGAGAAGAAGTCATCTAGCTACTAGCTATGGACCCGAAGGTCTGAGGTGAACTGCTCACGCATAATCAGAGGGGCAATGGAGTTGATGTAGATGCCCTCCATGATCGAATCCCCCTCCGACAGATTACCGGAAAAGGCTCCAAGATGGGATCTGATGAAAACAGAGGCTTCCGGCTGCGAAAAAGTATTATCATCTCCCCTTTTGGTGTTGGGGAAAAATTGGGAATTTATAGGCCAAAGATTAGGGTTGGAGGGCCTGCTGGGGGGGGGGCACAAGCCAGGGCCCCCCCCAGGGGCGCGCCATGTAGGCTTGTGGCCTCCCGGCAAGTCTCCTGACCCCATCTCCAAGTTTGGTAGGTTTCTTCTAGTCCAAGAAAAATCATCACGAAGATTTTATTCCGTTTGGACTCCATTTAATATTCCTTATCTGCAATACTCAAAAACAACGAGAAAACAGAAACTGGCACTAGGCACTAGGTTAATAGGTTAGTCCCAAAAATAATATAAAATAGCATATTAATGCATATAAAACATCCAAAACAGATACTAATATAATAGCATGGAACAATCAAAAATTATAGATATGTTGGAGACGTATCACTTACTTATTGTTACTGTTACTTGCTCATTACAAATTATCTTGCTATCAAACTACTTGCTACTTACAATTTTAGTGCCGGCAGAAATTACCTTGCTGAAAACCGCTTATCACATCCTTCTACTCCTCGTTGGGTTCGACACTCTTACTTATCGAAAGGACTATGATTGATCCCCTATACGTGTGGGTCATGATGCGGTGCCGTCAAACTCGGAGAACTGGTGGGGACAAAGATATCCTCGGTGCCAAAGCCACCGTTGGTGATCAAGCGAGCCATCGATCCTTCTCGCGGTCTCACAGTAGGACTCTCAATGAAAGCACCAATGTCGGTGTCAAAATTGACAGATATCCGGTAGGGGGTCTCGAACTATGGGTCATGAATCGATGGGTAACAGGAGACAAAGGGTGACAGTGTTTACCCAGGTTCGGGCCCTCTTAATGGAGGTAACTCAAGATCGTATGATATGGTCTAAAACCCTAGGAGTAATGAGCTTAACTTGTCCTATGGACTAAACCCTCTGGTTTATATAGGCACCAGGGGTATCTAGGGTTTACACATTGTTGGTTACATCAGGAAGAGAATATGCTGAACATATCATCGTATTTTTTAAGTACACGCCATGGCCTGAGAGATTCCCAACTTTGTTACGATGTCATAATCTTTGGGACATCATTGATAATCACAAAGCAGTCCACTGTCCAGCCCACAAGAATAGGCCGGTAGCCCGAGGACCTCTCAATCCCGGCCTCCCTCAGCTGGCATGTGTGGGGCCTTAAGAGGCCTATTGCGAAGTTTTGAGGTAAACCATGTTACACTTACTTCTACTTATACAACTAGCGTCTATAATTGCTAGAAAAGACTGTGGCAAAAATGTGATTGATCCTAAGATCATAGGTGGTAACCCACAGTAGCCCCCAAGCCCCAAGTGAGATCCGAAGATCTTGCTCGGAGGTTGATTTTATGTTTTTGAAGGAGAGAACTGGGTAGTAGTAGTCCCTACAACCTTGGTGGGATACTATTATTTGAACAGGTGATCGATGTCGTCCGAGGTGTTCTAATATCTGCTTGTTTATCCTCTTTATTTTTAACCAGGTTGCAACTTTCACCTCCCAGGAGCTGGAAGAAATCAACCAGAACCTTGAGATGTTCGAGAAGGACATGGAGCTTATGAAAAAGAAGATGGAAGAAACGCCAGGCAAAATTGATGATCTTACTTTGTAGTTCATATTTCTTCATCCAATCTGTTTCTTAAGTAGTAAGCCAATCTGTTTCTTAAGTAGTAAGCACGCACTACTAGGGAAAATCTTATAGGTAGCCTCTTAATAGAAGCACCATATATTGACCCGTGCTATTTCTACTTACTAGTAGCGCGCTATATTGGACGGGTAGCAGTAGCGAGGGTTATAAACCCTTGCTACTACTAATTGGTCTCAACAGTGCCCTCCCGCCCCCCTAGGACAGGCCATAGTAGTAGCGAGGGGGTATAAACCCGTGCTACTACTAAGTTGATAGTAGTAGCGAGGGTTATAAACCCGCGCTACTACTAAGTGGTCTCTACCGTGCTCCCCCCCCACCGGGGGAGACAGACCATAGTAGTAGGGAGGGGTATAAACCCGCATTACTACTAAGTTGATAGTAGTAGCGAGGGGTAAAAACTCCTGCTACTACGAAGTACAAGGTAGGTTAACAGCCCTGAAGTGCCCATATCCTTCCTAGAACCCCTGCTCTCTCCATAGGCTCTCCCATGGTGCTCCTGCCCAAGCACACCTCCTTCCATGGCGCCCAATGAGGCTACCGCCTCGCGTCGCTGGCGTTTAGGAGCTCGCCGGTCTCCCCCCGTGCCTCCATGCCACCACGATGGAGCACCTCACCACCGGCAACCAGCCCCGGTGCACCCTCCATATCCTTCCTCTCTCGCTCATTTCTCTTTTTCCCTCTCTCTTTACCTCTGGTTTTACTCACCTCCCATGCCCATGCCTGCGGAGGTCGTCAGCATGGCCAACCAGGAGCTCCCTGACTTGGCCGTGAAGAGGATCCTCGCACCGTCGTCTTGCTCTACCCTGGATCCGGTCCCTCTCCAACAGCCATCGTCGAATCTGGTTTGCCGGTGCCCGTCCGCGCCTCCGATGACCCCTATCATCGCTGGATCAAACCATTGACACCATTGATAACACGTACTGGATCGAGTTTTTTTGGTTTTTGAAATTAATAGTAGTAGTGCGGGTCATAGACACTCGCTACAGATAGTTAGTAGTAGCGCGTGTGGCAACTGCGCTACTACTAACACATACTAATAGCACGGGATGCACCGCGCTACTACTACCAGTTAGGGGTAGTGCCCCAGTAGTAGCGCGGGCATCCACACTACTACTAGCTGTTTTCACGCTACTATTAGGCTTTTTCATAGTAGTGAAGATTTAACATACTTGTGATTCTGCAGCATCCTCCTCGACACTAGATAAACTCCAAGACGAACTAGAAACAATTTGGTAGGAGGCAACACAAAGTAAACTCCTTGATAATTGGATTAATCAACCCGTAGTACATATCAAAAGCTTTCTAAAATATCCATATATTTTAAACCCTAACTTCAAAATTAACACACACACACACACATATATATATATGAAATTTAATTAGAAAAATATGTAAAATCTAAATATGATGTTATTTTACCTGTTAGCCACTTTAAAAACGTGTGAACCAACATGTGGTTGGTCGGTTAGGATGACAGTGGTATCCCCTGTCCATCAGAGACTACGAAGTCATTTATGGTGACTTCGTCAATCTTAAGATAATGCGTCGGTTCAGTCTCTAGGCGGTGCTCATAGGAATAGGATGTGTGTGCTTACGCTCGTTCATAGGGGTGAATGTATGCTCGTGTATGTGTGTGACTTCGATTGTATTGTGTTTAATACAAAACCATTTTATAAATATTATCTAGGGTGCAACATTAATTTATAGGTCATAAGCCATCTATCTTTCATACGGGTGATCCAGATTGAAAATGAAAACCTCAATAAAATTAGGACTGGAGACGAAAGAAACCATTTATAACCACGTATGGATGCCTCGTCAACACCTAACAGAAAAAATAGATTTCTCGACTTATCCCAAGTTCTAGGATTAACTACAAATGACAACACAAATGAGATGTCATGTAGTAAAAGGAGATGCCATTATTGAAAGAAAGAATGTGGACATATTGTACTCTAGACTCGTGATTATTTGTGTAGGAGTGTAATATTTTTTTCTTAGGTTGCAACACACCTACACAAATAAAAAATGCACTGGATTCTTTCGCTTGTACATACATTTTTTTATCATAACAACTTTATTCATTAAATAATGGCCAAATCATTTACATAGTGTGGGAGAATAAAGTCAGGGACAATCGATTCCCGCAATTCAGACCTACTAATGCTAAAGAAATATTTTGCTAATGCATCTGCCACATTATTTGCTTCTTGGCGCACGTCGGCGTGTTTGGTCGACGGTGGCTAGATCTGTTGAGGAGCGACGGTGGCGGTGGGGGCCTGCACAATTCTATGGTGTGCGGTGCGCACGAGGGTCGGTGCTCTCTGGCACCGACTGAAGATGGCGTGGTGCCCACGATGGAGGGGGCTTGAGCGGCATGTACGGCGCTCGAGCAGCGGCTTCGGCCGCGAGGGGCGTGACCGGTGTGTGCCTGCCTGGTCTGGCATCGTGTGGTCACTCCTAGGGTGTGCGGATCGGAGGCCCATCACAGCGAGGAAGTGCGCTTCGACAACGTGTGATGCAAATCTGGTCTCTGGCCATCGGTGGCCTCCGCGAGGTGCGGTTGGCTGCGGCGGATCTTAGGCTTCTTCCTCGATGGGCAGCTTCAATGGTGGTGATGTTTGGTGGGCTTGCCGACGCAAATGTGTGATGATGTGCGGCTGAGGTGGTGTGGAGCTTGGTGAAAATCATGTCTTGGCCTCGTGTCGTGACCATCGATGGTGCCGGCTATGGCCGTCGTTGACCTTGATGAAGGCATCATTGCTTTGCTCTCCAACTGCTCCTGCGCGGATCTGGTCATTTCGGCCTCTCCGAGGGAAACCTTGATCTGTGATCGGACGATGGAGGCACCTTTGGTGTCGTATTCCCTCTTAGGGGCTTCGTCTTGGGACCTTGGTGTCGGCGAGCGGACCGGTGCATGGCGGTTGGCAGTAGGTGTGTCGTCCAGACTTCTGTGACGACGATGATGGTGGGAGCGATGTCGGCGTCGTTAGAATGGTTGCGGTAGTCGGCTCTTCTTTGGCGTGTCCACGGTTTTGTCTCGGTTTGTTTGTTGCTATGGAGTCGAAGCTGCGGTGGCGGGGCCCTGTGGTATAAGATGACTGGCTACAGGTAGCCCGTGGCGCCAGGCGTGCCTGATTTTGTGCTACAGAGTTCTCCGTCAAAGTCGGAGTTGCGTCGTCTGGTCGCAGGTGGTTGAGATTTTGGCGTTGATCTTCATGCAGCTTCACATGTCCTCTACAGTGTAGGTTGAGTCGACGATCGCCTCCGGCAGAGTCGGAGTCGTTTGCTCAGAGTGTAGGGATGGCGATGACGTCTCTAGGGAAGAAGTGATGACGATGACGCATGTGTGTTGTCTCGTCGAGACCCTCTTTGGAGTGGTATGCGTGGGCTTTTTTATTTTGTGCCGCTCAATGGTTCACGAGCCATCCAACGAAATCACTAATTAGCGAGTACACCTTCTACCAATTACTCTCATCCCCAGGTTGTGACAAGCGGCGCACTGCATGCGTGCCACTTGTCACGACCTAAGAGTTTTCCTTTTTTTCGTAGATCCGTATTTTCAAAATGTTTATCTCCTAAACCGTGCGTCCAAATCTCGAACTGTTTTCACCGTTGGCTTTCTCACGTCGAGATCTACAAAACTAGATCCCATGTTGATAGGTTTTGACGAACTTTTTTTTTCACGAAAAAAACCGGACGAAAAAATCGTGCCTCACGTGATAGAAAAAAACAGAAAACACGTTTTTTTCGTTTCCGAGAGGCACGGACCGTGACTCTCGCGAAGGCAAAATCGTGCCTCTCGTGAAAGCAAAATCGTGCCTCTCGCAGTAAAAAAATAAGCAGAAAACATGTTTTTTTTCTTTCGGGAGCCGTGTCTCTCGCGATAGCAAAACCATGCTTCTCGCGAAAGCAAAACCGTGCCTCTTGCGGAAAAAGAAAAGAGTAAAAAACACGTTTTTTTCCTTTTCGGAAGAGGCATGGCCGTGACTCTCACGATATCAAAACCGTGCCTTTCGCGGAAGCAAAACCATGCCTCTCGCAAAAAAAAAAGAGAGTAGAAAACGTGTTTTTTTCCTTTTCGAGAGGCACGGCCGTGCCTCTCGGAAAGGAAAAATCGTGCCTTTCGCGAAAGCAAAACCGTGCCTCTCGCAAAAGAAAACACGTTTTTTCGTTTTTTTATTAAAAAAATCGTTCAAAAGCTACGAAAGACCGGTGGAAAATCGTAACACCAAAAAAATCCGAAAAAAAACCACTCCAAGGAGGCGAAAACACATACGAAAACATAAAAAATAAAATCCGAAGAAAACGCTCAGAACACGACACGTGGTGGCGATTGAAAACGCGTCAAGTGGCGACGCGTCAAAACAATCGTTGAAAACGCTTATGAGGGGCGCTTGCTAACTATGCTCCCGCCATCCAACGGCACTAACTGCAAACAAGAATCAGCAGCGTTGGTTGTGCAGCTCATAAGCAGCCGAATCACCTCGAGAAATAAAAACATGTCGCGGCCTATAAGCACGACAACTGCACGGACGGCTACACAAGACACATTCTCAAAAAAAGAAAAGGGCTACAGAAGACACAACCATGGTCGGCTACACCACGCCGTCGAGAGAAATTTCACGTCGAGAAAACGAGAATAAGCTTCCAGTTGCTATTTGCACATGAACAAATTTGGATGGCAAAATGTTTCGGTTGAAATCATAACAAACAACACAATCTTAAATCTCTATCTGTTTTTCCACACTCAATTTTGTAATTTACAACATCAGTTCATCTCCTCTTGGTCCAAAGGACTGATGCTTGGCTTCTAGTACAAACTTCAGACTTCAAGTTCAACCTCAACCTATTAGGTTTTTTTAGGAAGAACCATATATTTATTCATAATAGTAGCACATACAACAACACACATGGCTTCTTTTTGAAACAGTCCAAAGAAACAACACATAAGAAAATTTACATCATCATCGCCAAAGACTCCAGCCGCCGCCGACGTTGACGCGTTCGTCAGAGGAGAGAAACATAGGCCTCCAACTTGCCAAGATCCAAGATAATGCCATAGCAGCCAATCTGCGTTATGAGACTCTGAACAGGCGCCGTCACAAGTGACAACGCACATATCGATGTGGGTCATCGGCCGAAAAAATACTTCACACATCTTGGATCGTTGTCTTGAAGATCTCGACTGGCAGAAGCATCGAAAAACTTCAGAACCGGCAACCATCTTCCACTGCCAAATTTCCAAGTGGCACATCCGTACGGAAACAGGCATACATAACCCAGCAATGCAGGTGTCGGCCTCAAGCATGCGTAGACGAGTCGTAGCAAGCTACAAGGACTCCATTACGTCGCGAGACATTTCCCCGAAGGGACAGACACAGCAGCAAAGAAGGATACATGCCGGTCAATCAATGTGTCCGGAGCAGTAGCAAGCTACCATGGCTCGGTGGAAGCACAAAGAGGCAGTTTCCCGTAAAGAGTACTACTAAAGGCACATGACTAGGTGTCGGATCCCATACATACCGCTGCACATCACACGTACGCACGACATGCCCGATATGCATAGATACAACTATGGCATCACAACATAACCATACAACAACATGACTTTTATTTATGAGGCTCAGACGAGCCTTGCATAATATGTTCTTACAGATAGGGGTCACATGACCCGGCACTCAAGTCATACAAACATAGTCATACAAGCCAGCGGAAACTTAAGCTGTCTGAGTACAGACGGCAAAATATAAAAGAGGCACATGGCCTGACTATCTACAGCCCACCACACGGGCAAGATCGTAGCTGGGACACCAGCTATTCGGCATCGTCAACGTCTAGATAGAACCCACCTGATGGGTCCTGGTTCTCTTCTGCAACATTAATTAAGCAAGGATGAGTACAATCGTACTCAGCAAGTCTTTAAAACAGACCTAGTCTATTTATGCTCATGTGTCAACAAGGGGTTGGTGTAGTTTATGCAGAAAGCCAGCTTTAACTCATGGCTAACCTACACTACTCAATTTTAACTCCTTGTTACCATTTTATTTATCGCACACGAGTCCACTAACTCCATCACAATACACCACCATGGACTCACCTTCCCCTTCCGGAAGAGTGCCATCCACGGTACTCACACTTGTCTTGAGATTTTTAGAAGTCTCCATTTGATTATCTATGAACAACATAAGTTCTCCAAGTAGTCCATATCCGAGGACGCGGCTATTCGAATAGTTTCATAACCCTGCAGGGGTGTACTTCTTCACACATGCTCTCGCCACTTATCGATGTGTGCTTATAAAACCATGCACCTCGGCAACCTTCAAGCGGATGCCCAGTGAGGGAGTCGGCCACGACCGTCAATCACATAAGACCCCTAGTCCAGGCTACCGCCTATTTGAGACTGACCCGCACGGAAGTCCGGCCGAAGTTTCCGCTACGGTCCCAAACGATGTGCGCAGGGTTCCCAAGCCCACCATCCGGGTGACCCTTGGTACACCGTGCCACTGCCTACCGCGTCGTAACCCACCCCGAGGGTCAGCGCTACGCACGGCCTCCAGCATGCTATAAACACTAGAAACTACTTGCAATACCTGGACCAAAGACTAAGCGACTGATGAGTCGAGAGGGTCAGTTAAGTATCCCAATGTGTGGTAGTATCTAGTCTTGGATCACAAACACGGAACCCAGTTCCTAAGAACGGTCCCAATGAGACAACCCACTATGTACTCCTACATAGCCTCTCATCGCTACCTTTACCAAATCGTATTCATTATAAGCTCATCACATCGGACAACACTGTTTCACTCAGTTCATCACCCAGATGAATCCGACTTGACACAACTCTAAGCATAGCAGGCAAAGTAAGCTAAGCACATCATGGCACAAGCATCTACCAGGTATGCTAGGTTGCAAGGTTTAGCTATTTACTGTGACAAGATCGGTCATGCATAAGGATAGGATCATCTACCATGCATAACTGACATGTGATCGTTTGTCCTAATGCAATAAACGAGAGCAGGAGCGAGAGAGTGGGATGTTATCGGAATGATCAATGAGGTTGCTTGCCTTGCTGGGTTGCGAAAGAGTTCTCTCCTTCGTCGGGGTACGGGGTAGTATCCTCCGGATTAGGGCCTACCGCAACGTAGATAAAAACATTCAATACAAGCAGATGCAATAATGATGATGATGATGCAAACACAATGCTAGCCTAGACACTTGCTAGGGTTGTGACAGTAGGTGACCTCATCAACCACCATCGTGCTTGGTTGAGTCATTCTAGCAAACAGTGACCAATCATTGACGGGCAAGTGCTTCACAACCCGCATCCGGCCGTGACCTGACAAGTGTCGGTGACTCTTCTTGTCGGGTGGACCGAGTTGCTTGACGACATAGTAGGGCACCTTCAATTGGGAGGGCCAGGAATGCGACTGCCCGGGCAATACTGCTTTGGCCTTGTGAGATGTCTTAGGAGTTCCACCCTCACCAACGGCCATCGCATCCTCCTCCTTCCTTGCTCTCACATGCCAACCATTGCGTTTCGTAGACCGTACCTTGCGGGTGGCCGCCTCCTAGTCTGGCGGGATGATGAATATCGCTATTGACTCCTCCGACGCCCCCATCGTGGTGGCAGACGACGAAACGGAGCACAATGGTGGGGGCGGCAGCGATAGGGTCAGAGATGAAATGGCAGGTTTTCACGTGTAAACAATAGTGGGAATGTCCAAATGCGTGGGCTTTGGCTCAAATCTAGGTCTTGTCGCAGTCCGACATGGTGAACATCCAGACCCCCCCAACATCCCTCCAATTTGATGTTGACTTGTGGGATTTTGTACGCTAGTACCCGTCTGGATAAGTTTTGTGACTACCATTGGATGGTCAGAAATTTCCAGGTTGTCCGCCTTGGAGTTTCCCATAGAGCATCTACAACAGTGCCTCTCAAACCCATCTCACATGTTAATGCCTTTCAAACCCATCCCAAATGTAAGGGCAGGTCGTCCAGCTAACCGGTCACAAAAAAACGATCCAATCGGACCTTTCAAACTGCGAACAAATGCCTGGGCTGACTGGCATACCTCATATCCAGCCCAAATGTAGGGCGGATATGAGGCGACCCGGGCGGGCCCAAGCGAGTCCACTCAACCCACGCTGGCCCACCCCAACCCCACAAAATCCCCTTTCGAAGCAAACCCTAGCTCACTTCGCTCCGCTAGCCGAAGCTCCCCTGTTCCCAAATTCATCCAATCTCTAGCGTCAGTGACCATGTCCAGTACTGGCAGCCACTCTGACAACAACTCCATCGACGAGGAGGAGCTGACACTCCGTATCGCGCTGGAGCTCTTGCGGGTCGACACGAGCAGCAACATGTATGATTTAGGTGCGCGCCACCTGTTTCCCGTCGCCTTAGCACTGATGTCGGCGCCCACACTTCTCGTCCCGTGGGAAGATCTGTGAGGGCAACACAATCGTCCTCTACCACCTCCGGCCACTGCTCCACGCGGTCGGCGGTGGGTTTTAGTGCCTACTCCGCCGGCGCCGCGGATGCGGACTCCGAGTCGGAGGTAGGTACCTCCCACCGTGAGTGGCAGAGGGCAAGGGATATGGGGGCCGTGGCCGACACGCGGGCGCAGTCCACCCGTCGTCGCCATCGCGTCATGCCGGTGCCCAACGAGAAGGAGTGTCTCCTCCAGTGGGTGTACCACAGTCGCTTACCACAACGAAGACGGATGCCCGGCGGGTTTGGAGGTTCAACGCCAAGAACCTTCGGCTCGACATTGAGAAGCCTGAGCAAGAGGCAACAGAGGCAGCATTGGAGGCGCGTGGGTGGCCAAGATCAAGCGCAAACATGACCGCATATCCGATACTTGCAGGGCTATATCGTCATCTCCCCTTCATGCTCGTCCGACAGGTTTGACTACGACGGCTCCCCACCTTCTGCCGCAGACGCCTACACCAGCGCCGACACCGCCGACCGGAAGGGCAAAGGGTCGGCAAGGAAGTGGTGAAGCTTCGCTCTCTCATATCTAGTTTGTAGTATCTAGCTCCTAGTATTAGTGATGTTTATATGAATTTTGTGCACTATGACCAAACGTGATGTTTATATGTGAGTTCATGCCCGTTAGCTATCAATTTTGCCCGTCTAGTGATTTATGTACTACGGTGCATGATTTTGTATGGATATAGGATGCCCGATATGAGATATGCATGTGCGGAGACGCGGATTTAGGGACTGCACGGTCACTGTCTCACCTTATTTTATATTTGAAGATTGGCTACCCTTAGGCCAACTCCAACATTGATTATTTTCGATGTGGACATTTTGTGATGCGGCCACACGGGTGTATGAATAGGCGGACAGGCAAAATCGGACTGGAGTGATCCATTTTGCTGTTACCGTAAAAAAACGGACGTCCCTTAGAGCAAATCCAACCACGCGACCCAAACGAACGCGTGTTCTGTCCTTCTTTTGTCCGTTTAGATCGGCGTGTCTGCATCTTTTGCAAATGGGTCGATCGTGCGCCCAATGCGCGGACCCAAATCTCGTCCTCGTGGCTAGCCGACATCTATTTTAAATCATATATATTTTTGGTTGGCATTTGCACGTTATTTTTACTTCATCAAAGACATTTTAATACATACATCTTTTTACCAATTCTTCGCTACGAATAAAAGACCAAAGAAAATAAGAACCACAATAAGACATTTTAAAAGATGTGTAACTTCCATAACTACTCCTATTAGTCCAGACTAATATCTTGTCTTTGTCTTCATTGTTGATCTACGTATTCTTGAGCTTAACAATGTCTTTCTTCTTCGATTCAAAAGATTCAAAAGAAGCAGACGGTGCTTCCTCTTTGATCTGTTCTTTACTCTCATCTATAGCTTCAATTCTAGCTAGAAGTGCATGAACATCTAGCAAATTTTGTGACATCAATAGATTGATCTATTCTTCTTCCCAAAACAAAAATTTGCATCCTCCTACACACAAATTTGAGAAAATAAACTTCTGAAATTGCATCGAATCAAAGAACAAAAGGTCGAACAAAAAGCACGTACCCCGTCGTTTTTGCACTTGACGAACATCCAACCGGGATGTTCCGACGTCGAAGAAATACGACGGACGACCTGCAACGGGCAGTTGCCGCACTTTATGAACGGCAATGGTGAGCGAACAAGCCTCTGGGCCAACGTCGAGCCAGGGCGACGGCCTGTCGTAGCATTGCCAGCGAACCGACGACAGTACAGGCCCGAGCGGCTAGAGTCGTATTGAGCACCTGCATTCGGCACCGAGGCATTGCCCAGGCTGGGTGGACCGGCACCTGACCAATCCATGTCAAGCGTAGTTTGCCGGCGGCCGGATTCGCCAAATCTCGCCGGTAGGATGCGCCAAATCTTGCCGCCGCCGCCATAGATCGACCAACAGGCCTCCCGTGCCGAGACGAATGAGGCACCCTGTCGATAGATGTGTTGCTGGGTGGAGGAGGGAGGGGCTGAAGAGAAAGGTGGCCAGGAAGAATGGACGCCGACCAAGGGTTTATGCACTTGCGGGCGACGGGTGAGGAAAGGGGATAAAAAGACGAGACTATGCCGCCACCTGAAGGGCTAGAAGAAGGAGCACGCGGGCGAGGCGGGTGTTCGCTTCGTGTCCGCGCCAATGCAAATACGGTCCAAATTTGAACCTGAAATGGGTCAGAGACGGACAGAAAACGAACGCACTTCCGTTTAAATCGTCATGTTGGATTGAGTTTTGTGTTTGCGACAATCGAAACGGACACCCGCGAATTAAATGTGTCATGCGATTGGAGTTGCCGTACAGCTGGTCCATTTCATTTTGCCTCGGATATGTGTGAACGTATTGGTCAAGCCAGCGGAGATGAGATACTCAAAAGCAGAACTAAAGTTAGGTGAAAAGCAGAACTAAAGTTAGGCATGGGCGGCAGACCGAAGAGCTCTTGAGAGTGGCATATCACTTTTGTTAGCCCTTATCCTGCAATTTAGGACCACTATGTACCTACTGCGCATCTTCAATTCTCGTTCAGGAAAAAAAGCTGTCACGGTGTCTTATGAAGGTCATTATACATGTTGATGTGTACACCACTAACGAATCTGTTAACCCAACCTTAGAGGATTGTTGGGGACAAGCGCCATCATTATACGTACGTTATACTATCTCGTTACTTCGGAAGACACACTAACGTCGCATAGAGTATCTCCAGCCGCGCCCCAACAGCCCCCCCTCCCCCCCGGCGACTTTTTAACCGCCCGCGTCGAAAAATCGGCCCAGTCGCGTCCCATGACCTCGTTTTTTGCCGGTTAAAGTTTTTTTTGGTCCGACGAACCCAGGCTGAAACTAGCACGTTGGGGGCTCTTGGGGGGCTCCGACGGAAACAAACCGGCGTGTGGGACACCATTGTCAGGCGAATCTCGTTCTTTTCCTCACCTGTGCCACTCCCCTCGCGCTCTCCCCCATGCCGATTCCAGCGCCTCTCGCATGTTCACGGCCACTACGCCGCCGCTAGGAGGCCTCTTTTGATCGCCCCTTCATTCCCCCCGCCGGATTTCGCTTCCCCAACCCTCGCCCATCGATGTACTCCGGCCGCTACCATGCCGGCAGGACACCGGCGGCTGCTCGCCCGTCACACCAACAAGGTGTTCGTTGTTTTGCCTACTCGGCCATGGACTCGGACGATGAGGAGGCGTTCGCGTCCCTGTTGGAGGAAGAAGTCGAGGCCGACACCGTCGATAAGGAGCACCTCATGATACCCGCCTCGCTGGCTTGCTTGTTCGTGAACAATGACAAGCCCTGGTGACGTGACTCGGCTCCGGGCCCGTGCAAGAGCAAGCAGAGGCATCAGATGGAGGGGTATTGCATGCTATACGCCGACTACTTCGCCGACTCTCCATTGCACGGTGAGAAAGTATTTCGGCATCGTTACCGGATGAACCGGAAGCTCTTCCTCGGATTGTTAATTCCGTCTGGGAGTTCAACAACTATTTCGTTTGCAAGAAGGATTGCACCAGCACAGTTGGATTCTCCTCGCTCCAGAAATGCACCCAAGCTATGAGGATGCTTGCATGCGGAGATCCCACTGACATACAAGAATACTATGGACGAATGGCCGAATCCACCACCATTGAGTGTCTATACAAGTTCTGCAGGTCAGTGGTGGCAGTGTTTGCGCCACAATATTTCTGATCACCCAATGCTGAAGACACTACTCGAATCCTAGCACAGAATGTAGCAAGAGGATTTCCTGGGATGCTTGGAAGCATCGACTCCATGCATTGGTCATGCAAAAACTGCCCATTTGCCTGGCAGGGGATGTACAAAGCCACCAAAGGAGGTTGAAGTGTGGTACTTGAGGCAGTAGCCACACATGACCTATAGATTTGACACTCCTTCTTTGGCATGCCAGGAACTCACAATGACATCAACGTCTTGAAGAGCTCGAATGTCTTCGCCAAGCTTGTTGAAGGTCATGCTCCTCCGGTGAACTTTGAGGTCAATGGACATCACTTCAACAAGGGATACTATCTAGCAGATGGTATCTATCCGAGATGGTCCACATTTTTGAAAACTATTTCAAAACCCGTGGCGCCAAAGAAGGCACACTTTGCTAAGTGTCAGGAGGCTTGCAGGAAAGATGTCAAGCGAGCATTCGGTGTGCTCCAATCTCGATTTGTTGTTGTCTGGTACCCCGCTCTGACCTGGTCAAAATCGCAGATGTGGGAGATCATGAATTTTTGTGTATGCTTGCATAACATGATCATTGAGAGCGAGCAAGAAGAGTCAGTGTTTGATACTGAACCATATTACAGGATGGGACCTCTTGCAGCTGTTGATCACCAGGTACCGACAACATGGGCTGCCTATCTCAATATGCGCCAGGAGATCCGAGACCCACAAGTGCATCAAGAACTACAGGACGATCTGGTGGAGCACCTATGGAGGCTCAAGGGCAACGCCTAGTTTGATTTGTTTTATAATAATGTTGGAACTTGCTTCATTGAACTATTTGATTTTGAATTAATTTCTATGATGAGCTTTGGTATGAAAAATTTAGTTTTTGATGAATCTATGTCGAAAGAGTGCCGAATTTGTAGATTTTAAGCTGAAAGAGCACCGAATTTGTTAAAGTTATGCCGAGCTATCGCTGAATCTGGGCCGAATTTGGGCCGAATCTGCGCCCATAATGGGCCGAAATCGCCGGTTGGGGGGCGACCTCGGGGACGCAGTGGCGACGCCAGGAAATGAAGGCTGGGTATTCATCCAAATTCTTTTGCTCTAAATGTAGTATATGAACCAAACAACACAATACTTACACTAGCAATATATGAACAAATCTTAAGATTTCCTTATAGCAATCATGGGCAGTGGCATTTATAACAAATCTTAAGATTTCCTAAATAAACAAATGAGGGGAAAAAATGAAAAAAAACCTTGGTGGACCGGTGAAGCAGCTGTGAGGGAGGTGGACTGCTGTGCCGAAGCAACTGGGAGGGGCTGCCGGAGCCCGGAGGCGGAGGGGCGGAGGCGCAAAGCCCCTGCCGGAGCAGCAGCCCGAGGGGAGGGGGAGGACCAGAGGAGAGCTAGAGAGTGAGGGGAGGGGGAGGACCAGAAGAGAGGGAGTGAGCGGAGGGGGAGGTCCTTCCGCCGCCGCGCGGAGGGAGAGGGCTCTTGCTACTTCTCGAGCATGCATTGGTTTCCCGTGAAGAGGAACGATTTGATGCAGCAAAGTAGATAAGTATTTCCCTCAGTTTTTGAGAACCAAGGTATCAATCCAGTAGGAGATACAAGCGAGTCACCAATAGATGTACCTGCACAAAGAATCAAACTCTTGCACCCAACGCTATAAAGGGGTTGTCAATCCCTTCACGGTTACTTGTAAGGATGAGATCTAATAGAGATAGATATAATAGGATGCTTGAACGGAAAGTAAAACTAAAAGTAAAAATAATGCATCAAGTACTTTCGGTATTTTTGGTTTTAGATCTGAAAGTATAATATGGAAAATAGACCCGGGGGCCATAGGTTTCACTAGATGCCTTCTCTCAAGATGACAAGTATTACGGTGGGTGAAAAATTACTATCGAGCAATTCATAGAAAAGCAAATAGTTATGAAGATATCCAAGGCAATGATTATGCATATAGGCATCACGTCCGTGACAAGTAGACCGAAACGATTCTGCATCTACTACCATTACTCCACACATCGACCGACTCCTGCCTGCATCTAGAGTTTTAAGTTCATGAAGAACAGAGTAACGCATTAAGTAAGATGACATGATGTCGAGGGATAAACTCAAGCAATATAATGAAAACCACATATCTTTACCCTTGATGGCAACAATACAATACGTACCTCGCTACCCCTACTTTATCACTGGGTGAGGACACCGCAAGATTGAACCCAAAACTAAGCACTTCTCCCATTGCAAGAATTACCAATCTAGTTGGCCAAACCAAACCAATAACTCGAAGAGACTTGCAAAGATATGAAATCATGCATATAAGAAATTAGGAAAGACTCAAATAATATTCATGGATAATCTGAACATAAACCCACAATTCATCGGATCTCGACAAACACACCGCAAAAGAGTATTACATCGGATAGATCTCCATGAAGATCATGAAGAACATGGTATTGAGAAGCAAAGAGAGAGAAGAAGACATCTAGCTACTAGCTATGGACCCGTAGGTCTGTGGTGAACAACTCACGCATCATCGGAGGGGCAATGGAGTTGATGTAGATGCCCTCCATTATTGAATCCCCCTCCGGCAGATTACCAGAAAAGGCTTCAAGATTGGATCTCTCAGGAATGGAGGCTTCTGGCGTCGGAAAAGTGTTTTTGTGGCTCGTTCTGATAATGATGGAATATTTGGGAATTTATAGGCCGAAGATTAGGGTTAGGGGAGCTGCCATGGGCCCATAAGCCTGCCTGGCGGGGCCTACCCCCTGGCCGCGCCTCTAGGGCTTGTGGCCCCACGGTGGCTCCTCTGCCTTGGTTCTCAAGTATTGTACTTTCCTTTCGTTCCAGGAAAAATCATTTTGAAGGTTTTATTCCATTTGGACTTCGTTTAATATTTCTTATCTGCGAAACTCAAAAACAAGGAAAAAAACAGAAACTAGCACTAGGCTCTAGATTAATAGGATAGTCCCAAAAATAATATAAATAGCATATAAATGCATATAAAATATCCAAAACAGATAATATAATAGCATGGAACAATCAAAAATTATAGATACGTTGGAGACGTATCAGCATCCCCAAGCTTAATTCCTGCTCGTCCTCGAGTAGGTAAATGATAGAAACAGAATTTTTGATGTGGAATGCTACCTAACCTATTTATCCATGTAATATTCTTTATCGTGGCATGAATATTCAGATCCATTAGATTCAAAACAATAGTCTAATATTGACATAAAAACAGTAATACTTCGAGCACACCAACAAGGTAGTCGTGTCCTTTCGAAATAACATGGCCTTAGAAAGTTATTGTTGGGGATATAACCCCACGGTGTGACCCGTCCTGAGGGCTCCGGGTTATACCTAGCGGCTCGTGCACCAGCCCAAGGCTAGCCGTAATGACTTAAGGCCCAAGACGCTTGGCGGCTCGATGAATGGGCCGATAGGTGTCCCGAAAGAAGAAGACCCGGGCGTGTAAGTCGCCCGGGGACAGCTTGGACATGAAAGATAGACTCGGATGTACGATGAGAGTTAGTTACAACTTGTATGACCCATGGTCTTGACCTACGATATAAAGGCAAGACCCGGGGCGACTTAGAGATCAGGTTATCGAGAACTAGGTCAAGCTTTAGCTCCCTTGTAATCGATACATCAAGCAATACAAGCACAAGCAGGACATAGGCTATTACTTCGACTTGAGGAGCCGAACCTGGGTAAACTCGTGTCCTTCGTCCCACTCAACCCCTTTGAGTCCATCACGTTAGCAATGGCCTCGAACCCAAGTCCGTTCACCCGGACATCTGCCGTGATAAAACCACGACAGTTGGCGCCCACCGTGGGGCCTGCACTCAGTGATGTTGAGTTCTCAAAGGGCTCTCTCCCGGGGCTCGAGGGATATGTGGTTCGAAGGATGAGCAAGAGTTGCCGCGGCTGGATCTACATCGACAACGCCAGCTGGGGGCTTGACGCCGACTCTGTGGAGCATGGGTTCTGGGTGCCGTTCGGCGGGATCCACGTCTTCATCGAAAGGGTCGACGGATCTACACCCGGGCTGGACGTCTGCACCAACATCGTCGATGGTCCGAGATGCTTCTATCAAGATGGGTAATTATTCTTTTCTGGCTTCTCCAATTGTTCTTGGGAAGTCCGATATTGATCTCATTCTGGGCATGGACTTCCTGGCTATGAATAAGGCTTATATTGATTGTCAAGCAAAAGAAGTCAAGCTGACTCATCCTTCAAAAGATGTGATTATATTCACGGCTCGCGATGACACAGTCCGTCTCTTTGCTCTTAATGAGAAGGGTGAAATCTCGGCGGTTTCTGAAATTCTGGTGGTTTGTGAGTATGAAGATGTCTTTCCAGAAGAATTGCCAGGAATGCCTCCGCACCGGCCAGTCGAGTTCGTGATTGATCTCGAGCCCGGTACTGAACCGGTCTGCAAGCGCCCGTGTAAACTTGGCCCCGAAGAGCTGAAAGAGTTGAAGAAGCAACTAGATGAGCAAGAACGTCTGGGTGTGATCAGACCAAGCTCTTCTCTGTGGGGTTGTGGAGTTTTGTTTGTCAAAAAGAAGGATGGCACGGATCGTCTTTGTGTGGACTACCGGCCATTGAACAAGAAGACAATCAGAAACAAATACCCACTCCCTAACATCAATGAGTTGTTTGAACAACTGAAGCGTGCCAAAGTTTTCTCCAAGTTGGATCTTCGAATGGGTTATCATCAGATTCGCATTCGCAAAGAAGACATTCCCAAGATCGCTTTCAGGACGAGTTTTGGCTCGTATGAGTACACCGTTATGTCGTTTGGTCTTGTGAATGCTCCTCCAACCTTCTCAAGGATGATGAATTTCATTTTCTCTCCCTTCAAGAATGAGTTTGTCTTGGTCTATCTTGATGATATCCTTGTGTTCTCGGAGACAGAAGAAGATCATGCAGAGCATCTCCGCCTTGTGCTTGACAAGTTAAGGGAACATCAGTTCTATGCCAAGTTTTCCAAATGTGAGTTCTGGCTCGATGAAGTGGTGTACCTCGGGCATGTCATCTCTGCCGAGGGAATTAAAGTGCACCCTAAGAAAGTTGAAGCTATTTTGAAGTGGGAACCTCCTCAGAACGTCAAGCAGCTTCGGAGTTTCCTTGGGCTTGCTAGTTATTGTAGAAGGTCGTGGAGAACTTCTCTCAGATTGCCAAGCCTCTGTCCAATCTCCTCTAGAAGAGTGTCAAGTTTGTTTGGTCTCCTGAGTGTGATGCAGCATTCAATACGCTCAAGCAGAGACTGGCTTCAGCTCCAGTTCTTATTCCTCCTAAGCAGTCCAAGCCTTTCCAAGTTTTCTGTGATGCTTCTCTCCAAGGCCTTGTTGGTGTTCTTATGCAAGACAACAAGATTGTGGCCTATACCTCGCGTCAGTTGAAACCTGCCGAGAAGAACTACCCCACTCATGATCTTGAGTTGGCGGCAGTTGTGCATGCTCTTATTACTTGGAGGCATTTGTTGTTGGGTAGACCAGTTGAGGTGTACACTGATCACAAGAGCTTGAAGTACATTTTCACTCAACCCAATCTCAATCTTCGGCAACCTCGTTGGGTGGAAATGCTTGAAGACTTCAACCCAAGCATTGACTATACTCCTGGGAAAGCAAATGTCACTGCAGACGCGCTCAGCCGTAAGGCGTACTGCAACAGTCTGATCCTGAAGCCTCTTCAACCCGAGCTTTGTGAAGCCTTCCGCAAGCTCAACCTTCAGATGATTCCGCAAGGATTTCTTGCAAATCTTCAAGTCTCTCCGAATCTGGAAGATCAGATTCGCCAAGCGCAGCTTCTTGACGCTATGTTGAAGAAAGTGAAGAAAGGTGTGGCCAAGAGCATTCCGAAGTATAAGTGCTTTCGTGTTGATGACAAAGATACCTTTTTCTTTGAGGACTGTCTTGTGGTTCCAAAAGGTGATCTCAGAAAGGTTATCATGGACGAAGCACACAATTCTCTTCTATCCATTCATCCAGGCAGTTCCAAGATGTATCAAGATCTCAAGCAGACCTTCTGGTGGACTCGCATGAAACGTGAAATTGCTCAGTTCGTGAACGAGTGTGATGTTTGTCGCAGAGTGAAGGCGGAGCATCAACGTCCAGCAGGTCTTCTACAGCCTTTGCCTATCCCAAAATGGAAATTCGATCACGTGGAGATGGATTTCGTAACTGGGTTTCCCAAGTCCAAGAGGGGCAACGATGCCATCTTTATGGTTATCGACAAGCTATCAAAAGTTGCTCATTTCCTGCCAGTCAAGGAATCTATCTCGACAGCTCAGCTTGCAGAGTTGTATACGTCAAGAATAGTGTCTTTGCATGGCATTCCTCAACTCATCTCTTCTGACCGTGGAAGTCTCTTTACTTCCAAGTTTTGGGAGTCCTTCCAGACTACTATGGGTACCAAGATCCGTTTCAGCACGACGTTCCATCCGCAGACAAGTGGTCAAGTTGAGAGAGTCAATCAGATTCTTGAAGATATGCTCAGGGCCTGTGTGATATCGTTCGGCATGAAGTGGTAAGACTGTCTTCCATATGCTGAATTCTCATACAACAATAGCTTTCAAGCTAGTTCAGGCAAGGCCCCGTTCGAGATTCTCTATGGCAGGAAGTGTCATACCCCGCTTAACTGGTCTAAAACCAGTGAGCGTCAGATATTGGGCAATGACATGATCACTGAAGCAGAAGAAATGTGCCATGTCATTCGTGAGAACCTCAAAGCAGCTCAGTCCCATCAGAAGAGCTATTATGATAGCAAACATCGGGATGTTTCCTTCCAAGTGGATGATCTTGTCTATCTCAAAGTTTTTCCCATGAGAGGCACACAACGATTTGGAATTAAAGGGAAGTTGGCTCCTCGTTTTGTTGGTCCTTTCAAAGTTGTTGACAAGAGAGGTGGTCTTGCTTATCAACTTGAGCTTCCTCCAAATTTCGCGAACGTGCACGATGTATTCCATGTTTCTCAGCTCCGGAAATGCTTCAAGACTCCTGAGCGAACCATTGACCTCCAAGACATCGATCTTCAAGCGGATCTTTCTTATCGTGAGCACCCAGTTGCAATTCTTGAAGAAACTGAGCGTAAGACTCGCAAAAAGTCTATCAAGTTCCTCAAGGTGAAGTGGTCTCATCATTCTGACAAAGAAGCTACTTGGGAACGCGAGGACCTACTCCGTTCCGAATTTCCGGACTTCTTTCGTTCCTAGATCTCGGGTTGAGATCCTCTTGTAGTGTGGGAGAGTTGTGACATCCCAAGTGATGTCCCTACCTTATTTGGCATGTAACCCCATTGTATGAACTTATGTCATGAGCTATGTTATGGTTTTGCAAGTGGTCACCCATGTGTTGTTTGCATTCATGCATCATTCCATCTTGCATCATTTCATACTTCTGGTCATGTTGGTTTCATGTGTCTTGGAATGATGTGTTGGTCATGAGTGTCTTGTGTGTGTTGATGTTTGAGTGTGGTGGATCCATGTGTGCAACCCTCTTCCTCCCCCTCTCTTCTATCTTTCAAAAACCACCCTCTTCTTCCCCTCTCTTCCTATTAATTATATGAGCAGAATTAACTTGCTGTTTTAATTGATTAAAAATGTCCAAAAGGTGGCCTTAATATCCTTATGATTTATGAGAATGGTGTTTTTGTCATTTGGAGGTGTTTGGGGTTTTGAAATCCATTTAAACAGGGGCTCCCCTTTATTAAATATTAAAATATCTTGTGCAATAATTCAAGCAGACGGCCACCTGCTCCCCTCCGTCTCTGTCAGTGCGAGCAGAGAGCAGAGAGCGAGCCGTCACCATCGCCGTTAGCCGCTCCAGACGTCGAGGCCGGCCCCCTTTTAAGTGCGCATACCTTGGGTTCCATATCTTCCTTCTTCTCCTCCCGCCGCTGCCGCTTTCCCCTTCTTCCTCCTCCTCCTTCTTCCTCTGTTCCTTCTTCTTCTTCTCGGGTTCAGAGAAAGGTAGGTTTTAGAGTGAGGTAGGGGTTGACGGGCTCGTCGCCGGCGTCCTCTGGTGGAGCCCCGCCGCCTTCAAGATGGTCGCCGCGTTCCTGGAGCCGTCCGCGATCCATTCCCGGTGCTAGGAGGCCCTTGGAGGCCTTATTCTTCCTCCTCGCCGCCGGAGCGTCGCCAGGTCTTCTTCCCCTCCATTGCCACCGCGTCCCCAAGCCGCTCCTTACCCTTCGTCGTCGTCGCTCGCCCCCCCCCCTCGCGTCTCCGAGAAGCCCTCGGTGAGCAGCACGTCCCCGCCGTCCCCTCTCCTTGCCGTAGCTCGTAGCATCGTCGTCGTAGTGCTCGTCGCCGCTGTTAGAAAGGCTCGAGCTTGAGCTCGCCTCCGATCCCCCTCCTCGCAAGAAGACACGAGGGATGGGTTCCCCATAGATCCCCCTTCCGATTCCACCCGTTCGTGTCGCCGGAGATGCCCTGTGCCGTCGTGTAGTCGCCGGAGTTCGCCGCCTCCGCTCTCGGTCAGTGTGTGTGTGCAGTTGTCAGTTTCGTCAGGTAAGGGAGTGTGCGCGTGTACTAGTGGGCAGATGCCCCTCTTCTATTAATAGCCGAGCGCGTAGCCGAGTGGTAGCATAGGGGGAAACTGACCAACAGGTCAGGGGTTCGATCCCCCTTCCCCCCTTTTTGCCGTTTACTTTTTTTTCTTTCTTCTCTTTCGTTTTCTTTTATTTGCAACATGTGTGTGTGTATGTATGTGTAGGAGCCGAAGTCCTTTTTTTCTGTTGTGTGGCTTAATGTAGTGTGCATATGTATGTATACACGTGTGTGTGTGTGTGAGTGTGTATGTGCAAGTGTATGCATACACTAGGTGTATGTGTACCTATGTGCATAGAGATAGGTGTGGGTGTTTTGCTTTTCTTGCCATAGTGTGTTTGTGTGTGTGTTGTAGGCAGGTTGTGTGTGTGTGGTGTAGTGGTAGAGTGTGTGCATGCTATGCATGCACACATATGTGGTGTAGTGTGTGTGTGTATGCCTAAGGCATATACACATGTGTGGTTTTGTGTTGTGTGTGTGTGTGCTTAGTGTAGTGTGTGTATGTGTATGTTAGGCATACACACACTTGTGTGAATGTGTGTGGTTTGTGAGTGCTTGTGTGTGTGTGTGAAAGTAGGTGTAGGTGTGGGTGCACCCTATGTGCATGTGTATGTGCATGTATGCACTTGTGCATATGTGCATATATGGATGTGTATGTGTGCATCTACACCTAGGTGTGGTGGTGTAGATTGCTTTGGTAGTGCATGTGCATGTGTAGGTTTGTTGTGAATAGTGGTGTAGTGAGAGCAAGTGACAAGTAGCTCCATGTGTAGGTTTCTCTTATGTGCATGAGCATAGTTTCTCTTCTAGTTAGTTTCATCCTTGCAAATGATGCTATGCCATGATATCATGTCCCTAAGATGCTATTTAACCTCTTCCAACATGTATAAATAGAGCCCATGTCATTTGGGGCCATTTTCATCAAGTTGCATAAGTGACATAAGTCACTCATGACTAGGGAGGCTTAATTTCGACCTAAGATTTCTCCCCCTTGTTCCATGCAAGCATATGGGTATGAGTAATGATTTTGGGGTAGAATCAACCCATGTATGCACCTGTGAAGTCAGATTTGACTTTGGGGCAACTTGACAAAACTGCATTTTTATGCTGTGATGCCCTTTTTATTGTGAATTAATCCATGCATGATTTTAAGTCCTTGCCAGCATGAGTTTGTTAGTCAAAGTTGCTGGGAATGTCCCAGTATTTTATTCATTTATGACAAGTCACCAGATAAGTGGAAACCATGCTGTTTAGTAAGCTACTTTCTGTTTCTGTTCAGCCTGCTTAAAAATGACTAAGTCTGGGAAATCTGTTGTTATTGTTTTGCCATGTAGAGTGGGTTGTAACTAGTGATGTGGTTGGAATTTGATCATGCTCAGTGTTAGTTATTTGTAGTACATGTTGTCATATACCATCCTATTAATTTTCATGCCAATAGGAGCTCTCTAGCATATTTAACCAGTGCATGTTGATGTGTGGCTCTTTTGCTGTTTGCATCGTTGGATAAATTGATGTGGGTGTTGAGTAGATTCTGTCCATGTCTTGTTTGTGGCTGTAGGGTTCCTGTAGCTCTAGTTGTGAGCTTTTCAAATTGCTATGTTGCTGTTTTATGACAGATTGGGTGTTATTTTGTTTTGTGACTTGTGGGAGCTATACTCCACGGAATTGGTTGATTCTTGAGCCTATTGTGATTGGTTTTTCATCACCTATCCAGTGGATACTTTGGAATGCCAAGAATTAGCCCAGGTATTGGTGGTCTTGTGTTTTACCTCCGTACCTTGTCGTGAGCGTATCTCGAGAACCGTAGCTCCATTTCTTGCGATCCTTATATGCATTTCCATTGATTTTGCATGATGCATCCATATTTTCCATGTTCATGGATGTCTAAATAACTTAACATGAGGTTCTGTCCAGATTGACTAATATACAAACTTTGCATGTGAAACTTGACTAGAATTGGATTGCCATGTTAAATTCTTCATTAAATGAATCATTCATCATCTTGGTTGTGCATTGCACCTTGGTTGGTCATTTATTCGCTGTTTCTCTTGGGTAGACGCGAGTGTCGATACGGAGTTCGAGGACCCTGGAGAGTACCACCACGAGGATCCCGCTACTTGTTCCGCTGAAGAACCAACAGGCAAGATGATCGTACCCGGACCCTAATACTATCTTTGCTTGCTAGTTTCTCGCTCTTATCGTTACAATTGCGCTACCTACCACTTGATATCAGCCCCCATGTTGCCATGACAGCCTCTAACCTCCACATCCTAGCAAACTTTGATTGCCTAAGTTACCGCTGCTCAGCCCCTCTTATAGCGTTCTTAGTTGCAGGTGCAGGTTGTTCCATGTGATAACATGGATTGGTTAACACATTAAATTCTGTTATTTAATTTAATGCACATATATATATTGGTATTGGTGGAAGGCTTGGCCTTTTGCTAAGTGATTTGTTCCGCTGTTACCACCATTAGTTCCTTGTTACCGGTGTTATGTTTTCCATATTTTACGCTCCTAACATGCTTGGGGTTGTTATGGGGACCCCCTTGTTTATTCAGTTGAGATTAAAACTTGTCTGGCAAGACCCAACTTCAGTACTACATTTGCTAATAACTTAATGAACTTGCATAGGCTTTGCAACCCCGTGGATAATTTAATCAACCCCCAGGCCAGTGCTCCGCATGAGTGTTGGTCCAAAATGTCAACAACCGGTGGCCACCAGGGGCAACTCTGTGTTTGGCCTACCGGAAGTTTGGAAAATCCGTCGTGTCCTGAGATTGAGATACGCGGCTCTTATCGGGTTCGTCGACACGTCGGGAGGTCTTGCTGGATTTGTTTTACCTTTATCGAATGTCTTGCGTGTGGACTCTGACTTTCTTCGGGTTTTCTCGAGGTGTTGGAATTCCCATGGAGTGTGGTTATTTGTGATGGACTAGTTGGAGCACCCCTGCAGGGTTAAATCTTTCGGAAAGCCATGCCCGCGGTTATGTGGCAACTTGGATATTTGTTTAACACCCGGTTCTAGTAAACTTGAAGTAAACTATAATTAAAATACACCAACTGTGTGAGTAACTGTGATTGTCTCTACTCGTGAACATGATCTGAGAGAGGACACGGTGGGGTTATGATTGCCGTAAGCAGGTGTTTAGGATCTCATAGAGATTAAGTTAAAATCGACTGCTTAACGTAGACCACTCACTTTACATTCTTGTTATGTAAGCTAGCCACCCTAAATGCTTAGTGCTGCTGCAAACTAAACATCACCCCTTCCAACCTAAAGCTTAAATAGTCTTGGCACCCGGGTACTTGATAGTTGAGTCCTCTGTGGCTCACAGTTTCCTACAACAATCCAGGTACAGGTGCAAATGATTGTGTTCATGATGATCTTACCCAGCTGCAATGGGAGTACGTGTTGAAAATATGCCCTAGAGGCAATAAATAAAGTGTTTATTATTATATTTCCTTGTTCATTATAAATCGTTTATTATCCATGCTATAATTGTATTGATTGGAAACATATTACATGTGTGGGTAAATAGACAACTCACTGTCCCTAGTGTGCCTCTAGTGAACTAGCTCGTTGATCAAAGATGGTCAAAGTTTCCTAGGCCATTGACATGAGATGCCATTTGACAACGGGATCACATCATTAGGAGAATGATGTGGTGGACAAGACCCAAACTACAAACGTAGCATATGATAGTGTCAGTTTATTGGTACTGTTTTCTGCATGTCAAGTATATGTTCCTATGACCATGAGATCATGCGACTCACGGACATCGGAGGAGTGCCTACTGTGTATCAAACGTCGCAACGTAACTGGGTGACTATAAAGGTGCTCTACAGGTATCTCCGATGGTGTTTGTTGAGTTGACATGGATCGAGACTGGGATTTGTTACTCCGTGTGACGGAGAGGTATCTTAGGGCCCACTCGGTAATACAACTTCACAACAAGCCTTGCAAGCAACTGTGGCTAAAGTGTTAGTCACGGGATCTTGTATTACGGAACGAGTAAAGAGACTTGCCGATAACGAGGTTGAACTAGGTATGGTGATACCGACGGTCGAATCTCGGGCAAGTAACATACCGAAGAACAAAGGGAACGTCATACGGGATTAACTGAATCCTTGACATAGAGGTTCAACCGATAAAGATCTTCGTAGAATATGTAGGAACCAATGTGGACATCCAGGTCCCTCCATTGGTTATTGACCGTCGAGGTGTCTCGGTCATGTCTACATAGTTCTCGAACCCGCAGGGTCTGCACACTTAAGGTTTGGTGACGTTTCGGTAGTATAGATTTATGTATGGTGGTGACCGAAGTTTGTTCGGAGTCCTGGATGAGATACCGGACGTCACGAGGAGCTCCAGAATGGTCCGGAGGTAAATATTGATATATAGGAAGTCCTGTTTTGGTCGCCAGAAAAGTTCCGGGCTTATCGGTAGTGTACCGGGAGTGCCGGTAGTGTACCGGGAGACCTCCGGGAGGGGTATTTCGACCCAAGAGGCTTCATGGGCTGTGGGAGAGTGAATATCAGCCCTTAGTGGCCTGGTGGAAACTCCCACACAAGGCCCATGTGGCTAGAGAAGAAAACCCAATAGGAAAAGGTGGAAAAAAAAGGCAAAAAAGGTGAATCCTAGTCCTACTAGGATTGGAGGTGGCCTCCACCTCCTCCACCTAGTTCGGCCGAAGCCTCCAAGGCTTGGAGGCCAAAGCTGCCTCCTCTCCTCCTCTCCTCCTATATATACTAGTAGATTTCTAGGGTTTTGCACTTGATTTTCAGCCACGTGCAACCCTAATCTCTAGTGCATAGTTTCTCCTCTAGATTGGATTTCTGCAGTGCTGAGGCGAAGCCCTGCCGGAATTGCTCCACCACCATCGCCGGAGCGGCGTCACGCTGCCGGCGAACTCTTCTACCTCTCCGCTTTCTCTTGCTGGATCAAGACGGCGGAGATCGTCATCAAGCTGTACGTGTGCTGAACGCGGAGGTGCCGTTCATTCGGCGCTAGATCAGAAGGATCGTGATCAAGTTCGTGGGACGGATCGTGATCAAGTTCGCGGGACGGATCGTAATTGGATCACGGGACGCACGACGATTTGGATCGTGAAGACGTTCGACTACACCAACCGCGTTACTTAACGCTTCCCGCTTAGCGATCTATAAGGATACGTAGATCCATTCTCCCTCTCGTACATGCTCATCACCATGGATAGATCTGCGTGTGCGTAGGAAATTTTTTGTTTCCCATGCAACGTTCCCCAACAGTACGATAAAGAGAGAGGCCGTATGTACGTGACGTACCCCGATGAGTAGAGGACCTGGTCGTGATCTTGGGCAGCTTGATAGTGTCATCGCAACTGCTTTTATCGTTTGATTTCCTCCGTAGCTGGACCCTGTGTTCCTCTTGATATTATGAATTGAGTGACATTGTAATTTAACATGTGACAAGTGTAAGCCAATCTTGTATGCTCTTCCTTTCTGTAATGTATGTTGTGATAATGCTTATCTTGCTAACGGCAAGATGCGCTTCTACCCTTTGCGAGACCTTCGTGCCTTAAATGGATAGACGCGCGTCTTAAAGTTGAGTCTTCCTTGGGCCGCTGCTGTGCTTCGAGGGACTACCACCGCGACCCGCCGTGCTCGCTTCCCCGGCCCTCTCTCTCTAATAGGTGCTCGAAGGTTGCCCCGCGCTTCCCTGCTTCCTTCCCTTCTCCCTCTCTCTGACCTTCTCCTCTATCCATGCTCACCTGCAGGAGCTCCCATGGCTGCCGTTGTTGAAGCTCTGTTCCTCCCCTGCCTCGGATCCATCGGGATCGAGCTCATGAGCGCCCCCCTGTTGACCTTCCAGCCGCTCCGTCCATCGTGCACCGCATGTCGGTGAGAACCCCAGCAAGCTGCATCTTCCCATGCCCCTCTCCACTTGCTTTCCTTGGCGTCTCCTCCTCGGTCCATCTCTCCCTCTCTTACCTTTTCTCTCTCTCTATTCCTCTTGTCAGGAAACAACCAGGGCCATGGACAGGAGCTCGTCACGCTATGGAGCTCCGCCACTAGCTCGTGCATCCCCTGCCTCTCCGCGAGCACAGCCAAGTGTTCTCTCGTCAGGTTCGCTCGAGCTGTCGTTCAGTCTCTGTTTCGTTTTCAGTTTTGTACAGTCAACGAGAGTGCATGGTTTATCTCGCGAAACGTCAACATTTTATCATAATTATTTCCTAGGAGAACTGGTCATCATCGCTAGTACTAAGCCAAGGGGTCTGGTGTGTTCGAATCCCAGATGCACCTAATTTCTTTTGCCTTTTATTCTGCTGTTGGTTCAGATTTGCTCTAGTCTGCATTATGCACATGAACTCATGTCAAGTCCTAGTGGCTGGCTAGTTGTTGCCTGGTAGATCACGGATCAAATCCGCATGGCCACATCTATTATTTTTTTACCCTTGTTTTGCATCACAGATTCCAGCTCTACAAATTCTTTAATCTTTTTCTATTCTGCCCAGTCTTACATAGTTTATCCCTTTTCAAAGGCCCGCAACTTTCAAACTGTGCATCCTACAATTTTTGTGCTATATATGGTTCTTAATCAGCTTCCTATGTACTATATATTATTGCCATTTACATCCCTGTTTAAATTTGCTAGCATATTGCAATCTCCAATTAAAAGAGCATCATGACATGAATGGCAGCATATGTTAAAAACATGTTGTAATTTTGAACATGCATAACTTTTGATCCATGACTCCTTTATAAGTGATCTAAATATGTAATTGGGTCTATGTGATGCCCATTTTCATAATATCCATTTTTTTCATCCATGGTAAAAGGTTTAATCGGTGTTTGATTTAAATTTGCATAAATGCCATGTTAAAATGATTTATTTCATAACTATAAAACCGTAGCTCCGATAAAAATGTTTTATATATGTAACTTGCCTAAAAAAACGTGTAGAATCTCATGCCACACTTTATTTCCATGTTTAAAAAATATAAATATGATTATTTCAGATCTGAACCAATTTCGAAATTAACATGTGAGGTCGTTTATGAAATACTATAAGTTGTTTTCGACTTCATTTAAGATACCTAGATACATAGTTTACTTATGCTTCATCTCTTGTCATGTTTAACAACATTTAATATTGTCGTGTACCTAACAAGAATGAACTAAATAATTCGAACGTAGAGTTTCGTCAATATGCAACTCGTTGCATATCGAGCTTCACTTTAATGTGTAGTAGTTGTTGGATGTGATTTGCCATGCCTTGCATATTTAAACCGAACATGCATCATATTTGTTTGCGCATCGTGTCATGCATATGTGTGGTGTATCTTGTGTTGATTGTTTGTTTCAAATTGCTTCTTCTCGATAGAGTTCCGAAAGGGTTCCGAGTGTGAGGATTTGTTTGACTACGTTGGTTCGTCTTCTTCATGGACTCGATCTTCTTCCGAGCGGGATCTCAGGCAAGATGACACATTTCCCTGGATACCATTACTATCATTGCCATGCTAGTTGTTGTTGGAAATATGTCCTAGAGGCAATAATAAATTAGTTATTATCATATTTCCTTGTTCATGATAATCGTTTATTATCCATGCTATAATTGTGTTGATCGGAAACTCAGATACATGTGTGGATACATAGACAACACCATATCCCTAGTATGCCTCTAGTAGACTAGCTCATTAATCAAAAGATGGTTAAGGTTTCCTAGCCATGGACATGAGATGTCATTTGATAACGGGATCACATCATTAGGAGAATGATGTGATGGACAAGACCCAAACTACAAACGTAGCATATGATCGTGTCAGTTTATTGCTACTGTTTTTTGCATGTCAAGTATATGTTCCTATGACCATGAGATCATGCAACTCACAGACATCGGATGAGTGCCTTGTGTGTATGAAACATCGCAACGTAATTGGGTGTCTATGAAGGTGCTCTACAGGTTTCTCCGAGGGTGTCTCTTAAGTTGGCATGGATCAAGACTAGGATTTGTTACTCCGTGTGACAGAGAGGTATCTCAGGGCCCACTCGGTAATACAGCCTCACAATACGCCTTGCAAGCAATGTGACTAAGTATTAGTCACGGGATCTTGTATTACGAAACAAGTAAAGAGACTTGCCAGTAACAAGGTTGAACTAGGTATGGAGATACCGACGATCGAATCTCTGGCAAGTAACATACCGAAGAATAAAGGGAACATCATACGGGATTAACTGAATCCTTGACATAGAGGTTTGACCGATAAAGATCTTCGTACAATATGTAGGAACCAATATGGGCATGCAGGTCCCGCTATTGGTTATTGACCGTAGAGGTGTCTCGGTCATGTCTACATAGTTCTCGAACCCGCAGGGTCTGCACACTTAATGTTTGGTGACGTTTCGGTAGTATAGAGTTATGTATGGTGGTGACCGAAGGTTTTTTGGAGTCCCGGATGAGATCCCGGACATCACGAGGAGCTCCGAAATGGTCCGGAGGTAAAGATTCATATATAGGAAGTCCTATTTTGGTCGCCGAAAAAGTTTCGGGCTCATCGGTAGGGTACCGGGAGTGCCGGTAGTGTACCGGGAGACCATTGGGAGGGGTATTTCGACCCAAGAAGCTACATAGGCTATGGGATAGTAAATACCAGCCCTTACTGGGCTGGTGGAAATCCCACACAAGGCCCATGAGGCTGGAAATAAAAGCCCAAAGAGAAAAGGTGGAAAAAGGCAAAAAATAGGGTGAATCCTAGTCCTACTAGGATTGGAGGTGGATTCCACCTCTCCCACTTGATTTGGCCGACCCAATTGCTGGTCCTTTGAGGGACAAGCCTCCTCCTCTCTTCCTCTTATATATACTAGAGGTTTTAGGGTTTTTTGGCACCATATTTTAGCGATGTGCTACCCGTTCCTCCATTGCATAGTTTCTCCTCTAGATCATATTTGTGCAGTGCTTAGGCGAAGCCCTGACGGAATAGCTCCACCACGATCGCCGAAGCACCGTCACGCTGCCGGAGAACTCTTCTACCTCTCTGCTCCCTCTTGCTGGATCAAGAAGGCGGAGATCGTCATCAAGTTGTACGTGTGCTGAATGCGGAGGTGCCGTTCGTTCGGCGCTAGATCGGAAGAACCGTTATCTAGATCGTGAGAAGGATCGTGATGAGATTGCGGGACGGATCATGATGAGTTCACGGGACAGATCATGATCAAGATCGTGAGACGGATCGTGATGAGATCGCGGGATGGATTGTGATGAGATCGCGGGACGGATCGTGATGAGATCGCAGGACGCTCGGCGATTTGGATCGCGAAGATGTTCGACTACACCAACCACGTTTCTTAATGCTTCCCGCTTAGCGATCTACAAGGGTATGTAGATCCACTCTCCCTCTCGTAAATGCTCATCAGCATGGATAGATCTGCGTGTGCGTAGGAATTTTTTTGTTTTCCATGCATCGTTCCCCAACAGTGGTATCAGAGCTAGGTCTATGTGTAGATGAGATCTCGAGTATAACACAAAAGGTTTGTGGGCGTTGATGCTTAGATTGCTTCCTCTCTTTGTCGGATTTTGGTTCAGAGGTATTGTGAGATGAAGCGGCCCGGACCAACATTACTCATACGCTTACGAGAGACCGGTTCCCTCAACCTCAACTTGTTGCATAGATGGCTTGCGGATGACAGTTTCTCTCACTTTAGTTGGATCGGATTCGACAAAGACGGTCCTTGAGAAGGTTGAAAAGCAACTAGTGTATCAACTAGTGTATACCCATAGCAGCCACGTAAAACATGCAACAACAATTAGAGGACGTCTAACTTGTTTTTGCAGGGTATGTTGTGATATGATATGGCCAATTACATGATGTGATATATGTGATGTATGAGATGATCATCTGATGTATAGATTATCACGACTTGCATGTCGTTGAGTACGGCAACCGGCAGGAGCCATAGGGTTGTCTTTAATTATTGTATGACCTACGTGTCAATCATTAAGCACTACGGTAGCAATAGTAGTAGAAGCATGTTGGGCGCGACAAACCCCGATGGCGACACGTTGATGGATATCAAGATGACGGAGATCATGGTGTCGTGCCGGTGACGATGGAGATCATGCCGGTGCTTTCATGATGGAGATCAAAAGCACAAGTTCATGGCCATATCATGTCACTTATGATTTGCATGTGATGTTAATCCTTTTATGCACCTTGTTTTTCTTAGGACGACGGTAGCATTATAAGGTGCTCCCTCACTTAATTTCAAGATAAATTGTGTTCTCCCCGAGTGTGCACCGTTGCGAAAGTTCGTCGTGTTGAGACACCACGTGATGATCGGGTGTGATAGACTCTACGTTCACATACAACGGGTGCAAGCCAGTGTTGTACATGCAGAACACTCAGGTTAAACTTGGCGAGCCTAGCATGTACAGACATGGCCTCGGAACACAGGAGACTGAAAGGTCGAACATGAGTCATATAGTAGATATGATCAACATAATGATGTTCACCATTGAAGCCACCTCAACTCATGTGATGATAGGACTTGAGTTGGTGAATTTGGATCATGTGTCACTCAGATGACCTGAGGGATGTCAATTTGAGTGGGAGTTCTTAGGTAATATGATTAATTGAACTCATTATCATGAACATAGTCAAAGTGTCTTTGCAAATTATGTTGTAGATTACTAGCTCACGCTGTAGCTCCCTTGTATTTTTATATGTTCCTAGAGAAAGAGAGTTGAAAGATAATGGTAGCAATATTGCAGACTAGGTCCGTGATCTGAGGATTGTCCTCATTGCTGCACAGAAGGCTTATGTCCTTGATGCACCGCTCGGTGCGCCAACCCCTCCAGCGTCGTTTGTAGATGTTGTGAACATCTGACAGGCACGTTCTAATGACTACTTGATAGTTTAGTGCGTCATGCATTACGACTTAGAATTGAGGCTCCAAAACTTTTTGAACGTCACGAAACATATGGATGTTTCTAAGAGCTGAAAATAGGATCTCAGGCTCGTGCCCGTGTTGCGAGATATGAGATCTCCAACAAGATTCTTTGCCTGCAAGATGAAAGAGAATAGATCAATCGTTGAGCATGTGCTCAGATTGTCTGGGTGCTACAATCGCTTGAATCAAGTGGGAGTTGATCTTTCAGATAAGACAGTGATTGATATAGTTCTCCAAGTCACTGTCACTAAGCTACTAGAACTTGGTGATGAACTATAAAATGCCAGGGACAGAAATAATGATCCCTGAGCTATTCGCGATGTTTGACACCGCGAAGGTAGAAATCAAGAAGGAGCATCAAGTTTTGATGGTTAGTAAAACCACTAGTTCCCAGAAGGCAAGGGCAAGGAGGAAACCTTCATGGATGACAAGTCAGTTGCTGCTCTAGTGAAGCAACCCAGAGTTGAACCCAAACCTGAGACTAAGTGCTTCGATTATGAGGAGAGTGGTCGCTGAAGCGAAACAACCCTAGATACTTGGTAGATAAGAAGGATGGCAACGTCGACAGAAGTATATTTGATATACGTGTGATTGATGTGTACCTTGCTAGTACTCCTAGTAGCACCTGGGTATTGAATACCGGTTCAGTTGCTAAATATTAGTAACTCGAAGTAAAAGCTACGGAATAAACGGAGAACTAACTAAGGGTGAGGTGACGATGTGTGTTGGAAATGTTTCCAAGGTTGATGTGATCAACATCACACGCTCTCTCTACCTTCGGGATTAGTGAAGAACCTAAATAAATGTTATTTGGTGTTTTGTGTTGAGCATGAACATGATTAGATCGTGTTTATTGCAACATGATTATTCATTTAAGTTAGAGAATAATGGTTATTCTGTTTACATGAATAATCCCTTCAATGGTCATGTACCCAGTGAGAATGGTTTGTTGAATCTTGATCGTAGTAATACACATGTTTTTGATGCCAAAAGATACAAAGTTAATAATGATAGTACCACATACTTGTGGCACTGCCGCTAAATGTCATATTGGTATAAAGCGCATGAAGAAACTCCATGCTGATGGATCTTTGGACTCATTCGATTTTGAATCGGTTGAGACATGCGAACCATGCCTTTTGGGCGAGATGACTAAGGACCCCCTTTTCCGGATTGATGGAGCGGGCAAGTGGTTTATTGGAAATGATACATGTTGATGTATGAAATCCAATGAGTCTTGTAACGTGCGGTGGATGTCGTTATTTTCTTACCTTCACTGATGATTTGAGTAGATATAGTGGATATTTACTAATGAAACACAAGTCTGAATCGTTTGAAAGGTTCAAGCAGATTCAGAGTGAAGTTTAAGATCATCGTGACAAGAAGATAAAGATGTCTACGATATGATCGTGGAGGTGAATATCTGAGTTACGAGTTTGGCATACAACTTTGGACAATGTGAAAGTCGTTTCACAACTCACGCCACCTGGAACACTATAGTGTGATGGTGTGTCCGAACGTCATAGTCGTGCTCTATTGGATATGGTGCTTGCTATGATGTCTCTTATCGATTTGCTACTATAGTTTTGGGGTTATGCATTAGAGACAACTACATTCACTTTAAATAGGGCACCATCTAAATCCGTTGAGATGACACCGTGTGAATTATGGTTTGATAGAAACCTAAGCTGTCATTTCTTGATGTTTGGGGCTGCGACGCTTGTGTGGAAAAAATGTTTTCACCTAATAAGCTCGAACCCAAAGCGGACAAATGCATCTTCATAGAATACCCTAAGAACAGTTGGGTATACCTTCTATCTCAGATCCAAGTGCAAAGTGTTTGTTGCTAAAAATGGGTCCTTTCTTGAGAAAGAGTTTCTCTCAAAAGAATTGAGTGGGAGAAAGATAGAACTTGATGAGGTTGTTAAACCTTTATTCAACCAGAGTGTAGCACAGCACAGGAAGATGTTCCTGTGAAGCCTACGTTAGTTGAAGAGGAAGTTAATGATGATGATCATGAAGCTTCAGGATCAAGTTACTATCGAACTTCGTAGGTCGACAAGGATGTGTACTGCTCCTGAGCAGTACAACAACCCTGTCTTGGAGGTCATATTGTTGGACAACGATGAACCTACGAGCTATGGAGAAGCGATGATGGGCCCGGATTCCGACAAATGGTTAGAGGCCATGAAATCCGAGAAAAGGATCCATGTATGAAACCCAAGTATAGACTTTGGTATACTTGCTCGTTGGACGGCAGGTCGTTGAGTACAAATGGATCTTTAAAATGAAGACAAACGCTGATGGTAAATGTCACCATTTGTAAAGCTCGATTTGTTGCAAAGAAGTTTGTGACAAGTTCAAGGAGTTGACTGCGATGAGACTTTCTCACTCGTAGCGATGCTAAAGTCTGTTGGAATTATGTTAGAAGTTGCTGCATTTTTCAATTATGAAATCTGGCAGATGGATGTCAAAACATCGTTTCCTTAATGGTTTAATTGAGGAAAGGTTGTATGTGATACAAGCAGAAAGTTTTGTCAGTTCTAAGGATGCTAAAAGGTGAGCAAGCTTCAGTGATCTTTCTATGGACTGAAGCAAGCATCTCGGAGTTGGAATATACACTTTGATGAGGTGATCAATTTTTTTGAAATTTATACAAAGTTTACGAGAAACTTGTATTTACAATAAAGTGAGTAGGAGCACTATAGAATTTCTGATAATTATATGTCGATGACATATTGTTGATCGGAAATAATGTAGAATTTCTGGAAAGCATAAACGGTTGTTTGAAAAGTGTTTTTCAAAGGAAGACCTGGATAAAGCTACCTAATTGTTAAGCATCAAGATCTATAGAGATAGATCAAGATCCTTGATGAGAGTTTCAATGAGTACATACCTTGACAAGATTTTGAAAGAGTTCAAAATGGATCAGTCAGAGAAAGAGTTCTCACCTGATTTGTAAGGTGTGAAGTTTAGTGAGACTCAAAGCTCGACCACGACAGAAGAAAGAGAAAGGACGAACGTCGTCCCCTATGCCCTAGCCATAGGCTCTGTATAGTATGCCATGCTATGTACCGCACCTGTGTGTGCCTTACCATGAGTCCGTCAAGGGGTACAAGAGTGACCCAAGAGTGGATCACTAGACAGCGGTCAAGATTATCCTTAGCAACTCAAAGACTAAGGAGATGTTTCTCGATTATGGAGGTGATAAAGAGTTCGTCGTAAAGAGTTACGTCGATGCAACCTTTAACACCAATCTGGATGACTCGTAGTAGCAATCTGGATATGTATAGTGGAGCAGCCATTTGGAATAGTACCAAGTGGAGTGTGGTAGCAGTGTTTATGGTTTGACATAAAGATTTGCAAAGTACACACGGATCTGAATGTCGCAGACCCGTTGACTATAAGACCTCTCTCACATGCAAAGCATAATCGAGCCCCAGAACTCATTGGGTGTTAGATTCATAACAATGCGAATCGCATAGTGATGTGAACTAGATTATTGACTCTAGTGCAAGTGGGAGACTGTTGGAAATATGCCCTAGAGGCAATAATAAATTAGTTATTATCATATTTCCTTGTTCATGATAATCGTTCATTATCCATGCTATAATTGTGTTGATCGGAAACTCAGATACATGTGTGGATACATAGACAACACCATGTCCCTAGTATGCCTCTAGTAGACTAGCTCATTGATCAAAGGATGGTTAAGGTTTCCTAGCCATGGACATGAGATGTCATTTGATAACGGGATCACATCATTAGGAGAATGATGTGATGGACAAGACCCAAACTACAAATGTAGCATATGATCATGTCAGTTTATTGCTACTATTTTCTGCATGTCAAGTATATGTTCCTATGACCATGAGATCATGCAACTCACAGACATCGATGAGTGACTTGTGTGTATCAAACATCGCAACGTAACTGAGTGGCTGTAAAGGTGATCTACAGGTATCTTCGAGGGTGTCTGTTGAGTTGGCATGGATCAAGACTGGGATTTGTTACTCCGTGTGAGGGAGAGGTATTTCAGGGCCCACTCGGTAATACAACATCACAATAAGCCTTGCAAGCAATGTGACTAAGTGTTAGTCACGGGATCTTGTATTACGAAACGAGTAAAGAGACTTGCCGGTAACGAGGTTGAACTAGGTATGGAGATACCGATGATCGAATCTCGGGCAAGTAACATACCGAAGAACAAAGGGAACATCATACGGGATTAACTGAATCCTTGACATAGAGGTTCGACCGATAAAGATCTTCGTAGAATATGTAGGAACCAATATGGGCATCCAGGTCCCGCTATTGATTATTGACCGTAGAGGTGTCTCGGTCATGTCTACATACTTCTCAAACCCGCAGGGTCCGCACACTTAAGGTTTGGTGACGTTTCGGTAGTATAGAGTTATTTATGGTGGTGACCAAAGGTTGTTTGGAGTGCCGTATGAGATCTCGGACGTCACAAGGAGCTCCGGAATGGTCCGGAGGTAAAGATTCATATATAGGAAGTCCTATTTTGGTCGCCGAAAAAGTTTCGCGCTCATCGGTAGTGTACCGGGAGTGCCGGTAGTGTATCGGAAGACCATCGGGAGGGGTATTTCGACCCAAGAGACTACATGGGCTGTGGGAGAGTAAATACCAGCCCTTAGTGGGCTGGTAGAAACCCCACACAAGGCCCATGAGGCTGGGAATAAAAGCCCAAAGAGAAAAAGGTGGAAAAAGGCAAAAAATAGGGTGAATCCTAGTCCTACTAGGATTGGAGGTGGATTCCACCTCTCCCACTTGATTTGGCCGACCCAATTGCTGGTCCTTTGAGAGCCAAGCCTCCTCTTCTCTTCCTCTTATATATACTAGAGGTTTTAGGGTTTTTTGGCACAAGATTTTAGCCACGTGCTACCCGTTCCTCCAATGCATAGTTTCTCCTCTAGATCATATTTCTGCAGTGCTTAGGCGAAGCCCTGCCGGAATAGCTCCACCACCATCGCCGGAGTGCCGTCATGCTGCCGGAAAACTATTCTACCTCTCCGCTCCCTCTTGCTGGATCAAGAAGGCGGAGATCGTCATCAAGCTGTGCGTGTGCTGAACGCGGAGGTGTCGTCCGTTCAGCGCTAGATCGGAAGAACCGTGATCAAGATCGTGAGACGGATCGTGATGAGATCGCGGGACGATCGTGATGAGTTCACGGGATAGGTCATGATCAAGATTGTGAGACGGATCGTGATGAGATCGCGGCACGGATCGTGATGAGATCGTGGGACGCTCGGCGATTTGGATCGCGAAGATGTTCAACTACACCAACCGCGTTTCTTAACGCTTCCCGCTTAGCGATCTACAAGGGTATGTAGATCCACTCTCCCTCTCGTAAAAGCTCATCACCATGGATAGATCTGCGTGTGCGTAGGAAATTTTTTGTTTCCCATGCATCATTCCCCAACAGTTGTCTCGTTTTTATCGTTATGTCTTGCTACCTACCACTTGTTTGTAAAGCCTCCCAACATTGCCATGAAAGCCTTTAACCCCTCCACATCCCAGCAAACCTTTGTTTGGCCATGTTACCGCTTGCTCAGCCCTTTTTATAGCATTTCTAGCTGCAGGTGCAATTGCTTCCATGTGTCAACATGGACATTCTTTTGTTATATCACAATATTATTGCTATTTAATCTAATGCACATATATACTTGGTAAAGGGTGGAAGGCTTAGCCTTTTTCTCGGTGTTTTGTTCCGCTCTGGCCGTCCTAGTTATTTGTGAACCGGTGTTAAGTTCCATAATTGAGCGCTCCTAACATGCTCGGGGTTGTTATGGGGACCCCCTTGATTTTCGTTTTAGGATAAAACTTGGCTGGCAAGGCCCAACTTTGGTACTACATTTGCCCATCATAATAATACTGATCACCTTATTAAAGCATAGAAGGTTGCCCCCTCATGGATTAATTTAACATAATACAGGGGGGCAGTGCTGCTGGTGCTGGTCCAAAACAGAGCCGTGTGTGGGGCCAACCCGGGGCAACTCGGGAGATTTCTATCAGGCCACTGTACGCTGCGCTCATCCGGTTGTGCCCTGAGAACGAGATACGCGGCTCCTATCGGGATTGTCGGCACGTCGGGCGTCCTTGCTGGATTTGTTTTACCTTTCTCGAACGTCTTGAGTGAGGAATTCCGATTATTCTTCGGGCTATCTCGAGGTGTTGGATTTCCTTTGGAATTGCCTAGGAAGATCACAAGATCTGTGGTTGAGGTTGTTCCCGCTGAGTGTGGTTAATTTGTGATGGATGAGTTGGAGCACCCGTACAGGGTTGAATCTTTTTGAGAAGCCGTGCCCGCAGTTATGTGGCAACTTGGATAATTTTCTTAACATCCGGTCATAGCAAACTTGAAGTAAACTCTAATAAAATACACCAACTATGTGCATAACCGTGACTGTCTCTTCTCGTGAGTCCTTATCCATAAGAGAACACAGTGGGGTTATGTTTAACGTAAGTAGGTGTTCAGGATCACTTAGTAATCATTGCTAGTTCACGTTCGTTATGCGTAGACCATCATACTTTAATTTCTGTATTCGTAAGTTAGCCACTCAAATAAATGCTTAGTCGCTTGCTGCAGCCTCACCACTTAACCATACCTTACCTATTAAGCTTTAATAGTCTTGATACCCTTGGAAATGAGATTGCTGAGTCCCTGTGGCTCACAGATTACTACAACAACAGTTGCAGGTACAGGTAATGTGATGATTTGATGTGAGCGTGTTGCTTGATTTGATTTGGAGTTCTTCTTCTTCTTCATCATCAATCTTGGATGGGTTCCACGCGGCAGCCTGGGATAGCAAGGGTGGATGTCATTTTATTGTTTGATTTCGTTCGTAGTCGGACCCTGCTCTTCTGTATGATGATTGAGTATGTTATTGTATTGATGTGACTCTGATGTAGCTTGTGGCGAGTGTAAGCCAATTCCATATACTCATCTCTTCTGTACATGTACTTGTAATGATATCCATTCTTGTGAACGCATCGAGATGCGCTTCTATCCCTGTCGAGGCCCTCGTGCCGAAATAAGGATAGGACCGCATCTTGGGCGCCTCACAAGGGATAGAAGAGCATCTTGTCGTTAGCAAGATAAGCATCATCACAACATACAGTACAGAAAGGGAGAGTATACAAGATTGGCTTACACTCGCCACATGCTAAATTACAATGTCACTCAATTCATAACATCAAGAGGAACACAGCGTCCGGCTACGGACGAAAACAAACGATAAAAGCAGTTGCGATGACACTATCAAGCTGCCCAAGATCACGACCAGGTCCTCTACTCATCGGGGTACGTCACATACATACGGCCTCTCTCTTCATCGTACTCCCATTGCAGCTGGGTAAGATCATCCTGAACACAATTATCTGCACCTGTACCCGGATTGTTGTAGTAAACTGTGAGCCACAGAGGACTCATCTATCAAGTACCCGGGTGCCAAGACTATTTAAGCTTTAGGTTGGAAGGGGTGATGTTTAGTTTGCAGCAGCACTAAGCATTTAGGGTGGCTAGCTTACGTAACAAGAATGTAAAGTGACTGGTCTACGTTAAGCGGTCGATTCTAACTTAATCTCTATGAGATCCTAAACACGTGCTTACCTCAATCATAACCCCACCGTGTCCTCTCTCGGATCATGTTCACGAGCAGAGACAATCACAGTTACTCACACAGTTGGTGTATTTTAATTAGAGTTTACTTCAAGTTTACTAGAACCGGGTGTTAAACAAATCTCCAAGTTGCCACATAACCACGGGCATGACTTTCCGAAAGATTTAACCCTGCAGGGGTGCTCCAACTAGTCCATCACAAATAACCACACTCTGTGGGAATCCCAACACCTCGAGAAAACCCGAAGAAAGTCAGAGTCCACACGCAAGACATTCGATAAAGGTAAAACAAATCTAGCAAGACCACCTGACGTGTCGACGAACCCGATAAGAGCACTTGTCATGCCCAAGATGCGCGCCTATCCATTTAAGGCACGCGGGCCTCGCAAGGGATAGAAGCGCATCTTGCCGTTAGCAAGATAAGCATCATCACAACATACATTACAGAAAGGGAGAGTATACAAGATTGGCTTACACTCGCCACATGCTAAAATACAATGTCACTCAATTCATAACATCAAGAGGAACATAGGGTCCGGCTACGGACGAAAACAAATGATAAAAGTAGTTGTGATGACACTATCAAGCTGCCCAAGATCACGGCCAGGTCCTCTACTCATCGGGGTATGTCATGTACATACGGCCTCTCTCTTCATCGTACTCCCATTGCAGCTGGGTAAGATCATCCTGAACAAAATCATTTGCACCTGTACCTGGATTGTTGTAGTAAACTGTGAGCCACAGAGGACTCAGCTATCAAGTACCCGGGTGCCAAGACTATTTAAGTTTTAGGTTGGAAGGGGTGATGTTTAGTTTGCGGCAGCACTAAGCATTTAGGGTGGCTAGCTTACGTAACAAGAATGTAAAGTGAGTAGTCTACGTTAAGCGGTCTATTCTAACTTAATCTCTATGAGATCCTAAACACCTGCTTACGTCAATCATAAGCCCACTGTGTCCTCTCTCGGATCATGTTCACGAGCAGAGACAATCACGGTTACTCACACAGTTGGTGTATTTTAATTAGAGTTTCCTTCAAGTTTACTAGAACCGGGTGTTAAACAAATCTCCAAGTTGCCACATAACCGCGGGCACGGCTTTCCGAAAGATTTAACCCTGCAGGGGTGCTCCAACTAGTCCATCACAAATAGCCACACTCCATGGGAATCCCAACACCTCGAGAAAACCCGAAGAAAGTCAGAGTCCACATGCAAGACATTCGATAAAGGTAAAACAAATCCAGCAACACCACCCGACGTGTCGACGAACCCGATAAGAGCCGCGTATCACGTTCTCAGGACACGACCGGATGAGCGCAACGTACAATTGCCTGATAGAAATCTTCCGAGTTGCCCCGGGTTGGCCCTGCACATGACTCTGGTTTGGACCAACACTCATGAGGAGCACTGGCCCGGGGGTTGATTAAATTATCCACGGGGTTGCAAAGCCCTATGCAAGTTCATGAAGTTATTAGCAAATGTAGTACCAATGTTGGGTCTTGCCAGAACAATTTTAATCTCAACTGAATAAACACGGGGGTCCCCATAACAACCCCAAGCGTGTTAGGAGCGCAAAATATGGAAAACATAACACCGGTAACAAGGAACTAATGGCGGTAACAGCGGAACAAATCACTTAGCAAAAGGCCAAGCCTTCCACCAATACCAGATATATATATGCACTCAATTAAATAACACAATTTATTGTGATAACCAATCCATGTTATCACATGGAGCAACCTGCACCTGCAACTAAGAACACTATAAGAGGGGCTGAGCAGCAGTAACTTAGCCAATCAAAGTTTGCTAGGATGTGGAGGTTAGAAGCTGTCATGGCAACATGGGGGCTGATATCAACAGGTAGGTAGCGCAATTGTAACGATAAGAGCGAGAAATTAGCAAGCAAAGATAGTATTGGGATCCGGGTACGATCATCTTGCGTGTTGGTTCTTCAGCGGAACAAGTAGCGGGATCGTCGTAGTGATACTCTCCAGGGTCCTCGAACTCGGTATCGACATTCGCGTCTACCCAAGAGAAACATCAAATAAAAAACCAACCAAGGTTCAATGCACAACCAAGATGATGCATGATTCATTTAATGAAGAATTTAACATGACAATCCAATTCTAGTCAAGTTTCACATGCAAAGTTTGTATATTAGTGAATCTGGACAGAACCTCATGTTAAGTTATTTAGACATGCATGAACATGGAAAATATGGATGCATCATCGAGAATCGATGGAAATGCATATAAGGATCGCAAGAAACGGAGCTACGGTTCTCGAGATACGTTCATGACAAGGTACGGAAGCAAAACACAAGACCACCAATACCTGGGCTAATTCTTGGCATTCCAAGGTAGCCACTGGATAGATGATGAAAAATCAATCACAATAGGCTCAAGAACCAATCAATTCCATGGAGTATAGCTCCCACAAGTCACAAAATAAAATAACACCCAATCTGTCACAAAACAGCAACATAGCAATTTGAAAAGCTCACAACTAGAGCTACAGGATTCTTACAGCCACAACCAAGACATGGACAGAATCTACTCAACACCCACATCAATTTATCCAACTATGCAAACAGCAAAATAGCCACACATCACTATGCATGTATCAAACAAGTTGGCATGATGAATCAGTTTTTTCAGGGACTTGGTGAAAATTCCAGTTTTCTGGAATCTGGGTTAATAAAGTAGCAAGTTCACATCACTAATTAAATATGCTAGAGAGCTCCTATTGGCACGAAAATTAACAAGATGGTATATGACAATATCTATTATAAATAACTAACACTAAGCATAAGCAAATTCTAACCACATCACTAGTTACAACCCACTCTACCTGGCAAAACAATAACAACAGATTTCCCAGATGTCATTTTTAAGCAGGCTGAACAGAAACAGAAAGTAGCTTACTAAACAGCTTGGTTCCCACTTATCTGGTGACTTATCATAAATAACAAAAATACTGGGACATTCCTAGCAACTTTGACTAACAAACTCATGCTGGCAAGAACTTAAAATCATGCATGGATTAATTCACAATAAAAAGACAAAAGGGCATCACAGCATAAAAATGCAGTTTTGTCAAGTTGCCCCAAAGTCAAATCTGACTTCTCATGTGCATACATGGGTTGATTCTACCCCCAAATCATTACTCATACCCATATGCTTGTATGGAACAAGGGGGAGAAATGCTAGGTCGAAATTAAGCCTCCCTAGTCATGAGTGACTTATGTCCCTTATGCAACTTGATGAAAATGGCCCCAAATGACATGGGTTCTATCTATAAATGTTGGAAGAGTTTAAATAGCATCTTAGGGACATGATATCATGGCATAGCATCATTTGCAAGGATGAAACTAACTAGAAGAGAAACTATGCTCATGCACATAAGAGAAACCTACACATGGAGCTACTTGTCACTTGCTCTCACTACACCACTATTCACAACAAACCTACACATGCACATGCACTACCAAAGCAATCTACACCACCACACCTAGGTTTAGATGCACACATACACATCCATATATGCACATATGCACAAGTGCATACATGCACATACACATGCACATAGGGTGCACCCACACCTACACCTACTTGCACACACACACACAAGCACTCACAAACCACACACATTCACACAAGTGTGTGTATGCCTAACATACACATACACACACTACACTAAGCACACACACACACACAACACAAAACCACACATGTGTATATGCCTTAGGCATACACACACACACACACACTACACCACATATGTGTGCATGCATAGCATGCACACACTCTACCACTACACCACACACACACAACCTGCCTACAACACACACACAAACACACTATGGCAAGAAAAGCAAAACACCCACACCTATCTCTATGCACATAGGTACACATACACCTAGTGTATGCATACACTTGCACATACACACTCACACACACACATGCGTATACATACATATGCACACTACATTAAGCCACACAACAGAAAAAAGGACTTTGGCTCCTACACATACATACATACACACATGTTGCAAATAAAAGAAAACGAAAGAGAAGAAAGAAAAAAAGGAAACAACAAAAAGGGGGGAAGGGGGATCGAACCCCTGACCTGGTGGTCAGTTTTCCCGAGCCGGTTGCCACTGCGCTACACGATTGAGTGTTAACAGAGGGAAAGGCTCTCTGCACTAATACACGTGCACACTCTCTACAGTGACGAAACTGAAGAAAAACAGAGCACTGCGACGACAGACAACGGCGGCGGCGATTCCGGCGATCCCATGGCAAAACTGGCAACGCCAACGCTCTGACTCACAGAGGGATCATCTATGAACTCATTCCCCTGCCCACCTCGCGGTGAAGAGGAAGGATTTGAGCGGCAGAAGCTCATCTTGCTACCGGTGGCTGCATACGCGGCGGCGACCAACTCGAGCTACGCACGGAGGAGAAGGCCTGCGGGGACTGACGGCTCACCTTGGGGGAAGGCGGTGACGAGCCGGTCACGATGGAGGCGACGGAGGGGAAGGAGATGGCCGGAGACGTCACAGGGGAAGGAGACGGCGGAGCAGGGCTTCTGGCGATGACGGGACCCTCGCTGCAGAGCTCTTCCGGAGCCCCTAGCGACGGGAATGGAACGGTGGGAGGACCCACACACTCCACGCCATCGCCACCGAGGACAAAACCCACCAGAGACGCGGCGACGACGGCAACGAGGACCCGCGGACATGGCAAACTTACTCTGAACCTCTCTGAACTTACTTGGCAGGGGGAAAGCAGAGAGGAGGGAGAGAGATGAAGGGGAAGAAGATGGCTGCGGCGGCGGAGGGAGAGAGAGGAACCCTAGGCGGGGACGCACGCACGCCGAGGGGGGCTTTATACCCAGGAGCTGACAGCGACGGCGACGGAAAAGGACAGCGGAGCTCCTGCAGCACTTTAGTGACGAAGAAGGGGGAAAATGGGGCAGGTGACCGTCCTGCTACAGCTGGGCCGAGCCAGGGGCTCTCCTGGGCCGGAAGCCCAGTGCCCTGTTCTCACTTGAATAACAGGATTTTTCTGTTTTCATAAAACCAGCCACTCACAAGAAATTCCCAGGGCATAGAAAAGGTTTTTTTAGAGAAAACACAAATTTTTTGGTGAAAGAAATAAAGAGCCCTATTGAATAAAAATATTAGGTTGATTATTGCACAAGTTATTTTAATCTTTAATAAAAGGGCAGTCCCTATTTAAATGAAATTCAAAACCAAAACACCTCCAAATGACAAAAACACCAAGCTCAAAATCATAAGAATAATAGGGCCACCTTTTGGACATTTTTAATCAATTAAAACAACAAGTTAATTTTTCTCATATAATTAATAGGAAGAGATGGGAAGAAGAGGGTGGTTTTGAAAGATAGAAGAGAGGGGGAGGAAGAGGGTTGCACACATGGATCCACCACACCCAAACATCAACACACACAAGACACTCATGACTAACACATCATTCCAAGACACATGAAACCAACATGACCAGAAGTATGAAATGATGCAAGATGGAATGATGCATGAATGCAAACAACACATGGGTGACCACTTGCAAAACCATAACATAGCTCATGACATAAGTTCATACAATGGGGTTACATGCCAAATAAGGTAGGGACATCACTTGGGATGTCACAACTCTCCCACACTACAAGAGGATCTCGACCCGAGATCTAGGAACGAAAGAAGTCCGGAAATTCGGAATGGAGCAGTTCCTTGTGTTCCCAAGTAGCTTCTTTGTCAGAATGATGAGACCACTTCACCTTGAGGAACTTGATAGACTTGTTGCGAGTCTTACGCTCAGTTTCTTCAATAATTGCAACTGGGTGCTCACGATAAGAAAGATCCGCTTGAACATCGATGTCTTGGAGGTCAATGGTTCGCTCAGGAGTCTTGAAGCATTTCCGGAGCTGAAAAATATGGAAGACATCATGCACGTTTGCGAAATTTGGAGGAAGCTCAAGTTGATATGCAAGATCACCTCTTTTGTCAACAACTTTGAAAGGACCAACAAAACGAGGAGCCAACTTCCCTTTAATTCGAAATCGCTGCATGCCTCTCATGGGAGAAACTTTGAGATAGGAAAAATCACCCACTTGGAAAGAAACATCCTGATGTTTGCTATCATAATAGCTCTTCTGACGGGATTGAGCTGCTTTGAGGTTCTCACGAATGACGTGGCACATTTCCTCTCCTTCAGTGATTATGTCATTGCCCAATATCTGACGCTCACCGGTTTCAGACCAGTTAAGCGGGGTACGACACTTACTGCCGTAGAGAATCTCGAACGGGGCCTTGCCTGAACTAGCTTGAAAGCTATTGTTGTATGAGAATTAAGCATATGGAAGACAGTCTTCCCACTTCATGCCGAACGATATCACACAGGCCCTGAGCATATCTTCAAGAATCTGATTGACTTCCTCAACTTGACCACTTGTCTGCGGATGGAACGCCATGCTGAAACGGATCTTGCTACCCATAGCAGTCTGGTAGGACTCCCAAAACTTGGAATTAAAGAGACTTCCACGGTCAGAAGAGATGAGTTGAGGAATGCCATGCAAAGACACTATTCTTGACGTATACAACTCTGCAAGCTGAGCTGCCGAGATAGATTCCTTGACTGACAGGAAATGAGCAACTTTTGACAGCTTGTCGATAACCACAAAGATGGCATCATTGCCCCTCTTGGACTTGGGAAACCCAGTTACGAAATCCACTTGTCATGCCCAAGATGCGGTCCTATCCTTATTTGGCACGAGGGCCTCGACAAGGATAGAAGCGCATCTCGATGCGTTCGCAAGAATGGATATCATTACAAGTACATGTACAGAAGAGATGAGTATATGGAGTTGGCTTACACTCGCCACAAGCTACATCAGAGTCACATCAATACAACAACATACTCAAACATCATACAGAAGAGTAGGGTCCGACTATGGACGAAGACAAATGATAAAATGACATCCACCCTTGCTATCCCAGGCTACCGCGTGGAACCCATCCAAGACTAATGAAGAAGAAGAAGAACTCCAAATTAAATCAAGAAACACGCTCACGTTGAATCATCGCCTTACCTGAACCTGCAACTATTGTTGTAGTAATCTGTGAGCCAGAGGGACTCAACAATCTCATTTCCAAGGGTATCAAGACTATTAAAGCTTAATAGGTAAGGTATGGTTAAGTGGTGAGGCTGCAACAAATGCTTTATTTGGGTGGCTAACTTACGAGTACAGAAAGTAAAGTATGATGGTCTACGCATAATGGACGAGAACTAGAAATGATCACTAACTGATCCTGAACACCTACTTACGTCAATCATAACTCCACCATGTTCTCTTACAGATAAGAACTCACGAAAGAGACAGTCACGGTTACGCACACATTTAGTGTATTTTATTAGAGTTTACTTCAAGTTTGCTATGACCGGTGTTAAAAAAATTATCCAAGTTTGCCACATAACAACGAGCACGACTTCTCGAAAAGATTTAACCCTGCAGGGGTGCTCCAACTCGTCCATCACAAATTAACCACCCGCAGTGGGAATCACCTCAAGCACGGATCTCGTGACCATCCTAGGCAATTCCAAAGGAAATCCAACACCTCGAGATAGCTCGAAGAATAATTGGAACTCCTCACTCAAGACGTTTGAGAAAGGTAAAACAAATCCAGCAAGGCCTCCCGACGTGTCGACAATCTCGATAGGATCCGCGTATCTCGTTCTCAGGACACGGCGGATGAGCGAAACGTACAGTAACTGACATCCCGAGTTGCCCTAGGTAGCCCGCACAGTGCTCTAGTTTGGACCAGCACCAGCAGCACTGCCCCCCTGTATTTTGTTAAATTAATCCACGAGCGGGCGACCCTCTATGCTTTAAAAAGGTGATAATTTTCATTATGATGGGCAAATGTAGTAACAAAGTTGGGCCTTTCCAGACAAGTTTTATCCTAAAACGAAAATCAAGGGGGTCCCCATAACAACCCCGAGCATGTTAGGAGCGCTCATTTATGGAACATAACACCGGTTCACAAGTAACTAGGGCGGCAAGAGTGGAACGAAACACCAAGCAAAAGGCCAAGCCTTCCACCTTTACCAAGTATATATGTGCATTAAATTAAATAGCAGCAATAATGTGATATGACAAAAGATGTCCATGTTGACACATGGAAGCAATTGCACCTGCAGCTAGAAATGCTATAAGAAGGGTTGAGCAAACGGTAACATAGCCAAACAATGGTTTGCTGGGATATGGAAGGGTTAGAGGCTTTTCATGGCAATGTTGGGAGGCTTATCAAACGGGTGGTAGGTAGCGAAACATAACGATAAAAGACGAGACAACTAGCATGGCAATGATAGTAATGGTATCCAGGGAAATGTGTCATCTTGCCTGAGATCCTGCTCGGAAGAAGAATGAATCCATCAAGAAGACGTGCCAACATAGTCGAACGAATCCTCACACTCCGAACGCTTTCGGAACTGTATCGAGAAGAAGCAATCTGAACAAACAATCAACACAAGATACACCACAACATATGTAAGACACGATGCACAAAAAATATGATGCATGTACGGTTTAATATGCAATGCATGGCATGGCAAGAACAACAAACAACTACTACACATTAAGTGAAGTTCAATATGCAACGAGTTGCATATTGACGAAACTCCACGTTCGAATTATTTAGTTCGCTCTCGTTAGGTACTCATCAATATTAAATGTTGTTTAACATGGGTGGTCATGGCATAAGGCGGATATGGAATTAAGCAATTTTTAAATGGAGAGGGGCAACACACATATAAAAAAATAATAACTCTCCATATTATGATAAAGTGGTTAATGTTGTTTATCATGGCAAGAGGTGAAGCATGAACAACTATATCATCTAGGCATTTTAAATGGGGCCGAAAGCAACATATAGCATTTCCGAAACATCCCCATAAGCATAACATGAATCTGGTCCAGATCCGTCCTAACATAATTTTAGAGTTTTTAAACAGCAAAATAAATATCACTATGAGATTCTACACATTTTTCTAGTCAAGTTACATATGTGGAACATTTTTAACGGAGTTACGGTTCAAAAGTTATTAAACAATTCATATCGGCATGGCAATTACGCAAATCGATGCAAACAACAAGGTTAAACATTTTAAACATGTGTGAGAGTTGGTTATTGTGAATCTACACGAAATTCTAGTCATATTACATATATAAAGTTTTTACATATGATGCATGGCTGAAAAGTTATGATATGCATGGTCATTGAGGGGTTTTCTATAAACACACAATTAACAGGTTTAATAGTTAAATTTGCAAAAGGGAAAAAACCTAAACGGGCCGAAACTAACAGAGCCGAACATGACATAGGCGCTAAATAGCAATAATGCGCACTGGGCATCTAATAACTAAAACAAATAAAAAATAGAGAGGGGGGGGAATCTCACCATGGGCTAAGCCCAGGTCGGTGGGGGATGATGGGCCGGCTCGGCGCCCACTGCCTGGAGCGAGCGGGGGGGGGGGAGGGGGGCTAGGTCGTCGTTCTCCCGATGAGACGAGCTGGCGGTGGCGGCGAGGGTCCACGACGCCACGATGGGCGCGTCTGGCGGTGAGGGTTGCCGACGACGGACGGGAAGGGCAGATCCGACCGCAGGTCGCCGGATCTGGCCGGTCATGGTGCGCCATGGCATGGGCGAAGCTTTGGCGGCGGGCTGTTGCGACAGACGCGGGGGCTACGGGGTTTGCAGCGGCGGCGGCGGGGCAAACACGACGGCGGCCTCCGGCGAGGGGATGCGGGGCTAGAGGAGCTCCGGCGGGCTCCGGCGAAGGGGCCGGTCGATGGGAGGCGGGAGCTGGTGCGCACGACGCAGAGGAAGGAGCTGCGGGGTCGGCGGCTGCCTGGCAGCGGCGTACGGGCGGCGGCGTGGATCCTGGCCTAGGCGGGCCTCGGATGGGCCTGGCGGGCTGGCGGCGCTAGGAGGAGAGAGGAGGCACGGGAGTGGCGGCTGCTGGTTGGTCTGGCGCGGAAAACGAGGAGGGATTAGGGAGGAGGTCAAATTAGGAAGGGGAGGGGGGTAAAATAGGAAAAGAGGGCTAGGGTTAGCAGTTTTTGTCCGTTTTCGGACCTTCAGATCTCGATCCGACGGTCCGGAAGCTGAGGGGTCTAGGTGGGCTGCGTGGCGGTGTAGATGGGCTAGGGGGAGATGAGAGAGAATGGGACCCGTGGCACGGTGGTTTTAAAATACCGAAAACTTCCAACGATTACCGATGACCACACTGCTACGGATGACCGACGGGGTATTAAACGAACTCGGATCATGACGAAATTCGACAGGCGGTCTACATACGATATAACAAGACCACACGTCAAGTTTTGACCCAATCCAAGAATATTTTTGCGCGCACTTAAAAACTGTTTTATTTAAATGGTGCCGCGGGCGCGTGCGTGTGTGGTTTGTCTCGAAACGGGAAATGTCAAGAACGAAGAGAACCGGCGACTATGAACGGATGCAAGTTTTTGAAAACGGGTGATGATGCAATGCATATGATGCGAACGATGCGATGATGAATGCAACAACCAAAACAAAACACAGACGAGAACGGAAATAAAAGGGGAATCTTCTGGAATCTTCTTGAATGTCGGTCCCGGGCTGTCACAACTCTCCTCCACTACACGAGGATCTCGTCCCGAGATCTAGAATGAAAAAGGGGAAGAGGAAGAGCAAGAGGTAAAACTTAGTTGCTTCTTTGACAAAAGAATGAAACGAATGAATCTTGAAGGATGCAAAGAGATGAAGAATGACAAGAGGAACAAGCAAGAATTCACAAGAAATTTCGGCAGCACTTCGGTAGGAAAGAGAGGAAAAATTAGATATGATGGACAGAAATTGAAAGAGAGGCACCAAACTTCGGTTGGATTAGAATCAAAACTTCATAAGATGGAAGGATCAAGAAAGATTTCACAACACTCCGGTTAAATGAATAAGCAAGAAAGAACAAGATCTAGATACACAAGACGATGGATTGAAGAGAGCAACAACACAAGGCCTCCAGAACAAAAGAATAGAAGCTAGATCCTTGAAGAGAAGAGAACCGAGAAGAAATGATAACTTCTAGCACCAATGAATTTGAGAAGCATGAATGAACGGAGTTGTTGCAACACCAACAACGAAAAGAACAAGCTTACTGTGGACTTATGGAAAACATCTCCAAATTATGAGGTGACAACCTGCCACAATAGAAACAATTGATTGCTTGAGAGCAACAAGATATGCAGAATTTCTTTCACCAAGAAGAGGAGGAGAAAACTTGGATCATTTATGACACCATGATAGCAACAATCCTTAGGAAATGTTTTAGGTGAAATCCAATCCAAGATAACTCCGAGAAGACAAGATGGGTTTATTTATCTTAATCTTGACAATATCTCCTTCGAGACTCCTCATAATCAAGAATTTAATAACACCATCTCAAAAGACAAGGATAAGAAATTAAACTTAGAATCCAAGCTAAAGAACACTTGAGCACCTCCAACAAGAATCTTGAAGAGCACTTAAAAATGAAAAAAATCTTGATGAACAACCATGAAGAACCTCCAGAAATGAGAACATGATAGAAAATAATTGAAGGATGCAAAATAACAAGCTTGAGGCCTTCCAATGATTAAGATGAAGCTTCGGGACAAGATACTTGATCAAAACTAGGAACTCTGGAAAATAAAGATGACCACTTGGGATAAGGAATTTCATACCATGAACAACTCTGGAAGAAGGATTGAGATCACTTGGATGAAACAAGAATAAGAATTATGATATGACTATCCTTCATCAAGTTAAATTGATGACAAGCAACGGATTTCACACATCACTTATTCTTCTTAAAAAAGATTGAAGAGAGATAGATAGATCACACACTTGAAGAAGTCTTGCACGAAAACACCGGTTAGAATTCAAAACGAAAGAGGGAAAGCAGATGAATAATATAACATGAGGATGACGAGAGCATGATCCACCTAATAGAAAACTTCACAAGGCACCAGAAAGAATTAGAAACTATAGAGGACAAATGGGAGTGAAGAGATCAATATTTGCCTAATAGAAACTGAACACGGCACCGGAATAATTGAGATGCAAACGAAGGACAACAATTGATAAGAATTAGAGAACGAAGCTGAAAGCTGAGAACGAAGAAATCTTCTGAAATGATGGCCTTCGACGGATCGAGAAAAGAAAACAACTCTGAATGCACCAGATAGATATGGGAGAATCGACTCATGATCAAAACAATTTGAGATGATAACACAAGATGAAACCATGAATCTTGAAAGAATGACCAACAATTTAAGAGAAACTCTCCTTCGGACTTCACTGCAGAGAGTGATGATGAGAAACAACACCATGAATCACTAAGACACTTCGGAACAATGAATATAGAAAAGGTTGAGCCAACAATGAAAATGATTTAGAAGCGATCTTGGAAAGGAATATGACTGATGAAAATCATTCTTACGCCATATTTAAAAGAACTTGAGGACATCTCTGGAAATATTAGAAGAATCAGGTAGGATCCTGGTAAATGACCTGTGGGTTATGGGCCCACTCAAAAGAAACCACCGCTGAAACAATTGATTACAAGAGAGATTGCACCAGTGCAAATTAAGAACTTCATGATCAGAGACCCTTGAAATAATTTAAGAGGACAAGAATAAAAATGAATGACTTCTGAGATATCTTCACACTCCGGATAGAATAGAGAGGGATGAATAACTAGAGAGGCTTGATAAAGAATTCCAACATGGGAGAGAAAATAGAGAATGATAATGATATGATGAACACCAAGAACTTGAATTGAATCCACCGGAAAAGAAAACAAAGGTGAATACTACTAAATGACAACTTGAGCACTAAGCATCTTCATAACGAATCACCGGAGAAGAATAACAATGAGAACAAGGAATATGATGATAGATCTTGAAATGAAACACTTGAGAATCTCCACAAGAAATCACCGGAAACAAGATAGAAGAAAAGATAGCGGAAGCATTACATAAATAGAAAAGACATTTGGATGAGAATTTAATCATAGAAGAAAAAGGGCGGGAGGGCGGGAAAAAACAAAGATAACTTGGAACAGATGAGACAACTCCGGAACGAAATGAGAATTGATCTTGCAAGTATTGGAGATGATAGAATTATCTTGAAGAGAAGCACACCAGTAGGAAAAGAATTGATATGACAACTTGATTGAGCACAAGAATTAGCATTCCCACAGAAATAAGAGAACACTACTTAGCAAGATATGAAATCACCACTTGACATCAAAGCAACTTGAATTACCATATTCAAAACAAAACGAAGGATGAGGCTTACGAAACAAGCCAAAACAAATACATACCCACTATGTACTTGTTGGAAAGATAATTCTATATACCTACTTGAATTCCCACCTAAGAACTTTCGAAAACTTTCTTGTTTATGCGATTCGGGTTGCGGAATCAGGAACCTACCCTAGGTAATCAGCTGCAACTGCATCCACAACCTTCCATACCATAATTCAAGAAATTCCGCAAACTCGTCTAATCTCGAATCCTCGAACTCATAACGATACTAAACCATGGTGGTACCCCGGACGCCTCCCCAGTACTGGGTGACTCCGACCTTATCTCACCACGATAAGTATTGAAGTAATTTCGAACATTCTCTGTCCTGAGATATCAAGGAAGCTGAATGATAATGATGTGCCAACATTCCTTGGAGCTCGACTCTCCGGAAGAAATCAAGTCAGTCAGGAGGCACCAAGACAGAACCTTGTCACATCGGTATCATATAGACTCCAAAATACCCGCGTGATCCTAAAAAATTTTTAAGCGAGAAGAGGAGTAGAATCAAAATTCCTAAGTCGGATACCTCACCAGAGCATAGAAGAGGAGTAAAAAGAATCCTACTCTCTGATATAACTAGACTCAAAATAGTTTTCACTAGACACAACTCGGCCAAGTTCGAACAAGCAAAGGCTCCTATGGTCGTATGGCTCTGATACCAACTTGTCACACCCAAGATGTGCACCTATCCATTTAAGGCACGAGGGCCTCGCATAGAAGCGCAGATTGCCGTTAGCAAGATAAGCATCATCACAACATACATTACAGAAAGGGAGAGTATACAAGATTGGCTTACACTCTCCACATGCTAAGTTACAATGTCACTCAATTCATAACATCAAGAGGAACACAGGGTCCGGCTACGGACAAAAACAAACAATAAAAGTAGTTGCGATGACACTATCAAGCTGCCCAAGATCACGACCAGGCCCTCTACTCATCGGGGTTCCATATGCTGAATTCTCATACAACAATAGCTTTCAAGCTAGTTCAGGTAAGGCCCCGTTCGATATTCTCTACGGCAGGAAGTGTCGTACCCCGCTTAACTGGTCTGAAACCGGTGAGCGTCAAATATTGGGCAATGACATGATCACTGAAGCAGAAGAAATGTGCCATGTTATTCGTGAGAACCTCAAAGCAGCTCAATCCCGTCAGAAGAGCTATTATGATAGCAAACATCGGGATGTTTCCTTCCAAGTGGATGATCTTGTCTATCTCAAAGTTTCTCCCATGAGAGGTATGCAGCGATTTGGAATTAAAGGGAAGTTGGCTCCTCGTTTTGTTGGTCCTTTCAAAGTTGTTGACAAGAGAGGTGGTCTTGCTTATCAACTTGAGATTCCTCCAAATTTCGCGAACGTGCACGATGTCTTCCATGTTTCTCAGCTCCGGAAATGCTTCAAGACTCCTGAGCGAACCATTGACCTCCAAGACATCGATCTTCAAGCAGATCTTTCTTATCGTGAGCACCCAGTTGCAATTCTCGAAGAAACTAAGCATAAGACTCGCAAATTTTTTATCAAGTTCCTCAAGGTGAAGTGATCTCATTATTCCAACAAAGAAGCTACTTGGGAACGCGAGGACCTGCTCCGTTCCGAATTTCCGGACTTCTTTCGTTCCTAGATCTCGGGTCGAGATCCTCTTGTAGTGTGCGAGAGTTGTGACATCCCAAGTGATGTCCCTACCTTATTTGGCATGTAACCCCATGTATGAACCTTGTGTCATGAGATTAATGTATGTGTTGCACCTTGTCATTCATGTGTTGGTTGCATTCATGCATCATTTCATCATGCATCATGTCATTAATCTTGTCATATTGGTTTTCATGTATCTTGTATGATGTGTGGTTGTGAGTGTGCTTTGGTGTGATGTGTGAGAGGTGTTGAGGTGGTGGAATCCATGTGTGCAACTTCTCCTCCTTCCCCTCTCTTTTCTTCTTCAACTAAAACCCCTTCCATAATGCCTTCTTTCGCATTTATTTTACAACAAATTTAACTTGCCTTTTTAATTATTTAAAAATGTTCAAAAGGTGGCCTTAATATCATTACGATTTATGAGAATGGTGTTTTTGGCATTTGGAGGTGTTTGGGGTTTTGAAATCCATTTAAACAAGGGCTGCCCTTTATTAAATATTAAAATATCTTATGCAATAATTCAACCTGAGATTTTTAATAATATGAGCACATTATTTCCTCTACAAAAGTATTTTTATTTTCACTAAAACCCTTTTTATTTTTCTCTGTGGATTTTCTTGAGGGTGGCTGTTTTAAAATATTCAAAAAAACTTTTATTGGAAAGAGGGAGCAGTGTGGGGGCACTGGGCTTCCGGCCCAGGGAAGCCTCTGGCTCGGTCCAAGCCGCAGCAGACGCCCACCTGTTCCCCTCCGTCTCCGTCAGTGCAAGCAAAGAGCAGAGAGCAGAGAGAGCGTCGTCTCCGTCTCCATTAGACGCTCCACACATCGAGGCCGGCCCCCTTTTAAGCGCGCATCCCTAGGGTTCCATCTCTTCCTTCTTCTCCTCCCGCCGCCGCCGCTTTCCCCTTCTTCTTCCTCCTCCTTCTCCCTTTGTTCCTTCTTCTTCTTCTCGGGTTTAGAGAAAGGTAGGTTTCAAAGTGAGGTAGGGGTCGACGGGCTCGTCGTCGGTGTCCCTCCGATGGAGCCCCGCCGCCTTCAAGATGGTTGCCGCGTTCCTGGAGCCGTCCGCGATCCATTCCCGGTGCTAGAAGGCCCCAGGAGGCCTTCTTCTTCCTCCTCGCCGTCAGAGCGTCACCGGGTCTTCTTCCCCTTTGTTGCTGCCGCGTCCCCAAGCCGCTCCTTCCTCTTCATCGTCGTCGCTCGCCCCCCCGCGTCTCCGAGAAGCCCTCGGTGAGCAGCCCGTCCCCGCTGTCCCCTTTCCGCGCCGTAGCTCGCAGTGCCATCATCGTAATGCTCGTCGCCGCCGTTAGAAAGGCTCGAGCTTGAGCTCGCCGCCGACCCCCCTCCTCGCAAGAAGAGACGAGGGATGGGTTCCCCGTAGATCCCCCTTTTGATTCCACCCGTTCGTGTCGCCGGAGATGCCCTATGCCGCCATGTAGTCGCCGGAGTTTGCCGCCTACGCTCTTGGTCAGTGTGTGTGTGTGCATTTGTCAGTTTCATCAGGTAAGGGAGTGTGCACGTGTACTAGTGGGCAGATGCCCTTCTTCTGTTAACAGCCGAGCGCGTAGCCGAGCGGTAGCGCAGGGGGAAACTGACCAACAAGTCAGGGGTTCGATTCCCCTTCCCCCCATTTTGTTGTTTCCTTTTTTTTTCTTTCTTTCTCTCTTTTGTTTTCTTTTATTTGCAACATGTGTGTGTATATGACTGTTTTGGGCCAGGGGATAATACTTGTGCTGTTTATATATGTGATGGAGGTGGATGTGCATGTGTGTAAGTGTGTGTGTGGTGTTATGAGAGAGTGTGTGTATGTGCACGTGTATGCATAAACTATGTGTATGGTTACATATGTGCATGTGCTTGTGTGTGTATGTGTGTGCTTAGGCATACAAACATGTGAGCATGGTTGTGTGTGTGTAGGTAGTGTAGGGGTAAGTGTGTGTGTGTATGTATGTTATGCATACACATACTTAGGTATGTGTGCTTGGTGTGGTGTGTGTGTGCTTAGTGTAGTGTGTGTGTGTATGTTAGGCAGACACACCCTTGTGTGAGAGTGTGTGGTTTGTGAGTGCTTGTGTGTGTGTGCAAGTAGGTGTGGGTGTAGGTGCACCCTATGTGCATGTGTATGTGCATGTATGCACTTGTGCATATGTGCATATATGGATGTGTATGTGTGCATCTACACCTAGGTGTGGTTGTGTAGATTTTCATGGAAGTGCATGTGCATGTGTAGGATTGGTGTGCAAGTATGGTGTAGTGAGTGTAGGTGCATGAGTAGCTACAAGTCTAGATGTTCTCTTTTACGTGCATTACAATCATAGTTTCTCTTCTAGATAGTTTCATCCTCACTATTGATGCTATGCCATGATATCATGTCCCTAATATGCTAATTAACCATTTCAACAAATAGCAATAGGATACATGTCTTTTGGGCCATTTTCATCAAGTGGCACAAGTGACATAAGTCATCCTTGCCCTTAGGAGGTCAAATTTCGACCTAGGGTTTCTCCCTCTTGTTCCATGCAAGCATATGGGTATGAGTAATGATTTTGGTGTAGAATCAACCCATGAATGCATCTCTGAAGTCAGATTTGACTTTGGGGCAACTTGACAAAACTGGATTTTTATGCTGTGATGCCCTTGTGTCTCTTTATTATGATTTAATCTATGCATTATTTTAGGTTCTTGCCAACACGAGTTTGTTAGTTAAAGTTGCTGGGAATGTCCCAATATTTTGTTATTTATGATAAGTCACCAGATAAGTGGGAACCATGCTGTTTACTAAGCTACTTTATGTTTTTGTTCAGCCTGCTTAAAAATGACTATCTGGGAATTCTGCTGTTATTGTTTGCCATGAAGAGTGGGTTGTAACTAGTGATGTGGTTGGAATTTGATCATGCTCGGTGTTAGTTATTTGTAGTAGATATTGTCATCTACCATCATGTTAATTTTCATGCCAATAGGAGCTCTCTAGCATATTTAACCAGTGCTGTCAACTTGCTACTTTATTAACACAGATTCCAGAAAACTGGAATTTTCACCAAGTCCCTGAAAAAACTGATTCATCATGCCAACTTGTTTGATAAATGCATAGTGATGTGTGGCTCCTTTTCTGTTTTCATAGTTGGATAAATTGATGTGGGTGTTGAGTAGATTCTGTCCATGACTTGGTTGTGGCTGTAGGGTTCCTGTAGCTCTAGTTGTGAGCTTTTCAAATTGCTATGTTGCTGTTTTGTGACAGATTGGGCGTTATTTTGTTTTTTGACTTGTGGGAGGTATACTCCATGAAATTGATTGATTCTTGAGCCTATTGTGATTTATTTTTCATCACATATCCAGTGGCCACCTTGGAATGCCAAGAATTAGCCCAGGTATTGGTGGTCTTGTGTTTTGCCTCCGTACCTTGTCGTGAACGTATCTCGAGAACCGTAGCTCCGTTTCTTGCGATCCTTATATGGATTTCCATAGATTTTGCATGATGCATCCATATTTGCCATGTTAATGCATGTCTAAATAACTTAACATGAGGTTCTGTCCAGATTCACTAATCTACAAACTTTGCATGTGAAACTTGACTAGAATTGGATTGCCATGTTAAATTCTTTATTAAATGAATCATGCATCATCTTGGTTGTGCATTGCACCATGGTTGGTTTTTTATTTTCTGTTTCTCTTGGGTAGACGCCAGTGTTGATATCGAGTTCGAGGACCCTGGAGAGTACCACTACGAGGATCCCGCTACTTGTTCCGCTGAAGAACCAACAGGCAAGATGATCGTACCCGAATCTCAATACTATCTTTGCTTGCTAGTTTCTCGCTCTTATCGTTACAATTGTGCTACCTACCACTTGATATCAGCCCCCATGTTGCCATGACAGCCTCTAACCTCCACATCCTAGCAAACTTTGATTGGCTAAGTTACCGCTGCTCAACCCCTCTTATAGCGTTCTTAGTTGCAGGTGCAGGTTGTTCCATGTGATAACATGGATTGGTTAACACATTAAATTCTGTTATTTAATTTAATGGACATATATTTTGGTATTGGTGGAAGGCTTGGCCTTTTGCTAAGTGATTTGTTCCGCTGTTACCGCCATTAGTTCCTTGTTACCGGTGTTATGTTTTCCATATTTTGCGCTCCTAACACGCTTGGGGTTGTTATGGGGACCCCCTTGTTTATTCGATTGAGATTAAAACTTGTCTGGCAAGACCCAACTTTGGTACTACATTTGTTAATAATTTAGTGAACTTGCATAGGGCTTTGCAACCCCGTGGATAATTTAATCAACCCCCGGGCCAGTGCTCTGCATGAGTGTTGGTCCAAAATGTCAACCGCCAGTGGCCACCAGGGGCAACTCTGTGTTTGGCCTACTAGAAGTTTAAACAATCTGTCGTGTCCTGAGACTAAGATACGCGGCTCTTATCGGGTTCGTTGACATGTCGGGAGGTCTTGCTGGATTTGTTTTACCTTTATCGAATGTCTTGCGTGTGGACTCTGACTTTCTTCGGGTTTTCATGAGGTGTTGGAATTCCCACGAAGTGTGGTTATTTGTGATGGACTAATTGGAGCACCCCTACAGGGTTAAATCTTTCGGAAAGCCGTGCCCGCAGTTATGTGGCAACTTGGATATTTGTTTAACACCCGGTTCTAGTAAAATTGAAGTAAACTCTAATTAAAATACATCAACTGTGTGAGTAACCGTGATTGTCTCTGCTCGTGAACATGATCCGAGAGAGGATACGGTGGGGTTATGATTGACGTAAGCAGGTGTTCAGGATCTCATAGAGATTATGTTAGAATCGACCGCTTAACGTAGACCACTCTCATTTACATTCTTGTTACATAAGCTAGCCACCATAAATGCTTAGTGCTGCTGCAAACTAAACATCACCCCTTCCAACCTAAAGCTTAAATAGTCTTGGCACCCGAGTACTTGATAGCTGAGTCCTCTGTGGTTCACAATTTACTACAACAATCCAAGTACAGGTGCATATGATTGTGTTCAGGATGATCTTACCCAACTCCAATGGGAGTATGATGAAGAGAGAGGTCGTATGTACGTGACGTACCTCGATGAGTAGAGGACCTGGTCGAGATCTTGGGCAGCTTGTTAGTGTCATCGCAACTGCTTTTATCGTTTGTTTTCGGCCGTAGCCGGACCGTGTGTTCCTCTTGATGTTATGAATTGAGTGACATTGTAATTTAGCATGTGGCGAGTGTAAGCCAATCTTGTATACTCTCCCTTTCTGTAATGTATGTTGGTATGATGCTTATCTTGTTAACGGCAAGAGGCGCTTCTATCCCTTGAGAGGCCCTCGTGCCTTGAATGGATAAGCGCGCATCTTGGGCGTGACAAGTTGAAGCTAACCACCCTAAATGCTTAGTGCTGCTGCAAACTAAACATCACCCTTTCCAACCTAAAGCTTAAATAGTCTTGGCACCCGGGTACTTGATAGCTGAGTCCTCTGTGGCTCACAGTTTACTACAACAATCCAGGTACAGGTGCAAATGATTGTGTTCAGGATGATCTTACCCAGCTGCAATGGGAGTACGATGAAGAGAGAGGCCGTATGTACGTGATGTAGCCCGATGAGTAGAGGACCTGGTCGAGATCTTGGGCAGATTGATAGTGTCATCGCAACTGCTTTTATCGTTTGTTTTCGTCCGTAGCCAGACGCTATGTTCCTCTTGATGTTATGAATTGAGTGACATTGTAATTTAGCATGTGGCGAGTGTAAGCCAATATTGTATACTCTCCCTTTCTGTAATGTATGTTGTGATGACTTGTCACGCCCAAGATGCGCGCCTATCCATTTAAGGCTCGAGGGCCTCGCAAGGGATAGAAGCGCATCTTGCCGTTAGCAAGATAAGCGTCATCACAACATACATTACAGAAAGGGAGAGTATACAAGATTGGCTTACACTCGCCACATGCTAAATTACAATGTCACTCAATTCATAACATCAAGAGGAACACAGGGTCCGGCTACGGACGAAAACAAACGATAAAAGCAGTTGCGATGAAACTATCAAGCTGCCCAAGATCTCGACCAGGTCCTCTAATCATCGGGGTACGTCACATACATACGGCCTCTCTCTTCATAATACTCCCACTGCAGCTGGGTAAGATCATCCTGAACACAATCATCTGCATCTGTACCTGGATTGTTGTAGTAAACTGTGAGCCACAGAGGACTCAACTATCAAGTACCCGGGTGCCAAGACTATTTAAGCTTTAGGTTGGAAGGGGTGATGTTTAGTTTGCAGCAGCACTAAGCATTTATGGTGGCTAGCTTACGTAACAAGAATGTAAATGAGAGTGGTCTACGTTAAGCGGTCGATTCTAACACAATCTCTATGAGATTCTGAACACCTGCTTACGTCAATCATAACCCCACCGTGTCCTCTCTCGGATCATGTTCACGAGCAGAGACAATCACGGTTACTCACATAGTTGATGTATTTTAATTAGAGTTTGCTTCAAGTTTACTAGAACCGGGTGTTAAACAAATATCCAAGTTGCCACATAACCGCGGGCACGGCTTTCCGAAAGATTTACCCTTCAAGGGTGCTCCAACTAGTCCATCACAAATAACCACACTCCGTGGGAATTCCAATACCTTGAGAAAACCCGAAGAAAGTCAGAGTCCACACGCAAGACATTTGATAAAGGTAAAACAAATCCAGCAAGACCTCCCGACGTGTCGATGAACCCGATAAGAGCCGCGTAAAAAACAGTCTCAGGACACGATGGATTGTCCAAACTTCCGGTAGGCCAAACATAGAGTTGCCCCTGGTGGCCACCGGCGGTTGACATTTTGGACCAACACTCATGTGGAGCACTGTCCCGGGTGTTGATTAAATTATCCACGGGGTTGGAAAGCCCTATACAAGTTTATTAAGTTTTTAGCAAATGTAGTACCAAAGTTGGGTCTTGCCAGACAACCCCATAACAAGGGGGTCCCCATAACAACCCCAAGCGTGTTAGGAGTGCAAAATATGGAAAACATAACACCGGTAACAAGGAACTAATGACGGTAACAGCGGAACAAATTACTTAGCAAAAGGCCAAGCCTTCCACCAATACCAAGATATATATGTGCATTAAATTAAATAACAGAATTTTAATGTGTTAACCAATCCATGTTATCACATGGAACAACCTGCACCTGCAACTAAGAACGCTATAATAGGGGTTGAGCAGCGGTAACTTGGCCAATCAAAGTTTGCTAGGCTGTGGAGGTTAGAGGCTGTCATTGCAACATGGGGGCTGATATCAAGTGGTAGGTAGTGCAATTGCAACGATAAGAGCGAGAAACTAGCAAGCACAGATAATATTGGGATCCGGGTACGATCATCTTGCCTGTTGGTTCTTCAGCAGAACAAGTAGCGGGATCCTCGTAGTGGTACTCTCCAGGGTCCTCGAACTCAGTATCGACACTCGCGTCTATCCAAGAGAAACAGCAAATAAAAAACCAACCAAGGTGCAATGCACAACTAATGACCCACAAGTATAGGGGATCTATCGTAGTCCATCGAATAAGTAAGAGTGTCGAACCCAACAAGCAGCAGAAGGAAATGATAAGCGGTTTTCAGTAAGGTATTCTCTGCAAGCACTGAAATAGTCGGTAACAGATAGTTGTATGATATAATAATTTGTAACGCATAGCAAGTAACAATAGTAACAAAGGTGCAGCAATATGGCCCAATCCCTTTTGTAGCAAGGGACAAGCCTAAACAAACTTTTATATAAAGTAAAGTGCTCCCGAGGACACATGGGAATTACTGTCAAGCTAGTTTTCATCATGTTCATATGATTCGCGTTCGCTACTTTGATAGTTTGATATGTGGGTGGACCAGTGCTTGGGTGATGTCCTTTCTTGGACAAACATACCACTTATGATTAACCCCTCTCGCAAGCATCCGCAACTACGAAAGAAGAATTAAGACAAAGTCTTACCATAGCATTAAACTAGTGGATCCAAATCAGCCCCTTACGACAGAACGCATAAACTAGGGTTTAAGCTTCTGTCACTCTAGCAACCCATCGTCTACCTATCACATCCCAATGCCTTCCTCTAGAACCAAATAATGGTGAAGTGTCATGTAGTCGACGTTCACATAACACCACTAGAGGAGAGACAACATACACCGCATCAAAATATCGAACGAATACAAAATTCACATGACTACTATTAACAAGATTTATCCCATGTCCTCAGGAACAAACGTAACTACTCAGAAAGCATGATTATGTTCATGATCAGAGAGGTACTGAATATCATTAAGGATCTGAACATATGATCTTCCACGAAATAAACCAACTAGCATCAACTACAATAAGCAATTAACACTAGTAGCAACCTTACAAGTACCAAACAGAGTTGCGAGACGGAGATTGGATACAAGAGATGAACTAGGGTTTGGAGATGAGATGGTGCTGATGAAGATGTTGATGGAGATGAGTCCCCTCCGATGAGACGAGTGTTGGTGATGATGATGGCGACGATTTCCCTCTCCGGGAGAGAAGTTTTTCCGGCAGAACAGCCTTGTCGGAGCTCTAGATTTGTTCTGCTCAAGTTCTGCCTCATGGCGGTGGCGTCTCCTCCCGAAAGCTCTATATTGATTTTTTTTCTCGGACGAAACCCTTCATATAGGAGAAGATGAAGGCCAGAGGAGCTGCAGGGGGCCCACGAGCCCAGGAGGCGCGGCCAGGGGGGTAGGCAGCGCCTAGCAGGGTCGTGACCTCCTGGCTGCCCCTCTCTGGTATATCTTCGGCCCAGTATTTTTTATATATTCTGAAATAATTCCTCGTTGATTTTCACGGCTTTTGGAGTTGTGCAGAATAGACATCTCAAACTTGCTCCTTTTCCAGCCTAGAATTCCAGCTGCCGGCATTCTCCCTCTTCACGTAAACCTTGTAAAATAAGAGAGAAAAGGCATGAGTATTGTACCAAAATGTGTAATAACAACTCATGATGCGATAAATATCAATATAAAAGTATGATGCAAAATGGACGTATCAACTCCCCCAAGCTTAGACCTCGCTTGTCCGCAAGCGAAAGCCGAGATCGATAAATATGCCCACATGTTTAGAGATAGAGGTGTCGACAAAATAAAATACGGACATGTAGGCATCATGATCATATTTAGAACAACAATATCATCATATAATCCCTTATGCTAAAGTGACAATTCTTCACAATGTAAAGCATGCATCAAGAACCTTATTGCAAATTAACAACCAATAGTCTTTAGTCATTGAAGCAATTGCAATTTATCATAACATAGGAAAGAGTCAAATAATAGCTTGTAAAGCAAATCCACATACTCAATCATCTTTTAGTCTTCTACAATTGCTAAAACTCACGCCGTACTCACGAGATCAAAGTTTCAATTGGACACACAGAAAGATAGGGGCTTATAGTTTCGCCTCCCAACTATTTACCTCAAGGGTAATGTCAACAATAATAATTCATGATTACTTACTTCCAACTTGATATATGAATATAGATCTTTCCCTAGCACATGATGCTTGCCAAGATGATGGCAAAATAAGGAATTGGTGACGATCACCATGACTCTTTTAAAGATAAAAAGTAAAGGTAAAAGATAGGCCCTTCGCAGAGGGAAGCAGAGGTTGTCATGCGCTTTTAAGGTTTGGATATGTGATCTCTTAATGTGAAGGAACATCACTTTATATTGCCTCCTATGATAAAGAACTTTATTATGCAGTCTGTCGCTTTTATGTCTTCCTCATCACAGGTTCGTACAAAGCTTATTTTCCACACACTAATAGATCATACATATTTATGGAGCAATTTTTATTGCTTGCACCGATGACAACTTACTTGAAGGATCTTATTCAATCCATAGGTAGGTATGGTGGACTCTCATGGCAAAACTGGGTTGAGGGTTTTAGGGATGCACAAGTAGTATCTCTACTTAGTGCGGAATTTTGGCTAATATGAGATGGAAGCAAGCGTCACATGCTAAAGGATCCATAATCATATAACATTGTTCGGAACCAGGCAAACATGATTCATTATGTTGTCTTCCTTGCCCAACATCTACTTCTTAGCATGTAATAGTTTAATGAGTGTTCACAATCATAGATGGTGTCAGAGATGATATATTTACATGTGAACCTCTCTTTCTTTATTACTTCCTATTAATTGCAACAATGACCAAGGTCTACATTTGTCTACCCACAACAAGTTTCAGTCAACATTCTTTTTATATGTGAAGCCATCACTTCCCATAAGATCATCACAAGATCTTTCATGCTTTTGTTCTCTTATTATTATTTTCTTTATATCATGGCAAGAATCAAAGCCCTTAACTAAAACACTCTTTATTATAACTCACGAACTCGATTACATTGGGGGTAACACAAAGCAAAACTCAAGCCTAGATCATACTAAAAAAATTACTCTACTAGATAAAGATATTACCAAAAGGATTGAACTAATATAAAGGTAAAGGTAAAGGAAAAAGATGTGATGGTGATATGATACCGGGGCAACTCCCCCAACCTTGGCACAAGCGAAGGGGAGTGACCATACCCGTGTGTTTAATTGTCTTCCTTCGGAGGTGATGGTGGTGGAGTCGTCGAACTGCTGGTCAGCTTGTTTAGTTTCCTTTTTAGCAAAAGGTTTTGCCTTTGTAGATCATTAACTTACTCTTCAAGCCTTAACACCCTTTGACATAATTCTTTCTTACTCTCCTGCAAAAGACGAGAAGGGGTAAACAAAATCTTAGGCTTATCCCTTAAGTTAGGGAGACTCGACTTCTTGAACTCCACATGCATGTCCCCAGGTGAGGGTAGAGGAACTTCCTCTTTGTCAGAACTTGTTCTTTCCTTGCCCTTAGGATCATAATCTTCTTCCTCATCTATGGTCCAACCATAAGGATCTAAGTCTTCGTAAACCTTGGGGTTAGCAAGATAATCAGTCACGTAGCTCTCCCCCTCTGAATATTGAGAGGACATCTTTGCTCTAAATATGCTACAGAAACAGGCTCGAAACGAAAATAGAGGATATTTGTGTGATACGAGGGTCAGATCTTTCGGGAGATTATATAATGATTTTTTACCGACCATAAGGAGTGTTCCACAAGAAAACGGAGTCCGGGAGGCACACAAGGAGCTCATGAGCCCCCTAGGCGCGGCCAGGGGGTGGGCCCACGCCTGGCAGGCTCATGGCCTCCTGGTGCGCTTTCCGGACTACCTTAAATTTTTGTATTTTTCTAAATATTCCAAAACGGAGAAAAATTTCTATTGGAAAAGTTTTGGAGTCGGTTTGCTTACCGTATCACATACCTCTTACTTTACGGAGTCTGAAACGGGCTGGTAAACATCCCTGATGTACTCCTCCGGGGTTATGGTATTAATTATGTTGCTTTCTACATTTATGGGAGTACCTGAGATATAATGCTTGATTCTTTGCCCATTCACAACTCTCGAAAAAGTGCCTTCTGCGTTGTTGATTTTGATGGCACCGGAATGATATACTTCCTCGACAATGTAAGGTCCTTCCCATTTAGAGAGAAGTTTGGATGCAAAAAATCTTAAACGAGAATTTTATCGCAAGACATAATCACCTACATTGAACTCACGTTTTTGTATCCTTTTAGCATGCCATCTTTTAACTTTCTCTTTAAACAACTTAGCATTTTCATATGCCTGAGTTCTCCATTCATCAAGTGAGCTAATATCAAATAACCTCTTCTCACCAGCAAGTTTGAAATCAAAGTTGAGCTCTTTGATTGCCCAGTAAGCCTTATGCTCTAGCTCAAGAGGTGAATGACATGCTTTACCATAAACAATTTTATAAGGAGTCATGCCCATGGGATTCTTCTAAGCAGTTCTATAAGCCCACAGTGCATCATCAAGTTTCTTAGACCAATTCTTTCTAGACCTATTAACAGTCTTTTGCAGTATTAATTTAATTTATCTATTGCTTAATTCTACTTGACTACTAGACTGAGGATGATAAGGAGATGCAATTCTATGGTTGACATCATACTTAGCAAGCATCTTACGGAAAGCACCATGAATAAAATGTGAACCACCATCAGTCATTAAATATCTGGGGACTCCAAATATAGGGAAAATAACTTCTTTAAGTATCTTAATAGAGGTGTTGTGATTAGCACTACTAGTTGGAATAGCTTCTACCCACTTAGTAACGTAAGCAACAACAACTAAAATATGAGTATGCCCATTGGACTTTGGAAAAGGTCCCATATAATCAAAACCCCAAACATCAAATGGTTCAATAACAAGTGAGTAATTCATAGGCATTTCCTGATGTTTACTAATATTACGTATCCTTTGACATTCATTACGAGACAAGACAAACTTACGAGCATCCTTAAAGAGAGTAGGCCAAGAAAAACCGGATTGCAATACCTTGTGTGCAGTTCTATCTCCAGCATGGTGTCCTCCGTAAGCCTCGGAGTGGCACTTCTGTAGGATCTGTCCCTATTCATGCTCAGGTACACAACATCTAATAACACCATCTACCCCTTCCTTATACAGGTGAGGATCATCCCAAAAGTAATGTCTCAAATCATAAAAGAACTTTTTCTTTTGTTGGTACGTGAAACTAGGTGGTATATATTTAGCAACAATATAATTAGCATAGTCAGCATACCATGGTGTACTGCGTGAAGCATTGATAACATTTAATTGTTCATCAGGAAAGCTATCATCAATAGGTTGTGGGTCATCAAGAACATTCTCTAACCTAGACAAGTTATCTGCTACGGGGTTCTCAGCACCCTTCCTATCAACGATATGCAAATCAAATTCTTGTAGCAAGAGAACCCATCTAATAAGTCTAGGTTTAGCATCTCTCTTTTCCATGAGATATTTAATAGCAGCATGATCAGTGTGAATAGTAAGTTTAGAATCAACAATATAAGGTTTGAACTTATCACATGCAAACACAACTGCTAAAAATTCTTTTTCAGTAGTAGCATAATTTCTTTGGGCACTGTCTAGAGTTTTACTAGCATAATGAATAACATTCAATTTCTTATCAACTCTTTGTCCTAGGACAGCACCAATAGCATAATCACTACCATCACACATAATTTCAAAAGGTAGGTTCCAATCAGGTGGTTGAACAATAGGTGCAGTTATCAAGGCTTTCTTGAGTATTTCAAATGCTTCCTCGCAATCATCATCAAAAATAAATGGAATATCTTTTTGTAAGAGATTAGTGAGAGGCCTAGAAATCTTAGAGAAGTCTTTAATAAACCTTCTATAGAAACCAACATAACCAAGGAAACTTCTTATACCTTTAACGTTTGTAGGGCATGGCATTTTCTTAATGGCATCAACTTTAGCCTTATCAACTTCAATACCTCTTTCAGAAATTTTATGTCCTAAGACAATGCCTTCATTAACCATAAAGTGACACTTCTCCCAATTCAAGACAAGGTTAGTACCTTCACATCTCTGCAAAACTCGATCAAGGTTGCTCAAGCAATCATCAAAAGAAGATCCATAAACGGAGAAATCATCCATGAAAACCTCAACAATCTTTTCACACAAATCAGAGAATATAGCCATCATACATCTTTGAAAGGTAGCAAGTGCATTACATAAACCAAAAGGCATACGTCTATAAGCAAAGGTACCGAAAGGACAAGTAAAAGTGGTTTTCTCCTGTTCAGATTGTGAAACAGGTATTTGGGAGAAACCAGATTAACCATCTAGAAAGCAAAAGTGTGTATGTTTAGACAATCTTTCTAGCATTTGATCAATGAAAGGTAGAGGTTAATTATCTTTCTTAGTAGCTTTATTTAATTTCCTAAAATCAATTACCATCCTATAGCCTGTAACAATTCTTTGTGTGATCAGTTCATATTTATCATTAGGAACAACGGTAATACCTCCCTTCTTAGGGACACAATGCACCGGACTTATCCAATCACTATGAGCCACGGGGTAAATAATACCTGCTTCCAGGAGCTTTAGTATTTCTTTTCTTACCACCTCTTTCATCTTAGGATTCAGTCTTCGTTGAAGATCGGCAACTGGTTTGGAATCAGGATCAGTTTTAATTTTATGCTGGCATAGAGTGGGACTAATGCCCTTAAGATCATCAAGAGTATATCCATTAGCAGCACGGTGCTTCCTCAAAGTTTTCAATAATTTCTTTTCTTCATGCTCTGAAAGGTTAGCACTAATAATAATAGGATATATCTCGTTTTCATCAAGATAAGCATACTTAAGTGTATCAGGTAATTGTTTAAGCTCAAACATAGGATCACGCTTTGGTGGAGGTGGATCTCCAAGTAATTCAACAGGCAAATTATTCTTAAGGATAGGACGTTGTTCAAAGATAATTGTATCTATATCATTCCTCTCATCCATATGCATATCATTTCCATGTTCAAGCAAGTACTGCTCTAAAGGATCAGTAGGAGGCACAACAATAGAAGTAAGAGCAATAATTTCATCCTTACTAGACAATTCCTTTTCATGAGGTTGTCTAGTAAACTTAGAAAAATTAAATTCATGCGACACACCTCCAAAACCAACAGTAACAGTTTGTTTCTCACAATCAATTTGAGCATTAACAGTATTGAGAAAAGGTCTACCAAATATGATGGGACAAAAGCTATCTTGTGTAGTAGCAAGAACAAGAAAATCAGTAGGATACTTAGTTTTACCACACAAGACTTCAACATCTCTAACAATTCCCACAGGGCAGATAGTATCTCTATTAGCAAGTTTAATAGTAACATCAATAAATTCCATCTCGACGGGTTCAATCTCATTTTTAATTTCATTATATAAAGATTGAGGTATTGCACTAACACTAGCACCCACGTCACATAAACCATGATAACAATGATCTCCTATCTTAATGGAAACAACAGGCATGCCAACTATAGGTTTATGTTTATCTCTAGCATGAGGTTTAGCAATTCTAGCAGAAACTTCACTGAATTGAATAACATGCCCTTCAACATTATCGGCCAAGAGATCTTTAATAATAGCAATACTAGGTTCAACTTTAATTTGCTTAGGGGGTGTGGGTGTTCTAATGTAGCCCTTACGTATCACAGTTGAAGCTTTAGCATGATCCTTTATTCTAATAGGAAAAGGTGGTTTCTCAATGTAAGAAGTAGGAACAATAGAATCATTATAAGCAATTACTTTCTCTTCAACTGGAATAGATTTAGCTACATTAACTTCTATGGGAGGATGATATTTAAACCACTTATCCTTAGGGAGATTAACATGAGTAGCAAATGATTCACATAAATAAGCTATGATCTCAGAGTTAAGTCCATGTTTAGCGCTAAAATCACGAAAAGTATTTGTTTCTACGAAAGATTTAACACAATCGAACTTAAGATTCATACCTGGCTCCTTACCTTCATCAAACTCCCAATCTTCAGAATTGCGTTTAATTCTTTCCAATAAATCCCATCTGAAGTCAATATCTCTTTTCATGAAAGAACCAGTACAAGAAGTGTCGAGCATGGTGCGATTATCATGAGAAAGCTGAGCATAAAAGTTCATAATAATAATTTCTTTGGGGAGCTCATGGTTGGGGCATGAATACAACATTGAATTAAGCCTCCCCAAGCTTGAGCGATACTTTCTCTATCACGAGGCCAAAAATAATAGATATAATTCCAATCACGATGTACCAAATGCATAGGATAAAACTTTTGATGAAATTCCAACTTCAATCGTTTGTAGTTCCATGATCCAGTATCGTCACATAGCCTATACCATGTCAATGCTTTATCCCTCAAAGATAAGGGAAAGACCTTCTTCTTGACCTCATCCTCGGACAAACCTGCAAGCTTAAATAAACCACAAACTTCATCTACATAGATTAGATGCAAGTCGGGATGTGATGTTCCATCTCCTGTAAAAGGATTAGCCAACAGTTTTTCTAGCATACCCGAAGGAATCTCATAATAAATATTTTCAGTAGGTGCAGTAGGTTGAGGAGCAACTCTTTGTGCTTCCGGTCGAGTTGAATATACCCCAAACAAGCTCTTCAAAGGATTAGTTTCCATAGTGACAAGTGACAATAAATTACAACACACTTATATAAATGTTTCCTTACCAAATTCCACTTACCAAAGGCGCTTCACTCCCCGGCAACGGCGCTAGAAAAGAGTCTTGATGACCCACAAGTATAGGGGATCTATCATAGTCCTTTTGATAAGTAAGAGTGTCGAACCCAACGAGGAGCAGAAGGAAATGATAAGCGGTTTTCAGTAAGGTATTCTCTGCAAGCACTGAAATAGTCGGTAACAGATAGTTGTATGATATAATAATTTGTAACGGGTAGCAAGTAACAATAGTAACAAAGGTGCAGCAATATGGCCCAATCCCTTTTGTAGCAAGGGACAAGCCTGAACAAACTCTTATATAAATTAAAGTGCTCCCGAGGACACATGGGAATTACTGTCAAGCTACTTTTCATCATGTTCATATGATTCACGTTCGCTACTTTGATAGTTTGATATGTGGGTGGACCGGTGCTTGGGTGCTTTCCTTTCTTGGACAAACATCTCACTTATGATTAACCCCTCTCGCAAGCATCTGCAACTATGAAAGAAGAATTAAGACAAAGTCTAACCATAGCATTAAACTAGTGGATCCAAATCAGCCCCTTACGACGCAACACATAAACTAGGGTTTAAGCTTCTGTCACTCTAGCAACCCGTCATCTACTTATCACATCCCAATGCCTTCCTGTAGGCCCAAATAATGGTGAAGTGTCATGTAGTCGACGTCAAAATAACACCACTAAAGGAAACACAACATACAACGCATCAAAATATCGAACGAATACCAAATTCACATGACTACTATTAACAAGACTTATCCCATGTCCTCAGGAACAAACGTAACTACTCACAAAGCATGATTATGTTCATGATCAGAGAGGTATTTAATATCATTAAGGATCTGAACATATGATCTTCCACCAAATAAACCAACTAGCATCAACTACAATAAGCAATTAACACTACTAACAACCTTACAAGTACCAATCGGAGTTGCGAGACGGAGATTGGATACAAGAGATGAACTAGGGTTTGTAGATGAGATGGTGTTGATGAATATGTTGATGGCGATGAGTCCCCTCCGATGAGAGGAGTGTTGGTGATGACGATGGCGACAATTTCCCTCTCCGAGAGAGAAGTTTCTCCGGCAGAACAACCTTATCAGAGCTCTAGATTGGTTCTGCTCAAGTTCCGCCTCGAGGCGGCGGCGTCTCCTCCCAAAAGCTCTATATTGATTTTTTTCTCGGACGAAACCCTTCATATAGGAGAAGATGGGGGCCAGAGGAGATGCAGGGGGCCCACGAGCCCAGGAGGCGCGGCCAGGGGGTAGGTCGCGCCTGGCAGGCTCATGACCTCCTGGCTGCCCCTCTCTGGTATCTCTTCAGCCCAGTATTTTATATATATTCCAAAATAATTCCTCGTTGGTTTTCACGGCTTTTGGAGTTGTGCAGAATAGACATCTCAAACTTGCTCCTTTTCCAGCCCAGAATTCCAGCTGCCGGCATTCTCCCTCTTCATGTAAACCTTGTAAAATAAGAGAGAAAAGGCATGAGTATTGTACCATAATGTGTAATAACAACTCCTGATGCGATAAATATAAATATAAAAATATGATGCAAAATGGACGTATCAACAACCAAGATGCTGCATGATTCATTTAATGAAGAATTTAACATGGCAATCCAATTCTAGTCAAGTTTCACATGCAAAGTTTGTATATTAGTGAACATGGATAGAACCTCATGTTAAGTTATTTAGACATGCATGAATGTGGCAAATATGGATGCATCATGCAAAATCGATGGAAATGCATACAAGGATAGCAAGAAACGGAGCTACGGTTCTCGAGATACGTTCACAACAAGGTACGGAGGCAAAACACAAGACCACCAATACCTGGGCTAATTCTTGGCATTCCAAGGTAGCCACTGGATAGGTGATGAAAAATCAATCACAATAGACTCAATAATCAATCAATTCCATGGAGTATAGCTCCCACAAGTCACAAAACAAAATAACACCCAATCTGTCACAAAACAGCAACATAGCAATTTGAAAAGCTCACAACTAGAGCTACAGGAACCCTACAGCCACAACCAAGACATGGACAGAATCTACTCAAGACCCACATCAATTTATCCAACTATGAAAACAGAAAAATAGCCACACATCACTATGCATGTATCAAGCAAGTTGTCATGATGAATCAGTTTTTCACGGACTTAGTGAAAATTCCAGTTTTCTGGAGTCTGGGTTAATAAAGTAGCAAGTTGACAACACTGGTTAAATATGCTAGAGAGCTCCTGTTGGCATGAAAATTAACAGGATGGTATATGACAATATCTACTAACACTGAGCATGATAAAATCCCAACCACATCACTAGTTATAACCCACTCTATATGGAAAAACAATAACAGTAGATTTCCCAGACTCTATTTTAAGCAGGCTGAACAGAAACAGAAAGTAGCTTACTAAACAGCATGGTTCCCACTTATCTGGTGACTTATCATAAAAAACAAAATTACCGGGACATTACCAGCAACTTTAACTAACAAACTCATGTTGGCAAGAACTTAAAATCATGCATAGTTTAAATCACAAATAAAAGACAAAAGGGCATCACAGCATAAAAATGCAGTTTTGTCAAGTTGCCCCAAAGTCAAATCTGACTTCACAGGTGCATTCATGGGTTGATTCTACCCCAAAATCATTACTCTTACCCATATGCTTGCATGGAACAAGAGGGATAAACCCTAGGTCAAAATTTGACCTCCTAAGGGCAAGGGTGACTTATGACACACGTGCAAACTTTAAAAAAGTATAGAAAATAAATAAAAAATAATTTTTTTGATATAAATGTTTAATAAATCATAAAATGTTTGTGTTTTCAAAAGAAGTTCACGATTTTAGAAAATAAATGTTTGCTTATTTGTGCTTTCAAAATTTGTTCATGGCCATTGGAAATTAATATATATTTTCTTTCGTTGAGGAGATCTGCACATCCTCAACTCTCGGATCAAGTTCTTCGGGCGAAGTACTAGATCCTACTGTAGGATCAGGCGGCGGTAGCGTCTTCAATGTTGTTTCCCCTTTTAGGGTGTCGTCTTGAAGATCTTGGTTCCATTGGTGCTTCTTGCAGGTTGGACGTGCACACGAAATTGTGTTTGGCTTGTTCGGTGGGTGAGGTGGTGGTTAGCTCCTGTGGCAACGATGACAGATGTGAGCGGTGTGGATTCATGGCATTAGTTGGGTAGTCGGTTCTTCTTCACGTGCGCATGGAATTGCCTCGGTTGTGAAGTCGAAGCTATGATATAGTACTTTAAAAAAGTTTAGAAAATAAATAAAAAATAATTTTTTTGATATAAATGTTTAATAAATCATAAAATGTTAGTGCTTTCAAAAGAAGTTCACGATTTTAGAAAATAAATGTTTGCTTATTTGTGCTTTCAAAATTTGTTCATGGCCATTGGAAATTAATATATTTTTTCTTTTGTTGCAACGCACAGGCCCTTTTCCTAGTAGTACAAAATGAAAGACGAATGTTTGATTGCATGTCTCTGCTCTTCACATGCAATGTTCGATTGTTTGGTTATACGATAAACCATCTCACCTCATGTTAACATAGGACCTTATCTCACACCATATAACTTTGTCTATGAGCGCCATAACAAATAGTACTTACAACATAAGAGTTGTGTGAAACAAAGATATGAAGCTAGTACAAGATTTATTGTTGGGGGAAACGGTAAGATTGACTGGTGTGTGGATGTTCTGATGGCTGAAGCCCAAGCCTTAAGATTCGGTCTGTCCCTGGCACAAATGGCGGAATGCAACTGTATTATTATTAACTCGGACAATATGGAGGTGATCGATACAATAATGGAAGGAGGAAGATCGTCAGGAGGAGCAGCGACAATTTTCAATGACTGCTTTCATTTAGCGTGTGATTTTACTATTTCTAGATTCGAGCATTGTAATGGAGAAGTAAATAAAGTTGCTCATCAACTTGCTAGATTGGCTAAATTTTCTTTGATTTCAAATTGGTTTGAGGAGCCAAATTCTGAAATTGTACCTTTCCTCATAAATGATGTAATGGTTATTTCAAATGAATAATGTACAAGTTTTTTCAAAAAAAAGAGACGATGCTAGTGGTTAAAGAAAATTCAAACAATCTATTGTGTAGACTATTTATGGAGTGACCATCGAACATATGAGTTCATGTTAAGATTGTCGGAATAGGGGCTCCGTGGATCCAAGAAGGTTCAAACTCTGGGGTGTGCTCGCTGTCCTGCCCTACTCTACTTCATAACCTCACGACGACCCTATAATGGCTCACGCTAAGGAAGATAAACAAGGAACACGCACAGTTTACCCAGGTTTGGGCCACCTCGCGATGTAAGACCCTGCTTGTGCTTGGTGGATTGCTTGAGGAAGATGATGGGTACAAGGCGTGCTCTTGCCAACCAAAAAGTCTCCTCCTCTACGGTAACTGGTTCCCTCTCTTATATTGGCCATGGTCCTCTTTCTTCGAAAATACAAGGCGGGAAAGGTTGCCACAACGGCTAGTTTTAAGAGGGGGGCATGATTGGAGCCTATCCTGACATAAGGTGGTCTTCGCTTGTTAAAGCTCCTCGTTGTGACGTGCCTGTGGGCTCGGGGATGACCTCTGTCCTGCCGAGCCCTTGGTCCTGGTCTTCTTGCACCAGAAGGGAAACCTTTGGGGGTTACTTTGGGAACCCGCAAGCTGGCGCTACTCCTCTATCACCAAAGAGGAAAAACTCTCTGTCTGCACCCACTGGCACGGCTCCTGGTACCGCTTGGCACGACACACGTCACCCATGTGTGGGCACAGGGTTGTAAGGCCCCATCAGGCCAACTCCAGATGGACCCGCCTCCTGAGGGCCTCGAGTTCAGCCCCATAGAGAGACCTCGCGAGGCCCTTGTTGATGATGCTGCTGCGCACCTCGCGAGGCGTGGTCCCTCGCGAGGACCTTGTCCTTGAAGCTCGTAGGTGGGCCAGCCAGCGCCTAAGGCAACCCCTACCTCCTGGGCCACAGGCAGACGGGCTTGGGTACCCCCGGTCCTAGAGGCCCGACAGTAGCCCCCTAGCCCGCGGCATGCACAATGACGCCTACTGGGAGAGTGAAACGATGCAGGCCCTAACCGCCTGTGGACCAGGCTGGACACGCAACGCGCATTGGGGCAAACGTCGCCTCCACTCCCCCATGACGCCTCGAGAACTGCGCTTCCGCCTAGAAAACCCTCATACCCGATGGCAGAACCACCATTACGCAGTTCCGCCATTCATCTCCCATCACCGCTCCTTATTCCCTGCGCGAACGTCGTCTCCATCTTCCTGCTCTCTTGCATGATAGCAAAGAAGGACACCACGAGAGCCAGAGTGTGGGCAGAGCCTTCGACACCAACTCTAGCGCGGCGGTGCTAGGCCGCCAATGACGACTAAGTGTTTCGTTACTCGGGGCTCTTCTTGCATTTCCATCCTGGTCAGCGAGCCTAACCGCCGAGATTCATAGGTTTCCCACGCTCAAGAGGCGGGAGGAGGCCTTCCCTGGGGCCTCCTCCCGCGCACTGCCTGCTGGTGAGGCCTCTGCTCCCGCACTCGAGGTGGTAGGGCCCGGAGGGCGCGCATCTCGCGCCACCGCACACGTTTTGCCAGGCGACGAGCACGAAGCGGAGCTGGCTCACAGGTAGGTGGCCATCATCGATCGGGAGGCCGATGTGGCCCTCCGCGAGCGAGAGGCTGCTCGGACCGCCTTCGAATAGGAGGCAGAGCACGAGCGCCTTGAGACCCTAGAAGGTCGGGTCCTTGCCGACGAGGCCACCCTCATGGCAGTGCGCGAGGAGGACCATGCTGATGGCGACGCGAGGGTGGCTCGAGAGCGGGAGGCCGCCTTGGAGGAGTATCATGACGAGCTGGCCCGACAGGGGGTCCACCTCTAGATCCGTTGCGGCATGCTCCAGGGGAAGGTGGGCGCGCTTCGAGCCTAACTGTAGAGCGTCGAGGCCAATCTCTAGGCTCCCCTCGTGAGCAAGGAGGACGTCAAGGCGGAGCTGGTGTCGCTACAGGCTCAGGTCGGTGAAGCCGCTGATGTTGCACATATGGCACAAGACGACGCAGCGCGGGCATGTCTGATGGAGGTGCAGCGCGCTGGGCAGTTCTTGGGCCTCGTGCGTCGTGCAGGCAGCGTGCTTCGTCGCTTTGTCGGGGACGTCCTGGAGCTTCCACGCGCGCATGGTGATGGCGGCTACCCCGACTTCTTCTCAAAAGTAGGGAGGCGCTGGAGTCAGGCGTCTCCAAGGTGGAGGAGGACACGAGTCAAGGTGGGTAAAGACCCTACGTCTCAATCCCGAGGGCTTAGTGTTTTCTTATGGGTGTGTCTGATTACAGAGAGTTTGGAACACTTGTCTAGGAGCTCGGGCGGCTTATATAGAGTGCAACAGGACCTGCCAAGTGCCATTACAAGGTATTACATGCGAGTAAGTGCACGCGTTAGTCAGAACAGCAGTCTTAACTACGTCATTACTGGTAACACTAGTCTTCACAACACTTGATGTGAGTTATTAAGCCCCTTGAACGTCATGACTCCTATGCTGGCTCCACTCCTTCTTGGCTGGGTGTTGGACCCTGGCTAAATGACGAAGTTACGTCCGAGTGATTTTCCAGATCCGAGTGGATCCTGAAGATGTATCCGAATGCAACGGTAGTCCAGGTGCTTTAATGCTAATGTGGGGCCCCGGGTGGGCACTAGATGTCAGGTCTGTGGCCCTAGCCGTGGTAGGTGACCTCATCAACCACCATCGTGCTCGGTTGAGTCATTCTAGCAAATAGTGACCAATCATTTACGGGCAATTGCTTCACAACCCGCATCCGGCCGTGACCTGACAAGCGTCGGCAAGTCTTCTTGTCGGGTGGACTGAGTTGCTCAACGACATAGTAGGGCACCTTCAATTGGGAGGGCCAGGTATGCGACTGCCCGGGCGACACTGTTTTGGCCTTGTGAGATGTCTTAGGAGTTCCACCCTCACCAACGACGATCGCATCCTCCTCCTTCCTTGCTCTCACATGCCAACCATTGCGTTCCGTAGACCGTACCTTGCGGGCGGCCGCCTCCTGGTCCGGCGGGATGATGAATATCACTATTGACTCCTCTGATGCCCCAATCATGGTGGCGGATGACGGAACGGAGCACAATGGTGGGGGCGGCAGCGATAGGGTCAGAGATGAAATGGCAGGTTGTCACGTGTAAACAATAGTGGGAATGTCCAAATGCATGGGCTTTGGCTCAAATCTAGGTCTTGTCGCAGTCCGACATGGTGAACATCCAGCCCCCCCCAACATCCCTCCAGTTTGATGTTGACTTGTGGGATTTTGTACGCCAGTACCGGTCTGGATAAGTTTTGTGACTACCATTGGATGGTCAGAAATTTCCAGGTTGTCCGCCTTGGAGTTGCCCATAGAGCATCTACAACAGTGCCTCTCAAACCCATCTCACACGTTAATGCCTTTCAAACCCATCCCAAACATAAGGGCAGGTCATCCAGTCACTAACCGGTCACAAAAAAACGATCTAATCGGACCTTTCAAACCGCGAACAAACGCCTGGGCTGACTGGCATACCTCATATCCAGCCCAAATGTAGGGCAGATATGAGGCGACCCGGGCGGGCCCAAGCTAGTCCATTCAACCCATGCTGGTCCACCCCAACCCCACAAAATGCCCTTTCGAAGCAAACCCTAGCTCACTTCGCTCTGCTAGCCGAAGCTCCTCTGTTCCCAAATTCGTCCAATCTCTAGCGTCGGCGACCATGTCCAGTACTGGCAGCCACTCTGATAACAACTCCATCGACGAGGAGGAGCTGACGCTCCGTATCGCGTTGGAGCTCCTGCTGGTCGACACGAGTAGCAACACGTATGATTTAGGTGCGATGCCACCTATTTTCCGTCGCCTTAGCACTGATGTCGGCGCCCACACTTCTCGTCCCATGGGAAGATCTGTGAGGGCAGCCCAATCGTCCTCTACGACCTTTGGCCACTGCTCCATGCGGTCGGCGGTGGGTTCTAGTGCCTACTCCGCCAGCGTCGCGGATGCGGACTCCAAGTCGGAGGTAGGTACCTCTCGCCGCGAGTGGTAGAGGGCAAGGGATATGGGGGACGTGGCCGACACGGGGGCGCAGTCCACCTGTCGTTGCCATCGCGTCATGCCAGTGCCCAACGAGAAGGAGTGTCTCCTCCAGTGGGTGTACCGCAGTCGCTTACCACAACGGAGATGGATGCCCGGCGGGTCTGGAGGTTCAACGCCAAGAACCTCCAGCTCGACATTGAGAAGCCCGAGCAAGAGGCAACAGAGGCAGCAGTGGAGGCGCGTGGGTGGCCAAGCTCAAGCGCAAACCTGACCGCATATCTGATACTTGCAGGGCTACATCATCATCTCCCCTTCATGCTCGTCCGACAGGTTTGACTACAACGGCTCCCCACCTTCTGCCGCAGACGCCTACACCAGCACCCACACTGCCGACCGGAAGGGCAAAGGGCCGGCAAGGAAGTGGTGAAGCTTCGCTCTCTCATATCTAGTTTGTAGTATCTAGCTCCTAGTATTAGTGATGTTTATATGAATTTTGTGCACTATGACCGATCGTGATGTTTATATGTGAGTTCATGCTCGTTAGCTATCAATTTTGCCCGTCTAGTGATTTACGTACTATGGTGCATGATTTTGTATGGATATAAGATGCCCGATATGAGATATGCATGTGCGGAGATACGGATTTAGGGACTACACGGTCACTATCTCACCTTATTTTATATTTGAAGGTTGGCTACCCTTAGGCCAACTCCAACATAGACCCCCAAATCATCCTCGTCTGTTTGTTAGACTACACGGCCTAATGCGCGACCACATTCTTATAATTTGTCTGTTAGATGTCCGATCCCCCAAATTTTTGGATGAAACTTGCTGTTGATTTGCGTCGGACAACGAAAGGACGTGCGTGTCAAATCTTCTCATCCGCGTCGGGCCTGCGTGGCGGGTGGTCACCTACCTCTCACCACCCAACATAAATCCGCACGTGCGGTGTGGCCCCCTTGTCAGCCACACATCTGCCACCGGCCCACCTTTGGCAGCCACCGCCATACGTTGACCTCATCATGAAGGATGACAAGGACGGTGGCGCCTGAAGACGACGGCAACATCTAAGACGACCACGACGGCGGCGGCTTGCCTTTCTATGAAGTTTTTTAAGTTAAAGTTATGTTTAAATGTGCGACCAAGACTAGTTGAACTTTTTTAATTGTATGTTGATATATAATTATGTTTAGACGTCTTTTTTAAAATGCGTGGTCGATTTTTTTAATTGATTATTTTTTATGTGGACATTTTGTGATGCGGCCACACGTTGGGTGTATGAATAGGCGGACATGCAAAATCGGACTGGAGTGATCCATTTTGCTGTTATCGTAAAAAAACGGACGTCCCTTAGAGCAAGTCCAACCACGCGACCCAAACGAACGCGTGTTCTGTCCTTCTTTTGTCCGTTTAGATCGGCGTGTCTGCCTCTTTTGCAAATGGGTCGATCGTGCGTCCAATGCACGGACGCAAATCTTGTCCTCGCGGCTAGCCGACATTTATTTTAAATCACATATATTTTTGGTTGGCATTTGCACGCTATTTTTACTTCATCAAAGACATTTTAATGCATACATCTTTTTACCAATTCTTCGCTACGAGTAAAAGACCAAAGAAAATAAGAATCACAATAAGACATTTTAAAAGATGTGCAACTTCCATAACTACTCCTACTAGTTGGACTAATATCTTGTGTTTGTCTTCATTGTTGATCTACGTATTCTTGAGCTTAACAATGTCTTTCTTCTTCGATTCAAAAGATTCAAAAGAAGCAGACGGTGCTTCCTCTTTGATTTGTTCTTTACTCTCATCTATAGCTTCAATTCTAGCTAGAAGTGCATGAACATCTAGCAAATTTTGTGACATCAATAGATTGATCTATTCTTCTTCCTAAAACAAAAAGTTGCATCCTCCACACACAAATTTGAGCAAATAAACTTCTGAAATTGCATTGAATCAAAGAACAAAAGGTCGAACAAAAAGCACGTACCCCGTCGTTTTTGCACTTGACGAACATCCAACCGGGATGTTCCGGCGTCGAAGAAATACGACGGACGACCTGCAACGGGCAGTCGCCGCACTTTATGAACGGCAATGGTGAGCCAACAAGCCTCTGGGCCAACGCCGAGCCAGGGCGACGGCCTGTCGTAGCATTGCCAGCGAACCGACGACAGTATAGGCCCGAGCCGCTAGAGTCGTATTGAGCACCTGCATGCGGCACCGAGGCATTGCCCAAGCTGGGTGGACCAGCACCTGACCAATCCATGTCAAGCGTAGTTCGCCGGCGGCCGGATTCGCCAAATCCCGCCGGTAGGATGCACCAAATCTTGCCGCCGCCGCCATAGATCGACCAACAGGCCTCCCGTGCCGGGACGAATGAGGCACCATGTCGATGGATGTGTTGCTGGGTGGAGGAGGGAGGGGCTGAAGAGAAAGGTGGCCAGGAAGAATGGACGCCGGCCAAGGGTTTGTGCACTTGCGAGCGACGGGTGAGGAAAGGGGATAAAAAAGACGAGACTGTGCCGCCACCTGAAGGGCTAGAAGAAGGAGCATGCGGGCGAGGCGCGTGTTCGTTTTGTCTCCGCGCCAATGCAAATGCGGTCCAAATTTAAACCTGGAATGGGCCACGGACGGACAGAAAACGAACGCACTTCCGTTTAGATCGTGGCGTTGGGTTGAGTTTTGTGTTCGCCATAATCGAAATGGACACACGCCAATGAAATGTGTCAAGCGATTGGAGTTGCCGTATAGCTGGTCCATTTCATTTTACCTCGGATATGTGTGAACGTATTGGTCAAGCCAGCGGAGATGAGATACTCAAAAGCAGAACTAAAGTTAGGTGAAAAGCAGAACTAAAGTTAGGCATGGGCGGCAGACTGAAGAGCTCTTGAGAGTGGCATATCACTTTTGTTAGCCCTTATCCTGCAATTTAGGACCACTATGTACCTACTGCGCATCTTCAATTCTCGTTCAGGAAAAAAAGCTGTCACGGTGTCTTATGAAGGTCAATATACATGTTGATGTGTACACCACTAACGAATCTGTTAACCCAACCTTAGAGGATTGTTGGGGACAAGGGCCATCATTATACGTACGTTATACTATCTCGTTACTTGGGAAGACACAGTAACGTCGCATAGAGTATCTCCAGCCGCGCCCCAACAGCCCCCTCCCTCCGGGCGACTTTTTAACCGTCCGTGTCCGAAAATCGGCCCAATCGCGTCCCCATGACCCCGTTTTTCGCCGGTTAAAGTCTTTTTTGGTCCGGCGAACCCAGGCTGAAACCAGCACATTGGGGGCTCTTGGGGGTTCCGACGGAAACAAACCGGCGTGTGGGACATCATTGTTAGGCGAATCTCGTCCTTTTCCTTGCCCGTGCCACTCCCCTCGCGCTCTCCCCCATGCCGATTCCAGCAACTCTCGCCTGTTCACGGCCACTATGCCGCCGCTAGAAGGCCTCTTTTGATCGCCCCTTCATTCCCCCCGCCGGATTTCGCTTCCCCAACCCTCGCCCATCGATGTACTCCGGCCGTTACCATGCCGGCAGGACACCGGCGGCTGCTCGCCCGTCACACCAATAAGGTGTTCGTTGTTTTGCCTACTCGGCCATGGATTCGGACGACGAGGAGGCGTTCACGACCCTGTTGGAGGAAGAAGCCGAGGCCGACACCGTCGATGCGGAGCACCTCATGATACTCGCCTCGCTGGCTTGCTTGTTCGTGAACAATGACAATCCCCGATGAGGTGGCTCGGCTCCGGGCCCGTGCAAGAGCAAGCAGAGGCATCAGATGGATGGGTATTGCATGTTGTATGCCGACTACTTCGCCGACTCTCCATTGCATGATGAGAAAGTATTTCAGCATCGTTACCGGATGAACCGGAAGCTCTTCCTCGGAATTGTTAATTCTTTCTAGGAGTTTGATACGTCTCCAACATATCTATAATTTTTTATTGTTCCATGCTATTATATTATCAACTTTGGATGTTTTATATGCATGAATATGCTATTTTATATTATTTTTGGGACTAACTTATTAATCCAGTGCCCACTGCCAGTTCCTGTTTTTTCCGTGTTTTGACCTTTTTCAGATAGGAATATCAAATGGAGTACAAATGGAATAAAACTTTCGCCGTGATTTTTTATGGAAAATATCAAAAATAGCTGAAGGAAAAAATACCGGAGAGGCGGCCCAAGGGAGCGACGAGCCTGGGAGGTGCGGGCCCCCTTGGCCACAGCTAGGGGGCTCGTGGCCTCCTCGTGGCGCCTCTCGACTTGTTCCCGACGCCAGACGGTCTTATAAATACGGTAACCCACAGAAATAAACCTAGATCGCAAGTTCCGCCGTCGCAGACCTCCAGAGCCACCAAAAACCAATTGGGAGACCGTTCCAGCGTCCTATCGGAGGGGAATTCATAGCCGGTGGCCCTCTTCATCAACACCATTGCCTCTCCGATGATGCGTGAGTAGTTCACATCAGACCTTCGGGTCCATAGCTAGTAGCTAGATGGCTTCTTCTCTCTCTTTGATCTTCAATACAAAGTTCTCCATGATCTTCATGGTGATCAATCCGATGTAATCTTCTTTTGCTGTGTGTTTGTTGAGATCCGATGAAGTGTGGATTTATGATCAGATTATCTATGAATATTATTTGAGTCTCCTCTGATTTCTTATATGCATGATTTCATATCCTTGTAATTCTCTTCGAGTTATAGGTTTCGTTTGGCCAACTTGATCTATAGTTCTTGCAATGGGAGAAGTGCTTGGTTTTGGATTCATACCGTGCAGTGTCCTCACCTAGTGACAGAAGGGGTAGCAAGGCACGCATCGTGTTGTTGCCATCAAGGGTAAAAAGATGGGGTTTATATCATATTGCATGAATCTATCCCTCTACATCATGTCATCTTGCTTAAAGCGTTACTCCGTTTATCATGAACTTAATACACTAGATGCATGTTGGATAGCGGTCGATGTGTGGAGTAATAGTAGTAGATGCAGAAAGTATCGGTCTACTTGTCTCGGACGTGATGCCTATATGTATGATCATTGCCTTAGATATCTTTATAACTTTGCGCTATTCTATCAATTGCTCAACAGTAATTTGTTCATCCACCGTAATACTTGCTATCATGAGAGAAGCCTCTAGTGAACACTATGGCCCCCGGGTCTATTTTACACATTACATATTCAAATCTAAACACAAAAACATCATAAATACCTTGCTGCAATTTTATTTACTTATTTACATCTACTTATTATCACTATCAGATCTCAGCTTGCAAGTAATCGTAAAGGGATTGACAACCTCTTTATCGCGTTGGGTGCAAGCTTGTTTGTGTTTGTGTAGGCTCCTTGTTGCCTCATCTTGATACTCCTACTAGATTGATACCTTGATTCTCAAATTGAGGGAAATACTTATCTCTACTTTGCTGCATCACCCTTTCCTCTTCAAGGGAAAAAACCAACGCAAGACAAAATCAACTTGCCAATTTCAGGCGACATTGCAGAGAATTAGCAGGAAGAATTTCTGGCGGCGTTGCCGGGGAGTAATCAAGTGAAGCATATCTACAAGTACCTATCACAAACTCATCTCTTGCATTTACATTATTTGCTATTTTCCTCTTGTTTTCCTCTCCCCTACTTCTAAAAAAAATTACAAAAATATTTGCCTTTCTTTATTTGCCCTTTTCTTTCGATTGCTTTCCGTTTGCTTGTGTGCTTGTCTGCTTGCTATGTCACCATGTCTGAAAACACTAAATTGTGTGATTTCTCTGATACTAATGACAATGATTTTATTAGTACCCCAATTGCTCCCGCCACTAGTGCAGAATCATATGAAATTAATGCTGCCTTGTTGAATCTTGTTATGAACGAGCAATTTTCCGGCCTTCCGAGTGAAGATGACGCGTCCCATCTTAATATCTTCATTGAGTTATGTGATATGCAAAAGAAGAGAGATGTGGATAATGATATGATTAAATTGAATCTATTTCCGTTCTCACTACGAGATCGAGCAAAAACTTGGTTTTCATCTTTACCTAAAAATAGTATTGATTCATGGAACAAGTGTAAAGATGCTTTTATTTCCAAGTATTTTCCACCTGCTAAGATTATCTCTCTCCGTAATGGTATTATGAATTTTAAGCAACTAGATCATGAACATGTTTCACAATCTTGGGAGAGAATGAAATTGATGATTAGAAATTGTCCCGCTCATGGTCTAAGTCTTTGGATGATTATACAAATTTTCTATGCTGGTTTGAATTTTGCTTCTAGAAATATTTTGGATTCCGCCTGCGGTGGAACTTTTATGGAAATCACATTAGGAGAATCTACAAAACTCTTGGATAATATCATGACAAATTATTCTCAATGGCACAGTGAAAGGTCACCTACTAGTACAAAAGTGCATGCTATAGAAGAAATTAACTCTTTGAGTGCTAAGATGGATGAGTTAATGAAGTTGGTTGCTATTAAGAGTGTTCCTCTAGATCCTAACGATATGCGTTTATCTTCCTTGATTGCAAATAACAATGAAAATTTGGATGTTAATTTTTTTGGTAGGAATAATTTTGGTAACAACAATGCTTATAGAGGTAACTATAATCCTAGGCCTTTTCCTAGTAATCCCTCTAATAATTTTGGAAATTCCTACAACAATGCTCATGGAAATTATAATAAAATACTCTCTGATCTTGAAAGTAATATTAAGGAGTTTATTAATTCGCAAAAGGTTTTCAACGCTTACATAGAACAAAAACTGCTTAAAATTGATGACTTGGCTAGGACTGTTGATAGAATGTCTCTTGATATTGATGCTTTGAAATTAAGATGTGTTCCTCCCAAGATTAATATGGATGAAACCTTGAAAGCCATGCATATTTCTATGAATGAGAGTAAAGAAAGAACCGCCCAAATTCGTGCTAGACATGAATGGCTCAAAAAGGTGTGTTCTCGTGATGAGAATAACGAAGATCTTAAAGTTCTTGATGTGACTCCTATTTAATCCTTGTTTTCTAATGTCAATCTTAATGATGATGGGTCTTTATGTGAATCCACTTTGGTTGAGAAACGCCCCAATGATTCGGAGTCTATTTATCTTGATGCTAAAAATACTAAAAGTGGAGTAGAAGATATCAAAACTTTGAATAGTAATGAAACTATTACTTTGGATCTCAAGGAATTTAATTATGATAGTTGCTCTTTGATTGAATGTATTTCCTTGATGCAATCCATGTTAAACTCTCCACATGCTTATAGCCAAAATAAGGCTTTTACTAAACATATTGTTGATGTTATGATGAAATCTCCTTAAGAGAAACTTGAGTTGGAAATATCTATTCCTAGAAAACTTCATGATGAGTGGGAACCTACTATAAAATCAAGATTAAAAATTATTAATGCCATGCTTTATGTGATTTGGGTGCTAGTGTTTCCACAATTCCAAAATCTTTCTGTGATGTTCTAGGTTTCAATGAGATTGATGAGTGCTCTCTTAATTTGCATCTTGCGGATTCTACTATTAAGAAACCTATGGGAAGGATTAGTGATGTTCTGATTATTGCAAATAGGAACTATGTGCCCGTAGGTTTCATTGTGCTTGATATTGATTGCAATCCTACATGTCCCATTATTCTTGGTAGACCTTTCCTTAGGACTATTGGTGCGGTTGTTGATATGAAGGAAGGGAATATTAAATTTCAATTTCCATTGGAGAAGGGCATGGAACATTTTCCTAGAAAGAGAATAAAATTGCCTTATGCATCCATTATGAGAGCTACTTATGTTTTGAGCACTAAGGATGACAATACTTGATTCTATTGCCTTATGCCTAGCTAAGGGCGTTAAACAATAGCGCTTGTTGGGAGGCAACCCAATGAATAGGTTTATTTTTACTTTTTACCTTCTGTTTTGTTGAGTCCACACCATAATGATTCTTTTATGATTGTGATTTTTATGTTTTAATTAGTGTTTGTGCCAAGTAGAACCTTTATGATTAGTTTTGGTGATAGTTGTTTAATCATGTTGGAAAAAGACAGAAACTTTGTGCTCACGAAATTATTTTTCATTCCTATCCAGAAAGAGATTTTGAGTTGATTCTTTTTGATGCTGATTGATATGAAATTTTTTCAAATTTTAATAATTTTTTCAGAATTTATTTTACCAAAGGTATACGAAATATACAGATTGCTACAGACTGTTCTGTTTTTGACAGATTCTGTTTTTGTTGTGTTGATTGCTTATTTTTGATGAAACTATGGGTAGTATCGGGTGGCACGAGCCATGGAGAAGTGAGAATAAATTAATATAACATCAATATAAATGTAAATTAAAGTTTACAACAGTACCTAAAAAGTTGGTGGTTTGTTTTCTTATGCTAATGCTATCACGAGTTTTTGTTTAAGTTTTGTGTTGTGAAGTTTTCAAGTTTTGGGTGATGTTCTTATGGACAATGGAATAAAGAGTGGAAAGAGCCTAAGATTGGGGATGCCCAAGGCATCCCAAGCCAAATTCAAGTACACCAAAAATCCTAAGCTTGGGGATGCCCCAGGAAGGCATCCCCTCTTTCGTCTTCAATCCATCGGTAACGTTATGGAGCTATATTTTTATTCACCACATGATATGTGTTTTGCTTGGAGCGTCGCGTATTATATGTGTCTTTTCTTTATGTTTTGTCACAATCATCCTTTCTGCACACCTTTTGAGAGAGACATGCACTCATCGTGATTTTTTTTAGAATACTCAATGAGCTTCACTTATATCTTTTGAGTTGGGCAATTTTGCTCACACGTGCTTCACTTATATCTTTTGAGCTTAGTAATTTTGCTCCTATGTGCTTCACTTATATCTTTTGAGATTGGTAATTTTTCTCACATGTTCTTCACTTATATCTTTTGAGCTAGATAATTTTGCTCTGGTGCTTCACTTATATCTTTGTAGAGCACGATGGTGTCATATTTTTTTAGAAATACAAACTCTCGAATCTTCACTTATATCATTTTGAGAGTGATCTCTCTAAGTAACTTGGTAATTGGCATCTGTTATGAAATTAGTCCTAAATATGATAGGCATCCAAAGAGGATATAATCAAAACTTTCATATTCAAGTGCATTGATTAGTAAGATAAGTTTGATTCCTCGCAACTAGTTTTGAGATATGGATATGGTAATATTAGAGTTATGTTAGTAGGGTGGTGTGAATCTAGAAATACTTGTGTTGAAGTTAGTGATTCCCATAGCAAGCACGTATGGTGAACCGCTATGTTAGGAAGTCGGAGCATAATTGATTTATTGATTGTGATCCTTTGTGTAGAGGTTGGGGTCGCACGATGGTTAACTCCTACCAACCCTTGCCCTAGGAGTATGCATTTAACACTTTGTTTTGATTACTAATAAAAGTTTTGCAATAAGTATGTGAGTTCTTCATGACTAATGTGAGTCCATGGTATAGATGCACTTTCACCTTCCACCATTGCCACCCTCTCTAGTGTCGCGCAACTTTCGCCGGTGCACAAACCCACCATATGCCTTCCTCAAAACACCCACCATACCTACCTATCATGGCATTTTCATAGCCATTCCGAGATATATTTCCATGCAACTTTCACCATTCCGTCTCATGACATGTGCCATCACTTTCATTTATATAGAGTCATTATTGTTCTAAGTATCGAGTTGTAAGTAAATAAAAGTGTGATGATCATCATTATTAGAGCATTGTACCATGTGAGGAAATAAAAGAGGCCAAAGATTCCCACCAAATAAAAAAATATAAAAAAAGAGGCCAAAGATCCCAAACAAAAAAAACTAAGAGAAAAAGAGAGAAGGGACAATGCTACTATCTTTTTCCACACTTGTGCTTCAAAGTAGCACCATGATCTTCATGATAGAGAGTCTCTTGTTTTGTCACTTTCATATGTAGTGGAAATTTTCATTATATAACTTGGCTTGTATATTCCAATGATGGGCTTCCTCAAATTGCCCTAGGTCTTCGTGAGCAAGCAAGTTGGGTCCACACCCACTAGTTTTCATTTGTGAGCTTTCATACACTTATAGCTCTAGTGCATCCGTTACATGGCAATCCCTACTCATTCACATTGATATTTATTGATGGGCATCTCCATAGCCTATTGATACGCCGAGTCGATGTGACCGTCTCCTCCTTTTTGCCTCAGAACCTCCACCACACTCTATCCCACTTATAGTGCTATATCCATGGCTCACGCTCATGTGTTCCGTGAGAGTTGAAAAAGTTTGAAAAAATAAGAGTGCAAAAACAATATCGGGCTTGTGCATGATTTAAATTTGTTGTGTGGGGATGATGGAGCATAGCCAGACTATATGATTTTGTAGGGATAACTTTCTTTTGCCTTGTTATTTCGAAAGTTTATGATTACTTTGCTATTATACTTGATGTATTATTGTTTTCATGTCAATATTAGACTATTGTTCTGAATCTTACGGATCTGAACATTCATGCCACAATAAATAGATTACATAAAACAAATATGTTAGGTAGCATTCCACATCAAAAATTCATTCTTTATCACTTCCCTACTCGAGGACGAGCAGGAGTTAAGCTTGGGATGCTTGATACGTCTCCAACATATCTATAATTTTTTATTGTTCCATGCTATTATATTATCAACTTTGGATGTTTTATATGCATGAATATGCTATTGTATATTATTTTTGGGACTAACTTATTAATCCAGTGCCCAGTGCCAGTTCCTGTTTTTTCCGTGTTTTTGACCTTTTTCAGATAGGAATATCAAACGGAGTCCAAATGAAATAAAACTTTCGCCATGATTTTTTATGGAAAATATCAAAAATAGCTGAAGGAAAAAATACCGGAGAGGCAGCCCAAGGGAGCCACGAGCCTAGGAGGCGCGGGGCCCCCTGGCTGCGGCTAGGGGGCTCGTGGCCTCCTCATGGCGCCTCTTGACTTGTTCCCGACGCCAGACGGTCTTATAAATACGGAAACCCTCAGAAATAAACTTAGATCGCAAGTTCCACCGCCGCAGACCTCCAGAGCCACCAAAAACCAATCGGGAGACCGTTCTGGCGTCCTGCCGGAGGGGAATTCATCGCCGGTGGCCATCTTCATCAACACCATTGCCTCTTCGATGATGCGTGACTAGTTCACCTCAGACCTTCGAGTCCACAGCTAGTAGCTAGATGGCTTGTTCTCTCCCTTTGATCTTCACTACAAAGTTCTCCATGATCTTCATGGTGATCTATCCGATGTAATCTTCTTTTGCGGTGTGTTTGTTGAGATCCGATGAATTGTGGATTTATGATCAAATTATCTATGAATATTATTTGAGTCTCCTCTGATTTCTTATATGCATGATTTCATATCCTTGTAATTCTCTTCGAGTTATAGGTTTCGTTTGGCCAACTTGATCTATAGTTCTTGCAATGGGAGAAGTGCTTGGTTTTGGGTTCATACCGTGAGGTGTCCTCACCTAGTGACAGAAGGGGTAGCGAGGCACGCATCGTGTTGTTGCCATCAAGGGTAAAAAGATGGTGTTTATATCTGCATGAATCCATCCCTCTACATCATGTCATCTTGCTTAAAGCGTTACTCCGTTTATCATGAACTTAATACACTAGATGCATGCTGGATAGCGGCCGATGTGTGGAGTAATAGTAGTAGATGCAAAAAGTATCGGTCTACTTGTCTCGGACGTGATGCCTATATGTGTGATCATTGCCTTAGATATCATCATGACTTTGCTCTATTCTATCAATTGCTCAACAGTAATTTGTTCACCCACCGTAATACTTGCTATCATGAGAGAAGCCTCTAGTGAACACTATGGCCCCCGGGTCTATTTTACAAATTACATATTCAAATCTAAACACAAAAACACCATAAATACCTTGTTGCAATTTTATTTACTTATTTACATCTACTTATTATCACTATCAGATCTCACCTTGCAAGTAATCGTAAAGAGATTGACAACCTCTTTATCGCGTTGGGTGCAAGTTTGTTTGTGTTTGTGTAGTCTCCTTGTTGCCTCATCTTGATACTCCTACTGGATTGATACCTTGGTTCTCAAACTGAGGGAAATACTTATCTCTACTTTGCTGCATCACCCTTTCTTCTTCAAGGGAAAAAACCAACGCAAGACAAAATCAACTTGCCAATCTCAGGCGACGTTGTAGAGAAGTAGTAGAGTTCAAGAACTATTTCGTTTGCAGGAAGGACTGCACCGGCAGAGTTGGATTCTCCTTGCTCCAGAAATGCACCCAAGCTATGAGGATGCTTGCATGTGGATCTCCCACTGACATACAAGAATACTATGGACGAATGGCCGAGTCCACCACCATTGAGTGCCTATACAAGTTCTGCAAGGCAGTGGTGGCAGTGTTTGGGCCACAATATTTCCGATCACCCAATGCTGAAGACACTGCTCGAATCCTAGCATAGAATGTATCAAGAGGATTTCCTGGGATGCTTGGAAGCATTGACTCCATGCATTGATCATGGAAAAACTGCCCATTTGCCTGGCAGGGGATGTACCAAGGCGCCAAAGTAGGTTGAAGTGTGGTACTTGAGGCAGTAGCCACACATGACCTATAGATTTGACACTCCTTCTTTGGCATGCCAGGAACTCACAATGACATCAACGTCTTGAAGTGCTCGAATGTCTTCGCCAAGCTTGTTGACGGTCATGCTCCTCCGGTGAACTTTGAGGTCAATGGACATCACTTCAACAAGGGATACTATCTAGCAGATGGTATCTATCCGAGATGGTCCATATTTTTGAAAACTATCTCAAAACCCGTGGTGCCAAAGAAGGCACACTTTGCTAAGTGTCAGGAGGCTTGCAGGAAAGATGTCGAGCGAGCATTCGGTGTGCTCCCATATCGATTTGCTGTTGTCCGGTACCCCGCTCTGACCTGGTCAAAATCGCAGATGTGGGAGATCGTGAATTTTTGTGTATGCTTGCATAACATGATCATTGAGAGTGAGCAAGAAGAGCCATTGTTTGACACTGAACCATATCACAGGATGGGACCTCTTGCAGCTGTTGATCACCAGGTACCGACAACATGGGCTGCCTATCTCAATATGCGGCAGGAGATCCGAGACCCACAAGTGCATCAAGAACTGCAGGACGATCTGGTGGAGCACCTATGGAGGCTCAAGGTCAACGCCTAGTTTGATTTGTTTTATGAAAATGTTGGAACTTGCTTCATTGAACTATTCGATTTTGAATTAATTTCTATGATGAACTTTGGTACGAAACATTTAGTTTTTGATGAATCTATGTCGAAAGATTGCCGAATTTGTAGATTTTAAGCTGAAAGAGCACCGAATTTGTTAAAGTTATGCCGAGCTATCGCTGAATCTGGGCCGAATTTGGGCCGAATCTACGCCCATAATGGGCCGAAATCGCCGGTTGGGGGCGACCTCGGGGACGCAGTGGCGGCGCTAGGAAATGAAGGCTGGGTATTCATCCAAATTCTTTTGATCTAAATGTAGTATATGAACCAAACAACACAATACTTACACTAGCAATATATGAACAAATCTTAAGATTTCCTTATAGCAATCATAGGCAGTGGCATTTATAACAAATCTTAAGATTTCCTAAATAAACAAATGAGGGAAAAAAGAAAAAACAACCTTGGTGGACCGGTGAAGGAGCTGTGAGGGAGGTGGACTGCTGTGCCGAAGCAACTGGGAGGGGTTGCCGGGGCCCGGAGGCGGAGGGGCGGAGGTGCAAAGTCCCTGCCGGAACAGCAGCCTGATGGGAGGGGGAGGACCGGAGGAGAGCTGGAGAGTGAGGGGAGGGGGAGGACCATAAGAGAGGGAGTGAGTGGAGGGGGAGGTCCTTCTGCCGCAGCGCGGAGGGAGAGGGCTCTTGCTACTTCTCGAGCATGCGTTGGTTTCCCGTGAAGAGGAACGATTTGATGTAGTAAAGTAGATAAGCATTTCCCTCGGTTTTTGAGAACCAAGGTACCAATCCAGTAGGAGATACAAGCGAGTCACCAATAGATGTACCTGCACAAAGAATCAAACTCTTGCACTCAACGCTATAAAGGGGTTGTCAATCCCTTCACAGTTACTTGCAAGGATGAGATCTAATAGAGATAGATATAATAGGATGCTTGAACAGAAAGTAAAACTAAAAGTAAAAATAATGCATCATGTACTTTTGGTATTTTTTGTTTTAGATCTGAAAGTATAATATGGAAAATAGACCCGGGGGCCATCGGTTTCACTAGATGGCTTCTCTCAAGATGGCAAGTATTACAGTGGGTGAAAAAATTACTATCGAGCAATTCATAGAAAAGCGAATAGTTATGAAGATATCCAAGACAATGATTTTGCATATAGGCATCACGTCCATGACAAGTAGACCGAAACGATTTTGCATCTACTACCATTACTCCGAACATCGACCGACTCCTGCCTGCATCTAGAGTATTAAGTTCATGAAGAACAGAGTAACGCACTAAGTAAGATGACATGATATCGAGGGATAAACTCAAGCAATATAATGAAAACCCCATATTTTTACCCTTGATGGCAACAATACAATACGTACCTCGCTACCCCTACTTTATCACTGGGTGAGGACACCGCAAGATTGAACCCAAAACTAAGCACTTCTCCCGTTGCAAGAATTACCAATCTAGTTAGCCAAACCAAACCAATAACTCGAAGAGACTTGCAAAGATATGAAATCATGCATATAGGAAATTAGGAAAGACTTAAATAATATTCATGGATAATCTGAACATAAACCCACAATTCATCGGATCTCGACAAACACACCACAAAAGAGTATTACATCGGATAGATCTCCATGAAGATCATGAAGAACATGGTATTCAGAAGCAAAGAGAGAGAAGAAGACATCTAGCTACTAGCTATGGACCCATAGGTCTGTGGTGAACAGCTCACGCATCATCGAAGGGGCAATGGAGTTGATGTAGATGCCCTCCATGATTGAATCCCCCTCCGGCAGATTACCGGAAAAGGCTTCAAGATTGGATCTCTCAGGAACGGAGGCTTCTAGCGGCGGAAAAGTGTTTTTGTGACTCTTTTGATAATGATGGAATATTTGGGAATTTATAGGACGAAGATTAGGGTTAGGTGAGCTGCCATGGGCCCACAAGCCTGCCCGGCGGGGCCTACCCCCTGGCCGCGCCCCTAGGGCTTGTGGCCCCACGGTGGCTCCTCTGCCTTGGTTCTCAAGTCTCGTAGTTTCCTTTCGTTCCAGGAAAAATCATTTTGAAGGTTTTATTCCATTTGGACTTCGTTTAATATTTCTTATCTGCGAAACTCAGCAACAAGGAAAACACAGAAACTGGCACTAGGCTCTAGATTAATAGGCTAGTCACAAAAATAATATAAAATAGCATATTAATGCATATAAAATATCCAAAGCAGATAATATAATAGCATGGAAAAATCAAAAATTATAGATATGTTGGAGACGTATCAGCATCCCCAAGCTTAATTCCTGCTCGTCCTCGAGTAGGTAAATGATAAAAACAGAATTTTTGATGTGGAATGCTACCTAACATATTTATCCATGTAATATTCTTTATTGTGGCATGAATATTCAGATCCGTTAGATTCAAAACAATAGTCTAATATTGACATAAAAACAGTAATACTTCGAGCACACCAACAAGGTAGTCGTGTCCTTTCGAAATAACATAGCTTTATAAAGTTGTTGTTGGGAATATAACCCCATGGTGTGACCCGCCCGGAGGGCTCCGGGTTATACCTAGCGGCTCGTGCACCATCCCAAGGCTAGCCGTAATGACTTAAGGCCCAAGACGCTTGGCGGCTCGATGAATGGGCTGGGAGGTGGCCCGGAAGAAGAAGACTCGGGCGATTAAGTTGCCCGGGGATAGCTTAGACATGAAAGGCAAGAGAAGATAGAGATAGACTCGAATGTACGATGAGAGTCGGTTACAACTTGTATGACCCGTGGTCTTGACCTACGATATAAAGGCAAGACCCGGGGCGACTTAGAGATCAGGTTATCGAGAACTAGGTCAAGCTTTAGCTCCGTTGTAATCGATACATCAAGCAATACAAGCACAAGCAGGACGTAGGCTATTACTTCGACTTGAGGGGCCGAACCTGGGTAAACTCGTGTCCTTCGTCCCACTCAACCCCTTTGAGTCCATCATGTTAGCAATGGCCTCGAACCAAAATCCGTTCACCCGGACATCTCCCGTGATAAAACCTCGACAGTTGGCGCCCACCGTTGGGCCTGCGCTCAGTGGTGTTGAGTTCTCAAAGGGCTCTCTCCCGGGGCTCAAGGGATACGTGGTTCGAAGGATGAGCAAGAGTCACCGCGGCCGGATCTACATCGACGACGCTAGCTGGGGGCTTGACACCGACTCTATGGAGTATGGTTTCCGGGTGCCGTTCCGCGGGATCCACATCTTCATCGGAAGGGTCGATGGATCTACACCCGGGCTGGACGTTTGCACCAACATCGTCGAACCGGCCCGGCGCATACAACCAGCTCGTGATGTGCAGCCCGCCCTTGTTAACCCAGGCCGGAGGCACGTCTTCGTGGGTTTCACTCAAGGTATGGATCCGGGAGCTTCCGGGTCACAGGAAACTCTTGTCTATTCAGAGGACGATTCATCGAGCGGAGAGACGGAGTCGGTTTAACAGCTTCACAACGACGGGCTCGGGGGCTACGGCGAGTGTTGCCGTGAGTCGGATCGCTCTGAGTCGGATGATCTTGGGCCACCGGTTCATGCTGCCGTGTTCATGGCGGGGTCAGCCCCAGGCATGAGTAGTACGGATGCGGGAGCGGTGACTTCGGTGCTAACCCGCCGCCGCCGGCTCAAGTTCTTCTGGACTTAATGAATGAGCTTGTGGCCATAATGGCTACTGAAGTCACGTCGGATAATCAAGTTGCTCGGAACTTGGAGATTGTGAGGATCAAGGACCAGATGGAGGAAGAGCAACACAGGATGGCTGAGCTAAAAGTCTAGATGGAGGAAGAGGCAGAATGTATCAAGACAGACGCTTTTCCGCCTTGGGCTGGAACAGCAGTCGACAGCTGTGGTGCACCGGATGAGGCATCAATCCCGCTTACCGAAATGCTACGAAGCTAGGAACCTTTTTAACATGCCAGGAACGAGACAAGCAGCAAATGTGCCTGGAAGCCGTCCAGCTGTCCGGCCGACATCTCATCCGGCTCGACGAAACCAAGCTTCGCCGGTGGTCTTCCTAACGCGTGCGGGTCATTATTCTAACCCGGCCGAGAACATGGTGGCTGCAGCTACCCAGCTTGAAATAATTCCTATTTCGGATGAAGCGCCCTTTGCGGAGGAGGTACAGAATGCCATTGGATACCTGCAAATGGCGGTGGCCCAGCAGGACAAGTATACTCACAGCCGGAGCCGCGTTCAGTCAACTCCTCTCCCTAGCCGGAGCCTTAGCCGGCGCTACGAGTCGCCAGTAGTCTCCAGCAGTGATCGGCATAGACAGGTTCCGATAGGTGATCAGCCGGCTCCAGATTAGCGAGCGCTCATGAACCGGGCTAGAAGCCAGCAAGAAGCGGCAGCCTTGGCCACGACAGCTCATCAAGAGCCCGCGCCCTCCGTGTCAGTAGGAGTGGGAGTGACCACCAGGGTTGTGGGAGTGCCATGTTTGTCGGCGGCTCTGCGGGGTGAGCGGTTGCCGAAAGATTTCAAAGGGCCCCGCAAGGTCCCAAATTACACAGTTGATCTACCTCCGGAGGCCTGGGTTGAAAGTTATGAGCTGGCCATGGAGATGTTGGACGTCAGTGAGGCGGTTTGTGCCAATTACTTCATCATGATGCTTGAAGGCCCGGCTCGCACGTGGCTAAAGGACTTGCCACCCAATACCATCAATTCATGGGCTGAGCTGAGTGCAAGGTTCATCAAAAACTTTCAAGGAACGTGCAAACAGCCTATGACCATCGTGGATCTCGATCACTGTGTTCAGCAGGAGAATGAGTCGGCTCATTGATAACCCACAAGTATAGGGGATCGCAACAGTTTTCGAGGGTATAGTATTCAACCCAAATTTATTGATTCGACACAAGGGGAGCCAAAGAATATTCTCGATTATTAGCAGTTGAGTTGTCAATTCAACCACATCTGAAAGATTTAGTATCTGCAGCAAAGTTTTAGTAGAAAAGTTATATGATAGTAACAGTAATAGCGGTAACAGTAGCAGTAGTGATTTGTGTAGCAAGTGTGATAGCAGTAGTGAAAAAGTAACTAAGCAAGGACCAGTATAGGAAAAGCTCGTAGGCATTGGATCGGTGATGGATGATTATGCCGGATCATATTCATCATGTAACGGTTATAACATAGGGTAATATGCAACTAGCTCCAATTTGTCAATGTAATGTAGGCATGTATTCCGTATATAGTCATACGTGCCTATGGAAAAGAACTTGCATGACATCTTTCGTCCATCCCTCCCATGGCAGCGGGGTCCTAATGGAAACTAAGGGATCTTAAGGTCTCCTTTTAATAGAGTACGGAACAAAGCATTAACACATGGTCAATACATGGAATCCTCATACTATGGTCATCTCCGGGAGTGGTTCCGGCTATTGTCACTCCGGGGTTGCCGGGTCATAACACATAGTAGGTGACTAAAACTTGCAAAATAGGATCAATAACACACATATATTGATGAAAACATAATAGGTTCAGATCTGAAATCATGGCACTCGGGCCCTAGTGACAAGCATTAAGCATAGCAAAGTAGTAGCAACATCAATCTTAGAACATAGTGGATACTAGGGATCAAACCCTATCAAAACTAAATCGATTACATAATAGATCTCATCCAACTCATCACCGTCCAGCAAGCCTACGATAAGATTACTCACGAACGATGAAGAGCATCATGAAATTGGCAATGGAGGATGGTTGGTGATGACGATGGCTTCGATTTCCACTCTCCGGAGCCCAGAACGGACTCCGGATCTGCCCTCCGGAGGAAGAACAGGTGGTGGCGGTCGCTCCGTATCGTAAAACGCGATTATTTCTTCTCCTTGATTTTTTCTGGAACGAAAGAGAATATATGGAGCTGGAGATGAGGTCGGAGGGGCCACGTGGGCCCCATGAGCCTGCCATTCGCGGCCTAGGGGGGCGCGCCTCCTGGGCTCGTGGCCCACTGGCTCCTCCCCTCCGGTTGATTCTTTCTCCAGTATTTTTTATATATTCCACAAAAATTCCTCGTCAATTTTCAGGTCATTCCGAGAACTTTTATTTTTGCACAAAAACAACACCATGGTAGTTCTCCTGAAAACATCGTCAGTCCAGGTTAGTTTCATTCAAATCATGCAAATTAGAGTCCAAAACAAGGGCAAAAGAGTTTGGAAAAGTAGATACGTTGGAGACGTATCAACTCCCCCAAGCTTAAAGCCTTGCTTGTCCTCAAGCAATTCAGTTGATAAACTGAAAGAGACAAAAGAAAAACTTTTACAAACTTTGTTTGATCTTGTTGTTATAATTATGTCTAACTCATATTCAGATTTTCAGCAAGATCATAAGCTAACCACATAAGCAATGACATTCAGATCTGTCGGTATACTCATATCAATGGCATAATTAACTAGCGAGCAATAATAATAAGTTTCAAACGTCAACACTTCAATCAAAACAATCATGATAGAATATGAATAGATGGTATCTCGCTAGCCCTTTCTGAGACCGCAAAACATAAATGCAGAGCACCTTCAGAGACCAAGGGCTGACTAGAAATTGTAATTCATGGCAAAGAAGATCCAGTCATCATCATACTCAATATCAATTAATAGCAAAGCATACAAATGACGGAGGTGCTCTCTAGCTAGTGCTTTTAATAAGAAGAGGTGACTCAACAGAAACGTAAATAGATAGGCCCTTCGTAGAGGGAAGCATTGATTTAAAGAGGCGCCAGAGCTCAAGATTTTTAAAACAGAGATAAATAATTTTTGGGGTGGCATGCTTTCATTGTCAGCGCGATAACAAGGAGTTTTCACCATCTTCCATGCTACACGTATTATAGGCGGTTCCCAAACAGAATAGTAAAGTTTTGACTCCCCCACCACCGATCAATCACACTCCACGACTAGCCGAATCCTCGGGTGCCGTCCAAACCAGCAACAATCCAGGGGGAGTTTTGTTTGCAATTATATTTTTATTTGACTTGAGCATGGAATTGGGCATTCCGATTACCGGCCCCTTTCTCGTGAATTATAGTGAATAAACATATATCGAGGATAACCCGCCTAGCATGGAAGATACTGACCGCCCCTTGTCACAACATGAGCGGTTCAGGCATAAAACAGATTATTATTTGAAGGTTTAGAGAATGGCACATGCAAATTTACTTGGAATGGCGGGTAGATACCACATATAGGTAAGTATGGTGGACTCATATGGAACAACTTTGGGTTTAGGGAGTGGATGCACAAGCACTATTCCCGCTTAGTACAAGTGACCAACTAGAGAGCGACCAACTAGAGACTTTGGGCTAGCAAAAGACTGGGAAGCAACCAACTAGAGAGCGACAACAGTCATAAACATGCATTGAGATTAACCAACATTGAGTGCAAATATGAGTAGGATATAAATCACGATGAACATGAATATCGTGGAGGCTATGTTGATTTTGTTTCAACTACATGCGTGAACATGTGCCAAGTCAAGCCACTTGAATCGTTCAAAGGAGGATACCATCCTATCATACTACATCACAATCATTTTAAAATTCATGTTGGCATCCAAGACAAACCATTATAAGCTCCTAGCTGATTAAGCATGGCATAAGAAACTATGATCTCTAAGTTTTCATTGCAAACATGTTTCTCTCATAACAATGCTGAATTAGGAACGATGAGCTAGTCATATTTACAAAAACAAAATAGGTCGAGTTCATACCAGCTTTTCCAGGCTCGGTCACTTCATCATATATCGTCATTATTGCCTTTCGCTTGCACGACCAAATGATGTGAATAATAATAAGAGTGTTCGTGCATTGGACTAAGCTAGAATCTGCAAGCAAACTCAGAGGAGAAGACAAGGTAATATGGCTCTTTGACGGATGAACAATAATGCATATGAGAGCCACTAATCATTTTAATCATGGTCTTCTACCTCGACCCAAAGAAAATGAAAACTATTTACACGGGAAAGCTCCAAACAAGCGAAAGAAGAACGGGAAATCTTTTTGGGTTTTCTTTTTTAGTTACTACTAAACATGCAAGAATATAAAGTTACAACTAATATTCTTTTGTCTTTCTCATTTTTAAATTTTTTTGGATTTTCTCAAGTTAACCAAACACACAAGAAGAATGCAAGAAAAGAAAATAAGCTAGCATGGATGATATAATGAAAAAGTGTTAACACCGACTATCAAAGTGAATGTGTGAACATGAATATAAAGCCAGTGAGAAACACGTACTCCCCCAAGCTTAGGCTTTTGGCCTAAGTTGGTCTACTCCCAAGGAGGAAAGTAACTAGCTCCTGGGTACTCCGGAGTGAACTGAGGGTGCCACTGCTAGGTGAGCTCCTCTGGGTCCCACTGATAAACTAGCATATGGTACTCGACTGGTGGCTCGGGCTCGGGCGCCTGAGGTGGTGCCATGCCCCAGTGTGCGTAGATGTCCGAGGGCATAATAATGTACCTACCTAGATGAAGGTTGAACAAAGAAGGAGCAGGCAGGGTAATAACCTCACGAGTGCCCTGGCTAAACACCAAGTTATAAATTAACCTCCCATTATCATTTTTATCAATAAAGTCATGGCGAACCATGCTATCATAGTCTAAATATCACTCTAGAAGAAGCATCTCTCCCTCCTCATGCAGCCTAGCAGGTACCCCAAAATGATTAGCTAGACGAGTAGCATAGATACCTCCATATACAGTGCCCTTGGAACGGTTCGTGTTCAACCGTTGGGCAACAATAGCACCCAAACTATAAGTTCTATCATTATGTAAAGCAGATCATAGGACTGTAAGATCTGGGGAACTAAGACCCCCAGCCTTTCCACGGCCAATCAAACATTTTCCTACAAATAAAGAGAAATAACGAAGCACAGGAAAATGCACACTGGCAATTCTGGCGCTAGACACCCCTCTTTCCTCTCCTACAACAATAGTATCAATCAAGGCCTCCATGTCCCGTGGACGAGGTTCATGAATATCCCCAACTTAAGGTAACTTGCAAACATTGCAAAAATCCTGAAGTGACATGCATTGGGGGATATCATATAACTTGAACGCAACCATAGGAGGACTCTTCCTCGGATAGATATTAAAGCTTTGCACGAAAGTATTAGTGAGGAGGAGGTATTGTGGACACTTATCTTCGACAAATTCGGTAAGGCCTACATTCTCCACCAAATAATAAAAATCCTTATGAATATCGACAGCATGGAAGAACGTATCGCTTGGCCACTCGCATGCTCGAACTTCTGCAACTCGGGCGACCGGATACTTGGGTTTCATCTTCTCATTTTCATCTTCCTTGGGATTACGGCTCAAAGAGCCCCTTAGAAACCTCCTCATGGTTCTCTTTTATTCCTCTGAAAAATTCTGAAATTTTTAGTGGAGCAAAATAAATGTGAACGAAACTTAACAAAACTCATAGCAACTACTCCTACAAGTGCCTAGAGGCCATATCTTGCATCAAAACTACTTAGGACCAACTAAAATTAACATCCAAAGCTCAAGAACAGGGTCACCAAGGCAACAATAATATGCAATGAATAAAGCACTAGAACAAAAACTAATTGGACCAATGGAGGAGTCACATACCAAGGAACAATTCCCTAAAACAGTTTGGTGAATGGGGCTTTACACAAGGAGATCGAAAAATGCAGCAAAATGAGCAAGAACACGGGTTTGAGCTGTGGGGTGATTTTTTCTGGAGGTAGAAGAAGGAGATGGGGGCTGGAATAAGTGGAGGGGGGCCACGTGGGCCCCACGAGCCTGCCAGGCGCAGCTAGGGGGGTGGCCGCCCCTCCTGGGCTCGTGGCCCACTGGTGCATCCCCCTCGGTAGTTATTTCTCTCAAAAATTCTTAAATATTCCAAAAAACACATACTTGAATTTCAGGGTATTTGAAGAACTTTTATTTTCAGGTCATTTTTCATTGGACGGATAATGCAGAAAACAAGAAAATAATGCTATTTCTATTATTTTTCTACTAAGTAATTGAAAGTAAAACTTGGGAGCAAAAGATTGCAACTTCTAGATTCATCCGTCTCATGGCCATCAAAAGAAATCCATCAATGAGGTTGATCAAGTCTCCTTGACAAACTTTTTCCGAATCACATGAAACCGGAGAATTTTCGAAAAATCACTAAGTTACCTCAATGGGGATATGCATATCCCTAACAATAAGTATATCATATCTCATCTTGACAGTAAGTATAGGAAATTCAAAGCTTCCAATAATAATTGATGACGGTTTTTCAATAGAATTTATGCAATGAACCCGATATTGTTTCTTCGGGAAGTGCACCGTGTGCTCATTACCATTAACATGGAAAGTGACATTGCCTTTGTTGCAATCAATAACAGCCCTTGCAGTGTTTAAAAAGGATCTTCCAAGGATGATTGCCATGGCATCATCCTCAGGAATATCAAGAATAACAAAGTCCGTTAAGATAGTAACCTTCGCAACCACAACAGGCACATCCTCGCAAATACGGATAGGTAAAGCAGTTGATTTATCGGCCATTTGCAAAGAAATTTCAGTAGGTGTTAACTTATCCAATTCAAGTCTACGATATAAAGAGAGAGGCATAACACTAACACCGGCTCCAAGATCACATAAAGCAGTTCTAACATAATTTCCTTTAATGGAGCAAGGTATAGTGGGTACTCCAGGATCACCTAGTTTCTTAGGAGTCTCACCCTCAAAAGTGTAATTAGCAAGCATGGTGGAAATCTCAATATCAGGTATCTTTCTTTTATTAGTCACAATATCTTTCATATATTTAGCATAAGGCGACATTTTAAGCATATCAGTCAAACACATTTGCAAAAAGATAGGTCTAATCATTTCAGCAAAGCGCTCAAAATCCTCATCATCCTTTTTCTTGGATGGCTTAGGAGGAAAGGGCATGGGTTTCTGAACCCATGGTTCTCTTTCTTTACCGTGCTTCCTAGCAATAAAATCACTCTTATCATATCTTTTGTTCCTAGGTTGTGGGTTATTAAGTTAAATAGCAGGTTCAATCTCCACATCATTATCATTACTAGGTTGAGCATCAATATGAACATCATTATCAACATTATCGCTAGGCTCATGTTCATCACCAGATTGTGTCTCAGCATCAGAAATAGATATATCATTTTGATTCTCAGGTGTAACAGCAACAGGTTTAGTAGCATGCAAGTTCCTATCATCTTTCTTTTTCTTCCTATTACCAGGATAACTAGGTGCATCAGTATTAATTCCTTGAGAATCTTGCTCAACTCTCTTAGGATGGCCCTCAGGATTCAAAGGTTCCTGAGTCATTCTACCACCTCTAGTAACAACTTTAACAGAATTATCATTCAATTCATTAAGCAAGTCATTTTGAGCCTTAAGTACTTGCTCTACTTGAGTAGTGACCATAGAAGCATGTTTACCAATAAGCTTAAGATCATTAACATTTCTATCCACACAAGCACTTATATGGTTAATCATACGAGCATTTTGCTCAAGTTTTCTGCTAACATAATCATTAAAACTTTGTTGTTTGGCAACAAAATTATCAGATTCATCTAAGCATAAGCTAGCAGGTTTATCATAAGGGATATCACTCTCATTGAATCTACGAAGAGAATTTACCTCTACTACCTATGTCGGGTTATCAACACCATGTATCTCTTCAATAGGTGGTACATTCTTAACATCTTTAGATTTAATACCTTTCTCTCGCATAGATTTCTTTGCTTCTTGCATATCTTCAGGACTGAGGAATAGAATACCTCTTTTCTTCGGAGTTGGCTTTGGAGGTGGTTCGGGAATAGTCCAAGCATTATCATTGCTCAAGATATTATTCAATAGAATTTCATCTTGTTCCATAGTACGTTCCCTGAAAACACAGCCACCACAACTATCTAGGTGGTCCCTAGAAGCATTGGTTAGTCCATTATAGAAGATATCAAATATTTCATTTTTCTTAAGAGGGTGATCAGGCAAAGCATTAAGTAACTAGACAAGCCTCCCCCAAGCTTGTGGGAGACTCTCTTCTTCAATTTGCACAAAGTTATATATATCCTGCAAGGCAGCTTGTTTCTTATGGGTAGGAAAATATTTCTCAGAGAAGTAGTATACCATATCCTGGGGACTACGCACACAACCAGGAGCAAGAGAAGTAAACCAACTTTTAGCATCACCCTTTAGTGAGAAAGGAATCAACTTAAGGATATAGTAATAGCCAATTTTTTCCTCATTAGTGAATAGGGTGGCAATATCATTTAGTTTAGTAAGATGTGCTACAACAGTTTCAGATTCATAGCCATGAAAAGGATCAGGTTCAACCAAAGTGATTAACTCAGGATCGACAGAGAACTCATAATCCTTATCAGTAACAAAGATAGGTGAAGTAGCAAACTTAGGATCATATTTCATTCTAGCATTCAGATATTTTTCTTTCCATTTGCCTATTAATTTCTCAAGATCATAGCAATCCTTACAAGCAAGAAAGTCTTCAGCTACCTCTCCTTCCATAACATAACCCTTAGCTATATTAGGCAATTCATATTTAGGAGGGCTAGATCTAACAGGTGTAATAGCAGGTTCCATTTCAACAATTTCATCAGTTTCAGAAGTATCATTTGATTCAGTAGTAACTCTAGCAATTTGTGCATCAAGAAATTCACCAAGTGGCATATCATTACCAAGCAAAGCATCATCATTATTATCATGTATAGCAGAAGTAGCATCATCAAGCACATGCGACATATCAGAATTAATAGCAGGTGTCGGTGTCGCAAATTTACTCATAACAGAAGGTGAATCAAGTGCAGAGCTAGATGGCAGTTCCTTACCTATCCTCGTAGTTGAGGGCAGAACTTTAGTTTTTGGATCTCACAAATTCTTCATAGTGATCAATAGATATAAATCCCAAGTGACTCAGAGAATAGAGCTATGCTCCCCGGCAACGGCGCTAGAAAAATATCTTGATAACCCACAAGTATAGGGGATCGCAACAGTTTTCGAGGGTATAGTATTCAACCCAAATTTATTGATTCGACACAAGGGGAGCCAAAGAATATTCTCGAGTATTAGCAGTTGAGTTGTCAATTCAACCACACCTGAAAGATTTAGTATCTGCAGCAAAGTTTTAGTAGCAAAGTAATATGATAGTAACAGTAATAGCGGTAATAGTAGTAGTAGTGATTTGTGTAGCAACTGTGATAGCAGTAGCGAAAAAGTAATTAAGCAAGGACCAGTATAGGAAAAGCTCGTAGGCATTGGATCGGTGATGGATGATTATGCCGGATCATATTCATCATGTAACGGTTATAACATAGGGTAATATGCAACTAGCTCCAGTTCGTCAATGTAATGTAGGCATGTATTCCGTATATAGTCATACGTGCTTATGGAAAAGAACTTGCATGACATCTTTCGTCCATCCCTCCCATGGCAGCGGGGTCCTAATGGAAACTAAGGGATCTTAAGGTCTCCTTTTAATAGAGTACCGGAACAAAGCATTAACACATGGTGAATACATGGAATCCTCATACTATGGTCATCTCCGGGAGTGGTTCCGGCTATTGTCACTCCGGGGTTGTCGGGTCATAACACCTAGTAGGTGACTACAACTTGCAAAATAGGATCAAGAACACACATATATTGATGAAAACATAATAGGTGCAGATCTGAAATCATGGCACTCGGGCCCTAGTGACAAGCATTAAGCATAGCAAAGTGGTAGCAACATCAATCTTAGAACATAGTGGATACTAGGGATCAAACCCTATCAAAACTAACTCGATTACATGATAGATCTCATCCAACTCATCACCGTCCAGCAAGCCTACGATAAGATTACTCACGAACGATGAAGAGCATCATGAAATTGCCGATGGAGGATGGTTGGTGATGACGATGGCTTCGATTTCCACTCTCCGGAGCCCAGAACGGACTCCAGATCAGCCCTCCGGAGGACGAACAGGTGGTGGCGGCGGCTCCGTATCATAAAACGCGATTATTTCTTCTCCTTGATTTTTTCTGGAACGAAAGAGAATATATGGAGCTGGAGATGAGGTCGGAGGGGCCACGTGGGCCCCACGAGCCTGCCAGGCGTGGCCTAGGGGGGGCGCGCCTCCTGGGCTCGTGGCCCACTGGCTCCTCCCCTTCGGTTGATTCTTTCTCCGGTATTTTTTATATATTCCACAAAAATTCCTTGTCAATTTTTAGGTCATTCCGAGAAATTTTATTTCTGCACAAAAACAACACCATGGTAGTTCTGCTGAAAACAGCGTCAGTCCGGGTTAGTTTCATTCAAATCATGCAAATTAGAGTCCAAAACAAGGGCAAAAGAGTTTGGAAAAGTAGATACGTTGGAGATGTATCACTCACCATTAGGTCCGGCGGGTTTCAATAATCATACACTCCTCTGAACAGATCACGACGGCTCAGGCGGTGCTAATCTTATAGAAGAACTGTCACTTCATCCCGCTAAATCAGAAACTTGGCTGGCTCAAGCATACATGTCAGGATATGGGAGAGCTCATGGCAGCTCTCACGAAATACGCCGACTCTGACGACACGAAGGACCCGGGTAGTTTTCATCATGTTCATATGATTCGCGTTCGCTACTTTGATAGTTTTATATGTGGGTGGACCGGTGCTTGGGTGTTGTCCTTACTTGGACAAACATCCCACTTATGATTAACCCCTCTCGCAAGCATCCGCAACTACGAAAGAAGAATTAAGACAAAGTCTAACCATAGCATTAAACTTGTGGATCCAAATCTGCCCCTTACGACGCAACACATAAACTAGGGTTTAAGCTTCTGTCACTCTAGCAACCCATCATCTACTTATCACATCCCAATGCCTTCCTCTAGGCCCAAATAATGGTGAAGTGTCATGTAGTCGACGTTCACATAACACCACTAGAGGAGAGACAACATACAATGCATCAAAATATCGAACGAATACCAAATTCACATGACTACTATTAACAAGACTTATCCCTTGTCCTCAAGAACAAACGTAACTACTCACAAAGCATGATTATGTTCATGATCAGAGAGGTATTGAATATCATTAAGGATCTGAACATATGATATTCCACCAAACAAACCAACTAGCATCAACTATAATAAGATATTAACACTAATAGCAACCTTACAAGTACCAATCGGAGTTGCGAGACGGAGATTGGATACAAGAGATGAACTAGGGTTTGGAGATGAGATGGTGCTGATGAAGATGTTGATGGAGATGATTCCCCTCCGATGAGAGGAGTGTTGGTGATGACGATGGCGACGATTTCCCTCTCCGGGAGAGAAGTTTCCCCGGTAGAACAGCCCTGCCGGAGCTCTAGATTGGTTCTGCTAAAGTTCCGCCTCATGGCGGTGGCGTCTCCTACCGAAAGCTCTATATTGATTTTTTTTTCTTGGACGAAACCCTTCATATAGGAGAAGATGGGGGCCAGAGGAGCTGCAGGGGGCCCACGAGCCCAGGAGGCGCGGCTAGGGGGGTAGGCCGCGCCTGGCAGGCTCGTGACCTCCTGGCTGCTCCTCTCTGGTATATCTTCGGCCCAGTATTTTTTATATATTCCAAAATAATTCCTCGTTGATTTTCACGGCTTTTGGAGTTGTGCAGAATAGACATCTTAAACTTGCTCCTTTTCCAGCCTAGAATTCCAACTGCCGGCATTCTCCCTCTTTATGTAAACCTTTTAAAATAAAAGAGAAAAGGCATGAGTATTGTACCATAATGTGTAATAACAACTCATGATGCGATAAATATCAATATAAAAGTATGATGCAAAATGGACGCATCAACTCCCCCAAGCTTAGACCTCGCTTGTCCTCAAGCGGAAACAGGGATCGATAAATATGCCCACATGTTTAGAGATAGAGGTGTCGATAAAATAAAATACGGACATGCAGGCATCATGATCATATTTAGAACAGCAATATCGTCATATAATCCCTTATGCTAGAGTGACAATTCATTAACAATGTAAAGCATGCATCAAGAACCTTATTGATAATTAACAACCAATAGTATTTAGTCACTGAAGCAATTGCGACTTATCATAACATCGGAAAGAGTCAAATAAGAGCTTGTAAAGCAAATCCACATACACAATCATCTTTTAGTCTTCTGCAATTGCTAAAACTCACGCGGTACTCACAAGATCAAAGTTTCAGTTGGACACAGAGGAAGATAGGGGCTTATAGTTTTGCCTCCCAACTATTTATCTCAAGGGTAATGTCAACAATAATAATTCATGATTACTTACTTCCAAGTTGATATATGAGTATAGATCTTTCTCTAGCACATGACACTTGCCAAGATGATGGCAAAATAAGGAATTGGTGAAAATCACCATGACTCTTTTAAAGATAAAAAGTAAAGGTACAAGATAGGCCCTTTGCAGAGGGAAGTAGAGGTTGTCATGTGCTTTTAAGGTTTGGATGTGTGATCTCTTAATGTGAAGGAACATCACTTTATATTTCCTCTTGTGATAAAGAACTTTATTATGCAGTCTGTCGCTTTTATGTCTTCCTCATCACAGGTTCGTACAAAGCTTATTTTCCACACACTAATAGATCATACATATTTAGGGAGCAATTTTTATTACTTGCATCGATGACAACTTACTTGAAGGATCTTATTCAATCCATAGGTAGGTATGGTGGACTCTCATGGCAAAACTGGGTTGAGAGTTTTAGGGATGCACAAGTAGTATCTCTACATAGTGTGGAAGTTTTGGCTAATATGAGATGGAAGCAAGCGTGACATGCTAAAGGATCCATAATCATATAACATTGTTCGGAACCAGGCAAACATGATTCATTATGTTGTCTTCCTTGTCCAACATCTACTTCTTAGCATGTAATAGTTTAATGAGTGTTCACACTCATAGATGGTGTCATAGATGATATATTTATATGTGAACCTCTCTTTCTTTATTACTTCCTATTAATTGCAACAATGACCAAGGTCTATGTTTTTCTACCCACAACAAGTTTCAGTCAACATTCTTTTTATATGTGAAGTCATCACTTACCATAAGATCATCACATGATCTTTCATGCTTTTGTTCTCTTATTATTATTTTCTCTAGATCATGGCAAGAAGCAAAGCCCTTCACTAAAACACTCTTTATTATATGACTCACGAACTCAATTACATTGGGGGTAATACAAAGCAAAACTCAATCCTAGATCATACTAAAACTTTATTCTACTAGATAAAGATATTACCAAAAGGATCGGACTAATATAAAGGTAAAGGCAAAAGGTGTGATGGTGATACGATACCGGGGCAACTCCCCCAAGCTTGGCACAAGCCAAGGGGAGTGCCCATACCCGTGTGTTTAATTGTCTTCCTTCAGAGGTGATGATGGTGAAGTTGTTGGAATACCGGTCGACTTGTTCAAGCTAGCCTTCAGGTCCAGTAACTCACTGAGCACGCGCTGAATCATAATGGTGTTCTTCTGGATTTCTTCCAGAAGGTGTTTGTTGGTCGGGATATATCCCAATTGGAGGGTATGTGTGTACGGAGTGTATTTTCAACTCCATAGTTATGAATCAAATTGTGAAAGTTGTTCCGATGTAACCTGTGTAGCGGCCTCCTAGGAAGGAGCCCTTCTCATGCTTGTTGGCCTCCGCGATTGTTGATAGTGGCCATGGCCTGATGAGGATTTGGAATAGTGGAGATACCGGCCAAAGTGCCCCACTTCGAAGCCGGAGGGTGCACCTCAGAGGAATACCCAACATCTTCCTCCATGTTTGTCTCATCAACTTCTGATCCTTGAGACTCCATCTGCATCAACCAAGCATCATCGTGCACTTGATTGGAGGCGGAAGACGACATGATGCTTGACCCTCGGAATCCTGACAGAAAACAGCTCGAAACGAAAACAGAGGATATTTGCATGATACAAGGGTCAGACCTTTCGGGACATTATATAACGAATTTTTATGGACCATAAGGAGTGTTCCACAAGAAAACGGAGTCCGGGAGGCACACAAGGAGCTCACGAGCCCCCCAAGCGCGGCCAGAGGGTGGGCCCGCGCTTGGCAGGCTCATGGCCTCCTGGTGCGCTTTCCGGACTACCTTAAATTTTTGTATTTTTCTAAATATTCCAAAACGGAGAAAAATTGCTATTGGAAAAGTTTAGGAGTCGGTTTGCTTACCGTATCACATACCTCTTCATTTTCAGAGTCTGAAACAGGCTGGTAAACATCCCTTATGTACTCCTCTGGGGTTATGGTATTAATTATATTGCTTTCTACATTTATGGGAGTACCTGAGATATAATGCTTGATTCTTTGCCCATTCACAACTCTCGGAGAAGTGCCTTCTGTGTTGTTGATTTTGATGGCACCAGAACGATATACTTCCTCGACAATGTAAGGACCTTCCCATTTAGAGAGAAGTTTGCCTGCAAAAAATCTTAAACGAGAATTGTATAGCAAGACATAATCACCTACATTGAACTCACATTTTTGTATCCTTTTATCATGCCATCTTTTAACTTTCTCTTTAAATAACTTGGCATTTTCATAAGCCTGAGTTCTCCATTCATCAAGTGAGATAATATCAAATAACCTCTTCTCACCAGCAAGTTTGAAATCAAAGTTGAGCTCTTTGATTGCCGAATAAGCCTTATGCTCTAGCTCAAGAGGTAAATGACATGCTTTACCATAAACCATTTTGTTAGGAGACATGCCCATGGGATTCTTATAAGCAGTTCTATAAGCCCACAGTGCATCATCAAGTTTCTTAGACCAATTCTTTCTAGACCTATTAATAGTCTTTTGCAGTATTAATTTAATTTCTCTATTACTTAATTCTACTTGACCACTAGACTGAGGATGATAAGGAGATGCAATTCTATGGTTGACATCATACTTAGCAAGCAATTTACGGAAAGCACCATGAATGAAATGTGAGCCACCATCAGTCATCAAATATCTAGGGACTCCAAATCTAGGGAAAATAACTTCTTTAAGCATCTTAATAGAGGTGTTATGATCAGCACTACTAGTTGGAATAGCTTCTACTCACTTAGTAACGTAATCAACAGCAACTAAAATATGAGTATACCCATTGGACTTTGGAAAAGGTCCCATATAATAAAAAACAAAACATCAAATGGTTCAATAAAAAGTGAATAATTCATAGGCATTTCCTGACGTTTACTAATATTACCTATTCTTTGACATTCATTGCAAGACAAGACAAACTTATGAGCATCCTTAAAGAGAGTAGGCCAATAAAAACCGGATTGCAATACCTTGTGTGCAGTTCTATCTCCAGCATGGTGTCCTCCGTAAGCCTCGGAGTGGCACTTCTGTAGGATCTGTCCCTATTCATGCTCAGGTACACAACATCTAATAACACCATCTACCCCTTCCTTATACGGGTGAGGATCATCCCAAAAGTAATGTCTCAAATCATAAAAGAACTTTTTCTTTTGTTGGTACGTGAAACTAGGTGGTATATATTTAGCAACAATATAATTAGCATAGTCAGCATACCATGGTGTACTGCGTGAAGCATTGATAACATTTAATTGTTTATCAGGAAAGCTATCATCAATAGGTTGTGGGTCATCAAGAACATTCTCTAACCTAGACAAGTTATCTGCTACGGGGTTCTCAGCACCCTTCCTATCAACGATATGCAAATCAAATTCTTGTAGCAGGAGAACCCATCTAATAAGTCTAGGTTTAGCATCTCTCTTTTCCATGAGATATTTAATAGCAGCATGATCAGTGTGAATAGTAACTTTAGAATCAACAATATAAGGTCTGAACTTATCACATGCAAACACAACTGCTAAAAATTCTTTTTCAGTAGTAGCATAATTTCTTTGGGCAATATCTAGAGTTTTACTAGCATAATGAATAACATTCAATTTCTTATCAACACTTTGTCCTAGGACAGCACCAACAGCATAATCACTAGCATCACACATAATTTCAAAAGGTAGGTTCCAATCAGGTGGTTGAACAATAGGTGCAGTTATCAAGGCCTTCTTGAGTATTTCAAATGCTTCTTCACAATCATCATCAAAAACAAATGGAACATCTTTTTGCAAGAGATTAGTGAGAGGCCTCGAAATCTTAGCGAAGTCTTTAATGAACCTTCTATAGAAACCAGCATGACCAAGGAAACTTCTTATACCTTTAACGTTTGTAGGGCATGGCATTTTCTCAATGGCATCAACTTTAGCCTTATCAACTTCAATACCTCTTTTGGAAATTTTATGTCCTAAGGCAATGCCTTCATTAACAATAAAGTGGCACTTCTCCCAATTCAAGAAAAGGTTAGTATCCTCACATCTCTGCACAACTCGATCAAGGTTGCTCAAGCAATCCTCAAAAGAAGACCCGTAAATGAAGAAATCATCCATGAAAACCTCAACAATCTTTTCACAAAAATCAGAGAATATAGCCATCATACATCTTTGAAAGGTAGCAGGTGCATTACATAAACCAAAAGGAATACGTCTATAGGCAAAGGTACCGAAAGGGCAAGTAAAAGTGGTTTTCTCCTGATCAGATTGTGAAACAGGTATTAGGGAGAAAACAGAATAACCATCTAGAAAGCAAAAGTGTGTATGTTTAGACAATCTTTCTAGCATTTGATCGATGAAAGGTAGAGGGTAATGATCTTTCTTAGTAGATTTATTTAATTTCCTAAAATCAATTACCATCCTATAGCCGGTAACAATTCTTTGTGGGATAAATTCATCTTTATCATTAGGAACAACAGTAATACCTCCCTTCTTAGGGACACAATGCACCGGACTTACCCAATCACTATGAGCCACGGGGTAAATAATACCTGCTTCCAGGACCTTTAGTATTTCTTTTCTTACCACCTCTTTCATCTTAGGATTCAATCTTCGTTGAGGATCAGCAACTGGTTTAGAATCAGGATCAGTTTTAATTTTATGCTGGCATAGAGTGGGACTAATGCCCTTAAGATCATCAAGAGTATATCGAATAACAGCACGATGTTTCCTCAGAGTTTTCAATAATTTCTTTTCTTCATGCTCTGAAAGGTTAGCACTAATAATAATAGGATATATCTCTTTTTCATCAAGATAAGCATACTTAAGAGTATCCGGTAATTGTTTAAGCTCAAACACAGGATCACCCTTTGGTGGAGGTGGATCTCCAAGTAATTCAATAGGCAAATTATTCTTAAGGATAGGACGTTGTTCAAAGATAATTGTATCTATCTCATTCCTCTCATCCATATGCATATCATTTTCATGTTCAAGCAAGTACTGCTCTAAAGGATCAGTAGGAGGCACAGCAATAGAAGTAAGAGCAATAATTTCATCCTTACTAGACAATTCTTTTTCATGAGGTTGTCCACTGAACTTAGAAAAATTAAATTCATGCGACACACCTCCAAAACCAATAGTAACAGTTTGTTTCTCACAATCAATTTGAGCATTAACAGTATTGAGAAAAGGTCTACCAAATATGATGGGACAAAAGCTATCTTGTGTAGTAGCAAGAACGAGAAAATCAGTAGGATACTTAGTTTTACCACACAAGACTTCAACATCTCTAACAATTCCCATAGGGCAGATAGTATCTCTATTATCAAGTTAAATAGTAACATCAATAAATTCCATCTCGACGGGTGCAATCTCATTTTTAATTTCTTTATATAAAGATTGAGGTATTGCACTAACACTAGCACCCATGTCACATAAACCATGATAACAATGATCTCCTATCTTAACGGAAACAACAGGCATGCCAACTACCGGTTTATGTTTATCTCAAGCATGAGGTTTAGCAATTCTAGCAGAAGCTTCACGGAATTGAATAACATGCCCTTCAACATTATCGCCCAAGAGATCTTTAATAATAGCAATACTAGGTTCAACTTTAATTTGCTCAGGGGGTGTAGGTGTTCTAATGTAGCCCTTACGTATCACAGTTGAAGCTTTAGCATGATCCTTTATTCTTACAGGAAAAGGTGGTTTCTCAATGTAAGCAGTAGGAACAATAGAATCATTATAAGCAATTACGTTCTTTTCAACTGGAATATATTTAGCTACATTAACTTCTATGGGAGGATGATATTTAAACCACTTCTCCTTAGGGAGATTGACATGAGTAGCAGATGATTCACATAAAGAAGCTACTATCTCAGAGTCAAGTCCATATTTAGCGCTAAAATCACGAAATGTATTTGTTTCTACGAAGGATTTAACGCAATCGAACTTAAGACTCATACCTGACTCCTTACCTTCCTCAAACTCCCAATCTTCATAATTGCGTTTAACTCTTTCCAATAAATCCCATATGAAGTCAATATCTCTTTTCATGAAAGAACCGGTACAAGAAGTGTCGAGCATGGTGCGATTGTCATGAGAAAGCCGAGCATAAAAGTTCATAATAATAATTTCTATAGGGAGCTCATGGTTGGGGAATGAATATAACATTGACTTGAGCCTCCCCCAAGCTTGAGCGATACTTTCTCTATCACAAGGCCAAAAATTATAGATATAATTCCGATCACGATGTACCAAATGCATAGGATAAAACTTTTGATGAAATTCCAACTTCAATCGTTTGTAGTTCCATGATCCAGTATCGTCACATAGCCTATACCATGTCAATGCTTTATCCCTCAAAGATAAGGGAAAGACCTTCTTCTTGACCTCATCCTCGGGAAAACCTGCAAGCTTAAATAAACCACAAACTTCATCTACATAGATTAGATGCAAGTCGGGATGTGATGTTCCATCTCCTGTAAAAGGATTAGCCAACAATTTTTCTAGCATACCCGAAGGAATCTCATAATAAATATTTTCAGTAGGTGCATTAGGTTGAGGAGCAACTCTTTGTGCTTATGATCGAGGTGAAGATACCACGAACAAGCTCTTCAAAGGATTAGTTTCCATAGTGACAAGTGACAATAAATTTCAGCACACTATATAAATGTTTCCTTACCAAATTCCACTTACCAACGGCGCTTCACTCACCGGCAACGGCGCCAGAAAAGAGTCTTGATGATCCACAAGTATCGGGGATCTATTGTAGTCCTTTCGATAAGTAAGAGTGACAAACCCAATGAGGAGCAGAAGGAAATGATAAGCGGTTTTCAGTAAGGTATTCTCTGCAAGCACTGAAATAGTCGGTAACAGATAGTTGTATGATATAATAATTTGTAACGGGTAGCAAGTAACAATAGTAACAAAGGTGCAGCAATATGGCCCAATCCCTTTTGTAGAAAAGGACAAGCCTGAACAAACTCTTATATAAAGTAAAGTGCTCCCGAGGACACATGGGAATTACTGTCAAGCTAGTTTTCATCATGTTCATATGATTCGCATTCACTACTTTGATAGTTTGATATGTGGGTGGACCGGTGCTTGGGTGCTGTCCTTACTTGGACAAACATCCCACTTATGATTAACCCTCTCGCAAGCATTCGCAACTACGAAAGAAGAATTAAGACAAAGTCTAACCATAGCATTAAACTTGTGGATCCAAATCAGCCCCTTACGACGCAACGCATAAACTAGGGTTTAAGCTTCTGTCACTCTAGCAACCCATCATCTACTTATTACATCCCAATGCCTTCCTCTAGGCCCAAATAATGGTGAAGTGTCATGTAGTCGACGTTCACATAAGACCACTAGAGGAGAGACAACATACAACGCATCAAAATATCGAACGAATACCAAATTCACATGACTACTATTAACAAGACTTATCCCTTGTCCTTAGGAACAAACGTAACTACTCACAAAGCATGATTATGTTCATGATCAGAGAGGTATTGAATATCATTAAGGATCCGAACATATGATCTTCCACCAAACAAACCAACTAGCATCAACTACAATAAGCAATTAACACTACTAGCAACCTTACAAGTACCAATTGGAGTTGCGAGATGGCGATTGGATACAAGACATGAACTAGGGTTTGGAGATGAGATGGTGCTGATGAAGATTTTGATGGAGATGAGTCCCCTCTGATGAGAGATGTGTTGGTGATGATGATGGCGACGATTTCCCTCTCCGGGAGAGAAGTTTCCCCAGCAGAATAGCCCTGCCGGAGCTATAGATTGCTTATGCTCAAGTTCCGCCTCATGGCGGCGGTGTCTCCTCCCGAAAGCTCTATATTGATTTTTTTTCTCGGACGAAACCCTTCATATAGGAGAAGATGGGGGCCAGAGGAGCTGCAGGGGGCCCACGAGCCCAGGAGACGCGGCCAGGGGGGTAGGTCATGCTTGGCAGGCTCGTGACTATTGGGGAACGTCGCATGGGAAACAAAAAAAATCCTACGCACACGCAAACCTATCCATGGTGATGAGCTCTACGAGAGGGAGAGTGGATCTACGTACACTTGTAGTTTGCTAAGCGGGAAGCGTTAAGAAACACGGTTGGTGTAGTCAAACCTCTTCGCGATCCAAATCGCCGAGCGTCCCGCGATCTCATCACGATCCGTCCCGTGATCCAATCACGATCCGTCCCGCGAACACATCATGATCCGTCCCGCGAACTCATCACGATCTGTCTCACGATATTGATCACGATCTGTCCCGCGAACTCATCATGATCCATTCCGTGATCACATCACGAACCGTCTCGCGATCTCGATCACGGTCCTTCCGATCTAGCACCGAACGGACGGCACCTCCGCGTTCAGCACACGTGCAGCTTGATGACGATCTCGACCATCTTGATCCAGCAAGAGGAGGAGGAGAGGAGAGAGAATTCATCGGCAGCGTGACGGCGCTTCGGTGATGGCGGTGGAGCAATTCCGGCAGGGCTTCGCCTAAGCGCTACAGAAAACCGATCTAGAGGAGCACCGGTGAAAGGGGTAGCACGTGGTTGTAAACTGTGTCCAAACAGCACCCAATCCACAAGTATATAAAGGAGGGAGAGAGAGAAGGGCTGGCGCAAGGAAAAACTCCAATAGGAGTCGGCCAAACTAGAGGGGGAGGAGTCCTACTCCTCGTCCACTCCTAGTAGGAGTAGGACTCTTCCTTTTTAGCCTTTTTTCCACCTTTTCCTTTAGGAATTTTGCCTCCTGCGCCATGGGCCTTGGTGTGGCTGTTTTGCAGCCCACTAAGGGCTGGTTATTATTCTCCCACAGCCCATGGACCTCTTGGGGTCGAAATACCCCTCCCGGAGGTCCCCCGGTACACTACCGGCACTCCCGGTACACTACCGATGAGCCCGAAACTTTTCCGGCGACCAAACTGGGACTTCCTATATATGAATCTTTACCTCCGGACTATTCCGGACCTCCTCGTGACGTCCGGGATCTCATCTGGGACTCCGAACAACCTTCGGTCACTACCATACATAACGCTACACTACCGAAACGTCACCAAACCTTAAGTGTGCAGACCCTGCGGGTTCGAGAACTATGTAGACATGACCGAGACACCTCTATGGTCAATAACCAATGGTGGGACCTGGACATCCACATTGGTTCCTACATATTCTATGAAGATCTTTATCGGTCAAACCTCTATGTCAAGGATTAAGTTAATCCCGTATAACGTTCCCTTTGTTCTTCGGTATGTTACTTGCCCGAGATTCGATCGTCGGTATCTCCATACCTAGTTCAACCTTGTTACTGGCAAGTCTCTTTACTCGTTCCGTAATACAAGATCCCGTGACTAACACTTAGCCACATTGCTTGCAAGGCTTGTTGTGATGTTGTATTACTGAGTGGGCCCTGAGATACCTCTTCGTCACACGGAGTAACAAATTCCAGTCTCGATCCATGCCAACTCAACAGACACCATCGGAGATACCTGTAGAGCACCTTTATAGTGACCCAGTTACGTTGCGACGTTTGATACACACAAGGCACTCCTCTGATATCCGTGAGTTGCATGATCTCATGGTCATAGGAACATATACTTGACATGCAGAAAACAGTAGCAATAAACTGACACGATCATATGCTATGTTTGTAGTTTGGGTCTTATCCATCACATAATTCTCCTAATGATGTGATCCCGTTATCAAATGACATCTCATGTCCATGGCTTGGAAACCTTAACCATCCTTTGATCAACGAGCTAGTCCATTAGAGGCATACTAGGGACATGTTTTTGTCTATGTATCCACACATGCATTTAAGTCTCCGATCAATACAATTATAGCATGGATAATAAACGATTATCATGAACAAGGAAATATGATAATAACTAATTTATTATTGCCTCTAGGGCATATTTCCAACAGTCTCCCACTTGCACTAGAGTCAATAATCTAGTTCACATCACCATGTGATTCGCATTGGTATGAATCTAACACCCAATGAGTTCTGGGGCTCGATCATGCTTTGCATGTGAGAGAGGTCTTATAGTCAATGGGTCTGCGATATTCAGATCCGTGTGTACTTTGCAAATCTCTATGTCAAACCGTAAACACTTCTACCACACTCCACTTGGTACTATTTCCAAATGGCTGCTCCACTATACGTATCCATATTGCTACTACAAGTCATCCGGATAGGTGTTAAAGCTTGCATCGACGTAACTCTTTACGACGAACTCTTTATCACCTCCATAATCAAGAAACATTTCCTTAGTCCTCTGGTTACTAAGGATAATTCCGACCGCTGTCCAGTGATCCACTCCTGGACCACTCTTGTACCCCTTGACAGACTCATGGCAAGGCACACACAGGTGCGGTACACAGCATGGCATAATATAGAGCCTATGGCTAAGGCATAGGGGACGACGTTCGTCCTTTCTCTTTCTTCTGCTGTTGTCGAGCTTTGAGTCTCACTCAACTTCACACCTTACAAATCATACGAGAACTATTTCTCTGGCTGATCCATTTTGAACTCTTTCAAAATCTTGTCAAGGTATGCACTCATTGAAAGTCTCATCAAGCATCTTGATCTATCTCTATAGATTTTGATGCTCAACAATTAGGTAGCTTTATCCAGATCTTCCTTTCAAAAATACTTTTCAAACAACCATTTATGCCTTCCAGAAATTCTACATTATTTCTGATCAACAATATGTCAACCACATATACTTATCAGAAACTCTATAGTGCTCCCACTCACTTTATTGCAAATACAAGTTTCTCGTAAACTTTGTATAAACTACAAAAACTTTGATCACCTCATCAAAGTGTATATTCCAACTCCGAGATGCTTGCTTCAGTCCATAGAAGGATCACTGAAGCTTGCTCATCTTTTAGCATCCTTAGGACTGAAAAAACCTTCTGGTTGTATCACATACAACCTTTCCTTAAGTAAACCGTTAAGGAAACGATGTTTTGACATCCATCTGCCAGATTTCATAATTGAAAATGCAGCAACTGCTAACATAATTCCAACAGACTTTTAGCATTGCTACGAGTGAGAAAGCCTCATCGCAGTCAACTCCTTGAACTTGTCACAAACAACTTTGCAACAAGTCGAGCTTTACAAATGGTGACATTCACCATCAGTGTCTGTATTCATTCTAAAGGTCCATTTGTACTCAACGACCTGCCGTCTAACGAGCAAGTCTACCAAAGTCTATACTTGGTTTTCATACATGGATCCTATCTCAGATTTCATGGCCTCTAACCATTTGTCAGAATCCGGGCCCATCATCGCTTCTCCATAGCTCGTAGGTTCATCGTTGTCCAACAACATGATCTCCAAGACAGAGTTGTCGTACCACTTAGGAGCAGTACACATCCTTGTCGACCTACGAAGTTCGATAGTAACTTGATCCTGAAGCTTCATGATCATCATCATTAACTTCCTCTTCAACTAACGTAGGCTTCACAGAAACATCTTTCTGCGTTGCGCTACTCTCTGGTTGAACAAAGGTTGAACAACCTCATCAAGTTCTATCTTCCTCCCACTCAATTCTTTTGAGAGAAACATTTCCTCGAGAAAGGATCCGTCTAAGCAACAAACACTTTGCACTAGGATCTGAGATTGAACGTTCACCCAACTGATCTTAGGGTATTCTATGAAGATGCATTTGTCCGCCTTGGGTTCGACCTCATTAGGTGAAAATATTTTCCACACAAGTGTCACAGTCCCAAATATTAAGAAATGATAGCTTAGGTTTCTATCAAACCATAATTCACACGGTGTCATCTCAACGGATTTAGATGATGCCCTATTTAAAGTGAATGTAGTTGTCTCTAATGCATAACCCCAAAAATTATAGTAGTAAAACGATAAGAGACATCACAGTATGCACTATATCAATAGAGCATGACTATGATGTTCGGACACACCATCACACCATGGTGTTTCAGGTGGCGTTAGTTGTGAAACAAATTTCACGTTGTCTTAAGTTGTATGCCAAACTCGTAACTCAGATATTCACCTCCACGATCATATCGCGGTCATTTTTATCTTCTTGTCACGATGATCTTTAAACTTCACTCTGAATTTGCTTGAACCTTTCAAACGATTCAGACTTGTGTTTCATTAAGTAAATATACACTATATCTACTCAAATCATCAGTTAAGGTAAGAAAATAACGATATCCACTTCATGCTACAAGACTCACTAGATTGCATACATCAACATGTATCATTTCCAATGAATCACTTGCCTGCTCCATCCAACGGGGTCCTTTAGTCATCTTGCCCAAGAGGCATGGTTCGCATGTCTCAACCGATTCGAAATCGAATGAGTCCAAATATCCATCGGCATGGAGTTTCTACATGCGCTTTATACCAATATGACATTTAGCGGCAGTGCCACAAGTATGTGGTACTATCATTATTAACTTTGTATCTTTTGACATCAATGTTATGAACATGTGTACTACTACGATCAAGATTTCAACAAACCATTCTCGTTGGGTGCATGATCATTGAAGGTGTTATTCATGTAAACAGAATAACCATTATTCTCTAACTTAAATGAATAACTGTATTGCAATAAACATGATCTAATCATGTTCATGCTCAACGCAAAACACCAAATAACATTTATTTAGGTTCGTCACTAATCCTGAAGGTAGAGAGAGCATGCGATGTTGATCACATCAACCTTGCAAACACTTCCAACACATATCGTCACCTCACCCTTAGCTAGTTCTCCGTTTATTCTGTAGCTTTTATTTCGAGTTACTAACATTTAGCAACCGAACCGGTATCCAATACCCAGGTGCTACTAAGAGTACTAGCAAGGTACACATTAATAACTCGTATATCAAATATACTTCTATCAATGTTGCCAGCCTTCTTATCTACCAAGTATCTAGGGTTGTTCCCCTTCAGCGACCGCTCACCTCATAACAGAAGCACTTAGTCTCGGGTTTGAGTTCAACTTTGGGTTGCTTCACTGGAGCAGCAACTGACTTGTTATCCATGAAGTTTCCCTCCTTGCTCTTGCCCTTCTCGAAACTAGTGGTTTGATTAACCATCGACACTTGACGCTCCTTCTTGATTTCTACCTTCGCGGTGTCAAACATCGCGAACAGCTCAGGGATCAACATTTCTTTCCCTGGCATTTTATAGTTCATCACAAAGTTCTAGTAGCTCAGTGATAGTGACTTGGAGAACTACATCAATCACTATCTTATCTGGAAGATCAACTCCCACTCGATTCAAGCGATTGTAGTACCCAGACAGTCTGAGCACATGCTCAACGATTGAGGTATTCTCTTTCATCTTGCAGGCAAAGAATCTCGTTGGAGATCCTATATCTCGCAACTCGGGCACGAGCCTGAGATCACAATCTCAGCTCTTAGAACATCTCATATGTTCCGTGACGTTCAAAACGTTTCGGAGCCTCAATTCTAAGCTGTAATGCATGACGCACTAAACTATCAAGTAGTCATCGAAACGTGCCTATCAGATGTTCACAACATGTACAGACGACGCTAGATGGGGTGGTGCACCGAGCAGTGCATTAAGGACATAAGCCTTTTGTGCAGCAATGAGGACAATCCTCAGATCACAGACCCAGTCCGCAATTTTGCTACCAACATATTTCAATTCTATTTCTCTAGGAACATATAAAAATACAAGGGAGCTACAGCGTGAGCTAGTAATCTACAACATAATTTGCAAAGACACTTTGACTATGTTCATGATAATGAGTTCAATTAATCATATTACTTAAGAACTCCCACTCAAATTGACATCCCTCCGATCATTCGAGTGATACATGATCCAAATTCACCAACTCAAGTCCGATCATCACGTGAGTTGAGTTGGCTGCAATGGTGAACATCATCATGTTGATCATATCTACTATATGACTCATGTTCGACCTTTCGGTCTCTTGTGTTGCGAGGCCATGTCTGTACATGCTAGGCTCGTCAAGTTTAACCCGAGTGTTCTGCATGTGCAACACTGGCTTGCACCCGTTGTATGTGAACGTAGAGTCTATCACACCCGATCATCACGTGGTGTCTCAACACGACGAACTTTTGCAATGGTGCACACTCGGGGAGAACACAATTTATCTTGAAATTAAGTGAGGGATCACCTTATAATGCTACCGTCGTCCTAAGCACAACAAGGTGCATAAAAAGGATTAACATCACATGCAAAACATAAGTGACATGATATGGCCATGAACTTGTGCTTTTGATCTCCATCTAGAAAGCACCGACATGATCTCCATCGTCACAGGCATGACACCATGATCTCCATCAACGTGTCGCCATCGGGGTTGTCATGCCTTGCATGCTTCTACTACTATTGCTACCGTTTAGCGATAAAGTAAAGCATTACATAGTGCTTAATGATTGACACGCAGGTCATACAATAATTAAAGACAACCCTATGGCTCCTGCCGGTTGCCGTATTCATCGACAAGCAAGTCGTGATAATCTATACATCACATGATCATCTCATACATCACATATATCCCATCATGTAATTGGCCATATCATATCACAACATACCCTGCAAAAACAAGTTAGACGTCCTCTAATTGTTGTTGCATGTTTTACGTGGCTGCTACGGGTATCTAGCAAGAACAATTCTCACCTACGCATAAACCACAACGGCGATACACTAGTTTGCTTTTCAACCTTCTCAAGGACCGCCTTTGTCGAATCCGATCCAACTAAAGTGAGAGAAACTGTCACCCGCAAGCCATCTAGGCAACAAGTTGCGTCGAGCGAACCGGTCTCTCGTAAGCGTACGAGTAATGTTGGTCCGGGCCGCTTCATCTCACAATCCCGCTGAACCAAAATACGACCAAGGGAGGAAGCAATCTAAGCATCAACGCCCACAAACCTTTTGTGTTCTACTCGAGATCTCATCGAACCATCAACCTAGCTCATGATGCCACTGTTGGGGAACGTCGCATGGGAAACAAAAAAATTCCTACGCACACGCAAACCTATCCATGGTGATGAGAATCTATGAGAGGAAGAGTGGATCTACGTAACCTTGTAGATTGCTAAGAGGGAAGCGTTAAGAAATGCGGTTGGTGTAGTCGAACATCTTCGCCATCCAAATCGTCGAGCGTCCCGCGATCTCATCATGATCCGTCCCGTGATCCAATCACGATCCGTCCCACGAACACATCATGATCCGTCCCGCAAACTCATCACGATCCGTCTCACGATCTTGATCACGATCTGTCCCGCGAACTCATCACGATACGTTCCGTGATCACATCACGAACCGTCTCGCGATCTCGATCATGGTCCTTCCGGTCTAGCACCGAACGGACGGCACCTCCGCGTTCAGCACACGTGCAGCTTGATGACGATCTCCACCATCTTGATCCAGCAAGAGGAGGTGGAGAGGAGAGAGAGTTCACTGGCAGCGTGACGGTGCTCCGGTGATGGTGGTGGAGCAATTCCGGCAGGGCTTCGCCTAAGCGCTACAGAAAACCGATCTAGAGGAGCACCGGTGAAACGGGTAACACATGGCCGTAAACTGTGTCCAAACAGAACCCAATCCACCAGTATATAAAGGAGGGAGAGAGATGAGGGATGGCGCAAGGAAAAACTCCAATAGGAGTCGGCCAAACTAGAGGGGGAGGAGTCCTACTCCTCCTCCACTCCTAGTAGGAGTAGGACTCTACCTTTTTAGCCTTTTTTCCACCTTTTCCTTTAGGACTTTTGCCTCCTGCGCCATGGGCCTTGGTGTGGCTGTTTTTCCAGCCCAGTAAGGGCTGGTTATTATTCTCCCACAGCACATGGACCTCTTGGGGTCGAAATACCTCTCCCGGAGGTCCCCCGGTACACTACCGGCACTCCCGGTACACTACCGATGAGCCCGAAACTTTTCTGGCGACCAAACTGGGACTTCCTATATATGAATCTTTACCTCCAGACCATTCCGGAGCTCCTCGTGACGTCCGGGATCTCATCCGGGACACCGAACAACCTTCAGTCACCACCATACATAACTCTACACTATCGAAACGTCACCAAACCTTATGTGTGCAGACCCTACGGGTTCGAGAACTATGTAGACATGACCGAGACACCTCTACGGTCAATAACCAATGGCGGGACCTAGACGTCCACATTGGTTCCTACATATTCTACGAAGATCTTTATCGGTCGAACCTCTATGTCAAGGATTTAGTTAATCCCGTATAACGTTCCCTTTGTTCTTCGGTATGTTACTTGCCCGAGATTTGATCGTCGGTATCTCCATACCTAGTTCAACCTCGTTACTGGCAAGTCTCTTTACTCGTTCTGTAATACAAGATCCCGTGACTAACACTTAGCCACATTGCTTGCAAGGCTTGTTGTGATGTTGTATTACTGCGTGGGCCCTGAGATACCTCTCCGTCACACGGAGTAACAAATCCCAGTCTCGATCCATGCCAACTCAACAGACACCATCGAAGATACCTGTAGAGCACCTTTATAGTCACCCAGTTACGTTGCGACGTTTGATACACATAAGGCACTCCTCCGATATCCGTGAGTTGCATGATCTCATGGTCATAGGAACATATACTTGACTGCAGAAAACAGTAGCAATAAACTGACACGATCATATGCTATGTTTGTAGTTTGGGTCTTATCCATCACATCATTCTCCTAATGATGTGATCTCGTTATCAAATGACATCTCATGTCTATGGCTAGGAAACCTTAACCATCCTTTGATCAACGAGCTAGTCCATTAGAGGCATACTAGGGACATGGTTTTGTCTATGTATCCACACATGCATTTAAGTCTCCGATCAATACAATTATAGCATGGATAATAAACGATTATCATGAACAAGGAAATATGATAATAACTAATTTATTATTGCCTCTAGGGCATATTTCCAACAGTGACCTCCTGGCTGCTCCTCTCTGGTATATCTTCGGCCTAGTATTTTTTATATATTCCAAAATAATTCCTTGTTGATTTTCATGGCTTTCGGAATTGTGCAGAATAGACATCTCAAACTTGGTCCTTTTCTAGCCCAGAACTCCAACTGTCGGCATTCTCCCTCTTCATGTAAACCTTGTAAAATAAGAGAGAAAAGGCATGAGTATTGTACCATAATGTGTAATAACAAATCATGATGCGATAAATATCAATATAAAAGTATGATGCAAAATGGACGTATCACCGGGCTCCGATGAAGAGAAGGCCAGCCAAGGTAAGAAAAACAATCAGGGCAAGAGTGCGGCAAATAATGGTAACCAGAGTAAGCAGAAGAATCCTGATGGCGGGTCAGAACTGGTGGCCAATGCGAGCACCGGCTAGAATCGTAATAAGGGTAACGGGAGGTTCAGGCCGCCCTTTAACAAGAACATGACTCCCTTTAATTTGGACGAAGAGCTCAAGAAGCCCTGTCCGGAGCACAGTCTGCCCGATAAGCCGTCCTTGCACACATGGGGTGATTGCCATATCATGCAGAAGCTCAAGAATTACTATACACAGCCCAACAATCAGGGCGATAGCCCGCCCGGCGGGTCAGGGCCGGATTTGGATCCGGCGGCTCAGGGTCCGATCATCATAGCCAAGGTAATCATGGTGGGCACCCGCAGCACTCTGGTAACAACAATCAGCAGTAGCGTAATCAGTTTGGATATCAGAATAATCCAAAGCAGCTCAGTTCCGACCAGTATCATGTTTTCATGACGAGCCTTAATAAGCGGGATCAGAAGTTGCGCAAGCGAGCGGTTAATGCGATTGCGCCGGCTCTGCTGCAGTACTTGAAATGGTTCGAGTATGACATAACGTGGAGCCGGGAGGATCACCCACTGCATGTCGATGACCCGGGGCGGCTGGCTTTGGTTGTTGCCCCCCAAGTGGGAGGATATATGGTGAATAAGGTGCTTATGGACGGAGGCAGCAGTATCAACATCCTCTACTATGACACCTTCAGACGGATGAAGTTGCTTGACAAGGATCCTAAGCCTTCATCCACCGTCTTTCATGGTGTGGTGCTAGGCAAGTCGGCGTATCCGGTCGGCAGGATTTCTTGTGAAGTTGCTTTTGGTGATGAATATAACTACAGGGTGGAGTCCTTGTGGTTTGAAGTGGTCAAGATCAAGAGCCCTTACCATGCGTTGTTTGGGCGGCCGGCTTATGCTAAGTTCATGGCTAGGCCCTGTTATGTCTACTTATAGCTCAAGATGCCCGGGCTAAACGGTACCATTACCGTTCATGGTAATCGGAATACAGCAATTGAGTGCGAGGAAGGAGACGTGGCTTATGTAGAATCCAGTTGTGCTGAGGAGGAGCTTAGGTTTTATAAGGAGAATGTTGACCCGGAGGATATGACCCCGCTGAAAAAGCCCACGGTGGAGGTTGAGCCGCCTCTCAATTTTTTGGCAAATGACACTAAGGCAGTGGATTTCACTCCGGGCGACTCATCCAAACAATTCATTATTGGGGCCCACATGGATCCCAAATAGTAAATTGCCCTCATCGAATTCATCCGTGAGAATCGGGACATCTTTGCATGGAAACCTTCTGACATGCCGGGTGTACCGAGAGAGTTCGCTGAGCACAATCTTAATGTGGATCCTAAGTTTAAACCGATTAAACAGTTTCTACGACGGTTCAATGAGGAGAGACGCAAGGCCATTGGGGAAGAAGTTGCCCAGCTCTTGGCAGCGGGTTTCATTGTGGAGGTTTTTCACCCGGAGTGGTTGGCTAACCTAGTGCTGGTGCTCAAGAAGAATGGCACGTGGCGCATGTGCGTGGATTAAACGGACCTTAACAAAGCTTGTCCGGCTGATCCTTTTGCTCTCCCTCGTATCGATCAGATCATTGATGCTACGGCGAGTTGTGGAAGTTTATGCTTCCAGGATGCTTATTCAGGATGTCATCAGATTAAAATGGCAATTAAACACCAGGAGAAGACGGCTTTCATTACACCTTTCGGGGCCTTCTGTTACGTGTCTATGCCTTTTGGGCTCAAGAGTGCCTAGGCGACTTATCAACGATGTGTGCAGAATTGTCTTCACAGTCAGATCTGGCGCAATGTCCACGCTTATGTGGATGATATTGTGATCAAGTCAAGGAAGAAGGAGACCCTTTTGGACGACTTAAGGGAGACCTTTAACAATCTCCGGGTCTATAAAATGATGCTTAACCCGGCTAAGTGTGTCTTTGGTGTTCCGACTGGCAAGCTCTTGGGATTTCTAGTTTCTGAGCGTGGCATCGAAGCTAACCCAGATAAGATCAAGGCTATCACCTCCCTGGCAGAGCCGGCCTGTATTAACAATGTCCAACGCCTGGAGGGACGAATCGCCGTGTTGAGCCGGTTCATAAGTCACCTTGGTGAGAAAGCTATCCCCCTGTATCAGATGATGAAAAAGACGGATAATTTTGTCTGGAGCAAAGCGGCGGGTGAAGCACTTGAGGTGCTCAAGAAGCAGCTTACTGAGCTGCCTGTACTGGCTGCTCCGGCTAATCGCAAGTTAAAACATTATTTTTTAGGGCACCACATCATCGTGGTCAGTTTTGCTCTGTTGGGGGACATAATCCAGAACAGGGAAGCTACTGGTAGGATTGCTAAGTGGGCATTGGAGCTGGGACCTCTCAATCTGAAATATGTGTCGCGCATGGCTATTAATTCCCAGGCCCTTGTGGATTTTATCAACGATTGGATAGAGTGTCAAGTTCCCGAGGAAAAGCCGAATAACACATACTGGACTATACACTTTGATGGGTCCAAGAAGCTGGAAGGATCAGGGGCAAGAGTCATTTTGACATCTCCCAAAGGTGACAAGTTATGTTATGTACTCCGGCTAATGTTCCCTTGTACCAACAACGCAGCTAAGTATGAAGCCCTCCTTCGTGGTCTCAGAGTAGCCAAGGAGATGAATTTAAGCTGGGTAAGGTGTTTGGGCGACTCAGACCTTGTGGCTTAGCAAGTTTCAGGCATGTGGGATTCTAGAGACCCGCGGATGGCAGCTTATCTCCAGGCGATGGATGTCATTGCTGGTCACTTTAAAGGTTATCAAGTAGACCACATTGACCGACGCAGGAACGAGGCGGCTGATGCCTTGTACGGTTAGGCTCTCAGCGGAAACCGGTGCTGCCGAATATATTCTGGGATGTGTTATATCACACGACTGTCAAATTACCTCCAGAGGAAGATTTGGTTCTTCCTGACCCGGAGGGGTAGTTAGTGGCGGCTCTACATGCCATTCCGGATTGGACTGTGCCTTACATGGACTATTTGACTCGAGGCGAGTTACCTGATGATGAAAACCTAGCCAGACAGATCACCCGCCGCTCTAAATTCATGACAATAGTTAATGGGGAGTTACACAAGTGCAGCGTTACTGGTGTTTTCCAACATTGTGTACCATGAGAGGAGGGTCAGGAAATATTGAATGAAATTCATGCTGGAAATTGTGGACATCACACCGGCTCAAAATCTCTAGTGGCCAAGGCTTTTCGGCACGGTTTTTTCTGGTTGACGGCTCACAAGGATGCAGAGGATCTGGTCCGCAAGTGTGACGGCTATCAAAAATTTGGCCGACATGCTCATGTTCCGGCTCAAGAGTTGCGCATGATACCAATCACTTGGCCCTTTGCGGTCTTGGGGCTTGATATGGTCGGACCTTTCAAAAGATCTAAAGATAAAAAAGACACACCTCTTGGTGGCGGTTGATAAATTTATCAAATGTGTGGAGGTTGAGCCGGTCAGCAAGGGTGACGCGGCTACAGCGGTTCAGTTCATCAAAAAGCTAATCTACCGGTTTGGTTACCCTCACAGCATCATCACGGACAATGGAACAAACTTGTCTAAGGGGGCTATGAAAAAATTCTGCGATGAGGAGCACATCCGGCTTGATGTTTCGTTAGTTGCTCATCTGTAGTCCAACGGTCAGGCGGAGCATGCCAATCAAGAAATCTTGAGGGGTATCAAGCCGCGGCTCATGGTTCCTTTGCAACGGACGCCCGGCTGTTGGGTCGAAGAGTTGCCTTCCATCTTATGGAGCATCAGAACCACTCCCAACCGATCCACAGGGTATACCCTTTCTTCATGGTTTATGGTGCGAAGGCCGTGTTGCCAAGTGACATCCGGCATGACTCACCACGAGTGGCGGCTTATGTTGATATGGACAATGAGACGGCATGTCAAGACGCGTTGGATGCTCTGGAAGAAGCACGAGAGCTGGCGGCTGCCTGTTAGGCAATTTATAAACAAGACCTGCGCCGCTATCATAGTCGTAGGGTCAAGACCCGGACGTTTCAAGAGGGTGACTTGGTGTTACGGCTAATTCAAGACCAGACAGATATGCATAAGTTATCCCCTCCTTGGGAAGGGCCTTTTGTGGTCAGCAGAAATCTCAACAACGGGTCATATTACCTCATTGACATCCGGGATGACTCAGATACGGCGATTCAGGAGACTCGTCGGCCGTGGAATATAGCACATCTGTGGCCTTATTACACTTAAAAGTGTTGCGACTCACCACTGTACATTATCATTGTACATATCATATATGAATAAAATAGCATCCCTGCAAGCCGGGGCCTCTACTACGTCGCACACCTTCATTGATGCGAGGAAATTTTTACATTGGCTGTATAACGGGGCTTCTTACCTCTGGGTATCGCTTATCTCACCCTAACAACCGGCTTTATGCCACTTTCGATTAACATGTTAACCGCGGTTGTCGAAGGGGGCTTCTTACTTTCGGGTATCGCTTATCTCACCCTAACAACCGGCTTTATGCCATTTCCAGTTGACATGTCAGTTACGGCCGTCTAAGGGGGCTTCTTACCGACGGGTATCGCTTATCTCACCCTAACGGCCGGCTTTATGCCATTTCCGGTTAACATGTTAGCCACGGTTGTATAAGGGGGCTTCTTACCGACAGGTTCGCTTATCTCACCCTAACAACCGGCGTTTACGCCACATTCCAGTTGACATGTCAGTTGCGGTTGTCGAAGGGGGCTTCTTACCTTCGGGTATCGCTTATCTCACCCTAACAGTCGGCTTTATGCCATTTCCGGTTAACATGTTAGCCGCGGTTGTAGAAGGGGGCTTCTTGCCTTCGGGTATCGCTTATCTCACCCTAACAACCGGCGTTCACGCCAAAAATGTTGACAAGTCAGCATTGGCTGTCGAAGGGGGCTTCTTACCTTCGGGTATCGCTTATCTCACCCTAACAGCCGGCTTTAAGCCATTCCGGTTAACATGTTAGCCGCGGTTGTCGAAGGGGGCTTCCCACCTCCGGGTGTAGCTTATCTAACCCTAAACAGCCGGCGTTCGTGCCAAGAATGTTGACAAGTTAACATAGCCAATACAGGGGGATTCCTGCCCTACGGGTGAAGCTTGTTAAAACCTTCTCGGTCGGCTCTCAATTCAAGCAAAGGATTTCTGTCAAAACACGGCATCTTCGGGTTGCGCTTTTAAGCCGGCCTCCCAATGGTGTAAAGGTGCATTCAGGCATACAGGAAACTAAGCTACGAAGAGTCAAAAAGGCATACAATGAGAGGGGCAAGGAAGATGGCAAAACATATAAACTTAAAGTCGGATTTTCATATGGGCGCGACGGCATAAGTTCAACAAATGAAAAAGTTATGGCTAGTCTATTACAGACGCTCTCTATGGAGCCCAAAATATCAAGTTTTTACATCGCTTCATGGCGGGTCATGGAGAGCCGGCCATTACAAATGTCTACAACACAATCAGCTGGCTGGCGGGTCACCCTGCTCCGGCTCTTTAGCTATCTTGATCTGAAGGTTTTCCAAATCCTAGTTGCAGTCGGTTAGAGCTGCAAAAGTTCCTTCCTCAAAGAAGGGGGACGGATCAAGTTCAGAGGCGAAGATAGTCTTACTACGGGCGGGTGTTAAATCCTTGCATTCATAAAGCGATCCACGAACTCTCTTCTGATCGGCGTCGTAAGCCGCCTTGTAAGTTTCCACGTTGGTTTCTTCTACCAGGACGGAGGCTAGGACCTTGGAATCCTTGACGCACCAGGCATAGTCACCTTGCGAAAATTTAGAGCTGACGTCCTTCTTGGAGGGAAACCCGTCCATCATATCAGCCGGAGTGAGTTCTAGAGCGAGAGCCAATGCCCGACTCATGGCTGCAATCGCCCCCTGACGGGCGGCTGATCTCTTCAACTCGGCGATCTGCTTGGGCATAGTGGACAGAAGTTCCAAGACCCCTTTCAGAGTTGAAGGGATATTCTCCTTATACTGCACAACTTTGATTGTGCATACTGCACCGTAGTAAAGTTGCTCTGCCAGAGTATATATGGCCTTCAAAGGCAATAGGCTATCAGAGGCCAGTTGATGGCTCCTAGGACCTGTGTAAGATGGAGGTTTTATGGTAAGCCGCCAGTGCAAGTATAATATGACAGTTGAATGAAATTTATCGAAAACTTACCAAAAAGGGCGGCTGTCATTTTGGTGATGTGGCGTTTCAGAGATTGAAGCTCATCAGAAACAATCATGAGCCGTTGATCAGCATCATCGGCCCGTTTGGTCAAGGCGATCTTCTCGGCTTTAGCAGACTCTTTGAAAGAGGTTAAGTCGGCCTTGGTTTTGCTTAACTCTTCAGAGAGGAGCCGGCACTTTTCATCAGCCTCGCTCCGGGCGACTTGCTGAGCGGCTAGATTGCTCCGTAAACCGGCCAATTGTGACCCGGCCTCAGTTAAAGCTTCCTGTGACATATCAAGACACAGAATAAGTAAGCAAGTCTCAAACAGATTGCAAGAAATATGCATGACACTTGGGGGCTAATGTTTATTTTCAAGACGGTTTTCGACTCAACTTCTGCAAAATTGACCCGGAAATTGGGGGCTACATACTGGATTTTCAAAGGTTCGGCATGAAAGTTCTGACTCAACTTTGGAAAGATTGAGCCGGCCCTTGGGGGCTAGTATTGGCTCTCTTTTTTATCTTCTAGGAAGTTCCAATTCAAAGTTATCACTTATTGAGCTGGCCCTTGGGGGCTAAGGGTAATGATCTGAGATCACAGATAAGTAAGACCTACATACTACATGTTCTACTAAAGATGAAAGAGCCGGATTATTATCAGTCAATATTAACCCGGCCCTTGGGGGCTATGTAAGGACATAAGGAGGAAAAAGGAAAACCTCGTATTTTTTCTTCATGAGGTTAACCAACTTGAGCTCCAGATCCCGGCTTGTGGATAGCCGGTTCATATAGCCAGCATGGAGTTCCTCGGCTGTCATCTTTTCTAAAGCAGGGAGTTCAAACTCCAATTTCCTTGAAGCTTCAGTCATCTCTTTATGCTTGGTCAGCACGTGAGCCGGGGGAGAGTGCAAGCCGGCGCCAGTAATCACAACGTCTGGAATAGCCGTATGCTTAGCAACCTGGACAGGACTCGACGACTTTGAAGGATTCCTTGGCGGGCTTTCCAGAATAATGTTATCAGCGGCCGGCTCAGCAGAAGTTGCCGGGGGGTCTACAGCCGGCATAGGCTCGTCTGGCTTGGCAAGCTCCAGTTCTTGAGCAGCAGGGCCAGGAGAGGACTTGTTGGTTTTTCTGCGCTTGGCTTGAGCCCTGCAGAGTATGAAGATCAGAACCCGAGGATCACAGCCGCTAAAAGAACTGGGCATAAGACTGAAGAAAATACTTACAGCGGGTTAATCTTGGGAGGCGGCAACGCGGTTGTCGTAGAAATGCCGGAGGAAGGTGATCCCTGAGAGACAGTACAAGAAAGATAAGACAACATTGAGATTACAAAGGAAAAGCTAATCAGACATAGATACATACCTCCGCGGGGCGCTTCTTCTTAGCCGGAGAGTTAGGCAAGCCGGACATAAGATCCGTAGAGCCGGCGCTCTGGGTCTGGCATCGTTCGGCCTGTTGTTGCTTTTTCAAAAGAAATTGGGGATCCAAATAAGCAAGAGGATGAGAAAGAGGAACTTTTCCAATAACCCGCCGTATCTTCCGGGGTATAAAACATTCTGAGCCGGATGAAACATAAATTACCTCAGGTGCGTTGGCGCGGCTCGTCTCTACATCATCCTATAGGTGAAGCGGGTGTTAGTAAAATGAAGGAATGAGGTCACAGAAGGTAGCCAAAGTTATACCTCTAAGTCGGACGATTCTGGTGGTTCAAACCATTCTTCTTCGGGGAGGTCTTCTTGGTCCTCTTAGCCGGGGCCTTCTTCTTGTTCTTCTTTAGGGGAGGAACATACTTTTTCTTCCAGAAGTCAGAGTCAGCCTGAAAAGGTAAGTCGGTTAATAGTGATGAATCAATAAAACATAAGTAAATCAAGAGAAGAGGACACGGAGAGTCAGCTTACGTCTAGGGCTGGAATGATGGCACTAAAAGGTGCTAGCCCAATAGCGCTGCAAGCTCATGACGCCTCATGGACGAGACTCCGTATTACAGTGGTAATGTCGTCTTCTGTTAATGTCGTCTGGCTGAAGCATAGAGAACTATCATACTGCCCCGGGTATTCGCACATGAGACGGCTTCTCAGGCTCAAAGGCATAATCCACTAGGAGATCCAGCAGCGGATCAGATCCAATCCGGTTAATCCATTAGCCATGAGGGCTCTAATCTTGGCGTGAGCTGGCTCATGCCTTGCACGTTCTGAAGTCGACAGCCAGCCGGGAAGCTCGGAAGTTGTCTTGAGCCGGGAGGGGCGATAACCCGGTAGCGGATGTTCGCCCTCCGTAGAGGTATCCTTGCAGTAGAACCAAGTTTATTCCAGACCTTTGGATGACTCGGCATTGGCACAGCTGGAAAGGCGATATCCCGGTGCCTCTGCATAGAAATTCCGCCAAGCTCTAGACTAGGGCCGGCTTTCATTTCAGTTTGCCGATTCGCATAAAAGAATTCCCGGAACAGGCCCACAGATGGCTTGGTTTGCAGATAGACCTCACTGAGCACTTGAAAGTTGCATATATTTGAGACAGAATTGGGGGCAAGATCTTGAGGATGGATCTTATAGAAGTGAAGGACGTTACAGAAGAACTTTGAGCCAGGGGGAACGAACCCGCATTCAATATGATCATAAAAGACAACCACTTCACCTTCCTACGGAACGGGCTTCAATTCATTACCCGGGACCCTCCAATGGATGACCTCTTTGGCGGGAAGAGTGCCCGCATGTACGAAATCCATCAGGAATTCCTCAGTAATGCAAGATCCGACCCAGTTATAGGAGTTGGCTGCTCGAGACATTATGGCAGTTTAAGGCTGTGCAAATCAAAGACGGCGGGTCAAGAAAAGGCAAGTATCTATGGGCGACTTACGAATTTAAGACTTTTTAGATAAGACGCCATGATCCGACTACTGAGAGCCGGAACGGCGTGACGGGTCAACATCGCAAGAAGATGGAGTAAAATTTGGCTAAGTCCTAAAAACAAGTTTCACAAGGTGCCGCTGCGATTACGGATCTACAAATCAGGAAAATGACGTTGTATTCAGACCTAAGGATGAACTGGCGAAACGGAGAAGAATCCAAAAAATGACGGGCGGAGCTGCAATGAATCTACACGTTATCAACGACCGCCCATTACATGGCGGCACAATGGGGGCGAGCTACCATCTAAGGTCCACGAGGTAAAGCACGGACGGCATTAACAGAGCCAGAATTCTAAAAGACAACGGCAGCGGAGCTCCATGAAAACCCTATTGTTATGATTACGGATCTAAGGGGAGAAGAACTTACCGGCGACGGCGCGATGAATGCGGAAATCATGCTCTGGCTTCGTTACATAACGGTTCACCATACGTGCATGCTACGGGAATCACAAGCTTTAACACATGTATCTCTTCCAGTTCACAACTACTCACTAGCATGACTCTCATATTACCATCCCTATTATCTCAAAACTATATGCAAGGAATCAAACTTCTCATAGTTTTTAATGCACATAATATGAAAGTTTTTACTATATCCCTCTTGGATGCCCATTACATTAGGACTAAATTCATAACCTAAACAAATTACCATGCTGTTTTAAGAAACTCTCAAAATAATATAAGTAAGGAACGAGAGTTCAATAATTTCTATAAAATATAACACCACCCTGCTCTATAAATATATAAGTGAAGCACTAGAGCAACATTGCCTAGCTCAAAAGATATAAGTGAAGCACATAGAGTATTCTAACAAATTCACGATTCAGTGTGTCTCTCTCAAAAGATGTGTGCAGCAAGGATGATTATGGCAAACTAACAAGCGAAGACTCATATCATACAAGATGCTCCAAGCAAAACACATATCATGTGGTGAATAAAAATATAGCATCAAGTAAATTTACCGATGGATTGAAGACGAAAGAGGGGATGCCTTCCGGGGCATCCCCAAGCTTAGGATTTTTGGTATCCTTGAATATGACTTGGGGTGCCTTGGGCATCCCCAATATTAGGCTCTTGTCACTCTTTATTCCATAGTCCATCAAATCTTCGTCCAAAACTTCAAAACTTCACAACACAAAACTCAACAGAAAACTCATGAGATCCGTTAGTATAAAAAAAATCAACACTTTACGTACTGTTGTTAACTCATTATTTAGTTGTATTTGTGTAATAAATACTGTATTCTAACTTTTCCATGATTCATACCCCTCTATACGACCCATAGATACATCAAAATAAGCAAACAACTCAATGAAAACAGAATCTGTCAAAAACAAAATAGTCTATAGAAATCTGTAAACTTAGAGTACTTCTGGAACTCTTAAAATTCTGAAAAATTAGGACAGTCAGGGAAATTTTTACATCAATATTTTGTAAAAATTTCAGATCAATTTGGCTCTCTGAAAAAGTTATGAAATTCCTGGACTGAGCGCAAAAGTTTCTGTTTTCCAGCAAGATCAAATCAACAACTACCATAGATCACCCCAAAGGGTTTACTTGGCTCAAACACTAATCAAAAAACAAAAACATAATTACTACAGAAGTAATAATGTGCCAAACACACCAAAACATAAGCAAAAAGCAAAATAAAATTGGGTTGCCTCCCAACAAGCGCTATTGTTTAACGCCTCTAACTAGGCAAAACGCAATAGATCTAGGTATTGTCATCTTTGATATGCAATTCATAAGTAGCTCTCATGATAGATTCATAAGGTAATTTTATTTTATTTCTAGGAAAGTGTTGCATGCCCTTCCTTAATTGGAATTGGAATATAATATTCCCTTCCTTCATATCAATAATTGCCCCAATCGTTCTAAGGAAAGATCTACCAAGAATAATAGGACATGTACGATTGCAATCTATATCAAGAACAATGAAATCTATAGGCACATAATTCCTATTTGCAACAATAAGAACATCATTAATTCTTCCCATAGGTTTCTTTGAGGTGGAATCCGCAAGATGCAAATTTAAGGAACAATCATCAAATTCACGGAAACCTAACACATCACATAAAGTTTTTCGAATCGTTGAAATGCTAGCACCCAAATCACACAAAGCATGGCACTCATAATCTTTAATCTTAATCTTAATATTACGTTCCCACTCATCATATAGCTTTCTAGGTATAGAAACTTCCAACTCAAGTTTTTCTTCAAAAGCTTTCATCATGGCATCAACAATATGTTTAGTAAAGGCATTGTTTTGATTAAAAGCATGAGGAGAGTTCAACATGGATTGTAGCAAGTAAATACAATCAATTAAGGAGCAGCTATCATGATTAAAGTACTTGAAATCAAAAACAGTGGGTTCGTTGCTATTTAAAGTTTTGACCTCTTCAATCCCACTTTTGTCAATTTTAGCATCAAGATCTATAAACTCCAAATCATTGGGACGCCTTTTAACTAAAGTTGACTCATCTCTAGTCCCATCCTTATCAAAATTAACATTGGAAAACAAAGATTCAATAGTAGTTACATCAATCACTTTAAGATCTTCATCGATATTATCATGAGAACATACTTTTTCAAGCCATTCACGCTTAGCACGAACTCTAGCGGTTCTTTCCTTACACTCATTAATAGAAATTCTAATAGCTTTTAAAGACTCATTAATATCATGCTTGGGTGGAATAGATCTAATTTTTAAAGAATCAATCTCAAGAGAAATTCTATCAACGTTCCTAGCCAAATCATCAATCTTGGGCAATTTTTCTTCAATCATAGCATTGAAACCTTTTTGCGTACTAATGAATTCTTTAATATTACTCTCAAGATCAAGGGGAATCTTATTATAATTTCCATAAGAATTGTTGTAGGAATTGCCTAATTATTAGAGGAATTACTAGGAAACGGCCTAGCGTTGAAATTACCTCTATAAGCGTTATTAACAAAATTCACATCCATAGATTTATTATTATTTCCAATCAAAGAAGACAAAGGCATATCATTAGGATCAATAGGAGCACTTTTACTAGCATACAATTTCATCAATTCATCCATCTTTTCACTCAAAGTATTAATCTCTTCAATGGCATGCACTTTTTTACTAGTAGGAGATCTTTTGGTGTGCCATTGAGAGTAATTCGCCATAATATTATTTAGGAGTTTAGTAGATTCTCCTAATGTGATTTCCATAAAAATGCCACCCGCGGCGGAATCTAAGAGATTCCTAGAAGCAAAATTCGATCCAGCATAGAAAATTTGTATAATCATCCATAAACCCAAACCATGCGCGGGGCAATTCCTAATCATAAGTTTCATCCTCTTCCAAGATTGTGCAACATGTTCATGATCAAGTTGCTTAAAATTCATTATATCGTTCCTAAGGGAGATGATCTCAGCGGGCGGAAAGTACTTGGAAAAAAGCATCTTTACACTTATTCCATGAAACAATACTATTTTTAGGCAAAGATGCAAACCAAGTTTTAGCATGATCTCGTAGTGAGAACGGGAATAGCTTCAATTTAACAATATCATTATCCACATCTTACTTCTTTTGCATATCACACAACTCAACGAAAGTATTTAGATGGGATGCGGCATCTTCATTAGCAAGGCCGGAAAATTGTTCTTTCATAACAAGATTGAGCAAATCAGCATTAATTTCATAAGATTCCGCACTAGTGACGGGAGCAATCGGAGTACAAATAAAATCATTATTATTAGTATTGGAAAAGTCACACAACTTAGTATTCTCTTGAGTCATCGTGACAAAGCAAGCAATTAAGCACACAAGCAAGCAAAAAACAAACGAGAAGACGAACGAAAAAGGGCGAATAAAAAGGCAAATCTTTTTGGTATTTTATGAAAATCGTTTTAGAAGTGGGGGAGAGGAAAACGAGAGGCAAATGGCAAATAATGTAAATGCAAGATATGAGTTTGTGATGGGTACTTAGTAGGCTTGATGTAAATCTCCCGATAACCAAACCACAAATTGGCAAGTTGACGAGAGAGTACTTATCTTGACTTGCTACGTATCCCCTCGACAACGGCGCTAGAAATCCTTCTTGCTACTTCTCAAGCATGCGTTGGTTTCCCGTGAAGAGGAACGGTTTGATGCAGCAAAGTAGATAAGTATTTCCCTCGGTTTTTGAGAACCAATGTATCAATCAAGTAGGAGATACAAGTGAGTCACCAATAGATATACCTGCACAAAGAATCAAATTCTTGCACCCAACGCTATAAAGGGGTTGTCAATCCCTTCACGGTTACTTGCAAGGATGAGATCTAATAGAGATAGATATAATAGGATGCTTGAACTGAAAGTAAAACTAAAAGTAAAAATAATGCTGCAAGTATTTTTGGTATTTTTGGTTTTAGATCTGAAAGTATAATATGGAAAATAGACCCGGGGGCCATAGGTTTTACTAGATGGCTTCTATCATGATGGCAAATATTACGGTGGGTGAACAAATTACTGTCGAGCAATTGATAGAAAAACGAATAGTTATGAAGATATCTAAGGCAACGATTATGCATATAGGCATCAAGTTCGTGACAAGTAGACCGAAACGATTCTGCATCTACTATTATTACTCCACATATCGACCGACTCCTGCCTGCATCTAGAGTATTAAATTCATGAAGAACAGAGTAACTTATTAAGTAAGATGACATGATGTGGAGGGATAAACTCAAGCAATATGATGAAAACCCCATCTTTTTACCCTTAATGGCAACAATACAATACGTGCCTCGCTACCCCTATTTTGTCACTGGGTGAGAACACCGCAAGGTTGAATCCAAAACTAAACACTTCTTCCATTGCAAGATTTACCAATCTAGTTGGCCAAACCAAACCAATAACTTGAAGAGACTTGCAAAGATATGAAATCATGCATATAAGAAATCTGGAAAGACTCAAATAATATTCATGGATAATCTCAACATAAACCCACAATTCATCGGATCTCGACAAACACATCGCAAAAGAGTATTACATCGGATAGATCTCCATGAAGATCATGAAGAACATTGCATTGAGAAGCAAAGAGAGAGAAGAAGCCATCTAGCTACTAGCTATGGACCCGTAGGTTTGTGGTGAATTACTCACGCATCATCGGAGGGGCAATGGAGTTGATGTAGATGCCCTCCATGATCGAATCCCCTCCGACAGATTACCGGAAAAGGCTCCAAGATTGGATCTCTCGGGAACGGAGGCTTCTGGCGGCGGAAAAGTGTTTTCGTGGCTCGTTCTGATAATGATGAAATATTTGGGAATATATAGACCAAAGATTAGGGTTAGGGGAGCTGCCGTGGGGCCACAAGCCTGCCCGGCGGGGCCTACCCCCTGGCCGCGCCCCTAGGGCTTATGGCCCCACGGTGGCTACTTTGCCTTGGTTCTCAAGTCTCGTAGTTTCCTTTCGTTCCAGAAAAAAATCATTCCGAAGGTTTTATTCCATTTGGACTCCGTTTAATATTCCTTATCTGCGAAACTCAAAAACAAGGAAAAGACAGAAACTGGCACTAGGCTCTAGATTAATAGGTTAGTCCCAAAAATAACATAAAATAGCATATTAATGCATATAAAACATTCAAAACAGATAATATAATAGCATGGAACAATTAAAAATTATAGATACGTTGGAGACGTGTCAAGGGCCGGCCGCCGCCGCCGCACGCTACAGCCGCCGTCAGCGCCGCCACCGCCAGCGCCGCTAGGTTAGGGAGGGGAGGGGAGGAATTGAGGGGAGGGCAGGGGTGACGATCGAGGGGAGCAACGGGAGGGAAGCGACAAGCGAGGGGAGGATTGAATCGATGCGTCGGCGACTCGGCCTCGCTCACCTGCGCGGTCGACCAGACAGCAGGCTGGCCCTGGGCTGGGCACTGAGCCTGGCTTAAGATTAGTATTTAAAAAAAGGGGCCTAATTCTTGGGTATTTCAGGCAGTGGCGGATGCAGTAACAATTTCCTGGTGTGGCGTAGGTTACTATTATATGTGTCTCAGCTCAAACCTTCAATTAAGTACCATATAGACCTAGTGTACATGGCAGATGTTAGGTATGGCAGCAGCCAAAGCTTGCCAGGTTGCTGGCTTCGCCACTAATTTTAAGGAATTCTCAAGAATACTCCTAGCGTCGCCTTTGTGGGGTCGTGACTGAGAAGTCGAGCCCACCAGACCGATTTTAACGCCGGCTTGGTACCAGACGACGCTATTTCGGGCCCTTGGAGGAGGAGGGCGAACAGCTGAAGATGCTCTTAATCCTGTTTCCTGTAGCAGCCATTCGTATTGGCAGTAGAGCCAATCAGTGCCAGTGCAGATAATGTTCAATGAGTAGAACTCTTGCACCCAGATTTGTGAATACGATTATCTACCCAGTTTCTCAACTTATCGAACTTCCAATCATTTCAACACTTGCGCTAACCGCTTGCAGCACCTGCGTTAACCGCTTGCGTTACCATGCGTTACATTTCTCCGCAAATTAAAGGTAAAAGACAAGAGGCAATTAACCAGATCTCTGTATGCCAAGATAACTAATTTCATCGGCTGTGGAAGGAGAAGCCGGCGGGGAAGAGGTGGAAGATGCCGCCGAGCAGCCTGGTGAGCGGGCCCTGCAGGTAGGACACGAGCATCCCCGCCGGCGGCAGCTGCGCGTCGCACTTGATGAGCGGGGTGTCCACCACCAGCGAGCACCGGCCGATGAACGCCGCCAGCGCGCTCGTCAGGTCCGCCTGCATCGTGAAGGACCCGTTGGTGTTGGTCGTCGCCCCCGCCACCACCTGCCCCGCGCACCGCAGCTCCACCTCCGCGTCTGCACAGACAAAGCAGATCCATTAGCCAAGCCAAGTCATGCGTGTCGCAGTCGCCAAGATTCAGCAAGGCGTGCACAGCGTACGTACTCGGGAACACGGGGGAGGTGGCGATGTCGATGAGGCTGCCGGTCTTGCACGGCACGACGCCGCTGACGACGAGCCTGCCGAGCTTCGCGTCGGCGCTGCCGAGCGCGCACGCCAACGCGGCCACGAGGAGGAGAACCACCTTAGATGCCATTTGTCGGGGCGCGTCGGAGCTTTGATTCGTCTGGCTTCTTGCTTTCAAGCTAGGAGTTGGACGACCTATTTATATACCCACTCGGAAAGTGGACGTGCCACTGTACTACCAGCGTCCATTAATTAATTTTAACCCGAGTTAAACTTAATCTTGATCAGGTGAATTACTTCGCTTTAATTAGCCTTGTCCACTCATGGAAATCTTCTGCCACGTAGTGGTGTTACAAAGATCGCCTTATGATCGATGAAGAAACTTTACGCTTTCTGGCGGGCAAAAATCATCACGCGCGCTCTTTTCAACTGAAACAGACCTCCATGGTAGTTAGTCGCGTTAGTGCGTCCAAAAACAAGCTTTAGTGCCGTGGAGAAGAAACGGAAATGATGCATGGATCGATAAACGGATCGCGTGCCATGTCGGCAATAGTTTATCCCGCCATGACAGAGTTCGACGAGCTCTCGTGGTGCGCTTTTGCCGCCTAGCGCGTTAACAAAAATGGTCAGTGGCTGGCAGCTGCTGAGAGTGAGCTGATCGAGCTCATGGTTGCGTACCTGTTTATTCCCACTTGCAAGTGAAGGAAAGCCAAAGACGAGTGTCCTCTCCACTGGCGCTTTGCGCGCTACTCCACTCGTGACTTGCTCGATTACATATGTCCTGTAGATTAGTAAGGAGTATGAATGCAGCAGATAGCACATAGGTACAACCGTCTGACACAACTGAACTGGACAGTGAGCAAAAACTCTGGTTAATTACAAATCCATCGGCGGAGTGCCCGGCCGCTGCTGCTATCAGTTTCGTTCGGGACATCCCGAGCCTCACCGACTACTTAGAGCATCTCCAGCCTTTGGAGCTCCCACAACACCATCGAACTAAAAAAAGTTGATGTCTTGAAGACCAAAGGCTTTATATGAGGAAAATAAAAGGACATCTTCTCAGCCACATCCCAATCCAAGCCAAACTTTGTGTGGGGAATAATTAAATGAGTCATGAAAAAGTACACGTGAAGGACGCGATTCGCCGAAACTTCTGCCGGCGTCTCCAAGAGACCCTAGCGTCCTGGATTTTGCCTGGGTATGTCGACGTTTTTTTTACGTTCTGAGGGCGCGCTGGGGGCGTGGCTGGGCTATTTTTCGTCAAAAAGCGCCTCCCGAGCCTACTCCCGAGCCTAAAAAGGTGCTTCGGGGGGGGGGGCGTCCTGGGGGGACGGGTGGAGATGCTCTTAGGGCATATCTCCAGGGTCGACCTCACCGTCCGACCTTTCGGACCATGTCGTCCAAACATGTTTTGTCATCTAACGGAATCATGTATCGATTTGTCTATCGGTCAGCACATATATTTTTCTTTAACCGGAAACAAATTGTGTGTGGATTGAGGGGAGGGCATCGTGACGCCTGGACTGTTGTCACGCTTATGTCATCAAACTACCTTTGTCCACCAAAAACCACTCTCCCGCATCCGTGCGTGTTCCCGCCCAAAGCTAGCTGCCCATAATAACGTCAACCCAGAGCGGATGCAACTGCTCACTTGAGCCGACATTGAAGCGACTCGTCGGCCAAGAAAGCCGCCCGCTAGTCATCCACTGCACACACACACCTTCTCTCCGCATTAGAATGACATTCTCTGCCCACCTACCTTCATTTAACCCACGTGTGTCGAGGAACCAATACTCCGACGACCCGAGTGCCAATCATCTATTTTTGCACCGGCCGACATTAAACGCCTCTCCAACTGCTCCTTCCATCCACCCACTACGTAAACGTGGCCAGGTGTCAGGCAAGAACCACACCCCATCTCTGCTCTCTCTCCATCTCATCCTTGTACAACACCCGCCATGGCCTTTGGCGATCAGAAGAAGGAGTTCTCTGGCATTGCAGCGGTCTGGGTTGCCTGGCAAGCCAGCCCGATACAAGTTGGCTTGCCGGCAAACCCTACGGGTTCGGTGTCACTGCCATCGCCGCCCTCTCCTCGCTAGTCCAGGATGGCTAATGTCGTCTCTTGGCAAATCCGCCTTGAGAAATGGTGGCAACACGTCAGGCAGGTGGGGAAAGAAGACATGTCTACAAAGGTTGGCACGTCCGCTACCACCGCGGACAGCGAGAAAAAGTAAATAATGGGAGGATGACATCGCCACTGCATCGCAGGGTTACACAACCGATGTCTTGCCTGGTGAGCGGGGCGTAGAGCATGACGACCATCTTCCCCTGCCCAAAAGCCAATTCTGGTCCATGCTTCACGGAGGCTATTTACTTTTATTTTCGGTTAGTTTCATGTATTGGTTTTTTGTTTTTATTGTTTTTCTATTTTTCTCCTTTTCCTATTCCATTTATATATTTCAAATTATTTTACAAATACACGGTAAACATTTTAGTACATGATGAACATTTTTCCCAAATATATGTTGAACATTTTAAAAATACTCGATGGATATTCTTCAATACACCATGAGGTTTTTTCTATACGAATTAAACTTTTTTTAATATATGGTGAAGATTTTTTAAAACAGAATGAACTTTATATAAAATGTTCAACTTAAAAAACCATATTTTTTTCTGTTTTTCATAAAAAACGGTAAATTGAGAATTTTTTGGTAAAAACCAAAGCCTAGAAAGAAGACGACGGGGAATTGATTCCTAAGTTTTGTTTTTCAGAAAAAACCGGAAAATTGTGAAATTGTGTTCTCTCTCTCTCTCTCTCTAACCTCGACTCCAAATCCTCCCAAACTTCAATTTCTTCATCTTATTGATTTGCAAATGCTTCTCCCCGATAAGTTTCTCCCCTAATCGTTAGTTTGCTTTCCTCGATCCGTGGTTGTATCTCTCGCGCTATGAATGTAGATTATATCGGTAATGTTTTGATTTTCTGTTTGATTTGAACGTTAGAGTTGTTAGTTCTTAGGTAGAATTGTTTCTAGGTGTTGCGGGAACTCGATCCCAATGTAAACTTTGTTAATTTTTGTATATTTTTGGTAGGTTGAGATGGAGCGAATTATCAAGGCAAAGAAGTCCACGGGCTTGTCCCGGTGGTAAGCGTTCGAGGAGCGAAGGGGTCTCGCTCAATGCGGAGGTGAACGAGCACTACTGGTTGCAAAGTGGTTGCGATGTTCTACCCACTCGGTGGATCAAAGGTGTGATGAGTTCCTAACACCACATGGACTCATTCCGACCTCGATTAGATCGTGCACAACACGAGCATGGGTGTGTTTAGTCAGTTGCGCACCCTGATCTACAAGGGAATAGTTCCTCGTCACCTAACGGTATCCCTGCTAAGGGACCTCTCATCTCGTCAACTCCCGGCCTCATGGGCCTCATGGGCCGCGATGAGGACCCCTAGGTCAGTTCCGTCTTCGTCCACTATGGACGGTCCATGGTACATATAAGGAAGATTCAAGAAGACTTGACGTACACGACAAGATGCTAGATTTGTGAAGGAATCTACCCCCTCCTATGTATCCAACTAGAATCGTATACCATAGGACCCCTTGGTATCCTATACATATCGAGGGGCTAGGCTCGTAGATAGATGAACATAAATCTCTTGTAGTTTACACGCACTCTGTGCATACTGCAATGCAATAAAGCATAAGTAGAACATAGGGTCTTATCTTCTTAGAAAGGTTGAACGTGGATAAAATCATATGTCCCTGTTACCATAGTTTCAAAACATCTGCCTTAGGATCTTCTACCTACAATCCGTCGGATTTAGCCCAGACAGTGGTGGCCCATACATGTCCTGTCAGGTGATCGTTGCGGTTTGATGGGAGTCAAGATCAATGCCTAGATAGGCACCCACACAATATTTGTGTCAGACTAGATGTTCGTCTTCGGCAGTGTCACCCTTGTCACCAACTCAACTGGTCACCTCTGACATCGAATCCTTCGCTCCGTTTCGGATCACCCGATTTGGCAATATTGAGTATACGATGGATGTTCGTGGAGTGATGATCTTGTCAGGCTGCTTGGTTTCTCTCCAGTCCGAGGAGAAGCAATAACCGCTCTCTTCAGGACCGATATCATATAAGGCCTAGGTCGAGTGTGAGAAACCTTTACCGGGATCGGTGTAAATATCGGATCCTGAAGGAAATGCGCAAGAAAATCGTCATGGATGTCATGTTAGATCGGATCCACGAAATTGTGAAATCAAAATTTTCCTATCTAGGCGTCGGACTAGATCATAGAACTTACCGTGGTAGTCAATTTTTTGACCCACTCACCACCCATCTTGTTGCTAACATCGAAAATCTTACCGACATCCTCAAAGGGACAACCAACATGACTGAAGACAAGGAATATGAGGTCGGCGAATCCTCCGAAAGCACACCACCAGCCATAGGCAGGTAGAAGGAGTCCTTTACCTTCAACATCGACATGGTGAACTTGCCTAATGGCGGTGACGATGACAACAGTGGCGACGACAACGACACTACCAACGGCGCTAACGGCAACAAGCTCAAAAGCCCTCTACATGATGATATGGGGGAAGAACCCCTGTGAGGGTCGAGTTTGGTCCCCACGATTATGACATACTAAATGATTTGTTCTGCAGTCCACACCATGATGAAGCTCATGGGAGGCTGCTTAGGTCAGTCGACAAGATAGCCAGGGAGAAAAACTTCCCACTCCGGCGGATTGAAGTCATTCAATATTGATGGCAGCAGGTCCTCAAGTACAAGGAAGACCTAAAGGACAAGAAGAAGCAGAGTCCATAGAAGGCAACCACCAAGCATGGCAAAAACCTGCACAAGGACTTGGACGCCGTTGCAAACCATAGTGCGGATTCTGCACACATGTGAGCGAAAGACCCTCACCGAGGCACATAAAACCGGCCTCCCTGCCATGGTTACTGGGATCAACAGTTTCTTTCTATATTACTTAGTCATGGAAAACTCTTTCGAGGATGATTTTGATCCCTAGGTTGGATGTTGGTGCCCGACCTGAGTTTTGAGGGCTACTACACTCTGGGTTTTTTCTTTGCTGAAAAGTAAGTTTTTTCCTGACCCGCAACACGACAATGGAGAGCAAAGCGACTCAGTAATGGAGAGCAAAGAAAATGTAAGTACTTTACCTAGTCTCACATACATACCATATATTGGGCCGATACACATAGCAAGGTAATTTGTAACGAGCAAGTAATGGTAAGAATAGGTAAGGTGCAGCAAGGTGGCCCAGTCCTTTTGTGACAAAGGACGGGCCAAAACTATCTCTTATGATAAGCAAAGTGTTCTTGAGGGTACACAAGAATTTCATCTAGTCACTTTCATCATGCTGGTTTGATTCATGTTCGCTACTTTGATAATTTGATATGTGGATGGACCGGTGCTAAGGTGTTGTTCTTACTTGAACTAACAACCTATTTATGATTAACCCCCTCGTAAGCATCCACAATTGAGAGAAAAGTATTAAGACAAAGTCTAACCATAGAATTAAACATGTGGACCCAAATCAGCCCCTAATGAAGTAGTGCATAAACTAGGGTTTAAGCTTCTGCTACTCTAGCAACCCATCATCTAAGAACTACTCCACAATGCATCCCCTTAGGCCCAAGGATGGTGAAGTGTCATGTAGTCGACGTTCACATGACACCACTAAAGGAATCACAACATACATATCATCAAAATATCAAACACATATCAAATTCACATGATTACTTCCAACATGACTTCTGTCGTGACCTCAAGAACAAAGGTAACTACTCAGAAATAATATGCATGCTCAAGATCAGAGGTGTATTGAATAAAACAATGGATCTGAACATATATTCTTCCACCAAATAAACCATATAGCAATCAACTACACAAGGTAATCAATACTACTAGTCACCCACAGGTACCAATCTGAGGTTCCAGCACAAAGATTGAACACAAGAGATGAACTAGGGTTTGAGAGGAGATGGTGTTGTTGAAGATGTTGATAAAGAATGGCCTCCCCAAGATGAGAGGGTTATTGGTGACGACGATGGCTTCGATTTCCCCCTCCAGGAGGAAAGTTCCCCCGATGGAAGCGCTCCGCAGGTGGGCAAAAGTGCTCTTGCCCAAGTTCCGCCTCGAGACGGCAGTGCCTCATCCCAAAAGTCCACCCCTCATTTTTTAGGGTTTTCTAGAATTTATACCAGAAGATGGGATCCGAAGGTGGGCCAGGGTGAGCACCACCCACCAGACCACGCCTGGGGGGCCTGGCGCGCCCTGGTGGTTGTTCCTCACCTATTGATCCCCCTTCAGTAGTTTTCTGGTCCATTATTTTTCATTTATTCCACACAAAAATTGCGGAAAATTTCAGCTTCATTGGGGATGTGCAAAATAGGTATCTCTGACATGATTTTTTGAGGTCCCGAGTTCCAACTGTCGGTATTCTCCCTCTTTGTGTAAACCTTGCAAATTATCAGAGAAAAGGCATTAGAATTACTCCCCAAAGCATTATTATGCATAAAAAATTATAAATAACAGTAGGAAAACATGATGCAAAATGGTCGCACCCTCATGCAAGCGTTTTAGAGGAGTTTTTCCTAGCGTTCGTGGCTCTTCTGCTGCACAGAGAAGCTACGGCCGCCGCCGATGCCCATCGACCTCAACACCTTCCGACAGGCGTTTTATAGTTGTAGGACACCGACCGCCAATGTCAACCTCATTGGCTACTTGTGAGGGAGCTCGAGGTGCTCTTCCTATTCACGTCTCCACCGGGACTACAAGGTGTTCGACACTTTGTTCACAAGGTATTATGGATAGTGGGGATGCATATTTTTCCATAATTTCATTTGTTCATCCAATGATTCGTCCTTAGATGATGAAGACATTTCGGTGGCTGCATTGGTTGTCAGTGACCACATTTCTAGGCAATGGACTCGGTTTAGGGTATCAGTCCCGAGTCATGCTCCGTCCTTGAACCGCAATAGGGAGAGCGGCCACACCTTGCTCTATGCCGATTACTTTGAGAATGACCCGCTCTACAAACTATATCAATTCCGTCGTCGCTTACGTATGGCAATCAAATTAGGGAGAGTGGTAACATATGACCCATACTTGGAGTGCAAATGGGATGCCCTTTGCAAGCTTGGGCTGTCCTCTTATCAGAAATGCATCGCGGCTATCCACATGCTTGTCTATGGAATTAAAAGTGATCTTGTGGATAAGTATGTGCGTACGAGTGAGTGCACATGCCTCTTATCAATGTACAATTTCTGCAAGGTTGTGGTGGTAGTGTTTGTCTCCGAATACTTGAGGCACCTAAGTACCGCTGATACAAAGATGTTGGTGATCAATGCTGAGAAGGGCTTTCTGGGCATGCTTGGCATTATAGATTGTATGCACTGGAAGTGAAAGAACTGTCCGTTTGCTTGGCATGGACAGTACAAGGGGCATGTGAAAGGTGTCGGTGTGATACTAGAAGTTGTGGCTTCTCAAGATCTTTGGATCTGACATTCTTTCTTGGGCATGGCTGGTTCTAACAATGATTTAATCTTCCTTCATCATTCACCAGTGTTCTCAAGGCTTGCACAAGGCCACTCTCCAAATGTCAACTTTGAGATCAATGGTCACCATTACAATAAAGAGTACTACCTAGCTAATGATATCTACCGTCAGTGGTCAACTCTTGTGAAGACAATACCCAATCCAAAAGGAGAGAAGAGACAGAGATTTGGCCAAATGCAGGAGAGTGCTAGGAAGGATGCGGAGCGTGCTTCAATCACGATGGGGTATCGTTTAAAACCCTACACTAACATGGAACACCGGGAAACTTTGGGAGGTGATGACTGCTTGCGTGATCATGATCGTGAAGGATGAGTGTGATGACAACATCTACGACCAAGGATTTGATTTTCAGGGTGAAAATGTTGAGCTTGAGCACCAAGAACCGGCAACATTTGAACATTTTACCCAATTTCATCATGAAATGCATGATTGACATACTCATATGTATCTCCAGGATGACTTGGTTGAGAACATGTGGACTCACATTGGCAACCAGTAGATGTATCGACTCATTTGCTTTTCATATATTCAAGACAATTTTGATTGGGTTGTAAAACTATTTGATTGCGCCTTTTATTTGAACATGGAACTAGAGTTATTTCGATTTGGTTGTAAAACTATTTGATTGTGTTTGTAAAACTATTTGATTGTGTTTGTAAAACTATTTGAAATGTTTGTGGCCTTTCCCAGTCCATGGCGGACCATATGTTTTCGTGCGATGGACGCACGACCGACGCATCCGACAAAACAACCGGACGCCGCCCCATTGTCATACCCAAACAGACAAAATCTGAACGAAACAGATGTCTGTTTGGGGTCGTGCATTGGAATTGGCCTTAGTGCTAGTTTTTCCAGGATGTCTTTTCCTCCCGACATCGTACATTTGAAGCGACTTCGGATTGCGTCACCGTATCTCGGTGAGGCACTCCTACGTCATTACCACGATGGGCGTCGTGACAAAAGCTGCTAGAGGTGGAGGAGCAGCGTGAGTGGCAGTTGTATTCTTCTCGGATAGTCTCTATTAAATTATGGTTCCTCCTCTATTAAAAAGTCTGAGCCTGATGTACTTAATTAACATATATGATTCCTTCCAGTGGAAATTGCATTCTTCTCGGATAGTCTCTATTAAAACTATGTATGACGATATCACAAATATCAGGTATGTCTTCCGTAGACAACCCATTTAGAACACTAAGGTCCGCTTAAGATAAAAAAAGTTTTTGTGGTTTCTTCATCCGGGGGCATCCTAATGAAGGATAATCTAGCAAAAGTAAGTGTGAAGGGACTAAAAATGTTATTTCCATGATTAAGAGGAAATAAAGCACCATCGTTTAATTTCATACCCGTTTACCGCCATTCTTTGGTGTATAATCCATGTAGCCTTCAACCTGCCTCGACCTACTAGTGTAGCAAAATTGTTCAAAATTGACTAGGTGGGGTTCATCCTAAGTTAAAGGTTCATATTCGGTTGGGAATTTGTGCTTTTCTTATGTGCATTATGGAACTGTGGTTAACTGTGTAATTAGAAAAACAAATATACCAATTTTCTAGAGGTAGATTATAGAGATATAGGATGGAGCCGTGTAAGTGTTGCTAAATCCAACATGTGGAATTGCAGAAGCATATGTTATTTGGGTGCAACCAATGAGAGACAGTGCATGGAATACATTCAACCAGTTTGGATGATGGTCAAATACTAAGATAGGTGTATAGGCATACATTTCTATTTTACGTCATTTGTGGTTTTTTTCCTCCATGTTGTGTTTGAGTTGTACATGTACTAAATGTTGTTATTCACATTTTCAATAAATATGGTTCTGCGCGTAGCAATGGTTCGGAGGCCGGGTGTTTCAACCTCCTTTGCTAACAAAAGTAAGCATGTAGGGGATGACATGCAACCCATTATGTGGATCAATAGCTAAATGTACCGATGTAATTTTGAGTACCTATGGTTATCAGCAGAATCCAGGAATTTTCTCTTACAACTTAAAATAAACTGTGGATGTTTTTTTTGGAACTATAATGGCCGCACTATTTGAATACCCTAACCATTAGATCTGATATATTCCTTGATGCCCCGAAACCCCCAACCCATGCCAAGACTGGGAAGGTGAGCAAGTAATCCACTCAATTAGCTCGAACAGGGAACGCATGTTGTTATGATGGGAAAAAAATGTCCAGAAACAACTGTCGTTGATAACATCACCTATGATGTTATGTCCATTTCTCCACTGTCTTTGCCTAGTAGAAATCTATATAGATTTTGTCAACGGGCTTGGGGATTAGAACACAACCCTTTTCCTTTCGCGAGACATGTTAGGGAGCTTCAACCGGTAACATGTTTTGTCATGCACCTCCTTCAAAAAAATGCAAACTTTGTACTTTGATGAAATGGAACGAAGTTTCTATTAGGGTTGTTTTGATAAAATGAAATGAATTTGTATTTTTTCCATTTTAATTAATTATTTACTAAATATGAAAATAATATCGATGAAAAGCGTGAATGTAGTAGCACGACATAGGAAAGGCTAGTGGGCTAGCCCGTACGAAGAACCAATGATGGTCCCTTTCAAGCCGCTCGTCACTGGTAACCCTGGGTGGGCGCATGTCATGGAAAACTTGTTACTCATGATGAGTTATCAGTGAGGCCATCCTACTCGTCATCGATGGGCCTTTGGTCCTTTCACTGATAAGTTCTTATACTAAAGTGTATTATGCTCATCAAGGGGGGGGGCAAACCAGTGTAAAACATGTGTCCCATGTTCATCTTGAAAACCTGAAGTTACATCCCACTCCCATACAAATATGTGTGCGACTACCATGTTGTTGTTAGGTACCTTGGTAAATACCCTCGACAATTGAATATAGTGGTGATTTATTCAAGAGAACATAAACATATAAGGTATACAACTATCTCAATTATATATTATTATATATGTACAAAATACATACATACTGTATATGATACAAGTAAAGCATGTTTAGTTACCTTATATTAAACAATATATCATTACACTTTTACTATTAAGGATTTTATCATAGGTTTTGCCATGTCGGAAACCTTTATAATAACTAAGAAAATTACCCTGTAGATAATCACCATTCCAAGTAATATCGCAAGATCAACCCACTTCGAGTAGCCTAACTCCACTTGAAAGTTGTTCTTCAGGATATATTGGCCAGTGATGACTCCATCAACACCAACAAAATTTGGAAATACCAAGCCCATGAATTCATTTTTGTACAATCCTTGAGTTGTATACTTGTGGTAGGATATGTAGTAAGTTGGGTACTTCCATACTGGTTTTGGGAGATCATTTGGAAGTCTAAAGAAACCTGCGTTTAACATTAGTAACCCTTGTACTCCAGATCCTGTAACTATACCTAGGAGAAAATCAGGTACGATGGCTGCAACAATCATCATCAAACCTTCAACCAACATTGTGCAAGCCCATAGAGTTGCAACAAAGAATGAGAAGTGTCCTATTCCTCTTTGAAGCCCGGTTAGGTAATAAGCAATTGCAGCGGGTAGCACAGAAATGAGGCCCAAGTATATAGTGGATGATAGTGTGTTGGCTATGACAAATTCAGCTACCCCATAGTGTCCACTCCGCCTTTCTTTCTCGAATATCTATATTTTACAAGAAACCATGTAAGACAAAATAAAAAATTAAAGTAGATTTGTCAAATAAAGTATAATGTTCCCCACCTTCATATCCTCCACAAATGATGGAAAAGCTCCGATTGCCATCATTGTCATGAAGGTGGATGTGTACATAAGCATGGATGCCCGTGCCTGAAATAGTCAAGAAATATAGTGATATTTCATTATTAGTTGTTGTTTTTGTTGCTTTGTCGTATAGATAGAAGTCAACTACTTACTTGGATTGATGCATAATTGTGACCAACATTGAAGAAAACTGTCCCAATGGTTAGAAAAAGTCCCATGTAGATAGCAAAGCGCAACCAATAATAGCCTATGTCTCTATGCATGTTAATCATTGATCTTTTGGTTAGGACAACTGATTTGGTCAAGAACGTAGCTTGCTTTTGTTGATGTACAAACTCGTCCTACAAGAACATAAACCATCAAAACATAAAGCATTTGAGCTAGACATATATAATTCAACCTCAACAAAATGCATCATCTTAGTCCAGATAAAGAAGAACCTGCTTTGTTTGGCTTGCTTCCATTTCAGAACCTAAGATAGCGATAGAGCCAGAAGAACCAACCAAAGTTTGGATTACTTTCGCAGCATGTGGTGTATTTACGGCAGATTCTTCCTCAAATTCCTATGCAATTATTCCTTTTAATTTCATTGGATTGAAAATTTCCAAGGAATAAAAAATCTTGAGAGATCAATTTCGTACCTCGAAGTCCATGTTTATCATCCTCAAGAAGTGATCAGAAGGATTCATCCTCAGCGGGCATGGGAAGCCATTAGCATCAAAGAACTACAAGTTAACTAAATGAGCATAGTTGTTTTGGTACATAATCTAGATATTATTTTTCAAGATAAAAGATAACACCTAGCAATAACCCAAATCCAACTGAAGGCATCTTGTTAATCCACATATGTTTTTGTGCGTGCACGCTCGTGCTCGTGTCTCTTTCCTTGTGGTAGTATATGAGATGTGGGTGTAACTACCCCCGGTTGCATGATTTGTCTATACAAGGACCGAAACCTAGACTGTTTACTTATGAATACCTCACAATCAATAATACATTGTAAAAGAAAAATGTAATGGTTGATGGAAGTTAGTGTTTATATTAGTCAACAAATTTTATGGAAAAATATATTAAGATGCATAGTTTAAAGATGTTTAGAACTTTGAGGCCCGCCGATGTCGGCCGATTTCCTACCTCATTGACATAGTGAATGTTCTAGCAACTGAACACAGAATAATTCTATGAATCTCTAAAATGGAGAAATATGCATGAGTTGGAAGACTTATGCGAGCAAGAAGTTTACATGTTTTGGACTCCTACACATAGTACGCATGGGGAGATGGCATACCCATTGAGGTGTCTGACCCTATTGATTTTCCATACATTCCATTCAGTATACATGGTAGGACCTGTCACCCGATCGAGGGCATTAAGGCATCGAGAAGCCATGTAGATTAAAGGTCCCTCACAAGCATACTCTGAAATAATAGAACCTTCCGAGGTACACTTTAGTTCTAGAAAATGTTTTAAAAGTAAACTTCATGAAGAATGAGAGGTCTATTCTAGAACAAAGGTGGTCTTCATGACTTGGCCAAGCACCCTTTTCTTGCTGAGAGTTCAAGGGATCGAAAGTTGGATTTAATTTCTCTAATGGAGATTGGTAGGCCAGACTTTATTTCCTATCCCTTTGGTAATATTTTTGACATCATTGATTTTGCATGGTATTTCCTCCCACCTCAGGTAAGGTCTATGGGTATTTTACCCGTGGTTAATAAGTCTACACTTGAAATTGGGAAAATGGAGGTGGGAAATTAAGCCATTAAGTTTCACTTGTGTTCCAAACTTGATTGCGTTGACTAGGGTTCTGGTGGAGATTTAGGGGATGATGCAACACAAGCACACACTCATTTTCCTAGCTGAGTTGGCTCGAATTTACAAAATGATCACATACCAATTATTCTAGGTGGTGGTTTAAATATTATTCGACATCAAGACTAGAAGAACAATGCTAACTTTGATGCTAGGTGGCCTTCTATATTTAATGTTGTAACTGAAAACCTTGACTACAGAGAGATCCCTCATTTAGGACATCAATTACTTGGGCTAATAGTCTAGCCACACCTACACATGAGAAGTTGTTGGACCAAGTCTTGGCTAGCGTCGAGTGAGAGCAAAAATTTCCCATGGTGATGGTGCTTGTGTTGCAACAAGGAATTTGTAATCATGTGCCCCATGTTTTGAAATCAAGTGATGCCAGTCACATGGGGAATAAAAATGATTTCTCTTTTGAGCTATCATGGTTCAACATGGAAGGTTTTATTGAGACCGTGGCCACGAAATGCGAAAAAGAGACACCCGGTGCCACCAACATAGAGAGGTGGTAGTTTAAAATGTGCCATCTTATACAATATATTCATACACGGATGGGCTAATAGTGCTAGAAACCATTATAAGAAAGAAAAGAAAGATCATTAGCACTTTGATCTATTATACATTAAAGCGAGATTAACTCCTCTCTTTCCGGCAAAGTGTGCTGCCAAACGAGAAGACAAAGAGAACCTCGCTTAGCTCATGTGTGAGGAGGCGATCAAATGAGATAGTGTACACAATAAAAATAAATTCTTCCGTTTGATCATGAAGGAAAGCACGGTAAAAAGGAAAAAAAAATAAGTTTGAACTAGGAGAGGGTACCATTGTGGGCCAGGAAAACCTTAAACCATACATTGTAATTTGTGATAATTAATAGCTTAGACATACGATGTCCAACTGCATCTCAATCGATGAGGAGACTATGGAGGATATTCCTCAAATCCTCGAAAGAGAGCAGTGTGTTGACACCGCCTTTTATAGAAAAGGAGGTGTATGATCACATCTTTCGAATGAAAAGTAATAAAACATTGGGCCCAAATAGATTCCTGGTGGAATTGTGTTAGAGATATTGGGGTCTAATGTCATTGTCTTATTCAATGGGAACTTCCAATGGTTCTTAAGTTAAACTACAAAACTATCACATTACCCCCAAAGGAGTAGGATGCAATGGGGATTGTGAAAACATGGCCAATCTAATTCCTTAATGTTAGGTCTATCTTTTTTCTTACCAAAGTGGGTACAAATAGGCGAAATATGATAGCAAATATTGCCGCATGTCCTACTTAGATGATCTTCTTTCCTAGGCGACACATCATGTAGGGCCGATTGTCCTTCATGGAACTATTCATGACCTACACACTAGAAAGCTTGACGGAGTTATATGTGGGATTTTGAGAAATCCTATAATAAAGACAAATGGCCTTTCTTACAACAAGATTTGCGAATGAACGGTTTTGATACAAACTTGAGGCGACATGTGAAAACATTTCTATATATTGGGTGGTAGCGTTGGAGTGAAAGTTAATGATGACATCAGTGATTAAATTCAAACCCACAAGGGTTTGCGGCAAGGGGATCCTAATTCTCCAACTCACTTCCATATCATACTTGATCTGATAGCGGTCCTTATAGTGAGGGCTAAGGAGGATGGTCAGGTTGTTGGGCTCATCCCGCATTTAGTTGACCGTGGTGTCTATTCTCCCGTATGCAGATGGCACTATCGTTTTTATGGAACCCAATTTGAAAAGTGTAGTAAATATGAAAATGATACTATGTGTCCCTGAGCAATTGTCATGGCTAAAAATTAACTTCCACAAGAGTGAAATCTTTTCCTTTGGGCGTCCAAAAGAGGAAGAGCATCATCATACATTTTTTGGGGGGATACGAGGCGGATAAGCTCCTGTTTCGGATTCCAATTAACTTTCTAAAGCTTACAAATATAGAGTGGAAGTGTATTCAAGACTGGTTTGAAAAGAACTAGGTTATTGGAAAGGGAAAAAAATATGTTCTGTGGAGGACTTCTCATCCGTCGATGACTTCTGTCTCAAACAGTTCAGCAAACCGTCCTGTGGCGGTCTGGTGACAACGTTTCGTAGTACTCAGTTGCATTACCAAAGATTGTACATGCTTCCAAGTGAGAAGTAAATATGTATTTCAATCGTTTGATATTTATTTTTCAAAGAAACACTGAAGTTACAAGGCCATCGTTATTTAACTATCAATTTGTATATACAAGTCTTTAGTTTTGCATGTGCACATGGCATGTATGCTAAAACAGCTTTCTTAATAGTTGTATCAGTTTCTTTGAGAATTAATAATTCTATCAGTTGTTAGTTAGACATGCAGTTGTCAAATTTAACGTTGGCAAACCTATCAGTGCTCAAGACAGTGACGTTCTTCAAAATGAAGTAGTAATGTACGATGTGATACCCATACTAATGCCAGGGCTTTCTGTCACCCTCATTATATATTTTTTTGGCATCTTTGAACTTTCTAAAAAGGACCACAAGGAAATCATAGAAGTCTATTTTTATTTTCATGCAATTAGTAGCTATGTAGACACACGCGCGCGTACACACACATCATGTAATATTTTTTCATGACTCCTAAAACTAATTTTTGGTCACTGTTACCTTCATGAAGGCATCGTCGTGTAACTACAGTCGATAACACACGTGCTGCTCTGGGGAAAACCCTAGGATCTGGACTTTCAGATTGGACGATCGGGGCACTGCGATGTCATTTCTTTGTTGAGAGCATCGTTTGTGGAGCAACGCAAGAAAACAGAGGCATGAGATGGAGCGGCTTCGTCTAGCATGGAGCTTCGGTGGAGATGTCAAATCGTGTACGGCCGCAAATGCTTTACTTTGTCATGCCTGTTCGGCAGGTGCTACGCACGATAGATCTTCCAGAGGCTTCAAGCTGTGTCGGTTGGTGGTACTCGATGCCATGGTGCTACGGTGTATTGACAGCGACCGCGACGTGCTCAGCAGTTTGCGTGTAGGGAGATCGTGCCCTTGGGCGTCGTGGCCGCATCAACGGATGGCGGTTCGTTGATGACGACGGCTTTTAAAACGTGTGCATGTAGTATACGTTTTAGGTTTGCTGCACCGTCTCTAGGTTCCGCTACGTTATGTGGATGAATCAACAACGACACCGGTTTTAGATATGAAGAGTGAGAACACTTCACATAATCGAATTTGTAGGTATGAGTAATAGCTTCGGATGGCTTGATGTATATTCTTGTAAGACCTTTGTTGAATAATTAATGAACGTGGCCATACCGGGGTCAGTAATTTTTGGTGGCCTCCTACAGGAGTGCACCTAAAAGATGACAAGTGCATGCTATATGCCCATGTGTTTGTGGTGTGTTTTCTCTGTGCCGAGTATACTGCATATATAAACAGTGGCCCATGTGCCCATCGCTCAGTTGCCACATTTCAGAACATTAGTTGTATTGCAGTTCAGGCCAAAATATTGCACTAGACATGCACATTTCATAAGTTAGCTGATATGTTTTCTAAGTAATATACTACTAAGACTAAAATGTATACGTACCTCCATTGCTTTGGAAGCTGGCCCGAAATAAACCGTCTTCCCGTTGGCCAGCAGGCAGAGGCCATGGAAGAGCTCAAACACCTCTGTACTTGGCTGGTGGATGGCGGCGACGACCGTCGTCCCGTTCCTTCGGGCGATCCCGGCGATGCGGCTCATGACGTGGTACGACGCGGCGCTGTCAAGCCCGCTGGTCGGCTCGTCAAGGAAGATGAGAGCCGGCGACGCCAACAGCTCAATGCAGATGCTCACTCGCTTCCGCTGGCCACCGCTGATGCCCTTGGAAACGCGCCCGCCGATCCGGGTTCCGGCCACCGCGGCGAGCCCCATCTGCTTGATAACATCGTCGGCCCACGACCGCTTCTCAGCCGGCGTCAAGGAGTCCGGCAGCTGAAGCTGTGCCGAGTAGTGCACCGCCTCCGCCACCGTCAACGTCACCATCAGCACGTCTTCTTGGGTCACATACGCCTTTTAGTGCATGCAAGTGGGCGATCGGAAGTTATTATTAGGTAGTTACACGCAAACGTCGAGTTTTAATTACAATCTCTATTAATGTTGGAGGAGCATTGCTACACGTACGACCGTTTCTGGTATTTTTTAGTACGACAACGTTTAATGGCCATCCGTCATGTCACTTGAGATGGTCAAATCACGTGAACGGACGGCCAGAAACGTTAAAGTTGTGAGAGGGATGGGATTTGATTCAGTTTTATTGTCCTCAATAGGTAGCCATTGATTGAGGGGTTGAGAGCGTCGTATGAGCATGGGCAACTTACGGAGGTTCTAGATGCAATCTTCTGTCGGCAACCGTTGATCATGATGTCTCCACTCTCTTTCATGTTGGGTCCAAGTCGTCCTGTTTAAGCATATACATGTCTATGACCGTATGCGTAAAAAAAACAAGGAGAGTATATCCAAACTTGTGTGCAAACTTTAGATTTAGACCTGAAGGTTAAATAATCTTTTGATGTATTTATTCTATGGTCTTGGTCCCCGGACATGCTTTCCAAGTAATTAATATCACAAACTGCAAAATTATATATACCCGAAGACCATGGCTTCAACGAATTAGCAGATAACAAACATGTATCTCATATCATATGTCTTTTTTCTTAAGCACTTTAAATTATGGTTACCTAGTACTACTCCCTGTCTAAGATAATTTTTGACACTATGATAGTGTCAAAAAAACGTCTTATATTAATAGACGGAGGAAGTATCATCTAGGTACAGGGAGTGGAAGATAATACAATATTATTTTCATAAGTATTTTTTATTTATTTCCTTAGCAAGTACTTCCTCTGTAAACTGATATAAGATCGTTTAGATTACTAAAGTAGTGTTCTAAATGCTATTATATTAGTTTACGAAGGGATTATACTTCAATTGTGAATTTAGTCCTTCTCTCAATAATGGACGGACATATACAGTATCGGCAATGATGTACTCCTTTTGAGATAAGATATAGTTATGCATTTCTAGACAGGATTGACGAAAGTGAAGCTGTCTTTTGAGCAAAACGTGGAGTGTAAGTTTTCTGAAGATGAACATGTCAAGTCAATTACCAGCTTATTTTGTTGGGTAGAAAAGCCATACCAGCTAAGGCATCAAGTAGAGTAGTTTTGCCACAGCCCGAAGGACCCATGAGAGCCAGCACTTCGCCAGGGCGCGCGTACCCGCCAAGCTTATCAAGGATCACAGCACGATCCTTTCTCCCGTTTATGGCCGTCACTGAAAGGTCTTTCCACGTCAGAAATACCTCCGTAGGACCGACCTCTACATTGTCCACCACCCCACTAGCCGCCGGCGAAGCCTTCGATGGGTCCTGGTCGGAGAGACAGCGTGGGAAGAAGATGGGGCTTGACGGGCACGCCGACCAGCCGCGCCATGAAACCATGGCGGTGCTCGACGACGTCGTCGACCGGAGTGGCTTGGTAGGGCTCGGCGTCGGAGCCCATCTCGGCAGTGGTGACTCTGCCATGTATATTCTCTCTGTGCTTTTTGTGTTTGAGGTTTCCGTGTGTATACCAGCTGCGCATTATATAGGTGCGAAGTTGTGGGGATGTTTCGTTGAATAGTCTGGCCTGTTAGGTAGCTATAGTCATATTGCATGAGACGTGTCTTGTTAAGAAACCGATATTTTTCATTTCTAGCACTGCTAGAATAATACGCATTTTTTGGTTTAATTTAATCAACAATTAATATATATTTGCATCAAATAAAGTAGTACATATGAGGGTGATCTTGGCGCTGTTAACAAACGGTTGTTCCATCTAGAATAATAGAGTTTACCTGCCTTTTTTTAACTGGCTTTCAACCCGACTTTGACATACTTGGCACCACGTTAGCTTATCCACATCACCACCTTCTCTCTTCTCTATACTACACCAGCTAAATTTAAACTTTGGTCGGAAAATCACTTGTTAAGATGCAATCACGTTTAAAACACATAAAAAACTAAAGCGGCGATTTGGCTCCCAGACTCAGCTGCACCTGCGCTGACAAAATAAAATCAAAACATATACTAGAAAAATTCAAATAATTCCAAAAAACATTTATGCGGTAGATAATTTGTTGCGTGAGGTCTGCTCCAAATTTGATCTCATTTGGGCATCTGAGCAGCACTCGGCAAAAAAAAATCGGGTCTGTGAAAAAAGTTTAGTGTTCACACACTGTTCTTACCTGATTTGTCTTTTCTGCAAGAGCTGCTCATATGTTTAAATAAGTTGAAATTTAGAGCGGACCTCACGCAGCAAAATATCCATCACACAAAAAAACATTGCTTTTTTTTTGAATTTTTCTAGTATTTTTTTAACTGGGAGTAGTTTAGCCTGGGAGCAGACTTGGATTTCCGCTAAAAAACTTTCTACAATCATGCATAATTCAATGATTAAACTGTATTTTTCTCTCATGTTAGCAAACAATTTACGACAATCACATTTAATAAGTATGAGTTTGAGCGATGGTTAGGGTTGACAAGTCATGGTGACATGACGTGACATTGTCGTAATCTTGCAACGATAAACACGCCGGTCATTGAAGTGGGGTCACCTTTGATGCTCACCTTTTTTGCGGGAGAAAATCATTTCATTTCATTTAATCATCATTGGGATTACAATCATTCGAAATGATAATGCTAATCTCTTGGGGAAGTTTGCTAACCAACAACACTGTTGACTACGACACATAGCTGCCATAGCATGCGCAGCCTTATTCTGTGATCTACTGATTTTTCTGAACTGGACTGATCTTTTGTTCATTATTCCGAGATGGCCACCACTTGAAACATGTTCCTTGATCGTCCACTTGAACCTGACACGAGGAGCTTCATGATCTTTGCACAGTCTGTCTCACCTGGAGTGGCAGGTGAGTCCAGTGCAGCTCCAGCTTCAGACCCTCCTCACATGGCACTAGCTCCACCTCCAGCGCACCCCGGAAGTTCAGGAGCCATCTACATGCCGTATATATAACCGTACCCGTGTGATCTCGCAGGAGCGTACCAGCGCTGGCCGTTCCGTTCACCTGTACAAACGAGCCGTCGACATTTAGCTTTGCAACGCCGCTTGGGGGAGGTGACCAATCAGGCTTCACGTTAGGCTCCAGAATATTGTGTTGTGTAACATGGCCGGATAGAATAACTTTCTGTTTCTCCTTGAGGACGTCCACCACCGGCACCGTTTAATGAGCAGCAAGGATTCCACATAGCTACATAGGAACTTCCTTAACGCCTCAACAAGAATCAGAGGTATCATTTCGGACATGTCATATTTGCCATAGTAACATGATCAGGAGCATACACTGAGTCTCATTTAGTTGTTGGATGCCTAGAAGGAGCCATTCAGGTTCCATACCTTTGAGAAGTTCATCGGTAGGTAGGTCCCAAACGGATCTCATCACGATCCAAAGATTTTGTGCATGTGGGTAGCGGACAAGTGCATGGAAAATTGATTCGTATCTTTCCCATAAATGGTGCTGACCTCGTCATGATCAAGGTTCCGGTATAGTTTATTTTCTCTGGTAGCCGATGCCCCTCTTGTACCCTTCCAAGCAAAAACACAAACATTGGGTGGGACGCTGCAGCTCCACAGCATCTTCCATGCTGATCGTGATCCGTCCGGGCGTCCGCTGGACTCACACCTATCCCCTGCGCTGCCATGAGAAGATCCCGGGCCATGCAATATGCTGATTTGACGGAGAACAGTCCGTCTTTGTCCTGCTGCCAGGCAATGCATGTTAAACGTTCTAATATTAGATATGGCTGTTAGGATAGTTAGCTTTTGTATCTACCTCTATCTTTCTTGTACCTATCTATCTTAACCTCCCGTGTATATCTCCAGGATCACGATCTCCTGTTCCATCGATCGTTTTCTTGTAACCTTAGGCTTCGGCCATTGCATATATAACACGAACGCGTCCCTACACGGTTGCATACGCTTAACCTACGCTTCTCACATGGTATACAAAGCCTAACCCTTCCATCGCATCTAGCCGTCATGTCCTCCTCATCCTCTGCTACCGCCATGGCCGTCCCCTCCATTGCTTCTCTTGGGCATACAATCACACAGAAGCTATCGAGGGAGAACTTCCTCATGTGGAGGGCACAAGTGCTGCCGCACATCCGTGCCGCAGGTATGCTAGGGTACCTTGATGGTTCGATCAAGGAGCCCGCCGCCGAGATCCGTCTGGAGACAGAGACCGCCGGCAAGAAGGAGGTCGTCGCTACTCCGAACCCAGAGCATGTTGTTTGGGTAACGCAGGACCAGCAGGTACTCACCTTCCTGCTGGCGTCCCTCTCCCGCGATGTCCTGATGCATGTGAGCAATTGCGAAACTGCTGCGGCGGCGTGGAAGGAGCTACTTCAGAGCTTCTCATCGCAGTCAAGGGCACGCATCATCCAGCTCCGTTCAGCGATCACCAACACCCGGAAAGGTGATCTCCCTGCCGCCGCCTACTTCACGAAGATAAAGGGCCTCGCCGACAAGCTCGCAGCCACCGGCAAGCCGCTGGAAGAAGATGACGTTGTGTCACATATTCTCCAGGGCCTGATGCACGAGCCTGAATACAACGGGTTCGTTTCTTCTATTTCTACTCGTACCATCACTGACCAGCCGATCGGCCTTGGGGAGCTCTACTCCTTGCTCCTTGCAGGGCAAGGCCGGATCAATGCTCAGGCCACTGCCTACACGGCCAATCTGGCTGCCAAGGGCGGAGGTCGCGACGCCTATGGCCGTTCTAGGAACGGCAACGGAGGTGGTAACAATGGCTCCCGTGGCTACTCCAACAACACCACGGGTGCCTGCTTCTTCGACAACTCAAGCGGTGGTGGCGGCTCCGGTGGCGAGCGTGGTGACCGCGGTGGCGATCGCGGTGACCGCGGTGACCGCAGCAACAACAACCATGAGAACTACCAGATATGCACGGAAAGTGGGCATGGTGCGTGGCGTTGCAGAAAACGCTATGACCATGGCTACAACAACAATGTTCGTAATCCCACGGGCGGTGAAGGTGGAGGTGGAAACCAGTCTGCTAACGCCGCCCACTCCTACGGAGTTGATACCAATTGGTATCTTGACACCGGTGCAACAGATCATATGACCGGTGAGCTAGAGAAGTTGGTTGTTCGTGGTCGCTATACTGGCACGGAACAAATCCACACTGCGAGTGGTCAAGGTATGAACATTGCTCATGTTGGTCATTCTGTTTTATCTACTCCCCATGGTTCCTTAGATCTCAAGAATATACTTCATGTTCATGAAGCTGACAAAAGCTTACTTTCTGCCCATCGACTTATCAAAGATAATCATGCATTCCTTGAGGTTTACCCTGAAGTTGTTTTTGTTAAGGATCGGGACACTCGGAGAACCATTCTTCAAAGCAAGAGCAAGGACCGCCTGTTTCCAGTTTCTAGCCGCCATGATGTTCCCCAACGTCAAGCACTTGGTGTGGTGAAACCGTCTACCTCAAGGTGGCATAAGCGTCTAGGCCATCCGGCTTTACCGGTGGTCCAGAAAATTCTTCGTGATTTTTGTCTTCCAGTTTCCAATAAAAAGGATCACTTGTTAGTTTGTGATTCATGTCAAATGGCCAAGAGCCATCAACATCCCTATTCCCGTTCAACTACTGAATCAAAAGCTCCTTTAGAGCTCATTTTTTCAGATGTGTGGGGTCCTGGACCCGTCTCTGTAGGCAGACAGAAATACTATGTCAGTTTCATTGATGATTTCAGCAAGTTTAGTTGGATCTATTTACTCAAGAATAAATCTGATGTGTTTGCAAAATTTCACCTCTTTCAACAACATGTTGAACACTTATTTGATCGTAAAATTCTTGCCATGCAAACAGATTGGGGAGGGGAGTACCAAGCTCTAAATATGTTTTTTGAGCGCATTGGAATCAGCCACCATGTATCATGTCCCCATGCTCATCAGCAAAATGGGTCCGCTGAACGGAAACACCGTCATATTGTAGAAGTTGGGTTATCCCTCCCTGCTCATGCTTTTATGCCACTAAAATTCTGGGATGAGGCATTCCTTATTGTTGTGTATCTTATTAACCGTGTTCCCAGTAGGGTTATCAACAACCAATCTCCACTTGAGCGCCTTTTTAACACAAAACCCAACTACACCTTTCTTCACATTTTTGGTTGTGTTGTTTGACCAAATCTCCGTCCTTTCAATAAACACAAGCTCGAGTTTCGCTCAAAACAGTGTGTTTTCTTGGGGTATAGCACTATGCACAAAGGTTATAAATGTCTTGATGTTGCTTCTGGTCGTGTCTATATTCCACGAGATGTAGTGTTTGACAAACAAGTGTTTCCATTTGCTAAACTTCATACCAATGCCGGAGCCCAACTTCGCAATGAGCTTGTTTTATTACCGTCTCATCTTTTGCCATCACCACAATTCTTCTCTGGAGGGGTAGATACTGCTGATGACCGCATGTCAATGTCTCATGATGTTACCTGTGATAACCCCTCTGATGATAGTGTGCAGGAAAACAGTGCAGAAATTGGTGACAATGTGCATGATTTTATGTCAGTAGCAGATTTAGGTGCTTCCACAGAAATCCGGCCTCGGAGTCACCACCGGATCACGTCACGATCGCCTCGGGATCGGGTGCATCACCAGCGCCAGGAACTGCAGGCGCATCTCCCGCAGGCGCATCTCCTGCGGGATCCCCGCCCCGCTTTGATTCGCTTGAGGTGTCCTCGGGTGTGCACCCAGCCGGGTCACCCGTGTCTCGACGCGGTCGGGCGGTTCCCATGGCAGCCTCCGATGTGCGGACCCGCATCGATGGGGCCCCTGCATGCAGCCGCGGTCGGCTGTTCCCCGAGACCGTGGATGGACCAGGAGGGGTTTCTGATCACGACAGAACCCTGTCTGTGCCAAGTGGCTCTTCGGGACCGGGCGCTGGAGTCCATGCTGATCCCGCCTGGCCACCGCAGGAGTCTCCCGGCAGTTCATATGCAGACCTCGGATCTGCTTTCTCCGCTTCATCTGATCGCCTGCAAGAGCAACTCTCGCGTCCCCCTCCGCCCCAACCTGTTCGAGCTCACACACACACAAGATGGTATTATTAAACCGAAAGTTTATACTGATGGTTGTATTCGTTGGGGCTCGTTTTGTTCCACAGGTGAACCACAAAACCTCGGTGAAGCACTTGGTGATCCTCGATGGAAAACAACGATGGATGAGGAGTACTCTGCACTTATGAAGAACAAGACGTGGCGTCTCGTTCCACCGGCAAAGGGCAGAAATATTATTGACTGTAAGTGGGTCTATAAAGTTAAGAGAAAATCTGATGGTACCATTGATAGGTATAAGGCACGTCTAGTTGCTAAGGGGTTTAAGCAGCGGTATGGTTTGGCCTATGAGGATACTTTTAGTCTTGTGGTTAAGGTTGCCACCATCAGGTTGATTCTTTCAGTTGTTGTGTCTCGTAACTGGTGCATGCGATAGCTAGATGTGAAGAATGCGTTTTTACACAGCGTTCTGGAAGAGGAAGTATTCATGAGACAACCCTCGGGGTATGAACATCCACACTCACCATGTAATGTATGCAAACTTGATAAAGCATTGTATGGGTTGAAACACGCACCTAGAGCTTGGTATTCTCGTTTGTCGTCCAACTTACAGTCTCTAGGGTTTGTTCCATCCAAGGGGGATACCTCACTCTTATTTTATCATAAGCATGGGATAACTATTTTTATGCTCATTTATGTTGATGATATAGTTGTCACCAGTTCATCATCTCAAGCAGTTGAAGCCCTACTTAAGGATTTGAGCAAGGATTTTGCCCTCAAAGATCTTGGCAGCCTTCACTTCTTTCTTGGTATTGAAGTGAAAAAGGTATCAAGTGGAAACATACTATCACAAGGAAAATATGTGCAAGAAATACTTCAAAGAATAGGTATGAAAGGATGTAAGCCTTCTTCTACACCCTTGTCTACATCAGAAAAACTATCTCTTCATGATGGAGAGGTACTTGGAGTAGAGGACTCCACCAAATATAGGAGCATTGTAGGAGCATTACAATATTTAACATTAACTCGGCCAGATGTCTCCTATTCAGTAAACAAGGTTTGTCAATTTTTGCATGCTCCTACCAGTACACATTGGACATCAGTAAAGAGGATACTTAGGTATCTACAAGGAACAAGAAGTCATGGTCTAAAACTTCATAAATCAAATTCAATGCTTGTCAGTGCTTTTTCAGATGCAGATTGGGCAGGATGTCCAGATGATAGGAGATCCACAGGAGGTTTTGCAGTGTTTCTAGGAAGTAAACTAGTGTCATGGAGTGCTCGTAAGCAGCCTACAGTATCCAGGTCAAGCACGGAAGCAGAGTATAAGGCCTTAGCCAATGCCACTTCTGAGATTATTTGGGTTCAGAACATGTTGACTGAACTAGGGATACGACATCCAAGGGCAGCGTCACTTTGGTGTGATAATCTTGGTGCTACGTACTTGTCTGCTAATCCAATTTTCCATGCCAGGACAAAGCACATTGAGATTGACTATCATTTTGTTCGTGAACATGTGGCAGATAAATTGTTGAATATCAGATTTATACCTACAGGTGATCAGGTCGCAGATGGCTTCACCAAACCACTCACTCTCAAGCAGCTAGAGGCATTTCGACACAATCTCAACTTAGATAGTTGTGATTGAGGGGGAGTGTTAAACGTTGTAATATTAGATATGGCTGTTAGGATAGATAGCTTTCGTATCTACCTCTATCTCTCTTGTACGTATCTATCTCAACCTCCCATGTATATCTCCAGGATCACGATCTCCTGTTCCATCGATCGTTCTCTTGTAACCCTAGGCTTCGGCCATTGCATATATAACATGAACGCGTCCCTGCACGGTTGCATACGCTTAACCTACGCTTCTCACAATGCACTCTTTTTCCACTCTTCTAGATGGTTTGATCTTCAGTATCTCACCAACGTCGACCGAGAAAAAATGTTGTCGGAGGAGTGTGGTGTTCCATGAAACGTCAGCTTGAAGGAAGTCCGCGACCGAGTTAAGCATGCACCTTCTCTTTGGCGTGATCGGCTTGCACAACGGCGCTCTTCGAATCCAGGGGTCTCACCATATGCGTATGCTAGCGGCGTCGCCCACACACCATATATACCCCTGCTTTAGCAGTTCCAAACCATGTTCACTGGCTTGCCAATATGTTGATCCGTTACCACTGAACATTGTATTAGTAATGACTCCTTGAGGATAATAGTTTCTCGCAAAACTTGTACACATAGACTGTCCGGGTATCAAATTAATCACCAAGCCTGCCGTGCAAGAGTGCTTGGTTAAATAGTCTAAGGTCACTAAACCCCATTCCACCCCACTCCTTAGGTCTAAGCATGACATCACATCCGACCCAATGTGTCTTCCTCTTCACTTTCTCCGCTCCCCCCTAGAACCGATTGATCATTTTTGTGAGATCATCACATAACTCAACTGGAACCTTGAACACACATAATATAAACTGACAAAGCTTGTGCGATGGCTTTTATCTTTGTCTCCTTTCGTACCGAAGATAGATGATTTCCACCCATTCCATAAGTGCTTTTGCAAGTTTTTCCTCAAGAGTTTCTAGCTTGCCTCTACTCATGCGTCCATCCGGAGTGGGAAGGCCCAAACACGAGTAGAAAACGGGCATTTAGTCCCGGTTTAGGGGCTCCGCGTGGCAGCTTTCTGGAGAGGGACCTTTAGTCCCGTTTTGTATTACCAATCGGGACTAAAGGTATTTTTTAATGTTTTTCCAATTTTTTTTACTATTTCAACTTCTTTTTCTGATTTTCAAATCTTTGAATTATTTAACAATTTAATCTCTAATCACCCCTCCTCACTACTCCTGAATTATTTGAGAACTTAATCTCTAATCACCCCTCATTCCAAATCATCTAACTTCTTGGCCGATCACCCATCCTCTCACTGCTCCATCCTCAGCACGCTTAACTTTCGAGTTCTATCACTCTTAGTTTCCAAGTCTCCACTTGTTGTTTTCTTGACAATAGTAAGGTATCAATCCTATTAACCCTTAGGTCTTGATGTCATATGATTTAATTTTCTGAATTCCAAACAATAATTAAAATAAATAAAAAATGATTAACAAACAACAATGATTAATTTAAAAACTTCAAAAAACACAAAAAATTCGAAAATTCTAAAAAACGAAAAAAAACGAAAAAAAAAGTTCAAAATAAAATAAGTAATAATATTGAATTTCAATGAAAATAAAATAAGTAATAATATTATTTTATTCATGTTTTGCCATTTATTCATTTAATATGGCATAATTAGTATCTTCAAATCTTTAAATCAAAATTCGACAAATAATATATCCATTATTATCAGAAAAATATGAGGAATTCAAATATAAAATCATTTATTTTTCTAAAATAAAATTAATTTTCATAACACTTTTTTCAACATCGTATTCAAAAGTTATAGCTGTTTTACTTTTTCATAACACTTTTTCAAAACTTATTTCAACTCCAGAATTTTTGTGCGTTCAACATGCACCATCCAAAGCCACATCATCAATTTTCAACCCTTTCCCACTTCATTCGTTATTTTTTATGCATTTATTGATTTTTTTTGAGCTAAATGACCCCGAAACTGAAAAACATTACAAATGAACACTAAAAAGGTTGAAACTTGGCATGGTATCATCATTTCGCCCACATAGCATGTGCTAAAAATTTGAGATGGTTATGGCAAAAGCTGGATGCACTTTGTGTACAAATTGGACAATCTCTTTCGAAGTATGTGGGGTTTGGACGAAAACTCATCTGTTACAAAGTCATTTCATTTTTTTAACTTATTTCAACTCCAGACTTTTTGTGTGTTCACATGCACCATCTAACATATGCCTACGAGCAAAAAAATTAAATAAAAACAATTTTTAAACTCAAGTTATTCACAATCTAGGGTTTGAAGGAAATTTGAACACATTCAAATTTAAACCATTCAAATTTGAAAACTAATTGCACAAACTCAAACTCTACAAAATTTTGAATCTAATGCAAAAAGAATCACTTAAAAACATCAAATATCCTAAAAGATATAAGCAATTTAAAACAGAAACTAAAAACAGAAAACAATAGAAAAAACAAAAAAAAGAAACTTCCAAAACCCTTTAGTCCCGGTTGGTATCTCCAACCGGGACTAAAGGTCTAGCCTTTAGTCTCGGTTGGAGACACCAACCGGGACTAAAGCACCAACCCCTTTAGTCCCGGTTGGTGTCTCCAACCGGGACTAAAGGCTTCACCTTTAGTCCCAGGTGGAGACACGAACCGGGACTAAAGGGTATCGGCCCCTTTAGTGCCGGTTGGTGTCTCCAACCGGGACTGATGCCCGACCGGCACCATAGCCGCTCGAACCGGGACTAATGCTCACATTAGTCCCAATTCGTAATGCAACCGGGACTAATGTGTAGATCGAGCTGTGATGAAAGCCCTGTTTTCTACTAGTGAAATATTTTGCTTCAAACATACTTTGGGAAATCTGCAAGGTCACCTTGATACTCTCCTGTATCACCGTCGGGCACATAAGGCCGGATAGGAATGAGCACTTCTAAGGATTGATGAACGGTGTGTTAACCCTTGCATATGTTTCCAACACATGCTTCCCCCGGAGGGCTTGGCTAGGTTCAGCTTTAAAGAACAATAGTGAGTCATCCGCAAAGAGCAAGTGAGAGATACCCGCCGCTCTTCTACAAACTTTGATGGGTATGATCGTTTCCTGGACCGCTTCACGTTGCAGGAGAGAAGAGAGACAATCAACAACAAATAGAAAAAGGAAAGGAGATAAAGGGTCACCTTGGCGAAGCCCTCTGGTTCGGGAGACCGAATCAAGTAGGGTTCCATTGAATTTCATTGAATAGCACACCGAGGTCACACAATACATTATCCAGTTTACCCATCGGGAAGCGAAACCCAAACTCTGCATCGTCTTTCTGAGGACGTCCCAATCCACCCCGTCATACGCCTTTGAGAGGCCTATATTGGATGCACAAAAGGATTTCGTCTCCTTTTTGCATTTTTCAATGGTGTGGAAGCATTCAAGTGCCACAAGTGCATTATCCATTATCACACGATCAGGGATAAATGCACCCTGATTTGTAGATATGAAATCGCCAAGAATTGGACGTGGCCTATTCACAAGACATTTGTCAACAATCTTATTAAGCACCGAGCATAAACCGATAGGCCTAAAACTCTCTGAGGGACTCTGCCTGATTTGACTTTGGAAGCAGAACAATGGACGTGGCATTGGTTTCAACAGGCACATGACCAATATCAAAGAGCTTGACCGCAGCAACAATCTTTTCTTTCAACACTGCCCAGTTTCTTTGACAGAACCGTGTGAGGAATCCATTCGGTCCTGGTGCCTTCATATGACCAATTTGTCACAACGCATCTGTCATTTCTTTTCCAGAGAACTCCTTGCATAGTGACTCGTTCATCTCTTCTGTTACTCTCTACTGCACAAAATCAATTATCTCATCCGGGTATAATGATAGTGATGGGTCTCTGATAAATAGTTCCTTAAAGAAAGACGTGTCCGTTAGTTCCATGACAGACGGGCTTGTATGCCACTCTCCCTCTTCATCTTTTAACTTCTTTATTTTATCCCACCGCAGACGCCGACCTGATGTGCTATGAAAGAATTTTGTGTTGTGGTCCCCGCCCTTCAACCAACTAATCCATTATCGATGTAGCCAAAGGAGCTCTTCATTGTATAGTAATTCATTCATGTTGTTGGATAGTCTCCGGATTTCTTGCTGATCACCATTCGTACGGGTAAGATGTTCCAGTTTCTTCCGGGTATGCTCGAGCTCAATGTATCACATTCCCAAACTTCCTCCAGCTCCAACCTTGCAAGTCATTCATAATAGAGTTGAGCCCAGCCGTGATGTCCGTTTCTGGCATTCCATCGAACACCTAGCAGGTGTGGCCATTGCCAACATCGGCGACGAACACACAGTTGATGTAGCTGTCGAGGAATGCTGAGAGCCAGAAGAGGCTCCGGCGGAGAGGCCTGGGGCACAACGACGACTTCTTGGGCCGGTTCGTGGAGGCGCTGCACTACTATTTGGTGATGTTCGGCATGTTGCGCGATGATGCAGATACCAGCAAGTAGGGAGTTTGCCACCCCGCCGTGTGCTTGTGCCGTCGCCACCCCAGCTACCGTCCGCATCTGCGCACGAGTGGCCTTGTCCAGCCTACCGGCGTGGAGCTCTCCTAGACCCGCTACCCCGTCAGTCCTCGCCAGTAGCCACCGGAGGATCCCGCACCCTTGCCCCACGAGTCCTGCCGCCCGGGCACCACACTGCTACCCCCAGAGGCACTGCCGCGGACATTGCTCACCGATGCCCCGGCGGTTGCCTTCTCTTCCGCAGAGCACACGGACTGCTGTGGTGTGGTGGGTGGGTGGTGGATGGTGGAGGAGAGAGGGGATATATATATAGAGAGAGAGAAACATCCATTGAGTGGATGATAGGTGGGCCACGTGGGACATACGGCGGACATAAACAAATAGAGAGAATATATAAAATGTTCGACTTGTATCAGCTTTAGACCTAGATTGAAAACAAATTGACATCAAAAATGGATATGAATGGACACAAAACAAACATAATATAAAAAATAATGTTTGTATTAGACGTTGTTTTTCGTCTCGGCGGACACAAACAGACGCAACCGGATCATTTGGGTCGCTGCCTTAGATTTGCTCTTATCTCGTAGCAGCTGAACGCCGGGTCGATCGACCGTTGGTGGATCCATGGCACTATCATCTTGGTAATCGGTGTATTTCAAGTCTTCAACCGAGCAGGTTAAGTTGGAGCGTTGGTGGTTGTAGTGTGGCGAATGGCTGCTACCACATTAATGCTGTCAAGGTCATTTGATCTTTCCGCATCGACGGGTCCGCCACGTTAGTGTATTGGCTGTCTATACTATACGTACGGGCCAGCTAGTTCCCCGGACCAGGCACTGTAACGAATGCAACCGAACCTACCAGGCTATGATGTTGCTATCGTCTGACTTTTCATGGAAGCACATGAGGACGCAGCGATGCGGACGCGGCTGCGGGGAGATGCATGTTAGTGAGCTCCCCGCCGCAGGGTCGCTGGCAGGAATCAAGGCGGAATCGCTGGGGAGAGGGGGGCCGACGAGCTCGACGCGGACGCGCCCTGCGGTGGACCTGCCGTCGTGGACGCCATGGGACCGTCTTCATTCCGCGCTCTGGACCTCCTCTGCTCTGCCGAACAGACATGGATAACGTGGGCCACACGAACCGGAACCACCACTGTGCGTGACTGAGCATGCGCGCATATGAGAAATACGGCGTGCCTGAAACGGAGCACACGCACGCCCGTACGTGCCGCCGTGGGTCGTCCTCGTGCCCGGCGGGCCGCCTCCCATCTTGACCGTGCACGCATGTGAAGGTCTGGTGGAGCACGGAGCCAGAGTTATCAACTTATCGTGGACGCTTTTGGTTGTCTTCTCGATTGTTTGTGGAGCATGGCTCAACAGAATCTGGTTGAAAAAATACAGGCAAAAAACTAACACATGCATATTATTTGGTCGCTTTTGATGTCATGCATTGGCTTGGATTATGCAACTATACGGTGTTTGATTATATACACGAGATATGATAAGGAGTTAATACTTACATTTGACACACATAGTGAAACTGTGCATCACGACTACGGTGGACAGTGACCGTGACGACACGATGAGCATGGAGTCTCGCGGGCGAGCGTTCTTGACGGCGCCGTGACGAATTAGTTGCTAACGTTGCCGTTACATAGAAAGTCCGCGCGGAGGAGCGCCGAGGCAAAGAACGGGGAAGGGAAAATGCAGTGCTTGTTTGACCATGGTGACTATGATGGACGGTGGCTATGGTGTCGCGGCCGACACAATGAGCACGGAGTCATGGGCGAGCGACCCCATCGATGGCGTGGCGAAGTGGTTGCTAGGATCGTCACCGTAAAGAAAGTCCGTATGAAGATGAAGGACAGAGGAGAAATGCAGTGTGCATGCCATGACAGCGTTAGTGTGGTAGGACGAGAGATAGGAGGACGAGATGAACATCATCGGAGACAACTCCAGGGTAGTAGGACGCGGGCAAGGAGATCAACAGGAACATCATGGGTGTCGACAGAGATGAATAGGAAGGCTCTAACGCAAAGGACAGAGAAGAAGAAATACACTATACACGTCATGGCGGAGTCAGTGCAGTAGGATCCAGGAGAGAAGGCTGAGATGAACGCCGGCGACGGTACGCCACAACAGGGTGTATATATATGGGACAAATTTTCCCTACCACCGAGTGTTTTTTTTTGGAATGAGGTAAGGCCGAAAGGCCTGGAAACTTCATTAAAGCGGTGTACAGATTACATCGAGGACCACAGAGAAATAAAAAATAACAACAAAGTCCACAACATTTGCCAGCAGGGCCTTAGAGTAAAAACAGAAAACGCGATCAGATCCTTCATCTTCACCGCAGGCAACCAACGATCTCCTGATCCAGGCATCAGCATCACCGCCAGGGACGGCACCACTCGGGGCGAGGCTAACGCGAACTCCCAGACCGGGATCAAATAAAATCCTTCGCATCGGCGCATCGGACTCGAGGAAGAAGAGGCTCGGGTGCCCAGCACCCCCGAGCTCGGAGAGGCTCCTTTTGCCATGGATAGCAAAGGTGCACAACATTAGTCGTTTGGGAACACCAAAGAACGCAGCTTCTAGCATGCGCGACACCGCACACACGCACACACCCTGACGAGCTCCAGATCGTCGAAGCCTAATATCCTTCTCTTCCTCATGTTCATCACCATGACCACTAGGAAGAAGAATAGGGACCTGAGATCCGCACAATTCTTAGCAATGCCCTCGAGCTTTATTTTTTTAGAAAAGGCGGGATGCCTCTGGCCTCTGCATCATAACGATGCATGCGGCCCTTTTATTAAAGAAAGCAACCAAAATAATCTGTTGTTCCGAACAATATCCAAAGAAGTATGAAAGTAAATGAAAAAGAAAAAGCGCCACAACCGGCTAAAATAGGCCTAGATGCCTAACCATATATCCTATTAGTGGACCGCCATCCAAACCGGTTGTAGATATCACGAGCTACCATCTCCCATCGGGTAGACCCACTAACCAAAGGCTCCTTGGTTTCCGTAGAAGTGAGTAAGGACTATGTACGGATAAACGCCGAAGCTCTGTGTTGTACCTGCAAAAAATTGATATGTGTTTGTCTGTTAAAAACCATGTTATTCCTGTAATTTTATATAGCTCAAAGAAGTGCACATACTCCTATCCGAGTGTGTCTGGTGTTAATAGTGTCAACTCCATTTAGCCATGTCACAAACAACATGTCAATGCTATCTGGAGGTATAATATTGAAGGCTATACGGATTGTTTACCATAAAATTCTTGCAAGGGATAGGTATGATGGTTTCCTAATTGTCACAAAAGCTACAACGTGTATTTCCTCCCCAATTACGTTTTGCCAAATTATCCTTAGTGAAAATCACCTTCTTGTGAACAAACCACATGAAGACCTTGATTCTTAAGGGTACTTTGACTTTCAAAATATGAATCGATTTGAAGATTATCGTTGTATCAATTAAGTTCAAATAGATTGATTTCATTGTAAAGATACCATTAGTCGTTAGCTTCCACTGAAGCCTATCAAACTCGTCTGATAACTGGACATCCATGAGTCTCCTTACTAGGTGTAACCAAGCCTCCCAATGATGGCCTATCAGTGCCCGTCGAAATTGAATACTTAGAGGGTTTGATTGTAAGATTGTGGCAATATATGCCTCTTTATGTTGCACAATATTATAGAGAGACGGGTATTGTACGGCTAAAGGCGACTCCCCCATCCACGTGTCCTCCCAGAATCTAGTTGCCCGACCATTTTCAATGATAAATTTAGTTTTATGGAAAAGGCTGATCTTATTTTCATTAACCCTTTCCATAATGGTGAATCATTGGGTCTGACTGTCACCTGGGCCAAGGTTTTTGATTGTAGGTACTTATTTCGCAGAATTTGTACCCACATACCTTCTGTCTCCACAGATAGTCTGAACAACCACTTGTTGAGCAAACATCTGTTATTTACCTCTAAATTTTCAATTCCCAAACCTCCTTGGTCCTTGGGCCTACAAATAATATCCCATCTAGTGAGTCTGTATTTTTCTTAACTTCATCACTTTTCCAAAAGAAGCGGGATCGGTAGAAGTCCAACCTTTTGTGTACCGCTACGGGTACCTCAAAGAAGGACAGGAGGAACATAGGCATACTCGTAAGCACCGAGTTAATTAGAATCAGTCGTCCTCTGTAAGGCAAAAGCTTACCCTTTCAGCAGCTTAGTTTTTTTCTCAAAGCGATCCTCAATGCACTTCCATTCTTTGTTGGATAGTTTCCTACGGTGAATGGGTATGCCTAAGTAACTAAATGGTAGCTTCACAGTTCACATCCGAACAATTGTTTATAGGTATCTTGCTCCTCTTTGGCTCTCCCAAAGCAAAATAACTCGTTCTTGTGAAAGTTAATTTTCAATCCTGACAACTGTTCAAATAGGCAAAGTATAAGCTTCATGTTTCTAGCTTTTCCTATGTCATGTTCCATGAACAAAATTGTATCATCTGCATATTATAGAATGGACACACCACCATCCACTAGATGTGGTACAAGTCCACCCACCTGGCCTTCCTGCTTAGCCCTTCCTATTAGAATTGCCAGCATATCTGCAGCTATATTAAATAGGATGGGCGACATCGGGTGTCCCTGCCCAAGACCTTTTAGCATCTAGAAAAAATGCCCAATATCATCATTGACTTTAATTCCCACGCTCCCTTTTTGTACAAATGATTTGACGTGTTTCCTCCATAAGTCGTCAAATCCCTTCATAGGTAACGCATGTTGTAGGAATGGCCATTTGACCTTATCATATGCCTTCTCGAAATCCATCTTAAAGATAACCCCATCTAATTTCTTTGAGTGGCTTTCATGCATGGTTTCATGAAGGACAACCACACTCTCATGTATGTTTCTGCCCGGCATGAAAGCCGTCTGACTAGGTTGCACCACTAAATGTGCAATCTGCGTCAACCTATTCGTCCCTACCTTTGTAAAGATTTTAAAGTTGACGTTAAGAAGGCAGATAGGTCTAAATTGTTCAATGCACACTGTCCCTTCCTTCTTTGGCAACATCGTCACTATCCCAAAGTCAAGGTGGAAAAGCTGCAGGTAGCCATTAAACAAGTCCTGGAACATTGGTAATAAGTCTTCTTTAATGATGTGCCAACATCTCTTGTAAAACTGAGCTGGAAACCCATCTAGACCTGGTGCCTTATTATTCTTCATTTGCGATATATCCTCAAACACCTCTTTCTCTGTAAATGGTGCGGTTAATACCTCATTCTCGTCAGTCCCCAGCCGAGGTATGTCACCAATCACCTGCTCATTCATGGATACATAATTATCCTCTGGAGCCCCGAAAAGTTGCTTATAATACTCAGAGATGTACAATTTTAGATTCTCGTGTCCTACAATTGTACCCTCATCCTTCTCAAGTTGGTGTATTCTTTTCTTTCTGTGCTTACAATTCGCAATTAGATGGAAAAATTGCGTGTTGTCATCACCTTGTACTACTTGTCTAACTTTCGCTCTAAGTGCCTACTTCAACTCCTCCTCCCTAAGGAGCTGTTTGAGCTGTTGTTCCGCATCCGTTTTCAATGACCTCTCATTGTCATCTAATAACGCAGTTTCAACTTCAATATCTAGCTCATTTAGGAGGTTGAGAAGCCTTTGTTTCTCCTTCTTTTATACACCACTTTCATGTTTTGCCCATCCCCATAGGAACTGCCTCAGGTGTCTTATCTTATTTTGCCACCTGTCAATATTTGAGATTCCCCCCGTGTCCCTAGCCCATTCTCTAGCTATGACGTCCACGAATCCTTCTCTTTCAAACCATTCCATCTCGAAAGAGAATAAATTTTTGTTTCCCATATGTGTTGCCTCCTGCGTTTCAACAAACAATGGATTGTGATCAGAGATAGCCCTCAGCATCACACGCACTGTCACCCGAGGGAATTTCTGCTCCCATTCCACACTCGTAAGAACCCAGTCCAACTTCTCAAAAGTTGGATCAGCTAAAGTGTTCGCCCACGTAAATTTTCTGCCTCATAGCTCAATCTCTAGCAAATCAAGGCTCTCGATGATTGTATTAAACATGAATGACCATCTGCCATCAAAATTATCATTATTTTTCTCATCTCTTCTCCTGATGATGTTAAAGTCACCCCCAACTAAAATTGGAAACCTCTCATCCCCACAAATCCGGACGAGGTCAGCCAAGAAGTCCCTCTTGAGCTCCGACTGGGCCGCACCGTATACTGCTACAAGCGCCCATTGGAACCCGTCCTACTTCGAGCGTACTCTAAACTTGACGGCAAAGTCCCCAAACACCACATTTCAAACTTCGGGCGTCTCGCACCTGACCCCAAGTAAGGACCCCCCCCCCCTCGACCTTCCTCTTGGTGGTAAACAGTGACAATCGAAATCAACACCACCTGAGAGAGTATTAAGAAAGTGTGATGTAAAATTGTCTCTTCCGGTTTTCATCAGCAATGAAATCTAGTTTGTGCTCAATAGATGCTTCCGCTAGAAATCTTCTTTTAGCCAAGTCTGCTAGACCTCTACTATTCCAAAATATTCCTTTCATCTTTCATCATGGAATTTCTTTGCAGTCTTAAATCTGGCGCTTCTGCGTACGGCCGATACAGGATGCACCTTCCTCTTGGAGGTACGCTTTGGCTTATCCTGTCCAGCCGTCCTGTCCATGTAACCGGTCTCCGGCTGTGCGCAATCATTCGCTTGCAAAGGGGGCCTCGAGCTTTATTGGAACACAGGATCTTTGAGCCGCCTCCCCCGCCACCTTTGGCTCCCACCATGAGAGCACTAGGAGTAGAACAAAGCAGAGCACCTCACAGCTGAAGCTCGCATGCAGCCGATGCACCCGAGACAACGACATAAAGCCACAAGGCCCTAGCAGCCAAACCTAACACTAGACTACTACTCCTACTAATATCTACACCGGCACCTCCCCTCCGCCATCTCCAACCAGCAACGTCGTCGGGAAATGCTCGGGGTCGGCCCGGACACTCACGAGGAACTCTGAAGAGGAAACGGGGTGGAAGGGAGGAGAAGGTAGACACCGATTGTCTGATCCGCTTGTGCTTGTTACTACTGGGTGTAGTTACTCTCATTTTTGTTTTGTACCTTCTCGGTAGTATCAACTATATCAGAGTATATGTACAGTATATAAGAATATTTAGGTAGTATATGTACTAGTTTTTTGATACTATGTATCATATTTTAAGCATACTACTTTTTAAGTACAAATATGTACGTATTTCACAAATACAATAAGAACAATGGTTCACTTGCAATTTTTTCATATAACTCACGTTGGAGTACCTTAGATATTGTATATCATCATGCTAAAAATAATAAAGTAAGGAAGTATTTATAAAAGTTGCAACACAAATGTCGTGTGAAACTGCGAGATGAAGTTACGGGTCAAAGGAAATCTCGAACGGTCGACCGTGGGCGACGAATTTAACAAAAATCATCAAAAATAGTTCCAAATATAAACACAAAATTGAGAATCTACGGTCGATGAAAGTACGAACTGCAAAAACGGAACCATAACATAGATGTGCATGTTTTTCGTGTAGAGCTTATCTCGAATCAAAGCACCCTTGTGTAGATTAAAAAGGGCAAAAAGGAAAGGAGATTATGGAGAAGCTTATTCGAGGTTGAAGAAGATATCACGTAAAGGCTGTGTACCAGCTTGCATTCCTCCAGCCTCCTCACGCGCAAGGGAACACACCACATGTACTCGATGTGGCTCACCTTAGCCTGGCTCGCTGGAAACTGTCCATATGAACATTTCCGACGGGCCTAAGTGAGAGTTGCTTTAAGTTTCGTATGATGCACACCCAACAGTAAATTCAGGAAACCAAACAACATATTTTCATCCCGTACGAGTCTAGTTGACCTCTATGCGGGCTACCAAACACGCCCCATATGATCCACTAGATCATGATGACATGCCTTGCCACATCCATTAATATATCTTGTAAATATACTAATAGGGATTTCCCTAAAAAATATGTTGCATACACTAGCATGGTAAATTATTCATCGCTTATTCTTACAATTGGTTGTCTCTTATTGTGAAGGTCTTCAGATATACAGTAGTACCAACAATCATACACAAAGATGCCTGAGATTAGCCTATTCTTTTCATAAGAAGAAAGGACATGATGGTCATATTTTAAAAACTATTTGCCCTTCGTATTTGTATGCTGTACACCTGCGAGTTGGGCTGGCCTATCTGTCTTATTTAATTTTTTAAAATCACAAAAAAACTATGAACATGGAAGGATTGGAACAAACGACAGCTTGGTTCAAACCTTGACGTGATAACCAAATAGCCAACATCAACCAATGTGATTACATCCCTCTATCACTCTTTTCTCCTTTCTTCCTTTATTTCTCCTTTTTTTTCCTTTTTCCTTTTTCCTTTTTCTTCTTCCTTTTTGTCTACTTTTTTCAAATGGTTTTGTTCAGTATTTATTTTTAGTTTTAGTTTTCTTTTCTTTCTGTTCCTTTTTTTCTTTTTCTTTTGCAATGTACAAAAAATTCACAGATTTAGAAATGAATGAGTTTTTTTCAAAGCCAATGATTTTTTAAAAAAAATCAATAAAAAATCCAAATTCTTGAATTGTTTTCCAAAATCTGTGAATTTTTTTCTATTCCAAAATCCATGAAAACATCACCTTATAACAGGTGAAGTGTCTTGCGTAGCGTCGGGTACGACGCGACAGCCCTAGGCAACGCCCCATGGCGTGTCGGCCCTGGGCCGTCGAGGCCGGCGGCATGCACCTTAGTTGTGGAGGCGTGGGGATGGCGCGCTGAAGGCGCCGCAAGTGTGAAAAGGGTCAAGGTTGGCGATGTGATTGGGAGGGCAACGTGCGGTGCGCATGTCGTATCATGAGAGGGCGGCATGCATGATGTGGGCGGCGTGATCATGAGGGAGTTGGGAGGATGGAGGGATCGGGAGAGGGCGGCGTGTGTGATGGGGGACATGAAGGGTTTGGAGGGCGGCGAAATCGGGGGAGATCAACGTGATCGGGAGGTTGGTGGTACCTCGCTAGGCACGCCGCATGCACGCGCGCAAATCCCGTTAGAATCCCGTGGATCGCGGCTGACCCGGGTTAGCGCGGCAGGCCCCACGAGCGGCAGTAGGCGCGGCGGTTAGCACAGGGTGAGGCAGGTGTGCCACGCGGCAGACCCGGAGTGGCTAACCGACTGTAGCCGACGCAATTGCACGTACTTATTCAGTACCACCTGGCGCCTACGCCACGGCGTTGACCTCCTTAAATACTTTCAAAAAAATCATATGCCACGGTGTTCGTTGTTCTATTTGAAGGATATGCATGGCCAGTAAGAATCTTCACGTGTTCCGAACTGGCAAAGGTTCCTACTGACAGTGCATATTCTTTAGAAAGAGAACATTGAGGAGTGATCTATTCTTTAGATATTTTTATTTAATTTGATTTTGACTTGTTCGGGTATGCCTGGAGGGCAAGTCTTAAACACATTTTTTATTTAACTCCACGAAATGAGCCTAATTTTTTTCATGCATCGGCGTCATCATGGCTAGCCTCCATGCCAAGTTTCATTGGTTTCATACATTCTATGCATTTTCTAGTGTTTTTCTGGTGAAAATACCTAAAACAATGTCTAGACGTGACGCAACGTGAGTTTAGTGTCCAAATCCGTTTAAACCTTGTGAAGAGGCCTTCCATGGTCATTACCACATGATGGCAAAATTTAGTGTTATTTCATGCATGCTAGCACATACACCATGTACGACTAGTACCGTTCGGGTCTATCAGCAGAGCAAGTCTCGAACAAATTTTTTCACCTCCATGAAGTGAGCCCAAACTTTTTTCACACATTGGCATCATCATGGCCAGCATGCATGTCAAGTTTCATTGGTTTCACACATTGTCTGCATTTTTAGGGTTTTTACGATGGAAATACCCTAAAATACTGGCCGAACATGACGCAATGTGCGTTTGGTGTCAAAATTCGTTCAAATCCTGTTTGGGGGCCTTTCATGGTCATTCCCACACGATGGCAAAATGTGGTCGAAAAAATTGCAGAAAATGCAAAATTTGTTTGAAACCGAAACAACTTGGCATGGTGCCTTGAATTGGTGATATAAGGTCATGATAAAAACTGGGTGCATTTCAAGGATGTCGAGAAGCAACGTGTTTTCACACAGAGCCTCCTGACCTACCTCGAAGACCCTTTGTTCAACATGGTATATTTTTGGATATTCTTGAACGCACCCTAACTTTTGTAAGGAGGTGAGCATGCCATCGTAGGCATCCATGTCAGATTTGAACATCTTTTGACACAATATGTAAGTTGCGACATGTCTAGCCATTTATCACCCCTTTTTTGACCAAGAAAACTCCTAAAAAATGAAATTTGTAGAAAATCAAAATAACATGATATGATGCCTGCATTTGCCATACAAGAAAATTACAAAATTAGGATCATTTGAGAGATGTTGAGAAACAACATGCTCTCAAATGGAGCCTTTTTGCCTACCTGAACACCCTACGTTGGACATGATGTTTTTTGTACAAAAATACACAAAATGTTTGGGGAAATTCAAAAAAATGATTTGGAATTTTTGTTCTTATCTTCTCTTTTTTTTTTGGAATTCCAACTTTGCTAGTGTCTTTCAAAAATGTTCATGTTAAAATATTTAGTCACTCTTTAAAAAAAATCGTGTTTTCACATTCCGGGCAATTATGAACGACGTAAACATTTATTGAAAGTTTTGCACAATTTTTTAAAGTGTGACCATTTGTTTTGAGAAAATTTGAAACAGCGACCATTTTTTGAAACTTTGAATTATGACCGCGGGTATTTTTTTGAAAAACAACAAAAAACGAAAAACGAAAAAATGTAAAAGAAACAAAAAACAAAGAGTAAAGCAGTCGCTGAGTGATATATTTTCATTTGTATTTTTCAAGTTTATTTTTATTTTCAGCAGATGTTCCGAATTTCAAAAATGTTCGCATGCCAAAACAGTTACTTTTCGTAAAAATAAAGTCACATACGGGATTTAAAAAAAGTCACATAAATTCACATAAAGTGTGCTGCAATTATGGCTATCAAATCTGATGTGCTTCAATGGCTATTGGCGTTATGTACTTGCGGGACGTCTTGTGTTCGATCTCGCTCACCCATTTCAGTTTCTGCGAAATTGGTGTTTACGTTTTGCAGCATTCTGTAGTGTATTTAATGACCGCGCTGCAATATTATCACAGGAATCATCTGGTTCTAGTGGCTAGCAAGTAGCAACGTGAGTTATTATAAGCATGGTCGTCAGTTCGAGTGGAGTTCCTATTTAATGCATTATCGGTTAAATCCCACCGAACGCACGCAGTGAACCCCGACTGGGCCGGTCCATGGTGTAGCGATCGCGCCTGGACTGTAGCATCCGAACTATAGCCCAGAAAACCTGAAAATTCAAACTGTTCGAAAAAGACGTCATTTATTTTATAGAATCAATCTTTTAAAACAAAGGTTTTTTTTAATTTGCGAAAATATATTGAACAAATTTTCAAAAGCTTCGAATATTTTTGGAAATTCACGAATACATTTTGGAAACACAAACATTTTGAAAGTGTAGAGAAACTTTTAAATTCTGAACATTGTTATGAAAACGTAAAAATAATAAAAAATGCCAACAAATTTCGAAATCCCGAACATTTTTGTTGTAAATTGAACATTGACACGAAAAATTGTTTTAAAAATAGAAACATATTTGAAAACAGATCACAATTATTATTAATTCGCGCACATTTTTTCATTCTGAAATTCTTTAAAAACTTTTTGAAATTCATTAGAAAATTTAATGACCATTTTTTTGAAACGGAGGCATTTTTTGAATTTCCAGAACAAAAGTTGGAAACGAGAACATATTTTGAAACTTCCGAACAAAATTTAAAACAAAATTATTTTTAAACGTTGTTAACAATTTTTAAATGAGAACATCTTTTAAAACACATAAAGAATAAGAAAACGTGAACATGTTTTGGAATTTTTGATCAGGTTTTAAATTTGTGAGCAAATTAAAAAAACAGATACATTTTCGAAAAACAGGACCATTTTTATGCAAATAATGAAAATTTGTTTTGAAACGCGAACATTTTTTGACATTCGAGGACAAATGTTGGAAACACGAACATATTGTGAAACTTCCGAACAAAATTTTAAACCAAGAATATATTTAAAATTTGTGAACAAACTTTAAACTATAATTTTTTTGAAACACGTAAAGAATTTAAAACATGAATAAGTTTTAAATTAGTGAACAATTTGTTTACAAACAGAAACATTTTTTTACAAATAATGACCAATTGTTTGGAAAGGTGAACATTTTTTAAAAATTTATGCACATTTTAAGGAAAACATACCGAAAATTTTAAAAAAAAGATCAATTTTGACAATTGCAATTTTTTTTGAAACGTGCACATTTTTTGAACTTATAAAAATGGATATTTTACAACCAATTTTTGAAACGTGAAGTAATTATAAATTTGTGAACATTTTTTATAATGGGGACTTATTTTTTATTTCGAACATTTTTTGAAATGTACAAACGTTTTTTGAAAATCTTGAACAATAAAACACAACGATTGATATGATAAATTTGGAAATTGTCAAAGTTTTTTAAAAAATGAATATTTTTAAAATGAAGCAAACAATTTTGGAACTTATTAATATTTATTTAATTTTATGAACGAAATTTGAAAACAAAAATATTTTTAAAATTTCTAAAGATTTGTTGAAACATTAAAAAGGAAAGAAAAGAGAAAAAATAAACAAAGAAATAAAAAGACAAAAAAGTAAACAAAAATGGAAAAACAAAAAATGGATAGAAAAAAAGAAATAGGAAAAGACATAAAACCGGTTCGGGAACTTTTCTTTACTTTCTAGAAGATTCCTAAAATGAGTAAACCGGTCGGAACTTCCTGGATCGTTCCCAAAACCGACCGGTATTGTAGCGTGTTCATTACGGATGATTGGGCCGGACCATGTCGACCTCTATTCATTGGCTCCGTGTGAAGTGACAGAATCTGCTGTAGAATGCGGCAGATAAGATTTCCCATGTTTGAGTCGCATGTAGAGCACCTATTTTTGTCGATTTTCCACCCGCGCTATCGCAAATGGGCCTGCGAAGTTCATGTGGGTGATGTAATAGTATCACAAGAGGCATCTGGTTCTAGTGGCTACCAACGTGAGTACTCCAAGCTCGATCGTGTGTTCGAGTCCCATATGGAGGACCTGTTTTTGTCGATATTCCACCACGTGCTATCGTAAATGGGCCGGCCCAGTTCCTGTGGATGATGTAATAGTATCACAAGAGTCATCTGGTTCTAGAGGCTAGCAATCTGAGTTATTCTAAGCATGGTTGTGTGTTCGAGTCCCATGTAGAGCACATGTTTTTGTTCATGTGGCATATGGCATGCATGTATACATAGGAAAGTCGACGATTTGTCATAGATCTATATTACCCTTTATACGCTTTGTGAGAAGGGGTATACTGAAGCGGAGAAACCCACATGTCAAAAGACCATGCAAAATGCCTCTCCAAGAGAAAAGTGACTTTCCTTTATTCGAGAGTATTAAAAAAAATCCAAATGCAGCTTGTTGATGCAGTAGTAGTATCACTCAAGAAAAGGAACTGTGAGGGATGTAAATAATTAAGACGACCAATCGTCGTGCAGGATAGGATACCAAGATTGAGAAATAATTTACCTTCACTACGGAACTTATAGTTGCATTCAACAGCCAGTTGTGGACATACCATATATGTACAAGATAAAGGGTGTCTTTATGAAAGCTAGACTGAATTGCTAAACTAAAGGGATCTCACTTTACAAAAATCAAATTACATAGGGTTCAGATTCAATTGATCACTAGATAAAAAGGCTGAAAAGAATATCCCAAGCCTCTTCTCAACATAGCACGCTTCCGAATAAGCAACAATAACATCAACCCTGATATCTTGGTGTGAACTAGACAAATAGCTTCAAGCTAGCGAACTTGCTCTGAATGTATCTTAAATCTGCTTCATATGCACACAAGGAACATAATAGTTGAGCTTAACAGATGCCACCCTTCAATTTTGGTTAACTCTAGCCAACTAAATAGGTACTCCATCTGCCCCATGTTAACTAATGCTCAAACGGATGTATCTAGCACTGAAATACGTCTAGATACATTCGTTTGAGCATCAATTGATATGGGATGTGCAGGTAGTAGATTTGATTTAATAATTGGTAAACCGAGTGAAGCAAAATTGGCTTGGGGTAGAAGCTTCATTCAAGTGTGAGAGCACATAAGTAGAATATATGTTCTCATCTCTCCTCTTTGATTTGAGATGTACTTCCTTCGTCCGGAATTAGTTGGCACTCAAACTGATTATTTAATACTATAGATACATCTGTTTTTGGATGGAGGAAGTACATTTTAGTGAAGAATAATTAAACTGCCACTACAACTACTTGGTATCTAGCGAGGACATACCATTATCTGAAAGCCCCAAATCTGCTGAGATGGAGAACAATGTGCTTCCGAACAAATGGGATTGTTTACAAAGTGAATTAATAGTTACTCCTTCAGTTAACAAATCTAATTAAGATGTTTTGAATATTTCAATATGAATTATGTATTGACTAAAATAAGTGAACAAACACACTAAAATAAGTCTATACATATTCAGTTCAGATCTTTTTAGAACATCCTATATTCATGAACGAACGGAGTAGCAGTTCTGCTTCTTGTACATGGAGATGAGATATAAGAGCATCTACAGCTGGACTTAATAAATATGACCCCCTAAATGCCTGTGACGTGCCCGCTCAATGATCGGTGTGTGTCCGTTTTGAACCCCTATTTGTCCGCATGACCACATTCCTTATTTTCTTACTCATATGTCCGGTCACTTGCATGTGATTGATGGGGATGAAAAGAGAGAAAGAAAAAAATCAATAAAGAAAAGAAAAGGTGGTCTGGGGTAGGGCCACGCCCTACGTGGCGGACTGACTGGGCGCCCTCATATCCGCCCCATATTTGAGATGGATATGAGGGGTACCGATCAGCCTGGATGTTTGAAGCCTTTTTGAGGCGTCTGTCCAGTCACATTTTCATGACCAGTGAGTGACTGGACAGGCCGCCCAGTCGTTTGAGGCCTGTTTAGGACGTGTGGCTGTAGATGCTCTACTGTAGATGCTCTAATAGTGTGAGGTGAGGATTCTCTTAATCAACCCACGGACACTTTGGTTAATAGCACCTGCAATGAATTGAGACGGGAAAAACATCAATAGAAGGAATCCAAACCATAACGGATGGACCAGAGAATAGATAGAGTATCAACTTAGACAAGATGCATTGTTGCCGATGGTGCTACTATCAGAGTACTAGTAGAATGCCTGTGTGTTGCTACAGGCTAGTGAATAAGAATGGATTGAACAAATGTTTAAAGTCATTTTCAAAGTCAAAGTTCATTTCTCCATCTTATGTCCCGGCATGTTTGGACATCAAACGGGCGCCCAATGGGCTCTCCAAGATTCAACCACGTGGGCAGTCTGGGCTTCCCAAACCCAGACCTTATGTGAGGGAGAAATGTGGTTGTCTCGACTATCTGCCATGTTATCTTCAACACGCTATCCCAACACAAAAGTCCCACCCGACTATGCACCATTCCCTTTTCCTAGTCGACCCTCCCCTTCCCACTTGATTTCCTTCCATAACAGGACATTTCTTGCTCGAACCCTTTTCTTTAAAATCGGATAACACCCACCTCACCTTTGCCATGATGCCCTCTCTCCTTCACACCGTACTTCCCCTCGGACCACTAAGGAGGAGTTCCCTACCAACCGTCCCGCACTCCGCACTGGGCCCTGCCCCCATTAGGATATTTTCTCTAAAAGACCGTGAGAGCATCACTAGCATCCTAGTCGAAGAATCTGGTTCATGTGAATATGTAGTCTTAAAGAATTCTACTTCTTAACAATAGCCTATGTGTTTTACTGAATTCCTTGATGCAAATCTGAAATTTTGATGTGTGAAATAATGCCGGTCCTTCTAATGGACTAAATGATATTACTGAATTCATTATGATGCGTATGTAGAGGGTGTATTGGACAAATGCCCCCCCCCCCCGCCGTTGATGCCTGGAACCTGGAGGCCATCAAGCTCATGCATAACTTCAATTCAAAGGAGTACACGAGGGAGACCTTCTCGGGGCAGTACCACTAGTGATACCATCTTGGGTGGAGACAAGACGAATATACAAGCATACTAATTTAACAACTTTTGCAATATAAAAATGTATGTCAAACATGATGGCATATGATTTTCGTTCATATAACTACAAATATAGATTCTCTTTTCTGCTTCACACACACCCCTCCCTCCTCAATAGTCGTCATGTATTTTTAATCATCTTGTACTTTTTAAGTCGAACCTCCTATATGCTTAAAAGAAGACAAAGCAATATGTTTGTTCCTACCCCTCGTTCTCTCCACTTTCATTGCCCTCATCTCCACCATTAATTGCCTTGGATGGAAGGCTCACTCGTGATGTCCATGTAGTATCGGTGGAGCACATGTTGGGTGCCTCGTATCTTGTCTAAAGAAAGAGAATCTACAAAAACCACTCATGCTTCTTAGCCGCGTAATCAAGGCTACCAACAAAAGCTTGAACCGAATGTGAAAAAGCAAGACCGCACGAGACAGTGGTGATGCACCATCACTTGCTCAAAAAGAACCACACTAATTTCTCTGTAGATATAGAAGCTTACACTAATAAGTAATTACCTAACTGTGAATCCAGTTGAGGGTTTAGAGATCAACGATTCCACACATAGATGCTACTAGAGCATTATGCCATTTATCTATCTTTCTGATGCCACACCATTTTGTTGGGGAACGTCGCATGGAAAACAAAAAATTTCCTATGCACACGCAGATCTATCCATGGTGATGAGCATCTACGAGAGGGAGAGTGGATCTACATACCCTTGTAGATCGCTAAGTGGGAAGCGTTAAGAAACGCGGTTGGTGTAGTCGAATGTCTTCGCGATCCAAATCGCCGTGCGTCTCGCGATCCAATCACGATCCGTCCCACGATCCAATCACGATCCGTCCCACGATCCAATCATGATCCGTCCCACGAACTTGATTACGATCCATCCCACGAACTTGATCACGATCCTTCCGATCTAGCGCCGAACGGACGACACCTCCGCGTTCAGCACATGTACAGCTTGATGACGATCTCCACCGTCTTGATCCAGTAAGAAGGAGTGGAGAGAAAGAAGAGTTCTTCGGCAGCCTAACGGCGCTCCGGCGATGGTGGTGGAGCAATTCCGGCAGGGCTTCGCCTAAGCACTGCAGAAATCCAATCTAGAGGAGAAACTATGCACTAGAGATTAGGGTTGCACGTGGCTGAAAAACTTGTGCCAAAACCCTAAAATCCTCTAGTATATATAGGAGGAGAGGAGGAGGAGGCTTGGCTGCCAAAAATCCATCCCTTGGGTCGGCCAAAGTGGGAGGTGGAGGAGGACTCTCCTCCTCCACTCCTAGTAGGACTAGGACTCTTCCTTTTTGCCTTTTTTCCACCTTTTTTCTTTGGGTTTCTTTATTCCAGCCACATGGGCCTATTGTGGTTGTTCCAACAGCCCACTAAGGGCTGGTTATTACTTTCCCACAGCCCATGAAGCCTCTTGGGTCGAAATACCCCTCCCAGAGGTCTCCCGATACACTACCGGCACTCCCGGTACACTACCGATAAGCCCGGAACTTTTCCGACGACCAAAACAGGACTTCCTATATATGAATCTTTACCTACGGACCATTCCGGAGCTCCTCGTGACATCTAGGATCTCATCCGGGACTCCGAACAAACTTCGGTCACCACCATACATAACTCTATACTACCGAAACGTCACCAAACCTTAAGTGTGCAGACCCTGCGGGTTCGAGAACTATGTAGACATGACCGAGACACCTCTACGGTCAATAATCAATGGCGGGACCTGGATGTCCACATTGTTTCCTACATATTCTACGAAGATCTTTATCGGTCGAACCTCTGTGTCAAGGATTCAGTTAATCCCGTATGATGTTCCCTTTGTTCTTCGGTATGTTACTTGCCCGAGATTCGATCGTCGGTATCTCCATACCTAGTTCAACCTCGTTACCGGCAAGTCTCTTTACTCGTTCCGTAATACAAGATCCCGCAACTAACAATTAGTCACATTGCTTGCAAGGCTCATTGTGATGTTGTATTACCGAGTGGGCCCCGAGATATCTCTCCGTCACACGGAGTAACAAATCTCAGTCTCGATCCATGCCAACTCAACAGACACCATCGGAGATACCTGTAGAGCACCTTTATAGTCACCCAGTTACGTTGCGACGTTTGATACACACAAGGCACTCCTCCGATATCCGTGAGTTGCATGATCTCATGGTCATAGGAACATATACTTGACATGCAGAAAACAGTAGCAACAAACTGACATGATCATATGCTACGTTTGTAGTTTGGGTCTTGTCCATCACATCATTCTCCTAATGATGTGATCCCGTTATCAAATGACATCCCATGTCCATGGCTAGGAAACCTTAACCATCTTTTGATCGACGAGCTAGTCTATTAGAGGCATAGTAGGGACATGGTTTTGTCTATGTATCCACACATGTATCTAAGTCTCCGATTAATACAATTATAGCATGGATAATAAACGATTATCATGAACAAGGAAATATGATAATAACTAATTTATTATTGTCTCTAGGGCATATTTCCAACAGTCTCCCACTTTCACTAGAGTCAATAATCTAGTTTCACATCACTATGTGATTCGCATTGGTATGAATCTAACACCCAATTAGTTCTGGGGCTCGATGATGCTTTGCATGTGAGAGAGGTCTTATAGTCAACGGGTCTGCAAAATTCAGATTCGTGTGTACTTTGCAAATCCCTATGTCAAACTGTAAACACTGCTACCACACTCCACTTGGTACTATTCCAAACGGCCACTCCACTATATGTATCCAGATTGCTATTATGAGTCATCCGGATTGGTGTTAAAGCTTGCATCGACATAACTCTTTACGACGAACTCTTTATCACCTCCATAATCGAGAAATATCTCCTTAGTCCTTTGGTTACTAAGGATAATTTTGACCGCTGTCCAGTGATCCTACTCCTGGACCACTTCTTGTACCCCTTGACAGACTCATGGCAAGGCACACACAGGTGTGGTACACAGCATGGCATAATTTAGAGCCTATGGCTAAGGCATAGGGGACGACGTTCGTCCTTTCTCTTTCTTCTGCCATTGTCGAGCTTTGAGTCTCACTCAACTTCACACCTTACAAATCAGGCGAGAACTCTTTCTCTGACTGATCCATTTTGAACTCTTTCAAAATCTTGTCAAGGTATGTACTCATTGAAAGTCTCATCAAGCATATTGATCTATCTCTATAGATCTCGATGCTCAACAATTAGGTAGCTTTATCCAGGCCTTCCTTTGAAAATCACTTTCCAAACAATCGTTTATGCTTTCCAGAAATTCTACATTATTTCCGATCAATATGTCATCCACATATACTTATCAGAAATTCTATAGTGCTCCCACTCACTTTATTGTAAATACAAGTTTCTCATAAACTTTGTATAACCTACAAAACTTTGATCACCTTATCAAAGTGTATATTCCAACTCCGAGATGCTTGCTTCAGTCTATAGAAGGATCACTGAAGCTTGCACACCTTTTAGCATCCCTAGGACTGACAAAACCTCCTGGTTGTATCACATACAACCTTTCCTCAAGTAAACCGTTAAGGAAACGATGTTTTGACATCCATCTGCCAGATTTCATAATTTGAAAAATGGAGCAACTGCTAACATAATTCTAACAGACTTTAGCATCGCTACGAGTGAGAAAGTCTCATCGTAGTCAACTCCTTGAACTTGTCACAAACATCTTTGCAACAAGTCGAGCTTTACAAATGGTGACATTTACCATCAGTGTCTATCTTCATTTTAAAGATCCATTTGTTCTGAATGGCCTTTTTCCCTTCAGGTAATACTTCCAAAGTCCATACTTTGTTTTCATACATGGATCCCATCTCGGATTTCATGGCCTCCAACCATTTGTCGAAATCCGGGCCCATCATCGCTTCTCCATAGCTCGTAGGTTCATCGTTGTCCAACAACATGACCTCCAAGACAGGGTTGTCGTACCGCTTAGGAGCAGTACACATCCTTGTCGACCTACGAAGTTCGATAGTAACTTGATCCTGAAGCTTCATGATCATCATCATTAACTTCCTCTTTAACTAAAGTAGGCTTCACAGAAGCATCTTTCTGCGCTGCGCTCCTCTCTAGTTGAACAAAGGTTTAACAACCTCATCAAGTTCTATCTTCCTCCCACTCAATTCTTTCGAGAGAAACTTTTCCTCGAGAAAGGATCCGTTTTAGCAACAAACACTTTGCACTTGGATCTGAGATAGAAGGTTCACCCAACTGTTCTTAGGGTATTCTATGAAGATGCATTTGTCCGCCTTGGGTTCGACCTCATTAGGTGAAAACATTTTCCACACAAGTGACACAGCCCCTCAAATATTAAGAAATGACAGCTTAGGTTTCTATCAAACCATAATTCACACGGTGTCATCTCAACGGATTTAGATGGTGCCCTATTTAAAGTGAATATAGTTGTCTCTAATGCATAACCCCAAAATTATAGTAGTAAAATGATAAGAGACATCATAGCACGCATCATATCCAATAGAGTATGACTTATGATGTTCGGACACACCATCACACTATGGTGTTCCAGGTGGCATTAGTTGTGAAACAAATTTCACATTGTCTTAAGTTGTATGCCAAACTCGTAACTCAAATATTCACCTCCACGATCATATCGCAGTCATTTTTATCTTCTTGTCATGATGATCTTAAACTTCACTCTGAATTTGCTTGAACCTTTCAAACGATTCAGACTTGTGTTTCATTAAGTAAACATACACTATATCTACCCAAATCATCAGTGAAGGTAAGAAAATAACGATATCCACCGCACGCTACAAGACTCATTGGATTGCATACATCAACATGTATCATTTCCAATAAATCACTTGCCCGCTCCGTCAAACCAGAAAACGGGGTCCTTAGTCATCTTTGACCAAGAGGCATGGTTCGCATGTCTCAACCGATTTGAAATCAAAAGAGTCCCAAGATCCATCAGCATGGAGTTTCTTCATGCGTTTTATACCAATATGACATTTAGCGGCAGTGCCACAAGTATGTGGTACTATCATTATTAACTTTGCATCTTTTGGCCTCAATGTTATGAACATGTTATTACTACGATCAAGATTCAACAAACCATTCTCATTGGGTGCATGATCATTGAAGGTATTATTCATGTAAACAGAATAACCATTATTCTCTAACTTAAATGAATAACCGTGTTGCAATAAACACGATCTAATCACGTTCATGCTCAACGCAAAACACCAAATAACACTTATTTAGGTTTGTTACTAATCTCGAAGGTAGAGAGAGCGTGCGATGTCGATCACATCAACCTTGGAAACACTTCCAATACACATCGTCACCTCACCCTTAGCTAGTTCTCCGTTTATTCCGTAGCTTTTATTTCGAGTTACTAACATTTAGCAACCGAACCGGTATCCAATACCCAGGTGCTACTAGGAGTACTAGCAAGGTACACATCAATAACACGTATATCAAATATACTTCTGTTGACGTTGCCAGCCTTCTTATCTACCAAGTATCTAGGGTTGTTCCGCTTCAGCAACCGCTCTCCTCATAATCGAAGCACTTAGTCTTGGGTTTGAGTTCAACTTTGGGTTGCTTCACTAGAGCAGCAATTGACTTGCTATCCATGAAGTTTCCCTCCTTGCTCTTGCCCTTCTCAAAACTAGTGGTTTGACTAACCATCAACACTTGACGCTCCTTCTTGATTTCTACCTTCGTGGTGTCAAACACCGCGAACAGCTCAGGGATCATTATTTCTATCCCTGGCATTTTATAGTTCATCACCAAGTTCTAGTAGCTTAGTGACAGTGATTTGGAGAACTATATCAATCACTATCTTATCCGGAAGATCAACTCTCACTCGATTCAAGCGATTGTAGCACCCAGACAATCTGAGCACATGCTCAACGATTGAGCTATTCTCCTTCATCTTGCAGGCAAAGAATCTTATTGGAGATCTCATATCTCGCAACACGGGCACGAGCCTGAGATCCTAATTTCAGCTCTTAGAACATCTCATATGTTCCGTGACGTTCAAAACGTTTCGGAGCCTCAATTCTAAGTCGTAATGCATGACGCACTAAACTATCAAGTAGTCATCAGAATGTGCCTGTCAGATGTTCACAACATCTACAAACGATGCTAGAGGGGTTGGCACACCGAGCGGTGCATTAAGGACATAAGCCTTCTGTGCAGCAATGAGGACAATCCTCACATCGCGGAGCCAGTCCGCAATATTGCTACCATCATCTTTCAACTCTATTTCTCTAGGAACATATAAAAATTCAAGGGAGCTACAGCGGGAGCTAGTAATCTACAACATAATTTTGCAAAGACACTACTGACTATGTTCATGATAATGAGTTCAATTAATCATATTACTTAAGAACTCCCACTCAAATTGACATCCCTCCGGTCATCCGAGTGATACATGATCCAAATTCACCAACTCAAGTCCGATCATCACGTGAGTTGAGGTGGTTACAATGGTGAACATCATCATGTTGATCATATCTACTATATGACTCATGTTCGACCTTTCGGTCTCTTGTGTTCCGAGGCCATGTCTGTACATGCTAGGCTTGTCAAGTTTAACCCGAGTGTTTTGCATGTGCAACACTGGTTTGCACCCGTTGTATGTGAACGTAGAGTCTATCACACCCGATCATCACGTGGTGTCTCGACACGACGAACTTTCGCAACGGTGCACACTCGGGGAGAACACAATTTATCTTGAAATTAAGTGAGGGATCACCTTATAATGCTACCGTCGTCCTAAGCAAAACAAGGTGCATAAAAGGATTAACATCACATGAAAATCATAAGTGACATGATATGGCCATGAACTTGTGCTTTTGATCTCCATCATGAAAGCACCGGCATGATCTCCATCGTCACTGGCATGACACCATGATCTCCATCATCTTGATCTCCATCAATGTGTCGCCATCGGAGTTGTCGCGCCCAACATTCTTCTACTACTATTGCTACCGTAGCGATAAAGTAAAGCATTACATAACGCTTAATGATTGACACGCAGGTCATACAATAATTAAAGACAACCCTATGGCTCCTGCCGGTTGCCGTACTCATCACATGATCATCTCATACATCACATATATCACATCATGTAATTGGCCATATCATATCACAACATACCCTGCAAAAACAAGTTAGACGTCCTCTAATTGTTGTTGCATGTTTTACGTGGCTGCTATGGGTTTCTAGCAAGAACAATTCTCACCTACGCATAAACCACAACGTGATACATAATTTGCTTTTCAACCTTCTGAAGGACCACCTTTGTCGAATCCGATCCAACTAAAGTGAGAGAAACTGTCACCCGCAAGCCATCTAGGCAACAAGTTGCGGTCGAGGGAACCGGTCTCTCGTAAGCGTACGAGTAATGTTGGTCCGGGCCGCTTCATCTCACAATACCGCTAAACCAAAATCCGACCAAGGGAGGAAGCAATCTAATCATCAACGCCCACAAACTCTTTGTGTTCTACTCGAGATCTCATCTACACATAGACCTAGCTCATGATGCCACTGTTGGGGCACGTCGCATGGGAAACGAAAAATTTCCTACACACATGCAGATCTATCCATGGTGATGAGCATCTACGAGAGGGAGAGTGGATCTACATACCCTTGTAGATCGCTAAGCGGGAAGCGTTAAGAAACGCGGTTGGTGTAGTCGAACGTCTTCGTGATCCAAATCGCCGTGCGTCCCGCGATCCAATCACGATCCATCCCGCGATCCAATCACGATCTGTCCCGCGATCTGATCACGATCCGTCCCACGAACTTGATCACGATTCGTCCCACGAACTTGATCACGATCCTTCCGATCTAGCGCCGAACGAACGGCACCTCCGCGTTCAGCACACGTACAGCTTGATGACGATCTCCACCGTCTTGATCCAGAAAGAAGGAGTGAAGAGGAAGAAGAGTTCTCTGGCAGCCTAACGGCGCTCCGGCGATGGTGGGGGAGCAATTCTGGCAGGGCTTCACCTAAGCACTACAGAAATCCAATCTAGAGGAGAAACTATGCACTAGAGATTAGGGTTGCACGTGGCTGAAAAACTTGTGCCAAAACCCTAAAATCCTCTAGTATATATAGGAGGAGAGGAGGAGGAGGCTTGGCTGCCAAAAATCCAGCCCTTGGGTCGGCCAAAGTGGGAGGTGGAGGAGGACTCTCCTCCTCCACTCCTAGTAGGACTAGGACTCTTCCTTTTTGCCTTTTTTTCCACCTTTTTCCTTTGGGCTTCTTTCTTCCAGCCACATGGGCCTATTGTGGTTGTTCCACCAGCCCACTAAGGGCTGGTTATTACTTTCCCACAGCCCATGAAGCCTCTTGGGTCGAAATACCCCTCCCAGAGGTCTCCCGATACACTACCGGCACTCCCGGTACACTACCGATAAGCCCGGAACTTTTCCGACGACCAAAACAGGACTTCCTATATATGAATCTTTACCTACGGACCATTCCGGAGCTCCTCGTGACATCTAGGATCTCATCCGGGACTCCGAACAAACTTCGGTCACCACCATACATAACTCTATACTACCGAAACGTCACCAAACCTTAAGTGTGCAGACCCTGCGGGTTCGAGAACTATGTAGACATGACCGAGACACCTCTACGGTCAATAATCAATGGCGGGACCTGGATGTCCACATTGTTTCCTACATATTCTACGAAGATCTTTATCGGTCGAACCTCTGTGTCAAGGATTCAGTTAATCCCGTATGATGTTCCCTTTGTTCTTCGGTATGTTACTTGCCCGAGATTCGATCGTTGGTATCTCCATACCTAGTTCAACCTCGTTACCGGCAAGTCTCTTTACTCGTTCCGTAATACAAGATCCCGCAACTAACAATTAGTCACATTGCTTGCAAGGCTCATTGTGATGTTGTATTACCGAGTGGGCCCCGAGATATCTCTCCGTCACACGGAGTAACAAATCTCAGTCTCGATCCATGCCAACTCAACAGACACCATCGGAGATACCTGTAGAGCACCTTTATAGTCACCCAGTTACGTTGCGACGTTTGATACACACAAGGCACTCCTCCGATATCCGTGAGTTGCATGATCTCATGGTCATAGGAACATATACTTGACATGCAGAAAACAGTAGCAACAAACTGACATGATCATATGCTACGTTTGTAGTTTGGGTCTTGTCCATCACATCATTCTCCTAATGATGTGATCCCGTTATCAAACGACATCCCATCTCCATGGCTGGGAAACCTTAACCATCTTTTGATCGACGAGCTAGTCTATTAGAGGCATAGTAGGGACATGGTTTTGTCTATGTATCCACACATGTATCTAAGTCTCCGATCAATAAAATTATAGCATGGATAATAAACGATTATCATGAACAAGGAAATATGATAATAACTAATTTATTATTTCCTCTAGGGCATATTTCCAAGACATTTCACTTAGTAAGCAATCAGTCTCACCAACGATGGAAATAACTATCTCATGTAGGTCCACTCATTTCTTTCTTCATGTATCCGATTTGTCTGCAGCTGCAACTTCTGTGAAAATTTGGTTAGAGAATAAAGAAGAAGATCAAATCTTTGGGCCACTGTCTTGAACTAAAAATGCCAAATCAAACCTAAATGTGTATTATGGTATTGAAGAGAACACCCATGGTGTCAAAATAAAAGAGAATATTTGATGCTCACGATGGAAAATTTGTCAAACTTGCATTTGCATCTCGATTCAATTACTAAAATAAGAAGGTAGCCTCGTGATGTGAATGCAGTAGTAGTAGTATAAATTAGGTGGGTGGAGGGACCCAATAGATTTTGCTGCAGTATGCACTTGTTGGAATCACAAAAAGTTCTTCCGCAACTCATATGTATTGGTGAGTGTATGTGAACCATAATAATTTAGACATGGTTCCCTAGACCGACAAGTGAAGGCAGACACTTCATGCAAGCTCTATACAGTGCAAAGGCTACACATGTAGCAAACATCTGGGATCCATAAGGACATGGTCGTGAATGCAATCGTTCCAGGGAAGAATAGGTGATTAATTGAGTGGTCGTAGTGGCGGACGTGGCTTACATGTCGCTTGGGATCCCTCCTATGAGCTTCCCCACAATGTAGATACACCTCAGACGACTATGCACATGAGAGGCCTCCCACACAACACACGTGTTTGGAGATGGCGACCACTTGGGTGACATGTCACTCCTAGCGGCGATCTGGATTACTTCGGCTGGCTCCACTCGTGGTCTCAGTCTAGTGTACCGATAAGCCGCCTCCACATGTTGTGCCCATCGTCACTGCACTATTGCAGAAAAAAGAGAGGGGCATCTTCCCGAGAAGCCGGTGGTGCTAGATATATGACTGTGGCCATGCGAGAAAGACATGGGGTTCCGGATCGGGTGACAGAACAAAATGGGTGGAGGTGGAGGAGGGTTGGGTGAAACCAAAATGAACGTATCCTTGTGGAAAAAAGAACCAAATAACATATGATGAGGAAGGAAAGTACACGGTATGTGTGGGTAAGGGAAGGAAAGCAAAAAAATTAATTAAGTTAACCTATATTGATTTAGGAAACGAAACTTAAACCCATGGGGACGGGTGCGGGCATGTAAATATCGATACAAAATAAACCGATGGGGATGGGTGGAGAGGTGAACGAATGAGAGAACAAAATAATATGAGGGGAAAAAACCAACGCGGTGGGGTGATGAACTGATGATGGGATGTGAAGGCAAACATAGACCATGTATGCAAAAATAAACCGTGTGTACCGGACTAACAACTCCCCTTTTAGGGATCGAGATACATGCAATTCGGTAAGATAAAAATATATGTAATTTGGTAAGATAAGAACAAACATATGCCATTTTTGTTGTACTAGGACAGTTGTGATTGTCATTTAATAGTAAAGATAACGATAACAATAAATGGCAACACATTGAGGAATATCTTATTTTGTTTTGGAAAAATTATCGAGGAAAATCTTATGCCTGTCTTCTCAAAATGTGATATCACATATATAGTATGATTTATGAATATTATTTACCTATTGCTATTGGGGAGATAGGGGATGTAGGAAGCGGGGGATTGGAATTCATTAGAGACCTAAGCACCACTCATCACTGCCAAAAGAGAGGGAAGTGTTGAAGGAGCAACAACAAGGTAGGGATTATATGGACTCGTGTAAACTAAAGAAAAAAAATTGAATCGACAAACATTACCAACCTGCAATTATATACCGTCCAGTGAATCCATGGAAATAGAACTCTAATCGGCAAACTATTGGGCTACTTCTAGTGCATTGGTGCTAAGATAAGGTATAAACACATTTGAAAGTTTAGCAACCAAAGCCCTCAATGTATATGTGCTTAACTTGTGGTAGCTAAGCATACTCTATTTAATGATTTAGCTACTAAAGTTCTTCAAGCATTTGTGGTCTTTCTTTCATTGAAGTATCTTGCCTAGGTTTACCCGCTTGGCACCATTTCTTCCTAAGGTCATCACATCCATCTCTCTCCTCTTAAATACCATGCCACATCATTTTTTTTGCCTACGTGCCAACCTTAGAGCATCTTCAGCCACGACTTGCAAATTTGGGCCCTCAAACGCCCGCTGACCGGGCGTGTCCATTTTGAACTCTTACTTTTTCGTTCGTGCAGCCGCATTTTTCATATTTTTCTCATATGTCCGTTCACTTGTACGTGATTGGTGGAGAAGAAGAGAAAGAAAGAAAAGAATGAATAAAGAAAGAAAAAATGTGGTTCAGGGTGGGGTCGCGTCCTACGTGGCGGACTGACCGGGCGTGTCCGGGCACGTCCGCGACCACTCATATCATACTCATATTTGAGATGAATATGAGGGGTGCTGGTCAGTCCGGGCGTGTGAGATGGATATAAGGGGTCCATCTGGGTCCCTTTTTCATGACCGGTCAGTGACCGGGCGGAGGGCTGCCCGGGCATTTGAGAAGAGTATGAGGGGTCCGGTTGTAGATGCTCTTAGCATCTGTACAAGGTAGAGCATTGGGAGGTGTTGGAAGGGGAGAGAAGGATTAGTGGAATACCAAAAAAGAAATGTCGATCCATGCGACCGGCGGAAGAGAGAAAACCACGGATCAAGAGATCGAGAAAAGACTCTCTAGGGCAGCCGGTCAACACGACTCGTGAACGAACCCTAGGTACGGGCAATGCAGCCCCTGGCGGCGGTTATGGAGGCTGACCGCTCCGGAGGCGGCACGCGGTGCGGAAGCGGCGGGTGGCGACTAGGTGTAGGAAATTGTGACAGATATCATGTGCGAAGGGGAAAGAAGGATTGGTAAAATAATTGATGTATTGCTTGAACGTCGTGGGCATATATATAAAAGTATATGATCATCTTGTAGTACAAGACAAGCCAGAATAATCCAGAGTCTATTTTTGGTTTCCTAACTAATCACGATACTCAACAGGAAGAGCCTTCTTCGTTGCCACAACAACCGACGGGACCGAGCCAGGAAACCGAGCGGACCACGTCTTTTCGCCCGGTGATGCGCGTCATCCGTCGTCTCGGTCGGAACCTAGCATTGTGGACATGGGAGTCATCGCTCTCGCGTCTGTTGGAACCTAGCGTGATCGCTCGACAGCCATGGATGGAGTTGCCCTATGAATCACGAAGGTTGTGACCTTGCGATTTTGCGAACCAAACGAGGATTCTTGTTGCATACATGTAAGGAAGGCTGCTACAAGCCCATAAGCCCCAATTTTGTTCTAGAAGCCTAAAGAAGCCACCTGAGCAACAACCAACACAGTCAATGCTCGTACATCATGAGGCGAGCATACGTGTTATGTGGAGGTAATCAGATTACCGTAAGAGAAACTCCAACGGGAGGATCCAAATGGACACGCGGTTTGTTCGTTTTTTGTCCGTTTGGATCGGCCGAGCGAACGCTGGTGTCCGGTTTTACAAGTGGGTCGGCTAGTCCACCCGACGCAGGCGTGGATGCAAATGGGTCGACTAGCATTTAAAAAAAGGACTGCCGAACAACAATATTTAAACATAATTAAACATTAAAATACTGGTCAAAGCCGGCCAAAGTCCACATAAACTTAAATAAACAGAATTAAAAACAGTCTCGGCCACCTACCCTGTGCATCGTCGTCCTTATCTTCGTCGGGGGCGATGAGGTCAATGAGCTCCGGCACCGTCCCAACCTAGGGGAACTCGGCCTCCCACACCTGAGCAACGTCCTGCGTCGGCTCACTCCTCCGCCTCCCGCTCTCGATGCTCCGCCTCCTCCTCGGCCTCAACCTTGGGCTCGTAGATTGCCAGAGCGGCTGGCGGACCCGCAGGAGGAGGAGGCAGGACACAGTCGTCAGCCACGGACAGCGTGAGGGCTTCTTCAAGGCCCTCCCAACGCGCGTCCTCTGTTGGAAATATGCCCTAGAGGCAATAATAAAATGGTTATTATTGTATTTCCTAGTTCATGATAATTGTCTGTTGTTCATGCTATAATTGTGTTAACCGGAAACCGTAATACATGTGTGAATACATAGACCACAACGTGTCCCTAGTGAGCCTCTAGTTGGCTAGCTCGTTGATCAATAGATGGTCACAGTTTCATGACCATGGACATTGGATGTCGTTGATAACGGGATCACATCATTAGGAGAATGATGTGATGGACAAGACCCAATCCTAAGCATAGCACAAGATCGTGTAGTTCGTTTGCTAAAGCTTTTCAATGTCAAGTGTCGTTTCCTTAGACCATGAGATTGTGTAACTCCCGGATACCGTAGGAATGCTTTGGGTGTGCCAAACGTCACAACGTAACTGGGTGGCTATAAAGGTACGCTACGGGTATCTCCGAAAGTGTCTGTTGGGTTGACACGAATCGAGACTGGGATTTCTCACTCCGTGTGACGGAGAGGTATCTCTGGGCCCACTCGGTAAGACATCATCATTATGAGCTCAATGTGACTAAGGAGTTAGTCACGGGATGATGTATTACGGAACGAGTAAAGAGACTTGCCGGTAACGAGATTGAACAAGGTATGGGGATACCGACGATCGAATCTCGGGCAAGTACCATACCGATAGACAAAGGGAATTGTATACGGGATTGATTGAATCCTTGACATCGTGGTTCATCCAATGAGATCATCGTGGAGTACGTGGGAGCCAACATGGGTATCCAGATCCCGCTGTTGGTTATTGACCGGAGAGGTGTCTCGGTCATGTCTACGTGTCTCCCGAACCCGTAGGGTCTACACACTTAAGGTTCGATGACGCTAGGGTTATAGGGAAATAGTGTACGTGGTTACCGAAGGTTGTTCGGAGTCCCGGATGAGATCCCGAACGTCACGAGGAGTCCCGTAATGGTCCGGAGACGAAGATTGATATATAAGAAGTGAGGTTTTGGTTACCGGAAGTGTTCTCGGTGTCTCCGGTAGTGTACCGGGACCATCGGAAGGGTTCCGGGGGTCCACCAAGTGGGCCCACCTGCCCCGGAAGGTTCCATGGGCCAAGAGTGGGAGGGAGCCAGCCCCTAGGTGGGCTGGTGCGCCTCCCACCCCAGCCCAAGGCGCAGCAAGGGTGGAGGGGGCAAACCCTAGGCTTAGATGGGCCTTAAGGCCCACCCTAGGGCGCCTCCACCTTTCCCTGACCTGGCCGCCGGCCAGATGCCATCTGGTGGCTGCCGCCAGCCCCTAGGGTGGAACCCTAGGGCGCAACACCTCTCCTCCCCTCCCCCTATATATAGTGGAGGTATTTGGGGCTGCACAAGACACGGTTCTCCCTCTCTCTCTGGTGCAGCCCTACCTCCTCCTCTCCTCGTTCTCCGTAGTGCTTAGCGAAGCTCTGCCGGAGTACCACACAGCTCCACCGCCACCATGCCGTCGTGCTGCCGGAGCTCTCCCTCAACCTCTCCTCCCACCTTGCTGGATCAAGGCGTAGGAGACGTCACCGGGCTGCACGTGTGTTGAACGCGGAGGTGCCGTCCGTTCGGCACTTGATCGGATCTACCGCGATCTGAACCGCTGCGAGTACGACTCCATCAACCACGTTCTAGCAATGCTTCCGCTTAGCGATCTTCAAAGGTATGAAGATCCAATCTCTCCCCGCTCGTTTGCTGGTTTCTCCATAGACAGATCTTGGTGACACGTAGGAAAATTTTGATTTACTACTACGTCTCCCAACAGTGGCATCATGAGCTAGGTCTATGCGTAGAATCTATGCACGAGTAGAACACAAAGCAGTTGTGGGCGTCGATTTTGTTAATATGCTTGCCGTTACTAGTCTTATCTTGATTCGACGGTATTGTGGGATGAAGCGGCCCACACCAACCTTACACGTACGCTTACGTGAGACCGGTTCCACCGCCTGACATGCACTAGTTGCAAAGGTGGCTAGCGGGTGTCTATCTCTCCCACCTTAGTCGGATTGGATTCGATGAAAAGGGTCCTTATGAAGGGTAAATAGAAATTGGCATATCACGTTGTGGTTTTGGCGTAGGTAAGAAACGTTCTTGCTAGAAACCTATAGCAACCACGTAAAAACTTGCAACTACAAATTAGAGGACGTCTAACTTGTTTTTGCAGCATATGCCTTGTGATGTGATATGGCCAGAAGGATGTGATGTGATGCATTGTGATGTGTGAGATTGATCATGTTCTTGTAATAGGGTTCACGACTTGCATGTCGATGACTATGACAACCGGCAGGAGCCATAGGAGTTGTCTTATATTATTGTATGACCTGCGTGTCAATCATAAACGCCATGTAATTACTTTACTTTATTGCTAAGCGTTAGCCATAGTAGTAGAAGTAATAAGTTGGCGAGACAACTTCATGAAGACACAATGATGGAGATCATGATGATGGAGATCATGGTGTCGTGCCGGTGACAATGATGATCATCGTGCCCCGAAGATGGAGATCATAGGAGCAAGATGATATTGGCCATATCATGTCACTATATTGATTGCATGTGATTTTTATCATGTTTACATCTTATTTGCTTAGAACGACGGTAGCAAATAAGATGATCTCTCAATAAAATTTCAAGAGAAGTGTTCACCCTAACTGTGCACCGTTGCTAAGGATCGTTGTTCCGAAGCACCACGTGATGATCGGGTGTGATAGGTTCTAACGTTCGCATACAATGGGTGTAAGCCAGATTTACACACGCGAAACACTTAGGTTGACTTGACGAGCCTAGCATGTACAGACATGGCCTCGGAACACGAAAGACCGAAAGGTCGAACATGAGTCGTATAGAAGATACGATCAACATGAAGATGTTCACCATGGATGACTAGTCCGTCTCACGTGATGATCGGACACGGGCTAGTTGACATGGATCATGTATCACTTGGATGACTAGAGAGATGTCTATCTAAGTGGGAGTTCATTGAATAATATGATTATGTGAACTTAATTATCATGAACTTAGTCTAAAATTGCCTTTAATATCTATATTGTAGATCCAATGGCCAACGCAAATGTCAACCTCAATTTCAACGCGTTCCTAGAGAAAACCAAGCTGAAAGATGATGGAAGCAACTATGCGGACTGGGTCCGTGGCTTGAGGATCATCCTCATAGCTTCCAAGAAACTGTATGTCCTTGATGCACCGCTAGGTGACCCACCCCTTCTCCCAGCAGAACAAGACGTTGCGAACGCTTGGCATTCTCGCTGCGATGACTACTCCCTTGTTCAGTGCGGCATGCTTTACAGTTTAGAACCGGGGCTCCAAAAGCGTTTTGAGCAACACGGAGCATATGAGATGTTCCAAGAGCTGAAACTGGTCTTTCAAGCTCATGCCCGGGTCGAGAGATATGAAGTCTCTGACAAGTTCTTTAGTTGTAAGATGGAGGAGAACAGTTCTATCAGTGAGCACATCCTCAAGATGTCTGGGCTTCACAACCGCTTGACTCAGCTAGGAGTTAACATCCCGGATGACTCGGTCATTGACAGAATCCTCCAGTCGCTTCCACCTAGCTACAAGAGCTTTGTGATGAACTACAACATGCAGGGGATGGAGAAGTCCATTCCTGAGTTGTACTCGATGCTGAAATCGGCAGAGCTCGAGATCAGAAAGGAGCATCAAGTGTTGATGGTAAACAAGACCACTAGTTTCAAGAAAGGCAAAGGTAAGAAGAACTTCAAGAAGGACGACAAAGCTGTTGTCGCGCCCGGTAAGCAAGTTGCCGGGAAGAAGAAGAACAAGAATGGACCCAAGCCTGAGACTGAGTGTTTCTATTGTAAGGGTACCGGTCACTGGAAGCGGAACTGCCCCAAGTACTTAGCAGACAAGAGGGACGGCAACATTAAAGGTATATGTGATATACTTGTTATTGATGTGTACTTGACCAGCGCTCGTAGTAGCTCCTAGGTATTTGATACCGGTGCAGTTGCTCACATTTGTAACTCCAAGCAGGAGCTGCGGAATAAGCGGAGGCTGGCCAAGGACGAGGTGACGATGCGCGTCGGGAATGGTTCCAAGGTCGATGTGATCGCCGTCGGCACGCTACCTCTACATCTACCTTCGGGATTAGTTTTAAACCTTAATAATTGTTATTTAGTACCAGCTTTGAGCATGAACATTGTATCTGGATCTCGCTTGATGCGAGATGGCTACTCATTTAAATCCGAGAACAATGGTTGTTCTATTTATATGAGAGAAATGTTTTATGCTCATGCCCCGCTGGTCAATGGTTTATTTTTGATGAATCTCGAACGTGATGTTACACATGTCCATAGCGTGAGTACCAAAAAGTGTAAAGTTGATAACGATAGTCCCACTTACATGTGGCACTGCCGTCTTGGCCATATTGGTGTCAAACGCATGAAGAAGCTCCATGCTGATGGACTTTTGGAGTCACTTGATTTCGAATCATTTGACACATGCGAACCATGCCTCATGGGCAAGATGACCAAGACTCCGTTCTCCGGAACAATGGAGCGAGAAACTGACTTGTTGGAGATAATACATACCGATGTATGCGGTCCAATGAGTGTCGAGGCTCGCGGTGGCTACCGTTATGTTCTCACCCTCACTGATGACTTGAGCAGATATGGGTATGTCTACTTAATGAAACACAAGTCTGAAACCTTTGAAAGGTTCAAGGAATTTCAGAGTGAGGTCGAGAATCAACGTGACAGGAAAATAAAATGCCTACGATCTGATCGTGGTGGAGAATATTTAAGTCACGAGTTTGGCACGCACCTTAGGAAATGTGGAATTGTTTCACAGCTCACGCCGCCCGGCACACCTCAGAGAAATGGTGTGTCTGAACGTCGTAATCGCACTCTATTGGATATGGTGCGATCTATGATGTCTCTTACCAACTTACCGCTATCATTTTGGGGATATGCATTAGAGACTGCCGCATTCACTTTAAATAGGGCACCGTCCAAATCCGTTGAGACGACACCGTATGAATTATGGTTTGGAAAGAAACCTAAGCTGTCGTTTCTAAAAGTTTGGGGATGCGATGCTTATGAGAAGAAACTTCAACCTGAGAAGCTCGAACCCAAAGCGGAAAAGTGCGTCTTCATAGGATATCCCAAAGAGACTATTGGGTATACCTTCTACCTACGATCCGAGGGCAAATTCTTTGTTTCCAAGAATGGATCCTTTCTCGAGAAAGAGTTTCTCTCAAAAGAAGTAAGTGGGAGGAAAATAGAACTTGATGAGGTAATTGTACCTCCACTTGACCCGGAGAGTAGCGCAGCACAGGAAGTTGTTTCTGTGGAGCCTACACCGGCTAGAGAGGAAGTTAATGATGATGATCATGAAGCTTCAGATCAAGTCGCTATTCGAAGGTCCACTAGGACACGTTCCGCACCAGAGTGGTACGGCAATCCTGTCCTAGAGATCATGTTGTTGGACAACGGTGAACCTTCAAACTATGAAGAAGCGATGGCGGGTCCAGATTCCGACAAATGGCTTGAGGCCATGAAATCCGAGATAGGATCCATGTATGAGAACAAAGTATGGACTTTGGTGGACTTGCCTGATGATAAGCGAGCCATTGAAAACAAATGGATCTTTAAGAAGAAGACTGACGCGGACGGAAATGTGACCGCCTATAAGGCTCGGCTTGTCGCTAAGGGTTATCGACAAGTTCAAGGAGTTGACTACGATGAGACTTTCTCACCCATAGCCATGCTAAAGTCAGTCCGAATCATGTTAGCAGTTGCCGCATTTTATGATTATGAGATCTGGCAAATGGACGTCAAAACGGCATTCCTTAATGGCTTCCTCAAGGAAGAACTGTATATGATGCAGCCGGAAGGTTTTGTCGGTCCTAAAGATGCTAACAAGGTATGCAAGCTCCAGCGCTCCATCTATGGGCTGGTGCAAGCATCTCGGAGTTGGAACATTCGCTTTAATGAGGTGATTAAAGCGTTTGGGTTTGTACAGGTTTATGAAGAACCCTATATTTACAAGAAAGTGAGTGGGAGATCTATAGCATTTCTTATACTGTATGTGGATGACATGCTGATAATGGGAAATAATATAGAACTCTTGGAAAGTATAAAGGCCTACTTGAATAAGTGTTTTTCAATGAAGGACCTTGGAGAAGCTGCTTACATATTAGGTATTAAGATCTATAGAGATAGATCGAAACGCCTCATTGGTCTTTCACAAAGCACATACCTTGAAAAGATATTGAAGAAGTTCAATATGGATCAGTCCAAGAAGGGGTTCTTGCCTGTGTTGCAAGGTGTGAGATTGAGTACGACTCAATGCCCGACCACGGCAAAGGATAGAGAAGAGATGAGTGCCATCCCCTATGCTTCAGCCATAGGCTCTATCATGTATGCCATGCTATGTACCAGACCTGATGTGAACCTTGCCATAAGTTTGGTAGGGAGGTACCAAAGTGATCCCGGAGCGGAACACTGGACAGTGGTCAAGAATATCCTGAAGTACCTGAAAAGGACAAAGGACATGTTTCTCGTTTATGGAGGTGCTGAAGAGCTCATCGTAAAGGGTTACGTCGATGCTAGCTTCGACACAGATCCGGACGACTCCAAGTCGCAAACCGGATACGTGTATATTTTGAATGGAGGGGCAGTGAGCTGGAGCAGCAGCAAGCAAAGCGTCGTGGCAGAATCTACATGTGAAGCCGAGTACATAGTTGCTTCGGAAGCAGCAAAGGAGGGAGTTTGGATGAAGGAGTTCATCACCGACCTAGGAGTGATTCCAAATGCGTCGGGCCTGATGACTCTACTCTATGACAACACTGGAGCTATTGCCCTTGCGAAGGAGCCCAGGTTTCACAAGAAGACAAGACACATCAAGCGCCGCTTCAACTCCATCCGTGATTACATTCAGGAGGGAGACATAGATATTTGTAAAGTGCATACGGATCTGAATGTCGCAGATCCGTTGACTAAACCTCTCTCACGAGCAAAACATGATCAACACCAGAATGCTATGGGTGTTCGACTCATCACAATGTAACTAGATTATTGACTCTAGTGCAAGTGGGAGACTGTTGGAAATATGCCCTAGAGGCAATAAAAAATGGTTATTATTGTATTTCCTAGTTCATGATAATTGTCTGTTGTTCATGCTATAATTGTGTTAACCGGAAACCGTAATACATGTGTGAATACATAGACCACAACGTGTCCCTAGTGAGCCTCTAGTTGGCTAGCTCGTTGATCAATAGATGGTCATGGTTTCATGACTATGGACATTGGATGTCGTTGATAACGGGATCACATCATTAGGAGAATGATGTGATGGACAAGACCCAATCCTAAGCATAGCACAAGATCGTGTAGTTCGTTTGCTAAAGCTTTTCAATGTCAAGTGTCATTTCCTTAGACCATGAGATTGTGTAACTCCCGGATACCGTAGGAATGCTTTGGGTGTGCCAAACATCACAACGTAACTGGGTGGCTATAAAGGTACGCTACGGGTATCTCCTAAAGTGTCTGTTGGGTTGACACGAATCGAGACTGGGATTTGTCACTCCGTGTGACGGAGAGGTATCTCTGGGCCCACTCGGTAAGACATCATCATTATGAGCTCAATGTGACTAAGGAGTTAGTCACGGGATGATGTATTACGGAACGAGTAAAGAGACTTGCCGGTAACGAGATTGAACAAGGTATGGGGATACCGACGATCGAATCTCGGGCAAGTACCATACCGATAGACAAAGGGAATTGTATACGGGATTGATTGAATCCTTGACATCGTGGTTCATCCGATGAGATCATCGTGGAGTACGTGGGAGCCAACATGGGTATCCAGATCCCGCTGTTGGTTATTGAGCGGAGAGGTGTCTCGGTCATGTCTACGTGTCTCCCGAACCCGTAGGGTCTACACACTTAAGGTTCGATGACGCTAGGGTTATAGGGAAATAGTGTACGTGGTTACCGAAGGTTGTTCGGAGTCCCGGATGAGATCCCGAACGTCACGAGGAGTCCCGTAATGGTCCGGAGACGAAGATTGATATATAAGAAGTGAGGTTTTGGTTACCGGAAGTGTTCTCGGTGTCTCCGGTAGTGTATCGGGACCACCGGAAGGGTTCCGGGGGTCCACCAAGTGGGCCCACCTGCCCCGGAAGGTTCCATGGGCCAAGAGTGGGAGGGAGCCAGCCCCTAGGTGGGCTGGTGCGCCTCCCACCCCAGCCCAAGGCGCAGCAAGGGTGGAGGGGGCAAACCCTAGGCTTAGATGGGCCTTAAGGCCCACCCTAGGGCGCCTCCACCTTTCCCTGACCTGGCCGCCGGCCAGATGCCATCTGGTGGCTGCCGCCAGCCCCTAGGGTGGAACCCTAGGGCGCAACACCTCTCCTCCCCTCCCCCTATATATAGTGGAGGTATTTGGGGCTGCACAAGACACGGTTCTCCCTCTCTCTCTGGTGCAGCCCTACCTCCTCCTCTCCTCGTTCTCCGTAGTGCTTAGCGAAGCTCTGCCGGAGTACCACGCAGCTCCACCGCCACCATGCCGTCGTGCTGCCGGAGCTCTCCCTCAACCTCTCCTCCCACCTTGCTGGATCAAGGCGTAGGAGACGTCACTGGGCTGCACGTGTGTTGAACGCGGAGGTGCCGTCCGTTCGGCACTTGATCGGATCTACTGCGATCTGAATCGCTGCGAGTACGACTCCATCAACCGCGTTCTAGCAACGCTTCCGCTTAGCGATCTTCAAAGGTATGAAGATCCAATCTCTCCCCGCTCGTTTGCTGGTTTCTCCATAGACAGATCTTGGTGACACGTAGGAAAATTTTGATTTACCACTACGTCTCCCAACATCCTCGTCATGCCTGCTCTGTTCAATGGCATAGACCATTGCCTCCTCGAGGGCGTCCTGGTACGCAGCCTCCTCCTCCTGCTCCTCTGGCTTCACTTCAGGCATCGGTGGTGGGATGGCCGGGTCGAATAGGATGCCATAGAGGCGCTCCTGCTCGTGTTCCAGGGCGAACCAAACCTCCCAGTTAGGGGAGTTGGCCGCATACGTGGGATCGCGTCGCTGCTCCAGAGTGAGGAGCTTGCGTTGCCCGTGGACCTCCTCCGCGTACGCGCGCATAGACACCAACACTGCTGGGATGGGGATGCGGTCGGGGTCCAGATGCCAACCATGGCGGAGGTTGATATTTGTGTAGGACAGAGCTTGACTGTAGTGCCAGTACCACCGATCTTGGTGGACTGGATGTACATGTGCTCCCGTGCTGGCGCACCGTGGCGAGGTGGCACCGGCGTCCAGGAAGAGCTTGCGTCGGGGGTGAGCTTGCCCTTGCCCTTGCTAAAGAAGCCCATGACAGACGGTGGTGCTGGCTGGCTAGGGTTTTGTGGTCGTCGCTGGGGGAGCAAAATAGGCCAGATGTGGACGAGAAGGGGAAGTGGATGAGGTCGGCCCCGCCGCACGCTTTGGATTAAAAAGCATGACGACCGACAGCTTACTACCGCTGCCAGGTGGCCCGAGGTTGGTGGCCGCGTTTAATAAAATCATGGATGGTAGTTGTGCGGCCGACATGTGGACCCGAGGTGGACGCAGTGAAGACGTGGGGTGCGTCCGGTTTGTGTTCGCGTAGACACATTTTTGTGCCGGAAATGGGTCCACGTGGACACGAAGCGGGCGCAAAATGAAAATGGGTTTCTGCGTTGGGCCATCATTTTTGTCCGTGCGGACCCAAATGGACATGGGTGGTTGAAATGGGTCCTCCCGTTGGAGTTGCTCTAAACGTCCAAAAGTGATGATCGAACGGCTAGAAACATGATGGCTTGAAAAACTGCACGGTTATTTTTTTGAAATAGAGGCAATATAATTGACTCATCAATTAATTAAGCATAAGAGAATTGCCCGATAAGTTAATGAAAGACTAGGCGAAAATCGATACAAATCAACTCCATAAACACATAATTAGCCTGCAACCATACCCAACACGTAAGACACCCTCAACAAGAGTAACTCGACCAAAAAAGCACGTGCACCACCAAATCTGCAAAGGCAGGCCAGGCCATAAACACAACCCTAGAGATTGATGACCATTCATCAAGCAGCTACCGCATTTTCTGTGATGCCATTCTTATTTCCATTACTCTTGAAAGCCTCATCCAAAATCGCCTTGCAGATCTAGGGCTAGCCACCTCCAAATGTTTGAGTAAGCTATGAAGCTCTATTTAAATAGAATCTCATCGACCTTGGCACACATAGAAACCTTCCCAATGGTCTTGTGCGAGTGGGTGATCGCAACATTAGAACATCCATGCTCCACAGAGGGGAGCGAAGATATCGACCACCTCAACATCATCAACCATAGGTACAATCGACACGGTAGACTCATGCGTCTCTGGTTTCTCACATGAAAAAGCCTCAGAGTTAGGTGCCAACACACCTATCCCATCAACCTCGCCACTCAAAGACACCACATGGCCAATGGCCACAGCTGAGAGAGTGGAAGAACCAACCAAGCCTCCACAATCCATAAGGGCGGGTGGATGGAAGGTCACTTATGGTGGTGGTGAGGGCGTCATGGCCACCGCCAAGGACTCCAATGAGCCAAACTCCATCGGTAGCACCACAGATGATTCCCCAGAAAACTCTTGCAGCTTAGGCTTAATCTGCAGAACTAAGGCACGACCTTGGTGATGACCGCTCTCCCATCGATAGACGGTGTCGTCGCATGCAAAGCACGAGGAGACAAATTTCCAAACAAGAAATCAGCCTCCTCACCAATGGAACCAACCTGAAGCTCAGATAGCAACATCAAAACCGACGCAACCTCAAGCTTGGCAACAACATGGTGAAGCTCAGTGCAGAGCAGCTCAACCTCCTAAAGGAGCTCCGTGCATAGCAGGGAAAACTGAGACTCCAAAGCAGAGACCAAAGAGGAACTAACATTGGAGTCCTTGCAACACTCAGATGGAGACCTTGGTGGCACCGACACACGCAGCGACGAGTGGCCCACGACCTCTGTCCAACTCCTGGTCAGCGAAGGACGGGGCTAGATGGACGGGGAGTAACTCCGCTCGCGAGGAGCACGAGTGACCGCAGAGCCAGCACGGACGATCGGAGAGCGATGACGAGTAACTAGTGAGTGATCACGACATAACCTCTCCCGATGACGGGGGCGACGACAACAAATGCATCTGAATGGCTCAAGACACGGACTGACTTGCTCACTACACTTGAGCCAACAAAAACACCTCCCTCGAGCCCAATGCTTGAAGGCAAGGCTACGATCCAGAGTTTCCCTTGCCTGCTCGAGGGGAGCTCCCCGGCCGGAACGGCGCTTCCGACCCACATGCTGCCAACCCGCCTCGACTTCAAGAGTGGTCGTGGCAGCTGAGAGGTTGTTGCATGCCGATGCTGACAATGGACCAAGCAGAGAAGACTCCAATTTCTCTGGTTGTGTATTGTCATCGCACTCATCATCGGCTCCTCAAACTTTGTCGAAACCAGCGCCTCCGGAGGCGGTCGGTGCTGCCGCACAAGGGGTCGACATGGTCGCAGCTACCAGAGACACATGCGGTGGGGATTGCAGTTGATCGACAACACCCGCGACGAGAGCAGCAGGGATGGTAGGTAGGGGTGTCAAAGGCAAAGATGACGACGCAGACCTGAGCTCCATCTCCACCCGAACCCCAGCCACGAGACCGCAGACCACAACAGGCTGCTCAGTATGCAGAGCGACCAAAACTTGTTCCTCCTGAACTGGATCTAGCAGGGAGCAAGCCATCAGCAGGAGCTCCGGGGGTGCTGCAGGTCGCCGGATGGGGCACCGGCCAGGGCGACGAGGGATGAGAGCGTTGTTACGGGCTTGGGGATGGGGCGATCTAGATCCATCCGACCCCAATGGCTGGATCAATCCTACTAACGACGAGGGCGGCCGCGGCCAGCGCTAAAGCGAGAACGATGGCTGGGGTCGAACTAGCCGTCACGAGCTCGGATAGACGCGAGCACGAGAGCATGCGTGCAACCTTTTGCGGGGAACGAAGAGAGCAGACGAAGCAGTCCCCAGATCTGGTCTCAACAAGGATAGAGAGGTCAGGCCGCGGCGGCGGCCGCGTTTACCTGGCGCCCAGCGCTATCGCATGAGCTCCCATGCTGCCTCGTGAGTATTGACTCTTTTTAGCAAGGTTATAATGTGGAATATAGTGTGGTGCTATTATTTCTCATACGAAAAAATATGATTAGTACCTCACCGGTTGCTCGTGATCACTCTCCCAGCAACCATTTGTATTGCCCTAGTCAGACTATGTCCATCTCCATATGTTTCAGCTGCCCGCATCTTGCAGTCTATGCGTGTTGGGCAAACAAAGTCTAAATCATCTAAGCAATGTCTTCGCGTGTGGAGGAGGCAGAACTCCCCTCCCTGAATAGCGGGTCTTCATGTTGGTGGCAATGGCATTATGCAATTCCATTATTTTAGAGACCGACTAACTTTTTCTCAACAACTAATTAATCATTTTCTTGTTAAAAACTGTTAATCTTTTTTTTACTGAAAATAAACTTCAACTATTCATCAATGCTTCTTCTTGAGCTTGCCCTGGTTTTCCCTTGAAGAGGAAAGGGTGATGCAGCAAAGTAGATAAGTATTTCCCTCAGTTGTTGAGGACAAAGTATCAATCCAGTAGGAGGAACAAGCAAGGCCCCAATTTATGCACCTACACAAACAATCAAACACTTGCACCCAATGCTATAAAGGGGTTGCCAATCCCTTCATGGTTTCTTGCAAGGATTAGATCTGATAGAGATAGATATAAAAGATCGCGAGAAATAAAAGTAAATAAAATTGCAGCAAGGTATTTTTGGTATTTTTGGTTTATAGATATGAAAATATAATATGGAAAGCAGACCCAGGGGCCATAGGTTTCACTATAGGCTTCTCTCTCGAAAGAAAATAATGCGGTGGGTGAAAAAAATTACTTTCGAGCAATTGATAGAAAAAGTGCATAGTTATGACAATATCCAAGGCAATGATTATGCATATAGGCACCACGTCCGTGTCAAGTAGACCAAAACGATTCTGCATCTACTACTATTACTCTACACATCGACCGACTCCTGCCTGCATCTAGAGTATTAAGTTCATGAAGAACATAGTAACGCATTAAGTAAGATGACATGATGTAGAGGGATAAACTCAAGCAATATGATGAAAATCCCATCTTTTTTATCCTTGATGGCAACAATACAAATACGTGCCTCTCTACCCCTACTATGTCACTGGGTGAGGACACCGCAAGAATGAACCCAAAACTAAGCACTTCTACCATTGCAAGAATTACCAATCTAGTTGGCCAACCCAAACCAATAACTCGAAGAGACTTGCAAAGATATGAAATCATGCATATAAGAATTCATAAAAGATTCAAATAATATTCATAGATAATCTTATCATAAACCCACAATTCATCGGATCTCGACAAACACACCGCAAAAGAGTATTACATCGGATAGATCCCCATAAAGATCATGGAGAACATGGTATTGAAGAACAAATAGAGAGAATAAGCCACCTAGCTACTAGCTATGGACCCATAGGTCTATGGTGAACTACTCACGCATCATCAGAAGGGCAATGGAGTTGATGTAGAGGCCCTTCATGATCAAATCCCCCTCCGGCAAATTACCGGAAAAGGCTCCAAGATTGGATCTCTCAGGAACGGAGGCTTTCGGCGGCGGAAAAGTATTATCGTTGCTATTTTTTGTATTGGGGGAATATCTCTAAATTTATAGGCCCAAGATTTGGATTGGAGGAGCTACGAAGGGCCCACAAGCCAAGGGGCGCACCCCTGGCCGTGCCAGGGTGGCTTGTGGCCCACCCGTGGTTCTTCTGGCCTATTCTCCAAGTCACGTGGGTTTCTTCTGGTACAAGAAAAATCATCATCGAATTTTATTCCGTTTGGACTCTGTTTGATATTTCTTTTTGCAATACTCAAAAACAAGGGGGAAACAAAAACTGGTACTAGGCACTAGGTTAATAGGTTAGTCCCAAAAATAATATAAAATAGCATATTAATGCATATAAAACATCCAAAACTGATAATATAATAGTATGGAACAATCAAAATTTATAGATGTGTTGGAGACGTATCAGCATCCCCAAGCTTAATTCCTTCTCGTCGTCGAGTAGGTAAATGATAAAAACAGATTTTTTGATGTGGAATGCTACCTAACATATTTATTATGTAATTCTTTATTTCGGCATGAATGTTTAGATCCATAAGACTCAAAACAAAAGCTTAATGTTGACATAAAAACAGTAATATTTCAAGCATACTAGCAAAGTAATCGTGTCTCTTCAAAATAACATGGCAAAAGAAAGTTATCCCTACAAAATCATATAGTATGGCTATGCTCCATCTTCCCCACACAAAGTATTTATATCATGCATAACCCCGATGACAAGTCAAGCAATTGTTTCACACCTTTTATGTTCTCAAATCTTTTCAACTCTCACGCAATACATGAGCGTGAGCCATGGATATAGCACTATAGGTGGAATAGAATATGGTGGAGGTTGTGAGGAAAAGGAGAAGATAGTCTCACATCAACTACGCGTATCAACGGGCTATGGAGATATCCATTAATAGATGTTAATGTGAGTGAGTAGGGATTGCCATGCAACAGATGCACTAGAGCTATAAGTGCATGAAAGCTCAAAAAGAAACTAAGTGGGTGTGCATCCAACCTGCTTGCTCATGAATACCTAGGGTAATTTGAGGAAGCCCATCATTGGAATATACAAGCCAAGTTATATAATGAAAAATCCCCACTAGTATATGAAAGTGAAAAAATAGGAGACTCTCTATCATGAAGATCATGGTGCTACTTTGAAGCACAAGTGTGGAAAAAAGATAGCAGCATTGTCCCTTCTCTCTTTTCTCTCATTCTTTTGGTGGGCATCTTTGGCCTCTTTTTTTTATTTGGGCTTCGTTGGCCTCTTTTATTTTTCATAAAGTCCGGAGTCTCATCCCAACTTGTGAGGGAATCATAGCTTCCATCATCCTTTCCTAACATGGGACAATGCTCTAATAATGATGATCAACACACTTTTATTTACTTACAACTCAAGAATTACAACTCGGCACCAAGAACAAAATATGACTCTATATGAATGCCTCCAGCGGCATACCGGGATGTGCAATGATCTAGCATAACAGATGTCATCAAAAAAGGACAAGCCATGAAAACATCATGCTAGCTATCTTACGATCATGCAAAGCAATATGAAAATGATGGTGCGTGTCATAATAAATGGAACGACGGAAGTTGCATGGCAATATATCTCAGAATGGCTATGGAAATGCCATAATAGGTAGGTATGGTGGTTGTTTTGAGGAAGGTTATATGGTGGGTTTAATGCACCGGCGGAAGTTGTGCGATACTAGAGAGGCTAGCAAAGGTGGAAGGGTGAGAGTGAGTATAATCCATGGACTCAAATTAGTCATACAGAACTCACATACTTGTTGCAAAAGTCTATTAGTTATCGAAGAAAAGTATTAGACGCATGCTCCTAGGGGAGAGGTTAGTAGGAGTTAACTATCACGCGCTCCCGACCCACACACAAAGGATGACAATCAATAAACAAATCATGCTCCGACTTCGTTACATAACGGTTCACCATACGTGCATGCTACGAGAATCACAAACCTTTAATACAAGTATTTCTATCAATCCACAATGACTCACTAGCATGACTCTATTATCACCATCTTTATATCTCAAAACTTTATGCAAGGAATCAATCTTCTCATAATATTCAATGCACTTTATATGAAAGTTTTTATTATATCTCTCTTGCATGCCCATTATATTAGGACTAAATTCATAACCTAAATCAATTACCATGTTGTTTAAAGACTATCAAAATAATATAAGTGAGGTACGAGAGTTCAACTATTTCTGTAAAATAAAACACTACCGTGCTCTAAAAAGATATAAGTGAAGCACTAGAGAAAAATTGCCTATCTCAAAAGATATAACTGAAGCACATAGAGTATTCTAATAAATTGACGATTCATGTGTCTCTCTCTCAAAATCTGTGTGCAGCAAGGATGATTGTGTAAAACTAAAAAGAAAAGACTCATATCATACAACACGCTCCAAGCAAAACACATATCATGTGGTGAATAAAAATATAGTCTCAAGTAAATTTACCGATGGATTGAAGACGAAAGAGGGGATGCCTTTTGGGGCATCCCCAAGCTTAGGCCCTTTGGAATCCTTGATTCCTTGGGGTGCCTTGGGAATCCCCAAGCTTAGGCTCTTGCCACTCCTTATTCCATAGTCCATCAAATCTTTACCCAAAACTTGAAAACTTCACAACACAAAACTCAATAGAAAACTCGTGAGATCCGTTAGTATAAAAAAATAAATCACCGCTTTAGGAACTGTTGTGAACTCATTCTTTATTTATATTGGTGTAATATCTACTGTATTCAAATTCCTCCATGGTTCATACCCCCCGATACAACCCATATATACATCAAAATAAGTTAACAACACAAAGAAAACAGAATCTGTTAACAAAACAGAACAGTCTGTAGCAATCTGTAAACTTTGAGTACTTCCGTGACTCCAAATTTCTTGAAAATTAGGACAACCTGGTAAATTTGTATATCAATCTTTTCTAAACATTTCATACTCATTAGGCGTTCTGGTAAATTTTTAAAATTTCTGGACTGAGCGCAAAAGTTTCTGTTTTTCAGCAAGATCAAATTAACAATCACCATAGACCATCCCAAAGGTCTTACTTGGCTCAAACACTAATCAAAACACCAAAACAAAATTACTACAGAGGTAATAATGTATGAAACACTCAAAAACAGAAGCAAAAGCATAAACATAAAAATAAAATTGGGTTGCCTCCCAACAAGCGCTATTGTTTAACGCCCCTAGCAAGGCATAACGCAATAGATGTAGGTATTGTCATCTTTGGTATGCATATCCTCAATTGCACACTTATAAACCCTAGGAGGTTCTTTGTTCTTATCAATAATAATGCTCCTAGGCAAGAAGTCAAGAGATTCACTTGTGGCAATTGGTTCCCTAACAATATTGATAAAGTTGGGGTGAATACTTACCATCTTAAGATCTTCATCCTCTTTTCTAGAGGATCCACCCTTATTTTTAGGAACATAAACAAACTTGGCAGTCTTAGAAGGAGGAGAATTTGGAGTGGTTTGAACCAAGGCAAAAGCGGAACCCAAGTTGGTAATAATGTCCTCTAGCCTGCCAATTCTAGAGGAATCTTGATCCAATTTTTCATTAACTAAGGGTTCTTTTCCCCTTAGATTTTTTAAAGTAACTCCTACCTTAGATACATATTAAGTAATTTGATTATTAATATTTTATCAAAGTTTTCAATAAGCTCTATAGTACCAACTTTATTTTCAATAATATCAAGCCTTCGCATCACATGTTCTGAACTTAAGATTGTTTCATTTACCATGATTGGGGGTAAACCTACCAAATTTATCATAGCACTATATGAATCAAAGGTATGGCTTTCCAAGAAATTTCCTCCCATAATGTTATCTAGAACATATCTATTCCATGGAGAAATACCCACATAAAAATTGCGAAGGAGAACGGTAGTAGATTGCTTACGAGTAGATCTATTTTGAGTATTGCAAATTCTATACCAAGCATATTTTAAGTTTTCTCCCTCCCTTTGCTTAAAATTAATAACTTCATTCTCGGGAGTACTAGCGATAGTAGTGTGTAAAGCCATGAGTTCAAGCAATCTAACACACGACCAAACAAAATGCAAACGAAAAGGCGAACAGAAGAATGGCGAATAAAAAGGAAAATCTTTTTGGTTTCTGAAAGTCGTTTTAGAAGTGAGGGAGAGGAAAATGAGAGGCAAATGGCAAATAATGTATATGCAAGAGATGAGTTTGTGATGGGTAATTGGTAGGCTTGATGTGTATCCTCCCCGGCAACAGCACAAAAAATACTTCTTTCTACTTCTTGAGCTTGCGTTGGTTTTCCCTTGAAGAGGAAATGGTGATGCAACAAAGTAGATAAGTATTTCCCTCGGTTGTTGAGAGCCAAGGTATCAATCTAGTAGGAGGAAAAAGCAAGGCCCCAATTTATTCTCCTACACAAACAATCAAACAGTTGCACTGAACGCTATAAAGGAGTTGTCAATCCCTTCACGATTACTTGCAAGGATTAGATCTGATAGAGATAGATATAAAAGATTGCGAGAAGTAAAAGTAGATAAAATTGCAGCAAGGTATTTTTGGTATTTTTTGTTTATATATCTAAAAATATAATATGGAAAATAGACCCGGGGACCATAGGTTTCACTAGAGGCTTCTCTCTCGAAAGAAAATAATACGATGGGTGAAAAATTATTGTCAAGCAATTGATAGAAAAGTGCATAGTTATGACGATATGCAAGGCAATGATTATGCATATAGGCATCACGTCCGTGTCAAGTAGACCGAAACGATTCCGCCTCTACTATTACTCCACACATCGACCAACTCCTGGCTGCATCTAGAGTATTAAGTTCATGAAGAACAGAGTAACACATTAAGTAAGATGACATGATGTAGAGGGATAAACTCAAGCAATATGATGAAAAACCCATATTTTTATCCTTGATGACAACAATACAAATATGTTCCTCGCTACCCCTACTATGTCACTAGGTGAGGACACCACAAGATTGAACCCAAAACTAAGCACTTCTCCCATTGCAAGAATTACCAATCTAGTTGGCCAAACCAAACCAATAACTCGAAGAGACTTGCAAAGATATGAAATCATGCATATAAGAATGCAGAAAAGATTGAAATAATATTCATAGATAATCTGATCATAAACCCAAAATTCATTGGATCTCGACAAACACACCACAAAAGAGTATTACATCGGATAGATCCCCATGAAGATCATGGAGTACATGGTATTGAAGAACAAAAAGGGAGAAGATGCCGTCTAGCTACTAGCTATGGACCCATAGATCTGTGATGAACTGCTCACACATCATTGGAAAGGCAATGGAGTTGATGTAGAGGCCCTCCGGGATCGAATCCCCCTTCAACAGATTACCGAAAAAGGCTCCAAGATTGGATCTCTCGGGAACGGAGGCTTTTGGCGGCGAAAACGTATTATTGTTGCGCTTTTTGGTATTGGGGGGATATCTCTGAATTTATAGGCCGAAGATTAGGGTTGGAGGAGCTATGGGGGCCCCACAAGACAGGGGTCGTGCCCCCCTGGTCACGCGAGGGTGGCTTGTGGCCCACCCATGGCTCTTTTGGGCTCTTCTCCGAGTCACGTGGGTTTGTTCTGGTCCAAGAAAAACCATCGTAGAATTTTATTCCGTTTGGACTCCGTTTGATATTCCTTTTCTGCAATACACAAAAACAAGGAAAAAACATAAACTGGCACTGGGCACTAGGTTAATAGGTTAGTCCCAAAAATAATATAAAATAGCATATTAATGCATATAAAATATCCAAAACAGATAATATAATAGCATGAAACAATAAAAAATTATAGATACGTTGAAGACGTATCAATCAACAATCATGGCAGCATAAGAAACACCAAAAGTAAAAGAAATTACATCCAAGTTCGTGGACCACCTAGCGACGATTATAGCTGGAGCGAGTCAAAGGCACGTCATTGTCATCCACATCCCTCATCGCAGCAGGCGAACGTTGTTGTCGTAGACAGTCAAAAAGTCATCATGCAAAGACTCCACAGAACCAGCGCACCAGAACAACAACCGTCGTGAATTTAAAGAGATAGGTCCTTAGGGGGTGGTCATCTTATGCGGACACCTAGTAGAGAAGAGAATAGGGTTTCTCATGAGATTGCTAAATTGTGCGTGATTTCTAGCACTGATGAGTAATTGGTAGGTGTTGTTTCGTCATTGACGTACTTCGTAACTAAAAGTTTAATAACTATGTCCTAATTATTATACGTTTTTAAATAAGAAAACCTTATATGCAATAATTATTTTGGCGTTTGTTATCTCTCGCATAGAAAAGTTGATGGCTAGTGATGTGATGTTGTTTCGAGGTGGTGATCGGTTGGTGTTTTCGATGGCTAACATCCAAGGTGGTCTCGAGTGAAGATGCTCTACTTGTTTTTTTATGTGGGATGTCGGAGCGATTCTTTTCTTTTTGGACCCTTTCAGAAGCTTCCGTTACCTTCTGGTACAAACTGGGACACTCACAGGGCCTTCGAGAGCACTTTCAACATCATTTGAAACACTTTCAGAACCCTTCCATTATCTCATAGTACTACCACATACTACTACAAGTCATTAAGTGTGTGATCCTTTAGTTAAGATAATATGCGGACATGTCTAGAACTTTTTCTGGTTAATAATTATTAGTGGAATCTGCACGTCCATAATAATTCTCACATATCAACGAAGATCATTATAAAGTGAACCTTTTGTTATTGAATACAATTTCCTTTACCTCGTGATACATTACAATACCCGAAAGGCTTTTACGGTATCCCAATGATCAACACCTTAATCACTATACCTAGTTGTCTGTGTTACCAAGGTGTACTTGTCTACGTATTCCTGTATCCACGTGACTAACGTCTTAGTCACTATACATGTCCAGGAGCCTGTAATACCATCTCGGCCGAGATTGTATCTCTTCATCCCGAAAGTGATAAATGCCAATCTTGGTATATATATATGTGTGTGTGTGTATAAAAAAATGTGTCTATCATAGCTTGTCACAGAACTCGTTTAAGTTGGCTGTGTTTTTAACGGTTTAAAAGTTATTAAAAAATATGAAATAAATAGTGTATCATCTCTCTAATGTAATAAGATGATCCAACGGTGGGATTGTGAAAATATGCATTTATGTGTCCTCAGCCAAAAAAATAAGAATTTCAACTTGCGCTGACATAAAATATATATAGACCTACTTGTTATTTCTGTCCAGGACACATAAAGTTATATTTTTTCAATCGCACCGTTGGATCATGTTATATTATAGGTGTGGTGTTTCAGTATTTGTTTCATGATTTTTAGAAACTTCTACACCATCAAAAACCTTAACTAGTTCTGTGGCAAGCTATGATAGAAAATCCTGCCCCAACACCATTGTTATAACAACAATGTCTTCTCATTAATGCAATCACCCTTGTTACTTAAACAATGCCTATGGTCAAGAAAACGAAACCATCAATTATACATTAGCTAGTCCAGAGGCCCGACGAGGGAGTAGGGATATGTTTGGCGTTTAAGTTTCAACACATGCAACTAGATTTTCCTCAGAATCCCACGTTCAAAAACCATTGCAATTCTAGCTTAATTATCAACATGGAAATAAAATAATAACAACTTCGTAATAGTCTCTAGGGCATATTTTAACAAGAGCTTCAAACCTTGTGAGTTCAGTACCTTTTGATGAATCGGTCTAATAGAATATTCATGGTGTACAAAGGCAAATTGCTCAAGAGCTCATAAAAGTACAAGATTACAATTACGGCAATGGTCTCTTACAAATATTGAAAACAACATAGATGTATGATAGGACAACAACCATCTATTTTTACCCTTCATAGACAAGGTATCATTATACTTTTGCTATTAGACATTTTATGAATGGTTTTACCATTTTTGAAACCTTTATAATGACCAAGAAAAGCACCCTATAGATAATGACCATTCCAAGTAATATTGCAAGATCGACCCACTTAGAGTAACCTAACTCCACTTGTAAGTTGTTCTTCAGGATATATTGACCACTAATGTCAACGCCCCCGACAACACCTAAATCATGGAAGACCAAGCCCAAGAATTCATTTTTGTACAACCCTTGAGTCGTATACTTCTGGTAAGATATGTAGTAAGTTGGGTACTTCCATATTGGTTTTGGGAGGTCATTTGGAAGCCTGGAGAAACCAGCGTTTAGCATTAGTAAACCTTGTACTCCAGAACCCGTAATTATACCTAGGAGAAAATCGGATACGACGGCTGCAACAATCATCATCAAACCCTCAACCAACATTGTGCATGTCCATAGAGTGGCAACAAAAAAGAAGAAGTGTTCTATTCCTCTCTGGAGTCGGTAATAAGCAATTGCAGCAGGTAGTGCGGAGATGAGGCCCAAGTATAGAGTTGATGAAAGTGTGTTGGCTATTACAAATTCGATGGCCCCATAGTGTCCGCTCCGGTGCTCTTTGTCAAATATCTACATTTTCCAAATTATCATGTAATATAAAATCACAAAAAACAAAGTAGGGTTGTTTTAGAAAGAATAATTATACCCACCTTCATATCCTCGACAAAAGATGGAAAACCTCCAATTGCCATCATTGTCATGAAGGTTGATGTAAACATAAGCATAGATGCGCGTGCCTAAAATGCTCAACATACATAGAGCAGTATGTCAACCTACAAATACTTTCTATTTTCACTTTTTATTTTATAGATTAGAAATTGAATACTTACTTGGATTGATGCATAATCGTGACCAACATTGAAGAAAATGGTCCCAATGGTTAGAAAAAGTGCAATGTTGATAACAAAACGTAACCAATAATAGCCTATATCTCTGTGCATGTTAATCATTGATCTTTTGGTTAGGACAATTGATTTGGTCCAGAACGTCGCTTGCCTTCGTTGAAGTACATGGTCATCCTCCTGAAACAAAAACAATGGAGACGCAAAAGCATATAAGTGAGACATATATAATCTCACAAACTCAACAAAATGCATCAGCATAGTCCATATAAATAAGAGACCTGCTTAATTGTTTTGCTTGCTTCCATTTCGCTTTCTAAAAGAGCAAGAGAGCCAGAAGAAGCCACTAGAGTCTGGATTACTTTTGCAGCATGTGCCAAATTTACATCTGATTCTTCCTCGGCTTCCTACGTGAACATGATGTATACGTTTTTCAATTTCACCCGAGTTAAATTTTCTATACAAAAACACAAAGCCTTGAGAGATAATGTTCACACCTCAAAGTCTGTATTTATCATCCTTAAGAAGTGATAAGAAGGATTCCTCCTCAATGGGCATGGGAAGCCATTAGCATCAAAGAACTGCAAGTTCCCAAATGAGCATGGGCATTTTTTTTACACAACCGTAGAAATAATCTTTCATGAAAAAAATATAGCCTGGCGATACACCACACATATCCAAGTCAAAGTATTTTATGTGCGCACACGTTATAAATATAGACTGAAACCTAGCAAAATTCATACATGTGCATAAATGGTTTGCAGACAAATGCTGTTTTAGAAAAATATAGTAATGGTAACAGAAAAGCATCATTTACACTAATTAACAAATTCAATGCAAAAAATGTTTAAATTGCAAATCTTTGAAATGTGTACAGTTTTGATGTTATTGGCATGTATTGACTTTCTACCTCATAAACATAGAGAATATTATAAATAACAAAAAAAGACTAGAATAATTGCATTAAACCCCAAAATAGAGAAAGATATGTGACTTGTAAGTTTGTGTGAGTGTATTTTACACACGTCTGAACTCCTACGGACATTCGAATTACGTAGAAAGTCCATGTTAGAAGTTATTGAAAGACTCGGCCTTTCATTATCTTTGAAATATTCATATAAGAAGTGTTTATTTTGTTCTTTAGGTGGATTCTTTGTCCACCCATTCAAGCGTGACTCCATTGCGAGGATGACAAGGAGATCCAGGTGTGGATCCAGGACTCGACGCTGGGGTCTACTTGCCAGTAGCTATGGGTTGCAAGAGTATCTAAGAAATTCTTGCTACAACCGAAAAGTGAATCACGGATGGTTTGGAACTAAAGCTATCTGTGATATTCGGGTACCATAGGCAGTTGCCAAATCTCCGATGATATTTTTGTTACCACTAGCTTCTGTCTCAAACGGTTTAGCAAACTGCATGTGATAGGAGTTCTTGACGCTCTTGATGTGGTATTTTGTAGTACTGAATTACATTACTCAATATTGTACGTGCTTTCAAGTCAGAAGTAAATATTTCAAATGTTTGCTATTTATTTTACAGAGAGACATTGAAGTTGCACTTGCATTTAAAAATCCACTGGTATGAAGCTAATTAGTTTTTATTAAGTCGTAAGCTCATTAGTTGTGCATGTACACTTGTCCTGTGTGTTAAAACAATTTTCTTAATAATTTTATCTGCTTGCTGTTAATTACTAGTTTGTTAGACATGTAGGTGTCAAATTTAACGTTGGCAAGTCTATACTTTCCATCATAAGAATCATAATGTCCAATCTGATACACACATTTTCTATGTAGAATTGGTAAGAATGCACAAGTTTAGCAAATCAGGAGAATCCTGCCATCACTATCTTGCTTGAGTATAAATTGTTTAAGCGTGCCAGTTTATCTTAATTAAAGTGTGATTCTTTCTGCAGTGATTTAACTATGTTTCAATTTTCATCTAGTGATTTAATGCAATTATATTACAAGCCTGTTATATACAAATTTGTTCCCATATGAAACTTTCAAATATTCTGGAGTCGTGTACGTGGAGTCGGGGACAGCTCTCAAACATGGTGATGTGCAATTTACAGAATACATACTCAAGAATAGTGACGTTCTCAGCAATAGTAATGAGCGATGTGAAACCTATTCCAAATGCTGGACTTTCTATTACCCTCATGAAATTCCGCTACCTTTATCCTTTATAAAATGGACCACAAAGGAAATATAATGGTTCTGGAAACCTCTACTGTTAGTTTCATGTCGTTAGTTGGTCTATAGATAGTTACTATAATTTGACATCTGATTTTCAAGCATGGTAAATCGAACGTTTTTCACGGCAATTTATATTGATGTGAATATGGTAAATTTAGTTTGCAAGCATGGCAATTTCCTGACAAAAAAAAAGAGCTGAGACTGATTTATCATGCACGTTGGCTAAACTGCTCATTCTTAGCGAACATAATTTGTTATGATTTTTTAAATTTGCCATGCCTAAAATTCTGATATTTGCTCGATATTCAGGTCCAGTTACTATTGGTCTGTTTGGATGGCACCCTGGTTCCTCCTGGCTAAATTTTTTGCGTTGACAGCAGCAAAAGCGTTTGTTTGGATGGGGTTGATTTTTTGGCTCGCCCTATACCAGCGGCTCCTTCCATTTAAGAACAACTCCAACACAATGACCCAAACGAACATGGATTTTGTCTGGAATTTGTTTGTTTGGGTCGCCTATCCGCCTAGTGGACATGAGGCGGACACGTGCCGGTGGACGAACCCAACACACAGTATGCAAAAAGCAGACAAGTGAGGCTGCCGGCGTGGAACATAGCTTTCCTCTTGGGCCGCCGCGCTCTTCCGTGGCCATGGCCTGCATGACGCTTTCCTCTTGCGCCGCCGCGTTCCCCCTCCCACCACAGCCCCGCAACCATGGCCAACGACCCTGCCTCCGTTGTGCCCTCCTGCTCCTCCGACGAAGATGAGGAGGGCAACTACAACGACGCCTCCAACGATTCCCACCCAGCTACCGACCAGGAGGCCCCGCTTCCTGACTGCCCGGCCTCGCCTTCTCCAGCGCTTGTCGGTCCCCGAACCAGCCGGTCCAATTCCGTCGCCTCCGCCGCAGGACCACAGGGGCCGAGTGTCGCGGCCGAGGCGGAGGACTCGAGGCGGCTGTTCCAGTGGCTGTGGACGGAGGAGGAGGAGCTGCTCATCCTGCACGGGTTCCTCGAGTTCACGAGGGCGCCACTATGACGTCGCGCGCCACATCTGGTGACCGGCTTTCAAGCACGACGGCGAGCACCGTGGTGGCCTGCACCAGTGAGCTCGGCGGCGGCCTGTGGAGGTGGCTTCGTCACTGCGGTTGTGGAGGAAATGCGAAGCGGCGGTTGTGAAGGAAGTGTGGGTCACTGATAGGTGGGACCAAGGCGAACACGAGAGGGAAGAGCGGACGATGGGAGCGCCTAGTTTTGTCCGCCACGGACCCATTTGTGGCCCATTTTTATGCCTAGTTTGGGTCGGGACGGACAACAAGCGGACATCAGGTAGACGTTTCGTCTGTTTGGGTCGCCCGATTGGGTTAAGTTTTCTGTCCGGTTGACCCAAAGGGACAATATGGCTCACCTGGTTGGAGTTGCTGTAAGTAACAATTTTTGGGCGATTCACTGGGGGCTGAATTTATCCAAACGGAGCCTATACGCCCTTGTATTTTAGGTTTGGTTTCTCTGTCCTGAGTAATACTGCATATATAAACACTGACCCATGTGCGTATCACTCGCTCAGACACATTTGAGGACATTGGTTATGTTGCAATTCAGGCCACAATATTGCACTGTATATGCTTTCACAGATCATAAGTAATACTAACACTAATCCCAGAACCGATGTTTTCTAAGTATGCTTTCAGAACAATAATGAGCTTGATATGTTTTCACAAATCATAAGTAATACTAACACTAATCACAGGGCCACCAACCATAAAAAACATTAACCGACTAGCGTACACTTACCTCTATTGCCTTGGAAGCTGGCCCAAAATAAACTTCCCTCCCATTGGCCAGCAGGCAGAGGCCATGGAAGAGCTCGAACACCTCTGTGCTTGGCTGGTGAACAGCGGCGACGACCGTCGTCCCATTCCTTCTCGCAATACCCGCGATGCGTCTCATGACGTGGTACGACGCCGCGCTATCAAGCCCGCTTGTTGGCTCATCAAGGAAGATGAGCGCCGGCGACGCCAACAGCTCAATGCAGATGCTCACTCGTTTCCGCTGGCCACCGCTGATGCCCTTGCAAACGCGCCCGCCGATCCGAGTTCCGGCCACCGTGGCGAGTCCCATCTGCCGAATAACATCGTCGGCCCACGACCGCTTCTCAGCCGGCGTCAAGGAGTCCGGCAGCTGAAGCTGTGCCGAATAGCGCACCGCCTCCGCCACCGTCAACGTCGCCATCAGCACGTTCTCTTGGGTCACGTACGCCTTTATTACATTCATGTGATTGGAAGTTATTAGGGAGTCATACGCAAATGTCTACCAATTATTATGTCGGGCATGGGCATATGTGTGCAACTTACGGAGGTTCCGGATGGAACCGTCTGACGGCAACCATTGATCAAGATGTCTCCCCTCCCTTTCATGTTAGGTCCGAGTCATCCTGTTTAAGCATATACATATGTATATGTAAGTACAAACCATAAGTAAAGGAGAAATGTATTGACAAACCAAACGTTAATGTTGTCCACAATCAGTACTCCCTCCGTCACAGTTTAGAAGGCATGCACGTATATCTAGGTCGTCAATTTGACTTATATAAAATATGTTGTTTAACATAAAAATTATATCATTAGAAAATAGAACATCTAAAGTTTCCAATGATATATTTTTTGTAATATATGCATCTTATTAAGTTGGTCAAATTAACGACATTGATACACGTGCATGCCTTCTAAACTGTGACGGAGGTAGTACTGGTTTAGATGAAGGAACAAGTGCCGCCCACAAAGATATGAATGCTATTATGGGAAGAAAAGAATAAATACTAGAGAATTCCAAATAGGAGTAGGAGGGAGCGTGTTTCTCGTTCGACAATCACGAGTGTTGGTTTGCACATTTGAATTCTATTCAGTGTTAAGCTACTCATAATAGGAAGTATCATATAGTAGTATCATACATATGATACTATTGTATGATACTATCTTCATAATGCATAGTATTATAAATTAGTATCATAGATGATTTTATTTATTGACATGCATGACACATAGTAGTATAGCATTTAACATGATACTGTATATGTCGATGTTACTTTAACCCTCTCTCTTCTTTAATTGTATGCCACATGAGCATATTTGTTAGTCCCAAGTTCATGATACTAGCTAAGAAGCATCCATTATGACCAGCCTTAGGTATGTGTAGAAATGTGAAGCAGTTATTACAAAGTGGACTATGACCTCTTTATTTCTACATAGGCAACAATCAACATTGGTTTAGATGAAGTAACAAGTGGTGCCCACAAAGATATGAATGCTATTATGGGAAGAAGAAGACAAATAGCCAAATCCAAGTCAAAGTTCGAGGGAGAATGTTTCTCGTTCGACAATCATGAGGGTTGGTTCGCACAACAGGAATTCATTCAATGTTTTGTGTAGAACTGTGGATGCGGCTATTTCAAAGTGGAAAATAACATCTTTATTCCCACATTGGTTGTATGAGCATCACTACTTTTTACAGAAAATACCAGGTTTAGAACTAGCCAAACAAAAGGTTATTTATTTTTATGTGTTTATTTTGATATCTCAATCTGCTGGTATGTTATTTTTCAAGTATTGTCACAAAATGCAAGGGTATATATACAGTATACACAGGTGCCCATATCACATCCAGGTGCAGAGACTGGAAGATGTTACAATTACTCCTAAATAAATGCGTTTCCTACCTTGTGTAATTCAACTGTGACTTGCGTCTGTTTTCCAATAATGGATCAACAGATACACTATTGCAAAAATACAGTTAGTTTATTGTAGCACCAAAATATTTATAAGTTTGCACAATTAACTGACTTTGCGACTCTTTTCTTAGTTGACTTTGCGACTCATTTTGAGATCATGTATTTCTGCATTTCTAGAAAGAGAAAGTAAAGCTCGAGAGCATTTTGCCATGGCCCTATAAATTAATCTCATTCTTCTGAAACATTCTCACATCATCACATGTATATACACTGAGTATTATTGTAGATTTCAAGCTTAGTGAAAATTTTATATTCTAATAGCTTGCGGAAAAAACTAAAAGCAGCTGAAAATGTTTTTTATATAGTTCCCATATTTGTCTTTTTTTGCACTTTGCATAGACATATTTTTCACGAGAAATTATATGCTACCTTATTCGAGTATCTAGATACCTTATTTATTCACTTTTTTTTATTATGAAGGGAGCACACGAGTCTGATGGCAGAAAATCACGCCATGAGAACCTTTTATGAATGGTGTGGCATACTAAGCTTGCCACACTTTGTTTCGTTTGCATACACACTTGACAAAATTCCCCCATGCAAACTCGACCGTACCACACATGGAATAGACTCAAAAAATTGTGCCAAGATTATCTCATGTCTGACAAAGTGTGGCGTCAATTTTCGTTACCTAACCTTAATTTAGGGCATGAGTATGTGTTTTGGTTGAGGCCTCTGGCTTTAGATATTAAGACTATCGGCATCCCTTCATCATGTGGTTACTAGTAGCGATAAATATTGGTAAGATGGTGGCTTCAGACTATCTGATGTATTATTTTGTAAGGTCTTTGTAAAGAATTAATAAAATGGCTGCATGCATCTTCCAGATGCAAAGGTCCGAGGTAGTCCTCCTTTTCTAAAAAAATGAGTAGTGTGGCATCACCTTGGTGCTTCCCTGCTGCCCCAGTTCCGAGTATGCTTGAATCAATGTTCAAGTTTATCTCCCCAGCCCAGCCAATTCCTCACCGGACCACAGTTTTATCTTTTCCCAATCATTTTTGTAGTTATCTCTCTTCCTTGATCTTTTCCATGCACCTTCACACGTGCCCTACATCTCTTCCTCTACCAGGTTTCTTTCTCTTCTCTTTTCTGTGCTTTTACGAAAAAACGGGTGAAAATCATAAACAATTGTTGAATGGCACAAATAAAAAAATGCACAGCAATTCAAAGAAGGCCTCGTCGACGAGGCAGCAGCCTCTTCTGCAAGAGGTCATTTCACTTTACCGGCAGTAGCCATTTTCCCTCTCTTCCACATCAACAATCTTTTTGGCGTATACGAATATTTATATTATACTGCAAATTACTAGTGGTTGTTTCCTGTATTCTTGTTTCATGCGCACACGTTGTGTTAATGGATTTTTATTTAAAAAAATGAAACAACGAGACCCTTTGTCGATTTTCATTAAAGAAACAACCAGCAAACTTACAGAGGCCCCTCGTCATCGAATGTGCGTGTGTATGAGTATTCGTGATTGTAGGTCGTTTGACAAACTATAGCCGCACAGAGTGCACCACGACGGTGTGGCTTAACCATATTCCCTTTATATTGAGGAGCTTGTGCCATTCGATTGTGACTCCATAACCTTGAATAAACTCTTTCTACCCGGCAAAAAAATATCTCGATTGCACTATGTTAAAAAAAACTTATAAAGTACCCAGTATCAAAATGAAACAAAGCTAAACATAGCAAGAAGCTTAAAACAGCTAACTAGAACATTAGCAAAATCAGAAAAGAAAAACAGTTGCAGTACAGAACTGTTTATTCATATCTTAAAAATAGACTCTAAGTTTTTCTGGACAAAACATATAGTGTAAGTATACCAAAAATGTACAGGTCAAGTGACCAGCTTTTTTGTAAGGTAGGAAAGATATACCAGACAAGGCATCAAGTAGAGTAGTTTTGCCACAGCCCGAAGGACCCATGATAGCCAACACTTCGCCAGGGCGCGCGTACCCGCTAAGCCCATCAAGGATCATATCATGGCCCTTTCTCCCGTTTATGACCGTCACCGATAGATCCTGCCACTTCAGAAATACCCCGGCAACGACGGGCTCCACATTGTCCACTACCCCATCGGCTGGCCAAGCCTCCGACAATGGCTCCGAGCGAGAGAGACAACGTGGGAAGACGATGGGGCTTGACGGCCACGCCGACCAGCCGCGCCATGAAACCATAGCGGTGCTCGACGACGTCGTCGCCTGTAGTGGCCTGGTGGGGCTCGGCGTCGGAGCCCATCTTGGCAGTGGTGACGCTTCCATATATATACTTGGTGTGCCTTTTGAGTTTGAGGTTTCCATGTGTCTACCAGCGCCTTATATAGGTCCAAAGTTGTGGGCATGTTAAACGGCTGGTTATATTACATGAGATGTGTCTTCTTAAAAGCCAGAGAATTTTCCTTTCTAGTACAGCTGGCATCATGCGCATATTTTGGTTTAATTAATCAAGAAATAAAGTGTGATGGTGATCTTTGCACTACAAAGGATCGAATGTTTCATTGATGATATAGTACCGGAATTGCTTTTGGAGGCCGAGCTCCATGGAGGCCTCCAAAAGCAAACTGTAAATTTCGTGAAAATTTGTATTTTAACATTTCAAAAAATTCTGAAAAAATACATAGATAGATGAAGGTATAATACACAAGTGGGTAAATTTTTAGAACAAAATACGTTAAACGAGGGCTATGCAAAAAAGACAAATCTGAGGCTTTTTAACACATGACGCTATTCATCTTTCGAGACCACAAATTTATCTATTTTATACAGGCCGTGTTTCAAAGTATTTTGACCTGAAATTTTACACACACACAGATCACACACTTGTTTAGTTGAATAATTTTTTTCAGATTTTTTGAAATCAATTTTTTTTTAATTTTGATTTTTTCAAAATATTCGGCCTCCATGGATCCCGGATGCCAAAACGCCATTCTCAAATAATACTACCCATATATGCCCATATATAGTGACTAGCTTTGAACCTGACTTTGATATACGTGGCTCCATCTTAGCTTCAGCCACATGACCACCTTCTCTCTTCTCTCTACCACATCAGCTATATTAAGATTTTGGACTGAAAACCAGTTGTTTCTATGCTCTCACATTACAAAATACCTAAAAATAATCTAGAAATCATCCATAATTTGTTAACTAAACTAGATTTTTTTAATTGTTTTGACAGGGGTAGCTTAGGACAAACTCCTTTATTAAGTATGGATCTGATTGAGGGTCAGTGTTGACTAACATAATGACGTGATATAGCACTATGGGTGTCTTTTTGTTTTTCTAATGACACGCTCCGTGGTTTTAGGTTGAGACGACTTCGGCGATCCTACAATAACGTTGAGAGATGCAAGTTGTTGTTGCTCTTTCCCTGTAAAAGACGTGACACCTTATATCAAGAAAAGAGGTGAGGTCGATATATATCGTTGGCAGTTGGCAGATCGGTGGCATTGTCGTCCTAGCGTGTCTCGCGCAGATTATTAGGTTTGGGGCGTTGCTGGTAGGAGTATCGTGGTAAAAGGCTACCCCGTCATTTGCTCATTGCTTCAGAAAAAAGAGGTCCATTTGGTCTTTCCGCCTCGACGGCTCCGCCATATTAATAATGCATTGGCTGTCTATGGATGTGTTTGGTTAGCGTCCACGACAATGCACACCTGCCTGGCCGGTGCTTGTACTCTGCCTGATGCTTGTTTGCTTGATGTCTTTTTCTAAAAAAGGATATATTAATATCAAGTAGATATCAATTACACAGTCTCTACACCAACAAGATGCTGCAAAACATCCAGGATGCACACAGTTAAAAAACAAAATAAAAAGAGAAAATAAAAATAAAAATAAACCTGCCGCAGTGATCAATCACCCGCAGTAATAGCACACTAACCACCACCAAAGATGGCACCCGGACTTGAAAGAAAGTTCTTTAAAAGCAACGTCTCAAAGAAGGAAACAATGCGCACACACATTATCGTTGCCTGATCAAAAATTGTAGGTTTTCATCCTGAAGAAAGACCGTATTTTCAAAACAATGCCTTCAACAAGACCACTGTCAGACACAAGCAATAAATGCCAGACCGTGGGTTTTCACCCTGAAAACCACGATTCGATACTCAAAAGAAGCACCACCAACAAAAAAGTCCTCCAATGCCGCCGTCCTCATTTGCGAAGGCTACTACTACAAGTTATGTACCACCAAGCTCATAGTAACTCTTGCCCGATCTGGACGGAAACATACCCCGCAAGCCAAGTCTGAACAATTGCCTGTGAAACAAAGTCCATTGCCTCAAGACCCCGACATCACCGCTTCCAGGTCATTCAATCATGTCATGGCATTCTTCACATGTGTTGATCCCTTGAAAATTTTGATGTAGACGTGTCTCAAGGTGTTAACAAAAGCAAAGCTTCGCGATACCCTAATGAAGCTGATTATGCTGATATTGCGGATATACACGACCGGACCCAATCGAAACGAGGTGTTCAAAGAGCGTCATATACGCCAGTCCTTGGTTTCCTTTGAAGGAGAAGTCCGGAACTCACCGATGGCCAGATCAAACATGGTTGATCACAGATAGAATGGTGACTTCGCGCGAAGACCACTAGGGCCACGCAGATCAGCTCCGCGCCACCATACAGTCATGATCTACGCCGTCGACCGGAAGCCAAGACTCGTAGCCCGCCTAGGAGCTGCCTGCAGCGAGGCTAAACCAAGAATCGGCTAGCTCGGTCGTCTCCCACATGGCCCTCGAGCACAGCCAACAGCAGCAGCAGGAGGAGCTCGCCTCTGAGGCACAAGCTGATAGACAAGCAAGAGCCCTTTCCAACAATCACACCAACCCACGAGTTAGACAAATTCTTCATCCCTTGGTCTAGCGATTCCATGGAGAACATCTGGAGTGCCATGACTTGACGGTCCTGCTCAAGTGCTCATCCAGGTAGTCACAAAAGACCAACCAGAAGGGGCAGGCGGCAGGCTCGGGAGGAGCAGCCGAGGCCGTGCAGCCGCACAAGACCGGTAGAGGGGGCGCAGCAGCCGGAGAGGATCACCCCATGACGCACCAGATTGGATCTAGGGGGTGCGTCACGGCGCAGGATGAAGCCGCGTCACCGCCGCCATCCCAGGGCGCAGTGTGGCTTTGCCGGCGGCCCTCCGGCGACAGCGGTGCGAACGGGGCGGCGGGGAAGTGGCTTGGTGCGGCGGCCAGGGTTTCCATGTGTCGCTAGTCGTGGGCTACGCTGGGACGCGGGCGCTCTTTTCTGCAACGTTTGGCAAGCAGGTCTTGCTTGATGTCCTGGTACTACCAGAATAATTGCTTATGCCGACGGCCTAATCTACGCCGACGGTCATTGTCGGCATAGAGAGAGGTATGCCGACGGCCTAGGCGAAGCCGTCGGTACAGAAAAGTCGTCGGCGTATCTAGAGATACGCCTACGGTAGCCGTCGGCGTAGCCTGGCCGCCGGCATATCGTAATATATGCCTATAGTAGTCGTCGGCATAGAAGGGCCATCGGCATATATGCGGGACCGGCGAGTCTTTGTCCACCGGCAGTCTGACGCCAACATGTCTATGCCGACGGCCCTGACGGCGGCCGTCGGCATAGCTATGCCGACGGCAAGGCCGTCAGCGTAGGTGTGGTCCACGTCACCGATCCGCGACGCGTGCCACATCATCGATCCAAGGCCTGCCGGTCGATCCGTGAGCAAACCTATGCCGACAGCTTTGCCATCGGCATAGCTTTGTTTTATCTGTTTTTTTACTTATTTTTGTATTTTAGTTTTTTTCTAAATTAAAATTTGATTAACTTAAATGTGCATTATCTAAACATAAACATACATAATAAATTATATATAGATTTGTGTTGAATTTTTCATATATTATGTATATGTAGTTTGTATTTGTTTTCGAGTATGTTAGTAATGTGACCACATGTTCTTTAGCATATAGGTTCCTATACTTTATTAAAATCACAAACAATTGATAATTACAATTAGTTTGGCAAGTTCTATGTGTTTTTTATAAGCATCTTGAAAGTGCTAGATCCGCCAGTCAACTGTGCCATGGTTAGACGGGACGATGTACTTGGGGGTCTTGGGCTGGGCCCGGACCTTGTTCGGGAGTGTAGCAATGGGCAAGACTATTACAACCAGGTGAAAAGGTCCATCGGTCAAATCCCGTCCAGCAAAAGTCAAAGGCGTAGATCCGCCGGTCAACTTTGTCAGGGTTAGACGGGACGGTGTACTTGGGGGTAGCTACGCCACCAGGTCTTGCGCTGGGCCCTCTTACAGGTCTGGAAGCATGGTGGCACGTGCAAGCACCCGGCACACGGCTCCGTAGTGTGACCCCTCCCTCACGGACGTCGCTCCCGCCGTCGTACGGAGGGGGGAAACGGCCACGCCAGGGCCTATCACAGCCAGGTGAAAATGTCCCTCGGTCAAACCCCGTCTGGTGAAAGTCAAAGGGGTAGATCCGTTCGGTCAACAGTGTCAGGGTTAGACGAGACGGGGGACCTGGGGTGGCAATGCCGCCAGGTTTTGCCCTGGGCCCTCTTACATTGGGAAAATGTGGCATCGGGTCGATACCGAGGGAATCTTGTGGTGGGTTGGGCCCGGACCTTGTGCTAAGATGTTGCTATGGGCTGGCCTATCACAGCCAGGTGAAAATGTCCCTCGGTCAAACCCCGTCCGGTGAAAGTCAAAGGGGTAGATACGTTCGGTCAACAGTGTCAGGGGTTAGACGGGACGGGGGACCTAGGGGTGGCAATGCCGCCAGGTCTTTCCCTGGGCCCTCTTACGTTCGGAAACTGTCGCATCGGGTCGACACCGAGGGAATCTTGTGGTGGGTTGGGCCCGGCCTTGTGCTAAGATGTTGCTATGGGTTGGCCTATCACAGCCAGGTGAAAATGTCCCTCGGTCAAACCCCGTCCTATGAAAGTCGAAGGGGTAGATCCGTCGGTCAACAGTGTCAGGGTTAGACGGGACGAGGGACCTGGTGGGTGTCAATGCCGCCAGGTCTTGCCCTGGGCCCTCTTACGTTGGGAAACTTTCGCATAGAGTAGGTACCAAGGGAATCTTGCGGTGGCTTGGGCCCGGACCTTGTGCTAAGATGTTGCTATGGGCCGGCCTATCACAGCCAGGTGAAAATGTCCCTCGGTCAAACCCCATCCGGTGAAAGTCAAAGGGGTAGATCCGTTCGGTCAACGGTTTCAAGGTTAGACGAGACGGGGGACCTGGGGGTGGCAATGCCGCCAGGTCTTGCCATGGGCCCTCTTACGTTGGGAAACTTTCGCATCGAGTCGGTACCGAGGGAATCTTGCGACGACTTGGGCCCGGACCTTGTGCTAAGATGTTGCTATGGGCTGGCCCCTCACAGACGTCGCCGATGTCGTCTCACGTAGGGGAAACGGCCACATAGGGCAAACACAAAGGGAATCTTGTGGTAGATTGGGGCCAGACCGTGTTCGGGGGTGTAGCTATTGACTGGCCTATGACAACCAGGTGAAAAGGTCCATCGGTCAAACCCCGTCTGGTGAAAGTCAAAGGCGTAGATCCGCCGGTCAACTGTGATAGGGTTAGACGGGACGGTGTACTTGGGGGGGGGGTAGCTACGCCACCAGGTCTTGCGCTAGGCCGTCTTATAGGTCTGGAAGCATGGTGGCAGGTGCAAGCACCAGGCACGCGGCTCCGTAGTGTGACCCCTCCTCATGGACGTCGTTGTCGCCGTCTCACGAAGGGGGGAAATGGCCACGTCGGGCAGACATGGAGGGAATCTTGCGGTGTGTTGGGGCCGGACCTTGATCGGAAGTGTGCCTATGGGCTGGACTATCACAACCAGGTGAAAAGATCCATCGGTCAAACCATGTCCGGTGAAAGTCAAAGGCCTAGATCCGTCGGTCAACTATGGCACGGTTAGACGGGACGGTGTACTTGGGGGGTAGTTATGCATCCAGGTATAGATAAGACACAATTTAATTAATGAATTTTTTAAGGAAAAAGCATATATAAAAAAATATTAAAAAATTGAATGTAGATACGCCGACGGTTAAGCCGTCGGCATACCCCCTTGCCACGTCATCGATTCGCGCCATCGTGGGGGGCCCAAAGAGTTGCCGACGGCATAACCGTCGGCATAGACCCCCTACCACGTCATCGATCCGCGCCATCGTAGGGGGGCCCGAAGATATGCCGATGGCATAACCGTCGGCATAGACCCCCCTTATCCGGTCGGGCGGCCTCTCCCTCCTCCACTCATCCCCTCCCCCAACTCCGATCCCGACCCGACCCCGCGCCGCCGCCCCAGCCCCGCACCGCCCTAGCCCCGCCCCGCGCCGCCGTCTTGCACCGCCCCAGCTCCAACCCCGCCATAGCGTTGCCGCCGGCGCCCTACCATAGCGCCGCCGCCACCCCTGTCCCAGCCCCGCCACCTCGACGTCGCGGCACCGCCGTCACCACCCTCTCCACCCCCCTAACCCCACCACCACCTCGACGTCGCGGCGCCGCCGCCCTGCATCGCCCCTGCTCATACACGCCGTCCCGCGCCCTCCCTCCCCTGCTTGGGCATCGGCCCTTGACGTGCCGGTCAGGGCTTGGAGCCCCCCTTCGCCGATGCCCTGCAGCGGCAGCCCCGGCCCCCGTCCACCCTTCCTCGGCTCCGCCCCCGGCCTCCCTACACGCGCGCTGCACCGGCGCCCAAAACGCCCCTGGTGAGCTTTTTTCATTTTTTTGCATTATGTTTATGTTTGGTATCTGCATGGATGCATGGGTGAATTTTGTTAGATGGATTGATGAATATTGGTAGATGGATGGATTGATGAATGTTGGTAAGTTTTGTTAGATGCATTTGTGATAGATGGATGGATTGATGAATTTGTTAGATGGATTTGTGATAGATGGATGGATGAAATTTTGTTAGATGGATGGATGATCTAACATTGCATATTTATGACCGAAAGGATGGATGGATGGAATGTTCGTCAAATTTGTTATCAATGGATGTCATTATCAGTATGATTTTTGTCCAAGTTTGAAGTGTCAATGTTGTGTGTGACGTGGTCATATATACTTTTCTCACGGTGGAATTAGCATTCTATGTTGTGTCGGATCTCCTCGGAGAGACCCTCGTCGGAACCGGTTGTCTCTGATGAGTGGTTTTTTGGATGGATGGATGCTATCATTTTGTCATCAAAGATTGTTATACGAGATGTGATGACCTATTTTTTTCACTTGTTGGAATTTACAGGCTTTGTGGTGTTGCATCTCCCTGGAGTGATCGTCGACGTCGGAGCTGTTGGTCCCCGATCGTCCTCTGTTGTTCGACTACTTCCTCTACAGCCGAGGGTGAGCTAAAAATCCACCACCTCCTCATCTGCTTTTTTATGTCACTAGATTTTTCTTTTCACGTCAAGTCCTGTAACCTAGGCGTCTCCCGTCCGAAAGGATTGCATCAATAAATATGCATTCAATTGCATATTTATCACCACAACTCTTTTGGATTGTCCAGCGTTTTCCACGGATAGCCCGAGGATGTGTAGATTGGGTACGTTCTCCATGCCCTACCCCGTTCCGAGACAAGATTTCGGTGGCGCCTTCCCGTTGTTCTTCGGAGCATATTCTCTCAGCTATTTGCCGAGACGTGTATCTGGAGAACAGCGGGGAGGTGCTGCCGAAATTTTGTCTCGAAACGGGGTAGAGCATCGAGAACGTACTCAATCTAGACATCCTCGGGTGGGATTAGGACCCATGTTTACCTATTAGAGATGTTGGATTCACCGTTGAAGAAAATAAAAAATTGATGTGATTAATTCAAATGAATCCTTAATTTTGTTATGTGGCTCCCAATAAAACAAAGGATGACAGATAATCAGTGGATGTACAATGGTTTTATCCATCGGAATCGAGTAACATCAGAGTGGATCGCGAAAACCGATGTGTATTTGAAAGATATATTCCGTAGTCCAATGAGAATTATCCCACCATGCCCATGTGCGAGATGTGGCAGACGTCACCGTAAAAATCAGAAGGACATGAATGACCACCTTCGCACGCATGAATATATGGCAAACTTTGACATGCCACCGATAAACTTAGTTGAGCATGACCGTGGCAGAGAGGAGGTGATGCGATAACGCGTCGATGGTTATGAAGACGACGGGGTCAGGGACATGCTAGATGATATCATTGTTGTAGAAACGACAAATGCGACACCTTCAGAGAATGAACTGGAGGAGTCAGAGGCAATTGCAAAGGCCTTCTTGGAGGTCTTGGCCTCATCGAAGAAACCTTTTTATGAGGGTGCCAAAATATCTCAGCTGGATGCCATCTCGCAACTTATTGCAGTCAAGGCTGAGTATGGCTGTAGCCAGAAATGCTTTGAAGCATTCCTGGGAGTATGGGCTAATAGCCTCCCCGAGGGTCATCAACTGCCGAAAAGCATGTACGCTACAAAGAAAATCATGAAGGCACTCTCTATGGATTATAAGAAAATACATGTTTGTCCGAAGAATTGCCTTTTGTTTAGGCACGAGTATGCGGATGACAAGTACTGTAGGGAGTGTGGTTCGTCTCGGTACCTTGAGGTGGTCGGTGAGGATGGTGAGAAAAGGCAGCTAACCATCCCTGCTAAGGTTCTTCGGCATCTCAATTTCATACAAAGACTGCAGCGCCTTTTCATCACGGAGGAGTCTGCCAAAATGATGAAGTGACACAAGGAAGGTAAAAGGTATCATCCAAATAAAATCGTACATCCATCAGAAGGTGAAGCATGGAAGTCATTCGATGAAGAATACCCCGAGGAAGCAGCAGAGGTGGGAATGTCAGAGTTGCAATAACAAGTGATGGGGTCAATCCATATGGTATGTCGACCAATCCATACAGCTGCTGGCCCGTGTTTGTTATTCCGCTCAATCTCCCTCCAGGTGTCCTAATGCAACGCAACACCATGTTCTTGTCGCTGATTATTCCAGGGCCTGAATACCCGGGGAAGAATTTGGCAGTGTTTATGCAGCCGCTAGTGGATGATTTGCACCATTCTTCGTCATGGAAACCTTGGAAATAAAAATTTTGTTGCTTGGTTCATGGAGAAAGTAATTTTCCACATTCCCCTATTAAATACGTAGTTCAACATTTATTAGTTAACCGAACTAATGCACCCAACAATTTCAATTATACTTGTAGGGAAAATATCCGAACATATCTATGGATGATGAATTGAGATGGGTTTCCATGGGTTTTGACCCTACCGTCATGACATGTAAAAAGTATGATGTGAATGGGTATCGCTTCCATACAGAGGAGCACCAGAACAGCCGGCCTGATCCCAAAACTATAAATACCGAAGTGTACACCCCCGGTCAAAATTCAATAGACTACTACGGAAGGGTCCAAAATATATACGACATTACATTCCGCAAAGGGTGCGAAACCCTAAGTCTACCTGTGTTCAAATGTCGATGGTTCGATCCGCTGGAGGGGCAGAGACATACGCCTTCCATTGGTTTGGTCGAAGTTAAACCATCAACCATCTATGCTGGAGCTGATATCTTCATTGCAGCTACCCAAGCTACACAAGTTTATTATTTGCCTTACCCATGCCAGAAAGAGTACCTACGAGGTTGGGAAGTTGTGTTCAAGGTGTCGCCACATGGTAAGCTACCGGACCCGAACGAAGATGATTACTACAACATTAACCCCATGACATATGAGGGAGTGTTCTATCAAGAGCAACCCGATGATGATGTGGTAAGAAACGATGACGCTAGACCATTGAGCGATGATGATGTGGATCCAAACGATGACGATGCACGGAATGATGGTGAGACCATTGTTAATGAAAATGACATACTTATGCTAGAAAAGTTAAACGAAGACGCTGATGACGAGGAAGATCCTCCACCTCTATCATACAACGAAGACAATATGATTGATACTGATGATGAGACCGAGCGAGAAATCGGTTACAACAGTGATGATTTGTACGGGTTCTAGCAAACGTACGTTTCATGTCTTTTTTCCCTATGGTTTAGGAATATGCCTTTTTATGCTTATTTGTAATGTATTTATTATTATGCTTTTTCCTTCATTATTAATGTACTAATTGTTTATTCTATTTTCAATGCAGGTTCGTGGAACATGGGCAAGGGGAAGGCCGACGGCGCGGGTTTCATACGCAAGGTCGTCGGCATTGCTAGTCGGAGTGGTCGAGCATGTACTGTTACCCCCGACTACTTGAGGATGACTCCTCATAGGAAGAGAGAGGGAGAGGTGCCCCTAGAGGAGGAGGCATGGGAGGAGAGCCCATGGAGGACGAGGGGGTGGTGAGAGAGCCACTAGAGGGGGTCACGGCCAGAAACAACGCACCCTCACCGACTTAGGGGTGTTGTCTTCGAGGCCCTCCTCTAGTGAGGTACCCTCTGTCGAGGAGGAGGAGGACGAGGAGGAGGAGGTGGTTCGCGAGGAGGGGGTGACGAGGAGGAGGAGGAGGAGGAGGAGGAGGTTGGGGAGGGGGACGAGGACGAGGAGGACGAGGAGGAGGTAGGCGGGGATGATGGTGGTGGTGGGGACGCTGGTGGTGGCGGGAATGGCAACAATAAGGGATGGTTGTGTGGTAACGCAAAGGTCCCAAAGCATATTCCTACTACCGACGAGCAGAAGTGGCTCATTGAGCCAAAGGGGATAGAGTAAGTTCCACTAAATAATTTCAATCATAATTTAATTCTTTTGCTTGTCACATCCTAATATTTTCATTCTTTAAATCTTTTGCAGTAACTGGGTACATCCTGAAGGGGCCCATGTTCCCAACGGCACCATCACCGTCTTGCTGAAGGAATACTGGCCGGGGTTGTACTGTCCGGATCCAGTCAGGCACCCGGATCTTTGGGTTTTGGCTAAGACCTGGGAGCATTGGGAAGCGGCCCCCCACGCGGAGTATGTGACCCATGCTAAGGCCGTGATCACTAATTTTTGGGTGAGTTCTCTTCACAAGCACACGTCCATTCTGGTTTCATTAATGATTTAACTCATGGCTTGTTCCATTCTGGTTTCATGAATGATTGTAGAAATACTATTGAGTTCTTCCGGAGCACAAGGCCGCTGCCGACGAGATCGTGCTGCGCCAAGTGAAGAAGAAGGCCCGCTAGATGCAGTACGAGGTGCGGTTGGTGGCCATCACGCAATACTATCATGACTATCTTGGTATGAAGATGACCAAGGAAGGAGCGAAGGCGCGACACATTACCTTGGAGAGGGAAGAGTACTTGTCAGTAAGTATTAACGAATTTTCATTCCGAAGTTTGTGGTAAATTTCATCGTTTCGTGTTAGACATGCGATTATGCTTCCTATTGTGTAGGTGTGTCCAAATTGGTGTTATGGAAAATACGAGTCCTGGGCGGCATTGGTGGACCTGTGGTGTGGTCAGGATGAAGCCTGGGCGGCTACTAGCAGCAAAAACAAGGCTAACCGAGGGAAGGAGGGAGTACATGCTCAGGGAAACCCGAACCACTTTCTCCACAAGACACTTCAGGTATGACTAACCTCATTAAACAATCTTCTTCTATTTACCTTCACTTTTTTATGTATGACTAACATCTGTTTGTTGGTATAGGAGGAAAAACTCAAGCGGCCGCTCTCACACATGGAGGCGTGGGAGATCGCCCATACTCGAAGGAAGCCCAAGCCTGGGGAAGACAAGTACTACGGCAAGACCACAGAGAAGAAGAAGAACTACTCTACGGCGTATCTGAATCTACATCCTGACACACCTGACCCCATCAAGGCGCCTTTGGACGACAGGGCGGTGGTTGGCATGGGGCCGAAGGCTCATGGTTGGCAGACGGTTCTGGATGCTGTGGTCACTCCTTCTATCTCCTACACACAGCTCCGAGCTACCGACCCAAGCCTGAGACAGCGCACGCCCACGACCACTGCGCAGTCATAGTCCTCCTAGCTGAGCGGCACTCTGTAAGTATTTTTCCCTCTTATCTTTGTTGCTCACTTTATTTCCCGCATTTAGATGTTTAATGAGTTCCATCACGTCATATTGTAGGCCTACATGGAGTACACACGACAGGAGACCACGGCGTGGAGCGCGAGAGTTGCAGCCGTCCAGGACCACAGCACTCGCATGATGACGGTTAGTTTAGCCCCTTTCATTTCATTTCCATATTGACACTTTCATTTCTTCTGACATTGGTGTTTGCTTTGTCAATTAACATGCAGCTCGTGTTTGAGAGCATGAGGAATGACACGATTCCTGAAATGGAACCAGCACCACCAGCTGCAGGACCACAACCAGTGTTGCCTACCTTTGAGGAATTTCTAGCACAACAACCGGGGACAACGGTGGTTAGTACATCCCCAAACTATTCAACCAACGCTTACTGTTTATTCAACACAATATCATTCACTCAACATGTCTTTTCAAACATCCAGGGAACCGGTAGATCATCCGTTGGTGGTGGTGCCGGTGTTCACATCAATACCGAGTCACGGAGCCCGGTCACTCCAATCCACTGAGGCTAGCAGTGAAGACCTGGGATTTGGCGGACTTGGCATCGGCGACCTTGGAGGTGGACGTACTGGCGCTCCTTAGATGACTTGTGCTCTTTTTACGCTTCTTAGATGACTTGTATTTCGCTACTTATATTTCGGAGCTCCTTATGTTGTTGGTTGTGAGGATGTGATGGTGGTGGTGTTGATGACGTCCGTCTGTTTACGCTACTTATATTTATGATGCTCTTGATGGTGCTGCTATGCATTTATTTTTCATTGTATATATCCTGATATTTTGAATTGAAATGAATTTGTATGAAACAGGAAAAAGAAAAAAATCAGCACAAAACTACGCCGATGGCTAAGTCAGCATAGAGGGCGTTCAAGTTACCAGCGGCTGCCATGTGGTAAGATATGCCAACGGCTAGGCCGTCGGCGTAGCTTTTTAGCCTATGCCGACGTCCTGAGCCGTCGGCGTAGGCACGCCCCAGGAACTACCAGCGGCCGCCACGTGTCAGTGTATGCCGACGGCTATGCCGTCGACGTAGTTTCGGACCTATGCCACGGCCCCGGCCGTCGGCATAGGTATGCCACCAGGGACCATCTCCGGCCGCCACGTGGCAGTCTATGCCGACGGTAAGGCCGTCGGCATAGTGCGACACATGGCGGCCGACGATGCGACGCTCTTGACGGTAGCGTTGCCGGACGCCGTTTGCCATGGAGCTATGCCGACGGCCAGGGCCATCGGTATCGATGTACGGACACCGTCGGCATAGCATCTATGCCAACGGCTCTTCTATGCCGACGGCAACCTGGGGTATGCCGACATATATGGTGCCGACGGTGCTACGCCGACGGGGGCCGTCGGCATAGGTCTATGCCGACGGGAATCGGTGCTATGCCGACGGCTCAGGCCGTCGGCATAGGACTGTATTCTGGTAGTGTAGATGCGAAAATGTATACCTGGCTTGGTTAACCCAGCAGTGTGATTAGCCCGGCTCAACAAAAAACAAAAGAAAAGAAAATGCTTAACCCAAGCACGGCATTTACCATGGCCCGGATGTCTCCTACCTTGCGCTTGGGGGTGCTATAGAAGTCGTCTGGTAGTAATTAAATACTTTAAGCACACTGACACACACAAGATCAGACGTACAGCAGCAGGCCAAGGGCATGAACCAAACGCACACTTGGACACTGGGGGGGCGCCGGAGAACTTGATTGATATGGTGTTCACATGAGCTGTGTACCCAGGATGGCGTGGCATAGAGCATGGATTGGAGCTTTAAAAAAGGAATTATCTGGAGAATTGAAGATGGAGAGAAGGTTCGGGTTTTGCGTGACCCATGACTACCAACAGATGTATCTAGGCGACCACTGTCGGCAAGGGGAGCCTATAGACTTCCAAGTGTAGGACAATTCGTACTGGCAAATGGGTCTTGGAACGAGGAACGAGTGCGACAATATTTCTGTTGGGGAATGTTGCATAAGAAACAAAAATAATTCCTACGATCATCCAAGATCTATCTATAGAGATCAACAGCTACGAGAGGGAAAGTGGATCTACATACCCTTGTAGATCACTAAGCGGGAAGTGTTAAGAAACGCGGTTGATGTAGTCGAACATCTTTGCAATCCAATCACGATCCGTCCCGCCTTCCAATCATAGTCCGTCTCAATCTAGCGTCGAACGGACGACACCTCCATGTGTAGCACACGTACAACTCTATGACGTCTCCGCCTTATTGATCCAACAAACGAGGGTGAAGAGGTAGATGAGTTCTTTGGCAACATGACAGTGTGGTGGCGGTGGTCGTGGAGCAATATCAGTAGGGCTTCGCCAAGCGCTGCCTTAGATGCGTTTTCGGTGGAGAAACAGATCTAGGAGAGAGGGAGGGTTGCACCAATGCCATTGGGTGCGGCCGCCCTCCCTCTACCTCTCTATATATAGGAGGAGGGGGTAGGTGGGCGCAGCCTTGGCCCCTCCTCCAAGGAGGGCTGGCCGGCCAAGGTGGGGAGGAGTCCACCTCCCACAAGGGAGGTGGGCGCCCTATGGAGGACTCCTCCCTCCCCAAGCCACCTTCCCCACCTACCCTTGGGCGCATGGGACTTTTGGGTCCGTTGCCCAGCCCACTAGGGGCTGGTGCGCAACCTCTTCGGCCCATGTGACCCCCCGGGGTGGGTGGGCCCCTCCCGGTGGACCCTCGGAATCCTTTCTGCACTCCCGGTACAATACCGGAAACACTCGAAACTTTTTTTGGAACCCGAATACCACTTTCATATATATATATATATTGTTGGGGAACATCTCATGGGAAACAAAAATTGTTGGGGAACATCGCATGGGAAACAAAAATTGTTGGGGAACGTCGCATGGGAAACAAAAAATTTCCTACGCACACACAAACCTATCCATGGTGATGAGCATCTACGAGAGGGAGAGTGGATCTACGTACCCTTGTAGATCGCTAAGCGAGAAGCGTTAAGAAACGCGGTTGGTGTAGTCGAACTTCTTCGCGATCCAAATCACCGAGCGTCCCGCGATCCAATCACGAACCGTCCCGCGAACCAATCACGAACCGTCCCACGATCTCGTCACGATCCGTCCCACGATCCAATCACGAACGTCTCGTGGCCTTGATCACGATCCTTCCGATCTAGTACCGAACGGACGGCACCTCCGCGTTCAGCACACGTGCAGCTTGATGACGATCTCCACCGTCTTGATCCAGCAAGAGGGGTGGAGAGCAGAGAGAGTTCACCGGCAGCGTGACGGCGCTCCGGTGATGGTGGTGGAGCAATTCCGGCAGGGCTTTGCCTAAGCACTGCGGAACTACGATCTAGAGGAGAAACTATGCACCGGTGGAACGGGTAGCACGTGGCCAGAAATTCTGTCCAAAAACCACCCAATCCACTAGTATATATAGGAGGAGAGGAGAGGAGAGGCAGCCAAGGCCTTTGGGTCGGCCGAAATAGGAGGTGGGAGCAATCCTACTTCACCTCCAATCCTAGTTGGAGTAGGATTGCCTCCTATTGGCTGATTTTCCACTTTTTGCTTTAGGACTTTCTCTCCTGCGCCATGGGCCTTTGTGGCTGTTTTCCCAGCCCACTAAGAGCTGGTTATTATTCTCCCACAGCCCATGGACCTCTTGGGGTCGAAATACCCCTCCCGGAGGTCCCCCGGTACACTACCGGCACTCCCGGTACACTACCGATACTCCCGATACACTACCGATGAGCCCGAAACTTTTCCGGCGACCAAACTGGGACATCCTATATATGAATCTTTACCTACGGACCATTCCGGAGCTCCTCGTGACGTCCGGGATCTCATCCGGGACTCCAAACAACCTTCGGTCACCACCATACATAACTCTATACTACCGAAACATCACCGAACCTTAAGTGTGCAGACCCTGCGGGTTCGAGAACTATGTAGACATGACCGAGACACCTCTACGGCCAATAACCAATGGCGGGACCTGGATGTCCACATTGGTTCCTACATATTCTACGAAGATCTTATCGGTTGAACCTCTATGTCAAGGATTCAGTTAATCCCGTATAACGTTCCCTTTGTTCTTCGGCATGTTACTTGCCCGAGATTCGATCGTCGGTATCTCCATACCTAGTTCAATCTCGTTACCGGCAAGTCTCTTTACTCGTTCCGTAATGCAAGATCCCGCAACTAACAATTAGTCACATTGCTTGCAAGGCTTATTGTGATGTTGCATTACCGAGTGGGCCCCGAGATACCTCTCCGTCACACGGAGTAACAAATCCCAGTCTCGATCCATGCCAACTCAACAGACACCATCGGAGATACCTGCAGAGCACCTTTATAGTCACCCGGTTACGTTGTGACGTTTGATACACACAAGACACTCCTTCGATATCCGTGAGTTGCATGATCTCATGGTCATAGGAACATATACTTTGACATGCAGAAAACAGTAGCAATAAACTGACATGATCATATGCTACGTTTGTAGTTTGGGTCTTGTCCATCACATCAGTCTCCTAATGATGTGATCCCGTTATCAAATGACATCACATGTCAATGGCTAGGAAACCCTGACCATCTTTGATCAACGAGCTAGTTCACTAGAGGCATACTAGGGACATAGTGTTTGTCTATTTATCCACACATGCAATGTGTTTCCGATCACTACAGTTATAGCATGGATAATAAACGATTATCATGAACAAGGAAATATAATAATAAACACTTTATATATTGCCTCTAGGGCATATTTCCAACAGTCTCCCACTTGCACTAGAGTCAATAATCTAGTTCACATCACTATGTGATTTACATGGTAATGAATCGAACACCCATACAGTTCTGGTGTTGATCATGTTTAGCCCTTGGAAGAGGTTTAGTCAACAGGTCTGCAACATTCAGATCCGTGTGCACTTTGCAAATATTTATGTCCTTCTCCTCGATGTAGAACCGGATGGAGTTGAAGCGTCGCTTTATGTGTCTGGTCCTCTTGTGAAACCTTGGTTCCTTGGCTAGAGCAATGGCACCAGTGTTGTCACAGAACAGATTTATTGGATTCAGTGCACTAGGCACTACTCCAAGATTTGTCTTGAACTGCTTCATCCAGACACCTTCCTTCGCTGCCTCCGAGGCTGCGATGTACTCCGCTTCGCATGTAGAATCAGCTACCACGCTTTGCTTGGAACTGCACCAGCTTACCGCTCCCCCGTTAAGAATAAATACGTATCCAGTTTGCGATTTAGAATCGTCCGGATCAGTGTCAAAGCTTGCATCGACGTAACCCTTTACGACGAGCTCTTCATCACCTCCATAAACGAGAAACATGTCCTTAGTCCTGTTAAGGTACTTAAGGATATTCTTGACCGCTTGCCAGTGCTCCATTCCAGGATCACTTTGAAACCTTCCAGCCATACTTATGGCAAGGCTGACATCGGGTCTTGTGCACAGCATTGCATACATGATAGAGCCTATGGCTGAAGCATAGGGGATGACGCTCATCTTTTCTTTATCTTCTGCAGTCACTGGGCATTGAGTCTTACTCAACTTCACACCTTGCAACACAGGCAAGAACCCCTTCTTGGCCTGTTCCATTTTGAACTTCTTCAAAACTTTATCAAGGTATGTGCTCTGTGAAAGTGCTATTAAGCGTCTTGACCTATCTCTATAGATCTTAATGCCTAATATGAAAGCAGCTTCTCCTAGGTCCTTCATTGAAAAACTCTTATTCAAATATTCCTTCACGCTTTCCAGCATTTCTATATCGTTTCCGATCAGCAATATGTCATCCACATATAACACTAGAAACGCTACAGAGTTCCCACTCACTTTCTTGTAAATACAAGCTTCTCCATAAACTTGTATAAACCCAAACGCTTTGATCACCTCATCAAAGCGTTTATTCCAACTCCGAGATGCTTGCACCAGTCCATAAATGGATCGCTGGAGTTTGCAAACTTTGTCAGCATTCTCTGGATCAACAAAACCTTCGGGTTGCATCATATACAACTCTTCCTCAAGGAAACCGTTGAGGAACGCCGTTTTGACGTCCATCTACCAAATTTCATAGTCGAAATAAGCAGCTATTGCCAACATGATTCTGACAGACTTAAGCATCGCTACGGGTGAGAAAGTCTCATCGTAGTCAACTCCTTGAACTTGTGAAAAACCCTTTGCCACAAGTCGAGCTTTATAGACGATGACATTACCGTCCGCGTCCGTCTTCTTCTTATAGATCCATTTGTTCTGAATGGCCTTTAGCCCTTCAGGTAGTACTTCCAAAGTCCATACTTTGTTTTCATACATGGATCCCATCTCAGATTGCATGGCCTCTAACCATTTCTCAGAATCCGGGCCCATCACTGCTCCTCCATAGCTCGTAGGTTCATTGTTGTCCAACAACATGACCTCTAAGACAGGGTTGTCGTACCACTCGGGAGTAGTATGCGTCCTTGTCGACCTACGAGGTTCAATAGCAGCTTGATCCGGAGCTTCATGATCATCATCATTAACTTCCTCTTCTACCGTTGTAGGTTCCACAGAAACATCTTTCTGTGTTGCGCTACTCTCTGGTTGAAGTAAAGGTTCAATAACCTCATCAAGCTCTATTTTCCTCCCACTCAATTCTTTCGAGAGAAACTCTTTCTCAAGAAATGTTCCGTTCTTAGCGACAAACACTTTGCCCTCGGATCTGAGATAGAAGGTATACCCGACTGTCTCTTTCGGGTATCCTATGAAGACGCACTTTTCCGCTTTGGGTTCCAGCTTTTCAGGCTGAAGCTTTTTGACATAAGCATCACATCCCCAAACTTTAAGAAACGACAACTTCGGCTTTTTGCCAAACCACAGTTCATATGGCGTCGTCTCAACGGATTTTGATGGTGCCCTATTTAAAGTGAATGCAGCTATCTCTAATGCATAACCCCAAAACGATAGTGGCAAATCGGCAAGAGACATCATAGAACGCACCATATCCAATAAGGTCCGATTACGACGTTCAGACACACCATTACGCTGTGGTGTTCCGGGCGGTGTCAACTGTGAAACAATTCCACACTATCTTAAGTGATTGCCAAACTCATAACTCAGATATTCACCTCCTCGATCAGATCGAAGAAATTTAATCTTCTTGTTACGATGATTCTCAACTTCACTCTGAAATTGCTTGAACTTTTCAAATGTTTCAGACTTGTGCTTCGTCAAGTAAATATACCCATATCTACTCAAGTCATCAGTGAAGGTGAGAAAATAACGATAACCACCGCGCGCTTAGACATTCATTGGACCGCACACATCAGTATGTATGATTTCCAATAAGTCACTCGCCCGTTCCATTGTTCCAGAGAACGGCGTTTTGGTCATCTTGCCCATAAGGCATGGTTCACATGTGTCAAGTGATTCAAAATCAAGTGACTCCAAAAGTCCATCAGCATGGAGCTTCCTCATGCGTTTTACACCAATATGACCTAAACAGCAGTGCCACAAGAAAGTGGTACTATCATTAACTACTCTACATCTTTTGGCATCAATGTTATGAACATGTGTGTCATCTATCAAGATTCAATATGAATAAACCCCTAACATTGGGTGCATGACCATAAAAGATATTACTCATATAAATAGAACAACCTTTATTCTCTGATTTAAATGAGTAACCGTCTCGCAATAAACAAGATCCAGATATAATGTTCATGCTTAACGCAGGCACTAAATAACAATTATTTAGGTTCATCACTAATCCTGATGGTAATCGAAGAGAGAGCGTGCCGACGGCGATCACATCAACCTTGGAACCATTTCCCACGCGCATCGTCACTTCGTCCTTTGCCAGTCTTCGTTTATTCTGTAGTTCCTGTTTTGAGTTGCAAATGTGAGCAACCGAACCGGTATCAAATACCCAGGCACTACTACGAGAACTAGTAAGGTACACATCAATAACATGTATATCATATATACCTTGTTTGTCGTTAGCCGCCTTCTTGCCAGCCAGGTACTTGGGGCAGTTCCGCTTCCAGTGACCAGTTCCTTTGCAATGAAAGCACTCAGTTTCTGGCTTAGGTCCATGCTTAGGCTTCTTTGTAGGAGTAGCAACTGCTTTGCCATCCTTCTTGGTTTTACCCTTCTTGCCTTTGCCTTTGCCGTTTTTCTTGAAACTAGTGGTTTTATTGACCATCAACACTTGATGTTCTTTCTAGATTTCAGACTTAGCGACTTTCAGCATCGCAAACAGCTCGGCGACTGACTTGTTCATCCCGTGCATGTTATAGTTCATCACAAAGCTCTTGTAACTAGGTGGCAGCGATTGAAGAACTCTATCAGTGATCGCCTCCGGCGGAAGGGTAATTCCCAACTCCGCTAGACGGTTTGAGTACCCAGACATTCTGAGTATGTGCTCACTAATAGACCCGTTCTCCTCCATCTTGCAAGCATAGAATTTATCGGAGGTCTCATACCTCTCGATCCGGGCATTCTTCTGAAAGATAAACTTCAACTCCTGGAACATCTCATATGCTCCATGACATTCAAAACGTCTTTGAAGTCCCGGTTCTAAGCCATACAATATTGCACACTAAACTATTGAGTAGTCTCCAGCACGAGCCTCCCAAGCATTCTTAACGTCTTCGGAGGTCATGTCTTCTGGCTGGTCACCAAGCGGTGCATCAAGGACATATGACTTCTGGGAAGCCGTGAGGATAATCCTCAGATTATGGGCCCAGTCAACAAAGTTACTTCCATCATCTTTCAATTTAGCTTTCTCTAGGAACGCATGAAAATTCAGGGGTGCTACTGCGCGAGCCATTGATCTACAACATAAATATGCAAAGGTTACTTAGACTATTGTTCAAGATAATGAGTTTAGTTAATCAAATTACTAAAGCTCCCACTCAAATTGACATCCCTCAGGTCATCTGAGTGTCACATGATCCAAATTCACCAACTCAAGTCCGATCATCACGTGAGTTAAGGTGGCTTCAATGGTGAACATCATTATGTTGATCATATCTACTATATGACTCATGTTAGACCTTTCGGTCTCTTGTGTTCCGAGGCCATGTTTGTACATGCTAGGCTTGTCAAGTTTAACCCGAGTGTTCTGCACGTGCAAATCTGGCTTGCACCTGTTGTATGTGAACGTAGAGTCTATCACACCCGATCATCACGTGGTGTCTCGACACGACGAACTTTCGCAACGGTGCACACTCGGGGAGAACACAGTTCATCTTGAAATTTAAGTGAGGGATCACCTTATAATGCTACCGTCGTACTAAGCAAAACAAGGTGCATAAAAGGATTAACATCTCATGCAATTCATAAGTGACATGATATGGCTATCAACTTGTGTTTAAGATCTCCATCTTCGAAACACCGGCATGATCTCCATCGTCACCGGCATGACACCATGATCTCCATCATCTTGATCTCCATCAACGTGTCGCCATCGGGGTTGTCACGCCCTGCATGCTTCTACTACTATTGCTACCGTAGCGATAAAGTAAAGCATTACATAGCGCTTAATGATTGACACGCAGGTCATACAATAATTAAAGACAACCCTATGGCTCCTGCCGGTTGCCGAAATCACCGACATGCAAGTCATGATAATCTATACATCACATGATCATCTCATACATCACATATATCTCATCATGTAATTGGCCATATCATATCACAACATACCCTGCAAAAACAAGTTAGACGTCCTCTAATTGTTGTTGCATGTTTTACGTGGCTGCTACGGGAATCTAGCAAGAATGATTCTCACCTACGTATAAACCACAACGGTGATACATAGATTGCTTTTCAACCTTCTCAAGGACCGCCTTTGTCGGATCCGATCCAACTAAAGTGAGAGAAACTGTCACCCGCAAGCCATCTAAGCAACAAGTTGCGTAGAGGGAACCGGTCTCTCGTAAGCGTACGAGTAATGTTGGTCCGGGCCGCTTCATCTCACAATCCCGCTGAACCAAAATCCAACCAAGGGAGGAAACAATCTAAGCATCAACGCCCACAAACCTTTTGTGTTCTACTCGAGATCTCATCGAACCATCAACCTAGCTCATGATGCCACTGTTGGGGAACGTCGCATGGGAAACAAAAAAATTCCTGCGCACACGCAAACCTATCCATGGTGATGAGCATCTACGAGAGGGAGAGTGGATCTACGTACCCTTGTAGATCGCTAAGCGGGAAGCGTTAAGAAACGCGGTTGGTGTAGTCGAACTTCTTCGCAATCCAAATCACCGAGCGTCCCGCGATCCAATCACGAACCGTCCCGTGAACCAATCACGAACCGTCCCACGATCTCGTCACGATCCGTCCCACGATCCAATCACGAACGTCTCGTGGCCTTGATCACGATCCTTCCGATCTAGTACCGAACGGACGGCACCTCCGCGTTCAGCACACGTGCAGCTTGATGACGATCTCCACCGTCTTGATCCAGCAAGAGGGGTGGAGAGGAGAGAGAGTTCACCGGCAGCGTGACGGCGCTCCGATGATGGTGGTGGAGCAATTCCGGCAGGGCTTCGCCTAAGCACTGCGGAACTACGATCTAGAGGAGAAACTATGCACCGGTGGAACGGGTAGCACGTGGCCGGAAATTCTGTCCAAAAACCACCCAATCCACTAGTATATATAGGAGGAGAGGAGAGGAGAGGCAGCCAAGGCCTTTGGGTCGGCCGAAATAGGAGGTGGGAGCAATCCTACTTCACCTCCAATCCTAGTTGGAGTAGGATTGCCTCCTATTGGCTGATTTTCCACTTTTTGCTTTAGGACTTTCTCTCCTGCGCCATGGGCCTTTGTGGATGTTTTCCCAGCCCACTAAGGGCTGGTTATTATTCTCCCACAGCCCATGGACCTCTTGGGGTCGAAATACCCCTCCCGGAGGTCCCCCGGTACACTACCGGCACTCCCGGTACACTACCGATACTCCCGGTACACTACCGATGAGCCCGAAACTTTTCCGGCGACCAAACTGGGACATCCTATATATGAATCTTTACCTCCGGACCATTCCGGAGATCCTCGTGATGTCTGGGATCTCATCCGGGACTCCGAACAACCTTCGGTCACCACCATACATAACTCTATACTACCGAAACGTCACCGAACCTTAAGTGTGCAGACCCTGCGGGTTCAAGAACTATGTAGACATGACCGAGACACCTCTACGGCCAATAACCAATGGCGGGACCTGGATGTCCACATTGGTTCCTACATATTCTACGAAGATCTTATCGGTTGAACCTCTATGTCAAGGATTCAGTTAATCCCGTATAACGTTCCCTTTGTTCTTCGGCATGTTACTTGCCCGAGATTCGATCGTCGGTATCTCTATACCTAGTTCAATCTCGTTACCGGCAAGTCTCTTTACTCGTTTCGTAATGCAAGATCTCGCAACTAACAATTAGTCACATTTCTTGCAAGGCTTATTGTGATGTTGCATTACCGAGTGGGCCCCGAGATACCTCTCCGTCACATGGAGTAACAAATCCCAGTCTCGATCCATGCCAACTCAACAGACACCATCGGAGATACCTTTAGAGCACCTTTATAGTCACCCAGTTACGTTGCGACGTTTGATACACACAAGGCACTCCTTCGATATCCGTGAGTTGCATGATCTCATGGTCATAGGAACATATACTTTGACATGCAGAAAACAGTAGCAATAAACTGACATGATCATATGCTACATTTGTAGTTTGGGTCTTGTCCATCACATCAGTCTCCTAATGATGTGATCCCGTTATCAAATGACATCACATGTCAATGGCTAGGAAACCCTGACCATCTTTGATCAACGAGCTAGTTCACTAGAGGCATACTAGGGACATAGTGTTTGTCTATTTATCCACACATGCAATGTGTTTCCGATCGCTACAGTTATAGCATGGATAATAAACGATTATCATGAACAAGGAAATATAATAATAAACACTGTATATATTGCCTCTAGGGCATATTTCCAGCAAAAAAATTACTGCGTTCACGCAAGACCTATCCATGGTGATGAGCATCTACGAGAGGGAGAGTGGATCTACATACCCTTATAGATCGCTAAGCGGGAAGCGTTAAGAAACGCGGTTGGTGTAGTCGAACGTCTTCGCGATCCAAATCGCCGAGCGTCCCGCGATCTCATCACGATCTGTCCCGCGATCCAATCACAATCCATCCCGCGAACTTATCACGATCCGTCCCGTGAACTCATCACGATCCGTCCCGCGAACTCATCACGATCCGTCTCGTGAACTCATCATGATCCGTCCCGCGAACTCATCACGATCCGTCTCGCGATCTTGATCACGGTCCTTCCGATCTAGCGCCGAACGGACGGCACCTCCGCGTTCAGCACACGTACGGCTTGATGATGATCTTCGCCGTCTTGAACCAACAAGAGGGAGAGGAGAGGTAGAAGAGTTCTCTGGCAGCAAGACGGCGCTCCGGCGATGGTGGTGGAGCTATTCTGGCAGGGCTTCGCCTAAGCACTGCAGAAATCAGATCTAGAGGAGAAACTATGCACTGGAGGAATGGGCAGCACGTGGCTGAAAACTCTGTGCCAAAACCCTAAAATCCTCTAGTATATATAGGAGGAGAGGAGGAGGAGGCTTGGCTGCCAAAAAGCCAGCCCTTGGGTCGGCCGAAGTGGGGAGGAGAGGAGGACTCCTCCTCCAATCCTAGTAGGACTAGGATTCCTCCTTTTTTTGGCCTTTTTCCACCTTTTTCCCTTTGGGCTTTTTCTCCCAGCTGCATGGGCCTTGTGTGGGACTTCCACCAGCCCATAAAAGGCTGGTATTTACTCTCCCACAGTCCATGAAGCCTCTTCGGTCGAAATACCCCTCCCGGTGGTCTCCCAGTACACTACCGGCACTCCCGGTACATTACCGATTAGCCCAAAACTTTTTCGGCGACCAAATGGGACTTCCTATATATCAATATTTACCTACGGACCATTCCGGAGCTCCTCGTGACGTCCGGGATCTTATCTGGGACTCAGAACAACCTTCGGTCACCACCATACATAACTCTATACTATCGAAACGTAACCGAACCTTAAGTGTACAGACCCTGAAGGTTCGAGAACTATGTAGACATGACCGAGACACCTCTATGGGAAATAACCAATAGCGGGACCTGGATGCCCATATTGGTTCCTACATATTCTATGAAGATCTTTATCGGTCGAACCTTTATGTCAAGGATTCAGTTAATCCCGTATGATGTTCCCTTTGTTCTTCGGTCTGTTACTTGCCCGAGATTCGATCGTCGGTATCTCCATACCTAGTTCAAACTCGTTACCGGCAAGCCTCTTTACTTGTTCTGTAATACAATATCCCGTGACTAACACTTAGTCACATTGCTTGCAAGGCTTGTTGTGATGTTGTATTACCGAGTGGGCCCTGAGATACCTCTCCGTCACACGGAGTAACAAATCCCAGTCTTGATCCATGCCAACCCAACAGACACCCTCGGAGATACCTGTAGAGTACCTTTATAGTCACCCAGTTACGTTGCAACGTTTGATACACACAAGGCACTCCTCCGGTGTTAGTGAGTTGCATGATCTCATGGTCATAGGAACAGATACTTGACATGCAGAAAACGATAGCATTAAACTGACACGATCATATGCTATGTTTGTAGTTTGGGTCTTGTCCATCCCATCATTCTTCTAATGATGTGATCCCTTTATAATATGACATCTCATGTCAATGGCTAGGAAACCTTAACCATCTTTGACCAACGAGCTAGTCTATTAGAGGCATACTAGGGACCTGGTTTGTCTATGTATCCACACATGCATCTAAGTCTCCGATCAATACAATTGTAGCATGGATAATAAACGATTATCATGAACAAGGAAATATGATAATAACTAATTTATTATTGCCTCTAGGGCATATTTCCAATAGTCTCCCACTTGCACTAGAGTCAATAATCTAGTTCACATCACCATGTGATTTGCATTGTTATGAATCTAACACCCAATGAGTTCTGGGGCTCGATCATGCTTTGCATGTGAGAGAGGTCTTATAGTCAACGGGTCTGCGACATTCAGATTCGTGTGTACTTTGCAAATTTCTATGTCAAACCATAAACACTGCTACCACACTCCACTTGGTACCATTCCAAATGGCTGCCCCACTATATGTATCCAGATTGCTACTACGAGTCATCCGTATTGGTTTTAAAGCTTGCATCGACGTGACTCTTTACGACGAACTCTTTATCACCTCCATAATCGAGAAACATCTCCTTAGTCTTTTAGTGACTAAGGATAATCTTGACCGTTGTCCAGTGCTCCATTCCAGGATCACTTTGAAACCTTCCAGCCATACTTATGGCAAGGCTGACATCGGGTCTTGTGCACAACAGCATACATGATTGAGCCTATGGCTGAAGCATAGGGGATGACACTCATATTTTCTCTATCTTCTGCAGTCATTGGGCATTGAGTCTTACTCAACTTCATACCTTACAAATCAGGTGAGAACTCTTTCTCTGACTGATCCATTTTGAATTCTTTCAAAAACTTTGTCAATGTATGTTCTCATTGAAAAGTCTCATCAAGCTTCTTGATATATCTCTATAGATCTTGATGCTCAACAATTAGGTAGCTTTATCCAGGTCTTCCTTTGAAAAACTCTTTTCAAACAACCCTTTATGCTTTCCAGAAATTCTATATCATTTCCGATCAACAATATGTCAACCACATATGCTCATCAGAAACTCTATAGTGCTCCCACTCACTTTATTGTAAATACAAGTTTCTCGTAAACTTTGTATAGACTCAAAAACTTTAATCACCTCATCAAAGTGTATATTCCAACTCCGAGATGCTTGCTTCAGTTCATAGAAGGATCACTAAAGCTTGCACACCTTTTAGCATCCTTAGGACTGACAAAACCTTCTGGTTGTATCACATACAACCTTTCCTCAAGAAAGGAAACAATGTTTTGGCATCCATCTGCCAGATTTCATAATTGAAAAATGCAACAACTGCTAACATAATTCTAACAGACTTTAGCATTGCTACGAGTGAGAAAGTCTCATTGCAGTCAACTCCTTGAACTTGCCGGAAACTTCTTTGCGGCAAGTCGAGCTTTATAAATGGTGACATTCACCATCAGCGTCTGTCTTCATTTTAAAGATCCATTTGTACTCAACGACCTGCCGTCCAACAAGTAAGTCTACCAAAGTCTATATTTGGTTTTGATATATGGATCCTTTCTCGGATTTCATGGCCTCTAACCATTTGTCGGAATCCGGGCCCATCACCGCTTCTCCACAGCTCGTAGGTTCATCGTTGTCCAACAACATGACCTCCAAGACAGGGTTGTCGTACCGCTCAGGAGCAATACACATCCTTGTCGACCTACAAGGTTCGATAGTAACTTGATCCGAAGCTTCATGATCATCATCATTAACTTCCTCTTCAATTAACATAGGCTTCACAGGAACATCTTCCTGCGTTGCGCTACTCTCTGGTTCAACAAAGGTTCAACAACCTCATCAAGTTCTATCTTCCTCCCACACAATTCTTTCGAGAGAAACTCTTTCTCGAGAAAGGACCCATTTTAGCAACAAACACTTTTATGCTCGGATCTGAGATAGAAGGTTTACCCAACTGTTCTTAGGGTATTCTATGAAGATGCATTTGCTCGCTTTGGGTTCGAGCTCATTAGGTGAAAACCTTTTTCACATAAGCATCGTAGCCCCAAACACTAAGAAATGACAGCTTAGGTTTCTATCAAACCATAATTCATACGGTGTCATCTCAACAGATTTAGATGGTGCCCTATTTATAGTGAATGTAGTTGTCTCTAATGCACAACCCCAAAATTATAGTAGCAAAACGATAAGAGACATCATAACATGCACCATATCCAATAGAGAACGACTATGACGTTCGGACATACCACCACACTATGGTGTTCCAGGTGGCGTGTGTTGTGAAACAACTTTCACATTGTCTAAAGTTGTATGCCAAACTCGTAACTCAGATATTCACCTCCACGATCATATCGTAGATATTTTTATCTTCTTGTCACGATGATCTTAAACTTCACTCTAAATTTGCTTGAACTTTTCAAATGATTCAAACTTGTGTTTATTAAGTAAACATACACTATATCTACCCAAATCATCAGTGAAGGTAAGAAAATAATGATATCCATCGCACGCTACAAGACTCGTTGGATTGCATACATCAACATGTATCATTTCCAATAAATCACTTGCCCGCTTCGTCAAACCAGAAAACGGGGTCCTTAGGCATCTTTGACCAAGAGTCATGGTTCACATGTCTCAATCGATTCGAAATCGAAAGAGTCCAAAGATCCATCAGCATGGAGTTTCTTCATGCGTTTTATACCAATATGACATTTAGCGGCAGTGCCACAAGTATGTGGTACTATCATTCTTAACTTTGCATCTTTTGGCATCAATGTTATGAACATATGTATTACTACGATCAAGATTCAACAAACCATTCTCACTGGGTGCATGACCATTGAAGGTATTATTCATGTAAACAGAATAACCATTATTCTCTAACTTTAAATGAATAACTGTGTTGCAATAAACACGATCTAATCACGTTCATGCTCAATGCAAAACACCAAATAACACTTATTTAGGTTTGTTACTAATCCCGAAGGTAGAGAGAGCATGCGATGTCGATCACATCAACCTTGGAAACACTTTCAACACACATCATCACCTCACCCTTAGCTAGTTCTCCGTTTATTTCGTAGCTTTTATTTCGAGTTACTAACATTTAGCAACCGAACCGGTATCCAATACCCAGGTGCTACTAAGAGTACTAGCAAGGTACACATCAATAACACGTATATCAAATATACTTCTGTTGACGTTGCCAGCCTTCTTATCTACCAAGTATCTAGGGTTGTTCCGCTTCAGCGACCGCTCTCCTCATAATCCAAGCACTTAGTCTCGGGTTTGAGTTCAACTTTGGGTTGCTTCACTGGAGCAGCAACTGACTTTCCATCCATGAAGTTTCCCTCATTGCCCTTTCCCTTCTCGAAACCAGTGGTTTTAATAACCATCAACACTTGATGCTCCTTCTTGATTTCTACCTTCGCGGTGTCAAACATCGCGAACAGCTCAAGGATCATTATTTCTATCCCTGGCGTTTTATAGTTCATCACCAAGTTCTAGTAGCTTAGTGACAGTGACTTGGAGAACTATATCAATCACTATCTTATGTGGAATATCAACTCCCACTCGATTCAAGCGATTGTAGCACCCAGACAATCTAAGTACATTCTCAATGATTGAGCTATTCTCCTTCATCTTGCAGGCAAAGAATCTCGTTGGAGATCTCATATCATGCAACATGGGCACGAGACTGAGATCCTAATTTCAGCTCTTAGAACATCTCATATGTTTTGTGACGTTCAAAACGTTTTGGAGCCCCAATTCTAAGCCGCAATGCATGATGCACTAATCTATCAAGTAGTCATCAGAACGTGACTGTCGGATGTTCACAACATCTACAAACCATGCTAGAGGGGTTGGCGCACCAAGCGGTGCATTAAGAACATAAGCCTTCTGTGCAGCAATGAGGACAATCCTCAGATGACGGACCCAGTCCGCAATATTTCTACCAACATATCTCAACTCTATTTTTCTAGGAACATATAAAAAATTCAAGGGAGCTACAGCGCGAGCAAGTAAACTACAACATAATTTGCACAAACACTATTGACTATGTTCATGATAATGAGTTCAATTAATCATATTACTTAAGAACTCCCACTCAAATTGACATCCCTCCAGTCATTCGAGTGATACATGATCCAAATTCACCAACTCAACTCCGATTATCACGTGAGTTGAGGTGGTTTCAATGGTGAACATCATCATGTTGATCATATCTACTATATGACTCATGTTTGACCTTTCGGTCTCTTGTGTTCCGAGGCCATGTCTGTACATGCTAGGCTCATCAAGTTTAACCCGAGTGTTCTGCATGTGCAACACTGGCTTGCACCCGTTGTATGTGAACGTAGAGTCTATCACACCCGATCATCATGTAGTGTCTCGACACGAAGAACTTTTGCAACGGTGCACACTCGGGGAGAACACAATTTATCTTGAAATTAATTGAGGGATCACCTTATAATGCTACCGTCGTCCTAAGCAAAACAAGGTGCATAATAGGATTAACATCACATGCAAATCATAAGTGACATGATATGGCCATGAACTTGTGCTTTTGATCTCCATCATGAAAGCACCGGCATGATCTCCATCGTCACCGGCATGACACTATGATCTCCATCATCTTGATCTCCATCAACGTGTCGCCATCGGGGTTGTCACGCCCACCATGCTTCTACTACTACTGCTACCGTTTAGTGATAAAGTAAAGCATTACATTGCGCTTAATGATTGACACGCAGGTCATACAATAATTAAAGACAACCCTATGGCTCTTGCCGGTTGCCGTACTCATCGACATGCAAGTCGTGATATTCTATACAACACATGATCATCTCATACATCACATATATCACATCATATAATTGGCCATATCACATCATGTAATTGGCCATATCACATCACAACATACCCTGCAAAAACAAGTTAGACGTCCTCTAATTGTTGTTGCATCTTTTACGTGGCTGCTATGGGTATCTAGCAAGAACAATTCTCACCTATGCATAAACCACAACGGTGATACACTAGTTGCTTTTCAACCTTCTCAAGGACCGCCTTTGTCGAATCCGATCCAACTAAAGTGAGAGAAACTGGCACTCGCAAGCCATCTATGCAACAAGTTGCGTTTGAGGGAACCGGTCTCTCGTAAGCGTACGAGTAATGTTGGTCTGGGCCGCTTCATCTCACAATACCGCTGAACCAAAACACGACCAAGGGAGGAAGCAATCTAAGCATCAACGCCCACAAAATCTTTGTGTCCTACTTGAGATCTCATCTACACATAAACCTAGCTCATGATGCCACTGTTGGGGAACGTCGCATGGGAAACAAAAAATTTCCTGCGTTCACGCAAGACCTATCCATGGTGATGAGCATCTATGAGAGGGAGAGTGGATCTACATACCCTTGTAGATCGCTAAGAGGGAAGCATTAAGAAACGCGGTCGGTGTAGTCGAACGTCTTCGCGATCCAAATCGCCGAGCGTCCCGCAATCTCATCACGATCCGTCCCGCGATCCAATCACGATCCATCCGGCGAACTCATCACGATCCGTCCCGTGAACTCATCACGATCCGTCCCGCGAACTCATCACGATCTGTCCCGTGAACTCATCACGATCCGTCCCGCGAACTCATCACGATCCGTCCCGTGAACTCATGACGATCCGTCTCGCGATCTTGACCATGGTCCTTCCGATCTAGCGCCGAACGGACGACACATCCGCGTTCAGCACACGTACGGCTTGATGACGATCTCCACCGTCTTGATCCAGCAAGAGGGAGCGGAGAGGTAGAAGAGTTCTCCGGCAGCACGACGGCACTCCGGCGATGGTGGTGGAGCTATTCCGGCAGGGCTTCGCCTAAGCACTGCAGAAATCCGATCTAGAGGAGAAACTATGCACTGGAGGAACGGGCAACACGTGGCTGAAAATTCTATGCCAAAACCCTAAAATCCTCTAGTATATATAGGAGGAGAGGAGGAGGAGGCTTGGCTGCCAAAAATCCAGCCCTTGGGTCGGCCGAAGTGGGGAGGAGAGGAGGACTCCTCCTCCAATCCTAGTAGGACTAGGATTCCTCCTCTTTTTTTGGCTTTTTCCACCTTTTTCCCTTTGGGCTTTTTCTCCCAGATGCATGGGCCTTGTGTGGGACTTCCACCATCCAAAAAAGGCTGGTATTTACTCTCCCACAACCCATGAAGCCTCTTGGGTCGAAACAACCCTCCCGGTGGTCTCCCGGTATACTACCGGCACTCCCGGTACATTACCGATTAGCCCGAAACTTTTGCGGCGACCAAAATGGGACTTCCTATATATCAATATTTACCTCCGGACCATTCCGGAGCTCCTCGTGACGTCCAGGATCTCATCCGGGACTCTGAAAAACCTTCGGTCACCACCATACATAACTTTATACTACCAAAACGTCACCGAACCTTAAGTGTGCAGACCCTGCGGGTTCGAGAACTATGTAGACATGACCGAGACACCTCTACGGTCAATAACCAATAGTGGGACATGGATGCCCATATTGGTTCCTACATATTCTACAAAGATATTTATCGGTCGAACCTTTATGTCAAGGATTCAGTTAATCTCATATAATGTTCCCTTTGTTCTTCGGTATGTTACTTGCCCGAGATTCGATCGTCGGTATCTTCATACCTAGTTCAACCTCATTACCGGCAAGCCTCTTTACTCGTTCCGTAATACAATATCCCGTGACTAACACTTAGTCACATTTCTTGCAAGGCTTGTTGTGATGTTGTATTACCGACATTATTATTGCCTCTAGGGCAAATTTCCAACAATATAATAATAGCCACATTATTATTGCCTCTAGAGCATATTTCCAACAATCCCCCACTTGCACTAGTCAATGGGTGTGTAATATTCAGATCCGTGTGTACTTTGCAAATGTTTATGTCCTCCTTGATGTAATCGCGGATGGAATTGAAACAACGCTTTATGTGTCTGGTCCTTTTGTGAAACGTGGGCTCCTTGGCTAGAGCAATGGCACTAGTGTTCTCATAGAAGAGGGTCATTCGGTCTAGTGCACTGTGCACAACTCCGAGATCTGGCATGAACTGCTTCATCCAGACACCTTCCTTCGCTGCTTCCGAAGCAGCTATGTACTCCACTTCACATATAGAATTTGCTACCACGCTTTGCTTGGAACTGCACCAGCTTATCGCTCCATCATTCAAAAAAATACGTATCCGGTTTGAGACTTAGAGTCATCCAGATCTCTGTCAAATCTTTTATTGACGTAATCCTTTATGATGAGCTCTTGATCACCTCCATAAAAGAGAAACATGTCCTTAGTCCTTTTCAAGTACTTAAGGATATTCTTGACCGTTGTCCAGTGTTCCATTCCTGGATCACTTTGAAACCTCCTTGCCATACTTATGGTGAGGCTGACAACTGGTCTTGTGCACAACATCCCATACATGATATAGTCTATGGCTGAAGCATAGGGGATGACCCTCATCTTTTCTCTATCCACTGTAGTCGCTGGGCATTGAGACTTACTCAACTTCACACCTTGTAAGACAGGCAAGAACCCTTTCTTGGACTGATCCATTTTGAACTTCTTTAAAAACATTATTAAGATATGTGCTTTGTGAAAGTCCTATTAAGCGTCTTGATCTATATTTATAGATCTTGATGCCCAATATGTAAGCAGCTTGTTGGAGGTCTTTGATTTAAAAACTCTTGTTCAAATATATCTTCATGCTTTCTAAAAGTTCTATATTGTTTCCAATCAGCAATATGTCATCCAAATATAATATTAGAAATTCTATAGAGCTCCCACTCACTTTCTTGTAAATGCAAGCTTCTCCAGAAACTTGTATATACCCAAACGCTTTGATCACTTCATCAAAGCAAAGATTCCAACTCCGAGATGCCTGCACGAGTCCATAAATGGATCGCTGGAGCTTGCACACTTTGTCAGCATTTTTAGGATCGACAAAACCTTCTGGTTGCATCATATACAACTCTTCCTTAAGGAAACCATTAAGGAACAATGTTTTGACACAGATCTCATAATCGAAAAATGCAGCTATTGCTAACATGATCCTGACGGACTTAAGCGCCGCTATGGGAGAGAAAGTTTTGCCGTAGTCAACTCCTTGAACTTGTGAAAACCCTTTTGCAACAAGTCGAGCTTTATACACCATGACATTATCGTCCGCATCCGTCTTTTTTTGTATGGCCTGAAGATCAAATGGTAAGTCCTCCAAAGTCTACACTTTGTTCTCATACATGGATCATATCTTGGATTACATGGCCTCTAGCCATTTGTTGTAATTTGGGCCCACCATCGCTTCTTCATAGCTCATAGGTTCACTGTTGTCCAACATCATGACCTCTAAGACATGATTGTCGTACCACTCAGGGATGACACGAGTCCTTGTCGACCTACAAGGTTCGGTAGTCACTTGATCCGAAGCTTCATGATCATCATCATTTGCTTCCTCTTCACTTGGTGTAGGCGCTACAGAAACATCTTTCTGCATCGAGATACTATCCAACTGAAGTGACGGTTCAACAACATTATCAAGTTCTACTTTCCTCCCACTCAATTCTTTTAAGAGAAACTCTTTCTATAGAAAGGACCCATTTTTTGCAACAAACACTTTGCCCTCAGATCTGAGATAGAAGGTATACCCAGCTATTTCCTTAGGGTATCCTATGAAGACGCACTTGTCCTCTTTGGGTTCGAGCTTATCAGGTTGGAGCCTTTTCACATAAGCGTCTCAGCCCCAAACTTTAAGAAACAACAGCTTAGGTTTCTTGCCAAACCATAATGCATATGGTGTCATCTCAACAGACTTTGATGGTGCCCTATTTAAAGTCCATGCGACTATCTCTAATGCATAACCCCAAAATGATAGTGGCAGATCAGTGAGAGACATCATAGATCACACCATATCCAATAGAGTATGATTTCGACGCTCGGACACACCATTACATTGTGGTATTCCAAGTGGTGTAAGTTGTGAAATGATTCCACATTGTTTGAAATGCATGCCAAACTCATAACTCGAATATTCTCCACCATGATGAGGTCATAGAAATTTAATCTTCTTGTTACGATGATTCTCTACTTCACTCTAAAATTGCTTGAACTTTTCAAATGTTTCAGACTTGTGTTTCATTAAGTAAACATACCCAATTCTACTCAAATCATTACTGAAGGTCATAAAATAACGATATCCACTGCGCGCCTCCACACTCATCGGACCACACACATCAGTATGTATGATTTCTAACAAGTCACTTGCCCGTTCCATTGTACCGGAGAACGAGGTTTTAGTCATCTTTCCTAAGAGGCATGGTTTGCATGTATCAAGCGATTCAAAATCGAGTGATTCCAAAAGTCCATCAGCATGGAGCTTCTTCATGCATTTTACACCAATATGACCCAAGCGACAGTGCCACAAGAAAGTGGTACTATCATTATTAACTTTGCATCTTTTGGCATCAATTTTATAAGGGATTTTTATTTTTGTGCCCCTGGTTCCTTAGCTCTACTCATTCATCCCCACGTCCTTAAATTTTGCTCACTTTTCCCCACTCCCTAGCCCAAAACCCTCACCAAAGGTCACAACGGAGGATGCCGTCGGGTCAATGGTTTGACCATTAACTCTAACGATTGGGGCCGCGCTGAGTCCGTCCCGCCCCATTTCCAGCCACACGGATGTCGAACAAACGTGCACATTCTTTCTCCTCATCCGCCTCGGGGACGCGTGGCAGCCTTCCAACTACCCCCACAACCAAAAGTAAATGCGCACACGCGGCGTGTCTCGATCGTCAGCCACCCATGTACGGGTCGTCATCCTTCTTTAAATGGAAACCAGCCAATCCACAACACCTTCCATCCTTCCAGAGTAGTGCCTTCCCCCTCCACTCCAGTAGGATAAAAACCCTAATCCACTGGCGATAAAACCAAACCCTAGCCAGTAGCCACCATGAGCATCTTCTCAGGGGATGGCTCGAGCTCCGGCAAGAAGAAGGGAAAGGCCCCCACCGTCCCTTGGCGTGTGCTACCCCCTCCATCCTCTTCCCATCTGCCTCGACAGTGGATTAGCGTCCAAGTGCACTAGGTGAGGTGGCGCTGGGAGCACACCACCCCTCTCCCCTACACCGACATGATCCTGCCACGCTATAGGCACTTGGATCCAGAAAGGATCCTAGTGCTGGCGGTTCCACGATCGGCACGGGCGCATGCGGAGGAGGTGAGGCACCGACGGCAGCAGCTCACGCTCGAGCAGCGGCTCGATCCGGCCTATGCTGCAAACACTCCCAATTGAGAGGCCTGGTTTGCGTTTGAGCACGCGGAGCTGCGCCGGTGTGGCGTCCTCGATGTGCGGGCTTGCACCTAGCCGCCCCTCATCTGTGCGATGAGGACCAGGAGGCGAAGGCCGCATACCAGGAGGTGTTGGCGCTGGCAGCTGTCCTCCACGAAAGCGAGGAGGAAGAGCGGTGCAAGGAGGAGGAGGAGGAGGAAGCTTACCAGGCACAAATGGCGGAAGCCATTGCGCTCTCCGTTGCCGGTGATAGCGTTGTGCCGCCGCTGGCACCGCCGTCCCCTGCCAGGCTCGAGCAGGCGTCGACTGCCCTCACGCCCACGAGTACGTGTGGGAGGGGGTGGTGCAGGAATGGGTGAGCGCGCCACCCATATGGATGCTGGCGATGCCGAAACAGGAGCGGGACTACCTAGAGTTCTGGCGACAACGACACCTACGGACAAAGCGTCTCGAGGGTCAGCGGCTCGAGGAGTTGGAGAAGGACGCTAAGGCAGAGGAGGAGGAGCATCGTGCTGAAGCGCATGCAGCGACGGTGCAGCCACCGGCGGACGACGTTGCCACCGCCTGGGAGACGTCGTTCCCCTGGGCTGGCCCGACGCCGACCCTCATCGACCTCACCGGCCCCGACGACGATGAGGAGGAGGATACCTAGGGGGCAGCGCACCTCCTTGTTTTCATTTTTAGTTTTAATGTTTTTTGTTAATGCCTGTCAGACTTGTGAACTCTCGCCGGCCTTTGTGGCCGCCGTTAAGGTATAATTAAAGTTAATGCACGTTGATGTGATTTGATATGATGTTTCAATTGTGATGTGATGTTTGAATTTTGAATGACATTTGAATTATAAGCAACATTTGTGTTAGTGTTAGCCTAAACCCTAAACCCTAAACCTCTGTGATTGCAATGATCATGTTAGCCTAGGTTGCAATGATCTAACAACAAATAAAACAAAAATACAAACAAATGATCATGTTAGCCTATGTTGGTGAGCTTCGAAAAGTTAGGGTAAACATGCCATTTTGAATATAAATCATTATAAAAACAGTTTAAAATTTCAATAATAAAAATATAAGTTCAAATCCTTCTAAATCACACTAAAATGAATCTATGGTGATTTTAAAAAAAAAATCATAGATCCAAACCCACTATCACTCTCTTCTTGGACTCTCCAATCTCATACGTGATAGATCATTTGTGTGAAGGAGTTTTCATGGAAATATCGATAAACCAAGTTTATTATTTTTTGTCATAACCATGTCACATACAACCGCATTGTGCGCAGGTCTTCCATTTTTTTTTGAATTTGTTCTTCTCATTTGAACTTGGAGATGGTAGCTTACCTCAAAAGAATATTTTCCATAAAAATATCCCTAAACCACGTTTATATATTTTTATGGTAACTATGTCTTATGAAACGACCAACCGCGAAGGTTTGCTATTTTTTGAATTAGTTAACATCATTTGAAAGTTGGTCAAACCTAAGATAACCCCACTGACCGGCTCATAACTCCGCAGCATCTCTCCAAACCCTAGTGTCGAAGTGCAGTCGTCCGATCATACCCTAGTGCCAAGCGACAGCCCTCAGATCTGGTCTTCTGGAAGGAATTCATAGGGCGAGCATGCGTGCAGGCTGCGTGCTGTTGGATCACATGGATGGCTCCGCATCGTTGGATCGTTGGGCGATCCGCGAGAGGTTAGTTCTGCTCGCCCACTCGTCTGTCCCAAAATGCAAACAAATCCTTGTTGGACCTTTGCAAGGCGTTGACTTGTCAAAGGCCCACAAGGATAAAAGAGGCCTATAAAATGGTGCACTCGCTGGTTCTGTTTTTATATTGATTTGATTGCACCGTCACCCTTTTCTTTATGGGCCCTTTTTCTCTTCCTTCTTCTCTTTCTACATCACCATGGTTCATATTAGATTGAAAACATCATTACACAACCGGATATCTCATATTCAGAAGGAAAATTATCATATGAAAAGCATGCACCATATAAAACCTACATACTACTACATAATAAAACCTATCTACTCTTCGTCGGAGATGTCGATGATCTCCATGCCCTACGGTGGATAAATGGCTGCCTATTGCGGCTCCGCCCGCTCCGGCGCCTGTGGCTGCTCCGCTGCCGCCTCCTCTCCCTCTATATCTGCCTCCAGCTCGTCAAACATGGTGTCGGCCTCCGCCTGCCTCTACCGGATGAGCCGACGGCTGGCCTCCACCTCGGCCTGTTACATCTCCAACGTATCTATAATTTTTGATGATGGCATGCTATTATATTATCTGTTTTGGATGTTTTATATGCATTAATATGCTATTTAATATTATTTTTGGGACTAACCTATTAATCTAGAGCCAAGTGCCAGTTTTTGTTTTTTCCTTGTTTTTGAGTTTTGCAGATATGGAATATTAAACGGAGTCCAAACAGAATTAAACCTGCGGAAGGAATTTTTCTGGAAGGAAACAAGTCATCCAAGATTGGAGTGCACACCAGGGGAGGTGCCAGGGCACCACAAGCCTGCTGGCGCGGGCCCCCTGGTGGCGCCTAGCAGGCTTGTCGCCTCCTGGCAGGTCTACTAACCCTATTCTTTGGCCTATAAATACCCAAATATTCCCGCAACATCAAAAAGAGCAACGCAAATACTTTTCCACCACCAGAAGCCTCCGTTCCCGAGAGATCCAATCTTGGAGCCTTTTTCGGTAATCTGTCGGAGGGGGTTTCGATCATGGAGGGCATCTACATCAACTCCATTGCCCCTCCGATGATGCGTGAGTAGTCCACCACAGACCTACTGGTCCATAGCTAGTAGCTAGATGGCTTGTTCTCTCTCTTTGATCTTCAATACCATGATCTTCATGGAGATCTATCCGATGTAATTCTCTTTTGTGGTGTGTTTGTTAAGATCCGATGAATTGTGAGTTTATGTTCAGATTATCCATGAATCTTATTTGAATCTCCTCTTATTTCTTATATGCATGGTTTCATATCCTTGCAAGTCTCTTCGAGTTATTGGTTTGGTTTGGCCAACTAGATTGGTAATTCTTGCAATGGGAGAAGTGCTTGGTTTTCGGTACAATCTTGCGGTGTCCTCACCCAGTGACATGGTAGGGGTAGCGAGGCACGTATTGTATTGTTGACATCAAGGGTAACAAGATGTGGTTTTCATCATATTGCTTAAGTTTATCCCTCTAAATCATGTCATCTTTCTTAATGCGTTACTCTGTTCTTCATGAACTTAATACTCTAGATGCAGGCAGGAGTCGGTCGATGTGTGGAGTAATAGTAGTAGATGCAGAATCATTTCAGTCTACTTGATACGGACGTGATGCCTATATGCATGATCATTGCCTTGGATAACTACATGATTATTCGCTTTTCTATCAATTGCTTGATAGTAATTTGTTTACCCACCATGATATTTGCCTTCAAGAGAGAAGCCTGTAGTGAAACCTATGGGCCCCGGGTCTATTTTCCATCATATATTTTCAGATCTATACTGCTGCAATTTACTTACCTTTTACCTTTCGCGCTCGTTACATCTATCTCTATCGAATCTAATTCTTGCAAATAACCGTGAAGGGACTGACAACCCCTTTATAGCGTTGGGTGCAAGAGTTTGATTATTTGTGTAGGTGCATCCATTGGTGACTTGTTTGTTCCTCCTACTGGATTGATACCTTGGTTCTCAAAAATTGAGGGAAATGCTTATCTACTTTGCTGCATCACCCTTTCCTCTTCAAGGGAAAACCAATGCATGCTCAAGAGGTAGCAAGAACGATTTCCGGCGCCGTTGCTGGGGAGGATACACAACAAGCCTACCAAGTACCCATCACAAACTCATATCTTGCATTTACTTTATTTGCCATTTCCCTCTCGTTTTCCTCTCCCCCATTTCTAAAATGATTTTCAGAAAATACCAAAAATATTTGCCTTTTTATTTGCCCTTCTTTCGTTTGACTTTCGCTTGCCTTTCATTTGCTTGAACTCATGTCTAGCCTTACTACTATAACTAATACTTCCGAGTATGAGGTTCTTAATTTTAAGCAAAGGGAGGGAGAAAACTTAAAAGATGCTTGGTATAGAATTTGCAATTCCCAAAATAGATCTATTTGTAAGCAATCTACTACCTTTCTCCTTCGCAATTTATACGTGGGTATCACTCCTTGGAATAGATATGTTCTACATACCATCATGGGAGGGAATTTTTTGGAAAGTCATACCTTTGACTCTTATAGTACTATTATAAATTTGTTAGGATCACCCCCAATCATGGTTAATGGAACAATTTTAACTCTGGAACATGTGATGCGAAGGCTTGATATTATTGAAAAGAGGGTTGCTACGGTTGAGCTTATTGAAAACTTGGATAAAAAGATTCATAATAACATTACTCAATATGGATCTAAAGTAGGAGTTACCTTAAAAAATCTCAAGGAAAAGAAATCAATAGTTAATGAAAATTTGGAACAAGATTCCTATAGAATTGGCAAGCTAGGGGACATTATTACCAACTTGGGATCCGCTTTTGCTTTAGTACAAACCACTCCAACTCCTTCGCCTTCTAAAGCTACCAAGTTTGTTTATGTTCCTAAAAATAAGGGTGAATCTTCTAGTAAAAATGAAGATCTTAAGACAATAAGTATTCACCCCAACTTTCTCAATATTATTAAGAAACCAATTGCCACCATTGAATCTCTTGATTTTTTTACCTAGGAGTATTATCATTAATAAGAACAACGGGCCTCCTAGGGCTCATAAGTGTGCAATTGAGGAGTTGCACACCAAAGATGACAATACCTAGATCTATTGTGTTTTGCCTAGCTAGGGGCATTAAACAATAACGCTTGTTGGGAGGCAACCCAATTTTATTTTTGTGTTTTGTTTTTGCTTCTGTTTTTGAGTGTTTACCATATTATTACTTCTGTAGTAATTGTGTTTTGGTGTTTTAATTAGTGTTTGAGCAAGTAAAACCTTTGGGGTGATCTATGATAGTTGCTGATTTGATCTTGCTGAAAAACAAAAACTTTTGCGTTCAGTCCAAGAATTTTCTATTTTTTTCAGAGCGTTGAATTGATCTGATTTTTTACACAATATTTATATATAAATTTACCAGTATTTCCTAATTTTTCAGAATTTGTTGAGTTACAGAAGTATACGAAGTTTCCAGATTGCTACAGACTTTTCTGTTTTTGACAGATTCTGTTTTCTTTGAGTTGTTTGCCTATTTTGATGAATCTATGGCTTGTATCATGTGGTATGAGCCATGGAGAAGTTATATTACAGTAGGTATAACACCAATATAAATAAATAATGAGTTCACAACAGTACCTAAAGTGGTGATTTATTTTCTTATAGTAACGGATCTCATGAGTTTTCTGTTAAGTTTTGTGTTGTGAAGTTTTCAAGTTTTGGGTAAAGATTGGATGGACTATGGAATAAGGAGTGGCAAGAGCCTAAGCTTGGGGATGCCCAAAGCACCCCAAGTCATATTCAAGGATGCCAAAAAGCCTAAGCTTGTGGATGCCCCGGAAGGCATCCCCTCTTTCGTCTTCAACCCATCGGTAAATTTACTTGAGGCTACAATTTTATTCACCACATGATATGTGTTTTGCTTGGAGCGCCTTATATGATATGAGTATTTGCTTGTTAGTTTGCCACAATCATCCTTGCTGCACACATCTTTTGAGAGAGACACACTGAATCGTGTATTTATTAGAATACTCTTTGTGCTTCACTTATATCTTTTGAGTTGGGCAATTTTGCTCTATATGCTTCACTTATATCTTTTAGAGCACGGTGGTGTTTTCGTTTCATAGAAATACTTAAACTCTCGTACCTCACTTATATTATTTTAAGAGTTTCTAAAAACAGCATGGTAATTGGTCTAGGTTATGGATTTAGTCCTAATATGATAGGCGTCCAAAAGGGATATAATTAAAAACTTCATATTAAGTGCATTAAGTATTTATGAGAAGTTTGATTCCTTGCATAAAGTTTTGAGATATAAAGATGGTAATGTTAAGAGCCTACCAACCTCCCCCCTAGGAGCATGCATTTAATGCTTTGCTTCAATGACCAATATACTTTTGCAATAAGTATGTGAGTTCTTTATGACTAATGTTGAATCCATGGATTATATGCACTCTCACCCTTCCACTTTTGCTAGCCTTTCTAGTACCGCACAACTTTCGCCGGTGCAACAAACACCTTCCTCAAAACAGCCACCAAATACCTTCCTCGAAACAGCCATCATATATCTTTCCTCAAAACAGCCACCATACCTACCTATTATGGCATTTCCATAGCCATTCCGAGATATATTGCCATGCAACTTCCACCGTTTCCTTTTATGTCATGCACCATCACTTCCATATTGCATATAGAGTCATATTTTTTCATAGGTATTGAGTTTTAATTTTCCTTTTGAGTTGTAAGTAAATAAAAGTGTGATGGTTTTCATTATAGAGCATGTCCAATGTGCGGAAAGGATGATGGAAGCTATGATTCCCTTATTAGTAGGGATGAGAGTCCAGACTTTATGAAAAATAAAAGAGGCCAATGAAGCCCAAATAAAGAAATGAATAAAAGAGGTCTTAGATGCCCAACAAAAAAATGAGAGAAAAGAGAGAAGGAACATTGCTACTACCTTTTGCCACACTTGTGCCTCAAAGTAGCACCATGACCTTCATATAGAGAGTCTCCTATTTTGTCACTTGCATATAGCTAGTGAAATTTTTCTTCATGATGCACGTCCACTTAGTTTCTTTTTGAGTTTTCATACACTTATAGCTCCAGTGCATCCGTTGCATGGCAATCACTACTCACTCACATTGATATCTATTGATGGGCATCTCCATAGCCTGTTGATACGCCTAGTTGATGTGAGACTATCTTCTCCCTTTCCTTGTCAACCTCCACCATATTCTATTATACCTATAGTGCTATATCCATGGGTCGCGCTCATGTATTGCATGAGAGTTGAAATTTTTTGAGAAAATAAAGGTGTGAAAACAATTGCTTGACTTTTCATCGGGGGTGTGCATGATGTAAATACTTTGTGTGGGGAAGATGGAGCATAGCCACACCATATGATATTGTAGGGATAACTTTCTTTTGCCATTATATTTTGAAGAGATACAATTGCTTTGCTAGTATGCTAGAAATGTTATTGTTTCTATATCAATATTAAGCTTTTGTTTTGAGTCTTACGGATCTGAATATTCATGCCATAATAAAGAATATTACTTGGATAAATATGTTAGGTATCACTCCACATCAAAAATTCTGTTTTTATCATTTACCTACTCGAGGACGAGCAGGAATTAAGCTTGGGGATGCTGATACGTCTCCAACGTATCTATAATTTTTGATGATGGCATGCTATTATATTATCTGTTTTGGATGTTTTATATGCATTAATATAATATTTTATATTATTTTTGGGACTAACCTATTAATCTAGAGCTAAGTGCCAGTTTCTGTTTTTTCCTTGTGTTTTGAGTTTTGTAGATATGAAATATTAAACGGATTCCAAACGGAATTAAACCTGTGGAAGGAATTTTTCTAGAAGGAAACAAGTCATCCAAGCTTGGAGTGCACGTCAGGGGAGGTGCCAGGGCGCCACAAGCCTGCTAGGCGCGGCCCCCCTGGTTGCGCCTAGCAGGCTTGTCGCCTCCTGGCCGGTCTCTTAACCCTATTCTTTGGCCTATAAATACCCAAATATTCCCGTAACATCAAAAAGAGAAACGCAAATACATTTCCGTCGCCGAAGCCTCCGTTCCCGAGATATCCAATCTTGGAGCTTTTTTCGATAATCTGTCGGAGGGGGTTTTAATCACGGAGGGGATCTACATCAACTCCATTGCCCCTCCGATGATGCGTGAGTATTCCACCACAGACCTACGGGTCCATAGCTAGTAGCTTTGATCTTTAATACCATGTTCTTCATGACCCTCATGGAGATCCATCCGATGTAATCGTCTTTTGTGGTGTGTTTGTCAAGATCCGATGAATTGTGAGTTTATGTTCAGATTATCCATGAATCTTATTTGAATCTCCTCTGATTTCTTATATGCATGATTTCATATCCTTGCAAGTCTCTTCAAGTTATTGGTTTGGTTTGGCCAACTAGATTGGTAATTCTTGCAATGAGAGAAGTGCTTGGTTTTGGGTTCAATCTTGCGGTGTCCTCACCCAGTGACATAGTAGGGGTAGCGAGGCATGTATTGTATTGTTGCCATCAAGGGTAACAACATGGGGTTTTCATCATATTGCTTGAGTTTATCCCTCTACATCATGTCATCTTTCTTAATGCGTTACTATGTTCTTCATGAACTTAATACTCTAGATGCAGGCAGGAGTCGGTCGATGTGTGGAGTAATAATAGTAGATGCAGAATCGTTTTGGTCTACTTGATACGGACGTGATGCCTATATGCATGATCATTGCCTTGGATAACTACATGATTATTCGCTTTTCTATCAATTGCTTGACAATAATTTGTTTACACACCATGATATTTGCCTTCAAGAGAGAAGCCTATAGTGAAACCTATGCCCCCCGGGTCTATTTTCCATCATATATTTTCAGATTTATACTTACTGCAATTTATTTACCTTTTACCTTCCGCGCTCGTTACATCTATCTCTATCGGATGTAATCCTTGCAAATAATCGTGAAGGGACTGACAATACCTTTATAGCGTTGGGTGCAAGAGTTTGATTATTTGTGTAGGTGCATCCATTGGTGACTTGCTTGTTTCTCCTACTGGATTGATACCTTGGTTCTCAAAAACTGAGGGAAATGCTTATCTACTTCGCTGCATCACCCTTTCCTCTTCAAGCGAAAACCAATGCATGCTCAAGAGGTAGCAAGCAAGCCTGCATTTTTGCCTCCTCCATGGGCGCCGGCTGATGCTCCTCCTCCTCCTCCTCTTCCTCCTCCTCCTCCGTCTCCGGCGAATCCGGAGGGAGACCCGCAGCGATGCGGGCGGCATGACGAGCTTGCATTTCCGCCTCGATTTGCAGCCGCTGCTCCGGAGTGAGCTGCGCGTACGTGGTGATGAGGTGCCAAACCATCCTGACGGCGATGAAAGTGCGAGAGGAGGCGTATGGGCTTGGGCAGCGGCAGGGTGGAGGGAGGAGGAGGATGTGCAAGGGCTGGGGGACGACGCCTGGCTTAAATAGCCGGGGAATGGCCTCGGGCGACGATTCGAAGTGGCACCATGCGGCGTTCACACCGCACCGACGGTCGAGACACCCGTCGGACCGTCGGGTTTCCCGACGAGTCCGCGTGGGGCCATGCCGTCAGCCTGACGTGGCAGGTGCCTGTGAAAAGACGCCTGCAAAACTGGATGGAGGGAGTGGCGCGCTTCGGCCTAACAGTCCATCGAAACCGGTCCCACTCGTCAGTAGTTAACAGTCCAACCATTGACCCGACGACATCCCCCCATGTGACCATTTACGAGGGGTTCGGACTAAGGCGTGAGGAAAAATGAGCAAATGTTAAGAGCGTGGGGATGAATGAGTAGAGGTAAGGAACCAGGGGCACAGAAATAAAAATCCCATGTTATAAATCCGTCTATCATTACTATTAAGATTCAACAAGAATAAACCATTCACATTGGGTGCATGGACATAAAATATGTTGCTCATATAAATAGAACAACCATTATTCTTTAATTTAAATGAATAACCGTCTCGCAGTAAAGAAGATCCAGATATAATGTTCATGCTCAACGTAGGCATCAAATAATTATTATTTAGGTTTAATACTAATCCCAATTGTAATTGAAAAGCGAGCGTCACTACACCACGACACCACAACGACGACATGCATCTGTCGGCATAGATGTACATTAGCGACACATTATCCGTCCGAAAAAACACTGACACACTAATTGTCCATATTGTTTAGTTCATATACACTCTATCCGTCGGCAATTCACTATCAGTTCGCGATATAAAGTGTGTCGATAGATGTATATTTTACCGGTAGATTATGTATTGACGATGCTCTTCAACGAAAAAAAAAAGTGTCGGTGTTTCTCACATCCAACCCACCAATTTCCATGCGCGCGTCAAGACCCAAATATTGAGAGGCTAGCGCGCTGAGAGGCCGAGCGCGCGAGGGCCCAAATCCAGATATTTTCCAAGTGACCGCGCTCCTCCAAACACACACGCACGCTATCTCACCCTAACCTAAATCTAAATCGCCCACCAGCCGCCGCCACCCTTCATCTCTGTCGATTCGGTCATGCCGCCGCACGTTCCACCGGCGCCCGCGCCACTCGAAGCTCCCGTCGAGCCTGCAGTGCAGCCCCACAGCCCGCAGCCTGAGGTGTTGCCCCATCGTCAGCTCATCTGGCGACCGCCGCCCTGTCCTCCGATTCGGTCGCGCCGCTGCCCCTCCACCGCCGCCACCTCCCTTGATTCGGTCGCGTCGCTGCCCCTCCACCGCCGGCGGCGCCACCGGAAGCTCCTGCCCAGACCACGGTGCAGCTCGAGGTGTCGCCCTGTCGACAGCCACCCGAGTTGCCCACCGATTTGCGTCGTTGCTTCTCCGACTGCCGTTAGTACCTTCCGAAGATTCCTTCCATCCCGTGGTGCTGCCATCCACAGCCAAAGAGCCTGCACAACCCCCTGCATCCCGAGGTGCCACCCAGTCGTCCCTCTTCCACATCCGGTGATGGCTCCCATATTCCCCCTTGTCCTTCCCTCCTGAGTGTGTGATATTGCAACTGTTGCATCATGTAGGTAAGCATAATCATGAGTTCTGCTTTTATGTGATTCCTCTTGATTGTGTGATATTGCCCATGAGATCCTCCTGGTTTAGCGTTGAACTGAATAATATCATCTCCGCAGCATCTGCATTTGAGTCTATGTACAAAGGGAAAACTCCATGCGTCATAAGCAGCAGGAACATTGCCAAAGATGAGGATGATCTTCCCTCAAGAACTACTAGTGGTTCAGACAACGCATCTGGTTGTTTACCAAGACCAAATCATGACCAGGAGACTATCCTACTCACCATCAAAGAGGCTTCTGAAGCTTGGTCAACACCTACATGAGGTCAGAATAGTATTCATTAAGCAACATTGGATATTACTTTTTCTTATCATGTCATGGTACACTCTATATTGATAGGAACAGACTGAACTTATTAATTGACCTTGTCCTATTTGTGCAAATGGCCATCTTTAATTATTCCATCATTATCCTTGGTTTTGAATGAAACACATGGTTTATCATTAGCTTGCAGTTCTAAAAAAATTGCACTTGAACCTTCGCTCACGTTGCAAATTTACAGTACAAACATTTGAAACTGAAATGATATTTTTTTAGTGTTTTAGCCAGATATATTTTCCTTGGCTTATCTTTGTTGTTTGTTTATACTGAACTTCCATGACAGGACCATGATGAACCATATGAGTTGGGGCAAAGATCTGGTCTACTCACGGGCCTAAATTATTTTTATCAGTAGTTCAGGTTCGTCTTCAATCACTAATTTCTTTTGAAGTTGTTATTTTTTGCCGGTTTGTAATTTGATCGACTACATCTTTTTTGTTGTGTTCGAGCTCTATACAAGGACGAAGATGTGTTTCCCTAGAATCCAATTCCCTAATCCCTCGACTCTTTCCATAGTAGACAGGAAACTGGTGCCATGGATTGCATGGCCGCAACTATGGTGGGGCTGCTGTTGACTGCTCCTGGACAGCGAGGAAGAAGGAGAGGTCATGGCACCCAGTCGTGAGGAAGGAGGATCGCTGCGGCTCGACCCAGCAGTTGCCGCTCCCATGGTCCTATCCATGGGAAAAAAAGAGGAGGGGTTGCTTCAGCTGCTCCTGGTCGTCGCTTGCACCCTCAGTTTGATAGGATAAAACCATCTGATTCTTGAGGTGTTTCTTTGGCATGACATGTAGGAATATATATTTTTGGTTTGACTTGGAGCGGGAGACTGTGACGATGATTGCTTAATTTCGTTGAAATTGCTATGCACAGGTGAGTTTGATCTGGAGACAAATGGATTGGTTACTCTCTCTTATAAGACATCTAGATTCTCTCTACTGATTTCACACATTCATGTTTACTTGAACCTTGCCATTGTTCATCTCATGCATAAAGCATGAGGGCATGCAAAGTCTTGTAGCTAATCACACATAATTATCTTCTGATCTATCTTTGCTCATGTCGAAACTGAATTGATCAACCACCAGACTAGATGGGTTCCGCACCATAGACAACCAGGGGCGTCATGTCTTCCCATCAACTAATTTTCTACTTCTCATCGCCCATGTGTATGGCACATTCCAGCATGCAGCAAAGCCTCTCCCTGCAGGTATGAATTACATGTGTGCAAATCATTTGCATTTTTCCCAATCTAATATTTTCATCTCCAAATGATTGTTTATTTTGCTTCCGATTAACTTATGTGCAGCCAGGTGCATCAGGTATCACGAATGCAAATATCCTACCAATCTATGCATCTCACGACCTGTTCTTAATTAAACATACCAAGTGTGCACTGGAGACATATCAATATATAAGGTAATAAAATAAACAGGAACATTGCTATTTCATCACGCAACAGTGGCAGTATACCAGGCTCAGACTGCGTGCATGTCTGCCTACTGCATGTATGTGCAGTTTAATCATTTGTTCTAAACTTCTAATACTGGGTGAATGCGACTTGAGCATATATTAATTTATTTATAGTTGTGGTATTATTTCATAGTAGTACTGTTTATCTCTTATTAATAATCTTATTACCTCATGAGATATAGCTTTTGATTACGACCATTGGTGTTGTAAGAATGTAATGAGTTTGATATTCATTTATTTCATAGTTTCCTTTAGTTGATTTGAACACGATCTAATAAGCAAAACACGTATTAGTCTGACTTATGAAATGCAAGATGTGAAATGAGCTCATTTTGTGCACTATCTTTCACAAATCTTTAGATTTCAAGATATCACAACTTTGAACTACGGAATACATGTCAGCACAAAAAACTCGACCACTAGGATTGACAACCTCTTTCAAAAGACGCGATAGCAACAACAGCACCATTTATTCTGGTGTTGAAAACTTACTCTCCATTTTAGATTTCAGTGCAATCTAAATGAGTTATTTGACATTATTGTGGTGAACAATTAGTCCTTTGATCGAATTTTTTGAAGTAACTCACGTACAATGTGTGGGCATCATGCCTTAGTGCCATTTTAATTTTGGCATGATAATTTCAGGTCAACTAGCTCCCTCCAGGGGTTTTATCATGGAAATCTACGCTGATTTAAAAACTCCTTCCCTTTAGTTTACAAGGCTGGCACATATTATGAGGTCAACTTTTACCATCAATTAGACCAGTAGTATATGATCTTATATAATTGGGTAAATAAAATTTGTATCTTGTAGATGACATGCATTAATAAAAATGTGTTTGGTTCGTCCAAATACAACTTCTTAATCATACTTCACCTATACTTATATTTGAAAGATTGAGTTATTTTACAGAATATCACAAAGATACCTTCATACAATGTTTCTAACTAAGCACCAAATTTTATTGTATTTGTCATTGATGTGTTTTTTCTTTCTCACTTTACTTTATTAATTTATATATCACAATGGTTTATTTCCCAGCCAAAGGAAATTTAACCAGATGACGCAGCTACAGGTAATATATATAGTATGCATTCCATGATATTGCCATGCTCACTTTATTTCACCCAATAGATTTCTTGGTAGGAATTCTCTTGCCATTGACCTTAGTTATTTCATGTATAAAATAACTACGTACTTGCATATCTGTACAGAGAAGTACTCACTAACATATCGTTAAGGAAACAAGGTACGTACTTCAAGTTAAAGCTTTGCATTTTAAGCTAAATCAGCTAGAAAGAAATTGACATACTTCAGAATATAGTACTAATAAAGATTCATAAAGTGCATAAACATGGAATCATTCTATATGTTAGATAACATAAAACAATATGAAATCATAATGAAAGTAAATTAATACAAAATAATACTCCCTCGATCCCAAAATAAGTGTGGCATATTTAACACTAAATTAGTACAGTTTTTGTACTAGAGCAACGACACTTATTTGGGACGGAGGGAGTACTAATATACATACATAAATATACTCACAGTAGACAATGCCTAACTATAGTGCATCTGTTGAACCAAGAAGCATGAGCAAGCATATGATCTTCCAAATGGCTTTTTTTTTTCACCAAGTGCACTTCCTGCTACTACATAGATGACTGCTGGTACATGTATACTTACAAGTGCACATCTGATTATTCTTTTGTTGAGGAACTGCAAATATAAATATGTAAAGTTACAATAAGAACCTTATTCGTGATGCCTTAGAAGAGATCTGAGTCAATGTTCATAATTTGTATAGTGAGGCATGTGATGTGCTAGTTGCTAGCCTGACTTTTGTTGATGCTTTGTTTAGGATATCTTCTGTAACGAAACTATTTGTAGTACATCTTCTACTTTTAGATCTTTGGGGTCTAGGGCAGCACACAAATTTGCACCAATTCTCATTTCTAAAATTGCTTAAACATAAAAGTTGTTTTGCAGGGACAATGGCATGTCCACAAGTTGATATAAGATGTTCTGATGATCGTTTTTGTTCATAACATGTTTGACACATCTTGTGGATATGGAAGTTGATCTCAGCCTGGGGATCGAGGAGTTTTGGTCTCTTCCATAATATTTTGTAGTAAAGTGATCGAACAATTGGTCTCTTAGGAGCCTACCCATCATATTTTGTAATGGACCACATCTTGTATGTCAGCTTACGTATTTCCTTATTGGTTGTAGCAGACTTGAGTGAAGCAAAGTAATGAATCTTGTATATATGTTTGAATGAATGTATTAATCAATGGTATCTTGTGACGAATCCAAGAGTGTTTGCTTATATATGTGTTGCATGTTGAACATAAGTTGAATATTATGAATGTATTTCATGTTAAAATATGGTATATTTGCGTTTGTGTTGAAACGTAGAGCCTTGACAGCAAATGTATCGGCAAAACTATTGAGCATCACACTATCTGTCGGCGTAGCACATTGATAGATGAATTGTTGGCGTAGGAATGGGTGTCACAGTATCTATCGACATAACACATTGTCAGATGATCTGTCGGCAAAGCAATGTTTGTTGGTGTACAAATGTATGTTGGCGTAGACCTCATCAAGACTGTCATAGTATGTGTCGGCAAAGATTTATCTGTCAGGAAAGATCTTTCTTGGCAGGACTATAGGCAACAACTCCTTTCTGTCGGCAAAGGTCTTTGTCGACACTAAATGTGTCGCCTTAGGTGACCTATGTCGACACATTATTTGACGCTACTTTGAGTGTCGTGGTGTAGTGCGTGTTGATGGTGATCACATTAACCTTGGAACCATTTTCAACGCGCATCGTCACTTCATCCCTTGCCAGCCTCCGTTTATTTCACAGGTCATGTTTCGAGTACAAATATGAGCAAGCGAATCAGTATAAAATACCTAGGCACTACTGCGAGAGCTAATGAGGTACACATCAATAACATGTATATCAAATATCCCCTTGTTGACGTTGCCAGCCTTCTTATCAGCCAGGTACTTGGGGCAATTCCGCTTCTAGTGGCCTCTCCCCTTGCAATCATCACTAGGAGAATGCTTATAGATAGGATTTTAGCAGTAGCGCTTGTTGAAGGGACAACGCTACTGCTAATTAGTAGTAACGCTTTTAGAGAAAGGCGCTACGAGTATTCTGTTAGCACTAGCGCTGGACTTTGAACCAGTGCTACTGCTAATCGGTCCCATCCCGACCGACGGTGGAGACCGGTAGTAGTAGCGACTGTCAGGCAGCAACACTACTGCTAAAGGCGTAGCAGTAGCACTCTTCCTGGTCCCGCGCTACTGCTAAGTACCGGTCCCCTCGACTTATGAGCTCCCCCGCGCGCCCCTCTCACTCCTCACTCTTAGATCTCTCCCTCGATCTCGCGTCGTCACTCCCACACCCCCGCGCCGACCCTCCCCACGCGGTGGCTCCTCCACGACAGCCCTCCCCGTCCCCACGCGATGGCTCCCCGTCCCGATCATCCCCACGTGGCGGCTCCCCATCTCGGCCCTCCCCACGCGGCGGCTCCCCATCTCGGCCCTCCTCGTGGCTCTCCGTTTCGGCCCTCCCCACACGGCGGCTCCCCGTCCTGGCCATCCACGCAACGATATCTCTCCCTCTCCCTCCTCTCTCCCATGGATGGATGAAATTTAGATGGTTAGATGAATGGATGGATGAAATTTAGATGGTTAGATGGATGGATGATGTGAATGGATGCATTTAGATGATTGTGAATGGATGCATTGAGATGGTTTTGAATGGCTCCATTTAGATGGTTTTGAATGGTTACATTTAGATGATTGTGAATTGATGCATTTAGATGGTTTTGAATGGCTGCATTCAGATGATTGTGAATGAATGCACTGAGATGATTGTATGCATTTAGATGGTTAGATGGATGGATGCATGCATATAGATGAATGGATGCATTTAGATGAATGGATGCATTTAGATGAATGGATGCATGCATTTAGATGGATGGATGGATGCATTTACATGCATATCAGAATTCATCCACATGCTGTAAATTGTGTTACAAAGGTGCTTCGGATGGAGAGATTGTACGCTTCGGATGGAGATATTTTTTCTATGTGATGTCTACTTAATATGTTCATTGTTAAGCAAATGTCATGTCAAATTTACAGGGATTCCCATGTCTCCTAAATGTTCTCGTGAACAAGAGTTGGAGTGGCGGAGGCAGTTGTTGGCACAGGGAAAAAGGATTGACGATGCAGTGTTCGGATGGAGAGATTGTATGCGCGAGCTGAAAGAGGCAAAGAATAAGTTCCGGGAGACTCCGTATGGTTTCTGGGAGCATGAAGTCAATACGTGCAAGACTTATGCCAAAATACAACTAAAAGTTGCGGTAGACGTCATTTTCGCGGAGGCCAATGCTGCAGAGCATGCTCGGATGACGCCTCAGAGTAGTCCCCACTTGGTTATGGAATGAACGCTACAACAAGTGACATCTTCGTGCTCGGCTCAGAGAGCCTGATGGGAAAGTGTGGTCGGGATACTTCTGCCGAGAATGCCCCCCCCCACCAGATTCTTCTCATTAATAGTATTGTAGTAAGATTAAGCTCTAGTTTAAGTTTTAATAGTTTTGTAGTAAGACTAATAGTATTGTAGTAAGATTAATAGTGTTGTAGTAATATTATTGGTCTCGATCTAGCGGTTCGGTTTGGACTTGTAAGGTTTTTGAAGTCTAGTATATATATATATATATATATATATAAACCCATCCACTTCTGCTTACTAATGACACTATTGCTACATGGAACCACCAGCGATACCGGTAGTTACAATAGTGATGTCATTATCAGTTAGCAGTAGCGCTGGTAAGATGTAGTAGTAGCGTTGGTTTAACAGCAGAGCTTGTTGTAAACAAGCTCTACTGCTAATAGTCATACCAGTAGCGTTGGTTTTTCAGCGCTACTGCTAAACACTTAGCTGTAGCACCTTAGCAGTACCAGCGCTACTGTAAGGGGGAAACAAGCGCTACTACTAGGCTTTCTCCTAGTAGTGAATAGAAGCACTTAGTCTCAGGTTTGGGTCTAGCTTTGGATTTCTTCACAGGAGCGGCAACTGGCTTGCCATCCTTCTTAGAGTTTCCCTTCTTTCCCTTGCCTTTCTTGAAACTATTGGTTTTATTCACCATCAACATGTGATGCTCCTTTTTGATTTATACTTTCGCAACTTTCAACATCGAAAAAAGCTTGAAGACAGACTTGTCCATCCCTTGCATATTATAGTTCATCATGAAGCCTTTGTAGCTAGGTAGAAGTGACTGGAGAATTCTGTCAGCGACCGTTTTGGGCGTAAGTGTAACTCCCAAATCATTCAAACGGTTGTACTACCTAGACATTCTGAGCACGTACTCACTAACAGAACCATTCTCTTCCATCTTGCAGGCTAAGAACTTATCAGAGGTCTCATACCTCTCGATCCGGGCATTTGCTTGAAATTTAACTTCAACTCCTGAAACATTCATATGCTTCATGGCGTCCGAACCACTTTTGAAGTACCGATTCTAATCCATACAACATGGTGCACCGAACTATTGAGTAGTCATCAAAACGTGCCTGGCAGACGTTCACAACTTCTCCAGGCGACACTAGAGGGGGCGGCGCACCAAGCGGTGCATCAAGGACATAAGCCTTTTGTGAATCCGTGAGGATAGTCCTCATATTATGGACCCATCCCACATAGTTACTTCCATCATATTTCAGCTTAGCTTTCTCTAGGAACACATTAAAATTCAGGGGAGCTACTACACGAGCCATTAATCTACAACATAATTTGCAAAGACAACTTAGACTGTGTTCATGATAATGAGTTCAGTTAATTGTATTACTTAAGAAATCCCACTCAAATCAATATCCCTCAGGTTTTCTAAGTGTGACATGATTCAAATCCACCAACCCAAGTCCGATCATCACGTGAGATGAGGTGGTTTCAATGGTGAACATCTCCATGTTGACCATATCTACTATATGACTCATGTTCGACCTTTCGGTCTCCTGTGTTCCGAGACCATGTATGTACATGCTAGGCTCGTCAAGTTTAACCCAAGTGTTCTGCATGTACAAAACTGGCTTACACCCGTTTTATGCCAACGTAGAGTCTATCACACCCAATAATCATGTGGTGCTTTGAAACGACGATCCTTCGCAATGGTGCACACTTTGGGAGAGCGCAACTTTATCTTGAATTTTTTTGAGAGATCATCCTATAATGCTACCGTCATCCTAAGCAAAATAAGATGCATAAAAGTATTAACATCACATGGAAATCATATAAGTGACACGATATAGCCATCATCATCTTGTGCTTTTGATCTCCATCTCCAAAGCACTGGCATGATCTCCATTGTCACTGACATGACACCATAATCTCCATCATTGTGTCTTTACGTGGTTGTCGCGCCAACTATTGCTTCTACAACTATAGCTAATGCATAACGATAAAGTAAAAGCAATTACATGGCGTTTAGTGATTGACACGCATGTCATACAATAAATTAAATACAACCCTACGGCTCTTGTCGGTTGCCATACTCATCGACATGCAAGTCGTGATAATTATTACAAAACATGATCATCTCATACATCAACATATATCAAATCACGTCTTGGCCATATCACATCACAGCATGTCCTGCAAAAACAAGTTAGACGCCCTCTACTTTGTTGTTGCAACTTTTACGTGGATGCTATGGGCAACTAGAACCGTTATGTCGGGACCCCGATCCTAAGTCATACAAATCCAGCCTGTAACACATCACATCACTTTGCGGCCTCACGCACGGTAACTCCACGGCTGAAATCCGACACTTCCCAGGGGTTGAGATGGCCGGAGTCGACGCCGGCGTTGAGCGCGGCGGTTGCCGGACCTCGGGCGAGCATGGGCTCGTCGAGCCGGAGCTCGAACGGGCCGGCTAATGGCTCCTAAGGCTACCTGGGGCCCTCCTGAGCACACCTATGTGCTCAGGTGCGAGCTTGGGCCACCGCATCGACGACCACGTCCTCGCCGGCGGCAAAAAGCTCTTGGGCCCGAGGTGAAACGGTGCTAGAGCACGCTAGCGACGAGGGAAAGAGGGGGAAAAGGGCCAGGGGCTCACGACGGTTGCAGAGGCGTCGAGAGCGGGCTTGTGGGAGGCCTGGAGCAGCGGCGAGCTTCACTCCTTCGTCGGCACCCGGAGGTTGAAGATGACGCCGATGCGGCGATGGGGAGCTCCCGGCGATGTGTGGCTTGGCGAGGAGGAAGAGGACGTCGAGGCAGAGCGATTGGGGGGCTCAGGAGCGAGGGGGAGTGGCTAGGGCGACAGTGCTATGGTGGCGGAGCTTCGGTGGCCATGGCGACAGAGGGAGAAGCGGGCGAGAGCGATAGGGAGAGAGCGATAGGGATGGCTCTGCGAGCTTATCCCCATCGCATTGGCGAGAGGGAGGCAGGCAGGCAGATGCCGGTGTGGCGGCACGCCCATGTGCGCGTGGCGGCCACACGCCCGTCCTCCTGGCCGCCAAGAGGACGACGACCTCCCTGGGCCAGGTGGGCCCGCCTAGCCTAGGCCTGAGGTGAGCTTCCTCTCCTTTTTTTTTCTTATTTTTGTTTTTGTTTTCTTTTCTGACATTTGTTTTATTTTTTCCAGGCCTCAAAACCTAATTCAAAATATGTTGAAATATTGTGCTAGGTTAGTTTGACTATTTCTAACCCATGCAAAAAGTTTCCGAATATTTTGAATGTCTAAATTAATTATAACGCTTTATTTGGCATTTTCAGAAGCTTTACTATTTATTTTAAAATGACACACATGTTCTAAAAATTAGAATGTCCCCTGATATATTAATGTCAACATTTATCAGCATGGGGGGCATATTTGATGGACATTTTGGATTTGTTGATTTTTCACTACAGTTGAATTGGTTTTATTTAGGTGAGGTGCTAGGGTTTATGTTAGTCCCCATTTCAAATTGATGCAAAATGGAAACATGATACACACACATGCTGACCTGAGCAAAGCTAACTAGGGATGTGACAACTCACCCCCACTCAAAAGAATCTCGTCCCGAGATTTGGAAGTCATCGGGAAGAGCGCGGGGTACTCTAGTCGAAGACGATCCTCTCTTTCCCACATGGCTTCCTTCTCGGAATGATGTGACACTGAACCTTGAGAAACTTGATGTTTTGATGTCGAGTGGTACACTCAGCTTGATCAAGAATACGAACAAGGTATTCTCGATATGTAAGGTTATCTTGGAGATCAAGCGCTTCGTGGTCTACTTCGCGGATAGGATCCGAGAAGCAACACCTGAGTTGTGAGACGTGGAAGACATCATGAACCTTGGAAAGATGCGGCGGGAGTTCCAATTGGTAGGCAACTTCTCCTTGTTTAGCAAGAATGCGAAAAGGTCCAATGTAACGAGGAGCCAACTTGCCCTTGATACCGAATCGTTGGGTACCCTTCAGAGGTGTAACCCGAAGATAAGCCTTCTCGTCAACTTCATAGGTCACAGCCTTATGATGGCGATCATATTGGCTCTTTTGACGAGATTGGGCTGTTTTCAACTTTTCACGAATAATGCGAACTTGCTCCTCTGCATCCTGGATCATATCCGGGCCAAAGAGTTGCCTCTCTCCAGTTTCTGACCAGTTAAGAGGTCTTCGACACCTTTGTCCATAGAGAACTTCAAAAGGGGCTTTGCCCAAGCTTGACTGATAACTATTGTTATAAGAAAAATTGGTGAATGGAAGACATTTCTCCCAATTCATACCGAAGGATATAAAACAAGCTCTGAGCATGTCTTCGATAATTTGATTGACTCACTCAAATTGACCACTTGACTACGGATGGAAAGCAGTGCTAAAGGATAGATGAGTCCTCATAGCATTTTGGAAGCTTTCCCATAATTGGGAAGTAAAGATACTTCTGCGGTCTGAGTTAATCTCCAAAGGAGCACCATGAAGAGAAACTATTCGAGAAACGTATAAATCCGCTAGCTGGATAGTAGTTATACTCTCCCGAACAGGAAGAAAATGAGCCACTTTGGAAAGACGATCAATGACCACAAAAGTAACATTATTCCCTCTCTTGGTCCTGGGAAATCCGGTGATGAAATCCATACCGAACTTATCCCATTTCCATTCGGGAATAGCTAAGGGTTGAAGGGTGCCAGCAGGCCTTTGATGTTCTGCCTTAACGCGACGACAAACGTCGCAGTTAGCAACGAACTGAGCAATTTCTCTCTTCATCCTAGTCCACCAGAACCTCTAGCGTAGGTCCTGATACATCTTGGTACTACCAGGATGAATCCTGAGAGGGGAATCATGAGCCTCCTTAAGGATCAACTGCCGCAGATGTTGCTTCTTCGGGACCACCAAGCGGTTCTCCAAGAAGACAACACCCCGATCATCTTCCGAGAAGCATCTAACATTACCCTTCCTAATGTTTTTCTTGATCCGAGATATCCCGGGATCATGCTTCTGGGCTTCTATGATTTGATTCGTAAGTGTAGGCTTCACCACCAGGTTGGAAAGGAATCCTTGAGGAACAATGTGAAGGTTCAAGTTCCGAAATTCCTCATAGAGAAGTGGTTGACTTTGTTGTAACATCAGGTTGTTACAATAAGACTTACGACTTAGTGCATCAGCCATGACATTGGCTTTCCCCGGGGTGTAAGTTATTCCTAAGTCATAATCCGTAATCAACTCAACCCACCGTCTTTGCCTAAGATTCAAATCCAGCTGGGTGAAGATATATTTCAGACTTTGGTGATCAGTGTAAATTTCGCAACGATTACCCAGAAGGTAATATCGCCAAGTTTTCAGTGCATGGACTACAGCTGCAAGCTCAAGATCATGTGTTGGATAATTATCCTCATGTGGATGCAACTGTCGAGATGCGTATGCAATCACATGATGATCTTGCATGAGAATGAAACCTAATCCTTGTCGCGAGGCGTCGCAATAGATAACAAAGTCCTTTGAGAAGTTTGGTGGTACCAGAACGGGAGCAGAGGCCAGGCGTCTTTTCTCTTCCTAAAAACTGTGCTCGCATTGTGGGGTCCACTCGAACTTTTTATCTTTCTTGAGGAGTTCAGTTAGAGGCTTCGCAACCTTGGAGAAATTCTTGACAAAGCGGCGACAATAGCTCGCTAGGCCAAGGAAACTCCGAACTTGCTTAACCGATTCAGGTTGAGTCCAATCAAGGACGGCCTAAACTCTCTTGGGATTGACAACAATACCTTTACCAGAGATCATGTGGCCTAGATAGGTCACTTTTGGTAACCAAAATTCACACTTGGAGAATTTGGCATACAGACGATGCTCTCAAAGTTTCATCAATAACAGCCTTAAATGCTCGACATGTTCCTGTTCATCCTTCGAGTAGATGAGGATATCGTCGAGGTAAACCACGATGAATTTATCCAGGTACTCCATGAAGATCGAATTCATCAAGCGAGAGAAAGTGGCTAGGGCATTGGTTAAACGAAGGACATGACGGTGTACTCGTATTGGCCATAACGAGTAACAAAAGCCATTTTTGGAATGTCCCCATTTCTAATTTGATGGTATCCCAACCTCAAATCCATCTTGGAAAAGATAGAGGATCCAGCGAGTTGATCATACAAGTCGTTGATCCTGGGGAGCGAATACTTGTTCTTTATGGTGATGAGATTCACTGGCCGATAATCCACAACCATCCGATCCGATCCATCCTTCTTCTTGACAAAGAGGACGAGGAAAGCCCAAGGAGAAGAACTAGGACGGATGAACCTTTCTTCAAAGCCTCATCGAGTTGTTTCTTAAGTTCGACTAGTTCTAAGGGCGTATCTTATAGGGTCTTCTGGCTATTGGGACAGTCCCTGGAATGAGCTCTATCACAAACTCTACATCTCTGATAGGTGGAATTCCTGGCAGTTCTTCTGGAAAGACATCCGGAAAATTACGGACTACCGGAATATCTTCTAGTTCTGGAAGAGGGCTAGCATTGAGAGAATAGAGTTGGCACTTGACAGCTCGAGTGGATACATTAACTATCTCACCCGATGGATGTGTAAGCTGAACATCCCTAGTATGAGTATCAATCTTAGCATAATGGGCTTTCATCCAATCCATGCCTAAGATGATAGTGATGTCCGAGGACTTGAGGGCTATCAAAGATGCTAGGAAGACTAGTCTATCCACAAGAATCTCATTGTCATGGCTCACTCTAGAATTTTGCCATTTTGAACCAGGAGTCCGAACTACTAAAGGAGTAGGCATATCAAAAAAAGATATGTTATGCAACTGTGCATAACTTTCTGAGATGAATGAATGAGATGCTCCAGTATCAAACAAAACGGATGATGGATGACTATTAACCAGGAGCGTACCTAGGATAACGTCGGGGTCCTTAAGGGCTTGTTCAGCAGAAACATAATTCACTCGCCCACGAGCAGGAGGTGGCTTCACATAGAAGGATTTTCCCGGCTTCCCATGTCCGGCCGGCTTGGCATTGTTCTGGGGACACTCACTGGAATAGTGTCCTGGTTCTCCACATTTGTAGCAGACAACGGTGGCACGGGGAGCAACATTGATAGGGGGACCTCCAAATGTCCTGGCTGGAGGGTTGGGCTGAGCTGGGCGAGGCACCTGGAAGGATGGCCTCGCGGTGTCCCTTGGTGGCAGAGCTGTGTTGGGCACCCACACCTGGCGTTTGTTGGAGCCCGAGCCCTATGCAGGGCTGAACTCATGGGTGTGCTTCTTAGTTGCCTCGTAGTCAGTCTGCCCAGTTTCGGTATTGATAGCCTTGTTGATGAGGGCCTGGAAGGTAGTGCATTCATGTAGACGCAGGTCTCGATGGAGTTCAGGATTAAGTCCCTTACGGAACCTAGCCTGTTTCTTGGCGTCGGTCGACACTTCCTCTGGAGCATAACGAGCAAGGTTGCTGAACTCACGGCTATAGGCATCCACTGTCAGTCTACCCTGGGTAAAAGCACATAATTTCTCTCTCTTGCGATCCATCAACCCTTCCGGGATGTGATGGGTACAGAGTGCCTCACTGAAATCTGCCCAAGTTGTTGCGGGGCCTGCGGGACACATGGCTTCATAATTATCCCACCACAGGTTGGCGGGTCCTTCCAGAAAATATGCAGCAAAAGTCACCTTGTTGGCCTCAGATACATTGGCATCTCGGATTTTGCGGGACATGCTGGTCAGCCAGTCATCAGCGTCGAGCAGGTCGACCGAGTGATGAAACTTAGGTGGGCACAACTTGACGAAGTCATTGAGGGACACACCATCATTACGCTTATTGCGGGAGGATGCGCTGTATTCTGCTCAATACGTTCCAACAACCTATTGATCTCCCTTTTATTCCGCTTAGCTTCGAGCATCACCTCCGCCAGAGAGGGAGGCTGCGGCAGGTTATCTTGCCTTGGCTGGCTTCCCTCGCCCCGCTCGAAGGCAGGCACGGGGTTATTCCTAGTTGACACCATCCTGGGAAAACAAACTCACAACTTAGACAAGGAAGACATTAACTCTGAGACATGAGATGTGGAATGTACTGGACAACATGGCATGCATGGGTAAACACCCGATCAACATGGTAATAAACAAACTGCCATATGAACACCATGATTCATACACACCATGACATAGTTCAGTACAAGCCCAAGCTAAAGTACAAACTACTGAAAGATGATACAACTCATCGGAGGCATTACAAGCTTCCTATACATTATCTATCTACACCTTCGGAACTCAACTCACACCTCAGTCATACCCCACACGACATGCAGGACTGTGGCAATACGACTACTACAATACCAGTACTAACATACATGTACTCAAGCATCACCGTAGAACACCTCATATAGGTTACCCCCGTGACTCGGGAGATGAACCTGAGGATCTGGGAACACCCTGGCCTGCGATCCCTAGAAACCGTAAGGACACGGATGTGGCCTCGATCCCCTGGTTGGTGGCAAAAAGGTCCTCGAAGAGGAGTGATGCCTCCAACATCGGGCCAGTCTACGCGAGCTGGTAGATGAGTCCACGATGGGCTCAGCATCTCCAAATCTCCATAGCCTGTCTGCACGACAGGTGCTAGCTGCGTCAGGGCTGTCCAAAGACGTGCACGGGTAGCATATAGCTCCATGCGAAGGGCATGTGCATCACGATCCCTGTTCTCCAACAACTGAGCGGTCACCTGAAGCCTAGGGTCCTCATGAGGATGATCATAATAGGCCGCACTAAGATAACCATCCTCTCCTCCTAGAGTAGCAGGAACATAGCAGAACTCAGTGTTCTGAAGCAGTCCATGATGAGATCTCATAATAGTCAACATGGTATAGGCAGCCTCTTGAATTGCCATGTTGATGGTGATACCTAACCCATATGTCCAATGGAGCGGCTCTGCAGCTCCGGGATATGATGGATATATCCTAACAGTACACAGGTACTGGCCCTAGTTGAAATCTCGATACTGCTCCTCCACTGTATACTCTGGGTACCAACGGTAACCAGTCTCAATCATAACTCTAACCAACATGGCCGTGTGACCTTGTACATCGATGCACCTAGTCAGATGGACCACCTGACGAGGAGGACAAGGGGGCATCTGAAACAGAGAATGATGCAAAGGCATTAGAGATCCTAGCAGAAATTGGACAACATAACGACTGTAATTGCTCAAAAAGATTTTGAGACAACTGCAAAAGATTGGATAGCATAAACACTCGACTTTCTAGACTCAAATTTCTAATCCAACTGATTGTCACACCAAACGATTATTGAATACCCGAGTCCACTTGCGAACAAGCTAGCTACTAGTCCATGGTTAGTAACTTGTCATCCTAAGAAATAGATAAGAAGCCTAGCTCTTAACCCCCTAGAAAAGATGAGGGTGACTCAGAATAGAATAACTCGGGAAGAGGAATAAAACGAGCCTTATGTTCCCTTCCACAATCAATCCCCTTACATTTCTATAGTGTCTCTAGACTCAACTTCAACCAGTTTGGCTTGGTAGTCCTACAGTCAGTGTGGCTCTGATACCAACGCTATCGGGACCCCGATCCTAAGTCATAGGAATCCATCCTGTAACATATCACATCACTTTGCAGCCTCACGCATGGTAACTTCACGGCTGCAACCTTACCTTAGCCGGGACCATTTGCGTCTTTTGGCTCACGTATGTGAGTATGTCGCTAGCATTCAAACGACGGAGAACCCGGGCTGACATGAATAGTCATAGAATCCAAGTGGCACATCCGTACGGGAATAGGCATACATAACCCAACAATGCAAGTGTCGGTCTCAAGCATGTGTAGACGAGTCATAGCAAGCTACAATGACTCCATTACGTCGTGGGACATAAATGTCATCACTTCACGTAGACGAGTCATAGCAGGCTACAGGGACTCCATTACACTGGGAGACATTTCCCCGAAGGGACAGACACAAAAACAAAGAAGGATACATGCCGGTCAATCAATGTGTCCGGAGCAGTAGCAAGCTACCAAGGCTCGGTGGAAGCACAAAGAGACAATTCCCCGTAAAGAGTACTACTAAAGGCACATGGCTAGGTGTCGGATCCCATACATATAGTTGCACGTCATACGTAGGCACGACATGCCCGATATGCATATATACAACTATGGATCACACCATAACCATACAACAACACAACTTTTATTTAAGAGGCTCATAGCAGCCTTGCATAATATGTTCTTACAGGTAGGGGTCACTATTGGGGAACGTTGCATGGGAAACAAAAATTTTCCTACGCACACGCAAGACCTATCCATGGTGATGAGCATCTACGAGAGGGAGAGTGGATCTATGTACCCTTGTAGATCGCTAAGCGGGAATCATTAAGAAACACGGTTGATGTAGTTGAACGTCTTTGCGATCCAAATCGCCGAGCGTCCCGTGATCCAATCACGATCCGTCCCGATCTAGCACTGAACGGACGACACCTCCGCATTCAGCACACGTACGGCTTGATGATGATCTCTGCCTTCGTGATCCAGCAAGAGGGAGCGGAGAGGTAGACGAGTTCTCTGGTAGTGCAACGGCGTTGCGGCAACAGTGGTGGAGTAATTCCAGCAGGGCTTCGCCTAAGCACTGCTGAAACCGATCTAGAGGAGAAACTACACACTAGAGGGTAGGGTTGCACGTGGTTGAAAATCTGTAGCAAAAACCCTAAAACCTCTAGTATATATAGGAGGAGGAGAGGAGGAGGCTTGGTGCAAGGGCCAGCCCCTCTTTGGTTCGGCTGAAGTGGAGAGGAGGAGTCCTCCTCCTCCACTCATAGTAGGATTAGGACTCCTTATTTCCACCTTTTTGCCTTTTTCCACCTTTTCCTCTTAGGAATTTCTTCCTAGCCGCATGGGCCTTTTGTAGGACTTTGGACACCCCACTAAGGGCTGGTATACCTTCTCCCACAGCCTATGTAGCCTCTTGGGTCGAAATACCCTCTCCTGATGGTCCCTGGTACCCTTCCGGCACTCCCGGTACACTACCGATGAGCCTGGAACTTTTCCGGCGACCAAACAGGACTTCCTATATATCAATCTTTACCTCCAGACCATTCTGGAGCTCCTCGTGACGTCCGGGATCTCATACGGGACTTCGAACAACCTTAGGTTACCACCATGCATAACTCTACACTACCGAAATGTCACCGAACCTTAAGTGTGCAGATCCTACGGGTTAGAGAACTATGTAGACATGACCGAGACACCTCTACAGTCAATAACCAATAGTGGGACCTGGATGCCCATATTGATTCCTACATATTCTATGAAGATCTTTATTGGTCGAACCTATATGTCAAGGATTCAGTTAATCCCGTATGATGTTCCCTCTGTTCTTCTGTATGTTACTTGCCCGAGATTAGATCGTCGGTATCTCCATACCTAGTTCAACCTCATTACCGACAAGTCTCTTTACTCGTTCCATAATACAAGACCCCGTGGCTAACACTTAGTCATATTGCTTGCAAGGCTTATTGTGATGTTGTATTACCGAGTGGGCCCTGAGATACCTCTCCATCACACGAAGTAACAAATCCCAGTGTTGATCCATGCCAACTCAACAGACACCCTCGGAGATACTTGTAGAGTACCTTTATAGTCACCCAGTTACGTTGCGACGTTTGATACACACAAGGTATTCCTCTGGTGTCCGTGAGTTGCATGATCTCATGGTCATAGGAGCATATACTTGACATGTAGAAAACTATAGCAATAAACTGACACGATCATATGCTACGTTTATAGTTTGGGTCTCGTCCATCCCATCATTCTCCTAATGATGTGATCCCGTTATCAAATGACATCACATGTCAATGGTTAGGAAAACTTGACCATCTTTGATCAACGAGCTAGTTCACTAGAGGCATACTAGGGACAAAGTGTTGTCTATTCATCCACACATGCAATGTGTTTCCAGTCAATACAATTATAGCATGGATAATAAACAATTATCATGAAAAAGGAAATATAATAACAAACTCTTTATTTATTGCCTCTAGGGTATATTTCCAACAGTCTCCCACTTGCACTAGAGTCAATAATCTAGTTCACATCACTATGTGATTTACATTGTAATGAATCGAACACCCATGCAGTTCTGGTGTTGATCATATTTAGCCCTTGGAAGAGGTTTAGTCAACGGGTCTGCAACATTCAGATCCGTGTGCACTTTGCAAATATTTATGTCCTTCTCCTTGATGTAATCGCGGATGGAATTGAAGCGTCGCTTTATGTGTCTGGTCCTCTTGTGAAACCTTGGTTCCTTTGCCAGAGCAATGGCACCAGTGTTGTGACAAAACAGGTTCATTGGATTCAGCGCACTAGGCACTACTCCAAGATCTGTCATGAACTGCTTCATCCAGACACCTTCCTTCGCTGCCTCCGAGGCAGCGATGTACTCCGCCTCGCATGTAGAATCGGCTACCACGCTTTGCTTGGAACTGCACCAGCTTACCGCTCCCCCGTTGAGAATAAATACATATCCGGTTTGCGACTTAGAGTCACCCGGATTAGTGTCAAAGCTTGCATCGACGTAACCCTTTACGACGAGCTCTTCATCACCTCCATAAACAAGAAACATTTCCTTAGTCCTTTTCAGGTACTTAAGGATATTCTTGGCCGTCGTCCAGTGCTCCATTCCAGAATCACTTTCAAACCTTCCGGCCATACTTATGGCAAGGCTGACATCGGGTCTTGTGCACATCATTGCATACATGATAGAGCCTATGGCTGAAGCATAGGGGATGACACTCATCTTCTCTCTATATTCTGCAGTCACTGGGCATTGGTTCTTACTCAACTTCACACCTTGTAACACAGGCAAGAACCCCTTCTTGGACTGATCCATTTTGAACTTCTTCAAAACTTTATCAAGGTATGTGCTCTGTGAAAGTGCTATTAAGCATCTTGATCTATCTCTATAGATCTTAATGCCTAATATGAAAGCAGCTTCTCCTAGGTCCTTCATTGAAAAACTCTTGTTCAAATATTCCTTCACGCTTTCCAGCATTTCTATATTGTTTCCAATCAGCAATATGTCATCCACATATAATATTAGAAACACTATAGAGCTCCCACTCACTTTCTTGTAAATACAAGCTTCTCCGTAAACTTGTATAAACCCAAACGCTTTGATCACCTCATCAAAGCGCTTATTCCAACTCCGAGATGCTTGCACCAGTCCATAAATGGATCGTTGGAGTTTGCAAACTTTGTCAGCATTCTCTAGATTGACAAAACATTCTGGTTGCATCATATACAACTCTTCCTCAAGGAAACCGTTGAGGAACATTGTTTTGACATCCATCTACCAAATTTCATAGTCAAAATATGCAGCTATTGCTAACATGATTTCGACGGACTTAAGCATCGCTACGGGTGAGAAGGTCTCATCGTAGTCAACTCCTTGAACTTGTGAAAAACCCTTTGCCACAAGTCAAGCTTTATAGACGGTGACATTACCGTTCGCGTCCGTCTTCTTCTTAAAGATCCATTTGTTCTGAATGGCCTTTCGCCCTTTAGGTAATACTTCCAAAGTCCATACTTTGTTTTCATATATGGATCCCATCTCGATTTTCATGTCCTCTAACCATTTCTCGGAATCCGGGCCCATCATCGCTCCTTCATATCTCGTAGGTTCATTGTTGTCCAACAACATGACCTCCAAGATAGGGTTGTCGTACCACTCAGGAGGAGTACACACCCTTGTTGACCTACGAGGTTCAATAGTGACTTGATACGAAGCTTCATGATCATCATCATTAACTTCCTCTTCAACTGTTGTAGGCTCCACAAAAACATCTTTCCACACTGCGCTACTCTCTAGTTGAAGTAAAGGTTCAATAACCTCATCAAGCTCTATTTTCCTCCCACTCAATTCTTTCGAGAGAAACTCTTTCTCAAGAAATGTTCCGTTCTTAGCGACAAACACTTTGCCTTCGGATCTGAGATAGAAGGTATACCCAACTGTTTCTTTTGGGAATCCTATGAAGATGCATTTCTCCGCTTTGGGTTCTAGCTTTTCAGGATGAAGCTTTTTGACATAAGCATCACATCCCCAAACTTTAAGAAACGACAACTTTGGCCTCTTGCCAAACCACAGTTCATATGGCGTCATCTCAACGGATTTCGATGGTGCCCTATGTAAAGTGAATGCAGCTGTCTCTAATGCATAACCTCAAAACGATAGTGGCAAATCGGCAAGAGACACCATAGAACGCACCATATCTAATAAGGTTCGATTACGACGCTCGGACACACTATTACACCGTAGTGTTCCGGGCGGTGTCAACAGTGAAACAATTCCACACTGTCTTAAGTGATTGCCAAACTCATAAATCAGATATTCACCTCCTTGATCAGATCATAGGAATTTGATCTTCTTGTTACGATGATTCTCAACTTCACTCTGAAATTGCTTGAACTTTTCAAACGTTTCAGACTTGTGTTTCATTAAGTAAATATACCCATATCTACTTAAGTCACCAGTGAAGGTGAGAAAATAACGATATCCACCGCATGCTGCAACATTCATTGGACTGTACACGTCAGTATGTATGATTTCCAACAAGTCACTTGCCCGTTCCATTGTTCCAGAGAACGGCGTTTTAGTCATCTTGCCCATGAGGCATGGTTCACATGTGTCAAGTGATTCAAAATCAAGTGACTCCAAAAGTCCATCAGCATGGAGCTGCCTCATGCGTTTTACACCAATATAACCCAAATGGCAGTCCCACAAGAAAGTGGTACTATCATTATCAACTCTACATCTTTTGGCATCAATGTTATGAACATGTGTATCATCACTATCAAGATTCAATATGAATAAACCCCTCACATTGGGTGCATGACCATAAAAGATATCACTCATATAAATAGAACAACCATTATTCTCTGATTTAAATGAGTAACCGTGTCGCAATAAACAAGATCCAGATATAATGTTCATGCTTAACGCTGTAACTAAATAAAAATTATTCAGGTTCATCACTAATCCCAATGGTAATCAAAGAGAGAGCATGTCAACGGCGATCACATCAACCTTGGAACCATTTCCCACGCACATCATCACTTCGTCCTTAGCCAGCATCCATCTATTCCGTAGGTCCTGCTTTGAGTTGCAAAAATGAGCAACCGAATCGGTATCAAATACCCAGGCACTACAATGAGAGCTAGTAAGGTACACATCAATAACATGTATATCATATATACCTTGTTTGTTGTTGGCCGCCTTCTTGTCAGCCAGGTACTTGGGGCAGTTTCGCTTCTAGTGGCCAGTTCCCTTAAAATGAAAGCACTCAGTTTCTGGCTTGGGTCCAGCTTTGGGTTTCTTTATAGGAGGAGCAACTGCTTTGCCATCCTTCTTGTATTTACCCTTCTTGCCCTTTCCCTTGCCATTCTTCTTGAAACTAGTGGTTTTATTGACCATCAACACTTGATGTTCTTTCTGGATTTCAGACTCAGCGACTTTCAGCATCGCAAATAGCTCGGGGACTGACTTTTTCATCCCGTGCATGTTATAGTTCATCACCAAGCTCTTGTAGCTAGGTGGCAGCGATTGAAGAACTCTGTCAGTGATCGCCTCTGGCAAAAGGGCAATTCCCAACTCTGCTAGACGGGACGAATACCCAGACATTCTGAGTATATGTTCACTGATAGACCCGTTCTCCTCCATTTTGCAAGCATAGAACTTATCAGAGGTCTCATACCTCTCGATCTGGGCATTCTTCTGAAAGATAAACTTCAACTCCTGGAACATCTCATATGCTCCATGACGTTCAAAACGTCTTTGAAGTCCCGGTTCTAAGCCATACAATATTGCACACTGAACTATTGAGTAATCTCCAGAACGTGCCTCCCAAGCGTTCTTAACGTCTTCGGATGACATATCTTCGGGTTGGTCACCAAGCGGTGCATCAAGGACATATGATTTCTGGGAAGCCGTGAGGATAATCCTCAGATTACAGGCCTAGTCCACAATGTTACTTCCATCATCTTTCAACTTAGCTTTCTCTAGGAATGCATTAAAATTCAGGGGTGCTACTCCGCGAGCCATTGATCAAAAACATAAGTATGCAAAGGTTACTTAGACTATTGTTCAAGATAATTAGTATAGTTAATCAAATTACTAAAGCTCCCACTCAAATTGACATCCCTCAGGTCATCAGGTGTCATATGATCCAAATTCACCAACTCAAGTCCGATCATCACGTGAGTTGAGGTGGTTTCAATGGTGAACATCATCCAGTTGATAATATCTACTATATGACTCATGTTCGACCTTTCGGTCTCTTGTGTTCCGAGGCCATGTCTGTACATGCTAGGCTCGTCAAGTTTAACCCGATTGTTCTACATGTGCAACACTGGCGTGCACCCGCTGTATGTGAACGTAGAGTCTATCACACCCGATCATCACGTGGTGTCTCGACACGACGAACTTTCGCAATGGTGCACACTCGGGGAGATCACAATACTTCTTGAAATTTAAGTGAGGGATCACCTTATAATGCTACCATCGTCCTAAGAAAAACAAGGTGCATAAAAGGATTAACATCACATGCAAATCATAAGTGACATGATATGGACATGAACTTGTGCTTTTGATCTCCATCTTGAAAGCACCGACATGATCTCCATCGTAACTGACACGACACCATGATCTCCATCATCTTGATCTCCATGAACGTGTCGCCATCGGGGTTGTCGCGCCCACCATGCTTCTACTACTATTGCTACCATTTAGTGATAAAGTAAAGCATTACATAGAGCTTAAAGATTGACACGTAGGTCATACAATAATTAAAGACAACCCTATGGCTCATGTCGGTTGCCATACTCATCGACATGCAAGTCATGATATTCTATACAACACATGATCATCTCATACATTACATATATCCCATCATGTAATTGGACATATCACATCACAACATACCCTGCAAAAACAAGTTAGACGTCCTCTAATTGTTGTTGCATGTTTTATGTGGCTGCTACGGGTATCTAGCAAGAACAATTATCACCTATGCATAAACCACAACGGTGATACATAAGTTGCTTTTCAACCTTCTCAAGGACCGCCTTAGTCGAATCCGATCCAACTAAAGTAGGAGAAACAGACACCCGCTAGCCATCTTTGTGCAACGAAGTTACACGTCAGTCGATGGAACCGGTCTCTCGTAAGCGTACGAGTAAGGTTGGTCCGGGCCGCTTCATCCCACAATACCACTGAACCAAAACACGACCAAGGGAGGAAGCAATCTAAGCATCAACGCCCACAAACTCTTTGTGTTCTACTCGAGATCTCATCTACACATAGACCTAGCTCATGAGGCCACTGTTGGGGAACGTTGCATGGGAAACAAAAAATTTCCTACGCACACGCAAGACATATCCATGGTGATGAGCATCTACGAGAGGGAGAGTCGATCTATGTACCCTTGTAGATCGCTAAGCAGGATGGGTTAAGAAACGTGTTTGATGTAGTCGAACGTCTACACGATCCAAATTGTCGAGCGTCCCGCGATCCAATCGCGATCCGTCCCGATCTAGCACCGAACGGACGGCACCTCTGCGTTCAGCACACGTACAACTTGATGACGATCTCCGCCTTCTTGATCCAGCAAGAGGGAGCGGAGAGGTCACTACTAGGAAAAGGCCTACTAGTGGCGCACCTGTTTTGGCCACTAATGGCGCAATACAGGTGCGCCACTAGCATCACGACACTAGTAATTAATACTAATGGCGCATCCCTGGTGCGCCATTAGTATACCAGATACTAATGGCGCACCAGGGAATGCGCCATTAGTATATCACACGGTGCGCCATTAGTATGCCTCCCAGGGGGCCATATTTACCTTGTGCTCTGGCTTACTAATGGCGCACTTGTGGATGATGCGCCACTAGTGTGCTTACTGCAGTGCGCCACTAAAGTGTAGAGTGGTGCGCCACTAGTATGAATATTAGGGATTTTTTCTTTTCTGATATTTGCACAGGTTACAAAACATATTACTGCACAGAATATAGACATCACAACATATAAACAGTAGATTTATCGAATACAATAGAAGATTAGTCTCCGGATGCAATTCATCATATTAGTCTCCGAATTTAAAATACCGAACAAAGTTAGAACATTACAAGTCTCGAGACCACGACTAGCGAGTTTGTCTTCACATTACAAGTCGATATCGATCATCTAAACTACCATTACATAGAAGAGAGCTGCGGTCATCACGATGAGCATCATCGCGATGAAACTGGTCTTCATCCGGTTCCTCCAATGCTCCCTCCTCTCTCTCGCTAGATAGCGCGCGTATCTAGCTTTCGCCTCCGCCCTAGTGGTGTACCCTTTGTAACTGTTACCGCTGAAACGGTGAACCTGTGTCCGACACTCCTACTAGTCGTCGTAGACTTTGGGAACCTTACCCTTGTACACGACATACAACGGCATCTCTATGCACTAGCCAAACAAAACGTTAGTAGCAATTCAGAGACAATACATAAGCAATATATAAGTATGCAACAAAAGGATCGGAAGAGAAAAGCAACACATTAATAGCACGATTCATGGTCCTACTAATAAATAGCATCGATTACATATAAGTTGAACAACCAAAGAGACATACAAGTTCATTAAAGTTTAATATTACAACATGAGCCAATCGACATTTCAGAACTACATAGCATCACTACTTTCGACTCGACTCAGGGACCGGAGCGTGGATGAAGCCGCCGTCTTTCATGATAGTCATGAAATCGCGGGCGTTGTCAGCCTGCATTTGTAGCATTGTTTCTATCTCACTGTTGGACGGTTGATATCTGAGGTAGAACTGCCCCGAGGTACGAAGGACATCTTTATGGATGATTTCCGCAAACTCCGACTAGATGCGATAGAATTCTTGTCCAATGTCCGCGTCCTGGATTGCCGACAAGCGTGTGGCCCAGTCTTTGAGATTATTTGGTAGCAGAAGGTGATGCTGGTCCCGTACGATCGCCCGCATGTGATGGAGGGCGTAGTAGGCATCCTTCTGACTACCAGGCGGCTGCTTGATACAGGGGAACGTCGTATTGTGGGTGAACACGTGATTGCCGTACCTACGAATTGTCCTGCTGAAGGTGCCTCTAGATCTGGCGTAGCCGGGGAGAACATCATCAAGAACTTTCTTGATATTTGTGTAGTCTTTCTTCGACTGATGGTCCGTCGTCGTCTGCTCCGGCATCTTCATCTTGATGATCATGCCCTTCGTCTGCTCCTGCATCATCCTCATCATCATGTCCGGCATCTTCTACATGATCACTGTGTAGTGCATCTACTTCGTGATCATGTCCTGGAGATTCTTCGTCTTCTCGCCCGCCCTCGCCGCGGTTGTCTTGCTCATGTCCTTCCTCATTTCTTGCCCGCCCCCCATGGACGACTTCATAATCATCTTCATCACCTTGCCACCGATAGCCATCCATGAAACCACGCAAGAGCAGGTGGTTCCACACCTGTACGGAATCCGGGTCCATAATTCTCCTCAGCTTGCATCTTCGACACGGACATCTTATCTCCGTCTTGTTCTTTTGAAGCATCTCGGCCTTCGCGGAGCTCAAAAACCTATTCACGATGCCTTCGGTCATTGTGCGGACCATGGTCGCCTGCGGGGTAGAGCAAAACGATATTTTAGAACCAAGAAATTTTTTGGCATGACTTTGCCTAAAAATAGGACCAAAAAGAATGCATAGTGCCAAATTCTCGCCAAAACGAAAATGAATCCACATTCCGGCAAAATATTGGCAACTATCGCATTTCAAATACCGGTACCTGCAAACACAAACATATATGCAACACCACAAACATATGCAACACCACAAACATACATAGATCTAGCTAGGCCATAAAAAGTGCATGTGCACGTTGTTGGAGGGAGAAAAAAGTAGATCTACAACATAAAGAAAGCTTTCCCCTTACTTACCTATCAAAAAAAGGTAACTTAACCACTTAATTTGGATGAATCTATGGTGCAAATGAGGTGAGGAGGAGGAGGCAGCCGAGACAAGCTTGGAGGAGGAGGTGGAGAGAATGGAGTGGGGAAAGTGAGTGTGGTAGGTGGCTGTCCAAAATATCTAGCTGGTCCCAGGTTACTAATGGCGCACAAGTTAGGTGGTGCGCCATTACTAGTTTTGCAAAAGTAAAAATAAAAAAATGTTAGTAGTGGCGCACCGTGTGTGTGGTGCGCCATTACTAGTTTGAACTAGTAATGGCGCACTATACACTGGTGCGCCATTACTAGTTATGAAAAAAAAGTAAAAAAATTTGTTAGTAGTGGCGCACCTGGTGAGTGGTGCGCCATTACTAGTTATAACTAGTAATGGCGCACTCTGCCCTGGTGCGCCATTACTAGTTTTGGAAAAATAATAAAAAAAGTTTGTTACTAGTGGCGCACGGTGGGTGTGGTGCGCCATTAGTGTCCATCACACTAATGGCGCACCAACATATGGTGCGCCATTGCTATATAGTAGTGGCGCACCACATGTGTGGTGCGCCATTAATGTCCATATTATCTATACCCTTTTCCTAGTAGAGGGTAGACGAGTTCTTTGGCATCGCGACGGTGTTGCGGTGATGGTGGTGGAGTAATTCCAGTAGGGCTTCGCCTAAGCACTGCCGAAACCGATCTAGAGGAGAAACTACAAACTAGAGGGTAGGGTTGCACATGGGTAAAAATCTGTAGCAAAAACCCTAAAACCTCTAGTATATATAGGAGGAGGAGTGGAGGCTTGGCGCAAGGGCCAGCCTTTCTATGGTTCGGTCGAAGTGGAGAGGAGGAGTCCTCCTCCTCCACTCCTAGTAGGATCAGGACTCCTTCCTTATTTCCACCTTTCTGCCTTTTCCCACCTTTTCCTCTTAGGAATTTCTTCCCAGCTGCATGGGCCTTCTGTAGGACTTTGCCCAGCCCACTAAGGGCTGGTATACCTTCTCCCACATCCCATGTAGCCTCTTGGGTCGAAATACCCTCTCCCGATGGTCCCCGGTACCCTCCCGACACTCCCGGTACACTACCGATGAGCCCGGAACTTTTTCGGTGACCAAAACAGGACTTCCTATATATCAATCTTTACCTCCGGACCATTCCAGAGCTTCTCGTGACGTCCGGGGATCTCATCCGGGACTCCGAACAACCTTCGGTTACCATCATGCTTAACTCTACATGACCGAAACGTCACCGAACCTTAAGTGTGCAGACCCTGTGGGTTCGAGAACTATGTAGACAATACCGAGACACCTCTACAGTCAATAACCAATAGCGGGACCTGGATGCCCATATTGATTCCTACATATTCTACGAAGATCTTTATCGGTCAAACCTCTGTGTCAAGGATTCAGTTAATCCCGTATGATGTTCCCTTTGTTCTTCGGTATGTTACTTGCCCGAGATTAGATCGTCGGTATCTCCATACCTAGTTTAACCTCGTTACCGAAAAGTCTCTTTACTCATTCCGTAATACAAGATCCTGTGGCTAACACTTAGTCACATTGCTTGCAAGGCTTATTGTGATGTTGTTTTACCGAGTGGGCCCTGAGATACCTCTCCGTCACACGGAGTAACAAATCCTAGTGTTGGTCCATGCCAACTCAACAGACACCCTCGAAGATACCTGTAGAGTACCTTTATAGTCACCCAGTTAAGTTGCGACGTTTGATACACACAAGGTATTCCTCCGGTGTCCGTGAGTTGCATGATCTCATGGTCATAGGAACATATACTTGACATGCAGAAAACTGTAGCAATAAACTGACACGATCATATGCTACGTATATAGTTTGGGTCTCGTCCATCCCATCATTCTCCTAACGATGTGATCCCATTATCACATGACATCACATGTCAATGACTAGGAAACCTTGACATCTTTGATCAACGAGCTAGTTCACTAGAGGCATACTAGGGACGAAGTGTTGTCTATTCATCCACACATGTAATGTGTTTCCAATCAATACAATTATAGCATGGATAATAAAAAATTATCATGAACAAGGAAATATAATAATAAACACTTTATTTATTGCCTCTAGGGCATATTTCCAGCAGTCACATGACCCGACACTCAAGTCATACAAACAAGTTCATACAAACCAATCGGAAGCACAAAGTTGTCTGGGTACAGACAGGTGAAAGGGGTAAAAAGGCACATAGCCTGACTATCTACAGCCCGCCACAGGGCATAAGGTTGTAGATGGGACACCAGCTATTTGGCATCGTCGACATCTAGGTAGAACCCACCTGATGGGTCCTGAGTCTCATCTATAACCTTTATTAAGCAAACGTGAGTACAAACGTACTCAGCAAGTCTTTAAAACAGACCTAGTCTATTCATGCTCATGTATCAACAAGGGGAGTGGTGGAGTTTATGCAGCAATGCCAGCTTTGATTCTTGGCTAACCTATACTACACATATTAATTGTTTGTTCAAATTTTAGATATCGCACACGAGTCCACTAACTCCACATCAATACACCACCATGGATTCACTTCCGTCATTTATGAGAGCGCTATCCACAATACTCACACTTGTCTTGAGATTTTTATGGGTATCCATCAAGTTATCTATGAACAACATAAGTTCTCCAATTAGTCCATATCCGAGGACGCGGCTATTTGAATAGATTCATACCCTGCAGGGGTGTACTCCTTCACACACGCCCTCAGCAACCTTCAAGCGGAAGCCCAGCGAGGGAGTCGACCACGACCGTCAATCACACAAGACCTCTAGTCCATGCTATCGCCTATTTGAGACTGAACCCGCACGGAAGTCCGGCTGAAGTCTCCGCTACGGTCCCAAATGATGTGCGCAGGGTTCCCAAGCCCACCATTCGGGTGACCCTTGGTACACCATGCCACTGCCTACCGCGTCGTAACCCACCCCTAGGGTCAGTGCTAGGCACAGCCTCCAGCATATACTATAAACACCAGAAACTACTTGCAACTCCTGGACCAAGGACTAAGAGATTAATAAGTCGAGAGGGGTCGGGTTACCGGAACCCAATGTGTGGTTGTAACTAGCCTTGGATCACATACACAGAACTCAGTTCCTAAGAACGGTCCCAATGAGACAACCCGCTATGTACTCCTACATAGCCTCTCACCGCTACCTTTACCAAATCGAGTTTATCATTTAGCTCATCACATCAGAACAATACTGTTTCACTCCAGTTCATCACCCGGATGAATCAGACCTGACACAACTCTAAGCATAGCAAGCAAGTAGGTAAAGCACATCATGGCTCAAGCATCTACCAAGTATGCTAGGCTGCAAGGTTTAGCTATTTACTGTGACAATGACAGGTCATGTAGAGGAATGGGTTTATCTACCGCATATGACATGCAATTGAATGTTTGTCCTAATGCAATTAACAAGAGAAGGAGCAAGAGAATGTGATGATATCGGAATGATCAATGGGGTTGCTTGCCTTGCTGGGAAGCGGGAAGGTACTCTCCTTCGTTAGGATACTCGGCGGTATCCTCGAAAGCAGGGCCTACCGCAATGCAGATAGGTAACAATGAATACACGACAAGTGCAACAATATGATGCATGATCATGACATGGCAACATAAATGGATGAGCTAATGCAACTATTATTCAAGTTGGATGGAGTGGATTTGAATATAGGTTCAAAGTCGTTCTCCATTTCATATTCCATATATTGTCCTATTGCTAAATGTCAATGTTCATCTACATAGGTTTCCCTAACATGCATGATAACTGCACCATTGGATTCATTGGATTTTTTTGATAAATTTTCATATATAAATTATTTCAATCTGAGTTATAGATTAATTTCTATGATTTTTGTAAGTTTTAACTATTTTCTGGAATCAATTTAAATTAGAAATTACTTTAATGCATTAGCGTGACATCAGCATGATGTCAGCTGGTTAAATTGCCATTGACAGGTCAAACCTGACCAGTGGGGTACTCTGGTCAGTGACTCAGTCACTAACAGACGACGGCGATGCGACGATGGGGAGCTCCGGGCGACACGCGGCTTGGGGAGGAGGAAGAGGACGTTGAGGCAGAGCGATTGGGGGGCTCAGGAGCAAGGGGGAGCGGCTAGGGCGACGGTGCTACAGTGGCGGGGCTTCGGCGGCCATGGCGATAGAGAGGGAGAGAGGGAGAAGCGGGCGAGAGCGAGAGGAAGAGAGCGATGGGGTCTGCGAGCTTATCCCCTTCGTGCTGGCAAGAAGAGGGCAGGCAGGCAGCTGCCGGTGTGGTGGCACGGCCATGTGCGCGCGGCGGCCACACGCTCGTCCTCCTGGCCGCCAGGAGGACGACGACCTCCCTGGGCCAGGTGGGCCGACCTGTCCTGGGCCTGAGCTTCCTCTACTTTTTTTCTTATTTTTGTTTTTCTTTTCTTTTCTGACATTTGTTTTATTTTTTCCAGGACTCAAAACCTAATTTAAAATATGTTGAAATATTTTGCTAGGTTAGTTTGAATATTTCAAACCCACACAAAAAGTTTTAGAATATTTTGAATGTCTAAAATAATTATAATGCTTTATTTGGCATTTTCAGAAGCTTTATTATTTATTTTAAAATTAGAATGTCCCCTGATATATTAATGTCAGCATTTATCAGACATGGGGGGCATTTTTGATGGGCATTTTGGATTTGTTGATTTTTCACCACAGTTGAATTGGTTTTATTCAGGTGAGGTGCTAGGGTTTATGTTAATCCCCATTTCAAATTGATGCAAAATGGAAACATGATGCACACACATGCTGACCTGAGCAAAGCTAACTAGGGATGTGACACATTATTACCTACGCAAAGCCACAATGGTGATAATCAAGTTGCCTTTCTAACCTTTTACAAGGACCGCCTCTATCGAATCCGATTCAACTGAAGTGGGAGAGATAGACACCCGCCATCCATCTTTATGGAACAAGTTGCATGTCAATCGATGGAACCGGTCTCTCGTACGTGGACGATTAAGGTTGGTCTGAGCCGCTTCATCCCACAATACCACCGAATCAAGTTAAGACTAAGGAGGTAATAAATATGAACATCAATGCCCACAAACTCTTTTGTGTTGTACTCGTGCATGTTATCTGTGGATAGACCTAGCTCACGATGCCACTGTTAGGGAACGTTGCATGGGAAACAAAAAAATTCCTACAAACACCCAAGATCTATCTACGGAGATCAACAACTACGAGAGGGAGAGTGGATCTACATACCCTTGTAGATGTCTAAGCGGGAAGTATTAAGAAACGCGGTTGATATAGTCGAACATATTCGTGATCCAATCACGATCCGTCCCGCGATCCAATCATAGTCCGTCCCGATCTAGCTCCTAACGGACGACACCTCCATGTTAAGCACACGTACACCTGAATGACGTCTCCGCCTTCTTGATCCAGAAAACGAGGGCGGAGAGGTAGATGAGTTCTCCGGCAGCACAACGACGTGGTGACGGTGGTGGTGGAGCAATATCAGCAGGGCTTCCGCAAGCGTTGTCGCATATGCGTTTTCGGTGGAGAAACAGATCTAGGGAGAGAGGGAGGGCTGCACCTATGCCATGGGGTGCGGCTGCCCTCCCTCTCCCTCTCTCTATATATGAGGAGGGGGTAGGTGGGCGCAGTCTTGGCTCCTCCTCCAAGGAGGGCTGGCCGGCCCTAGGGAGGACTCCTCCCTCCCCAAGGCACCTCCCCCACATACCCTTGGCCACATGGGCCATTTGGGGTCAGTTGCCCAGCCCACTAGGGGCTGGTGCGCAACCTCTTAGGCCTATGTTGCCCCCCGTGGTGGGTGGGGCCCTCTCGGTGGACCCCCGGAACCCTTTCGGCACTCCTCGTACAATGTCGGAAACACCCGAAACCTTTCTGGAACCCGAATACCACCTTCCTATATATAAATATTTACGTCCGGATGATTCTGGAGCTCCTCTTGACATCCGGTATCTCATTCGGGACTCTAAAAATCTTTCAATCACCAACATATATAACTCAAGAATACGAAATCGTCATCGAACGTTAAGTGTGTAGACCATGCGGGTTCGAGAACTATGCAGACATGACCGAGACACCTCTACGGTCAATAACCAATAGCGGGACCTGGATGCCCATACTTGTTCCCACATATTCTACGAAGATATTTATCGGTCGAACCACAATGTCAAGGATTCACGCAACCCCGTATATAGTTCCCTTTGTCCATCGGTATGTTACTTGACCAAGATTCGGTCATCGGTATCTCCATACCTAGTTCAATCTCGTTATCGGAAAGTCTCTTTACTCGTTCCGTAACACAACATCCCATGACTAAATCCTTAGTCACATTGCTTGCAAGCTTCTTGTGATGTTGTATTACCGAGTCAGCCCAGAGATACCTCTCCATCATACGAAATGACAAATCCCAGTCTCGATCCATGCCAACCCAACAGGCACCCTCGGAGATACCTTTAGAGTACCTTTATAGTCACCCAGTTACATAGTGACGTTTGATACACACAAGGAATTCCTCCAGTGTCAGGGAGTTACATGATCTCATGGTCATAGGGATGACATGGATAAAGAAGTAGCAATAAACTGACACGATAAACTGATATGCTTACGGTTGGGTCTTGTCCATCACATCATTCTGTGGCCAGGAAACCTTAACCATCTTTGATCAACGAGCTAGTCTACCAAAGGCTCACTAGGGACATAGTGTTTGTCTATATATCCACACATGTATATGAATTTCCATGCAATACAATTATTGCATGGATAAGAAAATATTATCATCAACAAGGAAACATAATAATAACCTCTTTATTATTGCCTCTAGGGCATATTTCCAACAACTTCACACCTGCGGATATGGAGAATATTCTTGGTATAGTACCATCTCGATGTGCATGAATGGATTTTCTGGCATGGCACCCAATAAAAGACGGGGTGTATAATGTGTGAAGTCCCTATCATCTTGCAGTTGAGGAACATTTTAGGGTGTTGGGAGGTCAAACAATCAGTACACGACCAACGGGTGATAGACCGATTATGAAACTCCTTCGGAAGGTTCCATTCCCACAAAAAATGAAGTTTTGCTCATGGAAGATGTTGAAGGATGGACTACCAACAAGACAATTGAAGTAGGCATGTCACCTAGATACAAATGATGTTTTCTTGTGTTGTGGTATTGAGGATGAAGATGCCTTCCATGATGTGGTTACGTGCCCTATATCACATGCGGTACGGAGTAAATGCTAGGGGAATGGGAACTACCAGAACAGGAGGATGTGACTAACACCGGCCCATAATGGATGTTGGGCCTCTTGGATAGAATCCATGAGAGGGAGAGGATGAATGTGTTCATGATAATTTGAAGGAATTGGCAACTCAGGAATGATCAGTTGCATGATATACTAGCCCCACCAATTGAGACAACAAAATTTATCGTGTCAAGTTATATGGGCTCATTACTTCATGTTCAAAGTAATGATGGTCGTGATCCTGTCAAGGGGAAATTACCTGTTGAAGGAAATTTCAAGTCACCACTGAACTTAGTATGGGATGTCACAGCCCATGTCCCTTGGCCGCCACCTATTGTTGGGTGTCTTGCTATTTCAGTGGATGGTGCGTAGATTTGTTGTCAGTATGTATGTCCTCCGCACGTACTGTGCCACTCTGATAAAGATGTTGAAGGAGGAAAGACCGGATAGATTGCGACTGGTTGGGTCATGATAGAATAACTCAAAGAGATGTTCGTCGAAGGAAGGGAGCTTTCTTTCATGAAATTAGATAGGAGTCGGAATAGGTGTGCAGATTTCCTAGCCAAATGTTCGCGCTCGGAGCATCGAATCAATTTCTGGTTACAAGATGCTCCTGAGAGTCTTTTAAACCTTTTGGCTTTGGATTTTAAACATATTCATTAATCAATAAAGCTTCCAACTTTCCTGCAAAAAAGGTGATGCCAAGTGATGACGCTCTGGAGATGTGGTATTATCAACCCCGTACGATACATTCATCAACCCTGTGCGATACGTACATGTCGTTTCTTTCTGCTCCCGCTCTCCGACCTAGGAGGTGTGGCAACTGATCTACCTTACTCTTCGACGAATCTGAGGGCTATCTCTCACACCGTGTTTCTCTTTGGCGATAGGAGGGGTGGAGACTTAAGATGCATTTGGTTACCTGCATTAGGTCCATCCTGGCCCACATGGTGCAGTTTTGGCATGTTTGGTAGCATAGGCTACATCAAAATCTCTGCCCACACAAACCTTAAAGCGCCTCTCGAACTGGCTCACTTATGCGTCCGTTTCCAGCAAGACATGCACGAGGGATGCGAGGGGCGCACGTGGGTAGGATCGGCTCGACACATGAGGACACGTGGTAGAAACCGCGTTGGCTTCCGAAGTGGCACCTCACCCTCCCTCCCACCGCTCACTCTCTTCTCCTCCCATTGTACACTATCCTCTCTGTCTGACATGGGCGATAATGACAAGATCTACACGGCAAGCATCAATGACGGTATATCCCATGTCCCCTCTGCATAATCGATTTTAACGCGTTGCACTTGATTTACCGTGGATTGCACCTATGATTGACGATTAGGCTTCGATTTGGGACCGATTGAATCAATTGTGATTTGGGGCCGACTAAATCGATTCTAGGGTTTGAACGAATGGGGTAGTGATTTTGAGGGCTTGAGCAAATCCTTGATTCGAGGGTTTTCACACACACATTTGAGCAATTTCATGGGCTTGAGCAAACCCTTGATTACAGGGTTTTCACAAACACGCGTAGCAATTTTAGGGTTTAAAAATTCCTCGAATGGATTCGAGGGTCTGAACATACATGTTGTAGCCTAGAGCTTGTAGTCAACCACTAGTTCATATGTGTATGTGCATTGTAGAGCAGCCAGTATGGGAAACCCTCGCGAGGTGCTCCTCCTGCTCGTCGTCGTCGTTCAAAACAATCTTGATCATAAGTGTTGTGCGTTTTTTATTCGACCACCAGTTCATATGTGTATATGCAATGTAGATTGAGAAGCTCATGGGAGGCAACGACAAGGCTGTTAAGGAGGTTGCCTCCGCCGAGAAGCAAAACAAGGTCGTCTCGTTCGAAAAGAAGAAGTGCTAAGGCTGGATATCGGTAGCCCCCGAAAAGGGTTAACAAGTATGTCCATTACCAGGAGAACCTGTGCCTGGCGCACTTCTGCAAGACTGTCTTCGGACCTAAATTGGAGATTCTGCAGCTGCCCCTGCCTTCAGCAAGTGCCTCATCCACGTCCCAAAGCTATTCAAGCTAACGACAAACAACGAGGATGATCGACAAAAGGCTTGCCCTTGATAATGGTTGGGTGGCCTTCTGTGTAGCCCGGGTGACTTCTCACCTTCAAGCTGATGAATCCCGGAAACTTGCAGGTCCAAGTATTCAACTACGAGGGCATTGAGGTGGTGGAAAAGTGCGGGCTGCAACCCAAAGCATTCGTCATGGATGTTGAAGGTGTTGATGAGGGTGTTGCTACTACTCAGGGTGGTTTTGTGGGTGCTGCTAATGATGCTTAGGATGGGATCACAATTATCTCTGCTATCTATCCTATGTTAATCTAGTTTGAAGACTATATGGTACAGTTCTGATTTTTCCTGTTTGAATTATTGTGGATATGCGTACAAACTTATGTTCATGGTTTAGCTTATGGTTATGGCTTGTGCTATGGTTATGGTTACGCAATGTATGTGGCTACTGTGTGCACGGTAACTGATAACCTCAACACTCATAGTAGAGGTTACCACAGCACTTGTGTTGTATGCAACCAAACATTAGCTATTTCCATCTGGGTAGAACATGAACAGAACCAAACACATGTGTCGATGTTGTTGCTCAGCCAGGCTGGACTGGATGAAGTGAAACAAAAATGTGCAAAACTTACTTTTCCATATATATTCACTCAACCAGGCTGAGTTGGGCTATAGATGCAAAGTGTCCAAAAAATTTGTAGGTGACCAAACGCATCCTTAGGGTTTTAGTTTGGTGGTGGTATTTCTCTTTGCTCGACGATGGGGATATGATGATATCGTCGACAATGTGGAACACAATGCTCCACCTTGCCCTCGTTCTCGTGATGCTTCTTTCTATCATCGGAAGGTGTGTGGAAGATGGTTTGACACCAGATTAGATTCTTTGGGTCGGGCTTATTTTATTTAGGTTTATCTCAGTCATGTTGTCATTCTGAGGGGGCAACGTGGTTGTGCTTTTGAGTGCTCTGGCTCCAGTACTGACCGATGAAGGTTAGCCAGCTTCGACATCGTCGGGGGAGCATGTGATTTTTGTGTTTGTCCACTCTGTCTGGCCAGACTGAGGCGATTTGGAGGTCCTTTTCTTCTCCAGTGCGGTGATTTGCCACTTAAATCACGGCCGCCAATGTCTTCTAGTATGCGTCGATGATTTCCCGGTCGTTGCGTTCAAAAACTCATGGGATAAAAAAGGTGCTTCAACGAGATGGAGACTCGAGGGCCTTCTTCCGGTGATGTTTCTTCGTGCCATCGCGGGGGGAGGGGGGATGGTGTGATACAAAATTGGGCTCTTTGGGTCTTGCTTTTTACTCTGGGTTTATCTCGGCCATGCATGATGTCCCGCGGACGATGGGAGGCAGGGTGGGTGGACTGGTTTTCTGTTTTTTCTTGGGCGTGCGTTGGCCGGTTTTTCTTCATGCGGGACAAGGGGGCGATTGGGAAGAAAATCGGTGGGAGGATGCTGTGTTGATTCACTCGATGGGTGAGTGTACGAAGGGATGATACCACCTATCAACTCCCCAACTAGGAGCAGAGATGTAAGGAAAACCAAATTGTTAGCGAGTAGTAAACGCTAGCTTCTATATATTAGTATTCTTGTCAGGCTTGAAGAGAAGATTCCTGGGACGGAGAAAAGGCTTCACCAAAGATGAATGAAACCGGAAAGAAGATGCATGCTGGGAGAAACTGGAACAGCGAGTATATGTAGTTCATGACAAATTGATTACTACTAAACAAGCCTGTCACTGCTACTGTACACATACTTAAAAATCACACAATGGATAAACGGTGGAAGGGAGAAGAAGACACAGATTCGATTGAGACGACAATTACAGTACAGTAGATGCATGCATGGTGAGAAATGGATAAGAATAAGGTCAGAGGAAGATGAAGCAGTCCATGGACATGAGGGGGTTGTTGAGATCATCCACCAATTCTCCACCCCCACCGCCGGCGTCATCCGCCGTTGCCCTGGTCCTGGTGCTCTTCCCCATCCCGGTTGAATCTTTTGCTGATCGGCACGACGAGGAGGAAGAAGACGACGAAGGCCTCTTCTTGTTCCTGCAGGACGCCGAGCCTCCTGCCCCTGTTCCCGAAGGCGGCGCTCGAGGGGGCAGCGGCTGCACGCGCCTCGCTGCCGCTGTTGTCGCCGGAGCTACACGGCGGTTATGGCTCCTAGTGCCAGGCCCAGTCTTCTTCTTCGTCGGAGAGATGACCACAGACAGAGCTGGGGGAGTTCTTGGCAACAACAGTGGACGTCGAGCGGCGGAGGCCGGCCGGGGGAGCTTCTTCTTCTTCCTGTTGTTGTTGGGGCTGAGCACGACAACCTCCATGTCATCCATGTCCCTGCAGGCGCGGACCTTGAGGTACCCAGCCGAGAAGGGACCTGTTCCCAACGACGACGACGACGAGGAAAAGGAGGAATGACTAGTTGCAGCCCAGGAAGAGGTGGAGGTGGTGGCAATGGAGATGGAGGAGCTTATTGCAGCCGACGGCAATGAGGAGGAGGGGGTTGACGTGTAGACGGCCGGAGAAGTGGAGGCGAGTGGGAGCGGGTGTACGGAGACAGCGTGCTTGGCGGCGCTCTTCAGGGTCGGAGAGCCGCCGCTGCACAAAGACAAGGAGTGGGCGTCGTCACCGGCGGTTGGAGAGGGAGAGGAGCAGGGATAGCATCTGCTCACACAGGCGCCCATCGAGCCCTGCTGCTCTTGCTCTGCTGCAACTCTTCAGATTTCTCTGTTCTCTCGCATTTCACAAGTGATGAGCATCCGTGTAGTATTGTATTGTTCCATAAAGCACAACGTGCCAACCAATTAGTAGTAGACTTTTTGCATCAGATTAAAGGTGGCATGGCATGGCATGGTCAGACCGAGCCCAAAATATTTGAATCTGCAACGGCAGGCAGACTGCAAAGTACGCCACCAGCACAAACATACACTGACGAACCATTTCAATTTCAAATAATCAGTTGCTACACCTACGTAAACTATGTTACAGTACGTAACTTACGTAAAAGCTGAGTTGGGCTTATTTGGTTGGAAGCAAAATTAGGTCTAGGCCCACACACTGAAATGTAAGTTTACGTAAGTAAATTACGTAGGTCTAGCATTATTGGTTAAACATATATATCCCAGAGTTAATTTAAAGTGCTAGTTAGCTGTACCGAAGATACACAGTCACACGTACACGCACGCACGTACAGGGTATTGCCTTGCCTGTTCATTGTCCTAATTGACCTCATCTGGCTCTCAAATCAAATCAAATGTACTAGAGTTCAAAGGCTTTTCTAGGAGCCAGTACTAAGACATACCCGTCTCAAATGCTTGGACAGGTCGTCCGGTCATTGTCTGGTCACGAAAATGCGACTCAGACGGGCCTCACAAATCGGCCTCAAACGCCCACGCAGACCGGCATCCCCCATTTCCAGCACAAATATGGGCAGGTATGTGGGAGCTCGGGCGCCCGGGCACGCCCGCCACGTCAGACTGACGGCGTGGCCCCATGCGGGCTCGCTGGGAAACCCGACGGTCCGACGGGTGCCTCGGTTGTCGGCGCAGTGTGAGCGTCGCGTGGCGCCGCTCCACCTCCCGCCCGAGGTCGGAGCCGGCTATTTAAGCCGGCGGCCACCCCCCAGCCCTAGCACATCCACCTTCTCCCTCTCTTCGCCGCTCCCCGAGCACATCCGCCTCATCTCGCACTCCCCTCTCCGTCAGGATGGTCCGGCGGCTCGTCACCACCTACGCGCAGCTCACTCTGGAGTGACAACTGCAAATCGAGACGGAGATCCAGGCTTGTCACGCTGCCCGCATCGCTGCAGGTCTCCCTTCGGACTCATCGGAGACAAAGGAGGATCGAGAGGACGAGGAGGAGGAGGAGCCGCAGGCCATGGAGGAGGCGGACCCAGAGGAGGAGGCTCCCGGCTTGAGCATGGCGCAGGTGGAGGTGGAGTTCGTCGTCGCCCAATCGGAGGAGGTGGCGAAGCAGCAGGCCATCCCAGATTCCATCCGGGATGAGGCTGAGGTGGAGGCTAACCGCCGGCTCATCCGGCAGAGGTACGCGAAGGTCGACGCCCTTTTCGACGAGCTAAAGGCGAAGATCGAGCCGGAGTAAGCCACATCGGAGCCGGCGACAACATCGGAGGGGGCAGAGCTGCATCTGTCGCACATCTATCCGTCGGAGGGCACGGAGATCGTCGATATCTCCGACGAAGAGTAGATAGTTCGCACATAGTACGTAGGTTTTACATGTTGCATGCTTTTGTACGGACTTAAGGAGTGAAATATGAGATGTCCGGATGTAATAATCCTTTTTTGAGGCATGACTGGTCAGTGTCCGTGTACGTTTGAGGGGCGGATTTGTAAGGTCCGACTATAAATGCTCTAACATATCAACCCCATTCAACTTGGTTGCACTAGTTTGAAACAATGACAAAGGCAAAAAAAATATACAAAAGAGCAATCTGAGTGAACCCCGCAAACCGAAAAATATGATAAATGTCATATACTAATATAGAGAAGATATTAGTTACACGAAGCCTCTGCACCAACCTAATTCAAGAGCTACTAAAAACATCGAGGATGCACACAACTAAATTATCGTGAAAGAAAAAATGAGATGAGCAGAATAAGATCATCTATAGCCATACCCCTCGTACCCGTCTCAAACGTCCGGGCAGGCTGCCCTGTCACTTACCGGTCACGAAATTTCGACCCAGATGGGCGCCCTAAACGGGCCTTAAACGCCCGGGCTTACTGACACCCCTCATATCCAGCCTAAATATGGGGCGGATATGGGGGCACCCGGGCACGCCCGGGCACGGCCACCACGTTGGCCTGGCCAGCGCTGGCCCACATCGACCCCACATATATTCGTCCCCATCCGCTCGCCGGACCAAACCTTAGTCACTTCACTCCACTCTCCTCCGCTCCCATCCGTCACCCAAGCTCACCTCCGGCTATCTCCGGCCTTCTCCGGCATGGAGGGTAGCGGATGTGACTCTGACCAGTCCGAATCCGTCAACTAGGGTGTCATCCCTTGCGGTTTGGAGGAGGCAATGGCGGTCCGTATTGCACTCCGCTTCTCCTACGAGGACATCGCTCAGCCGACGGGAGGATCTGTCCGGCGTGACTCTATAGTGTTGGCTCGACGTGCGCTCAAGTCCTTTGGGGCTTGCTAATCGCAGTCCCGACAGCCGGAAAATCGCCTTCCCCATCACAAGTCGAGCAAACTGTGAGTCCCACCGGGAACGGGATGCCTGCCGTGGGAAGGAGAGGATAAGGGCCGTCGAGGCCCGTATCACGGAGGAAATGACGGCGAGGGAGGCGGATGATGCGGCAGCATGGGCGGCAGCAGAGGAGGAAGCCATATGCATCCGCATTTTGAAGAAACGGCAGCGGAGTAACACGTGTGCCCTCGCCCGAGAGAAGAATCGGGTGGTTCGTGAAATGGCCAGACCACTCCCGAAGGAGAAGGAGGTCAGCAATGGCATGGACAGCTCCTGTGACGAGTGGATCCGACTTGATCGATACTACGTATTCCACCGATACTTCCACGAGAAGGACGATAAGGGCTCCAGAAAGGGCGAGAGCAACCGTGGATAATCTCAACCATAGCCAAGCATGTCAAATTTTGGTAGTCCAATAACATGTTAGTAGTGATGGAGTAGCCGGACGACGTGTGTAATGCATCGATGTAGTAGTTGCATGGGTTTGTATGGATTTGAGATATGAGATTTGAGGTGTCCGGTTGTAGAATGCACTATTTGAGGTGTGACCGGTCAGTGTCCGCGGACCCATCCGGACGCATCTGCGTGCGTTGAGGGGCCGGATTTACAAAGTCTGGCTGAAGATGCTCTAACTGCGGCAAACAACAACAACCACTATTAATGATGAAAGCCTTCAACAAGGGAACAACATACGAACATCGCCACCGGTGGACCCAACCATTCTAGCTAGATTATGGGTTTTCACCCTGGAGAGGAGTCTAAATAAAGTTCATGCAATGCCCTCAACAAGGGAACACCATGTCAATGACGCTATTGCTAAGCTTAATCCCCCGGAACTCAAGCCCCTACACTCAAAGTACCACATAGCCCAACGTGACCTTGTGCTTCCACCACCTTCGTATCCATCAAGGCACAACCACACACACTCACACAATCTTGATGGACCTAACCGTAAAATTAAAAGCATGCTCGTGTAGCACATGTTGCCGAGCAGCGCCTAGGATGCCATCATCACCATTGATCTCATACCATCCAGAGTCCAGAGTTGAGACCGTTCACACAGACAATTTAGACCAGTTACATGGGCACCTCAGGCAAGGGCGGAACCCATACGTCAAGCAGAAGTTGAGTCTGTTTGATCAGCACAGATGCGATCTTGGGCCATATTGAGCACTCCAGACCTTTACACTAAGTGGTAGGCATCCAATCACGCAAGCGTGCCGTCGGGAACCTCTAATATGGAGGTTTAACTCATCGACCTTGCGCTCAGTAGAGATGGTTAACAACTTTTTGATTGCGCGTGTCAGATGGGTAAATACATAAGCAAACATTTTCCTCGTAGTTGTACATGCATGCTATGTGGCTAGCACAAAACTACAGTTGTACACCTCCTCCGTAAGCGCAACTGCAGTTACATGTTCCTGTGAGTATATACATCTAGTGTTGTATGGGTCGAAAAGTTGAAAGAGAAGCGAATGTTTCCTTTTTCTTTTCATCCCTTGGTGGTATGGTCTTGTGGCCGGTGTGCAACTTATCCCACACAATGATGGCTCGAGATGACGGGGGTGTGATAGAGGAGTTTTCTCCCTTAGTTTTACATTGCGCGTGGCTTGCGTGCTGTTATAGTTACACATCTGCAAGACATGCAAGTGCAGAGAATATCACAAGGCAACATCACTCGTAAGTTAAGAAAACTGGTTGATGATCTAATTGTGCTAATTAAGTTGATTTTCATTGGAGATCTTGCAAATAAAGTAGGAAAAATCAAAAGGTGTTGATGCTGGGAGCAAAGCTCATAGATCAGCCATCAAGTGTAAATGTTTCGGATTAGTGACTGAAGATCTTCATTGGCGAATCCACTCAGACTCTTGGGGGGTGGGGGTGGGGGGGAGGGGGTCCTTTTTGCGCATGGATGCCTCTGATCTCTTTTGATGTTCTCTCGTTGTATAGCGTTGGATTTGTGGTTTTATCCTAAGTTTGCTAGTGCTTAGTCCTCTAATATAAAGTTGATGTCTACTTGTGTCGCATTTTCTACTGATGTGCTCTCATCTGGATGATGGAGATGTAATGTTGCTTTTGCTTGTTAGTTGATTGTTAGTTGAATGCTTTCCATGGAATCATATGATTTCTTTAACACAAATCAGAGGGAGCAGCCTCTCTTTCATTCAAAAAACTTGTATGCTATGGGTCGAGCTTGTCCACCCATCAAGATGCATGTGTACTATGCATAACCCTTGTAGGAAATATGTTTTCTTCTGTCATAGGGCGCGGAAATTTAGATAATTGGTTCATGTCACATGACTCTCTAGGTGAGTATTTTGGATGAATTATGTATGAACGAAATGACCTAAATCAAAAGCTATTGTTTTTTAAATAATCATGTGTGAATAAAGAGTATGCATGTACGCTAAACCATTGGAGTTGGAACAATTAAACAGGGTATGCATGTGCTACAAAATATTGTTAGTGGATGATGACATGGCACATTTGGTGATGTAGATAGCTTTGAGTTGAGAGAAATGGGGTCAGTGAGGATCAACAATAAAGGTATATTGGAATTCATTACTAGTCTATGGGATTTTATGGAACATGCTCATGGATGACATGGTTGGGGCACGATTCATAGAAGATAGTCTCCTCAAGTGAATCAACTTATCCTTTCTAAGTAGCGCACTTTACGTGTTGATTGGATGTGGAGCCACCTTTGGTTGTCAATTCTAATGTGATAGATCCATTTCTTTATGTGCATCCCCAAATCAATAATTCAAGTGGCACACTTGCAAAATCAGTCCTTTCTTCTTTAGTAAAATTAGCTTGAACTATTTGTATTGTATCAAAATACTTCGGAGTTCAAGAGAAGTAGCTCCTATATGACGCTTTCTATGTAAAAAATGTCAATATTCCAAATGTGCCAACATTTTTTTATTTCCCAAACAAATCTTGAGTTATCCAAACATGTTTTGAAATTTCCAAACAAACTTTTAGAAACTAAACATTAATTTCCAAAAAAATGAAAATCCCAACCAGACTTATATATTTTCAAACATTTTCTGAAAATTCCAGACTTTTTATATTATTTGGGCAATTTTTGAATTTTCCAAACTTTTTTTAAAAGAAAAAAAAACAGAAAATACACATTAAAAAACCAGACCGAAACCTTCTCGAAGACTCTCAAAATCCAATTCCTATAGCAACTACGGTATCCAATTGGGTCGTCCCATTTTTCATCGTTCGGTTCCCTTGCCAGTGTGTATATTTAGTCGACTTTTTGAAGCAAAGATGGTTAAATAGATACAAAACAACGAAATTAAGTAAAGGCATGCATCTGTCTAACGGGATCTCCTATTTGCCCCGCAGGTAGGCAAATAGACACCAACCGCGCACCCAATGTACCCCCGCGTGCATTTTTGGCCAGCCCATATGCAGGCTAGCCAAGCCAGTCCCTTATCTTCTTTACTTTTTTATATATGTTTTTCCATCAAAAAGTGTTCACTAATCTCAAACTTGAAAAAAAAGGTTCAGGATTTTAAGAGATGTTCTAAATTTCAAAATTTGTTCACGAATTTGACAAGTTCCGAATTTCAAACAAAATTGAAATTAAAAAAATCAAGAATTTCAAAAAATGTTCATCTATTTGAAAACAATTCTCAATTTAAAAAAGTCTAAAATTTTAAAACATATTCACAAGTTTGAAACTTTCATAAAATCATAAAAATATTGATGATTTTAATAATTGTTCACAGATCTGAAAATGTTTGCAGTTTCAAAAATTCTTTCCAAATCAAAAAATATTCACGAATACAAAAACATTCTGCGAATTTAACTAGTATTTGTGAATTCGAATATGTCTATGAATTCTGATAAAATTGTGAATTCATAAATTGTTCCTGTAATATAAAAATGTTGTAAATTGAAAAAATGTTCACTAAGTTGAAACGGGTCATGATTTTTTTAAATGTTTGGTTTTAAAAATATGAAGGAATGAAAAAATTATTCGTGAATTCAACAAATTATTTTTGAATTGTTCAGAAAAAACTAAAAATAAAAAATGATAAATACATATTTAAAATAAAAAAATGTGTCACGGAAGAACTTCCCCAAAACGGACATAGTTGGTCTGAATATCTACATGGCCGGCACAGTATCAGTCATAGGAATTAAATAGCCCGTGCATCCACGAGAAGCACGACCTTGCTTCCGCGAAAGAAAAAACACAACCTGTGCTTTCCAAAAAGGTGAAAACCGGAACTTTGCTTTCGGGCTCCAGCTTGGATATTCTTTTTTGTCTTTTGTGTGCTTCCTTTTTTTAATAAAATTTGTTTACATCGAAATATATGAACAAGGGATCTAGTTTTTAACATTTTCACAAGAGATATCTAACAGTGAAAATAGTTCGGTATTTGACACGCGGTTCGACAAGATAAAACAATTTGAATAAACGAATCAAAAAAAAAAGGGTAACACTTAACTACTTATTTCGGGGTTGCTTGGTAGCAAGCAAACACTTTTTGTTTTAAATTCATGACTTTTTTAAACGTTTGGTTTTAAAAATATGCACGAATAAATAACATGAATTCAAAAAAATATTTTCGAAATGTTCATAATTTAAAAAAATAAAAAAACTTATTAAAAATGAAAAATGGGTCGCGGAAGAAATTTCCCAAAACCGACATGGTTAGTCCGTTGATGAGTTGCTCTCGAACAACACACTCGGTAAATAGGACTGGCATGTGTAACCTGACTTTGATTTGCCCATTTTACGTGGGGTTCTTTTTCAATTTCAGGCGCTTTCAATTCATGTAAATCGACGGAAAAGAAAAGGACAGGCCCAAAGGAATTCAAAATACATAAGACCACCTATTGTTTGGGTGTTGGTCATTGAATTAATAAAAATTCAAGGCCTTGCGTGTTTTTTTTTTTGCATTCCGTCTAGGCATGGTGTTTTTTTTTTACGATTTTGCTCTTTGCTGATGTGATTTTTTAGGTATATGTAGTAGTGTTGGTTGTGTGCATCTTAATCATACAGAGACTAGGTGTATATATTTTTTACATCAGAGGTCAAGTGTATGCTCATTGTGCTTGTATCTTTGATACTTGACTTTTTATCCCCAAAAATCCCATCAGACTAGTCCTAGTGAGAGTAACTTATGTAGTAACATACATGCCAAGTAAACAAACAAAAAATGATGTGTCTTGTAACTGAAAAGGAGAGAGACAAATAAGGTGACATAATATGTTACCATATCACAGGGCTTCCCAATGCAAAATGAGTACATAAATTAATAAATAAAGACACTCCCCTCTTTCCGGTTTATAGGGCTCGATTCAAAAATCGTACCAACTAAGGTAGATGATCAGTGGTGAAATATTTTTTGTAGTTTGCAAAGGTACTCGATTAATGCGCTCATTTCCCTAAAAAATATGTTTACCAATGCATTAATTGTAATGCATGCATGTGTGTCCAATAAATAACCAAGATGCTTTACATGCAATGGTGAGTTTTTATCTTAATTCTTGCATGCAGATATTTTATACTCTGAACATATGATAGAAGTAACAAAAATGAGACTTATAAAACGAAAAGGCCGAAATTTTAAGATGAGCCTTATAAACGAGAAGGGAGGTAGTATGTATGTTACTACACCTATGACATTTAATACTACGGAGGTAGTAACATAGACTAGTAACACATGCACGTTACGACATTTCTAACAGGTCACCAATAAATAGAGAAGGATTCGGCCGACTAAAACCTTAGTGAAGTATATTTACTCCACTGAGTTTTGGCCGGGCCTAGCAAATCCCCTATATAATACGGAGTTAATTCTTTTTTTCTAAACTTTGCAATTCTATCATATATTGCAACTACATATTAGCATACATATAGAAACTAAACATAAATATGATTGTTCAAACAAATCACGAATAGAGTTTACAAACCGAATTCAAACTTTACAAATAGGATTATTCAAATTTAAACACGCCGAATGGTTTAAATGTAGCAAATAACATGTGATAGAACAACTAGGACTCGCTAAGACATTGCTAGTGATGCTCAACAAGATCTTGTTGGAGCTGAGCATGAACTTTTCAGTTCCCGATCTCGTGATGCTCTTCAAGGAATGTTGGGATCTTGTTCGTATCATACTCTGCCTCAACCGGAGTCATATTGGTGATGTACTGAAGTTCTCACAAATATCCCATTCGTTTTCAACAATATGATGTAATATGATGAAAAAGTCATGATCCGTCATAGAACCTTGATGCCTCGATACTCGGCATGCCCAGGACAATTGCAAAGCGCTTCTGAAACACACTGAAGGATCTCTCCGCATCTTTCCTAATTGTTTCTCTCGGTCGAAAATGATCATTGCAAATTATGACAACAACGGTGTCAATGTCATCATCGTCTTCTTCCTTCTCAGGTGACGGCGGGAACTCGAAGACCATCTCCCTCAACCTCTTCATCTACAATTCGAATGACTATGTTCAATTGAAACGGCTCGTCTCCAAAATAAAGTAACAAAAATACTCATATAGGCAATTCGCCGAACACTTGCGGTGCGGTGGTGGTGCACCGGCCGACTAATGTCTGTTAGACCAAACCGGCATGCGATGACACATGTGAATGACCTCCAGCGGTGCGCAAGCAATGTGAGATGCGGCGGATGACATGAAATGAAGAAGTTTCAAAGCAATCCGACGAATCAGCTATGGCGACGGCGGCCGAATGGGCTCGACGTGGGGCTGTAGGGCGATGGGGGCCAAGGAAAGCGACGAGGTAGCGGCAGGGTCGACGTGCGGTCGCCGGGAGGTGCCCCGGTGATGACACACAAGTATAGGGGATCTATCGTAGTCCTTTTGATAAGTAAGAGTGTCGAACCCAATAAGGAGCAGAAGGAAATGACAAGCGGTTTTCAGTAAGGTATTCTCTGCAAGCATTGAAATTATCGGTAACAGATAGTTTTGTGATAAGATAATTCGTAACGGGTAGCAAGTAACAATTGTAACAAAGGTGCAGCAAGGTGGCCCAATCCTTTTTATATCAAAGGACAAGCCTGAACAAACTCTTATATAAAGCAAGGCGCTCCCGAGGACACATGGGAATTTTTGTCAAGTTAGTTTTCATCATGCTCATATGATTCGCGTTCGTTACTTCGATAATTTGATATGTGGGTGGACCAGTGCTTGGGTGCTGCACTTACTTGGACAAGCCTCCCACTTATGATTAACCCCTCTCGCAAGCATCCGCAACTATGAAAGAAGAATTAAGATAAATCTAACCATAGCATGAAACATGTGGATCCAAATTAGCCCCTTACGAAGCAACACATAAAGTAGGGTTTAAGCTTCTGTCACTCTAGCAACCCATCATCTACTTATTACTTCCCAATGCCTTCCTCTAGGACCAAAGAATGGTGAAGTGTCATTTAGTCGACGTTCACATAACACCACTAGAGGAGAGACAACATACATCTCATCAAAATATCGAACGAATAGCAAATTCACATGATTACTTATAACAGGACTTATCCCATGTCCTCAGGAGCAAATGTAACTACTCATAAAGCATATTCATGTTCATAATCAGAGGAGTATTAATGATGATCAAGGATCTGAACATATGATCTTCCACCAAGTAAACCAACTAGCATCAACTACAAGGAGTAATCAACACTACTAACAACCCACAGGTACCAATCTAAGGTTTTGAGACAAAGATCGGTTACAAGAGATGAACTAGGTTTGGAGAGGAGATGGTGCTGATGAAGATGTTGATGGAGATTGACCCCCCCCCCTCGATGAGAGGGTCATTGGTGATGACGATGGCTTCAATTTCCCCCTCCGGAAGGGAAGTTTCCCCGGCAGGACAGCTCCGTCGAAGCCCTAGATTGGTTTTGCCCAAGTTTTGCCTCGAGACGGTGGCGCTTCGCCCGAAAGCTCTGTTATGATTTTTTCCAGGTCAAAAGCCTCCATATAGCATAAGATGGGCATCGGAGGGCTGCCAGGTGGGCCACAAGCCACCAGGGCGTGCCCAGGGGGGTAGGGCACGCCCCCTGGCTTGTGACTGCCTCGTGGGCCCCCTGATGTATTTATTTCGCCCAATAATTTTTATATATTCCAAACTAATTCTCTGTAGATTTTCAGGACTTTTGGAGTTGTGCAGAATATGTATCTCAGATTTTCTCCTTTTCCAGTCCAGAATTCCAGCTACCAGCATTCTCCCTCTTCATGTAAACCTTGTAAAATAAGAGAGAAAAGGCATAAATATTGTACCAAAATGTGTAGTAACAGCCTATAATGCAATAAATATCAATATAATAGCATGATGCAAAATGGACGTATCAACTCCCCCAAGCTTAGACCTTGCTTGTCCTCAAGCAAAATCCAAAATCGATAAATGTGCCCACATGTTTAGAGATAGAGGTGTCGATAAAATAAAATACGGACATGAAGGCATATAATCGACATATAATTTCTTATGCTAAAGTAACAATTCATTCACAATGGTAAAGTATGAATCAAGAACTCTATTGAGAACCGACAAACTACGATCTCAGTCATCAAAGCAATTCGAATTTATTATAACGTAGGAAAGAGTCAATATAAGAGCTTGTAAAGAAAATCCACATACTCAATCATCTTTTAGTCTTTCACAATTGCTAACACTCACGAGGTACCTATGATGTCAAAGCTTCAATCAAACACAGAGAAAGATAGGGGCTTATAGTGTTGCCTCCCAACTATTCACCTCGAGGGTAATGTCAATAGTAATAACTCATGCTCGTCCACTTCTGAGTGGATATATGTGTCTAGATCATTCCCCAACACATGACACTTGCCAGAAGATAAAGGTGAAATAAAGAAAGTGATGGAGATCACCACGACTCTTGCAAAAAGGCAAGTAAAAAAATAAAAGTAACAAATATGCCCTTCGCACCGGGAAGCAGAGGTTGTCATGCGCTTTTATAGTTGGATGCACAATCCCTTAATGCAAAAGAATGTCACTTTATATTGCCCCTTGTGATAGATAACTTTATTATGCAGTCTGTCGCTTTTATTTCTTCCCTATCACGAGTTCGTATAAAGTTTATTGTCTTCACACTAATAGATCACACATATTTAGAGAGCAATTTTCATTGCTTGCACCGATGACAACTTACTTGAAGGATCTTACTCAATCCATAGGTAGGTATGGTGGACTCTCATGGCAAAACTGGGTTAAGGGCGTTTGGATGCACAAGTAGTATCTCTACTTGGTGCGGAAGTTTTGGCTGATATGAGGTGAAAGCAAGCAACACATGTTGAGGGATTTATAACAATATAACTTCTATTCAGAAATAAGCAAACATAAACCATTATGTTGTCTTCCTTGTCCAACATTAACTTCTTAACATATAATATTTTAATGAGTGCTCACAATTATAAAAGATGTCCAAGATAATATATTTATATGTGAACCTCTCTTTCTTTATTACTTCCTTTTAGTTGCCACAATGACCAACAGCTATGTTTGTCAACCCACAACAGGTTTCAATCAACATACTTCTTATATGTGAAGTCATCACTCCCCATAAGATCATCATATATACTCTTTGCTTTTATTCTATACTTCTTTCTATTTCATCTTTTTCAAGATCAAGATCATCCAAACAAGCAAAGCCCTCAACTCAAAAGTACTTTTTATTATATAACTCTCGGACTTGCTTACATAGGAGGATTCATAAAGCAAAAACTCAAAACTAGGTCACACAAAAACTTTATTCTACTAGATAAAGATATAACCAAAAGTATTGAACTAAGAAAAATGATAAAAGCAAATATAAAAGGTGTGATGGTGATACGATATCGGGGCACCTCCCCCAAGCTTGGCACAAGCCAAGGGGAGTGCCCATACACATGTGTTTAGTTGTCTTGCTTCGAGGGTGGTGATGTTGGAGTTGTTGATTAGGTTGGAAGCTTGTCTAGTTTCCTCCTAATCATAAAATTATGTTCCCTCAGATCGTCCACTTCCTGCTCAAGCTTCAATATCCTTTGACATAATTCTTCCTTGCTCATGCAGGAAACAAGAAGGGATAAATAGAAACTTGGGTTTTCGCTTGGTGTTTGGGAGGCTTGATTTCTTGAACTCCACGTGCATATCTCCTGGCTAAGGTAGGGGGCTCTTCTTCATCCGAGCTATCTTCCTCGTACTTGACTTCTTGTTCCTCCTCCGAGAATAAACCATAAGGATCTAAGTGTTGGGGAACATTGCATGGGAAACAAAAAATTTCCTACGCACACGCAAGATCTATCCATGGTGATGAGCATCTACGAGAGGGAGAGTGGATCTACATACCCTTGTAGATCGCTAAGCGGGAAGCGTTAAGAAACGCAGTTGGTGTAGTCGAATGTCTTCGTAATCCAAATCGCCGAGCGTCTCGCGATCTCATCACAATCCGTCCCGCGATCCAATCACGATCCGTCCCGCGAACTCATCATGATCCGTCCCATGATCTCATCACGATCCGTCTCGCGATCTTGATCACGATCCGTCCCGCGATCTCATGACGATCCGTCCCGCGATCTTGATCACGGTCCTTCCGATCTAGCGCCAAGCGGACGACACCTCCGCGTTCAGCACACGTACAGCTTGATGAGGATCTCCGCCTTCTTGATCAAGCAAGAGGGAGTAGAGAGGTAGAAGAGTTCTCCGGCAGCGTGACGACGCTCCGGTGATGGTGGTGGAGCTATTCCGGCAGGGCTTCGCGTAAGCACTACAGAAATCTGATCTAGAGGAGAAACTATGCACTGGAGGAACGGGTAGCACGTGGCTGAAAATCTTGTGCCCAAAACCCTAAAACCTCTAGTATATATAGGAGGAAGAGAGGAGTAGGCTTGGCTCCCAAGGAGCCAGCCCATGGGTCGGCCGAACCAAGGAGGATTGGAGGAGTAGGACTCCTCCTTATTTTTGCCTTTTTGCCTTTTTCCACCTTTTTCTCTTTGGGCTTTTCTTCCCAGCCGCATGGGACTTGTGTGGGAATTCCACCAGCCCACTAAGGGATGGTATTTAATCTCCCGCAGCCCATGTAGCCTCTTGGGTCGAAATACCCCTCCCAATGGTCTCCCGGTACACTACCGGCACTCCTGGGACACTACCGATGAGCCCGAAACTTTTGCGGCGATCAAAATAGGACTTCCTATATATCAATCTTTACCTATGGACCATTCTGGAGCTCCTTGTGACGTCCAGGATCTCATCCGGGACTCCGAACAATCCTCGGTCACCACCATACATAACTCTATACTATCGAAACGTCACCGAACCTTAAGTGTGCAGACCTTGCGGGTTCGAGAACAATGTAGACATGACCGAGACACCTCTACGGTCAATAACCAATAGCGGGACCTGGATGCCCATATTGGTTCCTACATATTCTACGGAGATCTTTATCGGTTGAACCTCTATGTCAAGGATTCAGTTAATCCTGTATGATGTTCCCTTTGCTCTTCGGTATGTTACTTGCCCAAGATTCGATCGGCGGTATCTCCATACCTAGTTCAACCTAGTTACCGACAAGTCTCTTTACTCGTTCCGTAATACAAGATCCCGTGACTAACACTTAGTCACATTGCTTGCAAGGCTTATTGTGATGTTGTATTACCGAGTGGGCCCTGAGATACCTCTCCGTCACACAGAGTAACAAATCCCAGTCTTGATCCATGCCAACCCAACAGGCACCCTCGGAGATACCTGTGGAGCACCTTTATAGTCACCCAGTTACATTGCGACATTTGATACACACAAGGCACTCTTCTGGTGTCCGTGAGTTGCATGATCTCATGGTCATAGGAACATATACTTGACATGCAGAAAACAGTAGCAATAAACTGACACGATCATATGCTATGTTTGTAGTTTGGGTCTTGTCCATCACATCATTCTCCTAATGATGTGATCCCATTATAAAATGACATCACATGTCAATGGCTAGGAAACCTTGACCATCTTTGATCAACGAGCTAGTTCACTAGAGGCATACTAGGGACAAAGCGTTGTCTATTTACCCACACATGTAATGTGTTTCCAATCAATACAATTATAGTATGGATAATAAACGATTATCATGAGCAAGGAAATACGATAATAACTAATTTATTATGGCCTGTAGGGCATATTTCCAATAGTCTCCCACTTGCACTAGAGTCAATAATCTAGTTCACATCACCATGTTATTCGCATTGTTATGAATCTAACACCCAATGAGTTCTGGGGCTTGATCATGCTTTGCATGTGAGAGAGGTCTTATAGTCAACGGGTCTACGACATCTAGATCCGTGTGCACTTTGCAAATCTCTATGTCAAACTATAAACACTGCTACCACACTCCACTTGGTACTATTACAAATGGCTGCTCCACTATACGTATCCAAATTGTTACTACGAGTCATCCGGATTGGTGTTAAACCTTGCATCAACGTAACTCTTTATGATGAACTCTTTATCACCTCCATAATCGAGAAATATCTCCTTAGTCTTTTAGTTACTAAGGATAATCTTGACCGCTGTCCAGTGATCCACTCCTGGATTACTCTTGTACCCCTTGACAGACTCATGGCAAGGCACACACACGTGCTGTACATAGCATGTCATAATACAGAGCCTATGGCTAAGACATAGGGGACGACTTTCGTCCTTTCTCTTTGTTCTGTCGTTGTCGAGATTTGAGTCTCACTCTACTTCACTCGTTACAAATCAGGAGAGAACTCTTTCTCTGATTGGTCCATTTTGAACTCTTCAAAATCTTGTAAAGGTATGTACTCATTGAAAGTCTCATCAAGTATCTTGATCTATCTCTATAGATCTTGATGCTCAACAATTAGGTAGCTTTATCCAGGTCTTCCTTTGAAAAACTCTTTTTTTCAAACAACCGTTTATGCTTTCTAGAAATTCTACATTATTTCCGATCAACAATATGTCATCCACATATACTTATCAGAAATTCTATAGTGCTCCCACTCACTTTATTGTAAATACAAGTTTCTCATAAACTTTGTATAGACTCAAAAACTCCGATCACCTCATCAAAGTGTATATTCCAACTCCGAGATGCTTGCTTCAGTCCATCGAAGGATCACTAAATCTTGCTCACCTTTTAGCATCCTTAGGACTGACAAAACCTTCTAGTTGTATCACGTACAAGCTTTCCTCAAGTAAACCGTTAAGGAAATGATGTTTTGACATCCATCTACCAGATTTCATAATTGAAAAATGCAGCAACTGCTAACATAATTTCAACAGACTTTAGCATCGCTACGAGTGAGAAAGTCTCATCATAGTCAACTCCTTGAACTTGTCGTAAACTTCTTTGCAACAAGTCGAGCTTTACAAATGGTGACATTTACCATCAGCGTCTGTCTTAATTTTAAAGATCCATTTGTACTCAACGATCTGCCGTCCAACGAGCAAGTCTACCAAAGTCTATACTTGGTTTTCATACATGGACCCTATCTCGGATTTCATGGCCTCTAACCATTTGTCGGAATCCAGGCCCATCATCGCTTCTCCATATCTCGTAGGATCATCGTTGTCCAACAACATAACCTCTAAGATAGGGTTGTCGTACCACTCAGGAGCAGTACACGTCCTTGTCGACCTACGAGGTTCAATAGTAACTTGATCCGAAGCTTCATGATCATCATCATCATTAACTTCCTCTTCAACTAACGTAGGCTTCACAGAAACAACTTCCTGCGCTGCGCTACTCTCTGGTTGAAACAAAGGTTCAACAACCTCATCAAGTTGTATCTTCCTCCCACTCAATTCTTTCGAGAGAAACTTTTCCTCGAGAAAGGACCTAGTTTTAGTAACAAATACGTTATGCTTGGATCTGAGATAGAAGGTTCACCCAACTTTTCTTGGGTAGTCTATGAAGATGCATTTGTCCGCTTTGGGTTCGATCTCATTAGGTGAAAACATTTTGCCACGCAAGCGTCGCAACCCCAAACATTAAGAAATGACAGCTTAGGTTTATATCAAACCATAATCCACATGGTGTCATCTCAATGGATTTAGATGGTGTCCTATTTAAAGTGAATGTAGTTGTCTCTAATGCATAACCCCAAAATTATAGTAGAAAAACGATAAGAGACATCATAGCACGCACCATATCCAATAGAGTATGACTATGACATTCGGACACACCATCACACTATGGTGTTCCAGGTGGCGTGAGTTGTGAAACAAATTTCACATTTTCTAAAGTTGTATGCCAAACTCATACTCAGATATTCACCTCCACGATCATATCGCAGACATTTTTGTCTTCTTGTCACGATGATCTTAAACTTCACTTTGAATTTGCTTGAACCTTTCAAACGATTCAGACTTGTGTTTCAAAATATACACTATATCTACTCAAATCATCAGTGAAGGTAAGAAAATAACGATATGCACCGCACGCTACAAGACTCATTCGATTGCATACATCAACATGTATCATTTCCAATAAATTACTTGCCCGCTCCATCCATCTGGAAACGGGGTCCTTAGTCATCTTGCCCAAGAGGCATGGTTCGCATGTCTCAACCGATTCGAAATCGAATGAGTCCAAAGATCCATCAGCATGGAGTTTCTTCATGCGTTTTATACCAATATGACCTTTAGCGGCAGTGCCACAAGTATGTGGTACTATTATTATTAACTTTGTATCTTTTGGCATCAATGTTATGAACATGTGTATTACTACGATCAAGATTCAACAAACCATTCTCACTGGGTGCATGACCATTGAAGGTATTATTCATGTAAACAGAATAACCATTATTCTCTAACTTAAATGAATAACCGTGTTGCAATAAACATGATCCAATCACATTCATGCTCAATGCAAAACACCAATTAACATTTATTTAGGTTCGTCACTAATCCCGAAGGTAGAGAGAGCGTGCGATGTTGATCACATCAACCTTGGAAACATTTCCAACACACATAGTCACCTCACCCTTGGCTAGTTCTCCGTTTATTCCATAGCTTTTATTTTGAGTTACTAACATTTAGCAATCGAACCGGTATCCAATACCCAGGTGCTACCAGGAGTACTAGCAAGATACACATCAATAAAATGTATATCAAATATACTTGTGTCGACTTTGCTAGCCTTCTTATCTACCAAGTATCTAGGGTTGTTCCACTTCAGTGACCGCTCTCCTCATAATCGAAGCACTTAGTCTCGGGTTTGGGTTCAACTTTGGGTTGCTTCACTGGAGTAGCAACTGACTTTCCATCCATGAAGTTTCCCTCCTTGCCCTTGCCCTTCTCGAAACTAGTGGTTTTACTAACCATCAACACTTGATGCTCCTTCTTTATTTCTACCTTCGCGGTGTCAAATATCGCGAACAGCTCAGGGATCATTAATTCTATCCCTGGCATTTTATAGTTCATCACCAAGTTCTAGTAGCTTAGTGACAGTGACTTGGAGAACTATATCAATCGCTATCTTATCTGGAAGATAAACTCCCACTCGATTCAAGCGATTGTAGCACCCAGACAATCTGAGCACATGCTCAATGATTGCGCTATTCTCTTTCATCTTGCAGGCAAAGAATCTTGTTGGAGATCTCACATCTCGCAACACGTGCACGAGCCTGAGATCCTAATTTTAGCTCTTAGAACTTCTCATATGTTCCGTGACGTTCAAAAAGTTTCGGATCCTCAATTCTAAGCCGTAATGATGATGCACTAAACTATCAAGTAGTCATCAAAACGTGCCTGTCAGATGTTCACAACATCTACAGACGATGCTAGAGGGGTTGACACACTGAGCGGTGCATTAAGGACATAAGCCTTCTATGCAGCAATGAGGAAAATCCTCAGATCACGGACCTAGTCCACAATATTGCTACCATCATCTTTCAACTCTTTTTATCTAGGAACATATAAAAAATCAAGGGAGCTATTGCGCGAGCAAGTAATCTACAACATAATTTGCAAAGACACTACTGACTATGTTCATGAGAATGAGTTCAGTTGATCATATTACTGAAGAACTCCCACTCAAATTGACATCCCTCCGGTCATTCGAGTGATACATGACCCAAATTCACCAACTCAAGTCCGATCATCACGTGAGTTGAGGTGGTTTCAATGGTGAACATCATCATGTTGATCATATCTACTATATGACTCATGTTTGACCTTTCGGTATCTTGTGTTCCGAGGCCATGTCTGTACCTGCTAGGCTCGTCAAGTTTAACCCGAGTGTTCTGCTTGTGCAACACTGACTTGCACCCGTTGTATGTGAATGTAGAGTCTATCACACCCGATCATCACATGGTGTCTCGACACGACGAACTTTCGCAATGGTGCACACTTGGGGAGAACACAATTTATCTTAATATTAAGTGAGGGATCACCTTATAATGCTACCGTCATCCTAAGCAAAACAAGGTGCATAAAAAGGATTAACATCACATGCAAATCATAAGTGACATGATATGGCCAAGAACTTGTGCTTTTGATCTCCATCTTGAAAGCACTGGCATGATCTCCATCATCACCGGCAAGACACCATGATCTCCATCATCTTGATATCCATCAACGTGTCTCCATCGGGGTTGTCACGCCCACCATGCTTCTACTACTATTGCTACCATTTAGCGATAAAGTAAAGCATTACATAGCGCTTAATGATTGACACGCAGGTCATACAATAATTAAAGACAACCCTATGGCTCCTGCCGGTTGCCGCACTCATCGACATGCAAGTCGTGATATTCTATACATCACATGATCATCTCATACATCACATATATCACATCATGTAATTGGCCATATCACATCACAACATACCCTGCAAAAACAAGTTAGACGTCCTCTAATTGTTGTTGCATGTTTTACGTGGCTGCTACGGGTATCTAGCAAGAACAATTCTCACCTACGCATAAACCAAAACGGTGATACATTAGTTGCTTTTCAACCGTCTCAAGGACTGCCTTTGTCGAATCCGATCCAACTAAAGTGAGAGAAACTGACACCCTCCAACCATCTATGCAACAAGTTGCAGATGAGGGAACCGGTCTCTCGTAAGCGTACGAGTAATGTTGGTCCGGGCCGCCTCATCCCAAAATACCGTTGAACCAAAATACGACCAAGGGAGGAAGCAATCTAAGCATCAACGCCCAAAAACTCTTTGTGTTCTACTCGAGATCTCATCTACACATAGACCTAGATCATGATGCCACTATTGGGGAACGTTGCATGGGAAACAAAATTTTTCCTACGCACATGCAAGATCTATCCATAGTGATGAGCATCTACGAGAGGGAGAGTGGATCTACATACCCTTGTAGATCGCTATGCGGGAAGTGTTAAGAAACTCGGTTGGTGTAATCAAACGTCTTCGTGATCCAAATCGCTGAGCATCCCACGATCTCATAATGATCCGTCCCACGATCCAATCACGATCCGTCCCGCGAAATCATCACGATCCGTCCCGCGATCTCATCACGATCCGTCTCGCGATCTTGATCACGATCCATCCCGTGATCTCATCACGATCCGTCCCACGATCTTGATCATGGTCCTTTCGATCTAGCGCCGAGCAGACGGCACCTCCGCGTTCAGCACACGTATAGCTTGATGACGATCTCCGCCTTCTAGGACTCCTCCTTATTTTTGCCTTTTTGCCTTTTTCCAGCTTTTTCTCTTTGGGCTTTTCTTCCCAGCCGCATGGGACTTGTGTGGGAATTCCACCAGCCTACTAAGGGATGGTATTTAATCTCCCACAGCCCATGTAGCCTCTTGGGTCGAAATACCCCTCCCAATGGTCTCCCGGTACACTACCGGCACTCCCGGGACACTACCGATGAGCCCGAAACTTTTGCGGCGATCAAAATAGGACTTCCTATATATCAATCTTTACCTATGGACCATTCTGGAGCTCCTTGTGACGTCCAGGATCTCATCCGGGACTCCGAACAACCTTCGGTCACCACCATACATAACTCTATACTATCGAAACGTCACCGAACCTTAAGTGTGCAGACCTTGCGGGTTCGAGAACAATGTAGACATGACCGAGACACCTCTACGGTCAATAACCAATAGCGGGACCTGGATGCCCATATTGGTTCCTACATATTTTACGAAGATCTTTATCAATCGAACCTCTATGTCAAGGACTCAGTTAATCCTGTATGATGTTCCCTTTGTTCTTCGGTATGTTACTTGCCCAAGATTCGATCGTCAGTATCTCCATACCTAGTTCAACCTCGTTACCGGCAAGTCTCTTTACTCGTTCCGTAATACAAGATCCCGTGACTAACACTTAGTCACATTGCTTGCAAGGCTTATTGTGATGTTGTATTACCGAGTGGGCCCTGAGATACCTCTCCGTCACACAGAGTAACAAATCCCAGTCTTGATCCATTCCAACCCAACAGACACCCTCGGAGATACCTGTAGAGCACCTTTATAGTCACCCAGTTATGTTGCGATGTTTGATACACACAAGGCACTCTTCCTGTGTCCGTGAGTTGCATGATCTCATGGTCATAGGAACATATACTTCACATGCAGAAAACAATAGCAATAAACTAACACGATCATATGCTATGTTTGTAGTTTGGGTCTTGTCCATCACATCATTCTCCTAATGATGTGATCCCATTATAAAATGACATCACATGTCAATGGCTAGGAAAACTTGACCATCTTTGATCAACGAGCTAGTTCACTAGAGGCATACTAGGGACAAAGTGTTGTCTATTTACCCACACATGTAATGTGTTTCCAATCAATACAATTATAGTATGGATAATAAACGATTATCATGAGCAAGGAAATGTGATAATAGCTAATTTATTATTGCCTCTAGGGCATATTTCCAACACTAAGTGCCCTTAGCGCTTAGTATAGGAAAGATAATGCGATATATAGCTCTTCCCATGAGAATCTTGGGATGACATATTGCTCTAAATTTGCGTACCACATACCTATTCCTTTTCGGAGTCTGAAACATTCTGGTAAGTCTCCCTAATGTACACCTCTGTAGTTATGGTATTTATGATATTGGTTTCAACATTTATGGGAGTACCTAAGATATAATGTTTGATTCTTTGACCGTTCACCACCTTCGGGTTTGTGCCTTCGGCGTTGTTAATCTTGATGGCACCAGAACAATATACCTCCTCGATAATGTAAGGACCTTCCCATTTAGAGAGAAGTTTTCCTGCAAAAAATCTTAAACAAGAATTGTATAGCAAGACATGATCACCTACATTAAATTCACGCTTTTGTATCCTTCTATCATGCCATCTCTTAACCTTTTCTTTAAACAACTTGGCATTCTCATAGGCCTAGATTCTCCATTCGTCAAGTGAGCTAATGTCAAATAACCTATTCTCATCAGCAAGCTTGAAATCATAATTGAGTTCTTTGATTGCCCAATAAGGTTTATGTTCTAGCTCTAGAGGTAAGTGACATGCTTTACCATAAACCATCTTATACGGAGACATACCCATAGGGTTTTTGTAAGCAATTCTATAATCCCACAATGCATGACCAAGTGTCTTAGACCAATTCTTCCTAGATCTATTAATAGTCTTCTACAAAATCAGTTTAATTTCTCTATTTCTCAATTATACTTGACCAGTAGACTGAGGATGATAAGGAGATGCAATTCTTCTATGATTAACATCGTATTTAGCGAGCAATTTACGGAAAGCACCATGAATAAAGTGTGAACCACCATCAGCATCAAATATCCAGGGACTCCAAATCTAGGAAAAATAACTTCTTTAAGCATTTCATTAGAAGTGTTATGATCAACGCTACTAGTTGGAATAGCTTCTACCCACTTAGTAACATAATCAACAACAACTAGAATATGAGTATACCCGTTAGATTGTGGAAAAGGCCCCATATAATCAAAACCCGTTAGATTGACAAACTTACGAGCATCCTTGAAGAGAGTAGGCCAATAAAACCCAGATTGTAGTACCTTATGTGCAGTTCTATCTCCAGCGTGGTGTCCTCCATAGGCTTCGGAGTGACACTTGCGTAAGATATGTTCCTGTTCATGCTTAGGTACACAACATCTAATAATACCATCTACTCCTTCTTTATAAAGGTGTGGACCATCCCAAAAGTAATGCCTTAAATCATAGAAGAACTTTTCCTTTTGTTGGTATGTGAAAGTAGGCGGTATAAATTTAGCAATAATGTAATTGGCATAATTAGCATACCAAGGAGCATTGTGTGAAGCATTTACGACAGCTAATTGTTCATCGAGAAAGCTATCATCAATAGGTAGTGGGTCATCAAGAACATTTTTTAACCTAGACAAGTTATCTGCCACAGGGTTATCAACACCCTTTCTATCAATAATATGCAAATGAAATTCTTGTAGCAGAAGGACCCACCTAATAAGTCTAGTTTAGCATCTTTGTTTTCCATAAGGTACTTAATAGCAGCATGATCGGTGTGAACAATTACTTTGGAATCAACAATATAAGGTCTAAACTTATCACAAGCAAACACGACTGCTAAAAATTCCTTTTCAGTAGTAGCATAGTTTCTTTGAGCACCGTCTAGAGTTTTACTAGCATAATCGATAACATTTAATTTCTTATGGACTCTTTGTCCTAGAACAACACTAACAACATAATCACTAGCATCACACATAATTTCAAAGGGTAGGTTCCAGTTGGGTGGTTGAACAACAGGTGCGGTAATCAAAGCTGTCGTGGTTTTGTCACGGCAAATGTCTGAAGACTTAGGTTGGAGGCCATCGCTAAGGCGGTGGACTCAAAGGGGTTGGTCTGGATGAAAGACACAGATTTACCCAAGTTCGGCCCCTCGAGATGGGGTAAAAGCGTACGTCCTGCTTTGTGTATATTGATTGGAGTATCGATTACAAGGGAGCGTATTTGATTGATCTAGCTCTCGATCAATTGGGTTCTGTCTAAGCCGTCCTCGGGTCTCGCCTTTATATGTCTTCAGACATTTGCCCCAGATTGTTCAAATGGAACATCCCCAACATTAGGCCCTAGATTGATTTGAGCTTGCTCATGTCAATATCCATTTTTTAACCAACACCGAGTCTCACACCCTTGTCACTTGAAAGGGAAAAAACACATAACCCGCCATGATGTCACCTTCATATATGTTGAAAAGATTCAGTGGCGTATGCCATAGATCCTTTCATTAAACGGTTGGCCCGAAAATCGAGGCGTCCGTCTCGGTCGATCATCATTTCTCGCCTTGATTCCCATGTGACCGTTTGGCCTTCCACTCCCTTAAATAGGACCACAAGGGGTCTTTTCATTTTCTCCGCTACCACCACTCTTCTTCTTTGTGGGGCCCCCGACTCATAAGTCGAGATCACCGATTGCACGTGTACAGTGATCCCAGAGATCAATGCTCACTGAACACACAGAAGCTGAATAAAAGAGTCTTACATCCACATTAAGCGTCTTACACAAATGATGACCACGAAGGTCTCAGTCTTACAAGGATAGGGCCACTCGGGCCAAACACTAAGTCTAGAACAAGCAGCGGAAATCTTCGTCGAAAACGTGAACCCATGCCATCTGCCTTAACCTACAGGCATTCTGATTGGGAAGCGTCCTAGTTCGCATGTTCATCTCCAACGAACTCTTCAACAAACTCCTGTTCTTCCATGCCTGGCCAATTAAATAAGCAGTGGCAAGCCAATGAGTACTTTGAATGTACTCGCAAGCAACCCAAGAGCGGAACGAGGCAATAATGATGCATGATATAGCACTATAGGTAACTTGCGGAAAGCTGATTTTGTATGCAAGTGACATGATCAAGTAATAGTAATTATGCATCAACAAATAACCAAGTATTCATGATAACACATTGCCGATACCATCACGGTATCATTTGAACTCATTCTGCTCACACCAAGTCATCGGACTTAGTTCATTTCTCATGCCCAGTCATCGGACTGGACTCACGTGACCTCTTGTCACTAACACACCCATACTCACTCCAATATTTTATGAAAACATTCGGACGTAGTCTAAGAAGGACCTCCAACTGTCCATGACCGTGGACGTGGCTATTCGAATAGTTTTACACTCTATAGAGGTTGCACACTTTACCCACAAGTCTCGGGGAACTTACGTGTCATCCACGACTCGCGGTATATACATACCTGAGGTAAGCACCCGAACAACGCCTTTCCCCCGGCGATACTAAACAAAGAGTCCACTCGATTGGTACCCAGCCCTCATGACGTTCATCACACGAGCCTTGCTCAAACCGTACCATCCATGAGGGGACCAACGTTGTGCCCGGTGCCTTTAGAGACAACGCATGATCATACATCCGGTACAACCCCGTATCGAGAGTGACCACGCCACTCCCGCCACTAGCAATGCAGGCTCCTTGCCAGTACCCACCAAGGTAATCAACAAAGCCCCGTCCCATAAGGGGTATAGTGGTCGTGCATGTAAGGTTGGGACGGTCAGCAGACCTTAAATCTAATCCGTTTTCGAAAACACACACCCATTTGTTCCGGTACACCACTTCTTTCTCAAGTGGTCACCCAACTCATCATCATCTCCCTCGGGCTTTAGTGACACCCGATGGGGTTTTCGAAAGAGTATTGAAAACACACACTTCTCGGTATCACCGTGCATAAGTCCCATCGCACTTGCGTAGCATCTACTAGCAACCTATCTACTCCCACCCACACAACCCTCATAAGGTGGTAGGGTCGTGCTCGATGCAAGTATCAACGGAAAGCACCAGAGGCATCCCACCGAAGGGGAAACCACCACATCATATGATCGATAATGCCGGAAGTAAAGTGCTATATGACATGCAAGTTAAAATAGTTTCTTGACATGGTCAAAGGGCTGCTTGCCTGGCTCGACAAATTCTCTGGGGTCTTCAAAGTCTTCGAGTCCAACTTCTCCGTCAACAGCGCAATCTATCGATGCGGAAATAGCGACAATAAATAAACAAGCATGCAAACAGATCACTCAATCTACCAATCAAAAATGTTCACCTATTCTGTTAAATCTCTAAAGTCATATTAAAAATATTTACAATAAATTTATCTATGAAGACTATATTAGAAACACAATAACAGAGGCTAAAAAGGTGCTTTTAATATGTTTTAAATAAAACTAGTGATAGAAACTCTTTTAGTAAATTGCACAGATGGCACTATTAAATTCTATACAATATTCTAAGATTTATGGTGGAGAAAATAATTGCATTGGGCAATTATTTAGTCCTGTGGGATTTTTGCAAAACCCACCAGAAAATAAAAAGGGAAAAGGGCACCAGATCCTGAGCGAGGGGCTGGGCCGGCCCATCTGGTCAGCCGGCCGGCCGCGCGCACAGTCAGGTTCAAACCTGACGCGCGGGGCCCGGCTGCCAGCGGCTCAGGGGAGAGGAGAGAGGGCGCGGGTGAGGGGAGGAGAGGCTGACAGGTGGGGACCACCTGTCAGGTCCGTCTTCCTCCTCGCGTCCGAGTGGGGAGCGGCTCACCGACGGCGAGGGAGGCCACGACGAGGGGAGGAGAGGGTCGAAACGGGCTCGGGGAGGACCCGCCGGTCCTCTGGAGGTGGAGCGGAGGGCGGAGGAGGATGGGGTCGCCGGCGACGAGGAGGCCGCAGCGGAGGAGCTTCGGGACCGTCCTCAAACGCCTGTTCCAGCCTGCAACAATGACGGGAGACAGGGGGAATCGGGCCAGGAGGGCACGGGAGGACTAGAGGGAGGAGAATGGGGACCGGAGTGGCGCCGTACCCGGAGATCGACGGCGGAGCTGCCACGGTGAGCTTCGGCTCGATCCCGAGCACAGAGAGAGAGGGAAGGGCTCAGGCTTCACAGGCAGCCTATTGGGGTGGAGAGAGAGAGATCAAAAGGGAGAGAAGGCCTCTAGGGCGCCTTTTATAGGCGGGCCCGGTCCACAGAGGGCACCGTGCGTCGCATAGGCCACGGGAGGGAGAGGGGAGGCCCTGGGGGTGTTCCTGGAGTCAGTCCACGCCAGGGGGAGAGAGGAGAGAGGAGGGGAGGCGCGCGCGTGTGAGCTTTCGCATTGGCCGGCTCGGGCGGTGGCGGGCACGCACGGAGGAGGGGAAGGAGAGAGAGGGAGGAGAGGGTCGACCGCCTGTAGGGCTGCAGACGTCGAGGCCGACCAGACGGCGCCAGTGGGAGGCAGGCGGCCATGGCCATGCAGTGGCCAGCGGCTACAATGCTAGTCGGCACTGTAGCGCGGCTATTGCCGGCCATGGCATGCCCTTGGCGCCTTCTGCACGTCCACCGATGTCCAGGGGATCTAGGGGAAGAAAACTAACTGGGCTAGGCCCTTGGATGCTCTTGGGAGGGATTATAATAGAGGGAGGGAGGGAAAAGAGGTCCTGCCAGGTGGACCGGAGGGTAAAAATGGGGTTTTTCACCATCTCAATCATGGAGCTAGCCGTTGGGATTGCTACTGGAGGTGCTAGGGGTATGGGTGGAGCTGTGGTAAAAAGGAGGAGGCAAGGGTAAAAGGATTTGAGGTGAAAATGCCAGTTTTACATTTCTAGTAGAAGGTGTTTGATGATGTTTAGGGGGTTCAAATGAACTTGTATCATCTTGAGATTTGACAAGGTCAAGGGGTGATGGAAAACAAGAGTGATCACCAAGTTTGAGCTTAAGAGAAGAAAGTTCATAATGGGACCTAGGGAAAACCTAGAAATAGACATAATCTGTTTTCTACAGATTCAAAGGGGTTAGGCTTTAACCCTTGATGCACCACTTAGTGTATCATCACTAATTGGTCATTAGAGCATGCCCACAAAGTTTGAGGTCAAGGGAAGACACTTCACAATGTAAAGTTGTCAAAATTTGAATCTGGACAGAAATGGATTTGGGTTGGTTTGATGAAGCAAACCAACTTGGATGGGGATGAAACTTTGCAATGTCATCACTTGTGATAGTGTTGACTTGCTAGAATTTCCCTGGATTTTATTGAGAATATTTCTTATAGAATCATTCCAAAAGTTCAATCTGAACAGAAAGGGTTTTGAGGGGTTTTGCCCATGTTATGATGAATCCCTTGTGTTGAAACTCATATATATGGAAAATATATGTCCACTGAGTCTCTCTAAATTTTCTCAAATATTTCCCTAGCATTTAAATAATTTTCCCTTAGGAAAAGCCATTTCCGCCCTTAAGAAAAAGCCTTTAAATAAAATATGAAAATAATCTTTAGAAATAATATTTGGTGGTTTTGAGAAGTCATATAAATAGTAGGTTTCAAATAAAGCATTTGGGAAGAAAAGATCCACCTAAATTGAGGACTTGTAGTTCAAACCTCAATTCAGGGGTTTTAGTGATCTTAAATTGAATAAATCCTTTTTGGTGAAAATAAATTTTGGTAAAAAATATATTTTTGAGCTATATTCACATGGTATGATCATAGGGCAAGGAATTTGGATCAAGGAAGATGAACGTGGAGTGGAGTAGAACCTAACGGTCCCAAACATGATCATCCAAGCCATCAAACAAGCTTTCATTCCAAAAAGTTTCAGTTGGCTCCAAATTTTTATAAAACCAAACACAATATTGTGCCAGAATACAGGGTGTGATAGACCTCCCCCCCTTACAAGAATCTCGTCCTCGAGATTCCTAGGCTAAGCGCTAAAAAGATATGGAAACTCTGATCTGAGATAATCTTCACGCTCCCATGTTGCTTCTGCTTCCGTGTGGTTGCTCCACTGGACCTTGAAGTACTTGATGGTGTGGCTTCGGGTACAGTGGTCAGCTTCATCCAAAATGCGGACAGGCCTCTCACAATAAGTGAGATCTGGTTGAAGGTCGATGTCTTTGTAGAGGTCGGGGCGGTCGGGAACTTGCAGACACTTCCGGAGCTGCGACACGTGGAAGACGTTGTGCACATCTGACAGCTCGGAAGGTAGCTCTAGCTGATAAGCAACTTCTCCTCGTCTTGCAATGATCCTGAAGGGTCCGATATACCTTGGTGCGAGCTTTCCTTTGACGTGAAAATGCCTGGTTCCCTTGAGAGGCGTGACGCGGAGGTAGACATAATCTCCAACGTCGAGGTTTAGTCCTCGGCGGTGAGAGTCGGCGTGGCTCTTCTGTCTTGACTTAGCGGTCTTGAGGCACTCGCAGACGAGTTGAACTTGCTCTTCGGCTTCGCGGAGGATATCTGGTCCAAATATTAATCCTTCTCCGGTATCCGACCAGTTGAGGGGAGTACGACACTTGCTTCCATACAACACCTCAAATGGTGCCATCTGAAGGCTTGACTGATAGCTGTTGTTGTGGGAGAACTCGGCGAACAGTAAGCAATCTTCCCACTTGGCTCCATATGCCAGAACACAAGCGCGGAGCATGTCTTCGAGTATCTGGTTTACTCGTTCCATTTGCCCACCGGTCTGGGGGTGGAAAGCAGTGCTGAAGGAGAGCTTGGTTCCCATCGCTTCTTGAAATTTGTTCCAGAACCTTGAGGTGAACTGGGTTCTTCGGTCTAACACGATCTCCTTTGGAACTCCGCGGAGGCTTACAATCCGCTCGATGTAGAGGCTGGCTAACTTGTTGCCATCATAGGTGGTCTTGACGGGAATAAAATGGGCGACCTTGGTCAGGTGGTCGACAATGACCCAAATGGAATCATGTCCCTTGCTTGACCTTGGTAAACCGGTGATGAAGTCCATCCCGATTTTATCCCACTTCCATTCAGGCACTTTAAGGGGCTGCAGTAGTCCGGTAGGTCGCTGATGCTCAGCCTTGACCCTCTGGCATACATCACATTTAGCCACGAACGTGCCTATCTCCTGCTTCATGCCATGCCACCAGAATCATGCCTTGAGGTCTTGATACATCTTGGTTCCTCCAGGATGGATGGAGTAGGGAGTGCTATGAGCTTCTTGCAAGATCAGGTTCTTGAGCTCTTCTCTGTTGGGTACGCAAATGCGCTTCCCCAACCATACAACTCCTTGTTCATCCTCTGAGAATCCTGGGGCCTTGCCTGCCTTGATCTTCCTCTTGATGCCTTCAATGCTCTCGTGTCCCTTCTGGGCTTCTTTGATATCGTCCATCAAGGTAGGCTCTGCTTCAAGGTTGGCGAGGAATCCTGGTGCAACCAGTTATAAGCCGAAGCTCTCAAGCTCAACATACAAAGCGGGTAGCCTTTCCTTAATCATAGCATTCAAGGAACAAGCCTTTCTGCTTAAGGCGTCGACTACCACATTGGCTTTTCCGGGGTGGTATTGAACACTGAGGTCGTAGTCCTTGATCAACTCCAACCATCTTCGCTGCCTCATGTTCAATTCCCTTTGAGTGAGGATATACTTCAAACTCTTGTGGTCTGTGAATATCTCACATCGCTTCCCCAGAATATAATGCCGCCATGTCTTCAAGGCCAGAACCACGGCTGCCAACTCTAGATCATGAGTTGCGTAGTTCTCTTCTTGAGGACGTAGCTGTCTGGAAAGATATGCTACGACTCTGCCTTCTTACATCAGAACACGTCCAAGCCCGGTTCTTGATGCATCACAATAAATCACAAACTCCTTGTGAATATCGGGGGTGGCCAAAACAGGGGCTGTGGTCAATCTCTTCTTGAGCTCCTGGAAGCTTTCCTCGCACTTAGCGGTCCACTCGAACTTCTTGTCCTTCTTCAGGAGCTAGGTCATTGGTCGGGCGATGCTTGAGAATCCTTCTACGAACTTGCGGTAATATCCCGCGAGTCCGAGAAAGCTCCTGACTTCCTTCACTGTGGTTGGGGTCTGCCATTCAGTCACGGCTTCAATCTTGGCAGGGTCTACTGATAGTCCCTCCGCAGTCAACATATGACCCAAGAATCCAACTTCATGCAGCCAGAATTCACACTTGCTGAACTTGGCATAAAGCTGGTGCTCTCGAAGCTTCTCTAGGACCAACCTCAAGTGCTCTTCATGCTCCTCTTCAGACTTGGAGAAGACAAGGATGTCATCAATGAAGACAACAACGAACTTGTCCAAGTACTCCATGGAGACTTTATTCATGAGGTACATGAAGTAGGACGGGGCATTCGTCAATCCAAATGACATGACCGTGTATTCATACAGGCCATACCGGGTCACAAATGCTGTCTTCGGAATATCTTGAGGTCTGATCTTCAGCTGATAGTACCCAGACCTGAGATCAATCTTGGAGAACACCTTGGCTTCATTCAACTGATCAAACAGGTCTTCAATCTTGGGGAGTGGATACTTGTTCTTTATTGTGACCTCATTGAGAGAACGGTAATCGACGCAGAGTCTGATAGTGCTGTCTCTCTTTGACACAAATAGAACAGGAGATCCCCAAGGAGAGGCACTAGGGCGAATAAAATCCTTTCCTGAGCTGCTCTGCTAGTTGCTTCTTCAATTCAGCCAACTCCTCGGATCCCATCCTATAGGCCTTCCTATAGATGGGCCTTGATCCGGGCATAAGCTCAATGATGAACTCAATGTCGCGGTCAGGAGGCATCCCGGGCAGCTCATTAGGAAACACATCTGGGTATTCACATACTACTGGCACTTGATCCAACTCAACTCCCGACAGGCAGTTAACCTGAGGGGCTTGCATGGAGACAGGGTTGGGGACATACTTGACTTCCATACCTTGGTTGTTGGTCATGGTGACAGTCCTCTTGGTAGAGTCTACTAAGCCTTGGTGCTTAGTCAACCAGTTCATGCCAAGGATAATATCCAAGTCGGGTGAATCCAGAACTATAAGGTCTGCTAGGAAGTCTACCCCGTTGATGTCAATCTTCACCCCCTTACACCCTAATCCAGACTTCATAACTGAACCAGGGGTTTGTATCGGCATACGACTACCCAAGGGTGTAGGCTCCATGCCACTCTCTAGTGCAAACTTTTGGGTGACAAAAGAATGCGAAGCTCCACAATCAAACAATACTGTTGCTGGGGTTGAGTTGACGAGGAACGTACCCAGTATGACGTCCGGTCTTCCTGGGCTTCCTCTGCAGTGACGTGATTCACACGACCCTTTCTACTGTTAGGCGGGTTGCGGGGAGCTGGGTTCCTTGGCGGTGCTCCACGGGCTTGACCTTGAGCTGGCGCATTGGGGCGCGGTGCATCAGGCTTCCTATTGGGACAAAGCCTAGAGGTGTGTCCAGGCCGACCACATCCAAAGCAGGTGAATTGCCCAGGGTTGTTGTTGAGGTTCCTGCGACCATTGTTGTTATTGGGGTTGTAGTTGTAGGCTGGCCTGGGATTGGCATACTGCTAAGGCTGGTAGCTCGGACGAGGCGCAGGAGGTCTAGCCTGCTGTGGCTGATAGGTTGGCTTGGCTGGAGCTGGCTACCATGGGCGAGGCTTCTGGTTGCTTGAGCTTCCTTTGCTAATCATCTTGCGCTTGCGAGTGTCGTCGATGGCACGACGCTTGTCTTCCAACATGAGGGCTTTGTTTACAAGATCAAAGAAGGTGCGGCAGTCGCAGATGACGAGCTGATACTGTAGAACTTGCTGAAGTCCTTCCATGAAGCGTTCCTTCTTGGCAGCCTCCGTGCTGACGTCTTCAGGTGCATACCTTGACAGCAGGTTGAACTTCTGTAGGTACTCCTTGACAGAGCCACTTCCTTGCTTCAGCGCTCGGAACTCTCTCTTCTTGATAGCCATTATCCCAGATGGGATATGGGCAGTGCAGAATCCTTCCTTGAAGTCATTCCACGTGATAGCACGTTCTCCTTGCATGACCTTGAATCCATCCCACCAAGCTCAGGCGGTACCTCCGAGGCAGTGAGAGGCATAAAGCACCTTCTCACGATCCTCATTGCAGTTGACCAATGTAAGGAGGTCCTCGATGGTGCGGATCTAGTCGTCAGCATCCAATGGTTCAGCAGTCTCAGTGAAGGTCGGGGGCGAGTTTCTCATGAACTCAGATAGCATGGAGCGACCATTGCCGTTCCTACCTTGCTGCTGGTTGTTCACGAGAGCCTGGGCCATCTGCTGGAGAGCAGCATTGTTGGCCTGGCGCTCCTCCCGGAGAACTTGGAGGAATTGAGCTATGGTCATGTTCTCCGGCGGAGGTGGTGGCGGGGGAATGTTGCCTTGAGGCTGCTCCTGGTGTTCTCCAGCGTGAGCATCCCCACCATCACCCTACTGCTGGCTCGAGTTGCTGGCTTCGGGGTTGGTGAAGGAGCTGTTGCGGGTAGCAGTCACCATCCTGTTGGGAGCAGCCAAGTCAAACAAGTGGGATCGACAAGAGGATAAGCAAAACGACAAAGTGCACCTAAGGGGGTCGGTCGAGTGCAAGTGTGAAGAAACAAAGGTCAAAAGACCAACAACACATATTAAGATAGACGATTTAGTCGCTTACATGTTGCCCAAGGCAAAAGCGTGACTTGCATCGGAACACACAAACAATGAAACAACAACAAGCACACATGGTTACATATGAACCATTTCATGGACTCGACTACGCATGAGGGATACATGTTTGATCCTACCCTAGGGGTTCTCGGATTCAGGTGGTGGAGTGCTCGGTCTCGTAGTCACGCTCCTCTGGGTCTTCCTCTAGCTCATCCTCAGAACGAGCATCGTTCCCGGTCGACGGGGTCGGGGAACGACGAGGCCCATCCTGACGACGCCTTATGCACGGGTCAGTGAAGAGCTTACGATACTCCTTCGCATTCATGCGATGTCTACGCGCAGGCGCATCATTGGCTGGGGGTACTCCTCCTCGATAAGCGACAGCTGGTCGTCCCTCGGGGGCTCCATCCTTCTTGATCTTGTCTGGCTTAGTCTTGGCTTGTCGAAGTAGCCCTCGGGTGTGGTGAAGTTCCTCGTGGAGCTTCACGGATTCCTTCACCAAGTTGTGAACCAGACTATCAGCAGAGAGACTAAAGTAGGTCTGGAACCGGAGTGATGCGCCATCCTCCTTGGCCAGAATCAGCGTCCAACTCTTGCCCAAGTCATCCTTCCTGAAGGGAAGGTAGCGAGTAGCTGGCTCATCAGCCATCTCCGGAATGATGTCTCTAAGGTGTAGAAGGGCCTTGCGTGCAGCTGTCTCGACGGCAAGTATCATAGTCTCCATCTGTGGTCCTCCAAGGAACCAACTGGTTGGGGAGTCATTTGCCTTCACGACCACATCCACGTGGTACTCCTTCGTGACGACATCGACCCAGTGCTCATGGTAGAGGAAAATGGGTGGTTGACGAAACTGGCACTTCTCCAGGCTGTCCCCAAGGAGTAAGGGAAAGCCGGATGTTAGCAAGGCTTCGGGTACGACGGCCATCTACAAAGGTTTGAAAAGAGGAGAGTCAGCAAAGTGTTGTGTGAAGCATAGGAGAGATAAATAGTGCATAATTCCTAAGTTCCAAAGCTAGGTGTAGTTTTCAAAACGGCTTTAATCCTACTAACGTCCATGCTAACTAAGGGCTTCCTACAGTCAGGATGGCTCTGATGCCAGCTCTACGAGGGCCCAGACTCATAAGTCGAGATCACCGATTGCACGTGTACAGTGATCCCAGAGATCAATGCTCACTGAACACACAGAAGCTGAATAAAAGAGTCTTACATCCACATTAAGCGTCTTACACAAATGGACTACGAAGGTCTCAGTCTTACAAGGATAGGGCCACTCGGGCCAAACACTAAGTCTAGAACAAGCAGCGGAAATCTTCGTCGAAAGCATGAACCCATGCCATCCGCCTTAACCTACAGGCATTCTGATTGGGAAGCGTCCTAGTTCGCATGTTCGTCTCGAACGAACTCTTCAACAAACTCCTGTTCTTCCATGCCTGGCCAATTAAATAACCAGTGGCAAGCCAATGAGTACTTTGAATGTATTCGCAAGCAACCCAAGAGCGGAACGAGGCAATAATGATGCATGATATAGCACTATAGGTAACTTGCGGAAAGCTGATTTTGTATGCAAGTGACATGATCAAGTAATAGTAAGTATGCATCAACAAATAACCAAGTATTCATGATAACACATTGTCGATACCATCATCGTATCAGTTGAACTCATTTTGCTCACACCAAGTCATCGGACTTAGTTCATTTCTCATGCCCAGTCATCAGACTGGACTCACGTGACCTCTTGTCACTAACACACCCATACACTCCAATATTTTACGAAAACATGCGGACGTAGTCTAAGAAGGACCTCCAACTATCCATGACCGCGAATGCGGCTATTCGAATAGTTTTACACTCTGCAGAGGTTGCACACTTTACCCACAAGACTCGGGGAACTTCCATGTCATCCACGACTCGCGGTATATACATACCCGAGGTAAGCACCCGAACAATGCCTTTCCCCCGGCGATACTAAATAAAGAGTCCACTCGATTGGTACCCATCCCTCATGATGTTCATCACACGAGCCTTGCTCAAACCGTACCATCCATGAGGGGACCAACGGTGTGCCGAGTGCCTGTAAAGATAGTGCATGATCGTAGATCCGGTACGACCCCATATCGAGAGTGACCACGCCACTCCCGCCACTAGTAATGCAGGCTCCTTGCTAGTACCCACCAAGGTAATCAACAAAGCCCCGTCCCATAAGGGGTATCGTGGTCGTGCATGTAAGGTTGGGACGGTCAGCAGACCTTAAATCTAATCCATTTTCGAAAACACACACCCATTTGTTCCGGTACACCACTTCTTTCTCAAGTGGTCACCCAACTCATCATCATCTCCCTCGGGCATTAGTGACACCCGACGGGGTTTTCGAAAGAGTATTGAAAACACACACCTCTCGGTATCACCATGCATAAGTCCCATCCCACTTGCGTAGCATCTACTAGCAACCTATCTACTCCCACCCGCACAACCCTCATAAGGTGGTAGGGTCGTGCTCGATGCAAGTATCAACGGAAAGCATCGGAGGCATCCCACCGAAGGGGAAACCACCACATCATATGATCGATAATGCCGGAAGTAAAGTGCTATATGACATGCAAGTTAAAATAGTTTCTTGACATGGTCAAAGGGCTGCTTGCCTGGCTCGACAAATTCTCCAGGGTCTTCGAAGTCTTTGAGTCCAACTTCTCCGTCAACGGCGCAATCTATCGATGCAGAAATAGCGACAATAAATAAACAAGCATGCAAACAGAGCACTCAATCTACTTATCAAAAATGTTCACCTATTCTGTTAAATCTCTAAAGTCATATTGAAAATATTTACAATAAATTTATCTGTGAAGACTATATTAGAAACACAATAGCATAGGCTAAAAAGGTGCTTTTAATAGGTTTTAAATAAAACTAGTGATAGAAACTCTTTTAGTAAATTGCACAGATGGCACTATTAAATTCTATACAATATTCTAAGATTTATGGTGGAGAAAATAATTGCATTGGGCAATTATTTAGTCCTGTGGGATTTTTGCAAAACCCATCAGAAATAAAAGGAAAAGGGGCACCAGATCCTGAGCTAGGGGCGGCCAGGGGCTGGGCCGACCCATTTGGTCAGTCGGCCGGCCGCGCGCGCTGTCAGGTTCAAACCTGACGCGCGGGGCCCAGCTACCAGCGGCTCAGGGGAGAGGAGAGAGGGCGCGGGCGAGGGGAGGAGAGGCTGACAGGTGGGCACCACCTGTCAGGTCCGTCTTCCTCCTCGCGTCCGAGAGGGGAGCGGCTCATCGACGGCGAGGGAGGCCACGATGAGGGGAGGAGAGGGTCAAAACGGGCTCGGGGAGGACCCGCCGGTCCTTTGGAGGTGGAGCGGAGGGCGGACGAGGACCGGGTCGCCGGCGACGAGGAGGCCGTGGCGGAGGAGCTTCGGGACCATCCTAAAACGCCCGTTCCAGCCTGCAACAACGACGGGAGAGAGGGGGAATCGGGTCCGGAGGGCACGGGAGGACCAGAGGGAGGAGAATGGGGACCAGAGTGGCGCCATACCCGGAGATCGACGGCGGAGCTGCCGCGGTGAGCTTCGGCTCGATCCCGAGCACAGAGAGAGAGGGAAGGGCTCAGGCTTCACAGGCAGCCTATTGGGGCGGAGAGAGAGAGATCAAAAGGGAGAGAAGGCCTCCAGGGTGCCTTTTATAGGCGGGCCCGGTCCACCGAGGGCGCCGTGCGCCGGTGAGCACGGGGTGCACACCACAGGCCACGGGAGGGAGAGGGGAGGCCCTAGGGGTCTTCCCGGGGTCAGTCCATGCTAGGGGGAGAGACGAGAGACGAGGGGAGGCGCGCGCGTGTGAGCTTTCGCATTGGCCGGATCGGGCGGTGGCGGGCACGCGCAGAGGAGGGGGAAGGAGAGAGAGGGAGGAGAGCGCCGACCGCCTGCAGGGCTGCAGATGTCGAGGCCGACCAGACGGGGCCAGTGGGAGGCTCAAGGCGGCCAGGGCCATGCAGTGGCCAGCGACTACAGTGCTGGTCGACACTGTAGTGCGGTCTGGAGCGCGGCTATTGCAGGCCATGGCATGCCCTTGGCACCTTCTGCGCATCCACCCATGTCCAGGGGATCTAGGGGAAGAAAACTAACTGGGCAAGGCCCTTGGATGCTCTGGGGAGGGATTAGAATAGAGGGAGAGAGGGAAAAGACGTCCTGCCACGTGGACCAGAGGGTAAAAATGGGGGTTTTCACCATCTCAATCATGGAGCTAGCCGTTGGGATTGCTACTGGAGATGCTGGGGGTATGGGTGGAGCTGTGGTAAAAAGGAGGAGGCAAGGGTAAAAGGATTTGAGGTGAAAATGCCAGTTTTACATTTCTGGCAGAAGGTGTTTGATGATGTTTAGTGGGGTCAAATGAACTTGGGTCATCTTGAGATTTTACAAGGTCAAGGGGTGATGGAAAACAAGAGTGATCACCAAGTTTGAGCTTAAGAGAAGAAAGTTCATAATGGGATCTAGGGAAAACCTAGAAATAGACAGAATCTGTTTTCTATAGATTCAAAGGGGTTAGGATTTAACCCTTGATGCACCACTTAGTGTATCATCACTAATTGGTCATTAGAGCATGCCCACAAAGTTTGAGGTCAAGGGAAGACACTTCACAATGTAAAGTTGTCAAAATTTGAATCTGGACAAAAATGGATTTGGGTTGGTTTGATGAAGCAAACCAACTTGGATGGGGATGAAACTTTGCAAGATCATCACTTGTGATAGTGTTGACTTGCTAGAATTTCCCTGGATTTTATTGAGAATATTTCTTATAGAATCATTCCAAAAGTTCAATCTAAACAGAAAGGGTTTTGAGGGGTTTTGCCCATGGTATGATCAAGCCCTTGTGTTGAAACTCATATATATGGAAAATATATGTCCATTGAGTCTCTCTAAATTTTCTCAAATATTTCCCTAGCATTTAAATAATTTCCCCTTAGGAAAAGCCATTTCTGCCCTTAAGAAAAAGCCTTTAAATAAAATATGAAAATAATCTTTAAAAATAATATTTGGTGGTTTTGAGAAGTCATATAAATAGTAGGTTTCAAATAAAGCATTTGGGAAGAAAAGATCCACCTAAATTGAGGACTTGTAGTTCAAACCTCAATTCAGGGGTTTTAGTGATCTTAAATTGAATAAATCCTTTTTGGTGAAAATAAATTTTGATAAAATATATATTTTTGAGCTATATTCACATGGCATGATCATAGGGCAAGGAATTTGGATCAAGGAAGATGAAGGTGGAGTGGAGTAGAACCTAACAGTGCCGAACATGATCATCCAAGCCATCAAACAAGCTTTCATTCCAAAAAGTTTCAGTTGGCTCCAATTTTTTATAAAATCAAACACAACATTGTTCCAAAATAAAGGGTGTGACATTCTTCCTCTCTACGCTAGCGCTTCTGAGCTCTGTCACGCCGGTGGAGTCCCGTCACCATCAACAAACTTGGCCGGTGCATCAACCTGGCTTCCAGATTCTCAACTTCCAGATTCTTCGTCCTCTTTCAGATCTATGACTTCCCACTTGAATCCTGTCGAGTTCATCAGACTCCATCAGCATGCATGTTCATCATTATAATATCAACTGATGGATAGCTCCTTAAATCTTGTGGTATTGTTTAATCCGCCGCGGTCATCCATGCGAAGTTTAACGACGTTTATCTTAGATCCATGTACTGCTCCACTACTCGTGTGAACTGCCTGTTCTTCCTTACCCCTTTTTAGGGTTAGAACATATTTGATTTTTTCCTTGCCTATAGATCTTGTAGCGTCAGCATAATATGTAAAACCTGTTTGTATGTCCTTAGCAGTTTTTTCATCATGGCCTTGTTCACTTAACCCGCTATCAAATTTTCGGCTCTTCCAATAAACTGTACCGGCGTCTTAGCATCATAGGATTTAATTTCATGAGTCGTCTTAGCTATCTAGTCACCTTATGATCTGCCGTGTCCTGCCCCCTTTTCATAGCCTTGATCCGCCGTCATGTCTCGTGCATCTGCATCCTGTGACTGGATCGGCTCTGGGGTCACTGAACAGTTCTTACAAGATTTTGTAGAAACAGGAACATTGCCGGCTCAAAACTTCATTCATTGGCGGGTTCCGGGGCTAGAGAAGAGATCCATCCCTCAAGAGGGTGAAATTTTTATCTTTGCCGATCATCTTATGCGTGGTTTTAGCCCGCTCGAGTCAAAATCCTTCCGAGATGTCCTTCATTTCTTTAAGCTGCATCCTCAAGACATTGCTCCAAATTTAGTCGCCAACTTGTGCAACTTTCAAGTCCTCTGTGAAGTTTACTTGCAAGAAGAGCCGTCTGTCGATCTCTTTCGTGACTTCTTCTATGTCAACCGCCAAATGGAAGTGGCGGCCGGCCCAAGCTTGGAGCTCGACAGAGTCTCCATCCAAAGAAGAAGAGACATGGTTTTACCAGTTGTTCAAATGCCAAGTCATCCCAAGGACTGGAATAAAACTTGGTTCTATTGTAGAGACACCTCTCCAGAGGGAGAAAATCCACTGCCAGGTTATCATCCTACCCGGCTCTACACCTCAACCAAACTTCCAAACCGGATGTCCGCCACAGCACGAGCGAAGTATGCTACGGCTTTTGCCAAGATCAAGGCCCTTTTGGCAAACGGGTTGACGGGAGTTGATTTAACCCGCTGTTGGGTCTCCTGGAAGGTCTTACCATTGAGCCAGCATGGCCAGCTTATGTGTGAGTACACAGGCGATGCAAATGACACTCTCTACTTCAATCACACCCCTCTGACAGAAGAAACCATTACTTCTGCTATCAAAGGAGTTACCAATGAATCCCAAGAGGCTTGCCATACAGTCGGGTTAAAGCCTTTATGCGTCGCAAATCCAACTTCAGATGTAAGGACGGCTTTCAAATTTACTTTTCTCTCTGTCTTGACCTTATATATACATAGCCATCTTAACTCCTCTTGCTGGCTTTCGCTTACAGGCTAACTCCAGCTTCTGGAAGAAAAAATACACTCCTCTAGTGAAGAAGAAGTCTCAGGCGGGTAACACCCACGGCCGCAAAATCAAAAACATCGGCTCAAAACCTACTTGAACTTGACGAATCATAGGTAGAATTTGATCCCCTTGGCCATCCTTTTATACAACTTACTGACAATGAATGTACATAGGAGGAGACAGAGACGAGCCATGCTAACGCCCCCGAGGTAACTTATCTTTCTTCCGACTCCGAAATCTTCCACAAACGAAGACATGACGGGTCATCCGAAAAGTTCCTTTTTCGCATCCTCTCGCTTATTTAGATCCCGAATTTTCTTGAAAAAACAACAGCACAACTCTCGATGTTAGACCCGAAGCACCGACTGTGGGGATCTCATGTCCGGCTTACCTAACGCCCCAGCGCCGCGGAAACGTCCTGCTGAGGTACTTATAAAGAACCCAATATATGTCTTATCTTTCCATAATGTTGCCTTACTACTATGTTTAACTGTTCTAATCTGTAGGAGTCACCTCCTTCCTCTGGCGACTCAACTGCCTCTAAACTTCCTCCCATGAAGGTCAACCCTGAGTATGTCTTCACCTCTGCCGTGTGTATATTACCTGTATTACCTTTATATTATGTGCTGATTCTTTGCTCTTTCAGGGTGCAAGCCAAACGCAGGAAAGCAGGCGGGTCTACCATTGCTCCAACCATTCAACAGACGGATACTGTTGAGCCGTCCCTTTCTCCTGCTAAACCTTCTGAAGCTACAAAATAAACACCTGAGCAATCTCCCCCGCCCTCAGAGTTGGCGGGTCATCATTTGGCGGCTTCTGATAGTCCTGTGGCTGACACTATGCCGCCCAATCCTTCCACTGAAGACTCATCTCTCACTGATGTTACCATCATTGGGACGGGTTATCAATCTCCCACGCACCATACTCTGACAAAGCACTCCAGAAAAGTTGCTACTTACTCTCCTGAGAAGCTTGACTTCGAATTCCCTATCTTGGAGAATATGACGGCAGACGACTTACACGCCGCCTATCTGAACCGCCTGTCTGCCAGTAGCAACATGGAGTGCAAGCTCGTTGGCTTGATGAAGACAAAATATGAGGTATCTTTCATCTTCTATCTTTCTCTTATACCCGTACATAGCCCCCAAGAACCGAGTTAATATTGCAAATAATAGACCGGGTCTTCCAAACCTTCAACCATACTGTATAGAGCTTAACCTGTGACCCCCAAGTACCGGGTTAAATTTTATATAAGCCGGTACTTTATACTTAGTTATAGATCCAATTGTAGCCCCCAAGTCTGGCGCATTATGATAATGATGAACCGGATCTTCCACTTTTGGAAAACTTGCCGGGTGTAGCCCCCAAGTCCGGAGCATTATGATAATGATGAACTGGATCTTTCACTTTTATGCATAGAATGAAAACAGACATTAGCCCCCAAGTGCCAAGTATATTGCTTGCAATCTGCTTGGGACATGTATCGAAGAGTAGCTCTACTTTGGCGACTTAATCCATATAACCTTCCCCTTTGTGCAACACAGGAGGCGCTAGACGCAGCCGTGTCTAAACGTGTCGGCTTAAGGGAAAACTTGACCACGCAGCAAAATGCCCGAGCCACTATAGAAGAGAAGTTACAGGCGACTGTTGAACAATTTGAGAAACTTCAAATTGAATTCTCTGCATACAAGAAAACTGCTGAATCTAAGCAAACTGCCTTGTCCGAACGTGTTTTCGATGCTGAAGAGCAGTTAAAGCTTGCATCAGCAGAACTGAAGACTGTCAAGGAGCACATATCCAAGATGACTGCCGCTATCTTTGGAAAGTACATATGCTTGTCACAAATTTCTTTATAACCGAAATACCAACCTAATGGCTTATAACTTTGACCTTTTTCTTGCAGGAGAAAGAAGCCGCCAACTATCCTCTGATAGTCCGCTGAAGCTGAAAGCAATCTACACTCTGACTGAGCAACTCTACAGCGGCGTCCTCTCTACTATCAAGGCCATGATGACAGCCAAATATGTCCCCATGTTTATGAAGGGCGTCATAGAAGTCTTATTAACCTTGCCCAAGCAAGTGGATGGAATAAGGCGATCAGCCGCTAGAAGAGGGGCCATAGCTGCACTGAGCCGGTCCCTGGGCTTCGCTCCTGAATTAACTGCTGAAGGGATGATGAATGGCTTCCCTTCCAAGAAAGACGATAGCTCAGATTTCATGGAAGCATATTATGCCAAGTGCATCAAGGCCTCCAGGCGGCTTGCCTCCATACTGGTCGATGAGATGGACCTAGTTCCTTATCAGGCGTCTTATGACGAAAACAATCAACGGCTGTGTTGCTCGACCTTTGAATCCAGAGACATAGCCCCCACACGTCGTAAGCCGCTCTTCGCCCCTAACGTTGATCCGTCTCCACCTTTTGAAGATGCAGAATTCGAAGCCTTACTAAACTGCAACTGGGATGTGGATCGTCTTCAAATCGAAGAGCCCAAAGACTCGGCGCAGGATGACCCGCCGGACAGTTAAAGTCTTTGTTCCCAACTGATTGCAAGCCGGCCAGCTGAGCCGAACAAGTGCAAAAACTTTTAAGTCCTTCGTCTTTTGAGTTCTTGGAAAGCTTTGTAATATATCTTGCAATCTTCTTATGTCTTAATGGCCACTCATCTATAGAGATAAAGCCTGCAAAAACCATGCAAAACACTCTGCAATGTTTGCCTGGGCGTCTTTAGAAAAGCATAACCTAGAGATCTTTAATATAGCCTTGCTTCATCTTTCCATCTTGCGCTGGCCCGACTTATAATATGAATGCAATGTATGATGCAGCTATGATGCAATGTATGCTACAATATGTATATGATGAAATATGAGATGTAATATGTATGATGCAATATGTGATGTAATGCATGATGATCTTGCTCTCCCCTTGTTTTTTATTTTTCGAAAACTCATATTCTGGCCCTTCTGAGGGGGTACTGTTGCTTTGAATCGCTTAACAGTGCAGGGTCTCTAACGAGAGTGACCGCCAGTCTTGCACGGCTCAGGGTCTCTAGGCGAGATTAAGTGTCAAGGGAACAACAAACCAGAATTTACAATGGGGTGAGTGCCCCGGGCCCATAAGCTACTTCTCACGTGACATAAATCCGCCGTTTGAACCTTAAGCAACGTCACTTGTAAAGAGTACGACGAGCCACTTGGTGGAGAGTACGTAGCAGATGAGAGAGTTTCCCTCGCCACCGTATGAGGCCCTCGGAGGGGGTGAGTTGACAGCTTGCTGCACCCCTGGACGAGCGGCCGCTACATACAGGCAGGTCTAACCTTGTCAAACAAAGGCTGAAAAGCCAACCAAGAGTGGGGGGGGGGCGACCTTCAGCCACTCTGGAACTTGCTCTAGTCCACGACCCGTCTTGCATCATGGCACCTATGTTTGAACGGCTCGCATCCTGGCGGCTCATCCTCTTTGGCGTCCATGGCACCCATGTTTGAACGGCTCGCATCATGGCGGCTCGCCCTCTTGAGCGACTTGAGATCTTTCACCCATAAGGTAGGGCACCCATGTTTGAACGGCTCGCAACATGGCAGCCCATCCTCTTGGGTGACCTGAAAACTTTCGTACATAAGGCGGTGCACTCATGTTTGAATGGCTCGCAGCATGGCGGTTCATCCTCTTGAGCGACCTTAAACCTTTTGCCATCTTGCATGCCATCATCACATGGGCCGCCGCATTGTAAGCCGCCATCTTGTAGACCGCCATCTTGTAAGTCGTCGCACAATGGTGCTATTTTGGCTGAAGAGTCAGTCAAAAAGGGTTAGCAAGCTAAACCCGGTGGGTTGGAAGCCCCCAAGTGACCACGTAGAGGTGTTCATCTTTGTACAAATCTGTAATGCCAAAGAGAAAAAAAGATGGCAGAGGCCCCGTATTGCAGGGATGCCAACTTTATTATATGAGTAAAAATACAATAAAATACGTATGTACAAAGATAAGAGTCGACAACTCAAGTATAGTAAGGCCATAGATGAGCGATGTTCCATGACCGGTGAGTTTCCTGCCCGGAAGTACGTGACTCGCCTCGCATGTCGATGAGATAATAAGACCCATTGTTCAGATTCCTGGTAACAATGAAAGGTCCTTCCCATGGGGGTGATAACTTGTGCGCATCTGTCTGATCTTGAATTAAACACAACACCAAGTCGCCTTGTTGGAACGTCTGGGTCTTGACCCTGCGACTATGGTAGCGACGCAGGTCCTGTTGATAAATCATCAATCGAGCTACTGCAAGATCGTGTGCTTCATCCAGAGCATCCAATGCATCCTGATGCACCACCTCGTTGTCAGCTTCCACATAAGCCGCCACGCGTGGTGAATCATGACGTATGCCGCTTGGGAACATGGCCTCCGCACCGTAAACCATGAAGAATGGGGTGTAACCCGTCGACCTGTTAGACGTAGTATTGATGCTCCAAAGGACGGACGACAGCTCCTCCACCCAACAACCCGGTGTTCTCTGTAAAGGAACAATAAGCTAGGGCTTGATACCTCTCAAGACTTCTTGATTGGCCCGTTCTGCCTGACCGTTGGACTGTGGATGAGCAACACCCGAAATATCAAGCCGGATGTGCTCGCTTTCGCAGAACACCTTCATAGTCCCCTTGGACAAATTTGTGCCATATCTATAATGATGCTATGAGGGTATCCAAACCGGTAGATCAATTTTTTGACAAACTGAACCATCGTGGCTGCATCACACTTATTTACCGGCTCAACCTCCACCCACTTGGTGAATTTGTCCACTGCCACCAAGAGGTGGGTCTTCTTATCCTTAGACCGTTTGAAAGGTGCAACCATGTCAAGCCCCCATACTGCAAACTGTTGGTGAACATTGCATGGGAAACAAAAAATTTCCTACGCACACGCAAGATCTATCCATGGTGATGAGCATCTACGAGAGGGAGACTGGATCTACATACCCTTGTAGATCGCTAAGCAGGAAGCATTAAGAAACGTGGTTGGTATAGTCGAACGTCTTCGCGATTCAAACCGCCGAGCATCCCGCGATCTCATCATGATCCGTCCCGCGAACCAATCACGATACGTCCCGCGAACTCATCACGATCCGTCCCGCGATCTCATCACCATCCGTCTCGCGATTTTGATCACGGTCCTTCTGATCTAGCGCCGAACGGACGGCACCTCCGTGTTCAGCACACATACAGCTCAATGACGATCTCCGCCTTCTTGGTCTAGCAAGAGGGAGCAGAGAGGTAAATGAGTTCTTCAGCAGCATGACGGCGTTGCGGCGATGGTAGTGGAGCTATTCTAGCAGGGCTTCGCCTAAGCACCGCTGTAAACCGATCTAGAGGAGAAACTGCGATCTAGAGGAGAGGTAGCATGTGGCTATTAGGGTTAGCTTTTTCCTCTAAATCCTCTAGTATATATAGGAGGGAGGGAGGGGAGGAGGCAGCCTCAAACCCTCAAGGTTTGGTCGAAATTGGAGGTGGAGCAGTCCTACTCCAATCCTATTAGGAGTAGGATTCCTCCTTTCCACTTGGAAACTCTTTCCACCTCTGCAACTTTGGATTTTTTCCATCTCAAACCACTCCAGCCGCATGGGCCCTTAGAGGAGGCTTTGGCCAGCCCACCAGGGGATGGTTTACCTCCTCCCACAGCCCATGTAGCCTCTTGGGTCAAAATACCTCTCCCGATGGTCCCCCGGTACACTACCGGCACTCCCGGTACACTACCGATGAGCCCAAAATTTTCCGGCGACAAAAATAGGACTTCGTATATAGCAAACTTTACCTTCATACCATTCCAAAGCTCCTCGTGATGTCCAGGATCTCATCCGGGACTCTGATCAACCTTCGGTCACCACCATACATAACTCTATACTACCGAAACGTCACCGAACCTTAAGTGTGCAGACCCTGCGGGTTCGAGAACTATGTAGACATGACCGAGACACCTCTACGGTCAATAACCAATAGCGGGAACTGAATGCCCATATTGGTTCGTACATATTCTACGAAGATCTTTATCACTCGAACCTCTATGTCAAGGATTCAGTTAATCCCATATGATGTTCCCTTTGTTCTTCGGTATGTTACTTGCCCGAGATTCGATCGTCGGTATCTCCATACCTAGTTCAACCTCGTTACCGGCAAGTCTCTTTACTCGTTCCGTAATACAAGATCCTGTGACTAACACTTAGTCACATTGCTTGCAAGGCTTATTGTGATGTTGTATTACCGAGTGGGCCCTGAGATACCTCTCCATCACACGGAGTAACAAATCCCAGTCTTGATCCATGCCAACCCAACAGACACCCTCGGAGATACCTGTAGAGCACCTTTATAGTCACCCAGTTACGTTGCGATGTTTGATACACACAAGGTACTCCTCAGGTGTCAGTGAGTTGCATGATCTCATGGTCATAGGAACAAATACTTGACATGCAAAAAACAGTAGCAATAAACTGACACGATCATATGCTACGTTTGTAGTTTGGGTCTTGTCCATCACATCATTCTCCTAATGACATGATCCCGTTATCAAATGACATCTCATGTCCATTACTAGGAAACCATAGCCATCTTTGACCAACGAGCTAGTCTATTAGAGGCATACTAGGGACATGGTGTTGTCTATGTATCCACACATGTATCTGAGTTTCCGATCAACACAATTATAGCATGGATAATAAACGATTATCATGAACAAGGAAATATGATAATAACCAATTTATTATTGCCTCTAGGGCATATTTCCAACAGTCTCCCACTTGCACTAGACTCAATAATCTAGTTCACATCACCATGTGATTCGCATTGTTATGAATCTAACACCCAATGAGTTCTGGGGCTTGATCATGCTTTGCATGTGAGAGAGATCTTATAGTCAACGGGTCTGCGACATTTAGATCCATGTGTACTTTGCAAATCTCTATGTCAAACTATAAACACTGCTACCACACTCCACTTGGAGCTATTCCAAATGGCTGCTCTACTATACGTATACGGATTGCTACTAAGATTCACCTGGATTGGTGTCAAAGCTTGCATTGACGTAACTCTTTATGACAAACTCTTTCTTACCTCCATAATCGAGAAACATTTCCTTAGTCTTTTAGTTACTAAGGATGATCTTGACCGCTGTCCAGTGATCCACTCCTGGATCACTCTTGTCCCCCTTGACGAACTCATGGCAAGGCACACACAGGTGCGGTAAACATCATGACATACTATACAAAGCCTATGGCTAAGGCATAGGGGACGACATTCGTCCCTTCTCTTTCTTCTGCCGTGGTCGAGCTTTAAGTCTCACTCAACTTCACGCCTTACAAAGCAGGCGAGAACACTTCTCTCTGACTAATCCATTTTGAACTCTTTTAAAATCTTGTCAAGGTATGTACTCATTCAAAGTCTCATCAAGCATCTTGATCTATCTCTATAGATCTTGATGCTCAACAATTAGGTAGCTTTATCCAGGTCTTCCTTTGAAAAACTCTTTTCAAACAACCATTTATGCTTTCCAGAAATTCTACATCATTTCCGATCAACAATATGTCAACCACATATGCTTACCAGAAACTCTATAGTGCTCCCACTCACTTTATTGTAAATACAAGTTTCTCATAAACTTTGTATAGACTCAAAAACTTTGATCACCTCATCAAACTGTATATTCCAACTCCGAGATGCTTGCTTCAGTCAATAGAAGGATCACTGAAGCTTGGTCACCTTTTAGCATCCTTAGGACTGAAAAAACCTTCTGGTTGTATCACATACAACTTTTCCTCAAGTAAACTGTTAAGGAAACGATGTTTTGTCATCCATCTGCCAGATTTCATAATTGAAAAATGCAGCAACTGCTGACATAATTTTAATAGACTTTAGCATCGCTACGAGTGAGAAAGTCTCATCGTAGTCAACTCTTTGAACTTGTCGGAAACTTCTTTGTGACAAGTTGAGCTTTATAAATGGTGACATTTACCATCAGCGTCTATCTTCATCTCAAAGGTCCATTTGTACTAGACGACCTGCTGTCCAACGAGCAAGTCTACCAAAGTCTATACTTTGTTTTCATACATGGATCCTTTCTCGGATTTCATGGCCTCTAACCATTTATCGGAATCCGGGCCCATCATCGCTTCTCCATATCTCGTACGTTGATCGTTGTCCAACAACATGACCTCCAAGACAGGGTTGTCATACCACTCAGGAGCAGTACACATCCTTGTCGACCTATGAGGTTCGATAGTAACTTGATCCGAAGCTTCATGATCATCATCATTTACTTCCTCTTCAACTGACGTAGGTTCCACAGAAACATCTTTCTGCGCTGCGCTACTCTCTGGTTGAAACAATGGTTTAACAACCTCATCAAGTTCTATCTTCCTCCCACTCAATTCTTTCGAGAGAAACTTTTTCTCGGGAAAGGACCCGTTTTAAAAACAAACACTTTATGCTTGGATCTGAGATAGAAGGTTCACCCAACTGTTCTTAGGGTAATCTATGAAGATGCATTTGTCCGCTTTGGGTTTGAGCTCATTAGGTGAAAACATTTTTCCACACAAGCGTCGCAGCCCCAAACATTAAGAAATGACAGCTTAGGTTTCTATCAAACCATAATTCACACGGTGTCATCTCAACGGATTTAGATGGTGCCCTATTTAAAGTGAATGTAGTTGTCTCTAATGCATAACCCCAAAATTATAGTAGCAAAACGATAAGAGACATCATAGCCCACACCATATCCAATAGAGCACGACTATGAAGTTCAGACACACCATCACACTATGATGTTCCAGGTGGCGTGAGTTGTGAAACGACTTTCACATTGTCTAAAGTTGTATGCCAAACTCGTAACTCAGATATTCACCTCCACGATCATATCGCAAACATTTTTAGCTTCTTGTCACGATGATCTTAAACTTCACTCTGAATTTGCTTGAACTTTTCAAACGATTCAGACTTGTGTTTCATTAAGTAAACATACACTATATCTACTCAAATCATCAGTGAAGGTAAGAAAATAACGATATCCACTATACGCTACAAGACTCATTGGATTGCATACATCAACATGTATCATTTCGAATAAATCACTTGCCCGCTCCATCCATCCGGAAAACGGGGTCCTTAGTCATCCTGCCCAAGAGGCATGGTTCACATGTCTCAACCGATTCAAAATCTAATGAGTCCAAAGATCCATCAACATGGAGTTTCTTCATGTGCTTTATACCAATATGAAATTTAGCGGCAGTGCCACAAGTATGTGGTACTATCATTATTAACTTTGTATCTTTTGGCATCAATGTTATGAACATGTGTATTACTATGATCAAGATTCAACAAACCATTCTCACTAGGTGCATGACTATTGAAGGTATTATTCATGTAAATAGAATAACAATTATTCTCTAACTTAAATGAATAACCGTGTTGCAATAAACACGATCTAATCATGTTCATGCTCAATGAAAAACACCAAATAACGTTTATTTAGGTTCGTCACTAATCCTGAAGGTAGAGAGAGCGTACGATGTCGATCACATCAACCTTGGAAACATTTCCAACATGCATCGTCACCTCACCCTTAGCTAGTCTCCGTTTATTTCGTAGCTTTTACTTCGAGTTACTAACATTTAGCAACCGAACCGGTATCCAATACCCAGGTGCTATTAGGAGTACTAGCAAGGTACACATCAATAACACATATATCAAATACACTTGTGTCGACATTGCCAACCTTCTTATCTACCAAGTATCTAGGGTTGTCCCGCTTCAACGACCGCTCACCTCATAATAGAAGCACTTAGTCTCGTGTGTGGGTTCAACTTTGGGTTGCTTCACTGGAGCAGAAACTGACTTGCCATCCATGAAGTTTCCCTCCTTGCCCTTGCCCTTCTCGAAACTAGTGGTTTTACTAACCATCAACACTTGATGCTCCTTCTTGATTTCTACCTTCGCAGTGTCAAACATCACGAACAGCTCAGGGATCATTATTTCTATCCCTGGCATTTTATAGTTCATCACAAAGTTCTAGTAGCTTAGTGACAGTGACTTGGAGAACTATATCAATCACTATCTTATCTGGAAGATCAACTCCTACTTGATTCAAGCGATTGTACCACCCAGACAATCTGAGCACATGCTTAACGATTGAGATATTCTCCTTCATCTTGCAGGCAAATAATCTTGTTGGAGATCTCATATCTCACAACATGGGCACAAGCCTTTGATCCCAATTTCAGCTCTTAGAACATCTCATATGTTCCGTGACGTTCAAAACATTTTGGAGCCTCAATTCTAAGACGTAATGCATGACACACTTAACTATCAATTAGTCATCGGAACGTGCTTGTTAGATGATCACAACATCTACAGACGACGCTAGAGGGGGTGGCGCACCGAGCTGTGCATTAAGTACATAAGCCTTTTGTGCAGCAATGAGGAAAATCCTTAGATCACGGATCCAGTCCGCAATATTGCTACCATCATCTTTCATATCTATTTCTCTAGGAACATATAGAAATTCAAGGGAGCTACAACGTGGGCTAGTAATCTACAACATAATTTTGCAAAGACACTACTGACTATGTTCATGATAATAAGTTCAATTAATCATATTACTTAAGAACTCCCACTCAAATTGACATCCCTCCGGTCACTCGAGTGATACATGATCCAAATTCACCAACTCAAGTCCGATCATCACGTGAGTTGAGGTGGTTTCAATGGTGAACATCATCATGTTGATCATATCTACTATATGACTCATGTTCGACCTTTCGATCTCTTGTGTTCCAAGGCCATGTCTGTACATGCTAGGCTCGTCAAGTTTAACCCGAGTGTTCTGCATGTGCAACACTAGCTTGCACCTGTTGTATGTGAACGTAGAGTCTATCACACCCGATCATCATGTGGTGTTTCGACACGACGAACTTTCGCAATGGTGCACACTAAGGTAGAACACAATTTGTCTTGAAGTTAAGTGAGGGATCACCTTATAATGCTACCGTCGTCCTAAGAAAAACAAGGTGCATAAAAGGATTAACATCACATGCAAATCATAAGTGACATGATATGGCCATGAACTTGTGCTTTTGATCTCCATCTTGAAAGCACCGGCATGATCTCCATCGTCACCGGCATGACACCATGATCTCCATCATCTTGATCCCCATCAACGTTTTGGCATCGGGGTTGTCACGCCCACCATGCTTCTACTACTAATGCGATCGTTTAGCGATAAAGTAAAGCATTACATAGCGCTTAATGATTGACACGCAGGTCATACAATAATTAAAGACAACCCTATGGCTCATGCCGGTTGCCGTACTCATCGACATGAAAGTCATGATATTCTATACAAAACATGATCATCTCATACATCACATATATCTCATCATGTAATTGGCCATATCACATCTCAACATACCCTGCAAAAACAAGTTAGACGTCCTCTAATTGTTGTTGCATGTTTTACATGGCTGTTACGGGTATCTAGCAAGAACAATCCTCACCTACGCAAAACCACAACGGTGATACATAAGTTGCTTTTCAACCTACTCAAGGACCGCCTTTGTCGAATCCGATCCAACAAAAGTAGGAGAAACAGACACCCACCAGCCATCTTTGTGCAACGAGGTTACACGTCAGTTGATGGAACCGGTCTCTCGTAAGCGTACGAGTAATGTTGGTCCAGGCCGCTTCATCCCACAATACCGCTGGACCAAAACACGACCAAGGGGGGAAGCAATCGAAGCATCTACACCCACAAACTCTTTGTGTTCTACTCGAGATCTCATCTACACACAGACTTAGCTCTGATACCACTGTTGGTGAATGTTGCATGGGAAACAAAAAATTTCCCACGCACATGCAAGATCTATCCATGGTGATGATCATCTACGAGAGGGAGAGTGGATCTACATACCCTTGTAGATTGCTAAGCAGGAAGCGTTAAGAAACGCGGTTGGTGTAGTCGAATGTCTTCCGGAGCTCCTCGTGACGTCCGGGATCTCATACGGGACTCCAAACAACCTTCGGTCACCACCATACATAACTCTATACTATCGAAACATCACCGAGACACGTCTACGGTTAATAACCAATAGCGGGACCTGGATGCCCATATTGGTTGCTACATATTCTACGAAGATCTTTATCAGTCGAACCTCTATGTCAAGGATTCAGTTAATCCCATATGATGTTCCCTTTGTTCTTCGATATGTTACTTGCCCGAGATTCGATCGTCGGTATCTCCATACCTAGTTCAACCTCGTTACCGGCAAGTCTCTTTACTCATTCCGTAATACAAGATCATGTGACTAACAGTTAGTCACATTGCTTGCAAGGCTTATTGTGATGTTGTATTACCGAGTGGGCCCTGAGATACCTCTCCGCCGCATGGAGTAACAAATCCCAGTCTTGATCCATGCCAACCCAACAGACACCCTCGGAGATACCTGTAGAGCACCTTTATAGTCACCCAGTTACATTGCGATGTTTGATACACACAAGGTACTCCTCTAGTGTCAGTGAGTTGCATGATCTCATGGTCATAGGAACAAATACTTGACATGCAAAAAACAGTAGCAATAAACTGACACGATCATATGCTACGTTTGTAGTTTGGGTCTTGTCCATCACATCATTCTCCTAATGACGTGACCCCGTTATCAAATGACATCTCATGTCTATGACTAGGAAACCATAGCCATCTTTGATCAACGAGCTAGTCTATTAGAGGCATACTAGGGACATGGTGTTGTCTATGTATCCACACATGTACCTGAGTTTCTGATCAACAGAATTATAGCATGGATAATAAACGATTATCATGAACAAGGAAATATGACAATAACCAATTTAGTATTGCCTCTAGGGCATATTTCCAACACAAATGGCCAAGTGATCGGTATCATCCGTAATTCCTGAGCCGACACATGAGCACGTCTTCCGAATTTCTGGCACCCGTCGCACTTAGTGACCAGATCCTCCGCGTCTTGATGATCCGTCAACCAGAAGAAGCCATGTCGGAAGGCCCTTGCCACTAGAGATTTTGACCTGGTGTGATGTCCGCAATCGCAAACATATATTTCATATAAGACTTCCTTGCCTTCCTCCGGCGAGACACAACGCTGGAAAACACCAGTGACACTGCACTTGTGCAACTCCCCTCTAATGATGGTCATGGACTTAGAATGCCTCATGATTTTCCGCACCAGAGTCTCATGTTCAGGCAACTCACCTCGGGTCAGGTATGCCAGGTACGACAATGCCTAGTCTAGAATAGCGTGTAAAGCCACCACTAGCTACCGTTTCGTGTCTGGTATAGCCAGATCCTCCTGTGAAGGCAACTTAACAAACATATGATAAAGTACGTCCAAGAAAACATTAGGCAACACCGGCTTACCCTGAGAGCCCAGTCTTCACAATGCATCCACCGTTTCGTTCTTGCGACGATCAATATGATCTACCTAATAACCCTTGAAATGACCAACGATGATATCTACCTCTTGCCGATAAGCCGCCATCCGTGGGTCCTTAGAATCCCACGTGCCTGACACCTGTTGTGCCACAAGATCTGAGTCGCCAAGGCACCTAACCCGGCTCAGGTTCATCTCCTTGGCCACACAAAGTCCATGAAGCAAAGCTTCGTACTCAGCTGCATTGTTCGTGCAAGGAAACATCAGCCTTAATACACAAAAAAACTTATCACCTTTGGGAGAGGTTAAGACAACTCTAGCCCCTGAGCCCGTCAACTGTCTGGACCCATCAAAGTGAATCGTCCAATCCATGTTGTCCAGCTTTTCCCCCGACAACTGATACTCCGTCCAGTCGTTTATGAAATCCACCAATGTGTGAGACTTCACGGCTGTGCGAGGTGCATACTTCAAATTGAGAGGCCCAAGCTCCAGCGCCCACTTAGCAATTCTACCAATGGCATCCCGATTCTGCATTATATCTCCCAATGGAGCAGAGCTAACCACCATGATCTGATGTCCAAGGAAATAATGCTTCAACTTACGGTTTTCCATGAACACCTCGTATATTAGCTTCTGCCAGTGTGGGTATCTTTGCTTTGATTCTATAAGCACCTCACTGACATAATAAACCGGACTTTGAACCGGATACTCTTTCCTTGCCTCTTTACGCTCCACCACAATCGCAGCACTAACCGCCCTATTGTTAGCCGCCATATAAAGGAGCAGGGGTTCCTTCTTAGTCGGAGCGGCTAAGATCGACGGCTCAACCAACTGCTTTTTAAGCGTTTCAAGAGCTTCATCTGCAGCCTTACTCCAAACAAAGTCATCCGTCTTTTTCATCAGTTGGTACAGAGGAATAGCCTTCTCCCCTAGGCGGCTGATGAAGCGGCTTAAAGCGGCAATATGACCCGCCAAGTGCTGCACATCATTTACGCTCACCGGCTTAGCTAGTGACGTGATGGCCTTTATCTTGTCCGGGTTGGCTTCGATACCTCGTTCTGAAACCAAGAAACCCAGAAGCTTGCCCGTAGGAACTCCAAAAACACATTTAGTCGGGTTAAGCATCATCTTATAGACCCGTAAGTTATCAAATGTTTCCTTCAGGTCGTCCAACAAGGTCTCCTTCTTCCTTGACTTAACCACAATATCGTCCACATAGGCATGAACATTTCGCCCAATCTGACCGTGAAGACAATTTTGCACACAATGTTGGTAAGTCGCCTGTGCACTCTTGAGTCCAAACGGCATGGACACATAGCATAAAGCTCCAAAAGGTGTGATAAACAAGATCTTCTCTTGATCTTTAACTGCCATCTTGATCTAATGATAGCCTGAATAGGCGTCCAGGAAACATAAACTCTCACAACCCGCCATTGCATCAATAATCTGGTCGATACGAGGGAGAGCAAATGGGTCAACTGGACAAGCCTTGTTAAGATCCGTATAGTCTATACACATATGCCACGTGTCGTTCTTCTTGAGCACCAGCACAGGGTTGGCTAACAACTCCGGGTGAAATACCTCCATGATGAACCCTGCTGCTAAGAGCCAGGCTACCTCTTCTCCAATTGCTTTATGCCGCTCCTCGTTCAAGAGATAGAGGAATTTCTTAATCGGCTAAAACATAGGATCCACATTAAGGTAGTGCTCAACGAACTCTCTCGGTACACCCGGCATGTCAAATAGCTTCCATGCAAAGATGTCCCGATTCTCACAGATGAATTTGATGATCGTGCTTGCCTATACGGGGTCCATGTTGGCCCCGATAGTGAACTGCTTGAATGAGTCGCCTAGAGAAAAACCCACCAGCTTCGTGTCATCAGCCGCAAACTTCAGGGGCGGCTCAGACTCTGTACTAGGTTTCTTCAGTGGAGTCATGTCTGTCGGGTCAACATTATCTTTGTAGAACTTAAGCTCCGCTTATGCATAGCTTGACTTTGCATAAGCCGCGTACCCTTCCTCACATTCGATGGCTACCTTCCGATCACCATGGACCGTGATTGTTCTTTTGAGAGCCGGCATCTTGAGCTGCAGATAAACCTAACAAGGTCTGGCCATAAACTTTGCAAAAGCTGGCCGACCAAACAGAGCATGATACGGGCTCTTGATCTTTACGACCTCAAACCACAAGGTGTCTACCCTGTAGTTATACTCATCTCAAAATGCCACTTCCAAGGCAATCTTCCCTACTGGGTAGGCCGACTTGCCTGGCACCACCCCATGGAAAACGATCGATGACGGCTTAAGAGCCTTGTCAGTTAATTCCATCCGCTGGAAGGTGTCATAGTATAGGATATTGATACTGCTACCACCGTCCATGAGCACCTTTGTGAATTTGTACCCTCCAACCTGAGGAGCGACCACCAGAGCTAAATGACCCGGATTGTCAACGCGTGGCGGGTGATCCTCCCGGGTCCACGTGATCGGGTATTCTGACCATTTTAGGTATCGTGGGAGAGCCGTCGTGGCCACATTGGCCACCCTCTTGTCAGCTTCTCATCCCGCTTATCCAAGCTCGTAGTGAAGACATGATATTGTCCCCCACTAAGTGGTTTCAGGTTGCTCTGATATCCTGAGCGGTTATTCTGTTGCTGACCACCATTGCTCTACTACTGATGCCTTCCTTGATTTTCTTGATTCTGATTGTCTTGGCCTTGATGGCCTAAACCTAAGCCGCCAGCACCAAAACCGGCTCCTGAGCCGCGCGGTCCTGACCCGCCTGATGGGTCGTTACCATTGTTATAATTATGACGAAGGTTTGGCTCCCGAAATTGGCGCATAAGGTTGCACTCCTTCCAAGTGTGGGTGGCCTCCTTGTCCGGCCAGCTGGGTGCTGGGCAAGGTCTATTCAGCGCCTCCTCCAAGGTGTAAGGCATAGGTGCCCTATTCCTATCAAAGGGCGGCCTGATGTTCCTGTTGCCTCTAGGGCGACCGTTCCCGGCCGGCTGTGCATTGGTGTTTGCCACAAACTCTAACCCGCCATCTAGGTTCTTCCGCTTGCCTTGGCTGCCATTCCCAGCACCTCCCTGCTGGTTCTTACCATTGTCGCCCTTCTTACCCTGACCTGACTTCTCATCATCGGAATCTGGGTCTTTGGTGGTATTTGAATCCGAATATTTGGTGAGAGCCATCATGAGCTCACCCATATCCTAACAAGAACGCTTCAACCGCCCGAGCTTCTGTATAAGGGCACAAAACGATAGTTCCTTTCAAAAATCAGAACCGCCTGGCACGCAGAAATATTATCAGACGAGTGTATCACCATCGAGACCCACCGCACCCAATGATGGGCCAACTCATCTTCCTACTGCACACAAAGATCCAGATCCACAATCGTCATTGGTTGCTTGCATGTTCCCTTGAAGTTCTTGATGAATCATGCTTTCAACTCGGCCCACGACGTGATGGTATTGGGTGGCAACCCCTTTAACCAAGTACGGGCCGGTCCTTCCAACATCATGACGAAGTATTTCACACAAACTGCTTCGTTGACCTCCAGCATCTCCATAGCAAGCTCATAGCTTTCAATCCAAGCTTCTGGGTGTAACATCCCAAAATTTCATTTTGGAATGTTATGATTTATAGTTATGCATCCATCTGCATCATTGCTTGATTGTATGTGTTAGTTGAAATGCCTCTTCTGAATTCCAGAAAGCTCTTTCTACTTTTCCCTAAGTTGCTTTCACCCATTTGAAATTTTGGTTAAAAGTTCAAATAAGAGAGGAGGAACATGACACTCCACACCAGGGACTAATTGGTGGTTTATTTGAACAATAATAACCAGGGGTTATTTTGAAAATATTTGCAAAAAGGGTTTAAAAACAATTAGGCAATTTCTGAAAATATTATTTTTTTTTCAAAGTGTTCAAATGACAGAATAGAAATGTTCATTAAATAGCATTTATTATTCTGTTAATTTTGATATATAATATCCCTATACTTAGAGATGATTTGAATGCTTTAAAAGCTTTTGAATGTCTCTGGAAAATTATTAAAAGGAAACGGTAACCGTTTTCGGTATTAAACGGGCCGGCCCACGGCAGTTACTCGCGAATTCATTACCGACCAGCCGACCGATGTGCTTTCACTTCTCTCTCTCTCACTGCCGCTGGACCCCACCTCGACCGACCGTTGCCCCGAATGGTCATCTCCTTCCCGCCCCCCCCCCCCCGCGCGCGCCGGACCCGACGCCGGCCATTTCCTACCCTCGCCGGATCTCTCTCCTCTCTTAACTCCCTCTCGCTCCCCGCACCCCTATAAGTACCGGCCAGCCCCTCTCTTCATTCTCCCCCCTAGCCCCCTCTATCCCTCGCCGGAAGGCTACGCAATTGCTCGCCGGAGCTCCCACCATCACCGGACCTCGCTGTCGACCGTAGCCACCGATTCCGTCCACCATTCCACCCACCGTTGCCACCAATCGACTCCGGAGAACCGTCGCCGTCGCCCGGACCACTTCCCCGTCTCCCTCGACCACCGGAGCACCTCGCCGTCGCATTCGCCGCTTCTGGGCTCGCCGGAGACCCCCTCGCCGGCGACCTCTTAATCCTGTGAGCACTCCCACCCCTTGGATCTAAGATCCACGGCTGAGATTAGATCGTATTAAATCCAAATCGTTTTCCTTTAGGAACCGGTCGCCCGCCCGGAACCCTCGAGCGCACACCACCCTTAGCCAATCCGACAGCGCCACGTAGCCCCCTGACCGTCGCAAATCATTTTTTTCTTTTTCTGTTTTTGTTTTAATTAACAGAATGTTTTCAAAATTTGTGTTGCTTATATCTTTTAATCTATTTAGTGTTTTGAATTGATTCTTTTTGCAATAGCTCAAATTTTTCATGTAGTTTCACCCTGTACTTTTAAATTTCAAATTTGAACTATAAAATTTGAATTTAATCAAATTTGCTCAAAATCTTCAAATCTGAATAACTGGAGTTTGAAAATAGATTTTGATATGAATCTTTTTGCTACTGTTTGGTATTAGTTAGGACTACCTTCATGCTTAGTTTGAAGATTTTTAGGATATATTTGAGTAGTGTTTTAGCTATAAACAGAATCTGCTTAGTATTATAATATAGTTTTATAAACTCAATTTTAATTAGTTTGATTTAGAATTGGTTTTATTTGTTTATTAGGTTCTGTTAGTAAACATTTAGTGTTTTCACTCACTGATAATAAAAATATAAATTTGCTTAGTTTAATTTTATTTAACATAGGAATCACAACTTCTTTTCAAATAGGCATAATTTGATTAAAACAACTAACTAGTAATAGTTTGTTTTCAAACAAAGTTTTGTATATTTTAATCCTGTTTTCTAAGACAGATTTAATTGTAAATTATTTTCTGTTAAGAACATGTTTTACAAATAAATAATAAGTTTAGTTTTTCATTCTTTTGTTAATATAACTATAGTTGATTCATATAGTGTTTATCACAAACTTGTATAAACTTTACTAAACTTTTCCCAACAAACTTAAATTGATTATATTCTGTTTATTAATAAAATATTCTATTGTTTCCTTGTTGACAACAATTGTTTTGTTATTACAAATGGTTTCATTATGTCAGTAGTGTTTTCATTCCTCACCTTTTGAAAACAAAACTTTGTGTGTTTTCTTACTTGAGATTTGTGCATTGTTTTGTCTTGATTGTTTACTAGTTCTTGGTTGATGTTTGTGAGTTACAATATTCTGTTGTATGCTTATTGAGTGCTTGTTCGCTTCGTTAGATTATCCGGAGTGCGAAGCTTGTTACTTAGAGTCACTCACGTACGAAGATCATCAATCAGGCAAGTCACTTTGACCATGTTTACCCATGTTTTATATGCATTAGTTCTACCATCTCCCCAATTGCATGCAAGATAGGTTAGTTGGAAACTTGGTTACATTGTAGTAGTATCATGTGGTAGGTACCCCTCTCAACCCTCTTTGACAACTTTGGCCCCGGGAAACGTTGTTTTACTTTTGCTATGCTATTAGTAGACGGGGTTGGTTGTGAGATTCATGAGAGTTGAGAGAGTTAATAATTTCAAGACCTACATAATGATCATGATTTAAGACTCCGAGTTTTCAACATACCTCTGGGTGGATGATGGTTGAACGGCACCCTGGAGAAACCAGTGGATTTGCCTAGGTGATGCTGGAGATGGCCAGTATTCACGCGGAAAGGTCCACCCAGGCACAAAGAGATGGATGGATGCTTTAAAACCCAAGGCTTACCTGCACAGCCACAAGTCATTATGGGCTCTGGCTTGGTTGGATATCGTGGTGACCCTGGACAGGTGATGCTACGAGAGGTAGAAGAACGGTAGGAAAGGATGGGCACCGACAGAGTCGCAGGGAAACCCTTTGGAAGACCATGTTTTGGTCATCCGTTTCTCAAACACCCTGAAGTGCGAGAAATCAAACGGAGGCGACCAAGTCTTGTGGGGAACGTGTGCAAAACTCTGCAGAGTACTTAAACCTAATCGATTAGCCGTGTCCACGGTCATGGACGACTTGAGCCAAAGGAATTGAAACTTCCGGAACTCTCAACACAATTAATAATGATGATGTGGGTATTAATAATTTTGGGAATGAGAATTGGTTGGTGGAACCATCTCATTAATCAACCAACTTAGTAATATTTTGCTTAGCCCCTTTTCTTGATGTAGGAAAAATTGGCTTTACGCAAAACTTACCACCCCACCTGCCATATATGCATATAGACTAGCTGATTATTTTCACACCTCTACTGTGACTTTGTCGGCATATTCCATATGCTGACCTACACGGCTGCAACGTATCATGTTGCAGAGTACTTTTCCGACCAGGAGTGAGGACACGTTCTATGCTCAGTGAGATGCCCTTGGAGTCAGATGGACTCATCTACCTTCGACGCTTCCGCAAGATTTAGATATTCTCATGAGTTGGCTTTTAGCCACTTTATTGTAATTTTTATTGTAATAAAGGACTCGATATGAGATTTTGATTAATATAATGCTGTGTGATTTCCCTTTGATATATACATGGATGTACCGTGTGTGTACCAGCATGATCTTGGGATGGTACGGAAACACCGGAGACTTGACCTTTCAGGTCGGGTCGCTACACTGGGGGTAGATCCGTCGTGTAATTAGGCACCATCCATGACCCCTTAAAGTCCTTGGGCAAACATGCACTCCTCAGATCCGCTATAAGACACTACACACCAAATCCCCTAGCAGAAACGCTGACGGGTGTTGCTCGTGCCGGCTCAGGGACCTCTGGGTAATCCATCACCGGTGTTGATCCTCACTGAGCCCGCCCCCTATCCATAGAGCCCTGAATATCCATCTCAGGCGGGTTGCTATTGGGCGGATTTCGCCTCTGCTCACTGCTGGAGACCGCGGGTGACTCAATCCGCCGGTTGTAGCTACGGCTATTAACCGGCATGGAGTGCACCCGGCTCCAGCTGTATGTGTACCTCTCTTGCTGAGCCACCGCTGTCTGCAACAGGCTAATCGCATTCCTTGCAACTTCGGCAAATGGCGTCCTTCGGCCAAGGGGAGAGTATCAAGCTTGGTAGCCGCCGCTATCAAATTTTCCACCGGATTAGAGTAATGGCCAGGTGGCATCACAACGTGTCGCGACAAAGGTCTGTTCCTCTGCGGTGGGTCTAATTGTCGCGGCGCCTCTGCCACCCGGGTCACCATCGGTGGCATACTTGGCCCGGCCCCCGAAGTATTGAAAAGATTCCGAGGTTGAATTGGTAGTCGGACTTGAGTCCTTCTACGTTGAACCGCCTCCGACGCACACTGGTCTTGATCAAAATGGAGAGCCTCCAACCTCAAACGTTCCGACTCAGGATTCATCTGAGCTTGCATTGCATTGATATCCTCCTGGGCCTGAGCCATCTGTCCCTTGATCCAGTTAATCTCGGTGTTACGATCCGCCTGATTCTCGGCTGTCACCTCCGTGGCCATCAGAGCTGCTAGCTCCTCCATGAGCTCCAATAAAGCTTGAGCCGGGGCCTTAGGAGGCTCCACATCAGGGGGGCGCTCCAGCCGCCGATCCGGCTATCATATCGTTGGAAGCCGGCGCCGGGCCTACCATGAACATGACGGCTCGGCACAATAGGTCATAGGGCTCTGGAATACTGTCGCCATTGGCATAGCCCCCTAACCCGCCATCAAGAAGTTGATAGATCGATTCCCCATCCTCGCTGGAAGATCCTTCATCTGAGAAAGCCAAGGTCTCTCCCGACAAGGATTCTCCTCTGTCCCGTGTAAAGCCAACGAATACACTCTTCTACCCGGGTTGAACATGCGCGGGTGTCGCGCGCCGGGCGGGCTTGACAAGGTCGGTGCAGATGTCCGGTCCGGGTGTAGATCCGTCCGGCTTGCCGATGAACATGTCCATCTTTCCAATGGGAACCCGATAGCCGTACTCTATTGAGCCGGCTTCAGGCCCCCATCCCGAATCATCAATATGGAGTTTGCTGCGGTGACTCTTTGTCATCAAGCTGACGGCGTATCCTTCGATCCCTGTGAGAAAGCCCTTTGAGAACTCAACACCACCATGCACTAGCCCCACGGTGGGCGCCAACTATCGTGGTTTTGTCACGGCAGATGTCCGAAGAATTAGGGTCGAGGCCATCGCTAAGGCGGTGGACTCAAAGGGGTTGGTCGGGAACAAAGACCTGGATTTACCCAGGTTCGGCCCCTCGAGATGAGGTAAAAGCCTACGTCCTGCTTTGTGTATATTGATTGGAGTATCGATTACAAGGGAGCGTATTTGCTTGACCTAGCTCTCGATCGATTGGGTTCTTTCTAAGCCATCCCCGGGTCTCGCCTTTATATAGGAGGTCAAGACCACAGGTTACTCAAATCTCATACCGTCTCTTACAACGTGTCTGACTCTATCTCTAAGCCATCTTGCTGACTTTGGCAGGCTGTCTCCGGGCAGCTTACGCGCCCGGGTCTTGCGTCTTCTTCCTGACTCTGGGCCTCCGTCTCAGCCCATCTGGTGAGCCACTGTGCAGGCCAATCTTCCTCTTCCATCCAATACGCTACGAGTCACCAGGTATGACCCGACCCCTCTTGGGCGGGTCTTACCACAAGGTTATATCCCCAACAAAGGCATTCTTAAGAATTTCAAATGCTTCTACACAATCATCATCAAAAACAAATGGAACATCTTTTTGCAAAAGATTTGTGAGAGGCCTAGAAATCTTAGAGACATCTTTGATAAACCTCCTATAGAAACCAGTATAACCAAGGAAACTTCTTATACCTTTGATATCCGTAGGGCATGGCATTTTTTCAATAACATCAACTTTAGCTTTATCAACTTCAATACCTCTTTCGGAGATCTTGTGCCCCAAGACAATATCTTCATTAACCATAAAGTGACACTTTTCCCAATTCAATACAAGATTAGTTTCTTCACATCTCTGCAAAACTCAGTCAAGGTTGCTCAAATAATCATCAAATGAAGTTCCGTAAATGGAAAAATCATCGATGAAAACCTCAAGAATCTTTTCACAAAAGTCAGAGAATATAGCCATCATACATCTTTGAAAGGTAGCAGGTGCATTGCATAAACCAAAAGGCATACGAATATAAGCAAAGGTACTGAAGGGCAAGTAAAAGTGGTTTTTTCTTGATCCTCTCTTGATACAGGTATTTGAGAGAAACTAGAGTAACCATCTAGAAAGAAAAAATTAGTATGTTTGGATAGTGTTTCTAGCATTTTATAAATAAAAGGTAAAGGGTAATTATCTTTCTTAGTATCTTTATTTAATTTCCCAAAATCAATTACCATTCTATAACCTGTAACAATTCCTTGCAGGATCAATTCATTTTTATCATTAGGAACAATGGTAATACCTCCGTTCTTTGGGACACAATGAACGGGACTAACCCATCTACTATCAACAACATGATAAATTATACCTGCCTCCAGAAGCTTTAGTATTTCTTTTCTTATCACTTCTTTCATCTTAGGATTCAATCGTCGTTGGTGATCAATAACTGGTTTGGCATCAGGCTCCATATTAATTTTATGCTGGCATAGAGTTGGACTAATGCCCCTAAGATCATCAAGATTATAACCAATAGCAGCATGGTGCTTCCTCAGAGTTTTCAATAATCTCTTTTCTTCATGCTTTGAAAGGTTAGGACTAATAATAATAGGATATATCTCCTTTTCATCAAGATAAGCATATTTCAACGTATTGGGTAATTATTTGAGCTCAAACACGAGATCACCCTTGGGTGGAGGAGGATCCCCAAGTATTTCAACAGGTAAGTTATGTTTCAAAATAGGTTGTTGATGAAAGAAAATTTTATCTATTCATTCCTCTCATTCATATGCATATCATTTTCATGGTCTAGCAAATATTGTTCTAAAGGACCAGTAGGAGGCATGACAATAGAATCAAGACCAATAATTTCATATTTACTAGGCAATTCTGTGTCATGGGGTTGTCTATGATATTTAGAGAAATTGAACTCATGAGACACAGCCCCAAAACTCATAGTAATGGTTTCGTTCTCACAATCAATCCTAGCATTAACAACATTGAAGAAGGGTCTACCAAATATAATGGGACAAAAATCATCTTGTGGGGAACCACGAAAAAGGAAATCAGTAGGATATTTTATTTTCCCATACAAGACTTCAACATCTCTAACAATCCCCATCGGTGCAATAGTGTATCTATTAGCAAGCTTAATAGTAACATCAATTTCCTCTAGTTCAACTGGTGCAATAGCATGCATGATTTATTTGTATAAGGAACAGGGAAATTGCACTTACGCTAGCACCCATATCACACAATCCATGATAACAATGATCTCCTATTTTAAAAGAAACAACAGGCACGCCAACAACTGGTCTATGTTTACTCTTAGTATTAGGTCTAGCTATTGTAGCCGCTTCATCACAGAAATGGATAACATGGCCATCAATATTATCAACCAAGAGATCTTTAACCATAGCAATACTAGGTTCAACTTTAATTTGTTTAGGGGTGTAGGTGTTCTAATACAACTCTTACGAATCACAGTTGAAGCTTTAGCATGTTCCTTTATCCTAACAGGGAAGGATGGTTTCTCAATGTAAGCAGTAGGAATAACAGGATCAACATTATAAGTAATAGTTTCCTCTTCAACTTTAATAGGTTTAACTACTTTCACTTCAATGGGAGGATGATATTTAAACAACTTCTCCTTAGGGAGATCAACATGAGTAGCAAAAGATTCATAGAAAGAAGCTACTATCTCAGAGTCAAGTCCATATTTAGTGCTAAATTCACGAAAAACATCGGTGTCAATAAAGATTTAACACAATCAAACTTAAGGTTTATACCTGACTCCTTACCTTCGTCAAGTTCCCAATCTTCAGAGTTGCGTTTAATTCTGTCCAATAAGTCCCATTTGAATTTAATGCATTTCTTCATAAAAGAACTGAAGCAAGAAGTATCGAGCATGGATCGATCATTATGAGAAATCCGGGCATAAAAATTCTGAATAATAATTTATCTTGAGAGCTCATGGTTGGGGCACGAATATAACATTGACTTAAGCCCCCCCCCCAAGCTTGAGCGATTCTTTCTCCTTCACAAGGCCAAAAATTGTAAATATAATTCCGATCATGATGAACTAGATGCATGGGATAAAACTTCTGACGAAATTCCAATTTCAATCGATTGTACTTCCATGATCCAATATCATCACATAGCCTGTACCATGCGAATGACTTCTCCTTCAAAGATAGAGGAAATACCTTCTTCTTGATAACATCCTCGGGAAAACCTGCAATCTTAAATAATTCACAAACTTCATCCACATAGATTAGATGCAAATCAGGACGTAGTGTTCCATCTCCTGCATAAGGATTAGCTAGCAGTTTTTCCATCATATCCGAAGGAAGTTCATAATAAATATTTTCAGTAGGTGCAGCAGGTTGAGGAGCGACTCTTTGTGCCTCCGGTCTTGGTGAAGATACCCCGAACAAGCCCCTCAAAGGATTATTTTCCATAGTAACAAGTGACAGCAAATTTCAGCACAATATATAAATTTTTCCTTACCAAGTTCCACTTACCAGAGGCACTTCACTCCCCGGCAACGGTGCCAGAAAAGACTCTTGATGACCCACAAAGTATACAGGCTCTATCGTAGTCCTTTAGATAAGTAAGAGTGTCAAATCCAACTAGGAGCACAAGGAAATGACAAGCGGTTTTCAGTAAGGTATTCTCTGCAAGCACTGAAATTATCGGTAACAGATAGTTTTGTGATAAGATAATTCATAACGGTAGCAAGTAACAATTGTAACAAAGGTGCAGCAAGGTGGCCCAATATTTGTAACATCCCAAACTTTGGAATGTTATAATAAATATAGAATGATTGTTTGTTTGCTTGAATGATTGAAACTGAGTGCAATTTGAAACTTTTGAAAATTTTGAAAGTTTGATGAGAGGGAATGAAATGACTTTCCCAAAATTTTCAATCTGCATTTTGATCACCAGGAATTAAAATTCATTTCATCACAAAACTCTAGAGTGAAGATGACATGACTTCTTCCATTTAAAGAAATGAAAAGGGATTTGAAAATGATTTGAATTTCCATTTTGAAAATATTTCAAATTCAGAAAACTTTAAGCAACTCAATGATTTTCATGAGAGAGGATAATATGACTTCCTAAAATTTTAAGAAATATGAGTTGGAAGTTGAAAAGAAGAAATTGAAAGAGCTTTCGAAAACCTCTGGATTATTTTGAAAATCCACTTCATATTTGGTCCCTATTCAAAATTTTCAAAGTATTCAGACCCGTGACAAAAATTTGAAAGGAGTAACATGACACTCCAAGCCAGGGGTAATTTGTGAAGTTTTTTTGAATCATCATACCCAAAAAGTTATTTGAAGAATATTTGCAAAATTAAATAAAGCCAATTAAGGCATTTTCTGAAAAATGATTTTTTTAAATGTATTCAAATGCCAGAATAAAAATGTCCATTAAATGGCATTTATTATTCTGTTAATTTTGATATAAAATTTGACTATATTTGGAATTCATTCGAATGCTTTAAATAGGTTTTATGGCTCTGGAAAAATCATAAACAGAAAACGGTAACGGTTTATAATTAAACGGGCCGGCCCACCTCCTTAATACCCTCCCGAAATCCCTCTGTAACGGTCGCCCGATAACCGCGCCCCTCCCTCTCTCCCACTGACGCCCTGGCCCCACCGTCCGACAGCGCCAATCCCTCGCTCATCTCCCTCCTCTCGCTCGCTCTCTCTCTCCCGAGCATCTCGCCGGAGCCATCATTGCATCCATTGATTTTCCCCTTCCCCGAGCACGTGACCCCTCCTATAAATATCCCTCGCTCCCCTCTTCCCATTCCCCATCGTTGCCCCTAACCCCGACGTCTCTCCTCGCCGGAATCGCTCGCCGGAGCAACCGGTAGCCGCCGCGCTCTTGCTCCCCTGCCACCCCACCTCCCCATCCCCGAGCCCTCTGAGGCCGCAATCGACCTCCCCGCACCCGTGCGCACCACCCCATACCCTCGCCTTCACCGGAGACCCACCAGAGCAGCCGTATCCGCAACCTCGCCGGAGCTTGGAGCGCCCCCGAAGCTCGAGGAGCTCCTGCCCGTCAACACCGTCGCCCCCTCACCCCTCCGGCGCCATCATAGCCCTCGCCGAGCTCCCCTGCGTCGACCAGTGCCGGTGCCATCGCCGGAGACCCTCGGAAGCCATCTCCCCGACGACCTCGATGCCCCTGCCCTCGCCGGAGCCTTCGCCGTTGCCGACAACCACCGCAGTGAGCCTCCCTCTCCCTCTGCTCCATCCGATCTCGAACGAACGGCCCAGATTAGAAGTAACTTACCTCTTCGGTTCTTTTAAAAGAACCGGCCGGCTTTTTCTTTTCTAATTTTAGACCGAAACGTTTTCTTTAGTTGTCGGTCATTCGCCCGAATCTCTCGAACACGCACACCCTTAGACCAACCAGAGAGCGACACGTCACCCCCTGTCCGTCAGAATTGTTTTTTTTCTTTTTCTGTTTTAATTTCAAAAACAGAATAGTTTCTGATTTGTTTTGCTTATATCTTTTATGTTTTTAAGTATTTTTAATTGATTCTTTCTGCATTGTGTCACAAATTTCATCTAGTTTCTGTGAATACCAAATTTGACTATGTTTGAACATTTAAATTTGAATTTAAACAGATTTGATTTAAATTTTGTTTGCTGAATATCTTGAGTTCTAAAATGAATTTTTGAATGATTCTTTTTCCTACTTGTCACTAGTGACCATAGCTATCATTTGGTAGAGTTTGAGAATTTTTATAATAATTTTAAATAGTATTTTCAAACCAAACAGAATCTGTTTAGTTTCATATTGGTTTATTTACCTTGTTTTATTTTTGAAAATCTGAATATGATTTATATTAAGTTTCAGATTTCATTTAGTTTTGTTGTTCCAAACCTTAGTAATTTACTTGCTGTTAACAAAAGTTAATTTGTTTAGTTATAAATTTTGTTGTAGGGATCTATACCCTCTTTCAAATAGGTATAGTTGTTTTAAAAGCAAATTTGTTAGTAACAATTCTTTTAACTAAAATTTTAAGTATTAGATTCTGTTTTCAAATAAAGTTTTTACTAATTCTTTTCTGGAAATAAATGTTTTAAACAAAAATAGTTTAGTTTTACTCTATTATTATAGGAAACCATATTTTTCTTCATTAGGTAATGTTTTATAAAACAATTTAGTTTTAATAGTAATTCTTTTACAAAAGTTTTAAATGACTTAATTCTGTTTTATAATAAAGATTTTATTTAATTACTTTCTGTTAACTAAGTTGTTTCATAATTTGTTTTCTCTTAGTTTATGGTTGTGCTTGTAGTTAAGTTCATTAGGCAAACACTTATGTTGTTTAGAATATTGTTTGCATAGTTTTACTTGTTCTTCAAAAGTAACTCATTTTGCTAACAAAATATTTACTAAAATCCTTTTATTATATGTTACTTTGTTTTGGGTTTTGTGTTACTTTTGAATTTGTTGGAGTTTTGTGTTTCAACTTTGTCTTAAGTATTTCTTTCATTAACCTTGTTGATTTTGTTTCTTGTGTTACCTTGTGATTGTTAGAATTGATTGCTAGTATGATTGCTTATATGTATGCAATGCTTGATTATAGATTTCATCAAAGAGTGATGAATAGTCTATCAAGTTATTTCTAAGAGCGATCTTTATCTTCATCAACAGTACAGGCAAGTTCACCTTGACCATCTATTTCATACCTATGTTTTTATTGCATGTAGTGACATCATTCAGCACATCCCTCCCGTAGTGTTATTGAAATTCTTTTAGTTGAGTAGAATGCATGAGGTAGGAACCCACCACTGGTTACTAAAGCCCCGGGAACGTTAGTTATTTTTATGCTATGCTAAAGTAGACGGGGTCTGGTATGAGTGTTCGTGAGTGGTGTGAAGAAGGACTCCACGTCAAAACGACGACTTCATGAAGACATCTTCAAGTCCTGCATCTTCAAGACCTCAAGACTTCAAGACTCGATAAGACAAGTTTTCAATACACACTACTGGGTGAAGGATGGTTGATTGGGCATCCCTGGACAAACCAGTGGATGGCCGGGATGCATGGAGAAGCGCCATGACATCTTGCGAAAAGCTTCACCCAGACTCAAAGAGAAGGATGAATACTTCATGCCCGGAAGCTTACCTGTGTAGCCACAAGTCATTATGGGCTCTGGCTTGGTTGATCTTTGTTGTGACTCTGCTGGGCAGTGCTATGAGATGTAGTCGACGTTAGGATTGGGATGGGCACTGTCGGACAGTCAGGGAAGCACTCTGAAAGACCATGTTTCTTTCATCCTGTTCTCAAACACCAGGCAGTGCGAGGACTTACCAGGAGGGAAAGAATCTTGTGGGTAAAGTACACAACACTCTGCAGAGTTAAACCTAATCGATTAGCCGTGTCCCCGGTTACGGACAATTTGAGCTTCTAGACTTGGATCTATCTCTAAACTCTCAACACTGGACTGATAACTAATTGTGGGAAACTTATGATACTTATGGGCATTGAGACATTGGTTGGTGGAACCATGTCATGATAGGTAACTCTATAGTGAAATTCCTGATATTCTTCTTGTTGTAGGAAAATAAAATCAGCTTTTACGCAAAAAAGTCGAACACAGAGCCACAAAGCCTTTGCATATAGAATAGTCTTATTTCTTCTGTTCTTCTATGGTGATCTTGCCAGCATATTCAAAATGCTGACCTACACGGGTGCAACGTCTTATGTTGCAGATACTCTTCTACGACGGGTAAGAGTACGATTCAGGGTTACGGTCCGCACTCAACTTGCCGTTGGTGTTATTGGGACTCCACTCCCGTTGACTGTATCCGCTGCTATTTTAAGGTATATATCAGTTTTACACTATTTACATGTGATTGCACTTTGATATATACATTGATGTACTGTGTGTGCCAGCATACTGATCCAGGGATGGCACAGAAAACACAGAGGCTTGACTCGTTTTGAGTCGGGTCGCTACAATATTTTTTATAGCAAAGGACAAGCCTGGACAAACTCTTATATAAAGCAAGGCGCTCCCAAGGACACATGAGAATTTCTGTCAAGCTAGTTTTCATCATGCTCATATGATTCGCATTCGTTACTTTGATAATTTGATAATTTGGTTGGACTGGTGCTTGGGTGCTGCCCTTACTTGGACAAGCCTCCCACTTATGATTAACCCCTCTCGCAAGCATCCGCAACTACGAAAAAATAATTAAGATAAGTCTAACAATAGCATGAAACATGTGGATCCAAATCAGCCCCTTACGAAGCAACGCATAAACTAGGGTTTAAGCTTCTGTCACTCTGGAAACCCATCATCTACTTATTACTTCCCAATGCCTTCCTCTAGTCCCAAACAATGGTGAAGTGTCATGTAGTCGACGTTCACATAACACCGCTAGAGGAGAGACAACATACATCTCATCAAAATATCGAACGAATAGCAAATTCACATGATTACTTATAAAAGACTTATCCCATGTCCTCAGGAACAAACATAACTACTCACAAAGCATATTCATGTTCATAATCATAGGAGTATTAATGATGATCAAGGATCTGAAACATATGATCTTCCACCAAGTAAACCAACTAGCATCAACTACAAGGAGTAATCAACACTACTAGCAACCCAGAGGTACCAATTTGAGGTTTTGAGACAAAGATTGGATACAAGAGATGAACTAGGGTTTGGAGAGGAGATGGTGCAGATGAAGATGTTGATGGAGATTGACCCCCTCGATCAGAGGATCGTTGGTGATGATGATGCCTTCGATTTCCCCCTCCGGGAGGGAAGTTTCCTCGGCAAAACAGCTCTGTCGGAGCCCTAGATTGGTTCTGCCCAAGTTCCGCCTCGAGACGGCGACGCTTTGCCCCGAAAGCTCTGTTATGATTTTTCCAAGTCAAAAGCCTCCATATAGCAGAAGGTGGTCATCGGAGGGCTGTCAGGTGGGCCACAAGCCATAGGGGCGCGCCCAGGGGGTAGGGCGTGCCCCCTGGCTTGTGACTGCCTGGTGGGCCCCCTGATGTATTTCTTTCACCCTATAATTTATATATAATCCAAAATAATTCTCCGTAGATTTTCAGGACTTTTGGATTTGTGCAGAATAGGTATCTCAGATTTGCTCCTTTTCAAGTCCAGAATTCCAGCTGTCGGCATTCTCCCTCTTCATGTAAATCTTGTAAAATAAGAGAGAAAAGGCATAAATAGTATACCAAAATGTGTAGTAACAGCCCATAATGCAATAAATATCAATATAAAACCATGATGCAAAATGGACGTATCACCCGGCAAAGATGTAGTAGCAGGGGCGACGCGAGGGAGAGGTGTAGCTTTTACTCGGAACCACAGTGACCGAGCATATTTAAGGAGATGAGAGGCATCGAATGATAAATGTTACTCCATTACGGTCGATTGGGGATCGGTTAGGTGCACGTTAGAGGAGTAAAATTGATTTTTTTACTCCTCTAATGTCGGATAAGGAATCGATTAGAAATGTCTTTGTTAGTCTAAGGGCTAGTTCTTTTGCTAGATTTTAGAATAAGCTGAAATAAGCTGCGTTTTATCCAGCTTATTCTGGAATCCCAACCAAATTTATTTTTTAGAAGCCCACTAATTAAGACTTCACTAGTAGGCTTCTAAAAATTTATTTTTAGTTGGACTTCTTTTTTCTACGAATACGCCTAGGGGGCATATCTTTATATTGATAAGAGGAGTGAAATAACAGGTCAATGCCGCGAACACGTGCACTAGGAGGTGTATTCAGAGAAATCATACGAGCATAGGAAGAGGGGTTTCTCAGCCCCATACAAAAGTTTAGGTGACATTGGTAAAATTACTAAGTCCTTTGGCTCTGGCAATGGCCCAGGAGCGGGCTTAGTCCTTGATGGTCGTTACCACGATGAAGGTCGAGGGGGATCTTGTCGAAAATGACCATGTTGCGATGGCGCCATAGTGTCCAAGCAACCAGGACCACAATGGTCGCGAGTCCATGCCGTTTGGCCATGGGCAGCGTCAGATGGGCTGCGCATAGCCAATCAAAGTAGCCAGCAGTGCCATCGGGTGGGGGTGCTAGGGCTACACCAAACTAGCATCTCGTGCCAAACTACACGTGCGAAGACACATCTCACTAATAGGTGTTGTAGAGTTTCCGGCTCCTACAGGCAGAGGACACATACTGGTTCGTGCGACAGGCCGCGTCGGGCAAGCCTGTCAGTAGACCATAAACGGTTCATGGAAGCCGGATAGAGGAAGAACTGGACGGATAGAGTTGCTCCGAATTGCCACAGTAGATGCCAGTGCTCGGGCGTCGTGGATCTAGTGAACAAGGGGCAGTATAGCAAGAGGATGCCGAGTACTCGCCACTCCCAGTCCACCTCCACCGAATGACATCTGGATGGGGAGAGAGGGCGACACGCTACAATTTGGGCCAGATTTTCACAAACTCAAGGAAGGTCGCCAGCCCCGATGAACCTTGTATGTCATAGATCCAAGAACGGTCAAGCAGAGCCATCGCCACTATGCTAGTGCGGTGCTTCCTAGCCGGAACAAGGGCAACGAGGGTAGGGGCTAGCAAGGAGATAGAACTACCCTTGAGCCATGGGTCCGCCAAAAAGCGGTATGAAGTGTCGTCCCCCACAGTCCAGGTGGTGGAGACCCGGAAGAACTGGGCTTCCTCGGTGTCGTTGGGCAGCTGAAGGTGGGACCAAGGACGATTGTGGTCCGTGTCCTGGAGCCAAAGCCATCGGACCCAAAGAGAGATCCCGGTGCGGAGAAGGTCTCAGATGCGAAGCCCTCCGAACTCGACCTGGCGGAAGACACGCGCCTAGCTAAGAAGGCAGGAACCTGCCCTTGCATCCTTATGTCCATGCCAAAGGAAGTCTCGAATGACTCTATTTGCCTTCTTTGAGATTGGAGGGGATAGCATCATGTCAAGGAGAATGTGGACGGGCATGACAATCAACACCTGTCGAACCAGGGCTAAGCGCTCGCCGCGCGAGAGAAGCACCGCCTTCCATGTAGCAAGCTTGTGAAGCAACTTGTCGGGGAGGGGCGTCAGGTGGGAGGCCGGGACCTTCCATATGGAGAGGGGGAGCCCCGGTTAATTCATCGGGAAGGAGGAAACCAGGAAATTAAGCGTCGCACCAATGGCATCTGCGATCGGTGGGGGTACTGAATGGGGCACGGTCGAGCACTTAGCGAAGTTCGCGCGCAGGCTGGAAGCACCCCCAAAAAAGTCCAGAAACTTTCTAACCGCGGTGAGCTCGGAAGTGTCAGGGTGGCAGAATACGACCACATCGTCCGTGAATAGGGATATACTGGAGTTGACATGGCGTTGAGTTAGCCGTCGAATGATGCCAGACGCCACAGCATGCTACAACAAGGAGTTCAGAATATTGATGACCAAGACGAAGAGCATTAGCGAGATAGGTTCTCCCTGGCGGAGGCCCTGACGGTGCACAATGGGCGAGCCCGGGGTGCCATTGATCAACACGCGAGTGGAGGCCATGGACAAGAGTATGGACACCCACTCCCGCCAACCTGGACTAAAGCACAAGTGCTTCAGCACCTGAAGGAGGAAGGGTCAGGATACCGAGTAAAAAGCCCATGCGATATCCAGCTTAAGCATAACACTGGGTTGCTTTAGTTGGTGCAACTGCCTAGCCGTCTGCTCGACTAGGAGGAAGTTATCGTGGACGCTCCTCTAGGCAATGAAGGCGCTTTGGTTCGCGGAGACAAGCTCCCCAAGTCTTGGTGCCATGAGAAGGGAGAGGACTTTCACAAATAGCTTGACCACCACTTGGATGAGGCTAATAGGATGATAGTCGAAAAGTGTGTTAGCATTCGCTTTCTTCGGCAAGAGTGTGATGAGGCCCTCGTTCAGCCTTTGGAATGCTCGACCGTTAACCACATAGAGCTTGTCAAAGACCTCGCAGAGGTCATCCTTAATTATATCCCAATAAGAGCAAAGGAACTCGGTTGTGAACCCGTCTGGGTGGGGGGACTTGCCGGCGGGCAGCTTCTTAATAGCTCTCTGGATCTTGTCAGGGGTGAACGGCTCCTCGAGCTCGGAGAGGTCAAAATCTCGACGATGGCCAATGGCGTCCTGGTTGAGAGAGAAGCTACGATGTCCTTGAGACCCAAGGATGGACGAGAAGTGCTCAAAGGCAGCCTTAGCAAGGTCCGACGATCCATAAATGTGTGTCCCATTGAAATAAAGATCAATTATGCAGTTCTTATGGATACGGTGTGAAGCCTGAATCTTGGATAAATCCGTGGATGTCTCGCCTTCCTTAAGCCCACCTAGGCGGATAAGCTAATGAGCAATCGGGCATGGCAGGGAGGCGAGCCCAAGGTACTTGTGCTTTAGCTCACATCGCAGCCATGCCTCGGCAGGGGAGAGATGCCTAAAGTCCCGGGCCATGTCGAATCCGGCAATAAGCTCACGGACAACACCAAGCTGGGAAGAAATATTAGTAGTAGTATGCGAGCTCCAATGCTGAAGGCTGCATGCCTTAGCCTTGAGGCGTGCAAAGAACTGCCTGAAAGGGTTCGGGTCGGGGGAAATAGAGCCCTAGGCCTCCTGAACAGTCTGATGAAAGCCATCATGGGAAGGCTAGAATCTCTCAAAGTGGAATCGCTGGCCGGCGAGGGACCGGACGTAGCAATCCAGAAGTAGGGGGCAGTGGTTCGAGGCTGCAGAAGAAAGGCATGTGAGCAAGCATCGCGGGTGTGTTGTCTCCTAAGATGGGGTGCAAAGGATCCTGTCGTTAGGAACAAGAGTGGGCACATCCTGCTAGTTGGACCAAGTATATCTGTGACCATGCAAGTACATATCATGGAGGACATGGTCTGAGATGAAGCAATGGAAATGGTTCATCATACGACGGTTAATCCGGTCGTTGTACTTGTCCGCACCAGAGGTAATCATGTTGAAGTCGCCTCCCACAAGCCATGGACCCGCTAGGCCGCTTTGCAGGTCCTAGAGCTCATTCAGAAAGGCCACCTTGGCATCATCGCCCCGGGGCCATAAACACCTGTGATCCACCAGTCGTAGCCACCAGAGGTAGAACAAACCATGGCCGACATGTGGTGGTCACCCAGGATAGTGTTAGACAGCATGGCCAAGCTAGATTACCAAGCGAGCAAAATACCACTTCGGGCACCGTCTGCCGGTAGCCAATAAAATCCATCAAACGCACTGCCAAGTGTCTCCAGGACATGCATTGACAAGACTAGGGAGAGCTTTGTTTCTTTGAGGCAAACAATACAAGGGGACACAAAGTTGATCACTGCGGGGACAACGGTGCGCTTTGCACCGCTGTTAAGACCACGCACATTCCAAAAAATGATTTTAAGATTGTCTATCATGAGGAAGGTATATACACTACAAGTAGCCCAAGGCTAGAATCATGCCATGATCAAGCATGGCAGGGGGTGGGGTCACGAGCCCGTTGAGAATCGACTGTGGGAGATGCCATCCGTAGGAGTCCACGAAGGCACGAACAACGTCAAGAGCCAAGGGCTACTCAAACAACTTGTTGTAGCGGTCGAGGATCATGTCCATGCATGGCTCATCATCCTTGAGGAGGACCAAATGGATAAGAAATACGCGCTTGGCCTTGGCCTCCGAGTCGAGCACACAATAAGTCTTGGCGATGCACGCACTACGGAACGGGGTGAAGTTGGGGGGAGGGCAGCAGTCTTGCCACATCGCGAGCTGGGGGTAGGAAGGTTGTTGTCACCGCGTTGGATACACAAGAGAGGAACTCATGTAGCGAGCCTAATCTCCCTGCAAACGCCTGCATGGCCCTGCATGCATTGGGAGGGTGTGGCGCGCCCCTCACCACAGAGCCGGCTGGAGGGTCTGGCACATGCATGACCGAGGCCCACGTCCCGGGCTGGCTAGCAGCACGCACAGGGAGCTCGAGCTGCACGTGCGGAGAGGCTAGGGGGTCTGGTCCTGCGATAGTCATGCCACAGGCCGTGTTAGGAGAAGGTGGGGCCACGGCAGGGGATGGTGGGGCCTTGGAAGGCACGACAGGGGGCAGAACCAATCCCAGCATCGGCTCCTGCCGCGGGATCCGGTCCACAACCTCCCCAGGAGTAGCGCTGGGGTCAGGACAAGCGGTCATCTCAGCAGCTTGGGAAGGTTCCAGAGCCAAGGGTGCTAGTGCGGAATCGCCACGTGCTGAGACCGTAACAGCCGCCCGCTGTCGGTGTCAAAACCGGCGGATCTCGGATAGGGGGTCCCGAGCTGTGAGACTTGGATCAATGGTAACAGGGGACGAAGGAGATGATGTTTACCTAGGTTCGGGCCTTCCAATAGAGGTAAAACCCTACGTCCGACTTGATTATATTGATGGTGTATAGGTTACAGAGTTGATCTGCCTCGAGATCGAATAGCTATACCCTAGATGAGTTGTCCTCTCTCTTACAACCTAAAACCCTCCGGCTTATATAGATGCCGAGGGTACCTAGGGTTTACACATGGTCGGTTACACATAGAAGAAAAAAACATGCCTATTCACTATTCCAATCTTGGAGGACACCCCATGATTCCTGAACCTTCCTTCCTGGAGATAGGGACTTCGATCAATCCAATGCTTGATAATCGGCCCTGATAGTCTGGCCCATGAGAAATAGGTCAGCCACCCGAGAACCCTGATACGTCCATTTTGCATCATGCTTTTATATTCATATTTATTGCATTACGGGCTGTTATTACACGTTATGGTGCAATACTTATGCCTTTTCTCTCTTATTTTACAAGGTTTACCTGAAGAGGGAGAATATCAGCAGCTGGAATCTGGACTGGGAAAGGAGCAAATCTGAGAGACCTATTCTACACAACTCCAAAAGTCCTGAGAAGTCATGGAGAATTGTTTTGGAGTATATAAAAAATATTGGGCGAAACAAATACCAGAGGGGGCCCACCAGGAGGACACAAGCCTTCCAGGCGCGTCCACCCCCTGGTCGCGCCTAGGTAGCTTGTGTCCCACCTGGCAGGTCCCCGACACCCATATTCTTCTATATGAAGGGTTTTGACCTGGAAAAAATCATAAGAGAACTTTCGGGCCGAAGCACCACCCTCTCAAGGCGGAACTTGGACATAACCAATCTAGAGCTCCGACGGTGATGTTTTGCCAGGGAAACTTCCCTCCCGGAGGGGGAAATCGAAGCCATCTTCATCACCAACGATCTTCTCATTGAGAGGAGGCCAATCTCCATCAACATCTTCATCAGCACCATCTCCTCTCCAAACCCTAGTTCATCTCTTGTATCCGATCTTTGTCTCAAACCTCAGATTGGTACGTGTGGGTTGCTAGTAGTGTTGATTACTCCTTGTAGTTGATGCTAGTTGGTTTACTTGGTGGAAGATCATATATTCAGATCCTATATGAGAATTAATACTCCTCTGCTTATGAACATCAACATGCTTTGTGAGTAGTTACGTTTGTTCCTGAGGACATGGGATAAGTCTTGTTATAAGTAAGAATGTGAATTTGGTATTCGTTCGATATTTTCATGAGATGTATGTTGTCTCTCCTCTAGTGGTGTAATGTGAACGTCGACTACATAACACTTGACCATTATTTTGGTCTAGGGGAAGGCATTGGTAAGTAATAAGTATATTATGGGTTGCTAGAGTGACAAAAGCTTAAACCCTAGTTTATGCATTGCTTCGTAAGGGCCTGATTTGGATCCATATGTTTCATGTTGTGGTTAGGTTTATCTTAATTCTTCTTTCGTAGTTGCGGATGCTTGCGAGAGAGGTTAATCATAAGTGGGAGGTTGTCCAAGTAAGGGCAGCACCCAAGCACCGGTCCACCCACATATCAAAGTAACGAACACGAATCAAATGAGCATGATGAAAACTAGCTTGACGGAAATTCCGATGTGTCATCGGGAGCACTTTACTTTATATAAGAGTTTTTCCAGGCCTGTACTTTGCTACAAAAAGGATTGGGCTAGCTTGCTGCACCTTTGCTACACTTGTTACTCATTACTCGTTACCAATTATCTTATCAGAAAACTATATGTTACCGATAATTTCAGTGCTTGCAGAGAATACCTTACTGAAACCGCTTGTCATTTCCTTCTACTCCTCGTTGGGTTCGACACTCTTACTTATAGAAAGGACTATGATAGATCCCCTATACTTGCGGGTCATCAAAACTCTTTTCTGGCGCCATTTCCGAGGAGTGAAGCACCTTTGGTAAGGAAAAATTTATATAGTGTGCTGAAATTTACTGTCACTTGTTACTATGGAAATTAATCCTTTGAGGGGTTTGTTCGGGGTATCTTCACCTCAACCAGAAGCACAAAGAGTTTCCCCTCAACCTACTGAACCTACTAAAAATTTTTATTACAAAATTCCTTCGGGTATGATAGATAAACTGCTGGCTAATCCTTATGCAGGAGATGGAACACTATATCTCGATTTGCATCTAATCTATGTGGATGAAGTTTGTGGATTATTTAAGCTTGCAGGTCTTCCTGAGGATCACGTCAAGAAGAAGGTCTTTCCTTTATATTTGAAGGATAAGGCATTTACATGGTATAGGCTACGTGATGATATTGGATCATGGAGCTACAACCGATTGAAAATGGAATTTCATCAAAAGTTCTATCCTATGCATCTTGTTCATCGTGATCAGAATTATATCTATAATTTTTGGCCTCGCGAAGGAGAAAGAATCTCTCAAGCTTGGGGGAGGCTTTAGTCAAAGCTATATTCATGCCCCAATCATGAGCTCTCGAGAGAAATTATTATTCAGAATTTTTATGCTCGGCTTTCTTCCAATGATCAATCCATGCTCGATACTTCTTGTGTTGGTTCCTATATGAAGAAAGATATTGACTTCAAATGGGATTTATTGGACAGAATTAAACACAACTCTGAAGATTGGGAACTCGATGAAGGTAAGGAGTTAGGTGTAAACCTTAAGTTTGATTGTGTTAAAACTTTTGTAGACACTGATGCTTTTCGTGAATTTAGCTCTAAATATGGACTTGACTCTGAGATAGTAGCTTCTTTTTGTAAATCTTTTGCTGCTCATGTTGATCTCCCTAAGGAGAAGTGGTTTAAATATCATCCCCCCATTGAAGTGAAAGTAGTTGAACCTATTAAAGTGGAAGAAGAAACTATTACTTATAATGTTGATCCTGTTATTCCTACTACTTATATTGAGAAACCACCTTTCCCTGTTGGGATAAAGGAACATACTAAAGCTTCAACTGTGGGTCATAAGATCTATGTTAGAATACCTAAACCCCCTGAACAAATTAAAGTTGAGCCTAGTATTTCTATGGTTAAAGATCTCTTGGTTGACAATATTGATGGGCATGTTATTCAATTATGTGATGAAGCTGCTAGAATTGCTAGACTTGATGCTAAAGATAAACATAGACCTGTTGTTGGTATGCCTGTTGTTTCTGTTAAAATAGCAGATCATTGTTATCTTGGCTTATGTGATGTGGGTGATAGTGTGAGTGCAATTCCCTTTACCTTGTATAAAGAAATTATGAATGATATTACACCAACTGAGTTAGAGGAAATTGATGTTACCATTAAGCTTGCTAATAGAGATACTATAACACCAGTTGGGATTGTTAGAGATGTTGAAGTACTGTGTGAGAAAATAAAATATCCTATTGATTTTATTGTCCTTGGTTCCCCACAAGTTGATTTTTGTCCCATTATATTTGGTAGACCTTTCTTGAATACTATTAATGCCAGGATAGATTGTGAGAAGGAAACTGTTACTGTAATATTTGGGGACACGTCTCATGAGTTTAATTTCTCTAAATTTCGTAGACAACCCCATGGTAAAGAATTTCCAAGTAAGGATGAAATTATTGGTCTTTCTTCTATTGTTGTTCCTCCTATTGACCCCTTAGAACAATATCTGCTAGATCATGAAAACGATATGCATATGAATGAAAGGAATGAAATAGATAAGATTTTCTTTGATGAGCACCCTATTTTGAAACATAACTTGCATGTTGAAATACTTGGGGATCCTCCTCCACCCAAGGGTGATCTCGTGTTTGAGCTTAAAAAATTACTGGATATTCTAAAATATGCTTATCTTGATGAAAAGAAGACATATCTTGTTATTATTAGTGCTAACCTTTCAGAGCATGAAGAAAAGAGATTATTGAAACCTCTGAGGAAGAAGCGTACTACTATTGGATATACTCTTGCTGATCTTAAGGGCATTAGTCCCACTCTATGTCAGCATAAAATTAATATGGCGCCCGATGCTAAACCAGTTGTTGATCACAAATGACGGTTAAATCCTAAAATGAAAGAAGTGGTAAGAAATGAAATATTAAAGCTTCTGGAGGCAGGTATTATTTATCCTATTGCTGATAGTAGATGGGTTAGTCCCGTTCATTGTGTCCCTAAGAAAGGAGGTATTACTGTGGTTCCTAATGATAAAAATGAATTGATCCCGCAAAGAATTGTTATAGGGTATAGAATGGTAATTGATTTTAGGAAATTAAATAAAGCTTGAAAGGATCAATATGGTTGACTAGAGGGGGGTGAATAGGCAACTAACACTTGTTAACTTTTCTTTAACAATTTAGGCTTAGCATCAAATAGGTTGGCTAGATGTGCAACTAGGTGAGGAACCTATATGATGCTAACCACAACAAGCATACAAGCAAGCAAGGAATACAACACAATAATAGCTTGCAAGAAGTAAAGGTAAGAGATAACCAAAAGTGGAGTCGGTGGAGACAAGGATGTGTTACCGAAGTTCCTTCCCTCGTGAGGAAGTACGTACCCGTTGGAGCAGTGTGGAGGCACAATGCTACCCAAGAAGCCACTAGGGCCACATATTCTCCTCACGCCCTCACACAATGCGAGGTGTCGTGATTCCACTATTGGTGCCCTTGAAGGCGGCGACCGGGCCTTTACAAACAAGGTTGGGGCTCTCTCCAAAAGAAACCACGAAGCTTCACCACAATGGAATATAGCTTCGAGGTGACCTCTTCCGTCTAGGGTTCTCAAACACCCAAGAGTAACAAAATCCACACAAGAAACTATGGAGGAATCAATTTTCCTTTGGTGGAAGTCTAGATCTAGATCTCCTCCTTCAATCCCTAGCAAGACAACAAGTTTGGGTGGCTAGAGAGAGAGATCGGGCAAGAAAGCACAAGGGGCATCAATGGTGGAGAGAGAGAGGTAAGACATAAGGGAGAGGAGGAAGAAGCACCTCTTATATAGGCCCCCCCATTTCCAACTGTTACAGCCAGACGCACATGGGAGCAGTACAACCGGGGAGGTGAGTGGTACAACTGCTATAACCGGTATGACCGGTACAACCGACCAACAACCGCTCAACCACCGGGCCAAAACAGAAACTTGGCCCAGATGCGGTAGCCAGGTCTGAGCCCCGGACCCGGCAAAGTCCCAAGCGGTACAACCTCTAGGGACTCCGGTTGTACCGGCTATATGAATATAGTTGTACAACCGGTCCAGAACCACCCAACAACTGGAGCACAATAGAAACTTATCCGGTTGTGGCCTGGTGCTGGGCTGGTTCAACCGCCCAGAGCTACCTTTTTGAGTCTCCTAGCCTTTGGTGGTACTACTGCCCGGGGGCAGCGGTACAACCACTGGGGACCATTTTGGCAGCACCCCCAGGGTATCACCCCTAGAGTGATGGTCGAACCGGAGGTTAAAAGCCGGCTGTGCAATTAGGTCGACACCGCGGATTACCTGGCACGTAATGGAGGAAAGAGGGGTCTCTCTCTCAATGATGCGGGGAAGAGAATTGGGTGAAGAAGGATGTGTGGAAGAACTGGTTCACCCAAAACTTTCCAATGTGGATTCCCTCTTGATAGTACGGGATCCCTATGACCAAAGAGAATAAACATGTAGAGAATCCCATCTTCGATCTTTTCCGTTTTGAGGGTCCACCTAACCGTCTTGCGTTCCACATACAATCCCTGTATAACTCACGCACGGTTAGATCCTAGTGAGTTGTCATCATCGCCAAAACACCAAGGGTATGAGAATGCCCTTACAATCTCCCCCTTTTTGGTGGATGATGACAACAACACGATTTGCATTGATGATCTGTAAAATAAAAGTGGAGCTCCCCTTAATGTGTGCAACAGATGAGACATTTGCAAGAATTGGAGCTCCCCCTTGATTTTATAGACCACCCACTCGGGATACATATAAGATGAAACATTACTGAGCAAGATAGACGAGATAATGAGTAGAGCATAATAGTAAGGGAACGATAAGTCTCGGACTCTACTTAAACACACATAGTCTCCACACAAACTGATAAGAACCAAATAACAGTTCAACTGGAAGACGCAATAAAGAGACAAATAAACAACCATGCAACACCCATGCGAATCCCATTAAGGAACTTTCTCCCCCTTTGGCATCAAGACACCAAAAAGGAAAAGAGTGATCCTAGTGCCTCGGAACTCAGTAGATCTCCTCGTTGGTCACATATCCATCAGAATCATCATCAACAAAGTCATCCCTGTCATCATCACCATTAGTAGCATCAGCAGCAGCAGCATAGGAGGAGGCAGCCGGCTGGTCCGGGATCTCATCATCAGTCCAAGTGCTATGCTCATAGATCCACTGTTCTTCAGGAGTGATGTTCTTCTCAGAGCCACTGGCAGCATCAAGATGGAGAGCCTGCATAATCTGTATCTGTCTGCGTCGGGCAAGCTTCTCATTAACATGGGCATCATAAAGCTTCTTCTGAACATGAGTCTGGAGGCAGAAGGTTTTCTTGATCTTGTTAGAGAGCTTGGAGGCCCAAGATGGCTTGGCGCCTGTAGGAAGCTCAAAATCACTGTCACTGGAAGTAGCAAACACATCCTCAGGGTTGGCATCAGGAAAGCGAGGTGCGGCATGTTTATTCTTTCGAAGCTGCTTGACTTCATGCACGATGAGGTTGTCAGGAGAAGTGAGAAGCTCGCTCGGCTAATGGACGGCCCACATATAGTTGCGAAAACTCATGATATAAGTAGGATAGGTGGGAACCTTCCGGTAGACCATCGTGGAGTACAACTCCTCCCACATCCATTTGGAAACATCAAAGGTAGCACCAGAGCCAGCTTTAGTCTTCATGGCAACAAGTAGATCAACAAAGTACCCATGAATCTCATCCTTATTTCCAACTTTGGGTAGAAGAAAATTTCGGAATACTCGGTGCACAATGTCATAGACCTGCTGCAGGTCCTTAGAGGCTCCCATAACCCCCCGCCCGGGAATGTAAAGGGGGGCTAACCTATCCTTATCCATGGAGTGAGCCCGATCATGAGGACAAATGCCCCCATTCCCAGTGAGCCCAATATCATCATAGCCAAGAAAATTACACAAGGCGTGCCACGGAACATGGAAGAATTCATCATGACACATGAAGGAGAGATGACGCTCTGAGTCAGTGCCAAAGTGGACCGTGGCGTAGAACTGATGAATAAGCTGCACATCAAAGGCACAGTTGAAAGTCATGAGCTTGATCAGGTCAAATTCCTCACACAATGCCAAGGCGTCTCCAAAGTAATCCATGTTGTTCCTCAAGTACTCGATGTCAATCATCCATTGCTTTGCATACTTGTTCTTGTGATGGTCATAGAGCTCATGCACGATCCGAAACTGAAACTCATTCCGGAACTGAGGAGTGGTCCATCTGGGAGCAATAGGAACCAAATACGGATTTGGAAGATGGGCCCTCTCCCAATCAGATTGCTTCTAGGAATGCATGGGCTTGGCATTTTTCTTGGCAGCCAAGGACTTCTCACGGCGAGAGGGATTGGTGGGGATCACAACTTCCTCATTCTCAGAATCCTCAACAATCTTGCACCTTCGAGCATGTTTCTTGGTCTTCTGCCGAGGAGCATCACTAGAACCACCTGCAGACAAACACCTGAGAAACACAAAGTGGAAACCTAGAGAAGATGAGAACATTGTACGCAAAGGAAGGAATAAATTAGGTGCACAGATTAGGGACAAGAAACAGAGAGCATGACTCACGGAGGCCGGTTCAACCGGCAGCCCCGGCGGTTGTATCGCCGCAGCGGTTGTACCACTGCTGGAAGAACCGGTGGATCCGGATCCAGAGAGATGCATCCATTTTTGAGGTCTCTAATCAACACAACTAATTAAATGAATAATGTATGATCTCACTCCGTCAATAGTTTTGACTAGAAAATGCGGGAACCGAGTAATGCCCTATCAATAGAGGATTCAAAGAAGAACCAAGAACAGGGAGGAACTTAAGCATTACCGGCATCCATGGGTGAAGATCAGGGAAGGAAGGGCTTCCACGGGACAGATCCGGGGAGGAAGCCATGAATCCGGGGCACCGGGGGCACTCCGGGTCGGTGGTGCCGGCGGCCGGCGACAAGGGGGCACCAGGAGCAGTCGGGCACGAAGGGGATAACTGAATACCCCTTCGGCCCAGCCTCCAGATCAAAGTACCGGGTCGCGACCGGTTGTATAGCTCCAAACGAGCGTTTGTACTAGTCCAAGTACCAGGCCAGGGAATTAGCGAGAGAACCGTTGTCTTCCTCGGTTGTACCGCTGGGACGGGACAACAGGTGAATTAGCGATAGAACCGTTTATGCCACCGGTTGTACCGCCCAGCCACATCCACCACCACTAGATGATCAAAGCGTACAATCTATTTTTTTTATAAAAGATGGTGAGGAAAAACTCCATGGTGGAAAGAAAAACAAAACACTCCAATAAAGAACCATGGCGAATGCCCACACTTGGGGCTCCAAGAAAATGTGACCATATATGATAAACTCACAATAGTGGGGGCGGTGGCCGAGGCCACCTATGTATGAGTGAATTGGTATGGCGCCACGAAGAATTATGTTTGGGCCCATGACCAAAACTCGTCTTTGAAGCATAAGTGCCATCAAGAATGGAGAATGTGAAAGAGTTTGATTAGTTTATGCATAATAGGAGGATGGATAGTTCATTGAGAGAACTAGACCCCCCTAAATCCATGCCTACACCTAGACAAGACATAATGATGAGTGTGGTGGGGTGTGCACTAAGTCAATCCACATTGCTCAAATCAATGATATGTAGCTCATGCCTTAACTCACGAAACCTTGATTCATCCAATGGCTTCGTAAATATACCAGCAAGTTGCTCATTAGTTCTTAGATGAATAAGATTGATCTCTCCTCGCTTGACGTGTTCCCGGAGAAAGTGATGACGAATATCAATATGCTTCGTCTTGGAATGTTGAACCGGGTTACTTGAGATCCTAATGGAACTTTTATTATCACGGCAAAGAGGCACTTTGTCACAATTGACACCATGATCCTTTAAAGTTTGCCTCATCCAAAGAATTTGTGCACAACAACTGGCAGCAGCTACATACTCGGCCTCGGTGGATGAGAGAGAAACATAGTTTTGTTTCTTTGAAGACCAACTTACCAAAGACCGACCAAGAAATTGGCAGCCTCCAGAAGTGTACTTCCTATCCACACGCTCTCCCGCCCAATCCGAGTAAGTATATCCAATGAGATCAAACGAAGCCCCCTTGGGATACCATAAGCTAAAGTTTGGGGTATGAGCCAAATATTGAAATATTCACTTGACAGCCACATGGTGACTCTCCTTAGGTGTAGATTGAAATCATGCACAAATTCCCACAATTAACATGATATCCGGTCTAGATGCACAAAGGTAAAGCAAAGTTCCAATCATGGAGCGATATACCTTTTGATCCATAGCTTTACCATTGGGATCACTGTCAAGATGGCATTTGAGTGGCATAGGAGTGTTGGCATTGGGAGGATTGAGCTCATCCATCTCTAACCTCTTGAGCATGTCTTGAGTGTATTTGGCTTGATTGATGAAGGTACCTTGACTTTGTTTCTTGACTTCGAAACCAAGGAAGTACTTCAACTCTCCCATCATGGACATCTCAAACTTATTTCTCATTAGAGTGGCAAATTCTTCATTGAAAGCTTTGTTAGGAGAACCAAATATAATATCATCAACATATAATTGGCATATGAACAAGTTCCCGTTGACCCTCTTCGTAAAAATAGTGGGATCTATTTTCCCAATTTCAAACCCATGATCTTGCAAAATCCCGGTAAGGTGCTCACACCACGCGTGTGGATCTTGCTTAAGGCCGTAGAGAGCCTTATCGAGAACGTATACATGATTGGGGAACTTGGGATCCTCGAACCCAGGGGTTGCTTGACGTATACCAACTCCTTAAGATGACCATTAAGAAAAGCACTCTTAACATCCATTTGATATAATTTAAAGTTATGATGAGAAGCATATGCAAGCAACATGCGAATAGATTCAAGGCAAGCAACAGGAGCAAAGGTTTCACCGTAGTCGATACCCTCGACTTGGGAGTAGCCTTGTGCCACCAACCTTGCCTTGTTATGAATGACGATACCGTTTGCATCTTGCTTGTTTTTGAAGATCCATTTAGTTCCAATAACATTGGGGTTCTCCTTAGGTCTTGGCACCAATCGCCACACTTGGTTGCGCTCAAAGTTGTTGAGTTCATCGTGCATAGCTTCAACCCACTCCATATCCTCAAGCGCATCTTGTACCTTAAGGGGCTCAATGCAAGAAACAAACGCGCGATGTTCACAAAAGTTTGTTAATTGTTTACGAGTGGTTACCCCTTTTTGCAAGTCATTGTAGACGTTTTCCAACAAATGTTGTCTAAGTTTGAGCTTGGCAGCATTCTTGGCGGCTCTTATCTCTAAGATTTCCTCCATGGAAGGTTGAGGGACAATATTCTGAGAGCGATCTTCTTGATGATCTTGAGCGCCTTCGTGAGCTTGCTCTTGATCTTGAAGAAGATCTTGATCTTGAGCTTGCTCGGAGACGTGAACTTGATCTTGGGCATCATTTGGTGAAACACCATCATCAGTAGATTGTTCTTGCCCTTGATCTTGTCCATGTGGTAGAGGACCTTCATTTTGTTCTTCGAAAGCGTGTGGGTCTTGCGTCGGTGATGGTTTCACTTAAGTCGAACATTTTCCTTCTCCTTCAGCCACAAGGGGTTCCTCAACGGGTACGAAGTATCCCGCACCCATTCTTCTTATGGCTTGGGGAGGAATTTCATCACCTACATCACAAAGACCACTTTGCTCCACTTGGGAGCCATTATTTTCATCAAACTCTAGATTACTCGTCTCCTCAATGAGTCATGTGGACTTGTTGAGGACACAGTAAGCATGAGAGTTTGCACCATAACCAACAAATATGCCCTCATGGGATCTAGATTCAAATTTAGACAACCGATCACCTTTCTTGAGAATGAAACACTTACAACCGAACACCCGGAAGTATTTGAGGTTGGGCTTGTTCCCAGTAAGAATCTCATAAGGAGTCTTCTTCAAGCCTTTTCGAAGATAGAGTCGATTTGATGCATGACACGCTGTGTTGATGGCTTCGGCCCAAAAGTTGTAGATAGATTTAAACTCCACCATCATGGTTCTTGCCGCATCCATCAATGTCTGGTTCTTCCTCTCTGCAACACCATTTTGTTGAGGGGTGTAAGGTGTGGAATATTGGAGCTTTATCCCTTCATCACTGAGAAACTCATTTAGGGTGTAGTTCTTGAACTCAGTGCCATTGTCACTTCTGATCATCAGAATCTTTGCATCATATTGACGTTGGACTTCATTTGCAAAGTCGATGACGGTCTGTTGCGTCTCACTCTTCCTCTTGAAGAAATATACCCAAGTATATCTAAAGTAATCATCCACAATCACCAAGCAATATCTTCTTCCACCAAGACCGTCAAAAGATGGAGGCCCGAAGAGATCCATGTGAAGGTGCTCTAAGGTCCTCTTTGAGTAGATCTTAGAGCACCTTCACATGGATCTCATATTGACATGGGCTAGTCGGCGATGCCAAAGCCATCCCACATCAACTTTAGCCATTAGACATGTTGCGGTCTTAGTGGGTCGCTCACAGAAGTTAATCACATAGAGACCATTTTCGAGATGTCCAACAAAGGCTACTTTAAGAGTCTTGCTCCACAAAAGGGTCACAATATCAATGCCAAAGAAAGTACTAAAACTCATGATTGCAAGTTGGCAAACAGAAACTAAATTGTATGCAAGGGTCTCAACAAGCATGACTCTCTCAATAGTTAAAGTCGGAGAGATAACCACCTTACCATGACCCAATACCTTTGAGATTGCATCATCTCCAAATGAGACTTGGGTGCCACAGATTCATCGGGTTGAACATCCACCACCAAGTCCTTGCTTCCGGTCATATGATTTGTTGCTCCGCTATCGAGCAACCATGAGACTCTCCCGGAAGTAAAGTCCTACAAGAGATCAATGTTTGGTTTTAGGTACCCATTCTTTAATGGCTCCTTTCATGTTAGCAACAAGGGTCTTGGGAACCCAAATACACCATTCAATGTATTTATAAGAAGAACCAACATATTTTGCAAAAACATGCCCATCACTAGCACGGCACAAAACATAAGAGGGGTTAAAATCGCCGGTCTTGTTGGGGTGGGTGATCTTGCCCTTCTTGGCATGACCAACGACAAATTTTTCTTTCTTCTTCTCATGAGTACCATCTCCTGCTCTTACAAAGGTTTCCTTGAGCGGTGGAATTTCCTTGGTGTTCACCATCTTCTTCTTCTTGCTTTTGGGTGCAAACCCAACCCCTTCTTTTGCCACAACTTCCTTCTGATTACTCAAGAGATCATTGAGCGTCTTCTCACCTTGGATACACGTCACCAAGACCTTTTCAAGTTGTTCTTTTAGCTTAGCATTTTCCTCCACAAGATGTGCATGCTCACAACATGGGTTGGTAGCAGATGCATTATCAATTAGAACAAAAGGAGGATATGTGGCAATTTCCTTAGTGAGTTTTATTTGGAGTTGATCATGTGACTCCTTAAGAGAGGCATGAGCACACTTCAGTGCCTTGTGAGCATTGTGAAGTGTGTCAAGATCGACCTTGAGTCGATCATGGCCAACTCCAAGTGCAACCTTTTCATACTTGAGCACACGGTTAAGAACAATAGCATGATCATAATCTTTACGTAGTTTAGCAAGATCATCATTTTGTGACTCCTCAAGAGTCATACGAAGACCTCGCTCTTCCTCAAGAGCAATAGATAGATCTGCTATCTCGTCGGCATAATCATGACTATGGCCTCTCAACTCCTCAAGAAATTCTTCTTGAGACTCAATAGTGTTATGGGCTTCACCAAGTTGTTCCAAGAGAGCAACGAAGTGCTTCTTGGATTCTCCCTTGAGTTTACACATGAATTTGTCAAACTCATTTTTATCCTCTTTTGCCTCCTCATGTTCATCCACACATTCTAAAGATGGAGTGGAATAAATAGAAGTCTTAATGCTTGAGGTTTTGGTGTTGGAGGTTACCTTGGTGATACCTTTAGCCATGAGGCACCTTGCGACGATGTTCTCATTGGGGGCGTCGAAGAGTGACACCTTTGTTGGGGTGGAGGAAGCAATTTCCACAGAGGCCATTGCCATTCCTTCACCGCTTGTGTCTTTGTCATCGACATCATCATCTGAGGGATACTCTTCTTGATCCACCAATACTTTGTGAGGAGCCTTCTTGGTGAAGTTGGTTTTGTTGGGGAAGGACTTGGCCTTATCTTTGCGAATGAGCTTGCCACCATTGTCTTCCCTCTTATCATATGGTCAATCCACCACAAAGTGACTCACCCCACAGTTGTAGCATATTCTCACATGTTGCTTGCCCTTTGACCCATTTGATTTGTTCTTGGAGAAGTTGGGCCTTGTGTTTCTCTTGTTGCCCCAAAATTGTCTGGACGCAAGAGCCATGTGCTCATGATAAGCATATTTGGTGTCCTCGGGGCAACCCTCTTCTTCTTCTTCTTCTTCTTCCTCATGACAGACCTTGGCCTTCAAATCAAGGTTCGGAGAGGATTTCTTTGACCGTTGCATGCGAGCGAGAGCATTGTCAGTTGCCGTGTTCAGGATGTTCATTGCAATAAATTCATCCAACACATCACCAGAAGACAAGGTGTGAAAGTCCCGCCTTTGACGGATGACAGCGGACATGGCCTTGTTGTAGGGCATGATGGCCTTCAGAAACTTACGCTTGATCCAAGTATCATCCACATCCTCGCTGCCATGATCCTTGAGGGAGATGGCGAGAGCGGTCACCCTTCTATAGATCTTACGCGGTTCCTCGTCCTCTATCATCACAAACTCATCTTACTGATCAAGCACAACTTCATAGTTTGATCGTTGAATGCTTGAACTGCCCTTGTACATGGAGACAATGTGTTCCCAACACTCTTTAGCAACAGTGAAGGGTCGCGGTGAGGTAGGTCTTCAGTAGGAACAACAGCTTGGAGTATGAACAAGGTGGAGGAATTTAGTTGTTTATCCGCTTGTTCTCTTGGAGTAAGGTTGCGTGGATCACGAGGATAGTATCCTTCTTCAATGACTCTCATGAGATGAATTAAGCTGTGATCTAAATGAGAGTTGATACTGAAAACCCAATTAGCAAAATCATTCTTAACAAGTTTAGGAGGAGGACCATGATTAACTATATGAGGTGGGTGCACCGGTCCTCCGTAGACCATGAGAGGGGGAACTGAGACAAAGCTCCCCAACCCATTAATTCCATGAGAACGATTATCCTTGTCAGCACTAGCCCCCTCCTTACCAGAGGTGACATCCGATGTCGAGTTAGTGAGTTTAACCACTTGCACTGCATCGGTAGAAACTTTAAGAGTTGCAAGGAATTCTTTAAACATGGATTGAACCTCGGTCGCCATGGAGGATTTTAGCAAGGACAAGGCCTCATTCAAATCCTTGCGAGAGATCGTGTTCACACCCACGGCCTCGGGAAGTTCTCCCACACGCTCCTCTTCGCTAGCCATACTCTTCGGGTGGTGAAACCCTTAATAAAGAGACGTATCTCTAATACCAATTGAAAGTATTGATATGGTTGACTAGAGGGGGTGAATAGGCAACTAAAACTTTTTAACTTTTCTTTAACAATTTAGGCTTAGCATCAAATAGGTTGGCTAGATGTGCAACTAGGTGAGAAACCTATATGATGCTAATCACAACAAGCATACAAGCAAGCAAGGAATACAACACAATAATAGCTTGCAAGAAGTAAAGGTAAGAGATAATCAAAAGTGGAGCCGGTGGAGACAAGGATGTGTTATCGAAGTTCCTTCCCTTGTGAGGAAGTACGTCTTCATTGGAGCGGTGTGGAGGCACAATGCTCCCCAGGAAGCCACTAGGGACACCGTCTTCTCCCCACACCCTCACACAATGCGAGGTGCTATGATTCCACTATTGGTGACCTTGAAGGCGGCGACCGGACCTTTAAAAACAAGGTTGGGGCTCTCTCCACAAATTAATTGGAGGCTCCCAACGAAACCACGAGGCTTCACGACAATGGAATATGGCTTCGAGGTGACCTTTTCCATCTAGGGTGCTCAAAAACCCAAGAGTAACAAAATCCACATAAGAACCTATAGGGGAATCAATTTTCCTTTGGTGGAAGTGTATATCTAGATCTTCTCCTTCAATCCCTAGCAAGATAAGAAGTTTGGGTGGCTAGAGAGAGAGAGAGATCGGGCAAGAAAGCACAAGGGGCATCAATGGTGCAGAGAGAGAGTTAAGAGATAAGGGAGAGGAGGAAGAAGCACCTCTTATATAGGGGGCCCCCATTTCCAACCGTTACAGCCAGACTCACATGGGAGCGGTACAACCGGGGAGGTGAGCGATACAACCGGTATAACCGATAAGACCGGTACAACTGGCCAACCACCGCTCAACCATCGGGCCAAAACAGAAACTTGGCCCGGATGCAGCAGCCAGGACTGAGCCCCGGACCCAGCAAAATCCCAAGCGGTACAACCGCTAGGGACTCCGGTTGTACCAGGTATATGAATATAGTGGTACAACTGGTCCAGAACCGACCAACAACCGGAGCACAACAGAAACTTATCCGGTTGTGGCCTGGTGCTGGGCCGGTTCAACTGCCCAGAGCTTCCTTTTTTAGTCTCCCAGCCTTTGGTGGTACTACCGCCCGGGGGCAGCGGTACAACCACTAGGGACCATTTTGGCAGCACCCCAGGGTATCACCCCTAAAGTGGTGGTCGAGCCGGAGATTAAAAGCCAGCCGTGCAATTAGGTCGACACTGTGAATTACCTGGCATGTAATGGAAGAAAGAGGGGTCTGTCTCTCAATGATGCGGGGAAGAGAATTGGGTGAAGATGGATGTGCGGAAGAACTGATTCACGCAAAACATTCCAATGTGGATTCCCTCTTGATAGTACGGGATCCCTATGACCAAAGAGAATAAACACATAGAGAATCCCATCTTCGATCTTTTCTGTTTGGAGGGTCCACCTAACCAACATGCGTTCCACATACAATCCCTGTATAACTTGACGCACGGTTAGATCCTAGTGAGTTGTCATCATCGCCAAAACACTAAGGGTATGAGAATGCCCTTACAAAGCTACTAGGAAAGATCATTACCCTCTACCTTTTATTGATCAAATGCTAGAAATACTTTCCAAACACACACATTTTTACTTTCTAGACGGTTATTCTGGCTTCTCTCAAATACTTGTGTAAAAGAGGACCAAGAGAAGACCACTTTTACTTGCCCTTTCGGTACCTTTGTTTATAGATGTATGCCTTTTGGTTTATGCAATGCACCTGCTACCTTTGAAAGATGCATGACTGCTATATTCTCTGATTTTTGTGAAAGGATTGTTGAGGTTTTTATGGATGATTTTTCTGTTTATAGAACTTCTTTTGATGATTATTTGAGCAACCTTGAGCGAGTTTTGCGGAGATGTGAAGAAACTAATCTTTTCTTTGAATTGGGAGAAGTGCCACTTCATGGTGAATGAAGGTATTGTCTTGGGACACGAAATCTCTGAAAGAGGTATTGAAGTTGACAAAGCCAAAGTTGATGTTATTGAAAAAATGTCGTGTCCTACGGATATCAGAGGTATAAGAAGTTTCCTTGGTCATGTTGGTTTCTATAGGAGGTTTATTAAAGACTTCTCTAAGATTTCTAGGCCTCTCACTAATCTTTTGAAAAAATATGTTCCATTCATTTTTTATGATGATTGTGTAGAAGCATTTGAAATTCTTAAGAATGCCTTGATTTCTGCACCTATTATTCAACCACTTGATTGGAACCTACCCTTTGAAATTATGTGTGATGCTAGTGATTATGCCGTTGGTGCTGTTCTAGGACAAACAGTTGATAAGAAATTAAATGTTATCCATTATGCTAGTAAAACTCTAGACAGTGCTCAAAGAAACTATGCTACCACTAAAAAGGAATTTTAGCAGTTGTGTTTGCTTGTGATAAGTTCAGACCTTATATTTTTGATTCCAAAGTAACTATTCACACTAATCATGCTTCTATTAAATATCTTATGGAAAATAAAGATGCTAAACCTAGACTTATCAGATGGGTTCTTCTGCTACAAGAATTTGATTTGAATATTGTTGATAGAAAGGGTGTTGATAACCCCGTAGCGAATAACTTGCCTAGGTTAGAAAATGTTCTTGATGACCCACTACTTATTAATGATAGATCTGCTGATGAACAATTAGCTGTCATAAATGCTTCGTGTAATGCTCCATGGTATGTTGATTATGCTAATTACATTGTTGCTAGATTTATACTGCCTAGTTTTACATACCAACAAAAGAAAAAGTTCTTCTATGATTTAAGACATTACTTTTGGGATGATCCATGCCTTTATAAAGAAGGAGTAGATGGTGTTATTATGCGTTGTGTACCTAAGCATGAACAGGAACAGATCCTATACAAGTGTCATTCCGAGGCCTACGGAGGACACCATGCTGGAGATAGAACTGCACACAAGGTATTACAATCTGGTTTTTATTGGCCTACTCTCTTCAAGGATGCTCGTAAGTTTGTCTTGTCTTGTGATGAATGTGAAAGAATTGGCAATATGAGTAGACGGCAGGAAATGCCTATGAATTACTCTCTTGTTATTGAACCATTTGATGTTTGGGGTTTTGATTATATGGGACCTTTTCCAACGTCCAACAGGTATACTCATATTCTAGTTGTTGTTGATTATGTTACTAAGTGGGTTGAAGCTATTCCAACTAGTAGTGCTGATCATAACACCTCTATTAAAATGCAGAAAGAAGTTATTTTCCCTAGATTTGTAGTCCCTAGATATTTAATGACTCATGGTGGTTCACACTTTATTCATGGTGTCTTCCGTAAATTACTTGCTAAGTATGATGTTAGTTATAGAATTTCATCTCCTTATCATCCTCAGTCTAGCGGTCAAGTAGAATTAAGCAATAGAGAAATTGAATTGATTTTGCAAAAGACTATTAATAGATCTAGAAATAATTGGTCTAAGAAACTTGACGATGCATTATGGGCTTATAGAACTGCTTACAAAAAACCTATGGGTATGTCTCTGTATAAAATGGTTTATGGTAAAGCATGTCACTTACCTCTAGAACTAGAGCATAAAGCTTATTGGGCAATCAATGAGCTCAATTATGATTTCAAACTTGCTGGTGAGAAGAGGTCATTTGACATTATATCACTTGATGAATGGAGAACCCAGGCCTATGAGAATCCCAAGTTGTTTAAAGAAAAGGTTAAGAGAATGCAAGATAAAAGGATACAGAAGCGTGAATTCAATGTAGGTGACCATGTCTTGCTATACAATTCTCATTTAAGTTTTTTTGCAGGAAAATCTCTAAATGGGAAGGGCCCTACATTGTCGAGGAAGTATATCATTCCGGTGCTATCAAGATCAACAACGCCGAAGGTGGTAAACGGGCAAAGAATCAAACATTATATCTCAGGTACTCCCATAAATGTTGAAACCAATATTATCAATACCATAACTCAGGAGGAGTATATTAGGGAGACCTAATGGAACATTTCAGACTCCTAAAAGGAATAGGAATGTGGTACGGTAACCAAACCGACTCAAAAACTTTCCCAATATCAATTTTCATGGTTTTGGAATATTTAATAATTAGGAAAATTTAAAGTAGTCCAAAACAGGCACTAGGAGGTGACAAGCCTGCCAGGCACGGCCACCCCTCGGTCGCGCCTAGGTGGCTTGTGACCACCTCGTGCACCCTCCGGACTTCGTTTTCTTGTGGTATACTCCTTTGGGTCGGTAAAAATTCATTATAATCTCTCAAAGGTTTGGACTTCCGTATCACGACAATACCTCCTGTTTTTGTTTTGAACTGTTTCTGTAAGAGATTTAGAGCAAGATGTCGTCCCAAGAGTCGATCGAGAAGAGCCGTGTCTCTCACCCGGCACCAGGGCCCGGAGCATACAGTGAAGCCAATCACTTTGGGAAGGCCACTGAGGAAGAGATGGAGGCCAACTTGAAAAGAGTGGATGCCAAGGAGGAAGACCAAGAAGCCACTTCTCGTCTTCATCCTGGAGTCATGTTGGAGGAACTTCAGAGCTCAGCATTTCCGAATTCGGTCATCCCTTCCAAGGCTAGATTCCTTAGTTATCACAATATGAAAAGGAGTGTTGCTTTTTCTCCCACAGCAATGAAACATCCATGGGTGATTGGTCCCTAACCTTCACTAGAAAGCTTCACAAGGATATAGTGGATCTAAGGCGGCAAAATAACAAATTTGAGAAGGTGAATCACATTTTGAGGGGCGTTATCGCCAAGAATATACCCCCATCACCTCCGAAGAAGGACATCTAAACACATGGGTATAGGCACTCCCCTTGGCTTTTTCCAAGCTTGGGGGAGGTGCCCCGGTATCGATCACCATCACACCTTTTTCTTTTTCTTGTTTTCCTTAGTTCGATTCTTTTGCTTATATATTTATCTAGTAGAATAAAAATTTAGTATGATATAGCTTTGAGTTTTTGCTTTTTGTTCCCCTTATGTAAGCGAGTCTGAGAGTTATATAATGAAAAGTAGTTTTGATATGAGGGCTTTGCTTGCTTGCTATGATCTTGAGAAAAACAAATAAGAAATAAAAGAAGAATAGAATAAAAGCAAAGAGTATATATGATGATCTTATGGGCAGTGATGACTTCACATATAAGAAGTATGTCGGTTGAAATTTGTTGGGAGTTGACAAGCTTTGCGATTGGTCATTAGGGGGAATTAAAAGGAAGTAATAAAGAAAGAGAGGTTCACATATAGATATATTGTCTTGAACATCTTTTATGATTGTGAGCACTCATTAAAATATTTTATGCTCAGAAGTTGATGTTGGACAAGGAAGACAACATAATGGGTTATGTTTGTTTGTTTCCAAACAGAAGTTATATTGTTATAGATCCTCCAACATGTAGTGCTTGCTTCCACCTCATATTAGTCAAAACTTTCGCACCAAGTAGAGATACTACTTGTGCATCCATATACCCTCAACCCAGTTTTGCCATGAGAGTCCGCCATACCTACCTATGGATTGAGTAAGATCCATCAAGTAAGTTGTCATCAGTGCAAAAAGCAATAAAAAATTGCTCCTAAATATGTATGATCTTTTATTGTAAAGGAAAATAAGCGTTGTACGGACTTGTGATAGTAAAGAAATAAAAGCGACGGACTGCATAATAAAGGTTGCTATCACAAAGGGAAATACAACGTGACGTTCCTTTCAATTAAGGGTTTGCACATAACAAAAAAGCGCATGACAAACTCTGCTTCCCTCTGCGAAGGCCCTATCTGTCACATTTACCTTATAAGTTCTTACCTTTATGCAAGAGTCATGGTGATCTTCACCACTTCCTATATTTTACCTTTTTCACTTGGCAAGCATTATGTGTTGGGGAATGATCTAAACGCATATATCCACTCGGATGTGGGTGATCATGAGTTATTATTGTTGACATCACCCTTGAGGTGAGTAGTTGGGAGGTAAAACAATAGGCCCCTGTCTTTCTATGTGTCCAATTGAAGCTTTAATCTCATGAGTACCACGAGAGTGTTAGCAATTGTGAAAGACCAAAAGATAATTGAGTATGTGGATTTGATTTACAAGCTCTTATATTGACTCTTTCCGATGTTATGATAAATTACAAATTGCTTCAATGACTCAGAGCAGAGTAGTTGTCAATAAAGTTCCTATTTCATACTTTTGCCCTGTGAATGAATTTTTACTCCAGCATAAGAAATTATATATCAATAAGTATTGATGTTCTACATATGATCATGATGCCCTTGTGTCTGTATTTTATTTTAGCGACACCTCTATCTCTAAAGATGTGGACATATTTATTGATCTCAGCTTTAGCTTGAGGACAAGCGAGGTCTAAGCTTGGGGGAGTTGATACGTCCATTTTGAATCATGCTTTTATATTGATATTTATTTCATTATGGGCTATTATTACACGTTATGGTACAATACTTATGCCTTTTCTCTCTTATTTTACAAGGTTTACATGAAGAGGGAGAATGCCGACAGCTAGAATTCTGGACTGGGAACAGAGCAAATCTAAGAGACCTATTCTGCACAACTCCAAGAGTCTTGAAAAGTTATGGAGAATTGTTTTGGAATATATAAAAAATATTGGGCGAAAGAAATACCAGAGGGAGCCCACCAGGAGGTCAAAAGCCTGTGAGGCGCGGCCACGCCTAGGTGGCTTGTGACCCACCTGGCAGGTCCCCGATGCCCATCTTCTTCTACATGAAGGGTTTTGACCTGGAAAAATCATAAGAGAACTTTTGGGACGAAGCACCGCCGTCTCGAGGCGGAACTTGGACATAACCAATCTAGAGTTCCGACGGAGCTGTTCTGCAAGGGAAACTTCCCTCCTAGAGGGGGAAATCAAAGACATCATCATCGCCAATGATCCCCTCAACGAGGGGGGTCAATCTCCATCAACATCTTCATCGGAACCATCTCCTCGCCAAACCCTAGTTCATCTCTTGTATCTGATCTTTGTCTCAAACCTCAGATTGGTACTTGTGGGTTGCTAGTAGTGTTGATTACTCCTTGTAGTTGATCTAGTTGGTTTACTTGGTGGAAGATCATATGTTCAGATTCTATATGATAATTAATACTCCTATGATTATGAACATGAACATGCTTTGTGAGTACTTACGTTTGTTCCTGGGGACATGGGATAAGTCTTGTTATAAGTAATCATGCGAATTTTGTATTTGTTCGATATTTTGATGAGATGTATGTTGTCTCTCCTCTAGTGGTGTAAGATGAACGTCGACTACATAACATGTCACCATTATTTGGGACTAGGGGAAGGCATTGGGAAGTAATAAGTAGATGATAAGTTGCTAGAGTGACAGAAGCTTAAACCCTAGTTTATGTGTTGCTTCGTAAGGGGCTGATTTGGATCCATATGTTTCATGCTATGGTTAGATTTATCTTAATTCTTCTTTTGTAGTTGTGTATGCTTGCGAGAGAGGTTAATCATAAGTGGGAGGTTGTCCAAGTAAGGGCATCACCCAAGCACCGGACCACCCACATATCAAAGTAACGAACGGGAATCAAATGAGCATGATGAAAACTAGCTTGACGGAAATTCTCATGTGTCCTCGGGAGCGCTTTACTTTATATAAGAGTTTGTCCAGGCCTGTCCTTTTCTACAAAAAGGATTGGGCTAGCTTGCTGCACCTTTGCTACACTTGTTACTTGTTACTCATTACCAATTATCTTATCATAAAACTATCTGTTACCAATAATTTCAGTGCTTGCAGAGAATACCTTACTGAAACCGCTTGTCATTTCCTTCTGCTCCTCGTTGGGTTCAAAACTCTTACTTATCGAAATGACTACGATAGATACCCTATACTTGTGGGTCATCAGACCCCTGAAACCAGGACTACCTTAGTAGCCCCCGAACTAGCCTCCAACGCCAAGGGTCTTAGCTCCAGCTTCGCTTGATTAGAGTCTTCGGCTTGCGAGGCGAGTTCTTCTCCTCAATCAATGATCGACCAAGTTTAGTTCGACCTCCGATGACATGTAGTTCTTCTAGATTTGTGAATCTCCCGAACATCATGAATAGCCTAGCCCCAAAGGCCAAGAGTCAAGGAGCAAACAGAATTCCCTCACAACCTTTCTGACGAAAGGTTGCGAACCACCATGACCATTCCAGTCACAAAAACTCGATTCGCGTTTTGAAGCCGTTTTCATCAGCGTGATCCATCAATGCACAGATCATGCTCTGTTTCACACGGGATATGTTCAATCATGCACATATAACGGCATGCTCGTCTTGGGAAGCAGAGTGATACGTGATGCAGTAAAGGGACGTTAACCAACGACCAACCCCATAAGAAGGGGAAAAAACCCAAGGCACAGCCACGCTTCCCATTCGCACCCTCTGCTTCCCCAATATTTTGAGCCCCCAGAGCACAGATCTAGGTTTTCCACAACTCCCCCTTCGAGCTCGGCCATGGCTGGTTCTGGTTCTGGTTCCAACGGCAAGTGGGAGGACTCCACGATCACCGACCAAGATATCTAGGACCTGAAGGATGCCGGCTATCTCCCTGCCAACATCTACCACCAGGCTCCGGAGAAGAACCAGGTGGTCCCCACTCCCAAGCCAGGCAAGAGGGCGATGTTTATCCCTCACATCATTTGGGGACTGAGCTTCCCACTTCACCCCTCAGTCAGGGGCCTCATGTTCTTCTATGGACTCGACTTCCACGACCTCCTGCCAAACTCCGTCATGCACATATCGACCTTCATCATCGTCTGCGAGGCCTTCTTGCGGATCGAACTACACTTCTGACTGTGGCTCAAGGTATTTAATATCAAGCCGAACTGCATCACAGGCGAACATGCAGATCGCGGTGGGGTGGTCATCAGCAAGCTCCCTCGCGTCGGATGGCCATCCGGCACCTTCATCGACACCATCAAAATTTAGCAAAAAGAGTGGTTTAATATCACCGAGCCAAGGGAGGAAGATTGGGCTGCCCCTGCCGAATTCAGATCCGGTCCCCCACCTGATTGAACTCATGGCTTCAAAATGGCCTCAACTGGGGGTCAGATGCTGAGGTGGATAATCTGTAGAGGCGCATTGCCTCAATGATCAAAGGCGATATCGAGCTAGCCAACGTAGTTCAGATCATGCTTCAGCGGTGCATCCTCCCCTGTTAGCGCTAGGCCTCTCCCATGTGGGCTTATCGCCTTGACGATGAGCCTTCCATTCATCGGCTCTTCCGCACCACTCCGGAGAAGCTATGGAAGGCGCTATTCAAGGACCAGGAGAACTGGCCAGCTGAGGAGGAGGATCGTGTCCTTCATGTCGATAACCCTCCTTCCCAGGTATAACATAGTTTTAATAGATCGGCTTTATTTTCCGAAAGAAAATCTAAGCAGCTTTCGAACACTGCTACCTCTTGAGCTTGAGTTGGTTTCCCCTTGAAGAGGAAAGGGTGATGCAACGAAGTAGATCGGTATTTCCCTCGGTTGTTGAGAACCAAGGTATCAATCCAGTTGGAGGAACAAGCAAGTCACCAATGGTTGCACCTACACAAACAATCAAACTCTTGCACCCAACGCTATAAAGGGGTTGTCAATCCCCTCACATTTATTTGCAAGGATTAGATCTGAAAGAGATAGATGTAAACGAGTGCGGAAAGTAAAAGATAAATAAATTGCAACAAGGTATAGATCTGAAAATAGACCCGGGGGGCATAGGTTTCACTAGAGGCTTCTCTCTCGAAGGCAAATATCATGGTGGGTAGACAAAATACTGTCAAGCAATTGATAGAAAATCGAATAATCATGTAGTTATCCAAGGCAATGGTCATGCATATAGGCATCACGTTCGTGACAAGTAGACCGAAATGATTCTACATCTACTACTATTACTCCACACATCGACCGACTCCTGCCTACATCTAGATTATTAAGATCGTGAAGAACAGAGTAACACATTAAGAAAGATGACATGATGTAGAGGATAAACTCAAGCAATATGATGAAAACCCCATCTTGTTACCCTTGACAGAACAATACAATGCGTTCCTCGCTACCCCTACTATGTCACTTGGTGAGGACACCACAAGATTGAACCCAAAACCAAGCACTTCTCTCATTGCAAGAATTACCAATCTAGCTGGCCAAACCAAACCAATAACTCGAAGAGACTTGAAAGGATATGAAATCATGCAAATAAGAATTCAGAGGAGATTCAAATAAGATTCATGGATAATCTGAACATAAACTCACAATTCATCGGATCTTGACAAACACACCACAAAAGAGGATTACATCGGATAGATCTCCATGAATATCATGAAGAACATGGTATTGAAGATCAAAGAGAGAGAAGAAGCCATCTAGATACCAGCTATGGACCCGTAGGTCTGTGGTGGACTACTCATGCATCATCAGAGGGGCAATGGAGTTGATGTAGATGCCCTCCATGATCGAAACCCCCTCTGGCAGATTACCAGAAAAGGCTCCAAGATTGGATCTCTCGGGAACAGAGGCTTCCAGTGGCGGAAAGTATTTTCGTAGCTCTCTTTGATGTTGGGGGAATATTTGGGTATTTATAGGCCAGAGCATAGGGTTAGGAGACCTGCTAGGGAGCAACAAACCTGCTAGGTTCGGCTAGGGGGCCCACGGCTAGCAGACTTATGGTGCCCTGGCACCTCCCCTGACATGCACTCCAAGCTTGATCGACTTGTTTCCTTCTAGAAAAATTGCTTCCAAAGGTTTTATTCCCTTTGGACTCCGTTTAATATCCCATATCTGCAAAACTCAAAAACAAGGAAAAAACAGAAACTGACACTTGGGTCTAGATTAATAGGTTAGTCCCAAAAATAATATAAAATAGCATATTAATGCATATAAAACATCCAAAATAGATAATATAATAGCATGCCATCATCAAAAATTATAGATATGTTGGAGACATATCAGCATCCCCAAGCTTAATTCCTGCTCATCCTTGAGTAGGTAAATGATAAAAACAGAATTTTTGATGTGGAGTGCTACCTAACTTATTTATCCATGTAATATTGTTTATTGTGGCATCAATATTCAGATCCGTAAGACTCAAAACAAAAGCTTAATATTGATATAGAAATAATAACATTTCAAGCATACTAGCAAAGCAATTGTATCTCTTCAAAATATAATGGCAAAAGAAAGTTATCCCTACAATATCATATGGTCTGGCTATGCTCCATCTTCCCCACACAAAGTATTTATATCACGCACAACCCCGATGAAAAGTCAAGCAATTGTTTTCACACCTTTATTTTCTCAAACTTTTTCAACGCTCATGCAATACATGAGCGCGAGCCATGTATATAGCACTATAGGTGGAATAGAATGTGGTGGAGGTTGTCAAGGAATGGGAGAAGATAGTCTCACATCAACCAGGCGTATCAACGGGCTATGGAGATGCCCATCAATATATATCAATGTGAGTGAGTAGGGATTGGCATGCAACGAATGCACTAGAGCTATAAGTGTAGGAAAGCTCAAAAGGAAACTAAGTGGACATGCATCATGAAGAAAAATTCCACTAGCTATATGAAAGTGACAAAATAGGAGACTCTCTATCATGAATATCATGGTGCTACTTTGAAGCACAAGTGTGGAAAAAAAGTAGTAGCAATGTCCCTTCTCTATTTTCTCTCATTTTTTTTCTCTTTTTTATGTGGGCATCTAAGGCCTCTTTTATTCATTTTTTTTATTTGGGCTTCGCTGGCCTCTTTTTTTTCATTAAGTACGGAATCTCATCCCCACTTGTGAGGGAATCATAGCTTCCATCATTCTTTCCTCACATGGGACATGCTCTATTAATGATGATCATCACACTTTTATTTACTTACAACTCAAAAGAAAATTACAACTCGATACCTATGACAAAATATGACTCTATATGCAATATGGAAGTGATGGTGCATGTCATAAAAGGAAATGGTGGAAGTTGTATGGCAATATATCTTGGAATGGCTATGGAAATGACATAATAGGTAGGTATGGTGGCTTTTTGAGGAACGATATATGGTGTCTATTTTGAGGAAGGTGTATGGTGGCTGTTTTGAGGAAGTTATATGGTATACCGGCGAAAGTTGTGCGGTAATATAGAGGCTAGCAAAAGTGGAAGGGTGAGAGTGCGTAAAATCCATGGACTCAACATTAGTCATAAAGAACTCACATACTTATTGCAAAAGTGTATTAGTCATTGAAGCAAAGCATTAAATGCATGCTCCTAGGGGGAGGTTGGTATGTTTTAACCATCGCGCGCCCCCGACCCTCACACAAAGGCTGACAATCTATAAACAAGTCATGCTCCGACTTCCTTACATAACGGTTCACATTATGTGCATGCTACGGGAATCACAAAAATTTACACAAGTATTTTTACCAAATCACAATTTACTTCCTAACATGTCTCTTAACATTACCATCTCTATATCTCAAAAGTTTATGCAAGGAATCAAACTTCTCATACATACTCAATGCACTTAATATGGAAGTTTTTATTATATCCCTTTTGGATGCCTATCATATTAGGACTAAATTCATAACCTAGCCTAATTACCATGCTGTTTTAGAAACTCTCAAATTAATATAAGTGAGGTACGATAGTTCAAGTATTTCTATAAAATTCAAACACCACCGTGCTCTAAAAGATATAAGTGAAACACGCAGAGCAAATTTGCCCAACTCAAAAGATATAAGTGAAGCACATAGAGTATTCTAATAAATTCACGGTTCAGCGTGTCTCTCTCAAAATATGTGTTCATCAAGGATGATTGTGGGAAACTAAAAAGCAAAGACTCATATCATACAAGACGCTCCAAGCAAAATACATATCATGTGGTGAATAAAAATATAGCCTCAAGTAAATTTACCGATGGATTGAAGACGAAAGAGGGGATGCCTTCTGTGGCATCCCCAAGCTTAGGCTCTTTGGCATCCTTGAATATGACTTGGGGTTCCTTGGGCATCCCCAAGCTTAGGATCTTGCCACTCCTTATTCCATAGTCCATCAAATTTTTACCCAAAACTTGAAAACTTCACAACACTATAGAAAATTCCTGGACTGAGCACAAAAGTTTCTGTTTTTCAGCAAGGTCAAATCAACCACTACCATAGATCACCCCAAAGGTTTTACTTGGATCAAACACTAATTAAAACACAAAAACACAATTACTACAGAATTAATAATGTGGGAAACACTCAAAAACATAAGCAAAAACAGAACACAAAAATAAAATTGGGTTGCCTCCCAACAAGCGCTATTGTTTAACGCCCCTAGCTAGGCAAAACACAATAGATCTAGTTGTCATCTTTGGTATGCAATACAAAAGTATCTCTCATAATAGATTCATAAGGCAATCTTATCTTATTTCTAGGAAAGTGTTCCATGCCTTTCCTTAATGGAAATTGGAATCTAATGTTTCCTTCTTTCATGTCAATAATTGCACTAATAGTTCTAAGGAAAGGTCTACGAAGAACAATAGGACATGTAGGATAGCAATCTATATCAAGAACAATAAAATCTACATGCACATAATTCCTATTTTCAAAAACAAAAACATCATTAATCCTTCCCATAGGTTTCTTAATAGTGGAATCTGCAAGATGCAAATTTAGAGAGCAGTCATGAAGATCATGGTAACCTAGCACATCACATAAACTTTTTCGAATCATGGAAAGACTAGCACCCAAATCACACAAAGCATGGCATTCATGGTCTTTGATTTTAATCTTAATATTAGGTTCCCACTCATCATGAAGCTTTATAGGAATAGAAACTTCTAGCTCAAGTTTTTCTTTAAAAGATTTCATCATAGCATCAATTATATGTTTAGTAAAAGCCTTATTTTGACTATAAGCATGAGGAGAATTAAACATGGATTGAAGCAAGGAAATATTATCAATCACAGAGCAGCTATCATAATTAAAGTCCTTGAAATCCAAAAAAGTGGGTTCATTGCTATTTAAAGTTTTGACCTCTTCAATCCCACTTTTATCAATCTGAGCATTAAGATCTATAGATTTTAAATCATTGGGACGCCTTCTAACTAAAGTTGACTTATCTCCAGTACCATAATTATCTAGATTTATATTGGAAAACAAATATTCAATAGGACTCTCATCAATCACTTTAAGATCTTCGTCATTATTATCGCAAGAAAACACTTTTCCAAGCCATTCACGCTTAACATGAATTCTAGAGGTTCTTTCCTTGCTTTTGTCAATATAAATTATCATAGCTTTTAAAGACTCATTAATATCATGCTTGGGTGTAGTACATCTAACTTTCAAAGAATTAATCTCAAGAGAATTCTATCAACGTTCCAAGCCAAATCATCAATCTTTAGCACTTTTTCTTCAATAGAAGCATTAAAAGCTTTTTTGCGAACCAATTAAATATTTAGCAATATTCTCAAGATTAGAGGGCATCTTATTACAATTTACATAAGAATTTTTGTAGGAATTACCATAATTATTAGAGGAATTACTAGGAAACGGCCTAGGGTTGAAATTGCCTTTATACGCATTGTTACCAAAATTGTTCCTACCAACAAAATTCACATCCATAGATTCATTATTATTTACAATCAAAGAAGACAAGGGAATATCATTAGGATCAATAGGAGCACTCTTACTAGAAAACAATTTCATCAATTCATCCCTCTTTTCACTCAAAGTATTTATTTCTGCAATAGCAAGCACCTTTTTACTAGTAGGGGATCTTTCAGTATGCCATTGAGAGTAGTTTGTCATGATATTATCTAGGAGCTAAGTAGCTTCTCCTAACGTGATTTCCATAAAAGTACCACCCGCGGCAGAATCTAAAAGATTTTTATAAGCAAAATTCAATCCCGCATAGAAAATTTGTATAATCATCCATAAACTCAAACCATGTGTGGGACAATTCCTAATCATTAATTTCATCCTCTCCCAAGATTGTGTAACATGCTCATGGTCAAGTTGCTTAAAATTCATTATATCGTTCCTAAGGGAGATGATCTTAGCGGGCGGAAAGTACTTGGAAATAAAAGCATCTTTACACTTATTCTATGTATCAATACTATTTTTAGGCAAAGATGAAAATCAAGTTTTAGCACGATCTCGTAGCGAGAACGGAAATAGCTTCAATTTAATAATATCATTATCCGCATCTTTCTTCTTTTCAATATCACACAACTCAATGAAAGTATTTAGATGGGATGCGGCATCTTCAGTAGGAAGGCCAGGAAATCTTCTAATATATGATGGAAAATAGACCCGGGGTCCATAGGTTTCACTAGAGGCTTCTCTCTTGAAGGCAAATATCATGGTGGGTAAAAAAATTACAGTCAAGCAATTGATAGAAAACCGAATAATCATGTAGTTATCCAAGCGAATGATCATGCATATATGCATCACGTCCGTGACAAGTGGTCCAAAAAATTCTGCATCTACTACTATTACTCCACACATCGACCGACTCCTGCCTGCATCTAGAGTATTAAGTTCATGAAGAACAAAGTAACACATTAAGAAAGATGACATGATGTAGAGGATAAACTCAAGCAATATGATGAAAACCCCATCTTGTTACCCTTGATCGCAACAATACGATACGTGCCTCACTACCCCCACTATGTCATTGGGTGAGGACACCGCAAGATTGAACCCAAAACCAAATAGTTCTCTCATTGCAAGATTACCAATCTAGCTGGCCAAACCAAACGAATAACTCGAAGAGACTTGCAAGTATATGAAATCATGCAAATAAGAATTCAGAGGAGATTCAAATAAGATTCATGGATAATCTGAACATAAACTCACAATTCATCTGATCTTGACAAACACACCACAAAAGAGGATTACATCGGATAGATCTCCATGAAGATCATGAAGAACATGGTATTGAAGATCAAAGAGAGAGAAGAAGCCATCTAGCTACTAGCTATTGACCCGTAGGTCTATGGTGGACTACTCACGCATCAGCGGAGGGGCAATGGAATTGATGTAGATGCCCTCCATGATCGAAACCCCCTCTGGCAGATTACCGGAAAAGTCTCCAATATTGGATCTCTCAGGAACAGAGGCTTCCGGTGGCGGAAAAGTATTTTCGTGGCTCTCTTCGATGTTGGGGGAATATTTGGGTATTTATAGGCTAGAGCATAGGGTTAGGAGACCTGCCAGGGAGCGACAAGCCTGCTAGGCGCGGCCAGGGGGCACGTGGCTAGCAGGCTTGTGGCGCCCTGGCACCTCCCCTGATGTGCACTCCAAGCTTGATCGAATTGTTTCCTTCTAGAAAAATTCCTTCCGAAGATTTTATTCCGTTTGGACTCCGTTTAATATCCCATATGTGCAAAACTCAAAAACAAGGAAAAAATAGAAACTAACACTTGGCTCTAGATTAATATGTTAGTCCCAAAAATAATATAAAATAGCATATTAATGCATATAAAACATCCAAAACAGATAATATAATACCATTCCATCATCAAAAATTATAGATACGTCGGAGACGTATCAAACACCTCTACAGAAATGGTTGAACAAAGCCACGGGCATCAACTGCCCGGCACCACAGCCCGGAGACCCCAGGCCCAAGCTTTTGTCGGAGATGCTCGTCGTGGCGCCTTACAAGGCGTCGGAAAAGAAGGAGAAGAAGAAGAAGACAGGCCAAGGAGGCCTCTGTATCAAGAACCAGCCGGACGCTGCATCCAAGGAAACCCATGCTCCCTCTAATCAAGAAGAGGAGCATTTGGACGATGGGGAATGTGATTCCCCCTCACGAAGAAGAGGGCGGCGTCACCGGACGTCGTAGAGGAAGTACCTCCCCCTGCCCCGAAGAAGGCGTATCAACTGCGGTTGATTCTGCCCGACGACTCTTCGGACTCGGATACCGAGTCTGAAGACTTTGAGAAGGTTCCTCAAAGGAGCCTAAGGGTCAAGCCCCCAGCTCGAAGGTAAGGATCCGAAGACTCCCTAGCTATTTATGTCAAGTTTCAGATGTTACTAACACGTGAGCGCCTATTGATCTGCAGCCCACCATGCGTTCTCCCCACCGACCAAGTTTCGGACGGGGAGACCCCACCCGCTGAGCTAGCGGAGAGCTAGACCGTGTTGCATCCCACCCCCTCTAGGCGCCGCGAAGGACGTCGCGGAGGTGTCAACCCACCAGGCCCCTATGGAGTTGGGCACCAGCGGCAGGGGCGACAATGTCATGGTCGAGGTTAACACCTCGGCCGCCGAAGACTGAGGGGAGGAGCTTCTCCAGGATACTGACGAGGCCGGCGAAGGGATGTCCAGTCCCCTCCAAGGGCATATCCAGAGCGTGCCACGCCTCTGGAGCCACCGGTTCAATGCCCGGTTGGAGATCGGGCTAACCGATCACCACCGGCACCACCGACCAATGGGTGGCCGATCATGGGGAGGCTCTATCAGGCGCCTCCATCTCCGAGGATCACCGCACCCTTATGGGTGCGGTTTTTCAGAGCATTCAGTCCGTTGATAACGGACTAAAGGAGGCCTTCAACTGTCCTAACAGGCTTCCAGGTGAGCCACATAATGTTCTGTTTCTAGAATATTGATTACATTTGTGCCTTATTATATATATAGCAGCCCCCGAGCCCTAGGTGAGTTTGGAAAAACTCACCCGGGGATCAATCATAAACGTTGTCCGGACAATGTACAATAGTATATTTATTCGGAATGTTCTAACAGCCCTTAAGAGGACCGAACATAGGGTCATGTTTATGACAGTTCGGAGGTTTAAACCCATGTAATCTGATAGGGTTTTATTATTTGTAGGCTTCGTCATCGGCGGCGGCAGCTAATGCCACCGAGCTAGACGAGCTAAATCGGAAGCTCGAGATCTCCAAGGACGAGCTTGATGCTCTGAACAAGAGATTCGATGAGGCGCAAGGTAAGCCAGATTGTAATGTCCAAATTTTTCATCACTAGTGATTCGTACTATCGACGCGGTATGGTTACATCTTTGATACTTACACAGCCTCGGTGAAGGAAATTGAGAAGCTCAAAGCCAAGCTTCATAAGGCTAAGCAAGAGTCCGCAATCGAGAAGACGGTGGACGAGCAAGCGGCCGCCGCACTTTCCGCTCTAAAAGACATGAGCGCCAAGCATGAGGCTCGAGGGAAGGAAATCTAGCAGGAGCTCAAGGACGCCGACCAATAGTGCGAGGACCTTGAGGCAAAAGGCAAGGCGCAGGTCGCCAAACTATCCACCCTGAAATCTGATCTCCAAAAGGAGCGGGTGGATAGGCGGTTCTTTGAAGAGCAAGTCCGCCAAATTAAGGATATCACGGATGGTAAGCCGTATTTACTGCAGTGTGTCTTCGGTGATAGCAGGTTCACATTCCTCACCCAAGTGTGGCGTTCCTCAGGCGCCTGCTCGGACCTCCAGAAGAGCATAGCGGACGCGAATTGGTGCTATGCTTCGTGGGGAGAAGGAGATGAAGCTCGGCTATTCTCGGTGCAATTTGAAGCCCCTAAGCGCTTTCCTCTCTTTATCGAGCAACTTAAGCAGCTGCTGGAGCTACACCGGATGGCGGAGCCATCCATGAAGGATCTCTGTATCCGTCTATGGCCCAATGAGCCATTTCCGAGCAGCTACTTCGGCCTGGTGCAGAAGCTGAGTGACGCCTCGCCCCGGATAGACGCGCTCGAGGGCCAAGGTGCACTGTCCGGGGCTTGATCCGATGAAGATAGACACCGCTCCTCCGCCCTCTGGAAAGGAGCATAGGTGCCCTGAGCGATTCTTCTCCATAGTTATGGAGGCTGCTCGGGCAATAGAGGCTCAGTGTTCGAAAGAAAACATTTATGAGTAAATATGTTGTAATATGTCCAAAGACCTTTTAATGCTTGTATGTTTGTTATGCATGGTTTATCATGTCTTTTATGTTTTGCATTCATTTATAACTCCTGTGTGGCCATTGAAACTAAAAGTTGCGAGTCATCGGCTTCAGCCCCCATGTAGATTCTACACGAGGTGTCTCTTCCTATGCACTATGACCCTTAGCCGAGCTATCGGTACCCGAAGGCGGTAGTGTGAGGCGGACAAGGCAATCAGACCATAGTGCTTTATTACTTTCACTTAGCCGTAGGAGCACGAAAAGGAAAGCGAGGGGCTAATGACTAGCCCCTAGTGGTTTGTGATGTTCATATAAACCACGGCTAAAGCCGATATCACATGGTTTGGACGAATACCAAACCCAACATATGACATGGAATAACAACTAATTAATGAGGTTTTTATTATGACACTTAAGCTCGGATTCACATACCGGTTCTCGCATACTATGATAGTCAGTTTTCAACTTTCTCCCCTGAGGTGCTTGACCAGGCTAGCTGGAAACACAATCGCAGTGGTTCTCCCTTTGCCCTTTTAGCCAAACGAGCGAAACGTGAAGGGGCAAGCACAGGAACCGGGCAACCCAACTATTGACCCAAGACATAGTTCGGAACTAATGCATATAAAGCAAATTCCAAGATGCCAAACACATAATCAATTGTGCATAGGGTGATTTTTTTGTAACTCGAGCCCCTGGTCTATTAGCCGGTTGCATCGTAACGTGTATCGGAAAGTTGCGCAAGAAGAGGGAGGAAATAGAGTATGTGCCAAAGAAGGACAACGAAACGACCATGTATATGGTTTTCTATTTTGCTCAACCACTATTTATTATTCAAACCGCCAAAGCGACTATTTACAGTTATTCAAAAATGAAAATTTTACAGGAGGGGTTGTACCAGGGTTCTTCGATGGGTGACCTGACATCCTCGATGTGCCCTGGCGCTTGTCCGCTCCTATGCCTCCTAGGGAGTTGTATACCTCTATGGGTGTTGTTGTTCGGCGAGCGGACCTTCTAAACAAAATCTTGAGAAGTCATTGAAGTGTGGATGAGCTTTACGCTCTTAGCAGGCCTTTGATGGTACCTACAGTGTGTCCGAAGACATTTGATGGTAGTACTTGCATCAAACCTAGCAACACCTCCTTTAAAGGAGTGATTCCAGGCGTCGAAGCCCGATGCATAGGCCCTTGACGGATCTATACCCATCTTTTTCACCATGTCTGCATAATTCAGATTAAGGCTACTTCCTCCGTCCATTAGGACTTTAGTGAGGTGATACCCGTCTATGATGGGGTCTAGGACGAGGGCAGCCGAGCTCCCAAGATGGATATTGGTCGGGTGGTCGCGCCGATCGAAGGTGATCGGGTATGCCGACCAAGGGTTGTACTTTGGGGCTACCGGCTCTATGACGTAGACCTCTTGAAGGGCACGCTTCCTCTCCTTTTTGGGTATATGAGTAGCGTATATCATATTTACGGTTTTTACTTCTAGAGGTAACTTATTTTGTCATCCGTCGATCGGGCCGCGAGGCTCATCCTCGTCCTCACTGTGTGGGCCCTTGCCTTGGTCCTCGGTTGCGAGTTTGTCGGCCTGTTTGAATACGCAACAGTTATGGTTGGCGTGATTTGCGGGCTTCTCTTGAGTGCCATGGATCTGGCAAGGCCTCTCCATGATTTTGTCTAGCGGGGTGGGTCCGTCGTGATTGCCTTTAGGAGGCTTCTTCCGCTGCCTTGGTTAGGAGTTGCGGAAGCCAGCGTTAATGGTCGTGTCATCAGCATCACTATTACTGTGTCGGCGCTTATTCTTGTTGCGCTTTGGTTTCTCGTTTCCGTCCCGAACTTTGGAGTTTCTGGGGTCCTCGAGGTTGTGGCTCCGTCTTTCTAGCCAGTTATCCTCCCCCGCGGAAAAGCAGGTCATGAGTGATGTAAGGGCCTGCATTGTCCTAGGTTTATCCTGGCCGAGTTGGCGAGCCAGCCATTCATCCCGAATATTGTGCTTGAAGGAGGCTATTGCCTCAGTGTCCGGGCAGTCAACGATCTAGTTTTTCTTGGTCAAGAACTGATTCCAAAATTGCCTTGCACACTCTCCTGGCTTCTGGACGACGTTGCTTAGGTGGGAGGAGTCCAGCGGCCGAACATAGGTGCCCTGGAAGTTAGATCAGAATGCATCCTCTAGATCCTCCCAGCACCTGATGGATTTTTTGGGTAGGTTGTTTAACCAGTGCCTAGCTGGCCCCTTAAGCTTTAGGGGTAGATACTTCATGGCATGGAGATCATCTCCTCCCGCCATGTGGATGTGGAGGAGGAAATCCTCAATCCATACGGTTGGTTCATTTGTCCCATCATATTGCTCTATGTTCATGGGTTTAAACCCCTCCAGAACTGGTGCTGCATCACTTTGTCCATGAAGCACAACGGGTGGGCAACGCCTCTGACCCGAGCTATGTCACACCGGTAGTCGGACTTTGCTCTAGCTCGGTTTCGTTCTCGGCCTCGATTGTTGCGGTCGAGCCAAGGCCGGTACCTGTCCCGTCGATCAGGTGAGTACCCTTTGGATCCGTATATGGATCTTGTGCGACCTGCCCTATGGTCCAGGTCATGCCACAGGTAGAATCTGTCATCGAGTACTATTGTCTCTTTTCCCCGTCTTCGAGGTATCGTTGGCCTATAACCGGTGTCGTCAGCCATCGTGTCTTGTCCTCGAGGGGGTGGTCTGGCTTGTCGTATGGGGTATGTATGGGAGACGGCATGTCAGTGAGCTCGTCGTTGAATTGTGGTAGCAGCCTTCTGCGTGGATAGCTTTTAGGTTGGTCCAAAAGACCGGTACCATATCCTTCCTCAGATGACAGGACTTTCGTCCATCGATCATTGAGGTTGTCTTGTTCGGCTTTAAGTTGTCGTTCTTTTGCTTTCAGGCTGCGGGTCGTGACTATAAGTTGTTGCCTGAATAGTTCCTAATCTTCAAGGTTATCGGGGATGGAGAAGTCATCGGCTTCCGGCATGTCTTCCTCCTCAACAAGGGAGGGGGTAATTGCCATCCTCAGAACCATTTAGGTCATCGGGGTTGAGCTGATCGTCCGGTCTCTCCTGACCCGCTAACGGGTGTTCGGAGATATCGGGATCGCCGAGGTCTTATGAGGTATCTACGTCCTTGGTGCCGACGATACCTTTTCTACCCTTTTCCCTTTTGACCGTTTATGCAGCTTCCAGCGCCTTGACGGTGCTTCACCCGATTTGTCGCCATCATTTCTAGGTGTGTGCTTGCCGTTAGCGGCTGGAGTGTCCACCATGTAGACGTCGTACGTGGAGGTGGCAGCCCATGGCCCGGTGTTACGGGGGCGGGTGTGTGATCTTCCTCATCCATGTATTCTGCCTCCTCAGGGGCATAGTCTAACATGTCAGTTAAATCCTCGACGGGGTGTTCTACCAAGAGAGCCTTGACCTCTCCAAGGTGGCTATCATAGCCAATTACCCCGGATCATTCCCTTCCCCTACTACGGGCAAGAAGAAGAAAATTTCATCCTGCAAAAGGCAAGTATCCTCCAATGACCCATACGCGCCGGCTCCTGCTCCCAAGTGTCGTCGGTCCATGGGACATACATCGACTACGGCGACAATGCCTGTACTGGAAAGCAATAGGGATCCGTCAAATGAGCCGGTCATGGGGACAGGGCCGACCACTCGCTCAGCTCAAAGGTACTTTGTTCGGCTGCTTAATTCATCATTACAATCGATAGGACCTCACAAGAGATGTCATGTTGAAATACTTAGGAAACGAGTTCAGCCATCTCATGCCGAGGACGTTGCCAGGGTGTCCGGCAATACTCACGACTCCAGATCTTCGGCTCATGCTGAACCCGCCACGGAGGTCTAATAAATCTCCAACGTATCTAGAATTTTTTATGATGTCATGCTATTATATTATCTGTTTTGGATGTTTTATATGCATTAATGTGCAATTTATATTATTTTTGGGACTAACCTATTAATCTAGAGCCTATTGCCAGCTTCTCTTTTTTTTCCTTGTTTTTGATTTTTGTAGATATGGAATATTAAACGGAGTCCAAACAGAATAAAATCTTCGGAATGGTTTTTTCTGGAAGGATAGAGATCCATGAGACTTGGAGTGCAGGCTAGGGGATCTACCAAGAGATCACAAGCCTGGTAGGCGTGTCCACACCCCCCCTGGCCGTGCCTGGCAGGCTTGCCGTCTCCTGGTAGGTCTCCTAACCCTATTCTTCATCCTAAAAATACCCAAATATTCCCCTAACACCAGAGGGAGCCACGAAAATACTTTTCCGCCCATAGAAACCACTATTCCCGAGAGATCCAATCTTGGAGCATTTTCCGGTAATCTACCGGAGGGGGTTTCGATCATGGAGGGCATCTACATCAACTCCATTGCCCCTTCAATGATGTGTGAGTAGTCCACCGTAGACCTATGGGTCCATAGCTAGTACCTAGATGGCTTCTTCTCTCTCTTTGATCTTCAATACCATGTTCTCCATGATCTTCATGGAGACCTATCCGATGTAATACTCTTTTGTGGTGTTTTTGTCAAGATCCGATGAATTGTGGGTTTATGTTCAGATTATCCATGAATCTTATTTGAATCTTCTATGAATTCTTATATGCATGATTTCATATCCTTGCAAGTCTCTTAGAGTTATTGGTTTGGTTTGGCCAACTAGATTGGTAATTCTTGCAATGGGAGAAGTGCTTGGTTTCGGGTTCAATCTTGCGGTGTCCTCACACAGTGACATGGTAGGGGTAGTAAGGCACGTATTGTATTGTTGCCATCAAGGGTAGCAAGATGGGGTTTTCATCATATTGCTCTAGTGTATCCCTCTACATCATGTCATCTTACTTAATGTGTTACTCTGTTCTTCATGAACTTAATACTCTAGATGCAGGCAGGAGTCGGTTGATGTGTTGAGTAATAGCAGTAGATGAAGAATCGTTTCGGTCTACTTGACACGGACGTGATGCCTATATGCATGATCATTGCCTTGGATATCTACATGATTATTCGCTTTTCTATCAATTGCTTGACAGTAATTTGTTTACCCACCATGATATTTTCCTTCAAGAGAGAAGCCTCTAGTGAAATCTATGGCCCTCGGGTCTACTTTCCATAATATATTTTCAGATCTATAAACCAAAAATACCAAAAAATACCTTGCTGCAATTTACTTATCTTTTACTTTCCATTTTCGTTTACATCTATCTCTATCAAATCTAATCCTTGCAAATAACCGTGAAGGGATTGACAACCCCTTTATAGCGTTGGGTGCAAGAGTTTGATTGTTTGTGTAGGTGCATTCATTGGTGACTTGCTTGTTCCTCCTACTAGATTGATACCTTGGTTCTCATAAATTGAGGGAAATACTTATCTACTTAGCTACATCACCCTTTCCTCTTCAAGGGAAAACCAATGCAAGCTCAAGAGGTAGCAAGGTCCCTATGGTCAATCAGGCCCCTGAAGACTCCGGGGACGCGGTATCAGTTAGTAAATCCGAGGCAAAGAGCGCGATGGGTCACCGGCAGTGACGAGAAGACCTGCGCCACCCAGCATTCTCCGAACAAGAGTTCGATGCCCTACGGTCGGCTGACACATACATCGGAGATGCCCGAGCTGGGTTCGGGGAGGCCATGAAACTGATATCATCCAGTCTGCAGGTGAGTGACCGGTTATAAGAATCCGAACACACCTGTAAACCCAGTATCCCCCAAGACTTGAATTGGTCGGAATGACTGAATTTAAGGGTCCGCGTAATGCTTTACTGATGATGCAGGCCTCCAAGCAGCAGAACGAGCAACTATCCAAGGAATTGGAGGTGAGCCAAACACATGTGGAGACCGTGAAGGCCGAACTTGAGCAAGTGAAGAATTTTACACGAGAGGCGCATGGTGAGTATATCTGTTCTGCTAATCTAAGTATATAATCCCCTGCTGACGAAGGGTACTTTGTAGCAGCTGAATCAATAGGCCAATTGTAAAAGGATTTAGATGCAACGTGAGAATCTTAGAGGTACATTGAGTCCTAGCATGAGGCTGACTGTCATTCATTGCAACAAAACCTTAAGGAGAAGAACCGCCTCTAGGCCGAACACAAATAGCTGGCCAAAGAAATTGAGCACTTAAAGACTCAATTGGCCCAGGCCCAAGAAGAGAACCAAAACTTACAGAGGGTCGTGTTCGGTAAGTGTGATTCTAATATCGGATGGTACTTCATATATATGAAGTATAATGGACATGCCTTGAATCATGTATAGGTCTCCTATCCGTGCGGCCCGAAGAAGCTATTGGATCCTACCGGGGAAGCCTTCTGAAGGAACTATCTGCCCTCCACGAGCGGGCTCGGAAGGCCATGAAGAGCATGATAAAAGCGCTATGGCCTGCCGAGCATCCTCCGGAGGAGATGACCGAACTGGTTGATCGATTCAAGGGAGCTCGAATTCGGTTCAAGCTATGGAAGACATTGTCCTGCCGAGAGGGAGCACGAGAGGCGTGGGCGATGATCAAGACCCGTTATACCGGCCTTAACCCCGAGCATATGGCTCGGGTTGGGGCGATAGGGTCGGATGGGCAAGAAGTGTCGCTTCATTTGGTGTACGACTAAGTGATGCCCGTCGCCCGTCTCTCGCAAGGAGATTGCTCCCTGGACGCCTTAATAGACAATCTCGACCAGCAGCCAGATGTATGATTATATGTAACTATGTACTGATAATCAAGAAATTGCTCCGTCTTTGTTGTAAACTTTGTCTTAACCGGCCATCGGCTTCGACCTCCCGTGTTAAGAGCTTGGGAGTGTTCCTTATAAAATATCACTCGAGAAGAGCGAATTATGTTCGGGGAACCAGGCAATCCGGCCATTTGGTGTGAACGGACCAAAAGCACACGGGGAGATATGTTATATTACTGCTTAGCGTAAGAAACATCTTCCGAAGAAAATAGTACCTCTATCGATACCTTTCTTCAGGGTGCTACGTAAATCATAGATAATAAGGTCGTATACTGCTAGTACGCGACTAATTGTTCTTTTTTGGAAAAAAGAAGCCTGAGGAATAGCGATGATAACCATAATTTTTGTTGTTTACGTCGTAGCCAACCAATTTTCTGCTGAAGATAGCTAGTTTTTGGCTTCACCCGTCTAAGGTACGTATCCGGATAAGCCGGTCGTAACAATTGCACGGGTGCTCCCTTTATTCTCTAACCGAACAATCGGGACATAGAGAGTAAACACAGGAGCGAGGCAACCCAGCTTCGCAAAAGTCTTAGTTCAAATTGATGCATAGAATGGCTTAAAAATCGACAAGGGAAACATGCATACACAATAAATGTGCATAGATGCTTAGAGTATAAAAGCATTGGCTTCGGGAAGAAGCCCCCAGGTTCTGTGCTCGGGTTTAACAGTTAAGGATGTATGCCAAAAATCTTAATACAAGATCAGTTGAACCGGGCATAGACTTGGGAAGAAAAGGAAAAAATTCAAACCTGCCAAAAATCAAGGTCGGAGGGAAAGGAAAAAATAAAGGAAAGGGAAAGAAAAAGGAGGTAAAGGGTAAATAGTATGACAACACCGTTTTATCCATAGAAGCATCGAAGACGAGCTGCGTTCCATGGGTTTGGTTCAAGGCGGTTATCCGACGGGTTTCGAAGATGGTAAGCCCCTCCCGCGAGTACTTCGTCGATTATGAAGGGACCTCCCATTTGGGGTTGAGTTTATATTTTTGCTTCTACGGGAGCCGTAAGCCGAGTTCCCCCACATTATACGTTGTTGCCCTGACCTCCCTACTCTAGTAACGTTGGGCCTGCTGTTGATAAAAGGTAGAGGAAGCCCGAGATATGTCGCGCTCTCCTTCTAAGGCATCCAGGTCGTCCTGCCGTTCTAACTCGACCTCCTTTTCCTCGTACATGGGCACCCTTAGTGCGTCATGAATAATGTCATAGGGGAGGACTGCTTCTACCTCATAGACCATGAAGAATGGTGTGTATCCCGTTGATCTGTTCGGGGTGGTGCGCCGGCCCCATAGAACGGAGTCTCCCCTACCCAATGACAGTCGGACTCATGAAGAGATTAGACCAAATGTGGTTTAATGCCACTCATGATGAGGCCGTTTGCTCGTTCGACTTGACCATTGATCTGCAGGTGATACGCCGATGCGTAATCGAGCTTGATGCCCATTTTTGCGCACCAGTCTTTGACCTGTTGGGCTGTGAAGTTGGATCCATTGTCCGTTATTATACTATGCAGGACGCCGTAACGGTGTACAATGTCGGATATAAAGTCGATTACTGGTCCGGACTTGGATGATTTGACAGGTTTTGCCTCTATACATTTGGTGAATTTGTCAACCATGACCAGTAGGTATTTATTCTTCTTAGTCCCCCCTTTAAGTGGTCCGACCATATCCAGCCCCCAGACCGCAAAGGGCCAGGTAATCAAAATAGTTCGAAGAGCTGTTGGGGGCATTTGACTTTTATTTGCAAAAAGTTGACACCCCACGCAGGGTTTGACAAGTGACTGGGCGTCCGCTCGAGCAGTGGGCCAGAAGAAACCAGTCCAGAAGGCCTTGCTAACTAAGGCTCTTGCTACGGTGTGATGGTTGCCCATCCCTGCGTGGACTTCGACTAAGAGTTGTCATCCTTCTTCCTCAGATATGCACCGTTGTAGTATTCCAGTGGTGCTTTTCTTGTATAACTCACCCTCATGGACTTTATAGGCTTTGGATTGCCGAATTATGCATCGCACCTCCGTCAGATCATCGGGGAGTTCTTTGCGAAGAAGGTAGGCGAGGAAGGGCTAGGTCCATGGCGCGATTACTGCCATGACCTCATGAGCCGAAGGCGTTTCCTCCATTACGGAGCCACCGATGATTTGGTCGTCTGGTTTGTTTGCAAGAGGAACAACCTCTTCCACACTCGTGAGACCGGCGCCCTTATTATCGTCCTACCAAACCACTGATGGCTTAAAGAGGCGTTCTAGGAAAGTGTTTTTTTGGGACAGGGTCGCGTTTGGCCCCCATGCGGGCCAGTATGTCGGCGACTTGGTTGTTGTCTCTAGTGACATGGTGGAGTTCTAGCCCCTCGAACCGTGCGGATATCTTGAGGACAACGTTTCTGTATGCCACCATCTTCGGGTTGTTGGCATAGAATTCGCCATTGATTTGGGAGATGGCCAGGTTGGAGTCTCCCAGCACCTCTAGTTGTTGTATGCCCATTGATGCTGCCATCCAAAGACCATGCAGGAGTGCTTCGTATTCGGCTACATTATTGGAATCGGCATACATGATGTGCAACATCTATTGAACATTGTCGCCCATGGGGGATGTGAGAATAACTCTAGCCCCCAGTCCGGCCAAAGTTTTGGATCCATCGAAGTACATCGTCCAATGGGAGTATGTATTATATTCCCTGGGGGAGCTCGGCCTTTGTCCATTCGGCGAGGAAATCTGCCAGCACCTGAGATTAATAGCTCGTCGTGGCTTGTAGGCAATTTCAAGGAAGGGGGTCAATGGCCCATTTGGCTATGCCACCAGTGGCGTCCCTATTGTTGATTATATCGTTCAGGGGTACTTCGGATGCCATCATAACCGAACACTCTTGAAAGCAGTGTCTTAGTTTCTGTGATGCCATAAATACTGTATAGGCTATCTTCTCGTAGTGCGGGTATACGGACTTGCACTGCGTTAGTACTTCTGACATGTAATAGACCGGCTTCTGAATCCGGAATTTGTGTCCCTCCTCATCTTGTTCGATGACGAGCACTACACTGACGACTTGGTTGGTGGTCGATATGTATAATAACATGGGTTCACCAGTGCCTGGTGCTGTGAGAATGGGATTACTTGCCAGCAGTGGTTTTAATTTCTTCTAACGCAGCCGCTGCTTCATCGTTCCATTCGAAATTGTTAGTCCGTTTCAGCAATCTGTAGAGCGGTAAAGCCTTTTCACCGAGGTGGGAGATAAAGCGGCTTAATGCCGCCACGTAACCAGACAACCTCTGGACGTGTTTTAGCTCTATGGGAACTGCAAGTTTTGATAGGGAGCGGATCTTAGCTGGATTAGCTTCTATTCCTCTATGGGAAATGATGAATCCGAGCAGTTTACTAGCGGGAACTCCGAATACACATTTCTCCGGATTGAGTCGTATATCGTACTCACGTAAGCCAGAAAAGGTTTGCCTTAGGTCGTCAATTAGCTAGCTGACGTGTTTGGTTTTGATTACCACATCATCCACGTATGCTTCTACTGTTTTACCGACTTGTTTTGCGAGACAAGTCTGGGTCATTCGCTGGTACGTAGCCCCAGCGTTTTTTAGCCCGAAAGGCATCGTGTTGAAAGAGAATTGCCCGTAAGGGGTGATGAATGCGGTTGCAGCTTGATCAGATTCCTTCATTTTAATCTAATGGTATCCAGAATAAGCGTCGAGGAAACACAACGAGTCGTGTCCGGCTGTGGCGTCAATAATCTGGTCTATATGTGGTAAGGGGAAAGGGTCCTTAGGGCAGGCCTTGTTGAGGTCTTTAAAATCGATGCACAGCCACCATGATTTGTCTTTCTTTGGTACCATCACCAGGTTTGACAACCATTCAGGGTGCTTAATCTCCTGAATGAATCCTGCCTCTAGCAGTTTGGCTAATTCTTCACCCATAGCTTGCCATTTGGGCTTGAAAAAGCGGCACAGAGTCTGTTTAACGGGCTTAAAGCCTGCGATGATGTTCAGACTATGTTCTGCTTGCCGTCATGGGATTCCATGCATATCATAAGGATGCCAGGCGAAGATGTCCCATTTTTCTCGTAAGAATGCTCGTCGTGCTTCGTCCACTATGGGGTCCAGCTGAGCTCCAATGGACGATGTCTTATTGGGGTCCGTCGGGTGTACCTGAAATTTAACAATTTCATGTGCAGGTTTAAAGGACGTGGGTTTGGGTCTTTTTCTAAGGATCACATCATCCTTGTCTACTGTTGACCGAAGTGACGTCAGTTCATCTGCAGCGAAAGTCTCATCTAGTGCCTCGAGGGCGAGCATTGTTGTTTTGTTTTTGGCTCGAAGGACTATATTCGGATCATTGGCGATTGTGATTACCCCGTTTGGTCTTGGCATCTTGAGCTTCATATACTCGTAATGTGGTATAGCTTGGAATTTTGTGAAGGCATCACGTCCTAGCAGGGCGTGGTAGCTGCTGGGGAAGGGCACGATATGGAAGAGAAGTTCTTCCGATCGATAGATTTCGGGCGTGCCAAACACTGCATCCAGGGCGATACATCCTGAACAACGCGCCTCTTTCCCAGGAATGATCCCCTGGAATGTCGTGTTGCTATGCTCGATGCGAGATCAGTTGAACTGAATTTTTCCCAGGGTATCTTCGTAGATAAGGTTTAAACCACTGCCGTCATCCATTAGCACTTTGTGCAACCTGAAGCCATCGACGATGGGGTTTAGGACCAGTGCGGCCGGTGCATGACTAGGACGAATGGCTGGTTGGTTAGTATCTCCGAAGGTGATGGGTATGTCTATCCATGCACTGGTTGCTGCCACATGATAAACCTGTTCGAATTCTCTAAGAGCTCTTTTCCCCATGTTCCTTAAGGGGAACATTTTGTAGATCGTCAGGACTTCGGCGTTGTATTCTGGTGGCGATGTGGAGTGCCTACTCGGCGATAGTGACTCAAGAATGGCTTCACCGCTTTTTGCGACCTGCCTAACGACCCAGCAAGCTCTAAGGCTGAGTCGGGCATGTGTTCAGTAATACAGAATGTATAGGGCATGATTTATCCAATAGCCCGTCAAGGACAGTTCTGACCCCTGTAAGGGGCCTATTTCTTTTCTCAACGGGTTCGAGTTTGGATGGCCGCTTCAGAGGTATCCTCTTTTTCCGATCTCCTCTAGGGTACTCGGTAAAGGTTGGTTCAAAAATAGCCATTCGGATTGCCAGGCGCTTTCCATGGCATAGTATTTTTGTACCAAGTCCGACAGCTTGGTGAAGTCATGAATGTGCCGATGAGCTAGGGCGTTGAGAATCCCTTCGTCATGGCAATTGCAATTGAAGGTTGTCATTATCTCCTAGTCACTAAGACCTCGTACTTTGTTTCTAGCGAGGAGGAGTCTAGCCCAAAAATGATGAACCGACTCTCCTGGTAACTGTTTAACATCCCGTAAGTCCGAAGACTTGGACTCTGCTGAGATGCTTGAGTGGTGGGTGGGAAATTTTTTGACTCCACGCCATGATGTGAGTCCGAAATTATGGGCTCCGAATTGTGTGCTAGATCAGGGACCGATACCGATCTGTCTCCAGAGCCAACTCCAGGGTCTGGGTTGCAAGCAAGGTCTCGATGATCGGAGATTGGGGTATAAACTGTTTTTAATTCCGGTCGTCGGGGGATGAGCCTCCAGCTGGACACTCGGCGGTGGCGACTAAGTGAGTGACCGTGGGATGAGAATCTCCCTGTCGTCGGGTTTAAGCCCGATCCGATCGTTGACCGGGGTCTGGTCATCCGTCATACGCATGGTCTGAATTCGATCAAATAGCTCGTTTAGAAATGAGGCGACGGTAGGATGCGTGTCGCTGAAGCGAGTGGGGTCGATATGTGGCATCGCGGTTCCCGGGTCACATGAAAGCGGATCCGGGTCCTACTCGGCCATAGTGGATCCGGTCACAATGACTGGATTGGGCGTTCCAGATAGCCCGAGGGTGACGGCCTCCTCAGAGGTGGGGCCAGATGTCTTCGGCATCGATGCGTTGGGATCCACGGGCTCCTCCATAAGAGTTGAGGGTCCTATCAAGACAAGTTCTTCCCGTGAATCAGTGTCGAACTCTAGGGTTTCAAATCTGATTCCCTGATCGGGGGAAAAGCTTTCGATCTGGCCAAGGTGGGCAATCGGGTCGGCGTGCGACAAGACCTCGCCGCTTGTGAAGATCTGATTAGGGATGAGAATATCCTGGCTGCAGATCTCGTTGCTTGTGACAAGGCAAGCCATCGATACCTTTGGCGATCACAGTGGAACTCTCAATGAAAGCATCAATGTCGGTGTCAAAACCGGCAGATCTCGGTTAGGGGGTCCCGAGCTGTGAGACTAGGACCGATGGTAACAGGGGACGAAGGAGATGGTGTTTACCCAGGTTCGGGCCTTCCTATGGAGGTAAAACCCTACGTCCTGCTTGATTATATTGATGATATGAAGGTTACAGAGTTGATCTACCTCGAGATCGAATAGCTAAACCCTAGATGAGATTCTCCGCCCTACCATCTAAAACCCTTTGGCTTATATAGACGCCGGGGGGTACTAGGGTTTACACATGGTCGGTTGCACATCGAAGGAAAAAAAACAAGCCTATCTACTATCGAAAACATGAAGGACACGCCACGACTCCTTGAAGCTTCCACCCCGGCGATGGGGCCTTTGATCATCCAATGCTCAGCCAACGGCCCACAGAGTCCGGCCCATGAGAAACATGTCGGCCATCCGAGGAGCCCTTAAACCAGGACTCCCTCAGACGACAAGGCAGAGATGGGGAGGGACGGCGAGGCAACCACCGGGACCATCGGCGGAGACGAGGAAAGCACGGGCCTTGCCCCAGGAAACGCGAGGACGCAAGGACCCGCCATGCTCACCTCTGATGATCCAGGAGAGCAGGGGTGGAGCCGCTTCGGCGACGACGAAGCAGAGGGCCGGGGAGACCTCGGGGCGGTGCAGCGGCGGGGATGTGGCCGTAGTGGCGGTAGCACCGGCACCGCATGTCGTGGCGGCACTCAAAGAGACGGTGTTCGGGGCTGGGGCTGAGGCATCGGGGGCACTCGACGGCCCGTGGGGAAGCGTGTTCTCTACGGGGCAAGTCCCGATCGCGTTCTCCGCGAGGGCACTGGGCGCGCTGGCGCGCGGCCGAATCGAGCCGAGGACGTGAGCGAGGGCGGCGATCCCTGCCACGGACGGTGACCCAATCCTCCGCCAACGGACTCCCCAGGGGGCCCTCCATGGCCTCCTGTGTCGGAGAAATGAGGCAGATCTCCAAGTGCAGGCGCGGACGGGTGACGGGCAGGACGGGCGACGAAGTCTAGCCCACACGGGCGGCCGGCGAGGCGGACCTCTGCGGCGACGGCGAGGCCACCACCTGGGCGAAGGTCGCCAGACGGGACGGGCCAGGCGAGTCGGCCAGGCTGGTGTCGCACCAACGGAGCTCGCGGGTCCGTCCATGCCCAGAGGAGGGGGAGGGGGAGGCCATGACGCACGCCGGCGAAGGGCATCGAAGCGGGCGCGTGAGGGTGAAGGCCGGGGCCGGAGTGGCCGCCGGCGGAGCTAGGAGCGGAGCGGAGGCTAGAATCGAAGTAAGGGACAACTTATTCTAGAAGCCCAAAAGAACCGGCTCTAATTTACTCCCAAACAAGCCTCATCCCAGTATCCACAATATGCACTCGATTGCTAGGAGAAAAAATCACTCAGCCATGACAAAAAGATAATCAAGTAGGAGTATCATCATCCATCCATTTTGTCCAAGAAATCCAAAAACAAGATTGATCTGACGGCTGCTGCTTCTTTATCAATCTGAGTTGATGGCGGTTGGCCAGTTACTCCCTGGCGTGGGGTAACCCGGTCATAAATTCCGGGAGAGCAGATCAAATCAAAGATTTTCGGAAGCCTTTGCGCTCAAGCAAGCGCCGACGACACACGGCAGCGCTCGAGTGTCCGTGTCTCCGGGCGTCTCGTCGTCCCGCGCAACCGCAGCGCTCGTTGCACGTCGCCCCCCACTCTCGCTGTCCATCCGTCAACCCGCGCGTCCATCCGCCGTCTTTTCCCCGGCGCTGCGCTCCATGTTATTGATCGACAGCGTACGCAACCCATTCATTCAGGCCGATGGCTTGCGTGTGCGTCTCGTGAAAAAATCTACGCGGGTTTCAGCGCGGCACGAGCTGAGCCGTATACCGCTAATTCGACCCTCGAACATTTGCGAACGAGCCTAGTCATAGTCAGTGACTGGGTCTGTTTTTTTTTAAGCCTTTTGTTTGTCTGTTCGTGTAGTCATATTTTTTATTTCTTTCTCATATGTTCGATCATTTGCATGCAATTCATGAAGATAAGAACGGAGAAGAAAAATAACAAAGAAAAAGAAAAAATGGTTTGGAATGAAACCGCGACCTACATGACGGACTGATTGGACCGTACAACCGCATTCACGAGTCTTCATATCCTTCCTACGTTTGTTCATAATATAAAAGTTCATGGATTGAACGAATATACAAGGATAGTACGAGTAATTCAGTTGGATCAGTTTTTTTTCCTCTGTCTAGTCCGTCACTGATCGGTTGTGTCTGCAAACATTTAAGAAGGTTTCGTTGGCGGCAGTGTGCTAAAGAAGTTGGCCTGCAGTTGGCCTGCTGCCCGTTGTGTGCTAAAGAATGTTGGCCTGAAGTTGGCCTGCAGTGTGCGATGGCGCTGGTCGTGGTTAGCTCCTTAATTTTGTTGAGAGAGGTCAGCTGGCGTATGTTCCTGAATCGAATGTCCAGGTTAACAGAACAGAATTAGCAACGATGGTTTGGAAATTGGTCATGGGCTATGGCCTGCAAACTGACCTTGCAACAGCAAAACGGTGTTTTGTCAACGGTGTAATTAAACCAAGGACGAACCGAGCATTGTAAGTATTCCCTCTGTTCATTTTTGTAAGACGTTGAGGACATTTTAGACAATGCACAATGCCCAAAACAGATTCAATCTGAGCTGTCTGAAACGTCTTACAAAAATGAACGGAGGGAGTATATTATTGCAGGACCATTTGATTTTCCGTTTGGCGATTTGGCACGCGAGAGCGAGACGACCATCATGAACCGGCAGTGACACCCTGTCCACGTGAGCAGGGGCTAGGCGTCAGGTGAGCAGGGAACAGGAGAAGTCGCCTTCGTCGCAGGCGCCGTGACAGGCGCGTAAGTGGCCCGACAGGATTGCAGCCAAGTGAGGCTTTCGCAGGCTCGCCGGCCCCTTAATCGGATGGCCGCCACTGTTGCCGCTGCATCTGCATGCTGGGTGCTCTCCGCTTCGGCTACAAGCTTCCCCACCTCCAGCGAAACCATCTCCAGCTCCAGCTAGTCCTTTCTAAACTCTCCACCAATCTATCTATAAAAGGGGGAGGGCCTCCTCTCCGCCATTAGTGCCCCAGCTAGTTCCGTGAGGAGAAGCAAACACTCGACATGATCGGCGAGAAGGACCGCGTTGGAGAAGCAGGGCACGTGCATGCATGCGAGCGTGCTCTCCTCCTACCTCCCTCGGTGGGATCAGAGCTGCTAGCCCTGCACTGCACGTGTTCTTCTCCTCCATCACGGTCTTTTCTCGCTCCGGAGTCCGGCGTCGCCGTACGTCGGGCCGCCCGCGCGAGAGCACGAACCGTGCCGCTGCATCTCGTGCCCTCCGGCTCCATGGCCGATCCGCGAGGTATGCCCATCGGTTCCACTGCATCCTCGACCTTGAACCGTACTACGGACGCTGTGCTCCACCATGAATCGTACTCCTAGCTAGTCTCCTACGATGTTGTACGCCCTCCATGGCCGAGTGGTCCGCAAGGTATGCACTAGTGTACTGTATCTTCAACCTTGATCCAGCCGCTGTTAGTTTCACGCGGCGACGCTGATGATCCATGCATCCCTTCGTCGTCCCTGCATGCGCGCGTTCGATTCCAGCCGAGAGGGCAATGCATTTCTCGCATGTTCTTCGCGCTGTTAAGCATTTGCGGCGAGCGTTTGCTTTCCACTCCACTAGTTAAATCGCATCGATTGCGTAAGACATGCTACCTTGCTCGTTCATACTTCTTTTCGCCGGAGAACAGGCTAGCATGTTCCTGCAATCCCGCACACATTTTTCCTTTCTAAAATAAAATGATGGACACTTAATTGTATGTTTTTTAGATCGACAGTGAGGAGCTGCTACTTAATAATTATACGTTGGCCCCAGAGGAATATTACAAGTTCATTTCCATCTCTCTCTCTCTATACGCACATAATATAGAAGAGTGCCCCAATTGGCATGTCCTGAAGCGGCAAGTGCATATATCAGATTTTGCCTTTAGATGTCTTATTAACTTGTTTATTATCCCCGGTAACTGAAGATTCAACGCGACGGACAGAGGAACCGACAAGCTCCTTGCGCTGCCCCTTGACTGTATCAAACTGTTGTGTGCGTGCGTGTGTGTGGGTTGTGTTCTTCATGCACTGCGTCAGTACGCCTGCCGATTGCGGGCGTGCATGTCTACATGTGACGCACACAAGAAGGCGCGTCGATCGACCGGGTTCAGTGTGGTGCGCATCACGCCCTAGTGGTTTATAATTACAGACAGAAGATAGACTGGACGAGTAATTAGAGGCATCTACGTCAGGTGCAACTTTTGGGTAACCGTCATTGTCCCGCGGATTCACGGTGGCCTGGTCGGATTTGCTGCTTTAGCTCCTTTTGATTGAAAGATGGTTTTCGTTTTGACATGACCACGCAGCCGAGAGCTAGTAATTAGTATAATCTCCGTTTCTCTCTTGGCCTTTCGGCACGAGGCTAGGGGCGTAGGAAAAATCGAGTGGCCTCTGGGTTGGTGGAGGGAGATGCGGAACCGATCGAGGAGGCAAGCGCACCGAGCAATTGCAAGGACGTTGGGAGCACTCGCGGTTTGGTCAGATGCGCTGCAGGGCTAAAGCTTCCGATGACTGCACTCTAGTAGCAACTAGAAGCGTTGGACGTCCTTCGCCACGTCTTTTAGTTTAGTTGGGCTTCGTTGAAAAATAATCATTCTGTTTTAAAAATATAAGGTGTATTACGTTTATGAATAGTCAAATATTTTGAGTTTGATCAAATTTGTAGAGAAATACATCAAAATCCACAATATCAAATCGGTTTTTTCAAATTCATCATGAAATGAATTTTCATAATTTTTTGTTTATTATTGTGGATGTCGATACTTTTGCTTTGAACTTCGTCAAGGTTAAAAAAAAAGACTTTCTACAAAACTAATACCCCATATATTTTGGAGTTGATGAAATATTTAGTTTGACAGGTGGGGGAGATGATAGAGTCTGATTATTTTTATTTATAATGTGGTAATTTGACAGTCCATTTGTAGTGTGATTTTATTTTATCCACTAACTAACCTATAGTTATGTGGAAAAAATTATGTGTCGATAGTCACATGTACTATTATATTGGTGCTACAATATCATATGGTGACGTTTCTATTTTCCAGGTGGTGGAATGGTGCGCGCGATTGATATGTTTTAATAGAATAGTTGAAGTTGATTGATTTCAACAATCATTGGGCCGGTTAAATTCGTAAATCAAATCCAAAATTGAATACTTGAATGAAAGTAAAAGTGTTTCAAAATTAGGGAACATGATGAACTAAAAGAATTGAATGAAAGAGTCTGAGAAAGTAAGGCCTCAAATATTAGGAATCATATTGTATTTCATAAAAAAAATTGAACGAAAGAGCTTTGAGATATTGTTGATCCGGTCAAAATCGGATGACTCAATTATAATTGAAGACCTCAATTAAACGTGGACTCTTTAAAATTATGAAGCATGATGTTATAGTGGATTATTTCAGTTCAGCCTCTTTCTCTAGCAAAGTGTTCTCCTCTTAAATCATACGTTTTCGGTTCGCGAAAAATGTGGTTTTCAATTCGCGACAAACGTGTTTTAAAGATCGGTTTGAGCTGCGACCGAACATAATCCTTAAAGTTAAACTGTAAAATCCAATATCCACTTTATATTATTTATTTTAAGTCTTCCTCTTCCTCTCGCTCGTGTCGGCGTCCAGGACAGCGCACGAAGCTAGCTCGTCCTTCGTCGCTGTAGTGAGCTCCTTCATAGCTGCTCAAGTTTCCGACGAGAATCAATCCAAACAGCCAAATACGGAGCCGCGGTCGCCGTACCTAGCTAAATCAATCAACGAGCTAGCTAGCTAGCTGAATCGATTGGCAGGTGGGACGGGCGGGCGGCCGACGGGCGGGCGGCGTCCGGGGATGGGCGGGGCGACGTCCGGGGAGGCACGCGACAGACGTGGACGACGGACGCGGAAGTTTTCCTAGCAGTTAGGTGTCAACTGTTTTCTCTTGATACAGGACACCGTAGAAACGAACGTGAAAACAGTGTTTTTGCAGATCGGGAGGAGCTTTTTATCGTGCCCCTCAAAAAAAATTACAACTCGAAGTCGTTTATGGGTTCTATTCATGCTTTTTTTCATCTAAAACTGTAAACTGACGATTATATTACAGTTTCGCGTGTTATACGTGGTCTGATAGACATGCTCTTAGATTTTGAAACCGAGCATATAGTAAACGTTATATTTTTAGACATTGCAAATCGAATGAACTTTTTGACAAATTGTGTTCGTCAAGAATGAAAAATTTAGCTGACGAGCATGACAAATCCGTACCAGTTCAGTTTTTTTGCCAGAAAATTTCCATGCTTACAAATTAAATTTGTCATCTTAGGCCAATATAAATTACAATAAAAAAAGTTGGATTTGTCATGACTAAACTGAGATTGCGTGCCTTTCCGTAGATTTTTGTATGAAGGTGTTGATAGTCCATTTCACCTCTACAACTTACAATTCGATGTCACTGACCACCGGCCCACTTGCAGCTAGGTGTGCTCCGTACGCCATGTACTGAGATCCAGCACGATTGCACGAATCCTTGGTGTAATTGCGATAGCGTAGAGAGAAGCGTCGCGTAAAGTTTATAAGCAATTTATAACTTGTTTTGCAACAACAAAATAATGAGCTGCTTGTTTGAAACTTTGGCTGATTCCCATCGACAACACGCTCGACGCAACCCTTTGTGATGCCGAAGTTGTGTGCGTCCATGCATGCCACTTGTGCTGGCGCCAAGATATGTACAGTAGATGCCATGCTAGCTGTGTAACCGGGGGCAATGATGACCTGGCTCATGTCGCCGGACATGTGCCATGTCAGTGAGAAAATAATCGGGACGAATACATACCAGTGTCTTCGAGGTACCCTACTAGACACGATCATGATCATGTTCAATTCAGATTGATACTTGTCGGGTCATAAAATGATAAATAAGTTCAACTATTTGCAAAACTTCGGCATTAGTGAATTGAGTTGTATAATCCTATACGTGATACAATTTGTATAGCATTAGTGGCCAGTCATGCATAGAAGTTTGGCGTCTCCATGGGAGTCGGTTCATTTTTTTTAAAATGCCACGAAAATGTTAAACTCTTAGAACCGGAGCTTGAAAAATCGGGTCCGTCCGGAGACGCGATCATTGACATTGACCGGGCGTGTCTCATTTGTCGTCTCTCACACCCCTATTTCTCATATCCGAATCCTCGAAAACATATAAACACATGCAACGTTACGTAAACTAGATCAAACACGCAGCTCATCGGATCACATTGCATCGCCAGACAAAAGGGGTATAGTTCATCAATAAATCCATAGAACAAACTATATATAAAACATACTAAAAATATAGACGTGAGGGAAGGGCGAAGGAAATCATCATTTCCTCACCGCCCCCTTCCCCTTCCAGCCGTTGACGCGGTTGTGCCCCTCCTTCGTGTAGGCGTTGACGTGCGGAGGCGCGTCGTCGCCGGAGCTGGAGCCTTCCGTCATGTCTGAGCTATTGGAGCTACACGTCATGCCCAACAGCCTACGGAGCAGGCGGGCTTCCTCCTTGACATGGCGGGCTGCCTTCGTCTTCGCCACCGTCTCCTTGTTGGCGTCGTGCTCTGACAACTCGATTACGAGTCGGAGCGCTCGTGCATTCTTGTGATGGAGGCAGCGCGCATCCGTCTCCGTCGTCATGAGAGAGCGTCGGAGGACCGACACGAGGAGCGCGTCCTCGGGGTCGACCAGCGTGTGGCAAACGCCTCCCCCTCTCCCTCACACCGCTGCCGCTCGTGTCGAGTTGCACGCGCCTCGGACTCAGGTGTCCTTGTGCGCCCCGATCACGGCACGGGCACGAGGACCCGGCGGTGGTCGGGCACCACTTCCGGATCAGAGGGTGGTGGAGGAGGGCGGCGTAGCTGAAGGAGCGAAGCAGAACGGAGCGGAGCGGAGCTTCACGCCGGGCGGGAAGGGTCGGCGACGTCGTCGGCGTTGTGTTGACGGGCGAGTGGCGTCGAGGAAGAAGATCCACCGTGGTCGGAGCTGCCTTGCCCCTGTAGCGACCTCCTCAAGGCGATGTGGAGGGCCACGTCCTCCACATCGATGTTGGATCTGTCGGATTTTGGACCGGAGCTGCTTTCGTCGCCAGCCACTAGATCAGTGGGAAGAGGATCCGAAATGGACTCGACGGAGAGAGTGAAGTGACCGATGTCTAGGATTTCCGTACGGGCTTATTTGGACGGCTGACGTGACGGAAGTGTCCGAACGCGTCCGGACAACTTCATATCCTTCCCATATTTAGGGTGTATATGAAAGGTGTCTGTTAGTCTGGATGTAAGGCCCGTTTAGGATTTCCGTCTGATCAAATTTTTATGGTTGGACGGCCTACGCGGACGTTTAAGACGGGTATAACGGGTTTTCGTTGTAGTGCTCTTGCGGAACTTGTTCAGTCGTTGCTGCAACCGGCCGAGCACGGAGAAAGAACGAGCGCTCACCGCTCGTACATGGACAGCATGGGCACCCTCCCCATCGGGGCGTCGTCGGGCAAAAGATCGCCGGTCGGGAGGAAACCCAAGCCATGGAGCAGACGATAAGCAAGCGCAAGTGCACACGCAACGGCCACGCACGAATCCATCCAAGGGTCAGTCGGACGTCACGCAGCAGCACGGTCCACGGACGCACGCTGGTTTCCATGCGCGTCTCCCGGGGGAGGGACGACGGACAGAGGAAAGCAGCGCGCGAGCCAGGCCGGCCGGGATTCGCGGGCGATCTGACGGAATTTACCGCCGCTAGCAGCCCCGCGGCCGGGATTGAGAATTCAGAAACGTACCCCTCTCGGCCTCTCCGTTTCCAGCGTCCATCTGATCTACTTCTGCTGCTCGCAAGTACTCTCTGCTCTGGGGCGCTGACATCAAGATTGGAGAAAGCTGGAGTACTGCCGAGAGTGCAGAGGTGACGGTGGGTGAGTGTGGGAGGGGAGTGGATGGGAGCGCGTCAACTCCGGCGCGGTGACGCCCGGGCTGACCGCTTGATTGGCAGCCGCGGTCGAGTCTGTCGGGGGCTCTGTGCGCGCCATGCCCATGCAGGGATGGTAATGCCACTGCGTGGGATTTTGCGATAGGGAAAAGGCACGCTAGCTCGAGTTTTTTTTTTGAGAGAGAATCTCAGCATTTTATTGATTGATCAAGCAATAAAGTCATGCAAAGTGTTAAGTGTCCCGGATACTCTCCAGAGCAGATAGAGAAACATAAAGCACACTAGAGTTTGTACAAGACTTGGCTAAAACATGAGGAGAAGAGCATGGATGAGCCCATGGGCATATAAACCCACTTAAAAAAACTCATTTCTAAATGCCACAAAATTATGAAAAAATCTCACGCCTAAATCTTCATAGTCTATGTGCACGCAAAAAGTTTCGTGGAGAAATAACTTTGTATTTGCCCTGTGTACAAAAAATGAGTCATGAAACAGTATTTAGAAGCACTGAATTTTCTCCTTTTTACGGTGGTAAAATCAAAAGAGTTTTTTTCATAAAACTTGGTGCCACACACACATGTTGCAAAGATGTATGCGTAAAATTTTCTTTTTGATTTTTCTTTTACATTTTAAAACATATTTAAAATGCATTCTTATAGTATGCCCATGGGATTAGGATGTCCACACTCAAAACATGAGTTACTACATTACAATGCCAACGATGATGCTTGAAAGTCGAAGAAGCGAAGACAAGGGCCGCATGTTTGATATAGTTCACAACAGAATCATCAAACAGGAGATCGATCCCGAACACCAAAATTGATCATTTGCACCAGGAAGAGACAATCAGAGGCAAAGGTCACATGCGTGGATCCTACATCTTATGCCAAAGAGACCGCACGACGAAGAGCAAAGGCTTCCGCAACCCGAGGATCGTAGGAGCCAAACAAAGGTTTAGTATAGGCAGCGATACACTGCCCGCATGATTCAGCGCAACAACACCCATGCCGGCCTTGTTTTTTGTTTTCTTTTAATAGAGGCACCGACCTTGTTGAGTTGAGCAAAAATGACACTCTAGCTCGAGTTGAATGGCAGGCAGTGGGCAATAGCTGGCCTACGACGTAGACAATTGACAAATGGTTGGCAAACACAATCACGCCGTGAGTAGTACTCCCTTTATAAAAAATATAAAAACATTTAAATCACTATTTTAACGGTCAATGATTTAAATGTTTTTATATTTCTTTATAGAGAAAGTACATGTCACGCAGCACACCGTTCTTATGGCACCAACTTCTATTGGTCACTCAATTATAGCGATTTTTGTAGGCGATGTACTTTCCCGTTTCAATCCATTTTATGTGGGTCGGCTCATTAACAGGTATTCGAGTGTAAGTCGGGTCGCTGGTTTTGAGAAATTTCCAAAAGCTTGACGGCCGGCTTGGGAAGCTTCTATAAGCTTCCGAAAGGTTTGCCTTTTTTTTGAATGGTGTTTATTTGGTTCTTTATTTTTGTTTTTAGTAAATCACAACCTTTTTCCTAATTCAAAAAATTTCTATAAATATGTGAACTAATTTTCTAATTCAAATCCATGAACATTTTCCAGATGTATGAATATATTTTAAAAAAAATCCTAATTTATGAAGTTTTTTTAAATCGATAAACCTGTTTTGAACTCATGAACCTTTCTAAATCTGCGAACATTATTTCAATTTTGTGTACATTGTTATGGAATTTCTGATTTCCAATTTTCACAAAATATTTCCGAAAAAGGCAACGGTCAACGAGCTATGGTCAGAGGTCAAAGGTCAAGCTCTCGGTGGTAAGTTGGCCAATGGTCGACAGGGAATCCTGTCGCGTGAGCACCCGCGTGCCTGCTCGCGTGAGAGCCGGTTTGTTGGGCCGGCCAACGAATCCTTTCGCGTGAGCGCTGGTTCTGTTACCTAGCGCAGCAAGCGGCAATGATCCCTTTTGGGATCGACGTCGAAACAGGTTCAACTTTTTCAAATTGAGATATATTAGGCCAGGATGAATCTGCGGGATTTCTGTACCATTTTTCATTTCCGATTTTAACCCTGGAAGCTTATGCTGCTACTTTATATTATTCATCAAGTTTGGATTGCTTACATCGTACTACTACATCATACGCTAACTCGGTTTCAAAATAATTGAAGTTTAAGGTTTTCCTAAGTCAAGCTTCTTCAAGTTTGAGCGAGTTTGTAGAAAAAATATTTCAATATCTAGAACACAAAATTATTTTCATTAGAATCCTTAGAAGATATACGTTCATACTGCGTGTAATGAATTATGTAGATCTTACCCAATTTTTCTGTAAACTTGGTCAAATTTAAATGAGTTTGACCAACAACAAATGTAGAACTTCATTTATTTTGAAATGGAGGAATTATTCATATTAAAATTTATTAGTATAAATTAATTACCATTGGACCGATGAAAATGGTTGGTCTATATTGAATTAGGGTATTATAATATACATCTTCATACCCAAAATGTAAGCCATACACGTCCCAAGATTTAAGTTTACTAATATCTAAATTCACAAAAATATTTATAAGACACAAGAGTGACCACATTAATATACACTTATGAATACAAGATCTAAAGAAATAGTTGTTGTGCCCCATGGCTCACATTTAATAGTTAAACTGAACACAAATATAGGGCTGTGTGCATGCCTTACATTTTGGAAGGAAAACATAATAGTTCAATGAAAAAAATGTATCTTTAAGTCTGAAAAAAGGGTGGAAAAAATCATGCAGATGTTGAGAAAATGTAAAAATGATGTATTAAATCAAGATACAAAGAGAGATTCGCAAAACAAAACGTTAATTTATTACAATAGTGTGATGCAAGAAATTATTTAAGTTACAAAAAATAATTACCAAAAATTACAATCATCAAGTTCTCAAATTTCGCATTGGATATGGATCAACATGTATATGTTTCACATTTATTTACTAAACTGTATATGTAGATGTTCCTATCTTATCTCTAACTGTTTTTGGATTGTTTCGTATTTTTTGGCACTTAGAAACATGATTTTCATTTTGCAGAGTTACATATATCATGATCATATCATATTAGGATTTATTTGTTATTCTATCCTTGCAAGTGAACTTTTTTATGTTCTTCCAGATGCTCCCCTCATTCACTCATGTGGACAGTAGGAGCTAAAGCCTAGCCGCAACTACCCCGAAATATTTCCTCCCCCCTTGCCACTGCCACTATCAATCTAGTTATGGCGGCGATGGGTCGGGGGTCCTTATCATGCATCTGTGGTCATCGACATGTAGGACGACGACCATGGTTTCCATTGTCTCCCAATGAACAGGAAACTACAATCAATAGGGACCAACTATATGGCTACAGACCATCGAGTGTGAGTCCCCTCCAATGGATTGCGATGGCTCCTCAAGGATTGGCAACAGTTTCAATGGTTTTCATCTAATTATTTTTAGGTGACATGGTGCAATGGGTCCAAGGGTAGACCTCAAGACATGTGGGTCCAATATGGTTGGACATATGTGGCTCAGTGGCGGGGGTGTTGATGTGGCTGTGATGTGGTGTTCTCATGCAATGCTTGTTGGCAGTCTTACTATGGAGGGGTGATTCCCATGGCCTTGGATGCACTAGTGGCGAGCTCACAATTTTAGTTGGGAGTAACATGATTGTGATTCGACGAGCCTCCGTTTTGCCGTGGGGGAGAGATTTATGGTAGCCTATTGGGTGTCGGTAGCATGCTCACTAGTTTAGTCAGGTGGAATCTTGTTTGTGGCTCTATTTCATCCACGCATGATCTTTGGCCAGGCCAATGCTCAAAGCTAGGATTTTGTGCTTTCCTTATAGGAGTTTTGGTAGAGTCATGGAGCGGCCTACAATGGAGGACATGATGGTGGTTCCAAGAGGAGGGTTGGATGTCCCAAGTAGGCAATATGATCTTAGTTTATTTGATCAATGATGCGATTTTGGTGCCTTGAACATTACTTCATGCTTTTCCATGGTGAATTCCTACGACATGTCCTTCGGTGGTCAGATCAGGTAACAACGACGCACATATTTCATTGGTTGACATGACCCTCGAAGAGGGGAAAATAAAAATAAAATGTTGGTTAGGTCTCACTACATTGGAGTATGTGCATCCCATTTCTTGAAGGCGTTGCTTGGAGAATGAAGATGACTTTCTAGGGTAATTTGAACTGACCTTTACTATTTTGACTGACCATCGCTCTTGGGTAGTTTGATATGTTCTTCGGCATATTGTTTCTTGTAATCACTTGTTCTTCTGACTCATTCATGTACTCCACTTGTAATTGTTTGGATGTATGTATCACCTAGATGCAGAACCAGCGAGTAAATAAAAAATACTTCCTAAAGAAATGGGTTACTTGTTATTTCTTGTTTTGCAATACTATATATTACACTCATGCCCTCCCCATCTTACATGTTTTCCTATGATTTTGGAATCACCTAATCCTATGAGCATTTATAACAAGCTATCTAGATGCTCAAGCATGCCATTTATTTCTTTCCTAAGATACATTTTTATTGTAAGATTGGGTAGTTGCAATCGATTAAAAAAATCCCACGTGGTTGTGTCACACATGTAGTTATCCATCGTATTGGAAATGAAAGTTTGTTTATTAACTGTGCATTGTGGTGGTCAGATGAAGGTCGGAGAGGTTGAGGAGGTAACAATCTGAAGGGTAGTGGCACTAGTTATGCCTTGTGTGTTGGTCATGGGATAGAAGTTGGTTCGGGTACCAAGTTGGATACCTATGTTTCTGTGGAAAAAATAGGATGACTACATTTCTATATCAATTTCCTTATGTGATGATTATAGAGCGTTTACATACATGAATGAAGGAAATAGACTCTCGGGATAACACCACACGCATGCTCTAGATCCTAAAATAAAATCTAGAAAGATATGGATGACACCACGACACAACACTTGGTACATCGTAACAAACCATATACAGCATGTCTAACAGGAAGTAGTTGCCGAAATTCTGGCGAGTCTGAAAGACTTCATCTAGCTTGTAGCTATTAGGGCAGTAGATGTGTTGGTTATTACATGTACACATCTGTAGGATCGAAAGTAGGTCTAGAGGGGGCGATTAGACTACTTGACCAAATAAAAATCTACCCTTTCCTAATTTTAAGTGTTGGTAGATTTTAGCATTCATAGAAAGTCAAGCACACCCTACACATGCATGTCTACGAGTATAGCAGCGGAAAGTAAAGACAAGCATGAGTAGTAAAGGAAGGGTAGGAAGATCAAACACAATTTGGAGACAGGATGATTTTTTCCGTGGTTCCGATAGGTGGTGCTATCGTACGTCCACGTTTATGGAGTCTTCAACCCACGAAGGGTAACGGTCACGAGAGTCCACGAAGGGCTCTACCCACGGATGGTTCCACGAAGAAGCAACCTTGACTATACCATGATGGCCTACGTCCACGGAGTACTAGCCTAACTCGGGGTAGATCTTCACGAAGTAGGCGATCTCCTTGCCCTTACAAACTTCTTGGTTCACTCCACAACACGAAGTAAGAGGCTCCCAAGAGACACCTAACCAATATAGGAGGCACCACCCTCCAAAAGGTAATAGGCTCGATATTGTCGATGAACTCCTTGCTCTTGTGCTTCAAGATGATAGACCCCTCAACACACAATCACTCTCTCACAGATTTGGCTTGAGTGGAAGAGATTGATTGGGTGGAAAGCAACTTGGGGAGGCTAGAGAACAAGATTCATATGTTTGGAATGGAATGGCATGATCTCAACACATGAGTAGGTGGCGCTCTCTCAGAAAATCAGTTGGTATGAGTGGGGATCTATTCTGAGTGCTCCTCTTGCGAGTGAGTGGTGGTGGAGGGGTATATATAGGCATCTCCAAAATCCAACCGTTACACCTAATAAGTCCAACTGGATGACACTGATGTGTTAATCTCGATGAAACCAATACATAAAACTCGGTTGCATCGATAAGGTGACCAACGGTCAGATTGTCAGACTTGGTGATGCCGATTCAACAAACTCGGTGGGACTGGTTTTTTGAATTTGCGTAACAGAATGTTCGCAACCCAAACTTGGTGGCATCGAAGCAGAATCGGTTGCACCGAAGGGGTAGGGTTTGGCTGAGTGTGTCTAAGGCTGAAAATCGGTGGCACCGAGTGCGGAGTGTTGGTTGCACCAATTTTGGATATTTTGCTTTGTACAGACTTTTGTGGAAGAGCTTGTGGGTGTATGTGGTGACTATCACTTGTGCACGTATGAGCATTTTGTTCACCAACGGTACCTTACCCCCTTTTGATAGTATTGGCTTTCCTAGGGACTCAAAGTGATTTCTCACAAAGTAAAATGTAGAGTCCTCTTCCTTGAAGCTTTGCCAATCTATTTCCTTGCATCTTGGGGTATTCCACAATCCTTTTGCGAACCCATCATTGAATTATTCTTGAAACATGCTTAGTGGAAACATTAGTTCGGTGACATATATGTTGTTATTAATTATCAAAACCTCCAAGGGAGCAAATGTGCATTAAATCTCCCCTTTTTTGGTAATTGATGACAACATATAGATCAAAGCTTCGACACATGATATAATCAATGAATATAAGCTTCGCTTTGAGAAGTATGTGATAAGCAAGAGCTCCCCCTAAATTTGTGCATTATTTTGAATTTGCGTTTGAATGCAAATGCACAATCGATTAGGTACATGGGGCACTTCTTCCATGTCACATACAACTTGGTGGTGTGCGAGAGTAAATAAGAGTTAATATCATAGCACAACACATCAAGCAAAGTGAATGATCATCTCATAACCATCAAAAGGATAGGAAATAGTAGCAACACACATTAAAGCGTATGATCAAACACGAACAAAATTATAACACAAGCAACCAAAAGACCAAAGGTTTTTAAAACAGCACTGAAAACCAACGCTCTCTCACTCGAAGCCTAAAGATCTATATACAACTTATCCCCCTTTGGCAACAAGTTACCAAAAAGTTCAAAGAGATATAGCTAATCGTCCTTCTGGGGCTGATCTCCTCCGGTGGTCGATGTTGGAGTCGAGAGAAGTGTGTCGGTGAAGACCTCTTAAGATGTCCTCGACGGAGTTGGAGTAGCAACTGGTGGCACTGGAGGAGCTAATGGAGCTGAGGTGACACTAGCTAGTGCAAACGATGAAGGTCTCATCTTCGGAGTTGGCACTATAGGTGTTCTAGACTGAGTCCTGAACTGGGCAGTCGTCCTGATAGGTGCACAATCCTCATCATCGTCAGAATCAAACTCTAAAGAGGCGCGATGCATAGGAGCTTCATCTACTTCCTTCTTGAGCTCGTTCACAGTCTTGGTCATCCCATCTACCTTGTCATTGAGGGTCTTGATCCTAGTCTCAAAGATCCTCACAAGACTACTCTGGTTCTCAAGTATGTCCTTGATGTCCTTCTGCATGACCTGAACTGTTGATATCAAGAGATCCATCTGCTCGTTCTTGGACCTAGGGACGGGAGCACTAGTGGTTCTAGCTGCCTCTGCATGTGCCTCTGCCTGAGCCCGTACCTGAGCTGCAGTTGATGTGGGATGGTCTGGGTCCATCACCACAACATTGTCCTCGAAGTCTGGTTGTAGGAGAAAGTGGGGTCTGTGGATACGTCTCCAACGTATCTATAATTTATGAAGTACTCATGCCATGTTTATAATAATTCTGTATTATTTTATTAGAACTAACCCGGACTGACGCTGTTTTGAGCAGAACTAACACGGTGTCGTTTTTTTGTGCAGAAATAAAAGTTCTCGGAATGGGCTGAAAACTTAGTATGATTTTTTGTGGACCAAAAGAGACCCCCGAAGCATTGGAGCTGGGCCAGAAGAGCCACGAGGAGGCAACAAGCCTGCCAGGCACGACCAGGGGGTGGCCACGCCTAGCAGGCTTGTGGCTCCCTCGTGCCCCCCCTTGACGTGAGATCGACGCCAAAAATTCCTATAAATCCATAAACCACCAAAAAGAAACCTAGATCGGGAGTTCCTCCGTCACAAACCTTCGGAGCCATGAAAACCAATCTTGGCCCTCTTCGGCACCCTGCCGGAGGGGGTCACCATCACCGGAGGCCATCTTCATCGCCCCGGAGGGGCCATCAACACCATGGAGGCCAAGGACCAGAGGGAGAACCTCTCCCCACGGAGGGGGGGAGGCCATGGAGGAGGAAGCACAAGGGGGAGAACCTCTCCCCCTCTCTCCCGATGGTGTCGAAGTGCCATCCCGGGAACCATCGTTGTGGTGATCATCTTCATCAATATCACCTTCTTCATCACCATCCTCATCTCCTTTTAGCGGCCCACTCTCCCGCACCCCGCTGTAATCACCTACTTCAACATGGTGCTTTATGCTACATATTATGATCCAATGATGTTTTGCCATCCTATGATGTTTTGACTAGACTACTTTTGTCCTTTGGGTTGATTGATGATCTAGATTGGTTTGAGTTGTATGTTTATTTTCATGCTGTCCTATGATGCCTTCCGTGCGGCGCACACATGAAGGATTCTCGCTGTAGGGTGTTGCAATATGTTCATGATTTGCTTATAGTGGGTTGCTTGAGTGACAGAAGCATAAACCCGAGTAAGGGGGTTGTTGCGTATGGGATAAAGGGGACTTGATGCTTTAATGCTATGGTTGAATTTTACCTTAATGATCTTTAGTAGTTGCGGATGCTTGCTAGAGTTCCAATCATAAGTGCATATGATCCAAGTAGAGAAAGTATGTTAGCTTATGCCTCTCCCTCATATAAAATTGCAATGATGACTTCCGATCTTGTTATCAATTGCCTAGGATAATTCCGCACACCGACCCATCATTATTCCACACTCGCTATTTGTAATATATTGTAATATTATGTTAACAACACCTATTTTAATATTTTAGTTTTCCGTTATCATGCAAATCTATCCTCTTCATACCCGCAATGTAGTTTTATTTCTCATTTCTAGATGAAAGCAAACGTTCGGTGAACGTAGAGTCGTATCGGTGGCTGATAGGACTTGAGAGAATATTGATCTTACCTTTAGCTCCTTGTTGGTTCGACTCTCCATACTTATCACTTCCACCTTTGGAAATTTCTGCAATGATTCCTTGCACTTGGGGATTATCAAGCTCTTTTTTGGCGCCGTTGTCGGGGAGCAATAGCGTGGGGTTGATATTCTCGTGTGTGCTTGTTTGCTTTATTCACTATATAGATTTTGTTTTCCCTTTTTTTCTTTCTTTAGTTGTGGATGAAACAAATAAAAAATTTAAAAATGAAAAATACAAAAATAGTTACTTGCCTCTTATGCCTAAGAAGTTTTTCAAAAAGAGAAGTGATTGGAAGGTTGTGCATTGGAGAAGTGAGGGTCGACCTTGAACACTTGTGTTCATGCTCATGGAAACAATGTAGAATTTTTCATGAAAGCTTCTGAAAAATAATTATCACCTTGTATATATCCATTGTATTATAAAAATTAATGTGCCAAGATTTTCTTTTAGGATGATTAGATTGCTTGTCTGGTGTGTGTAGTGCAAAAACAGAAACTTTGGCTGTAGTGCGTGAATTTACATTTTTTACTGGAACGTCAAAACTTCTGAAATTTTTACACTGTACTGCTATGCAACTTTTTTTAATTTGTCCTAAATTTTCAGATTTTTTTTTGAGTTACATGAGTATACGAAGTTTCCAGATTACTACAGACTATCCTGTTTTTGACAGATTATGTTTTCTATGCATTGTTCTCTTATTTTGATGAATCTATGGCTTGTATCGGGGGGTATGAACCATGGTGAACTTGGAATATAGTAGATATAATGCTAATATGAATTTGGAATGAGTTCAAAACAGTACTTAAAGTAGTAATTTGCTTTATTATACTAACGGATCTCACGAGGGTTTTGTTAAGTTTTGTGTGAATGAAGTGTTCGAAGATCGAGGAGGTATCGATATAAGAAGAATACGGAGAGACAAGAGTTCAAGCTTGGGGATGCCCAAGGAACCCCAAGTAAATATTTCAAGGAGACTCAAGCACCTAAGCTTGGGAATGCCCCGGAAGGCATCCCATCTTTATTCTTCAACAATTATCGGTATACCTCGGTTTTTGTTTTGTTCACATGATATGTGTCATTAATGTTTGTCTTTTCCTTTATGCACCCGTCTAGTATGAGATAGTCCTTGATGGATTTGTAGAATGCTCTTTGTGCTTCACTAAAATCTTTTGAGTACGGATTTGTAGAATTCTCTTTGTGCTTCACATAAATCTTTTGAGTATGGCTTTGTAGAATTCTCTTTGTGCTTCACTTAAACCTTTTGAGTATGGCTTTATAAAATACTTCGTGTGCTTCACTTATCTATTTTGAGCTTGGATATTGGTTAATCTATATTAATTGTAGAATTCTCTATGAAATTCACTTATATCTTTTATAGTATGAATAAAACGATCATCAGAATTTGGCTTGGAAGAGTATCATTGAAATATCATGCTTAGCTAAAAAGGCATTAAAGAAAAGCGCTTGTTGGGAGACAACCCAACACTTTTACTTTATGTTTTTATGTGTTCACATGATTAAGATACTGTATTAATCATGTTTTGTGCCTTTTATTGCAATAAAGTGCTAAGTAAAGCCTTTGGGATAGTGTGGATACTTACTTGTTTGATTCTATGCAAAAACGGAATGTTTTGCATCCAGTATATGAACTATCTTATTTTTACTGGAGAGTCAAAAAATTATTAATTTTTTACAAAATAGTGCTATGCAAATTATGTGATATGTCCTAATTGTTCAGAATTTTAGAGTTGGGCAAGTTTGGTGATCATTCAGATCTTTACAGACTTTTCAGTTTTTGACAGATTCTGTTTTGCATGCATAGTTTGCTTGTTTCATGTGTTCCTATAGCTTATATTGAGTAATATAAATTGTGGGAATGATGTAATACAGTAGGTATCATGTGGGAATAATTATGAATCTTGTATTGACAGTACCTAAGTGAATGATCTATCTTTATTACACTAACCCTTCTCACAAAGTTCTGTTAAGTTTTGTGTGATTGAAGTTTTCAAGTTTTGGGTGACACACCGATATGAGGAGAATAAGGAGTGACAAGAACCTAATATTGGGGATGCCCAAGGCACCCCTCAAGGTAATATTCAAGGATGACTCAAGTGTCTAAGCTTGGGGATGCCCCGGAAGGCATCCCCTCTTTCGTCTTCAACACTATCGGTATATCTTACTTGGAGTTATATTTTTATTCGTCACATAATATGAGTTTTGCTTGGAGCGTCATTTTATTTAGTTTTTATCTGTTAGGTGTTATTTATAATCTTGTTTTACAATAAAAAGTTCCAAGAATTGCATTAGGATGCTTGCATTGCATGTTTTGATGCGTGTTGTGTAAAAACAGAAACTTTTGTTGTAGTGTTTGACTTTTCATATTTTACTGGTACGTGGAAAGTTTCTGAAACTTTTACAAAGTGTTTTCATATGAATTACATGGCATTTCCTAAATTTTCAGATTTTTTTGAGTTACATAGGTATACTGTTATAATAAATTTCTATAGACTATTATGTTTGGACATATTGCTGTCATAGTTTTGTTATCTACTTATCCTATAGTTTCCATAGCCTATATTGGTAGATATAAATTGTGGAAATGATAGTATACAGTACATAATGTTTGAAAATTATTGTGCAACTTGTCTTGACAGTACATGAAGTGTTGATTTGTTCTTATGTGTACTAACCTATCTCACGACTTCTTTTTGAGTTTTGTGTGGATGAATTTTTTGAGAATAGGTGAAACCGGGATATGGGAGGATTGAAGAAGATACAAAGCTAAAGATTGGGAATGACCAAGGCACCCTAATCAAATATTTCAAGAACTCTCCAGTATCTAAGCTTGGGGATGCTACGAATCCCACCTCTCTTCATCAATAATTACCGGTTAGCCTATGTTGAGCCTAAATTTTTATTCGTTCACATGATTCATGCTATTTTTTGAGTGACATTTCCATTTTGTTTTTTGTTTAAATAAAATAATTGGATCTGAAATTTTGAATAAGAGATAGTTCTCACATGTCTATTTAACCAATTGACTATGCATTGATCTTCACATATAAATATACTATCTTGGACATATTCTATGATTGTGAATACCCATTAATTATTTTAAAACTTGAGCAAATTAGTTGAAATTGGACAAGGAAGACAACATAATGAGTGATGCTTGGGTATATTTGTATATAAGTTATATTGTTTTGGATCCTCCAACATGTGGTGCTTGCTTCCACCTCATACTAGCCAAAACTTCCGCACCAAGTAGAAATACTAATTGTGCATCCAAACAACCATAAACCAGTTTTGCCATGAGAGTCCACTATACCTACCAATAGATTGAATAAGATCCTACAAGTAAGTTGTCACTGGTGCAAAAATCAAAAAAAATTCTCCTAAATATGTAAGACCTTTTATTGTAAGTGCAAATAAGCATTGTACGAATTTGTGGTGACAAAGAAAGAAAAGCGATGGACTGCATAATAAAGGTTGCTATCACAAAGGGCAATACAACGTGACATTCCTTTGCATTAAGAGTTTGCACATCCAAAAACAAAAAGCGCATGAAAACCTCTGCTTCCCTCTGCGAAGGGCCTATCTTTTATTTTCTAGTACTTATCTTTATACAAGAGTCATGGTGATCTTCACCACTTCCTATATTTTGCCTTTTTTCTCTTGGAAAGCGTCATGTGGTGGGGAAAGATCCAAGCATATAGGGCCATCCAAATATATTTGATCATGAATTATTATTGTTGACAATTATCTATACGATAAATAAGTTGGGAGGCGAAACTCTAAGCCCCTATCTTCCTTTGTGTTCGATGGATGCCATTTTCTCTAAAAATATGCTTTGAGAGTTAGCAATCATGGAAGACTATATGATAGCTGAGTATGTGGAATTTGATAAATCAAAGCTCTTACATAGACCCTTCCTGAAAATAGGATGAATTACAATTGTTTGGTGACTGAAGGCATAGTTGTTAGTTTTCAAGAAACTTTATGGTCTATACTTTAACATGTGAATAGTTTGTTACTTCATCATGAGGGGTTTTATGAGATGAGCTACTGTCTATGATACATAATGATGCTAGAAAAAGTGATTGGAATTATCATTTATCAAACTTGTGCACTTGCTAGCATTCACAATTCATAAATTATTTCTTTTATCATTTACCTACTCGAGGACGAGCAGGAATTAAGATCGGGGATGATGATACATCTCCAACGTATCAATATTATGAAGTATTCATGCCATGTTTACAATAATTCTATATGATTTTGGTATGATTTTATTAGAACCCGGACTGACGTTGTTTTCAGCAGAACTACCATGGTGTCATTTTTGTGTAGAAATAAAAGTTCTCTAAATGGGCTAAAAACTTAGTATGATTTTTTGTGGACCAAAAGAGACCCCCGAAGCATTAGTGCTGAGCCAGAAGAGCCATGAGGAGGCGACAAGCCTGCCAGGCGCGGCCAGGGCGGTGGTCGCGCCTAGCGGGCTTGTGACTCCCTCGTGGCCCCCCTTGACGTGAGATCAATGCCAAAAATTCCTATAAATCCACAAACCACCCAAAAGAAACCTAGATTGGGATTTTCACCGCCGCAAACCTCCAGACCCACAAAAAACCAACCTTGGCCCTCTTCGCCACCTTGTTGGAGGGGGTCACCGTCACCGGAGGCCATCTTCGTCGTCCCGGAGGGGCCATCAACACCATGGAGTCCAAGGACCAGAGGGAGAACCTCCCCCCATAGAGGGGGGAGGCCATGGAGGAGGAATCACAAGGGGGAGAACCTCTCCCCTATCTCCCGATGGTGTCAGAGTGCCATCCGGGGAACCATCGCCGTGGTGATCGTCTTCATCAACATCACCTTCTTCATCACCATCCTCATCTCCTTTTAGTGGTCCACTCTTCCGCACCCCGCTGTAATCACCTACTTGAACATCGTGCTTTATGATCTAATGATGTGTTGCCATCCTATGATGTTTTGAGTAGATTACTTTTGTCCTTTGGGTTGATTGATGATCTAGATTGGTTTGAGTTGTATGTTTATTTTGGTGTTGTCCTATGGTGCCTTCCATGCCACGCACACATGAAGGATTCCTGTTGTAGGGTGTTGCAATACGTTCATGATTAGTGGGTTGCTTGAGTGACAGAAGCATAAACCCGAGTAAGGGGTTGTTGCGTATGGGATAAAGGGGACCTGATGCTTTAATGCTATGGTTGGGTTTTACCTTAATGATCTTTAGTAGTTGCGGATGCTTGCTAGAGTTCCTATCATAAGTGCATATGATCCAAGTAGAGAAAGTATGTTAGCTTATGCCTCTCCCTCATATAAAATTGCAATGATGACTTATGATCTTGTTAACAATTGCCTAGGATAATTCCGCACACCGACCCTTCATTATTCCACACTCGCTATTTTTAATATATTGTAATATTATATTAACAACACCTATTTTAATATTTTAGTTCTCCGTTATCATGCAAAGCTATCCTCTTCATACCCGCAACGTAGTTTTATTTCTCGTTTCTAGATGGAAGCAAACGTTCGGTGAACGTAGAGTCGTATCGGTGGCTGATATGACTTTAGAGAATATTGATCTTACCTTCAGATCCTTGTGGTTTCGACACTCCATACTTATCACTTCCACCTTTGGAAATTGCTATGATGGTTCCTTGCACTTGGGGATTATCATCTGTCCAGAGCAAAGATGTGCTTCTCTAGCTTGGAGTTGATGAGCATCTGAATGTAAGGTGCATAACAGCATGAGCGTTTCTAATCAACAACAACCCTCTTCACATTCTCCACTATCAGATCCATCACTCTGAATCTGTGGTTCTGGTCAATATGAAGCAGCAAGTCCATGGAGTAGCCTCGGATCATCTTCTCGTCACCTGACTTGGGCATCAAAGTATGCCTCAAAATAGTGTTGATGGTGCGGAGACTTGCCTAGAGGTGATAGATAGATCCTATCTTGTGGGGCTGAAGTTGTGCAACAGGAATGGCATTGTACATGTCCTTCGTGGCATTGTTGTTGGCCTTGGACTCTGAGTACACGCAGATATCGCCATCCTATGCCTTTGGGACTCCTAAGATGGCAGCTCATTCATCAACAGTTGACTCATATCTTGCTCCTTCTATCATCCACACAATCCTATCATCTCCATAGAAGTGAGCAGTGGAGTCGAATTGCATGATCATCTCATTGTTCCATGTAGTGAACTCTCTGCCAACAAACTTATATATGCCAACACAGTGGGAGTTATCTTGTACATTGGGGAAATAGTCTTCATTTGCCTTGATGTACTTCCAGTCGACATATCTCATGTCACTCACAACTGGACTCTTGTCAAGCAGCACAGTCTCATAGAAATCCTATTGCTCCTTGGTGTAGAACCTGTAGTCCATGGCGCTCGGTCTTTAGTGGCCGAGGCATTAGCCTCGGCCACAGTTGCGTCTCCCTCGCCACCGGTGTCCGCCTCCATAGGAGTGTGCTAGGACGACACCTCCACCGCATCCCTCGTGGCGTCTGGAGTGGTGGGATGTGAGGCATCCCTGCTCTCGCCCAGTTAGGCGAGCAGGGTCTCCCCGTCCGATATCACCTCGGTGGGGATAACGCGCGGGGGGCTGCAAAGCCAATAACCTGCATGTTAGCAAACTCTTAATATATTAATAATGAAAAGGAGGGTCTTAGGATCCTAACCTTTCTGGGGGGTGGCTTGACCCGTAGGATCCTTCGTGGAACCTCCTCGAGGTCTCCGATTCCGAACTATCGTCGGACAGGATCAACCGTGTCTGCCGCGCCCTCTTCTGGGCAGGAGAAGGGACCTCCTTCGGAGCGTCCGAAGACACTGCTCTCTTCCTCGCACAGGGGGAATTGCCTCCCCCTCGCCCTCGACCTCGGGCTCCGCCTCCTCCTCCTCCTCTTGCTCCTCCTCCTCAACCTCCTCCTGATTTGAGGAGGACGGGGTATCCTCGGATGTGCCATCAGGCTGGTCCTTGATGCGGATGCCATCCTGGCATGGTTTCTTCTTCTTCTTCTCTTTCTTCGTGGGAGCCTCATAAGGCTTTACCACGAGTATTTTTGCTAACAGTGCGGCCCTCTTGTCTTCGGGCTGAGACACCGGACTATTAATGTTGACGGCTTTCTTTAGCCATCTCTGCAACGACGGATCGGATAAGGGGTCATGAGAATCTTCTATGTAATAAAGCCGACCAAGATAGGGTGTATCGTACCTCGGAATCGGGCTTGGTGGCGTGCAAACCCTTGTCCTCCTCCTCGAATGGCCAGCTCTTCTGCAATTTGAAAAGAGCCTTCCACAACTTCTCCCGCGTAGTGTGGAATAGATTCCATACTATGGGCTCGGTGTCGAGTTCACGAACCCACAGGGGGTGTCCTAGCGCTGGCAGGGGAGGATGCGTCTTCGGAGCATCACCTCGACCGCATCGGTCAACTTGGTGCCCTCCTCGACCATGGAGCGGATGCGCTTCTGCAGGTCACTTACCTCCTTGCCAGGTCCCCGGACGAGGCCCTTTTCGAGCCATGAAGCCAGTCAGGTGGGGGACCGGATCTGAATGCGGTGGCGGGATGCTGACCTTCTTCTTGTGGTTCGGTGACGTAGAACCACTCCTTCTGCCACCCCTTGATGGTGTCGATGAGGGTGCCCGACGGTCACCCGACAGGGGTGAGCTTGTCGATGACGGCCCCGCCGCCATCTGCATGCTTGCCGCCGACGCACTTGGGCTTGATGTTGAACACCTGCAGCCAGAGCCCAAAGTATGGCTCGATGCGCAGGAAGGCCTCACAGACAAGGATGAACTCCCAGATGTGCATGATGGAGTTCGGCGGGAGGTCATGGAAGTCGAGGCCATAGAAGAACATCAGCCCCCTAAAGAAGGGGTGGAGAGGAAAGCTCAGCCCTTGGATGAAGTGGGGGATTAATACCACCCTTTCGCCTGGCTTGGGGGTGGGGATCACTTGGCCCTCCTCCGCTGCGCGTTGAGGGATATTGGCGGGGAGGTAGACGGCCTTCTTGAGGTCGAGAATGTCCCAGTTGGTGACCGTGGAAGGTTCCCATTGGCCTTTGTAGCCCGCCATTGATGTGCTCGGAGGTGGGGTCAAAGAGACCTAGATCTTTGCTTCGGAGGCGCAAAGGAATGGAAGGCGAAGAAGTCGAATGGAGAGTGTGAATAGCCTTCGGGGTTTTCCTCCTCTTTTTATGAGGCCTATCAATTTGGACTCCCCTTGCTGCGTCGTGAATCCCTCCACTTCCCGAGACATGCGAGCCGTTGTGTGCGCATGATTAAGTATATCTTGTATAAAATGGGACACGATCGGTATATTGATAGATCGTGATGATTAAAACGTCCTTGAACCGTGAATCGAGTCTATGAAACTAGCCTAGAGGTCATGGTGGGTAGTAGCCTTTTGTTAGAGAGGTCGTCAGAGGAACGTTGTTTACCCCCTAACGTTTGGCCTTCAAATCCAATGAATTTGTAGTATTTGGACGTGCTACTATGCGGAAAACTGCTTATCATCGGAGGCCAGACTATGGTTCGGCGGGAAGGAACTCACCTCGCAAGCCGAAGACTCTGTTCGTGAAGCAATTGGAGCTGAAGACCCTTGGCATTGGAGGCAAGTTCGGGGGCTACTCAGGGAGTCCTGGATTAGGGGGGTCCTCGGATAGCCGACCTATTGTTTATGGGCCGGACTATATGGACTACTTACTAAACACTGGAAGATTTGAAGGCCCGGTCTCCAAGATGGAAGCTTTAGGAAGCACGGCTTCCGCTCCACGTTTGACGTAGTAAATAGGCATGTTTATTTCCTTGACATGTAACCGACCATGTATAAACTCTAGGCATCCTTGGCATCCATATAAGCTGGAGGGTTTTAGGGCATAGGGACAGAACAACTCCTCTAGGGTTAGCTATTCAATCTCGAGGTAGATCAACTCTGTAACCCCCCATCATCAATACAACCAAGCAAGACGTAGGGTATTACCTCCATAGGAGGGCCCAAACCTGGGTAAATCCGTGTCCCCTTCGTCTCTTGTTATTGTCGATTCTAGTCTCATAGTTCGGGACCCCCTACCCGAGATCTGCCGGTTTTGACACCGACATTGGTGCTTTCATTGAGAGTTCCTCTGTGAGCAAGATGGAATCGACGCCTCACCTTGTCATCAATGAAGAGGTCCGCAACATGAATGTTTCTGTCCCAGGACAGATCTTCGCCTTCGGCAGCGTTGTGCTACACGCTGATTGCATTGGCCATGTAGGCCGTGTTGAGAGCTTCGCCCCTGATCGAGAGGTCAGATTTGGAAACTTAGAGTTCTCCATCGACTCTCGGGGTGACTTGACATTAATCGGGCTGGCATCTTCGTCTGTAGCCTTTGAGGACTCTGAGGCTTTAACCTCTAGCCCCTTCTTCGGACATGACGATGGGGTCACCCATGGAGATGAGCCGATCTCTTATCCTGGTCCAGCCATTAAGCCAAATGACCGGACAAGTGTTCTTGCTAAACACTTCCTATGCCTGGACATCTTGGAGGTTAACTCCACGAGTTCTGAATAGCTGCATCCAATCGGTCCCTCAGCGGTCGACGAGGCCCTGGATCAATTCTCGTGGATGAAGATCACCAACTATCCAGCCCTGATCTATGCTCGGTTCGGTTATGGTGCGGGCCAGGACGAATTTTTCGACCCACCCACCACCCACTTGATAGCCACTGTCAAGGATTTAACCGACATACTGGACTATGCCTCCGACGAGGCAAAATACATGGATGAAGAGGACTGTGCTCCCACTCCCGTTAACACCGGGAGTTGGGCCGCCACTTCTACATACGACGTCTACATGGTAGATACTCTTGCCACCAAGGGCGACAACACGCCTCACAACGACGGTGACAAATCGGGTGATGCGCCATCAAGGCGCCCAAAATCGCATAAGCGGTCCAAAAGCAAAAAGGGAAGAAAAGCTATTATCAGCAAAGGGGACGGTAATACCCCCGCTGATCATGGCAATCCCAATATCCCCGAGCACCCGTTAGAGGGTCCGGAAGGGCCTGAGGAGCAAAACAACCCCGATAACGTCAACAACTCTGAAGGCAATGATTACCTTCCCCCCGTTAAGGAGGAAGATATGTAGGAAGACAATTACTTGTACATCCCTGATAACCTTGAAGATCAGGAAGAAATTAGGTAACAGCTCATAGCAACGGCTCGCAGCCTCAAGGCTAAAGAACGGCAACTCAAAGCCGAACAGGAAGACCTCAATGATCGATGGACGAAGGTCCTCTCAGTCGAGGAAGTATACGGCACCGGTCCGTCAAACTAGCCCAAAATCTACCCTCGAAGAAGGCTGCTGCGGCAATTCGATGATGAACTCACTGATACCCCGTCTCCAAACCGTACACCATACGACAAGCCGGACCGCCTCCCTCACGGTCGGGACATGACAGCTGACGACACCGGTTATACACCAGCAGTGCCCCAAAGACGGGGTAAGGAGCCATTAGAGCCCAATGATAGGTTCGACCTGCGAGATGACCTAGATCACAGAGCAGGCCACACAAGATCCATCTATGGATCTAGAGAGTACTCGCCTGATAGACGGGGAGGATACAGACCATGGTTCGACCAAAACAACAGAGTTCAGGAATGCAACCAGCCCCATACAGGCGCCGAATACAAGCGCAACATAGCACGGGTCAGAGGCACCGCTCACCCACTATGCTTCACAGATGAGGTAATGCAGCATCAGTTCCCCGAGGATTTTAAACCCATGAATATAGAACAGTATGATGGGACCACTGACCCAACCATATGGATTGAGGACTTCCTCCTCCATATCCACATAGCGCGCGGAGACGATCTCCATGCCATCAAATACCTACCTCTTAAGCTTAAGGGGCCAACTCGGCACTTGTTAAACAGCCTCCCCGAAAACTCCATTGGATGCCGGGAAGACCTGGAACATGTGTTCCGCTCTAACTTTTAGGGAACCTATGTCCGCCTGCCGAACTCTTCCAATCTCAGCAACGTCGTACAGAAGTCGAGCGAGTCTACTCGGCAATTCTAGAATCGGTTCTTGACTAACAAGAACCAAATCATCGAATGTCTGGATGTTAAGGCCATAGCCTCCTTCTGAAACAATATTCTGGACGAATGGCTGGCCCGCCAGCTAGGCCAGGACAAACCTCGGACCATGTTCGCCCTTACCGCCCTCATGACCCGCTATTGCGTCGGTCAAGACAACTCGCTGGCAAGACGCAACCACAATTCCGAAGATCCCGCAGCACCTGAATCCCGAGATGGCAACTTAAAACCAAAGCACAATAAGAATAAGTGCCGGCACAATAATAGCAATGCCGATGATACGGCTATAAATGTCGGATTCCGCAACTCCCGACCTCGGCAGTGAAAGAAGCCTCCTAAAGGAAATCGTAACGGACCCACTCAGCTGGAGAAGATCATGGAAAGGCCTTGCCAAATCCATGGGACTCTGGAAAATCCCGCCAACCACACACAACGCAACTGATGGGTGTTTAAACAGGCCGGCAAGATACCACCCGAGGACCAAGGCAAAAACTCTCGGAGCGAGGACGATGATGAGCCTAGGGGTCCAATTGGTGGCAAACAGAAGAAATTCCCTCCCAAAGTCAAAACAGTGAACACGATATACGACACCCATATACCCTAAGAAGGAGAGGAAGAGCGCCCTTCGGGAAGTCTATGCTGTGGAGCCCGTAGCCCCGAAGTACAACCCATGGTCAGCATACCCGATAACCTTTGATCAGCGTGATCACCCGACCAGCACCCGTCATGGGGGTTCGGCGGCCCTCGTCCTAGATCCCATTATAGATGGGTATCACCTCACAAAAGTACTAATGGATGGAGGAAGTAGCTTCAACCTGATTTACTCAGATATAGTGAAAAAGATGGGCATAGATCCGTCAAGGATCAAACCCAGCAGCACTACCTTCAAAGGAATGGTCCCACACATCGAGGCCAGATGTACGGGTTCCGTAACTCTGGAAGTTGTGTTCGGCTCGCCCGGTAACATTCGCAATGAAGATTTGATCTTCGATACTGTGCCCTTCCATAGCGGCTATCACCCGCTGCTTGGTCGGACAGCGTTCGCTCGTTTCAACGTGGTCCCACACTATGCACACCTCAAGCTCAAGATGTCGGGCCCCAAGGGAATCATTACTGTCAACAGCAATACAGAGCGCTCCCTTAGAACTGAGGAACATGCATTGGCCCTAGCGGCCGAATTTAGCTACAAAGAAGATCGGCAAGTTTCGACATCCGCCATAAAGGCACACAAGGCTGGGAAGCAAGTTCGGCTTCAGACCAAAAACCCAGATCCTTCCTCCTCCCCTCTATAGGGACTCACCTCCCACCGCACAACCTCAAGACCAGCAAAGTATGTGCCGAGGAGGCACAACTTCGCACTCAAGATTCCATAGGTAGCGGTGGGGAAATAAAGATGGGTTTTGTTGGAAATATGCCCTAGAGGCAATAATAAAATGGTTATTATTGTATTTCCTAGTTCATGATAATTGTCTATTATTCATGCTACAATTGTGTTAACCGGAAACCGTAATACATGTGTGAATACATAGACCACAACATGTCCCTAGTAAGCCTCTAGTTGACTAGCTCGTTGATCAATAGATGGTCACGGTTTCATGACCATGGACATTGGATGTCGTTGATAACAGGATCAAATCATTAGGAGAATGATGCGATGGACAAGACCCAATCCTAAGCATAGCACAAGATCGTGTAGTTCGTTTGCTAAAGCTTTTCAATGTTAAGTATCGTTTCCTTAGACCATGAGATTGTGTAACTCCCGGATACCGTAGGAATGCTTTGGGTGTGCCAAACGTCACAATGTAATTGGGTGGCTATAAAGGTGCGCTACGGGTATCTCCAAAAGTGTTTGTTGGGTTGACACGAATCGAGACTGGGATTTGTCACTCCGTGTGACGGAGAGGTATCTCTGGGCCCACTTGGTAAGACATCATCATAATGAGCTCAATGTGACTAAGGAGTTAGCCACGGGATGATGTGTTATGGAACGAGTAAAGAGACTTGCCGGTAACGAGATTGAACAAGGTATAGGGATATCGACGATCGAATCTCGGGCAAGTACCATACCGATAGACAAAGGGAATTGTATACGGGATTGATTGAATCCCTGACATCGTGGTTCATCCGATGAGATCATCGTGGAGTACGTGGGAGCCAACATGGGTATCCAGATCCCGCTGTTGGTTATTGACCGGAGAGGTGTCTCGGTCATGTCTACGTGTCTCCCGAACCCGTAGGGTCTACACACTTAAGGTTCGATGACGCTAGGGTTATAGGGAAAACGTATACGTGATTACCGAAGGTTGTTCGGAGTCCCGGATGAGATCCCGGACGTCATGAGGAGCTCCGGAATGGTCTGGAGGTAAAGATTGATATATAGGAAGTCCAGTTTTGGTCACCGGAAAGTTTTCGGGCTCATCGGTAGTGTACCGGGAGTGCCGGGAGGGTGCCGGAGGACCCCGGGAGGGGTGTGACGACCAGAGGGCTTCATGGGATGTTAAATAAAGTGTGTCAGACCTTATTGGTCTGGGAAATACTTTTGCTAAAGGCCCATGTGGCTGGAGATAAGAGATAGGGCTGAAAAAGATTTAAAAGGAGATCCACCTCCCTTGTGGGAGGTGGACTCTCCCCCTAGCTCGGCCGAACCTCTCCTCCTTGGAGGAGGGGTCAAGCCAGCCCTCCCTCTCCCTCCTCCTATATATACTTGAGGTTTTGGCCCTTTGAGAACAGATCTGAACTCTCTCTCTCTCTCGGCGAAGCTCTACCTCTCTTCTTCCTCCTCCGCAGCGCTTGGCGAAGCCCTGTCGGAATACCTTGCTACTCCACCACCACCACGCCGTCGTGCTGCTGCTGGAGCTCTTCCCCAACCTCTCCTTCCTCCTTGCTGGATCAAGGCGTAGGAGACGTCACTGGGCTGCACGTGTGTTGAACGCGGAGGTGCCGTCCGTTCGGCACTTGATCGGATCTACCGCGATCTGAATCGCTGCGAGTACGACTCCATCAACCGCGTTCTTGTAACGCTTCCGCTTAGTGATCTTCAAAGGTATGAAGATCCAATCTCTCCCACTCGTTGCTGGTTTCTCCATGGATAGATCTTGATGATCGTAGGAAATTTTTTGATTTACTACTACGTCTCCCAACAGTGGCATCATGAGCTAGGTCTATGCGTAGAATCTATGCACGAGTAGAACACAAAGCATTTGTGGGCGTCGATTTTGTTAATATGCTTGCCGTTACTAGTCTTATCTTGATTCAACGGTATTGTGGGATGAAGCGGCCCGGACCAACCTTACACGTACGCTTACGTGAGACCGGTTCCACCGCCTGACATGCACTAGTTGCATAAGGTGGCTAGCGGGTGTCTATCTCTCCCACCTTAGTCGGATTGGATTTGATGAAAAGGGTCCTTATGAAGGGTAAATAGCAATTGGCATATCACGTTGTGGTTTTGGAGTAGGTAAGAAACGTTCTTCCTAGAAACCTATAGCAACCACGTAAAAACTTGCAACTACAAATTAGAGGACGTCTAACTTGTTTTTGCAGCATATGCTGTGTGATGTGATATGGCCAAAAGGATGTGATGTGATGCATTGTGATGTATGAGATTGATCATGTTCTTGTAATAGGGTTCACGACTTGCATGTCGAGGACTATGACAACCGGCAGGAGACATAGGAGTTGTCTTATTTATTGTATGACCTGCGTGTTAATCATAAACGCCATGTAATTACTTTACTTTATTGCTAAGTGTTAGCCATAGTAGTAGAAGTAATAGTTGGCGAGACAACTTCATGAAGACACAATGATGGAGATCATGATGATGGAGATCATGGTGTCGTGCCGGTGACAATGATGATCATGGTGCCCCGAAGATGGAGATCATAGGAGCAAGATGATATTGTCCATATCATGTCACTATATTGATTGCATGTGATGTTTATCATGTTTACATCTTATTTTCTTAGAACGACGGTAGTAAATAAGATGATCTCTCAATAAAATTTCAAGAGAAGTGTTCACCCTAACTGTGCACCGTTGCTAAGGATCGTTGTTCCGAAGCACCACGTGATGATCGGTTGTGATAGGTTCTAACGTTCGCATACAACGAGTGTAAGCCAGATTTACACACGCGAAACACTTAGGTTGACTTGACGAGCCTAGCATGTACATACATGGCCTCGGAACACGGAAGACCGAAAGGTCGAACATGAGTCGTATAGAAGATACGATCAACATGAAGATGTTCACCATGGATGACTAGTCCGTCTCACGTGATGATCGGACACGGGCTAGTTGACATGGATCATGTGTCACTTAGATGACTAGAGAGATGTCTATCTGAGTGGGAGTTCACTGAATAATTTGATTATGTGAACTTAATTATCATGAACTTAGTCTAAAATTGCCTTTAATATCTATATTGTAGATCCAATGGCCAACGCACATGTCAACCTCAATTTCAACGCGTTCCTAGAGAAAACCAAGCTGAAAGATGATGGAAGCAACTATGCGGACTGGGTCCATGACTTGAGGATCATCCTCATAGCTTCCAAGAAACTGTATGTCCTTGATGCACCGCTAGGTGACCCACCCTTTCTCCCAGCAGAACAAGACGTTGCGAATGCTTGGCATTCTCGCTGGGATGACTACTCCCTTGTTCAGTGCGGCATGCTTTACAGTTTAGAACCGGGGTTCCAAAAGCGTTTTGAGCAACACGGAGCATATGAGATGTTCCAAGAGCTGAAACTGGTCTTTCAAGCTCATGCCCGGGTCGAGAGATATGAAGTCTCCGACAAGTTCTTTAGTTGTAAGATGGAGGAGAACAGTTCTGTCAGTGAGCACATCCTCAAGATGTCTGGGCTTCACAACCGCTTGACTCAGCTGGGAGTTAACATCCCGGATGACTCGGTCATTGACAGAATCCTCCAGTCGCTTCCACCTAGCTACAAGAGCTTTGTAATGAACTACAACATGCAGGGGATGGAGAAGTCCATTCCTGAGTTGTACTCGATGCTGAAATCAGCAGAGGTCGAGATCAGAAAGGAGCATCAAGTGTTGATGGTAAACAAGACCACTAGATTCAAGAAAGGCAAGGGTAAGAAGAACTTCAAGAAGGACGGCAAAGCTGTTGCCGCGCTCGGTAAGCAAGTTGCCGGGAAGAAGAAGAAAAATGGACCCAAGCCTGAGACTGAGTGCTTTTATTGCAAGGGTACCGGTCACTGGAAGCGGAACTACCCCAAGTATTTAGCGGATAAGAAGGACGGCAACGTTAAAGGTATATGTGATATACTTGTTATTGATGTGTACTTGACCAGCGCTCGTAGTAGCTCCTGGGTATTTGATACCGGTGCAGTTGCTCACATTTGTAACTCCAAGCAGGAGCTGCGGAATAAGCGGAGGCTGGCCAAGGACGAGGTGACGATGTGCGTCGGGAATGGTTCCAAGGTCGATGTGATCGCCGTCGGCACGCTACCTCTACATCTACCTTCAGGATTAGTTTTAAACCTTAATAATTGTTATTTAGTACCAGCTTTGAGCATGAACATTGTATCTGGATCCCGCTTGATGCGAGATGGCTACTCATTTAAATCCGAGAATAATGGTTGTTCTATTTATATGAGAGAAATGTTTTATGCTCACGCCCCGCTGGTCAATGGTTTATTTTTGATGAATCTCGAACGTGATGTTACACATGTCCATAGTGTGAGTACCAAAAAGTGTAAAGCTGATAACAATAGTCCCACTTACATGTGGCACTGCCGTCTTGGCCATATTGGTGTCAAACGCATGAAGAAGCTCCATGCTGATGGACTTTTGGAGTCACTTGATTTCGAATCATTTGACACATGCGAACCATGCCTCATGGGAAAGATGACCAAGACTCCGTTCTCCGGAGCAATGGAGCGAGCAACTGACTTGTTGGAGATAATACATACCGATGTATGCGGTCCAATGAGTGTCGAGGCTCGCGGTGGCTACCGTTATGTTCTCACCCTCACTGATGACTTGAGCAGATATGGGTATGTCTACTTAATGAAACACAAGTCTGAAACCTTTGAAAGGTTCAAGGAATTTCAGAGTGAGGTCGAGAATCAATGTGACAGGAAAATAAAATGCCTACGATCTGATCGTGGCGGAGAATATTTAAGTCACGAGTTTGGCACGCACCTTAGGAAATGTGGAATTGTTTCACAACTCACGCCGCCCGACACACCTCAGCGAAATGGTGTGTCTGAACGTCGTAATCGCACTCTATTGGATATGGCGCGATCTATGATGTCTCTTACCGACTTACCGCTATCATTTTGGGGATATGCATTAGAGACTGCCGCATTCACTTTAAATAGGGCGCCGTCTAAATCCGTTGAGACGACACCGTATGAATTATGGTTTGGAAAGAAACCTAAGTTGTCATTTCTAAAAGTTTGGGGATGCGATGCTTATGTGAAGAAACTTCAACCTGAGAAGCTCGAACCCAAAGCGGAAAAGTGCGTCTTCATAGGATATCCCAAAGAGACTATTGGGTATACCTTCTACCTACGATCCGAGGGCAAAGTTTTTGTTGCCAAGAATGGATCCTTTCTCGAGAAAGAGTTTCTCTCGAAAGAAGTAAGTGGGAGGAAAATAGAACTTGATGAGGTAATTGTACCTCCACTCGAATCGGAGAGTAGCGCAACACGGGAAGTTGTTTCTATGGAGCCTACACCAGCTAGAGAGGAAGTTAATGATGATGATCATAATGCTTCAGATCAAGTTGCTATTCGAAGGTCCACTAGGACACGTTCCGCACTAGAGTGGTACGGCAATCCTGTTCTAGAGATCATGTTGTTGGACAACGGTGAACCTTCGAACTATGAAGAAGCGATGGCGGGCCCGGATTCCGACAAATGGCTTGAGGCCATGAAATCCGAGATAGGATTCATGTATGAGAACAAAGTATGGACTTTGGTGGACTTGCCTGATGATAAGCGAGCCATTGAAAACAAATGGATCTTTAAGAAGAAGACTGACGTAGACGGTAATGTGACCGCCTATAAGGCTCGGCTTGTAGCTAAGGGTTATCGACAAGTTCAAGGAGTTGACTACGATGAGACTTTCTCACCCGTAGCGATGCTAAAGTCAGTCCGAATCATGTTAGCAGTTGCCGCATTTTATGATTATGAGATCTGGCAAATGGACGTCAAAACGGCATTCCTTAATGGCTTCCTCAAGGAAGAACTGTATATGATGCAGCCGGAAGGTTTTGTCGATCCTAAAGATGCTAACAAGGTATGCAAGCTCCAGCGCTCCATCTATGGGCTGGTGCAAGCATCTCGGAGTTGGAACATTCGCTTTAATGAGGTGATTAAAGCGTGTGGGTTTGTACAGGTTTATGGAGAACCCTGTATTTACAAGAAAGTGAGTGGGAGCTCTATAGCATTTCTTATACTGTATGTGGATGACATGCTGATAATGGGAAATAATATAGAACTCTTGGAAAGTATAAAGGCCTACTTGAATAAGTGTTTTTCAATGAAGGACCTTGGAGAAGTTGCTTACATATTAGGTATTAAGATCTATAGAGATAGATCGAAACGCCTCATTGGTCTTTCACAAAGCACATACCTTGAAAAGATATTGAAGAAGTTCAATATGGATCAGTCCAAGAAAGGGTTCTTGCCTGTATTGCAAGGTGTGAGATTGAGTACGACTCAATGCCCGACCACGGCAAAGGATAGAGAAGAGATGAGTGTCATCCCCTATGCTTCAGCCATAGGCTCTATCATGTATGCCATGCTGTGTACCAGACCTGATGTGAACCTTGCCATAAGTTTGGTAGGTAGGTACCAAAGTGATCCCGGAGCGGAACACTGGACAGCGGTCAAGAATATCCTGAAGTACCTGAAAAGGACAAAGGACATGTTTCTCGTTTATGGAGGTGCCAAAGAGCTCGTCGTAAAGGGTTACGTCGATGCTAGCTTCGACACAGATCCGAATGACTCCAAGTCGCAAACCGGATACGTGTATATTCTGAATGGAGGGGCAGTAAGCTGGAGCAGCAGCAAGCAAAGCGTCGTGGCGGCATCTACATGTGAAGCGGAGTACATAGCTGCTTCGGAAGCAGCAAAGGAGGGAGTCTAGATGAAGGAGTTCATCACCGACCTAGGAGTGATTCCAAATGCGTCGGGCCCGATGACTCTACTCTGTGACAACACTGGAGCTATTGCCCTTGCGAAGGAGCCCAGGTTTCACAAGAAGACAAGACACATCAAGCGCCGCTTCAACTCCATCCGTGATTACATTCAGGAAGGAGACATAGATATTTTTAAAGTGCATATGGATCTGAATGTCGCAGATCCGTTGACTAAACCTCTCTCACGAGCAAAACATGATCAACACCAGAATGCTATGGGTGTTCGATTCATCACAATGTAACTAGATTATTGACTCTAGTGCAAGTGGGAGACTGTTGGAAATATGCCCTAGAGGTAATAATAAAATGGTTATTATTGTATTTCCTAGTTCATGATAATTGTCTATTATTCATGCTACAATTGTGTTAACCGGAAACCGTAATACATGTGTGAATACATAGACCACAACGTGTCCCTAGTAAGCCTCTAGTTCACTAGCTCGTTAATCAATAGATGGTCATGGTTTCATGACCATGGACATTGGATGTCGTTGATAACGGGATCACATCATTAGGAGAATGATGTGATGGACAAGACCCAATCCTAAGCATAGCACAAGATCGTGTAGTTCGTTTGCTAAAGCTTTTCAATGTTTAGTATCGTTTCCTTAGACCATGAGATTGTGTAACTCCCGAATATTGTAGGAATGCTTTGGGTGTGCCAAATGTCACAACGTAATTGGGTGGCTATAAAGGTGCGCTACGGGTATCTTCGAAAGTGTCTGTTGGGTTGACACGAATCGAGACTGGGATTTGTCACTCCGTGTGACGGAGAGGTATCTCTAGGCCCACTTGGTAAGACATCATCATAATGAGCTCAATGTGACTAAGGAGTTAGCCACGGGATGATGTGTTACGGAACGAGTAAAGAGACTTGCCGGTAACGAGATTGAACAAGGTATAGGGATATCGACGATCGAATCTCGGGCAAGTACCATACCGATAGACAAAGGGAATTGTATACGGGATTGATTGAATCCCTGAAATCGTGGTTCATCCGATGAGATCATCGTGGAGTACGTGGGAGCCAACATGGGTATCCAGATCCCGCTGTTGGTTATTGACCGGAGAGGTGTCTCGGTCATGTCTACGTGCCTCCTGAACCCGTAGGGTCTACACACTTAAGGTTCGATGACGCTAGGGTTATAGGGAAAAGGTATACGTGATTCGGCACTTGATCGGATCTACCGCGATCTGAATCGCTGCGAGTACGACTCCATCAACCGCGTTCTTGTAACGCTTCCGCTTAGCGATCTTCAAAGGTATGAAGATCCAATCTCTCCCGCTCGTTGCTGGTTTCTTCATGGATAGATCTTGGTGATCGTAGGAAAATTTTGATTTACTACTACGTCTCCCAACAGGTTTTTGGCTGGCCTGAACTACTACCATCAACATGTCTCCGGACAAAATGCAGGCGCTCCTAAAAGAGCCTACTGATGTCTACTACACAACCTTCCTCTTGTAGACTCATGTTGGGCCTCCAAGCGCGGAGTTTTGTAGGACAGTAGCAATTTTCCCTCAAGTGAATGACCTAAGGTTTATCAATCCGTGGGAGGTGTAGGATGAATATGGTCTCTCTCAAACAACCCTGCAATCAAATACAAGAAATCTCTTGTGTCCCCAACACACCCAATACAATAGCAAATTGTGTAGGTGCACTAGTTTGGCGAAGAGATGGTGATACAAGTGCAATATGGATGGTAGATATCGGTTTTTGTAATCTAAAAATATAAGAACAACGGTAACAAATAGTAAACAGCGAGAAAAGCGTTGTATAAATGCTTGGAAACAAGGCCTAGGGTCCATACTTTCACTAGTGCAATTTCTCTCAACAATATTGGCATAGTTGAATCATATGTAAATACCTCTCGTGCGACAAATAGTTCACTCCTACCATCAACATGTCTTCGGACAAAATGCAGGCGCTCCTAAAAGAGCCTACTGATGTCTACTACATAACCTTCGTCTTGTAGACTCATGTTGGGCCTCCAAGCGCGGAGTTTTGTAGGACAGTAGCAATTGTCCCTCAAGTGAATGACCTAAGGTTTATCAATCCGTGGGAGGTGTAGGATGAATATGGTCTCTCTCAAACAACCTTGCAATCAAATACAAGAAATCTCTTGTGTCCCCAACACACCCAATGCAATAGCAAATTGTGTAGGTGCACTAGTTTGGCGAAGAGATGGTGATACAAGTGCAATATGGATGGTAGATATAGGTTTTTGTAATCTGAAAATATAAGAACAGCAAGGTAAAAATAGTAAACAGCGAGCAAAGCGTTGTATAAATGCTTGGAAACAAGGCCTAGGGTCCATAATTTCACTAGTGCAATTTCTCTCAACAATATTGGCATAGTTGAATCATATGTAAATACCTCTCGTGCGACAAAGAGTTCAGTCCAAAGTCAGAAATAGCGGAGAACTAACGAAGAAATTATTGTAGGGTACGAAACCACCTCAAAGTTATCTTTTCCGATCAATCTTATGAGCTATCCCTATAAGTGTCACAAACAGCCCTAGAGTTCATACTAAAATAACACCTTAAGATACACATCAACCAAAACCCTAATGTCACCTAGATACTCCAATGTCACCACAAGTACCCATGGGCTTGATTATATGATATGCATCACATAATTTCAGATTCATCATGTTCAATCCAGCACAAAGAACTTCAAAGAGTGCCCCAAAGTTTCTATCGAAGATTCAAGACGAAAACATGTGCCAACCCCTATGCATAGATTCCCAAGGTCACGGAACCCGCAAGTTGATCACCAAAACATACATCAACTAGATCAATAGAACATCCCATTGTCACCATGGATATCCCATCGCAAGACATACATCAAGTGTTCTCAAATCCTTAAAGACTCAATCCGATAAGAAAACTTCAAAGGGAAAACTCAATTCATCATAACAAGATAGAGAGGAAAGCTCCATATGATTCATCTATATCAATAAAGCTCGCAGTACATCAAGATCGTGCCATCTCAAGAACACGAGAGAGAGAGAGATCAAACACATAGCTACTAATACATACCCTCAGCCCCGAGGGTGAACTACTCCCTCCTCATCATGGAGAGCGCTGGGATGATGAAGATGGCCTCCGATGATGGTTTCCCCCTCCGGCAGGGTGCCGAAATGACCTCTCGATTGGTTTTCCATGGCTCTGGAGGCTTGCGGCAGCGGAAGTCCCAATCTAGGTTTCTTTTCGGGAGTTTTCGTATTTATAAGAGTTTGTGGCGACGGAAACAAGTCCAGGGGATCCATGAGGAAGTCACAAGCCAGGGGCGCACCTTAGGAGGGTGGGCGCGCCCCTGTGGCTTGTGGCTTCCTCGGCCTTCCTCTCCGATCACTCTTCGCTCCAGTATTTTTTATATTTTCCAAAAATATTCTCCGTAATTTTTAGCTCATTCCGAGAATTTCATTTCTGCACAAAAACAACACCACGATAGTTCTGTTGAAAACAGCATCAGTCCGGGTTAGTTCTAATAAAATTATACCAAAATCATATATAATTATTGTAAACTTGGCATGAACACTTCATAAATTATAGATACGTTGGAGACGTATCACCTGCCTATGGCATAAATATCACCTACAATTCGGTGGCCTCTCAAGATTTTGTTGGCAAAATCCGCTCGCCGAACACTAACACCCATCAAGGTGCATCTAAGAGCAGGAGCCAACTAGCAAGGGGGCATATCGAGGACGTCAGGTTACCAGTCAAAGACCCCTGGTACAACAACTTCTATATATTTTTATTTCTTTCACATACCTATAAATAGTTGCTTCGGCAATCCGAGTTATAAGAGTTGTTGAGAAAATGCAAAATTGCGTGGCACAAGTTCGCCTCATATGTCCTTTTTTGGCGCATATTTTTCCTCCTCTCTCCCTCTTCTTGTGAACCTATTCGGTATGACGCAAGGTAACCGACTAATAGACCGGGGCTCGAGTTCAAACACAAATCGCCTTCTCTATCATGTGTTCGGCATCTTGGCATTCGCTTTATATGCATTGGTTCCGAACTATGTCTTTGGTCAATAAGTTGGGTTGCCCGGCTCATGTGCTTGCCTCTTTACGTTCCGCTCGTTCGGCTAAAAGGGCAAAGGGAGCACCCCCTGCGATTGTGCTTCCGGATTGTCTGGTCAAGCACCTCATGGGAGAAAGCCAAAACGGACTGTCATAGTACACGCGATCCAGTCTGTGAACCCCGAGCGGGAAGTGTTATACTTCAATCCTCATAAGTGGTTTTTCCATGTTATACGGGGAACTTGCCCTTTGTGCAGACATTGTGATACCGGCTTCGGCCATGGTTCGTCCGAACATCACAACACTTCGGTGGCTAATCGTACGCTTCTTGTAGTCCTTTTCGTGCCCCTACGACTAAGTTAAAGAAATAAAGCACTATAGTCTGATTGCCCAGTCTGCCGCACTGTACCGCCTTCGGGTTCCGATAATACGGCTAAGGGACATAGTGCATTGGCATAGAAACCCCATGTAGTATCTACGTGGGAGCTGAAGCCGACGACTCGCATCTTTCAGTATTAAACAGCCACATAGGAGTTATAAAGGAATACAAAACCATATAAGAACAAATACTAATATCAGTGAAAGTTTGGGCAAGTCTTCGGACGCGTTACAGCTCATTCAAACAATTTATTACCCGAACACTATGACGCTATCAGTCGAGCACTCTCCATCGCTCCATCAAAGTATAGCTCGGGGCGTCGATGCTCCTTCCCGAGTGGCAGCGGGTCGGTGGCTACCTTCATCGGATTTAGCCTCGGCCAGTGCACTTTGGCCTTGGCAAGGGCCATCCGGACTCCTTCGATGCAGGAGGAGCGCTTGACGGTGTCGAGGCGGGGTAAAGCAGCGATCAACCTCTGCACCAGGACAAAGTAGCTACTTGCGAGTGGCTCACTGGGCCATAAGCGGATGCAGAGGTCCTTCATGGCCGGCTTCACCATCTGGTGCAGCTCCATCAGCTGTTTCAGCTGCTCCACCAGAAGAGGAGGATGCTCGGTGGCTCTGAACTATGCCCAGAATAGCCGAGCTTCATCTCCTTCTCCCCGCGAGGCGAACAACTGATTGGCATCCGCCACGCTCTTTTGGAGATCGGTGGATGTGCCTGAGGATCGCCACACCTGGGTAAGCAATGCGAATTTTCTATCCCCAAATATGCACTTTAGTGAGTATGGCTTACCATCTGCTATTTCCTTGGCCTGGCGCACTTGCCCCTCATAGAACATCCTGTCCATCCGCTCATTCTAGAGTTCGGTTTTCAAAGTGGACAAGTCGGACGAGCTTGCCTTATTCTTCTGCTCCAAGGCCTTGCATTTTTCACTGGCATCTTTGAGCTTCTGCTGGACCTCTGCCATGCAAGATTCATGCTTGCCACTGGTGGCTCGCATGGCGGAAAGGGCAACAGTCGTTTCCTTAGCAGCTTCCCTCTCGATGGCCTTTTCGTCCTTCGCGCACTGGAGCTCGGCCTTGAGCCTCTCCATCTCCTTCGCCGAGGATACGCGTGCATTATACAATGTAAATAAGCTGCATTGATAGTATTCGGGCGATAGAGCTCAGACAAAGGCATTCGGATTATGTTTTGACATACCTTGAGCCTCGTCGAGCCTTCGGTTAAGGGCCTCAGCTTCGTCTTCAGAGCACTTCAGCTTCTGATTTGGCTCTTCCATCTCGACGCCATTTATGGCTGCCGCCGATGACGAAGCCGGCATCACACACAATTAATACATTACATGGGCTCTCAATTCTCGAATTATATACAATCTGATCATATGTCGAGTTATTCCAACATGCCGGACACTTAAAGTGCATCTAGTTCTATATCGGATTCATACGTGACCCCTAGGTGAGTTTTTTCACCTCACCTAGGGCTCGGGGGCTGCCATGTATATAATGCGAATAAATAAAATGTTTGCAAAATAAACACATCAGGTGACTTACTTGAAAATCCCTAAGGTGACCTTTGAAGGCCTCCTTCAGTCCGTTGTCAACGGACTGGATGCTCTGTAGTACTGCATGCATAAGGGTGTAGTGATCCTCAGGGATGGAGCACTCGGTAGAGCCTCCTCCATGACCGACCACCTATTAGTCGGTGGTGCCGGTGATGATCGGATTCCCCGATCACCCACCGAGGATTGGACCGGTGCCTCTGGAGGCATAGTGTGCTCCGGAGATGTTCTCGGAGGGGACTGAGGGCCCGCTCATCCAGCCTCCTCGGTATCCGGGCAGGGTGGTGCCCCCCGGTCTTCAGTGGCCGAGGTGTTAGCCTCGGCCATGGTACTATCTCCATCGCCACCAGTGTTCGCCTCTATAGGAGTGTGCTGGAACGACACCTCCACGGTGTCCCTCGTGGCGTCTGGAGTGGTGGGATGCGAGGCATCCCCGCTCTCCCCTAGTCCGGCGAGCGGGGTCTCCGCGTCCGATATCACCTTGGTGGGGATAACGTGCGGGGGTCTGCAAGGCCAATAACCTGCACGTTAGCAAACTCTTAATCTATTCGTAAAGAACAAGAGGGTCTTCGGATCCTAACCTTTCTGGGGGGTGGCTTGACCCGTAGACTCCTTCGTGGAACCTCCTCGAGGTCTTCGGATGCACTGTCCGATTCCGGACTATCGTCGGACAGGATCACCCGTGTCCGCCGCGCCCTCTTCTGGGCAGGAGAAGGGACCTGCTCCGGAGCGCCCGAAGACGCTGCTCTCTTCCTCGCACGGGGGGAATTGCCTCCCCCCTCGCCCTTGACCTCGGGCTCCGCCTCCTCCTCCTCCTCCTCCTCCTCCTCCTCCTCTTCCTCCTCCTCAACCTCCTCCTGATTTGAGGAGGAGGGGGTATCCTCGGATGCGGCATCAGGCTGGTCCTTGATGCGGATGCCATCCTGGCATGGTTTCTTCTTCTTCTCTTTCTTCGTGGGAGCCTCGTAAGGCTTTACCATGAGTATTTTTGCTAACAGCCCGGTCCTCTCGTCTTCGGGCTGAGGCGCCGAGCTGTTAATGTTGACGGATTTCTTCAGCCATCTCTGCAACAACATATCAGATAAGGGGTCATGAGAATCTTCTATGTAATAAAGCCGACCAAGCTAGGGTGTATCGTACCTCGGAATCGGGCATTGTGGCATGAAGACCCTTGTCCTCCTCCTCGGATGGCCAGCTCTTCTGTGATTTGAAGAGAGCCTTCCACAACTTCTCCCACGTAGTGCAGAAGAGATTCCGGACTATGGGCTCGGCGTCGAGTTCATGATCCCAGAGGGGGTGTCCTGGCGCTGGCAGGGGAGGATGCATATTCGGAGCATCACCTAGACCACATCAGTCAACTTGGTGCCCTCCTTGACCATGGAGCGGATGCGCTTCTGCAGGTCGCTTACCTCCTTGCCCGGTCCCCAGACGAGGCCCTTTTCGAGCCATGAAGCCAGTCGGGTGGGGGACCGGATCTGAATGCGGCGACAGGATGCTGACCTTCTTCTTGTGGTTCGGTGACGTAGAACCACTCCTTCTGCCACCCCTTTATGGTTTCAATGAGGGTGCCCGACGGCCACCCGACACGGGTGAGCTTGCCGATGACGACCCCGCCGCAATCTACATGCTTGCCGCCGACGCACTTGGGCTTGATGTTGAACACCTGCAGCCAGAGCCCAAAGTATGGCTCGATGCGTAGGAAGGCCTCGCAGACGAGGATGAACTCCGAGATGTGCATGATGGAGTTTGGCGGGAGGTCGTGGAAGTCGAGGTCGTAGAAGAACATCAGCCCTTTGACAAAGGGGTGGAGAGGAAAGCTCATCCCCCGGATAAAGTGGGGGATGAATACCACCCTTTCGCCTAGCTTGGGGGTGGGGATCATTTGGCCCTCCTTCGCTGCGCGTTGAGGGATGTTGGCGGGAAGGTAGCCGGCCTTCTTGAGGTTGAGAATGTCCCGGTCAGTAACCGTGGAAGCTTCCCATTGGCCGTTGGAGCCCGCCATTGATGTGCTTGGAGGTGGGGTCAAAGAGACCTAGATCTGTGCTTCGGAGGCGCAAAGGAATGGAAGGCGGAGAAGTCGAATGGAGAGCGTGAATAGCCTTCAGGGTTTTCCTCCTCTTTTTATGAGGCCTATCAATTTGGACTCCCCTTGCTGCGCCGTGAATCCCTCCACTTCCCGAGACGTGCAAGCCGTTGTGTGTGCGTGATTAAGTATATCCCGTATAAAATAGGACACGATCGGTATATTGATGGATCGTGATGATTAAAACGGCCTCGAACCACGAATTGAGTCTATGCAACTAGCCTAGCGGTCATGGTGGGCCGTAGCCTTTCGTCAGAGAGGTCGTCAGAGGAACATTGTTCACCCCCTGACATTTGGCCTTCAAATCCAATGAATTTGTAGTATTTGTACGTGCTACTATGCAGAAAAATGCTTATCATTGGAGGCCGAACTATGGTTCGGCGGGAAGGAACTCACCTCGCAAGCCGAAGACTCTAATCGCGAAGCAATTGAAGCTGAAGACCCTTGGCATTGGAGGCAAGTTCGGGGGCTACTCAGGGAGTCCTGGATTAGGGGGTCCTCGGATAGTCGACCTATTGTTTATGGGCCGGACTATATGGGCTACTTACCGAACACTCGAAGATTTGAAGGCCCGGTCTCCAAGATGGAAGCTTTAGGAAGCACAGCTTCCGCTCCACGTTTGACGTAATAAATAGGAATGTTGATTTCCTCGGCATGTAACCGACCATGTGTAAACGCTAGGCATCCTCGGCATCTATATAAGTTGGAGGGTTTTAAGGCATAGGGACAGAACAACTCCTCTAGGGTTAGTTATTCGATCTCGAGGTAGATCAACTCTGTAACCCCCCATCATCAATACAACCAAGCATGATGTAGGGTATTACCTCCATAGGAGGGCCCGAACCTGGGTAAATCCATGTCCCCTTCGTCTCATGTTACTGTCGATTCTAGTCTCACAGTTCGGGACCCCCTACCCGAGATCTGTCGGTTTTGACACCGACAGACGTCCTCTTGGACTTTTCAACATCAGCCTTCTTGGGGGTATACTTGGTTCTCTTCCTGACTCTTGTAGCAGCCTTGGGCAACCCATGAGAACTGGGGGTGCCAGGATATGAAGAGGAGCTAGGATTAGGACTAGTGCATGGATCTGCTTCAACACTGGGCTCTCTGAAATCATTCTGACTGTCTTCAGTATCTGACATATCTGACCCTGTGAATAGAGCATAGAAGAGTGGATAGGTTGAGCATCACAACACAAAGTTTTTAAAAATTTGAACAAAAGATTCTCAAGGTTTGCATTCTGTCACATGAAAATCAGTACAGCCGAAGAAAAAAAAATTGTGCTACCAACACTGACTATCTTTTTAACAGGAACTTGGCACTCTTTTCAGTGAGACCAAAAAAGAGTACTCGGTTTCACCAAGATCATTCTTAGCAGCACACAGGACAAATCGGTGACACCGATTTGTTTGCTTTGGTTCCACCGAGTTTCATCGGGCAGACAACAAACCCTAGAAGATCTCATGTTCGCTAACTACGGGAATTCTTTCATGGATAGATCAATCTCAAACGGTGGCTTATGGATGGAAAAGTCCTAATGCGCAAGATTCGGAGGGGGGAGCGCATGAGGGGGTCGAAATCGTACCCTAGCTTGGTGACGACTTCGCTACAGCGATGGCGGGGGTGGAAATTTTGTCAACAGTGTGGACTTCCAACAACGGAGGTGCTCGGGAAGACAACGGCGATGACCAGGGGCCTCGAAGCGGCAGCGTAGGGTTTTGAGGGGGCGATGGTTGAAGAATAATTTCAAAGGTCGGGTCTGCCTCCTTATATACCCGCGGCTGTCGTGGCACCGATTCTAAATTTTTGATGTCACCGAGTGTTTCAATTGTCAGCTGACAGGGATACTCGGTGTAATCGAGAATATGGAATTGGTAGCATCGAGATAGAAAACCATATCGACCCTAGGCATTCGGTGAGACCAAAAAATTTGAGTTGGTTCCACCGAGATGCACTTGGGAGGTTTTAATGGGCAGTCCTTTATCAATACGGAACTCCGAGTGCTCCTCACACACAGAGATCGAAAAGTACTTGTTCAAAATTTTCGATGTAGCATGAGTAGAATATGAGGTGAGAATGCATAGATATCTAGAGGAGTGGTCCTAGGCATTCTTGTACATCCAATTGGCAAATGAAAAATCAAGAGCCAAATAGCAACAATTGGATGTCCTCGAATGAGTAAATCCTCACACAATAAGATGTCAAATGAAAACATGCCAAACATGCACAAACACGCTAGCATCTAACAAGCAATTTGGCAACGACGGAGTCATCTATATATGAGTATATTGACTTAGGAGCCAAGTAAGAATACTTGATCATAGGTCATACTCATCGTTTAAGCACAGTGGGGTTACCACTTTTACATAAAGCATTTAATGTTGCCACATACTATGAGATGCTTTGACTCAAGTCTTAGAGTAAAGATCCCCCTTGATGCGACATCCCCCCATAGGAGGGATAAACTAACCTTGGGTTTTGTCGATGAAAACTTCATGTAAGTGAAGTAGTGGTGGATGCTCAAAGTTGATGAAGATCACCATGAGTTGGGAGCATCCTTGTTGTTTCATTACTCTTCTCACCTACATGGGTTAGTCCCAACACACAAGAGACAAATACAAGGATATCTATGGACATGTAGTGCAAGGCATACATGATGATGTCCATTGATTTGTTGGTTACCTTATCCCTTGCTTACCTTTGAGGGAATGTGTGACCCCTTGAACTATTGCATGATGTTGATGTTGATTGCAACTAGTTCTTGCCAATAATGAATATGAGTGAATTTCATTGGCGGAGTCACCCCTCAAGAACTTCTCTAGTTCTTCTTCTTGGGGACCCACATCAAGTGGATGGGGATCCTTGGTGTTGAAGTAGCACTTGTAGAAGTTGAGCTTGTAGTAGCCTTGGGAACCCACTTCACCAAAGCTCGGGTTTCATCTTCATATGCGTCAATGTGCTCTTGAAGCTTGTTCTTGCCCTTGAGCTTGGGGTCTTGTGGTGGAAGGTCATCTTGAGCTTTTGTTCCCTTGGGGATAGTATTTTCATTGAGGAACAAACTTGGGATTGGGGTATTGACCTTCTTCCCATTCAACTCCATTAGCGTTGAAGTAGCCAATGCCACGGTTCTTCCGGTATCCTTCGTGCTTGCGTACAATCTCCTCAAAAAATTTACACCCGGCAAGACTCTTGTAGATACCTTTCTCTATAATCCCTTTCAAAAGTTCATTTTCTTCCTCAAGTGTAACTTGGCTAAGAGAAGAGTTAGTGGGATCAATAGAACTACTAGAAGCAATATCATTGGATTTATCATTTTTATTGCTACTAGTTGAAGAACCTTTCTTGCCTTTGTTACTAGTTTGCTTAGTCTTAACTTGTGGCATGAACGTAGACAAGAGAAGTTGTTTGGCTAGACAAGAGGAAGTCTTCTTTCAAAGATCGTCATTGATAGCTTTAAGGAACTCATGATCTTTCTCTAAATTGAGCTTCTTGAAGCGGAGCTTCTCATGTGTCCTTTCAAGCTCTCTATGATCTTGTAGAGTAGACTCATGAGCTAACTTAAGTGTTTTTAGTTCTTGAGTTAGTCGTTCTATTTTCATATTATCATTATCACACGACTTATCTAGACTAGAGCGATTACTAGCAAGTTCATCTTGACTATCATTACTAGATTTGTCAAATAGCAAGTCATCTTCAATTAACAAATCATCCTCATCACTATTGAAATCAAGATACTCAGTGTGTGATACCTTGGGGCCTTTAGCCATGAAGCAACATCTACTCCCTTCATTTGGTGAATCAAATAGGTCGTAGGAGTCGGTTGTCACTAGTGCAAGTCTGGCAACACCTTCATCTTGACTATATTCGGAGTTGGAGTGGTAGCTTCTCTCGGAGTGGTTATCGGATTCGGAGCCGGAAACCCATTCACCAACATGAGCTTGATGTCTTCTTCTTGAGTAGCTCTTGGTGTACTTGTCCTTCTTCTCCGAGTCCCTACTTCTCCTTGAGGGTCTTCGTTCATAACGATCATCTCTACTCCTTCTCTCTCTTCGAGGTGAATCGTCTCTTGAGCTTCGTCTTCTTGGTGACTCTTCTTTAATTTTTTAAGGAGCCGTGCACTCATTGGAGTAGTGTCTGGGATTCCCACAATTGTAGCAGTTTCGGTCGCGACTTGACGAACACTTCTCTTCATATCTTGAGTTGGAGCTTCGATCTTTGTTTCTATTCTTGTAGAACTTGTTGAATTTCTTGACCATGAGGCTTATATATTCATTTGTGACAATGTTGTCGCTTAAGGTTGAGGGAGCATCACTTGTGGCTTTGTAAGCACCGCTAGACTTGTGGTGAAGCTCTTCCTTGTCCTTGAGTGTTATCTCATGAGCAGCAATCCTTCCAATCACTTTCGTTGGCTTGAGATCTTTGTAGTTGGGCATCATTTGGATCAATGTGCATACGGTGTTATATCGATCATCCAAAGCTCAAAGTATCTTCTTGATGATGAATTTTTCGGTCATTTCTTCTTTTCATAAGCCGGCAATCTCATTGGTGATGAGAGCTAGCCTAGAGTACATCTCAGCGACTCCTTCACCATCCTTCGTCTTGAACTTGTCAAGCTAACTTTGAATAACATCCAACATGGACTTTCTTATAGATTCGGTACCTTCATGCATATCAACCAAAGTATCCCGAATCTCTTTTGCATTCTCAAGACAGCTGATTTTGTTGAATTCTTTGGGGCATCGGCAGTTGAAGATAATGTCACATGCTTGAGCATTTAATTGCAACATCTTCAATTCATCGCAGTCGCTTTGAGATGCAGTTCCCTTCCATCCGCAAAGAATTCACCTTGCAATCCAACACGAACAACAACCCAAACGACGGGGTTATGACCAACTAGCAAAATTAGTGCCACCAAAGTACGGACCTCTATGGTGATAATTTCCCTCACTAGACACCATACTCTACTAGGTTGTGAAACCAATGCAATGGAGACCAAAGCTCCGATACCACTTGTAGGATCGAAAGTAGGTCTAGAGGGGGGGATTAGACTACTTGACCAAATAAAAATCTACTTTTTCCCAATTCTAAGTGTTGGCAGATTTTAGCATTCATATCAAGTCAAGCACACCCTACACATGCATGTCTACGAGTATAGCAGCGGAAAGTAAAGACAAGCATGAGTAGTAAAGGAAGGGTAGGACGATCAAACGCAATTTGGAGACACGATGATTTTTCCCATGGTTCCAATAGGTGGTGCTATCGTACATCCATGTTTATGGAGTCTTCAACCCACAGAGGGTAATGATCGCGAGAGTCCACGAAGGGCTCTACCCACGGAGGGTTCCACGAAGAAGCAACCTCGACTATACCATGATGGCCTACGTCCATGGAGTACTAGCCTAACTCGGGGGTAGATCTTCACGAAGTAGGCAATCTCCTTGTCCTTACAAACTTCTTGGTTCACTCCACAACACGAATTAGGAGGCTCCCAAGCGACACCTAACCAATCTAGGAGGCACCACCCTCCAAAAGGTAATAGTCTCGATAATGTCGATGAACTCCTTGCTCTTGTGCTTCAAGATGATAGACTCCTCAACATACAATCACTCTCTCACAGATTTGGCTTTGGTGGAAGAGATTGATTGGGTGGAAAGCAACTTGGGGAGGCTAGAGATCAAGATTCATATGGTTGGAATGGAATGGCATGATCTCAACACATGAGTAGGTGGCTCTCTCTCAGAAAATCAGTTGGTATGAGTGGGGATCTGTTCTGAGTGCTTCTCTTGCGAGTGAGTGGTGGTGGAGGGGTATATATAGACATCTCCAAAAATCCAACCATTACACCTAATAAGTCTAACTCGGTGACACTAATGTGTTAATCTCGGTGGTACCGAGTTGCCTAAAAGGTGGCAACTTTTGAATCTCGGTGAGACCGATACATAAAACTCAGTTGATCGATAAGGTGACCAACAGTCAGATTGCCAGACTTGATGACGCCGATTCAACAAACTCGGTGGGATCGATTTTGTGAATTTGTGTAACAGAACGTTGGCAACCGAAACTCGATGGAACCGAATCAGAATCGGTTGCGCCGAAGGGGTAGGGTTTGGCTGAGTCTGACTGAGGCTGAAAATCGGTGGCACTGAGTGGGGAGTGTTGATTGCACCGATTTTGGATATTTGGCTTTGGACAGACTTTTGTGGAAGAGCTTGTGGGTGTATGTGGTGACTATCACTTGTGCACGTATGATCATTTTGTTCACCAACAGTACCTTACCCCCTTTTGATAGTATTGGCTTTCCTATGGACTCAAAATGATTTCTCACAAAGTAAAATGAACAGACCTCTTCCTTGAAGCTTTGCCAATCTATTTCCTTGCAGCTTGGGGTATTCCATAATCCTTTTGTCAACCCATCATTGAACTTTCCTGAAACATGCTTAGTGGAAACATTAGTTCAATGACATATATGTTGTTATTAATTACCAAAACCACCAAGGAAGCAAATGTGCTTTCAACATCCCACACCTTTCAACAGACTGGTCAAACATCTTGACGTATGAAGCTGCAAAAGGCGGTATTAGATCGTGCATGAAATTTGTTTGCAACAATGTACAATTAGTAAAAAGTCTAATTGCAAGCAACTTACTTTGTATCCCCACCTCATATACTTTTTCCCAATCCCTTCCATTCTCAAATCCCCTTGTCATGTTTTCTTCAACTGGCCTAATATTGGTGGTCCATAAACATCGTATTATCTTTCTATTACAATTTGTTGGCAATATCCCCGTTCGGACCTAGTATATTGGGGACGTCCGTATATTGGCGCTAAGATATAAACGTAGAGTGTAGACTAAAATATTCACAAAATAACATTGCATGAATGATACATAGATGAGTCTATATTTTAATTGGTATTGTATATATAATAGCGGGGGAGAGGTGTGGGCGTGGAAGTAATTGCGGACTGCACATGCATCATGCTATTTTATTATCTATATATCGGGCGGGCAATATATGAATATAACTCGCCTCGTCGGTCAATCTTAACTTGCAAAGGTCATAATACATGTACATGGAATGAGTGACTGAGAGATTGGGATCGTGTTGATAATTGTTGTTGATAAATAAGTGTCGCCGAAGCTCTTTGTGTTCTAATATACAACCTTTATTTCATAATATAAAAACGTTTTCTACACAATACTAGTGTAAAAAACGTTCTTATATTTATGGGACGGAGTGGTAGATAGATAAACATGTAAAACATCTAAATCTACAACTTGGCAGGACATGGACTTTTTTTTTGATAAAAAATTTAAACTTTATTTAATAGAAATAATAGATACATCGTTTACGAGGAGTGGTACAAGTTCAACACCTGGCTCCTCAAACCAACTAGAAATAAAAGAAGATTTTGCCAACTTGGCAAGAACATGTGCGACCTTATTTGCTTCCCTATTACAATGCTCAAATCTAGCCAAAGGGAAATCACAAGCTAAATGGAAACAATCGTCGAAAATTGTCGTAGCCGCCCCCGATGATCTTCCGCCGTCATTCATAGTTTGGATAACCTCCATATTATCTGAGTTGATGATTAGACGGTTGTATCCCGCCCTTTGTGCCAGGTTTATACCGAATTTTAGGGCCATTGCTTCCGCCATCACCACATCCGAACACCACTCTATCCTTCCATTTCCTCCTACAATGAATCTTCCTTTGCTGTCGCGAAGCACCGCTCCCATTGTATCCCTGAACAAATGATGGTCAAAAGAAGCATCAACGTTTAGTTTAACGACACCTTTTGGTGGAGCAATCCATCCTTCTTTCTTTATGAAAGCTTTTGGTTTGTGGGCATTTATGAAGTTTTTGCTTATAGCACGTATCCCCATCGATATTTGTTGTACATCTTGAGAAGCCTCATTATCGATATTTGTTGCACATCTTGAGAAGCCTCATTATGCACAAGTTTACGTCTTTCCCACCACAAGTACCAGGTTGAGATAGCTATCATTTCACGGACATTTGGGTGACCCATAATCCATAGTTCCTGATCCGGTAGTGATAGTAAATATTCTAGAACTGCCTCTCCCGCATAGTCTACTTCACATGCTTTTTGAATAATATCCTTCATTCCCAGGCTTTCCCAAACTTTCTTAGCCTTACTACACTGAAACAACAAATGTTTTATGTCTTCTACTCCTGCAGAACATGTCGGACATAAAGGCGATATTTTGACATGTCTATTTGCGAGTTTAACTCGACATGGAATAGTTCCATGGAGTGTACGCCAAATGAAGATTTTCATCTTTGATGGACATGATAGTTTCCATATTCTTTCCCAAATAGGATTGACGGTTATCAGGACATGGACTTGATAGTATTAAATGATGAAGACTACCTATGGGAACTACAACACAAGATCCCAAAGGAGTGAGTTACAATTTAAGAGCTAATAAAGTCTCTTGGACATACATTATATATAAAGGAGAAGTTATTAGCTGCCATAGTTTATAGAAAATAAATGGCCAATGGATTTTTTGTGCAAGGGTGTTTTTAAGATCACGCTAAAAGGTTTTACAGGAGCTAAACATATTGTTATTTTACTGGTCACAAAAAAGGTTGGGACAAAGCACCAACTTGAGAAAATCTGAGACAAAAAAATCATATTTTCATTCACAAAAGAAAAAGAAAAACAATAGTGAAATATGGCTACTACGCCAATTTTTTGGGCAATCCATAGTAAATTAGGGAGCCCGATTCCATAGAGTTATTGGATACCAACTCTATGCCACATGGGTTCCACAAATACTGGCTATGGCCGTAGAAATTAATGTAACTCTTTTTTTGTGTGTTCTATGTATCTGTCTTCTCTTTCATGTCACTCAAGTACACAAACCGTAAGAAAACACCCAAGCACACATGTGATAACTACAATTGCATTGAAACATATATAACCAAATAGATTCGTATGGTACTGCTAAATTGGATCACTCCTTATGTAGTCGTCATGTCCATGTATGATTACGTTTACTTTTTTTGGCTATATTGTTTGTCTAACTCAAATATGTGGATGTGCACAAACTAAATATGTATACATCCACATATTAACCGATATATTTGTGATGTCATGGTATCACAACAACATGACAAATATACCATAACATGACAAATATAGTGACCAATATGTGGATGGCACATAGAGCTGAGTACGAAAACATCAAAAATCTCATCTATGGAGAATAGTAGAACGCTTAGAGTAGCATCTCCTATGTAACTCGAAGTTTTTGGCAACATGAGCACAGCTGTGTAACTAGTAATGTCCTACTTTGTGCCAAAAGTGAATGAGACACTTAGCGATGGCTAAGATTTTTCTTCCACATGTCTTCTATTCTCATGACTTGATTGTGGTATCCTTAACTATGGCAATCATTCATAACTTGCACATCACAATTTATTTTGCAACACATCAACCTTTTTAATTATTTCCCGCAATCAACAAGCTGAATTTTGCGGAAACCTAGTGCTACTTGCATACATTAGGATAGTAAGCAAGTTCATATGTAGGGTGTGACAGCTTAGTAGTAAGGATTGATAAGCTCGTGGAGTTGCAGTGGTTGGGAAATCAATTAGCACAGATTCTCAACCCTCATCTTCACAAACACAGAAAGCATGTGTAGGCTTTTCGAAATGTGAATGACGTAAACCATCGTGTGAGAAATATGAGAAACATTTATCTAAAAAAAAAGACAACCGTTATTTCGGATTCACCGACTACCCCGGAGCTTCGCTCACTTTCTTACCTACCTGAATTGTCGTGAAAAATAACGAGTTAATCTTTTTAATGTGTACCATCACCATCCTATCCATGAATAAACTAGGTGCAGTTTTTTTATGGAAAGGCCAATAGTCATGTATTAAGTATTACAAACCCTTACATAAATATTGGCATAGAAGATGAAAAATACATCCAAATTATTTGAGATGTCGAAGTCTTCTTTCTCTTACATCCGTTCGCTGTGCACCATGAGCAAAGCTCGTTGCCAAATCTGGGTGAGGGTGATTGTCTCAACGGAGCAAGGGCGGTTGGTTGCGCCTAGAAGCGGATGTATTCTAACTGGCCAAAAACATCATCTTTTAATACAGTACAGACGTAGACGTTCATACTTATGCACATATACTTAACCCTATGAACGCAAACACACACCTACCTTTATGAGTACTTCTATAAAAGATTGGGCCGACATGTCATGTTAAGATTGACGAAATCGACACAAACATTTTCATAGTCAACGTGAACATCTCCTTCCATTGAACGCACATCGCCGAAAGGCCTGAAGCAATCTAGAAAAATTCAAGCAAAAAGTATAAGTATAGAACTTAAAAGAAAATACCATTGTCATCCTACGACCATCCAAATACACATTGATGTGGCTGGTTGGTTCGCAAGAAACATTATTTTCGTCGACGACGAGTTTTTTACAATGATTTCGTAAATTTCAAGATGATATGCCGGCTCAGCCTTTCGGAGATGCTCATAAGGATAGAGTGTGCGTGTGTGCATTCATCGATGTGAGTGTATGCATATGTATATGAGTGTTTGCGACTGTATTGTATTGTGTTAAAAGAAACATCATTTCGGTCGTGTGTTGTAACGAAATAGAGAAATTTGCATATCCACATGAATCAGATGACCACAAGAAATGTACGAGTAGTAGATGATCACAACAGATGAAAAGAACAAAAAAAACGGTAGCCTGAACTGAATTGCCACCCAATTAGTCAGTACAAACCCGCAGTTCAGGCCGGCCCCGATACGATGATCGTCGGCGGGAACATGCCCGTGGCAGATCGCCGAAACTAGAGCGAGCGAGCGAGCGTGCGACGGCGTCGGGGTACCGCCTCGACCGTGCGCCTCCTTTCACCCCTGACATGATGGCGGCGGCAGCGCAGCCCGAGCAGCTGGACCTGGGCCGACTGGTGGACGCGCTCTGCGCGTCCGGCCGCTCCGCCGAGGCGCACCACCGCGTCGCGCTCCTCCTCTCCTCCGCATCCGCGTCGCGCCGCCTCGACGCGGCCACCGCCAACGACCTCCTCGCCCGCCTCCTCCGCGCACGCGCGCCCCTCCTCACGCTCCGCCTCGTCCAGGCCGCCCCGTTCGCCCCCTCCCTCCCCAACTACAACCGCCTCCTCGCCCTGCTCTCCTCCGCCGCCGCGCCCACGCTCCTCCTCCTCGCGCACCGCCTCCTCCTCCGCATGCGCGTGCCACCGAGCGTCGCCTCCTACGCCGCGCTGCTGGACGGCTACGCGTGCGCCGCGGACCCTCGCGCCGCCCAGAAGCTGCTCGACGAAATGCCCCGGTGGGGGCTCGTCCCCAGCTCCCTCGCGCGCACCTTCCTCGTCAAGGCCTTCCTCCGCAGCCGCGACGTCGGCGCGGCCATGGACCTCGTCGACAACCAACTCTGGCCCAGCATGGAGCGCTGCCATGATGAGGACCAGGGGCTCAAGAACGCCGCGTTTGCCAACCTTGTGCAGTGCCTGTGCGCCGAGGGGTTCTTCCACATTGTCTTCCACGTCGCCGAGGAGATGCCGCAGCGGCGCTGCCTCGTCCTAGACGAGTTTGCGTATGCCCAGATGATTGACTCGCTCTGCCGGGCTGGACAGCACCATGGCGCCTCCAGAATAGTGTACATCATGGGGAAGAGGGGCCTTTGCCCAAGCACCCTGTCCTACAACTGCATTGTTCACGGGCTATGCACCAGCCAGAAGCCCGGGGGACGCCTGAGGGCGTACCAGCTGGTGATGGAAGGTGTGCGTTCCGGGTACCGACCGAGAGAGGTAACATACAAGGTACTCGTCGAAGAGCTCTGTCAGGAGAAAGAGCTTGCCAAGGCCAAGGATGTCCTAGAGCTGATGCTGCAGCCCGAATGTGGTCATGACAAGCCTGATGAGGAGACCAGGACTAGGCTATACAATATGTTCCTTGGGGCACTGCGTGCAGTGGACAACCCAAGCGAGCAGCTCAGTGTGCTCGTGTCCATGCTGCAGGGAGAATGCAAGCCGGATGTGATCACAATGAACACTATCGTCCATGGCTTCTGCAAAGTTGGGCGGACCCAGGAGGCTAGAAAGATTTTGGACGACATGATTAGTGGGAAATTCTGTGCTCCTGATGTTGTCACCTTCACCACCCTCATTTCTGGATACCTGGATGTAGGTGAGCATGCAGAAGCCCTCCATGTGCTGCACACTTTGATGCCCAGGCGCCGGTGTGCCCCTAATGTCGTCACTTACAATTCTGTCCTCAAGGGATTGTTCTGCCTTGGGCTAGTTGACAGAGCAATGCAGGTCATCGATGAAATGAAATCAAGTAGCATCACTGCCGACTCTGTGAGTCACACTGTGGTGATCAAAGGGTTGTGCAACGCGGGACAACTTGAGAAAGCAAAGGCATTCTGGGACAATGTAATCTGGCCATCAGGGATACATGATGGTTATGTGTACAGTGCAATCTTGAGAGGCCTCTGCAAACTGGGGAAACTGGAGCAGGCATGCGATTTCCTGTATGAGTTGGCAGACTCTGGGGTTTGTCCCAGTGTTATCTGCTACAACATACTCATTGACACTGCCTGTAAGCAGGGATTGAAGAAGTTGGCCTATCAATTGGTGAAGGAGATGAGAAGAAATGGCCTTTCACCGGACGCTGTGACTTGGAGGATTCTTGAGAAATTGCACCTTTATGGCAATGAAGACCAAGAAGAGGAGCACCAGGTCCCCACTTTTCATGTCAATCAAAGTTCTGTAGATGACAGAGTAGAGCCTCTCGTCTCGACAAAAGATGAGATACCTTCGTTGTCATCGTCAGAACATTTGGATGAAGTATACAAGAATAACAACGAAGCTAAGGTTGAAGAAGTTGGAAGGTCACCAGAAATGACCGAGAACCCATCAGATCTTACTGAGCCAGCAAAAGAGCAGAACTATCTGATAGACAATTCAGTGGTTGGACCAACAATGGACAAGGATCATACAATCAGTGATAATGGCTTCAACAAGCAGGATGAGCAACCTCTAAGAGAACCACTTTCTGGAGTAGCCAGAAGGGTTTTTGGCTTGCTCTAGGGTACATACTTTTCAAAAAAAAAAGAAGGGGCACATACTAGAACATTGTGCAATGAAGGCTAAAATTTTATTGTCATTTTGGACCTGTCAATGAAGGCCGAGTTAGTGACAACGCCAATGCTGGTAACCTGCCCACCTATTGGAGAATAAGGCTTGAGCTTGACTGACACGACTGATTTTTGGCTGCACTTGACATAAGCTTGTCGATAACAAATCTGACATGTTTTATAAGTGCATCTCTACTCAGTACTCACCCAACATCTGAAATCCATAATTTTGCAGAAACCGATGGAGAGTAAAGGACACTGCATGTAGTGTCTTCAGGTTGCTCCGGTTTTGCAATTGCTCGCCACTGTCAGGTCTTGTTGTGTTTGTGATGCATATGAAGATACTTGGGAGCATGCTCTACTTTGTTCTACAATGTCTAAGTGCACCTGGGCTCTTTTGGATGAAGATCTCATGGAGATGCTTGCAAGCCTGTGAATCACTGGTCCAAGACATTGGGGTTTCCATATATGTAAGAGCATGTCACAAGGTGAGACGGCCGAGGTACATATCACTTCATGGGCGGTATTGTTGTCACGTCGCAAGGTACGAGAGCGTTTTGACAAGGACTGATGCTACTGTCGGACTTGTTAATTGTATGCTGCTGGCCTGGAGTTCATGTATGAAAAGCGGTTTGCTTCTGGTGATGGCGGAGCTCTAAAGCACGGGATTAGGGGATGGATCTTGCCGGGTCCAAGGGAGGTGATACTGAACGCTAACACTGCTCTTCTCTGAGGCGATTCCATGGCAGCGGACACAGCTGTCTGCCGCGACCAGAAGAGCCTGATATAATGGAAACTATGGTGAGCGCCGATGTTTTGATTCTATTAAGGTGGCTTCAGATTGCTAATTCCATCAACAACTTTGTAGGAGACGAAACAGGTGCTCTTACGTGATGTTGATCCAAGACATGAAGAACCGTGCACAGGTTGGACACGGTAGGTACCGATACAGAGGTAGCAGCTCACAGCTTAGCATTGCTCGCTTGTACTCTGGATGTTGATGGCCATATATGGAAGGTAATAAGCTGCTCTTTAATGCTGGATGATGTAGATTTTTAGTAAGTATTAAAAATGGAAAATATATATAGGCACCGAATTGCTCCATGCCCATGGAGGGTTTAGCCGCCGCCACGCATCATCCAGCATCAGTCGGAAATGAGGACGCAGATCTGGGGGGCAGGTCGCATGAGCAAGCCAAACCATCGTAACCTTGCTGGTTCCTTGCGATGTTGTGGCGGAGATCATCCTTTGCGTAAACGCGGCCACGACGAGGAACGGTCAGTTCAAAATTCCCCGTCCTCTATCCTAGTTTCTCCTGTTTTTCTATTTCTAATGATTATCCTTGTGCCGGCAGGCGAGATTGGCCAAACCTGCCGACGGTGCTCCTTGACGATATCGCCAGTCGGCTTCTCCTCTACGACGTGGCCGAGTACATCCGCCTCCGTGCTGCGTGCAAGGAGTGGAGGAACTGCACCGATGATCCACGCGCGGGAGGTGGCCTGGACTGCCGCTTCCGCCCCCGCCGCTGGATCATGCTGTCCAACCGCACTGAGGGCGACGGCCGTCGCTTTCTCAACCTCTCCACCGGTGCCAGCGCATGTGTCGATCTCCCGGAGCTCTCCCGCCACCACCTTGAGACCAGCACCGAGGGCCTCCTGCTCCTGCGTGGCAAGGCGAGCCACGCTGTGCGCCTCTTCAACCCACTCACCAGGGCCTTCGCCAACCTCCCGCCCATCACCCAGGACCTCGGCAGAGCGTACATTGTCTGGACGGGGCTATTGGAGTCGTCGGAGCGCCTCATCTACGCCGGCATCTCTGAAGAGACCTCCCCAGCGTCGGTCGTGCTCCTGATGATTGACCGTGGGCGTGCCATAGTCTACGCCAAGCCTGGTGACCAGCGGTGGGCTGTCATTGAGCATGACAAGATCGGGAGACCCAATCGCTACGCATCATATCGGTTATCGTCGGCATCAACCCTGCAGGGGCGCTTCTACTTTGCGACTCTTGAGGGGAATATAATGCATGTGAGGCTCTGTCCTGAGCCTCGGTTGGTGCCCATAGTCGTGAACCAGCCCAAAACAAGGGGTGACGTGTCCTCCTACCTTGTCCCTCCCGACGACCACCGCTGCGGCGGCATGCTCATGGTGCGCTACTACCTCGACCTTGATCACCTCAGCGCTGACGAGCGGAGAATCATGACGGGCAGGAGGAAGCGCATGGATGTGATCAGGGTGGAGAACAGGCTGAAGGAGTGCCGGTGGAACCTGATCCAGGTGTTCGAGGTGAATGTGGCCGGAAAGAGGCTCATCCCGGTGGAGGACATTGGCCGCCACCGCGTGGTGTTTGTCGGGGAGGCGGCATGCTTCTCCCTCTCTGCCAGGACGTTTCCGTGCGTCGCTGGGAACGCGATGCACCTGGGGGCGACCGGTGCCCGCTACCCTCCCGTCGGTGTGCGGTATCTGGCGGACAAGAGTGCGGATCCACCTTTTGAGTTCACCACTGATGGGCCAGCTTCTCCAGATGAACCACTGAAATGGTACCACCGACATAACAGACCAGAGCTGAATCTTTTTCTTGAGGATGGACCAGAGCTGAATCTAGTGCCTCTTGCTCGCCCTTGTACCCTGCAAGAGTACCTCGTCTGTTGCGCAGGCCTCCCTGGCGGCCTCAAGGACTAAATCAAATCATGAGCAAGCTAGTTATGTCTTCTGTCCGTTCTTGGATTGTGTGTTCTTGAGAAGTTTAAACATCAGTGCTATAGCTCCTCGGTTCATTTCTCCCTTGTGTTGCCCCAAATAACTATGAAAGATGCGCAATGTAAGTCTAGAATTATGCAGTAGCAGTTGTTACCTCTAAAGTTCAAGCTGATGTATTCTTCAAATACTTGCCTCGGTTGATTTCTCACTTGTGTTGCTCCAGGAAATTCTGAAAGATGAGAATACAATCCAGTGTAGGATTATTTATGCAAGACCGCTTGTTTTTTTCCTCTGAATTTTAAATGATGTGTTATTTGAAATACTACATGGTTCTGAGGATATATAGAAATTGCATAAGAACTTATGGTGCTAATCCATACAGCAGGAACCAAAACCTGCATCAGGATATAACTTTTAGCCTTTGTGTGAACTCCATGCCCATCTTTGTCTGTAAGCACCAATTGTGCAATGACTAAAGAGTGATATGCGTGCAATCTTTTTAGCTCCTCGGGGGCAACTGTTGAGTGAGGCATGAACATGTAGGAACATGCTTACAAAAATTAAGAAACCTAACACCAATACACGGAGGAACAGAAATGGATAATACAAATCGAGCAGGAATTTGACAGCCACAAAACCATGCAGAGCTTCCAACCATCAGTCTAAGGAGAAGTCTGATACGGTCGCTAATACTCGCTGCGTACCATAATATTATGGTAGAGAGGGAATAGATGGAAAGAAACTTCACCCAACAAAGAAGAAACGGCCCAGGAGAAAAGGAGTACAATCCACAAACCTAAGATAGCATGTAAAAGCACATACTAAATCACATATATCTGATGGAAGTGCAAAGGATCTGATGGAAGTGATACTGATAATGTAGATTCTGATGAAGATTTCTATGACAGTCAGGGACAATGAAATACACAGAAGGTGATGATGATATCTATGCTACCGATGCAGATGAGGATGTTGAAGATGTTCTATTTCCTAACAAGGGCAAGAAAGTGGTAGAGGAGGATACGAAGGACCCTATAGAAGATCAACTTGATCTACCATCTTCAGATGAAGAGAAAGAGATAGAGAGAGAAATGAAGTTCAGATTCAAATCTTTCCCAGAGGATGACATGGCCGCACCTCATTTCAAATCGGGCATGATATTCTCCATGTTTGAGCAGCTGGGAAAGGCCGCTGATGATATAGTATCAGAAATAGGGTAGCCATAAAGAAGAGCAGAACCTCAAGGTCAAGGGTGGAGGTGCACCATGCTCATGGATACCTTAGGTATTTTTATGCAATTAAGTACTTCAAGAAGCTTACTTGTGGAGAGATATGTTGCTCAATATACTGAACTACGCTGAATCATTTAGAGATAATGAGAAAGATAGCCATAAGCCAATTTTCAAAGACTACGAAAGAGTAAACCCCCTGCGGCTCCACGGTTTTCTTGTTTTTCCTTCAGGCCTCTAGGCCACAAGGGGCTCGATATCAGATTGACCAAAACTTAAGAGTTTAAAACACCACCGTTACACACAGCAGTTCAGGTGATAACAGGAACAAATCTCCATAATACTGGTCTATAGGTTCACAGACATATGGATCCACAGTCGAGGGGAGACAAAATATAAGGATTCTTCAAATTAAACCATCCATGTTCAACAGAGCACAACATAAGATAGGTGGATAACTAGGGAGGTACTCAGATCAAGTATCAAAACTCAACAAGCACTACAATATAACAATGCACTCTAGTCTTCCTCCTCGCCCTCGTTCTCGGCAATGTTGAAGTACCGGAGCTCATACACATTGCGCTCCTTGTTGGCTGCGATCACACGAAGCCAGTCCCGCACGTTGTGCTTCTTCAAGTACTTCTTGGTCAAGTACTTGAGGTACCTGAGAAGACACAAGAATGGTGTGATCGGACTAAATTGCAACAAAAGATGGGCACTGCTAATAGCATGTAAATTGTTGTACAGACAGAAAGAAATAGCCCATCATCTATCATTTGTCCACTTCAACCAATGTTGGATAATGAACAGAATAACTGGCCTGAATGTTCAGTGTTTAGGCAATGCAAAGATAAGTTCCAACGCCAGGGCAATGATAAGTTAGAACATTCAGACAAAGCAAGTTCTCACGTTTGATGTTCCAAGAGTGTTATCTACAAACACTGAAGCTGTACAAACACAAAGTGTGCAAACAATACACTTAATACAAGGGTGATGATATATATAATCTTTTGTAGCATTTAAGTTTCTAGTACTCTGTACGATCAAAAAATATTCATCTAACTGAGTTACAGACATTTGCATTTAGGAGGAGAAGCTAGAGCGCTCTGTACAAAGGTGAAAGCTACTCTTAGAACGCTCTGTCATGATATAGGTAGTTATTCCTGCAGCTACAGACAACTTGGGCATGTATCTCATACAGACATACAGTGCAGAACAATATACAACGGTGTGTGTTGCGCATAGAGCAACAATCGAAACAATCTACACGATGGTCAATCGCAACTACGTACGTCACTGCAAAATGAACAAATCCAAGTTCATACGAAGTTGCCAGATCTATCACACACGGACAACCATGGATTTAGGAACTGCAGGTGGGATACTGGATGTTGGAAAGCGAGCGTCGTATACCTCTTGGAGAAGGCGCCGTCGGAGGTGACGGTGACCTTGCTCTTGTCGCGAGTGACGGTGACGGAGTCGCCGAGGTTCCCGGCCTTGCCGCCGGCGACCTTGATGCGCTCCTGGAGGAACTTCTCCAGCGACGCGATCTCCATGATCTTGTCCTCCACGGGCTTGGTGCAGTCGATCACGAAGGAGACGGACCCCTTCTTCTTGCCGCCCTTGGCAGCCGCCGCCGCCGTCGCGCCGCGAGCCATCTCACCTTCTCTTCCTCCTCGGCCGCTGCTCGGGGTTGGGTGGGGGATTCGTGTGGCGGCGCGCAAGCGGCTAGGGTTACAAGGGCGAGCGAGAGAGGGGTCGCGCGCTATATATAGGCCTTGTGGGCTGCCATTCTCGCGTCGCAAGTCACTGGGCTGGCTCGTTGGGTCGCGGCGAGATTGGATGGGCTGAGCTTTTAGGTTGGATCTTGGAAGGCACCTACGGCCCATAAAACAGTTGAGCATTGAATGTGAGGGAGGTGCAAATTTGGGGAGAACTAATTGAGCATTTAATTTTTGGCTGAGAGCGCGTCAAGTGGTGTGCCCAATACCCGCCATGAGTCATGCACTGGGCTTATCCTTGGGATTTTGTTTTTTTTCTTTCATTCACGCGTTTTGGGTTTTTGATTTTTGCCTGGTTATTTCTAAGTTTTTGGTGTGTGTTTTTTTTTTCAAAAAGCAGTGCTTATTTGTGAGAAGAGCACAATTTGTGCTTCTACTGGAAGCTCAAATGTGCTTTTTTAGGAAACACGTTGAGCTTCAAAAAAAGTAAAGAAGCATAATTGTGCTTTTGGGTTTCGGATTAATTTTCCTGTTTTTTTTGTTTTGCTTTTTCTGGTTTCTTATTTTTTTTGTTTCTGATTATTGTATTATAGTTTTTTGTAAAAAAAATCATTGGAACCTATTAACACGATATCTAGTTTTAAAGATTATGGCGTGAAAATCCAACTGTGAAAACTGTTCGAGATTTTGATGTATGGTTTTACATATAAAATGATTTGAAAAAATCTATGAGAAAAAAATAAAAAAAACTTTAAGGTGGGAATGACCTTTGCAGGAGGTACCGCTTAATTAGTGATCTAGACAATTCGCCGCAACCAATCCTACTATTCCCCGCGTAGTAGTAACGCCAGCAATACCACGCAAATGCACACCCTTCAAGGGTACTACTGCCATGGAGGGTTACCAAAGAGGAGAGTGGCTCCAGGCCTCGTCGGGGCGCTCTTCTTCTTTCAAGGAGGGGCACCAAAGAGGAGACGCAAGCAGCAGACAAAGTTTCAATAGTGCATCCTCGAGTGAGGGCGAGATGGGAAGGAACATGAAGGGTTATGTGTGTGATCTTTCGACAAAAAGAAACTTACACAGAGATTTTAATGCTAATGCCTCTGCTGACTCTCGCACTGGCGGAGTGGGCAAGCAAGTCTATGAGGAAGTGAGCAGCCCAAATAAACAACGGCATTGTCTGGCTGATGAGAGAGCGAATGACCGGCAATGAAAGGATCTAAGGGATGACCTGGAAAGAAAGAAAGAGATCTGAGATATGAGCTGAAAGCTAAGCAAATGGATATGAGGCAGGAGTTAAGGAAAAGATATGAGTCCCAAATGTATGATGGGGCTAGAGGTTCTGGTCAGGTCAGGGAAAAGGAGAGGTGTCCAGGTCACTATGTTAGGCGCCCAAGAGCTGAATACGCGGAATATCAGCCCAAGCAGAACCAATACCAAAACCATCTAGGAGATAGGAAGAGGAGGCCGAGGCAACACTGGGTGGTGAAAGGGGATTCAGGTAGGCAGAGTAACCAAGATGTGTTCATTCGTGAGACAAGGCAGAAAACGTCTTCAGTGTTTGACCGCATCTCTGAGCATGATGATACATCGGCGGACCCTGCGGGGCAGGGCCGTCGGGACCAATGAATCTGTTGGCCTGGAACTGTCGGGGTTGGGATTGGACTCGACAGTTGGCGAGCTTCGTGACCTGATTAGGTCCTACAACCCAGCGGTGGTATTTCTCTGCGAAACTAAGGATAGATCAAGAGCAATGGAGAAACTGAGGTGGAGTTTGGGGTTCAGACAAGGAACATCGGTGGACTGTGATGGAAGGAGTGGTGGCTTAGCGCTATGGTGGAGGGACAACGTGCAGGTGACAGTAAGACCATGGTGTCAGTACTATCTGGATGCAGAAATTCTTTGTGATGGGAAAACCTTTAGATTCACTGGAATCTATGGGGAACCACGTACTGAGCACCGTAAAAACATGGGATGTTATACGTTATCTGCGGAGGCAGGACAATCTTCCGTGGCTATGTGCTGGTGATTTTAATGAAATATTGTTCCAGGGGAAAAGCATGGAGGTAACCCACGGAGCTTCAACCAGATGGAAGACTTTCGAGAATGCCTAGATGACAGCGGTTTGGCGGATCTCGGTTTTTCGGGCTACCCCTTTACGTGGGACAATAAGCAGGATGAAGAGGCAAATATTCAGGCCCGGCTCGATCGTGCTACGTGCAATGATGACTTCTTGCAATTGTTCTCGAATACAATGGTGGGACATATACTAACTGAGGAATCAAACCATGTTGCTCTTGTTATACGTGCTGCTATGTCACTGGGCACTAGCGGCAGAAATGACCAGAGGAGCTTTCGTTTAGAGGAAGCATGGACTAAGCATGAGGCGTACGAAGCGATGGTAGTGGATGCTTGGCATGCAGCAAATCATGAGCTGGGCAGCGTGTCGGATATGGGCGCGAAGTTGGGCTCGGTTTCACAAGCCATGTAGCGCTGGAGCAGGGAGGTATTTGGATCCATACGTAGGAAGATAGCAAAGCTGAAGTTGAAGCTAAAGGATGCAAAAGAGCGAGCATTACATACCGGATACCAGCAGGAAATAAAAGATATTGAGAGTCAATTGCATGACCTATATGAACAGGAGGAAATATACTATAGGTAGAGATCACGTGTCGACTGGCTACAGTGGGGCGATCAAAATACTAAATACTTTCAGAATAGGGCTTCTCATCGGAAGAGGAAAATACAGTTAAAGCTCTGCTCAAGGAGGATGGTACATGATGCACCTCTGATGATGAGATGCGTGCTTTGGCTGCTGAGTTCTATGAAAAGTTATTCACTTCTGAGGGGTCGGATGGGGCTGAACTCTTACTGCAACATATTGATACGGTGGTCTCGGAGGAAATGAATGCATGGTTGACTGCAGCTGTGTCAGACGAGGAGATAGAGGTGGCACTCTTTCAAATGGGGCCGACAAAAGCCCCGGGACCATATGGTTTCCCGGTGATGTTCTACCAACGACACTGGTCATTGGTAAAGGAGGACGTATGCAAGGCCCCGAAGAGATTTTTTGTCAGGAGAAACAGCCCCGGAGAGTTTTAATAACACGGTTATTGTCATGATTCCAAAAGTCAACTCACTGGAAGTCTTAACTCAGTTTTGTCCAATAAGCCTCTGTAACGTATTATATAAAATTGCGGCGAAGGTTCTGGCTAATAGATTGAAGCTCATACTCCCAATTATGATTTCGGAAGAGCAAAGTGCATTTGTCTCAGGGAGATTAATCACAGATAATGTTTTGGTGGCCTATGAGTGCATGCATGCGATAAGGAAGAGGAAGCGAAAGAAGCCTTTGTATGCGGTCAAGTTGGACATGATGAAGGCGTATGATAGAGTGGAATGGATTTTTCTTGAACAGATGATGGCACGGTTTGGTTTTGCGGAGGGATGGATTCATATGATCATGAGATGTGTCACATCAGCAAGGTTTTCGGTTAAGCTTAATGGAGGTCTTTCACATGGTTTCCTTCCATCTAGGGGGCTACGGCAAGGGGATCCCTTGTCACCGTATTTATTTCTTTTTTGTGTGGAAGGTTTCTCAGCTTTGTTAAAAAATGCACAACAGGTTAATGATATAAAAGGGGTATCGTTTGGGAGCACTAGCCCCACGATTACCCATCTTTTATTTGCAGATGATAGTGTGGTCTTCCTTGAAGGTTCTCAGAGCAATATGGAAGCTTTACGCACAATCTTACATGACTATGAAGTGGCATCGGGTAGAAAATAAACTTACAGAAAGCATCTATATTTTTTGGGAAAGGGTGCACGGAGGAAGACAAGGATCAAATCAAGAGACTATTGGTATCCAATCGGAAGCGCTAAGAGAAAGGTATCTTGGTCTTCCTACAGTGGTGGGGAGATCAAAGGACGGGACCTTCAAATATGTAGGGGGGAGTGCTAAGGGGAAGATCACAGGATGGAAGGGCCAAGGACTATCACAGGCGGCTAGAGAAGTGTTGGTCAAATCCGGACTCCAATCAACACCAACTTTCACCATGAGCTGTTTTCAACTCACCAAGAAAATATGCTGGAACCTGACTTCGATCTCCTCGAACTTCTGGTAGGGTGCAGCAGATGGTGTAAGAAAAGTGCATTGGATTTCGTGGGACAAGATGTGTGCTAGCAAAAAGGAGGGCGGAATGGGTTTTCGGGATATGGAAGCATTCAACCAAGCGCTACTGGCCAAGCAAGCGTGGTGAATTCTCTAGTTCCCATTGTTGGAAATATGCCCTAGAGGCAATAATAAATTAGTTATTATCATATTTCCTTGTTCACGATAATCATTTATTATCCATGCTATAATTGTACTGATCGGAGACTTAGATGCATGTGTGGATACATAGACAAAACCATGTCCCTAGTATGCCTCTAATAGACTAGCTCGTTGATCAAAGACGGTTAAGGTTTCCTAGCCATGGACATGAGATGTCATTTGATAACGGGATCACATCATTAGAAGAATGGTGTGATGGACAAGACCCAAACTACAAACGTACCATATGATCGTGTCAGTTTATTGCTACTGTTTTCTGCATGTCAAGTATATGTTCCTATGACCATGAGATCATGCAACTCACTGACACCGGAGGAGTGCCTTGTGTGTATCAAATGTCGCAACGTAATTGGGTGACTATAAAGGTACTCTACAGGTATCTCCGAGAGTGTCTGTTGAATTGGCATGGATCAAGACTGGGATTTGTTACTCCGTGTGACGGAGAGGTATCTCAGGGCCCACTCGGTAATACAACATCACAACAAGCCTTGCAAGCAATGTGACTAAGTGTTAGTCATGGGATCTTGTATTACGTAATGAGTAAAGAGACTTGCCGGTAACGAGGTTGAACTAGGTATGGAGATACCGACGATCGAATCTCGGGCAAGTAACATACCGAAGAACAAAGGGAACATCATACGAGATTAACTGAATCCTTGACATAGATGTTTGACCGATAAAGATCTTCGTAGAATATGTAGGAACCAATATGGGCATCCAGGTCCCGCTATTGGTTATTGACCGTAGAGGTGTCTCGGTCATGTCTACATAGTTCTTGAACCCGCAGGGTCTGCACACTTAAGGTTTGGTGACGTTTTGGTAGTATAGAGTTATGTATGGTGGTGACCGGAAGTTGTTCGGAGTCTCGTATGAGATCCCGGACGTCACGAGGAGCTCCAGAATGGTCCGGAGGTAAATATTCATATATAGGAAGTCCTATTTTGGTCGCCGGAAAAGTTTCGGGCTCATCGGTAGTGTACCGGGAGTGCCGGTAGTGTACCGGGGGACCATCGGGAGAGGTATTTCGACCCAAGAGGCTACATGGGCTGTGGGAGGGTGGAAACCAGTCCTTAGTGTGCTGGTGGAAGTCCTCTAAGAGGCCCATGCGGCTGGAGTTGGAAGAGAAAGAAAAAACGCAAGGTGGAAAGAGATTCCAAGTAGGAAAGAAGGAATCCTAGTCCTACTAGGATTGGAGGAGGATTCCTCCTCTCCTCCTTGCGGAAGGGCAGCCTTGGTGCGCCAGCCCTCCTCCTCCCTCCCTCTTATATATACTGGTGGTATTGGGTGTTTTGCACTAGATTTTACGGCCACGTGCTACCCGTTGCACCGGTGCTCCTCTAGATCGGATTTCCACAGTGCTTAGGCGAAGCCCTGCCGAAATTGCTCCACCACCATCGTCGGAGCGCCGTGATGCTGCCAGTGAACTCTTCCTCCTCTCCACTTCCTCTTGCTGGATCAAGACGGTGGAGATCGTCATCAAGCTGCACGTGTGCTGAACGCGGAGGTGTCGTCCGTTCGGCGCTAGATCGGAAGGACCGTGATGAGTTCGCGAGACGGATCATGATAAGTTCGCGAGACGAATCATGATGAGTTCACGGGATGGATCGTGATCAAGATCGCGAGACAGATCGTGATGAGTTCGCGGGACGGATCGTGATGAGTTCAGGGGACGGATCGTGATTGGATCGCGGGACGGATCGTGATGAGATCGTGGGATGCTCGGCGATTTGGATCGCGAAGACGTTCGACTACACCAACCGCGTTTCTTAACGCTTCCCGCTTAGCGATCTACAAGGGTACGTAGATCCACTCTCCCTCTCATAGATGCTCATCACCATGGATAGATCTGCGTGTGCGTAGGAAATTTTTTGTTTCCCATGCGACGTTCCCCAACAGTGGCATCATGAGCTAGGTCTATGTGTAGATGAGATCTCGAGTAGAACACAACAGGTTTGTGGGTGTTGATGCTTAGATTGCTTCCTCCCTTGGTCGGATTTTGGTTCAGCGGTATTGTCAGATGAAGCGGCCCGGACCAACATTACTCGTACGCTTACGAGAGACCGGTTCCCTCGACCGCAACTTGATGCATAGATGGCTTGCGGGTGCCAGTTTCTCTCACTTTAGTTGGATCGGATTCGACAAAGGCGGTCCTTGAGAAGGTTGAAAAGAAACTAGTGTATCACCGTTGTGGTTTTTGCGTAGATGAGAATTGTTCTTGCTAGATACCCGTAGCAGCCACGTAAAACATGCAACAACAATTAGAGGACGTCTCACTTGTTTTTGCAGGGTATGTTGTGATATGATATGGCCAATTACATGATGTGATATATTTGATGTATGAGATGATCATGTGATGTATAGATTATCACGACTTGCATGTCGATGAGTACGGCAACCGGCAGGAGCCATAGGCTTGTCTTTAATTATTGTATGACATGCGTGTCAATCATTAAGCGCTATGTAATGCTTTACTTGATCACTAAACGGTAGCAATAGTAGTAGAAGCATGTTGGGCGCGACAACCCCGATGGCGACACGTTGATGGAGATCAAGATGATGAAGATCATGGTGTCATGCGGGTGACGATGGAGATCATGCCGGTGATTTCTAGATGGAGATCAAAAGCACAAGTTCATGGCCATATCATGTCACTTATGATTTGCATGTGATGTTAATCCTTTTATGCACCTTGTTTTGCTTAGGACGACAGTAGCATTATAAGGTGATCCCTCACTTAATTTCAAGATAATTGTGTTCTCCCCGAGTGTGCACCGTTGCGAAAGTTTGTCGTGTTGAGACACCACATGATGATCGGGTGTGATAGACTCTACGTTCACATACAACGGGTGCAAGCCAGTGTTGCACATGCAGAACACTCGGGTTAAACTTGACGAGCCTAGCATGTACAGACATGGCCTCGGAACACAAGAGACTGAAAGGTCGAACATGAGTCATATAGTAGATATGATCAACATGATGATGTTCACCATTGAAACCACCTCAACTCACGTGATGATCGGACTTGAGTTGGTGAATTTGGATCATGTTTCACTCGAATGACCGGAGGGATGTCAATTTGCGTGGGAGTTCTTAAGTAATATGATTAATTGAACTCATTATCATGAACATAGTCAGTAGTGACTTTGCAAAATTATGTTGTAGATTACTAGCTCACGCTGTAGCTCCCTTGAATTTTTATATGTTCCTAGAGAAATAGAGTTGAAAGATGATGGTAGCAATATTGCGGACCGGGTCCGTGATCGGAGGATTGTCCTCATTGCTGCACAGAAGGCTTATGTCCTTAATGCACCGCTCGGTGCGCTAACCCCTCTAGCGTCATCTGTAGATGTTGTGAACATGTGACAGGCACGTTCTAATGAGCACTTGATAGTTTAGTGCGTCATGCATTACGGCTTAGTATTGAGGCTCCGAGACATTTTGAACGTCACAGAACATATGATATGTTCTAAGAGCTGAAATTAGGATCTCGGGCTCATGCCCGTGTTGCGAGATATGAGATCTCCAACAAGATTCTTTGCCTGCAAGATGAAGGAGAATAGCTCAATCGTTGAGCATGTGCTCAGATTGTCTGGGTGCTACAATCGCTTGAATCGAGTGGGAGTTGATCTTCCAGATAGGATAGTGATTGATATAGTTCTCCAAGTCACTGTCACTAAGCTACTAGAACTTGGTGATGAACTACAAAACGCCAGGGATAGAAATAATGATCCCTGAGCTGTTCGTGATGTTTGACACCGCGAAGGTAGAAATCGAGAAGGAGCATCAAGTGTTGATGGTTAGTCAAAACCACTAGTTTCGAGAAGGGCAAGAGCAAGGAGGGAAACTTCATGGATAGCAAGTCAGTTGCGGCTCCAGTGAAGCAACCCAAAGTCTAACCCAAACCCGAGACTAAGTGCTTCGATTATGAGGAGAACGGTCGCTGAAGCGGAACAACCCCAAATACTTGGTAGATAAGAAGGCTGGCAAAGTCGACAGAAGTATATTTGATATACGTGTTATTGATGTGTACCTTGCTAGTACTCCTAGTAGCACCTGGGTATTGGATACCGGTTCGGTTGCTAAATGTTAGTAACTCGAAGTAAAAGCTATGGAATAAACGGATACTAGCTAAGTGTGAGGTGACGATGGGTGTTGGAAATGTTTCCAAGGTTGATGTGATCAACATCGCATGCTCTCTGTACCTTCGGGATTAGTGACAAACCTAAATAAATGTTATTTGGTGTTTTGCGTTGAGCATGAACGTGATTGGATCGTGTTTATTGCAACACGGTTATTCATTTAAGTTAAAGAACAATGGTTATTCCGTTTACATGAATAATACCTTCAATGGTCATGCACCCAGTGAGAATGATTTGTTGAATCTTGATCGTAGTAATACTCATGTTCATAACATTTATGCCAAAAGATACAAAGTTAATAATGATGGTACCACATACTTGTGGCACTGCCGCTAAATGTCATATTGGTATAAAGCGCATGAAGAAACTCCATGCTGATGGATCTTTGGACTCATTCAATTTTGAATTAGTTGAGACATGCGAACCATGCCTCTTGGGCAAGATGACTAAGGACCCCGTTTTCTGGTTTGATGGAGCGGGCAAGTGATTTATTGGAAATGATACATGTGGATGTATGCAATCCAATGAGTCTTGTAGCATGCAGTGGATATCGTTATTTTCTTACCTTCACTGATGATTTGAGTAGATATAGTGTATATTTGCTTAATGAAACACAAGTCTGAATTGTTTGAAAGGTTCAAGCAAATTCAGAGTGAAGTTTAAGATCATCGTGACAAGAAGATAAAAATGTCGATGATATGATCGTTGAGATGAATATCTGAGTTGCGAGTTTGGCATACAACTTTAAACAATGTGAAAGTTGTTTCACAACTCACGCCACCTGGAGCACCATAGTGTGATGGTGTGTCTGAATGTCATGGTCGTGCTCTATTGGATATGGTGCATGCTATGATGTCTCTTATCGTTTTGTTACTATAATTTTGGGGTTATGCATTAGAGACAACTACATTCACTTTAAATAGGGCACCATCTAAATCCGTTGAGATGACACCGTGTGAATTATGGTTTGATAGAAACCTAAGCGGTGATTTCTTAATGTTTGGGGCTGCGACGCTTGTGTGGAATTTTTTTTCACCTAATGAGCTCGAACCCAAAGCGGACAAATGCATCTTCATAGAATACCCTAAGAACAGTTGGGTGAACCTTCTATCTCAGATCCAAGCATAAAATGTTTGTTGCTAAAACTGGGTCCTTTCTCGAGGAAAAGTTTCTCTTGAAAGAATTGAGTGGGAGGAAGATAGAACTTGATGAGGTTATTGAACCTCTGTTTCAACCAGAGAGTAGCGCAGCGCAGGAAGTTGTTTCTGTGAGCCTACGTTAGTTGAAGAGGAAGTTAATGATGATGATCGTGAAGCTTCGGATCAAGTTACTATCGAACTTCGTAGGTCGACAAGGACATGTACTGCTCCTGAGCGGTACGACAACCCTGTCTTGGAGGACGATGAACCTACAAACTATGGAGAAGCGATGATGGGCCCGAAAACCAACAAATGGTTACAGGCCATGAAATCCGACAAAGGATCCATGTATGAAAACCAAGTATAGACTTTGGTGGACTTGCTCATTGGACGGCAGGTCGTTAAGTACAAATGGATCTTTAAAATGAAGACAGATGCTAATGGTAAATGTCACCATTTGTAAAGCTCGACTTGTTGCAAAGAAGTTTACGACAAGTTCAAGGAGTTGACTGTGATGAGACTTTCTCACTCGTAGCAATGCTAAAGTCTGTTGAAACTATGTTAGCAGTTGCTGCACTTTTAATTATGAAATCTGGCAGATGGATGTCAAAACATCGTTTCATTAATGGTTTACTTGAGGAAAGGTTGTATGTGATACAACCAGAAGGTTTTGTCAGTCCTAAGGATGCTAGAAGGTGTGCAAGCTTCAGTGATTCTTCTATGAACTGAAACAAGCATCTCGAAGTTGGAATACACACTTTGATGAGGTGATCAAAGTTTTTGAGTCTATACAAAGTTTACGAGAAACTTGCATTTGCAATAAAGTGAGTGGGAGCACTATAGAGTTTCTGATAAGTATATGTGGATGACATATTGCTATTCGGAAATGATGTAGAATTTCTGGAGAGCATAAACGGTTGTTTGAAAAGAGTTTTTCAAAGGAAGACCTGGATAAAGCTACCTAATTGTTGAGCATCAAGATCTATAAAGATATATCAAGATGTTTGATAAGACTTTCAATGAGTACATACCTTGACAAGATTTTGAAAGAGTTCAAAATGGATTAGTCAGAGAGAAGTGTTCTCGCCTGCTTTGTAAGGTGTGAAGTTGAGTGAGACTCAAAGCTCGACAATAGCAGAAGAAAGAGAAAGGACGAATGTCGTCCCCTATGCCTTAGCCATAGGCTCTGTATAGTATGCCATGCTGTGTACCGCACCTGTGTGTGTCTTGCCATGAGTCCGTCAAGGGGTACAAGAGTGATCCAGGAGTGGATCACTGGACAACGGTCAAGATTATCATTAGTAACTAAAAAGACTAAGGAAATGTTTCTCGATTATGGAGGTGATAAAGAGTTCATCGTAAAGAGTTACGTCGATGCAAGCTTTAACGCCAATCCGGATGACCCGTAGTAGCAATCTGGATACATATAGTGGAGCAGCCATTTGGAATAGTACCAAGTGGAGCGTGGTAGCAATGTTTATAGTTTGACATAGAGATTTGCAAAGTACATACGGATCTAAATGTCGCAGACCCGTTGACTATAAGACCTCTCTCACATGCAAAGCATGATCGAGCCCCAGAACTCATTGGGTGTTAGATTCATAACAATGTGTATCACATGGTGATGTGAACTAGATTATTGACTCTAGTGTAAGTGGGAGACTGTTGGAAATATGCCCTAGAGGCAATAATAAATTCGTTATTATCATATTTCCTTGTTTATGATAATCGTTTATTATCCATGCTATAATTTTATTGATCGGAGACTTAGATGCATGTGTGGATATATAGACAAAACCATGTCCCTAGTATGCCTCTAATAGACTAGCTCGTTGATCAAAGATGGTTAAGGTTTCCTAGCCATGGACATGAGATGTCATTTGATAACGGGATCACATCATTATAAGAATGGTGTGATGGACAAGACCCAAACTACAAACTTAGCATATGATCGTGTCAGTTTATTGCTACTGTTTTCTGCATGTCATGTATATGTTTCTATGACCACGAGATCATGTAACTCATTGACACCGGAGGAGTGCCTTGTGTGTATCAAACATCGCGACGTAACTGGGTGACTATAAAGGTACTCTACAGGTATCTCCGAGGGTGTCTGTTGAGTTGGCATGGATCAAGGCTGGGATTTGTTACTCCGTCTGACGGAGAGGTATCTCAGGGCCCACTCGGTAATACAACATCACAACAAGCCTTGCAAGCAATGTGACTAAGTGTTAGTCACAGGATCTTGTATTACGGAACGAGTAAAGAGACTTGCCGGTAACAAGGTTGAACTAGGTATGGAGATACCGACGATCGAATCTCGGGCAAGTAACATAGCGAAGAACAAAGGGAACATCATACGTGATTGACTGAATCCTTGACATAGAGGTTCGACCGATAAAGATCTTCGTAGAATATGTAGGAACCAATATGGGCATCCAGGTCCCGCTATTGGTTATTGACCGTAGAGGTGTCTCGGTCATGTCTACATAGTTCTTGAACCCGCAGGGTCTGCACACTTAAGGTTTGGTGACGTTTTGGTAGTATAGAGTTATGTATGGTGGTGACCGAATGTTGTTTAGAGTCCTGGATGAGATCCTGGATGTCACGAGGAGCTCCGGAATGGTCCGGAGGTAAAGATTCATATATAGTAAGTCCTATTTTGGTCGCCGGAAAAGTTTCGGGCTCATTGGTAGTGTACCGGGAGTGCCGGTAGTGTACCGGGGGACCATCGGGAGAGGTATTTCGACCCAAGAGGCTACATGGGCTGTGGGAGGGTGGAAACCAGCCCTTAGTGGGATGGTGGAAGTCCTCTAAGAGGCCCATGCAGCTGGAGTTGAAAGAGAAAGAAAAAATGCAAGGTGGAAAGAGATTCCAAGTAGGAAAGGAGGAATCCAGTCCTACTAGGATTGGAGGAGGATTCCTCCTCTCCTCCTTGCGCAAGGGCAGCCTTGGTGCGCCAGCCCTCCTCCTCCCTCCCTCTTATATATACTGGTGGTATTGGGTGTTTTGCACTAGATTTTACGGCCACGTGCTACCCGTTCCACCGATGCTCCTCTAGATCGGATTTCTGTAGTGCTTAGGCGAAGCCCTGTCGAAATTGCTCCACCACCATCGCCGAAGCGCCATCATGCTGCCGGTGAACTCTTCCTCCTCTCCACTTCTTCTTGCTGGATCAAGACGGTGGAGATTGTCATCAAGCTGCACGTGTGCTGAACGCGGAGGTGCCGTCCGTTCGGTGCTAGATCGGAAGGACCATGATGAGTTCGCGAGACGGATCGTGATAAGTTCGCGAGATGGATCGTGATGAGTTCACGGGACGGATCGTGATGATTTCAGGGGACGGATCGTGATTGGATCGCGGGACGGATCGTGATGAGATCGCGGGATGCTCGGTGATTTGGATCGCAAAGACGTTTGACTACACCAACCGTGTTTCTTAACGCTTCCCGCTTAGCGATCTACAAGGGTACGTAGATCCACTCTCCCTCTCGTAGATGCTCATCACCATGGATAGATCTGCTTGTGCGTAGGAAATTTTTTGTTTCCCATGCGACGTTCCCCAACACCCATCCTCATTGTGTGCAAGGGTTCTTAAAGCCAGATACTTTCCGAGGGTTCTATTATGAATGCGACATGCCCAGCTGGAGGATCTTATACTTTCTGCAGTATTTTGCATGGGCGTGAGATTTTGTTGGATGGTCTTGTTTGGAGAATTGGAGATGGCACTAAGGTTAGGATTCATCATGACAACTGGATTCCAAGGAGAGGCAGTCTTAGGCCATTGGGCCAAGAGTATGTGCATGGTATCACACGGGTGAGTAATCTTCTCTCAGCGGATGGGGATGCCTGGGACAGAAACAAACTTGAAGCCATGTTCTCCCAGGATGGTGTACAAGATATCATGCAGATTATGATTGGGGGCAATGGAACAGATGACTACCAGGCATGGAACTATACAAAAAATGGGCAATTCAATGTGAAGTCAGCATATCATCTTTGTATGGAAAAAAAATGAGCGAAGTCCAGATGGCCGGAGTCTTCGTCGACAGTGTCAAATCACCAAGGATGGCTGGCATTATGGGGCTCGAATGCACCGGGTAAGGCAAAAATTCATACTTGGCGCTTGATGAGGAATGGTCTAGCTGTGGGTGCAGAATTGATGGGGAGAAGAATCAAGGCTGGAGTCTTTTGTCCAGCTTGTAGACGAGAAGAAACAGTGTATCACCGATTCTGGGCCTGCCTGCATGTAGCAACATTTTGGAAAGTGTTGAGCTCGGAGTTGGGGGCGGCGGTGGCGATCCCACCCATTTCTTTTAGCCCCCAGAGCTCGCTAAGGAACTGGCTGCTGCAATGGTTTGCTGAAGCTTCAGAAGGAGAGAGGTCAATTATGATTCAAGGGCTCTATGCGCTGTGGCTAGTCATGAACGAAATGCGTGAAGGTAAGAAAGTAGAGGAGCCACATGTACTGGCGAAATCAGTGTGCTATTACTTGGAGGAGTGGCAGAAGGCGCGTGGGAATAAGCAATCGAAGCAAAAGTTTCAGCAGAAGGAAAGATGGACTCTGCCGGAGCAAGATTGGATGAAAGCCAACATAGATGGAGCATGGACAAGAATGGGTGATGGCGGGGGTGGCAAAGTGATCTTCAGGGATGATGCAGGCGCTTTTAGAGGAGCTGCGTGCTCGTTTTTTCCAGCGGTTGCATGCGCAGAAGCTACGGAGCTGATGGCATGCAGGAGAGCGGTTTAGCTGGCAGTGGAATTAAACTACTAGAAGGTACAGGTAGAGATGGATTGCCTAAATGTTGTTAATATGCTCAAGAATCAATCAAAGAATCTCTCTTATGCTGGATAGGTTGTGGAGGAGCTAAAGGCAATGCTTCAGACGAGGCAGGAGTACAGGGTAACATGGGTGCGGCGGTCGGCTAATGGCGTAGCACATGGGTTGGCAAAATTAAGTGTTAGTACTAGGACCTCTAAGGTCTGGACTCAAGTACCCCCATATTGCATTCTGGGCATTGTATCGGAAGAATTTCCTGCTCTTGTTTAAATAAAGTTCAAGTGTGAGGTTCAAAAAAAAGGGTACTACTGCCACATGAATTGACCCATTTGCCTTTTTTCTGCGTGTTTCCATCGAAAAATGTTTATTTCGTTGTTCCTTCCTATGATTTCTTTGAATTCCTTTTGGTATTGTATGTTTTTATTTTTCTAATTTTATTATTAATTTTAAAAAAATACGAATATTTGAACATTTCTAATATTCGTGAGCATTTTTAAAATTTAAGACGTATTTAAAATTCACAAATATTTTCCGGATTCATGAAAATTCTTAAGATTCATCACAAAAATGTCAAATTCACGAATCGGTTTTATTCTTAGAAATATTTTGAATTCAAAATCATGAACATTTTTGAATTTGGGTACGTTTCTAAAATTCACGTGTATGTTTGAATTCACCTATATTTTTCAAGTTAGAAAAAATGCACAGATTTTTTTTAAAATTTCTTAAGTCTTGTTGAGTTTGCAAACAATGTTCAATTCATGAATTGTTTTTGAATTCATGAACATTTTTTCCAATTGGCGACATTTTTTGAAATTAGGAACACTATTGGAATTCATGAATTTTGAATTTGCTATTGTTTTTTAAATTAAAAAAAACTATTTTTTGAACTTTTCTAAAATTAAGTAATATTTAAAATTTTGTGCATATTTTTTTATTTCATGAAAACCACGGTTTGTGGACATTTCTTAAAATTCACTAGAAGTTTTCTATTCATGAACATTCTTTGACTTCATGAATAAGTTTTCAAATTCGCAATATTTTAGTGTTCATAAACTATTTTTAAAATTTGAAGTTATAATAGAAAACTGGCCAAAAATAATACCGGATAAAAACCTTTGAAACAAATTATCCAAAAAACCGAACAAAAACCCGTTAGTTGTGTTATGTGTGGGTCGGTCCTAGGGCTGGGCACTTTTACACCGAGAACCAAACACCGAACCGAACCAAACTATATGAGTTTATTCGGTGCGGTTTTTAAACTGTGGTCATTCGGTGTTTGCTTGCATCTCTGGTTTTGGAGTATTTAACCAAAAACTACCACATTTCGACCAAACGTGCCGAGAAAGTACCACTTTACGATTTTGTTTCAAAAACTGCCACTTTTTTGCTAATCTGTTGCAAAAAACTACCAAGTGTGAAAGTCGCCCGCTTCACCGCGGTTAATCGCGTTTCTGCCAAGCCGGGCCTACATTTCAGGTGCCAGCGAGGCAAGGGCATTAATGGACCCGTCGACCATCGGTGGTCAAGGTGTGGTGGAACTCGGCCCTGGTCGCTCGCTCGCTCGCTCGCTCACTCTCTGTCTCTCGCAATCGCTCACTCTCTCCCTCCCTGCTCGCTCATTCTCTCAGTCGCCGTCGTAGGCGCCGCCGCCGCCATTGTTGTCGGTAGAACTTGAGGATGCCTTCCTGGAATGAGTCAGAGAGCTCGGACGATGAAATCTCCATGGTTGCCATGGATCGGTAGCTGTTTGTAAGTACCTGTTGTCCGGATCAAAGTTTTTGTTAGGGTTATGTCATGAATGTTCATACTATATCATTTTTATCTATTAAAGTGGTTGATTCCATGTATGTTTTGGTTCAAATCTTTGCAGGAACCCCTAGACACTATGGTGGATCCATCTTTCTGTGGTTCTGTAATTGAATCTGAACTAAAATGCATGCTTTACAATCAGAGGCATGTGAAAATGGTTACTTTTGAAGGAACTCTGACTGGGAGGTTATTCCTAGGTTGTTCTGTGCAGGTGTGTGCTCTTGAGCTCTAATTTCAGCAAAACATTTTGTGGTTTGCTTCTGCATGTTTTTTATGTAGTAAAATGATGGTGTTCTCAAGTTTGCCTACGAGTTTGATTAAATATTATAACTGAATTCAGTTACCTAATTTGAGTTAAAAGTTAAATTAAATGCAGTTAAGTACAAAACAGGAAACTGAATTCAGTCAAAAATACATTTGAACCTAGGGTTTCAGTTAACAGTTAAATAATATGAAGTTAAGTACAATAGAATGAACTGGATTGAGTTAAAATATAGCTTTGAACCTAGGGTTTCAGTTAATGGTTAAATAATATGTAGTTAAGTACAAAAGAATGAAGTGAATTCAGTTAAATATAGCTCTAAACCTAGGGTTCCAGTTAATAGTTAAATAATATGTAGTTAAGTACAAAAGAATGAACTGAATTCAGTTAAAATATAGCTCTGAACCTATGGTTTCAGCTAACTGAATGCAGTTAACCGCATTGATTTCATTGTATTTGTATTATAGAAACGCTGTGTAGTACTGGAATATGTGATAATTTCATAAACATTGCATTTGTAGCATGGAGGTGTGAACTATGGGTTGGTGCGGTGTATTGATGCTCCTTGGCTAGAGATCCTACAAAGGTGCCTAGCAAGGATTTGGGACATGTACCATGAGCAGAATTTGGGTAGGGTGCAGGACAAAGAGGCTTATGAGAAACAGGTGGCCAAACTACAGAAAGAGATTGGATCCTTAGGCAACATCTATAGCCAGTTGGTTAATTATGTATCCAACTTATTTGACTATGAAGATGGCAAGAATTATTAGTACATGGACTACACCAGCCAGACAATCAATGAACTAAATGAAAAGAAGAAACAACTTGAGGATGAGGCAAAGATTGAGATAGACATGGAGAAGCTGAAGCTTGCCAAGGAGCAAAGGTGCATTCTTCAAACCCAAGTTGATATAATTCAAAACATGAGGAAAGCCATGAAGGGAGTGGATGGGGAGATGGACCTACTTAAGGAGGAGAAGAAGAAACTGGAGTATATGATTGGAGATCTGCTGAATGTTGGTCAAGGATGCAAAGCAAAGCTAGAGCAGATCAAGGTAATCCTGGATGAGTGAAGTCCTTTGGGTGTGTTGGTTAAGTAAATACTAGGCCTATATATATATAGTTGGCCTTGGGGATGTGTTATGTTTAAGCTTTTGAAGCAAGTTCTTTTGGTGCTGAGAAATGGTATGATATGTAATGGTTTCAGAACTAAGTACTTCTAGCTATGATGTAATGACTTTTATGTTAAGACTATCTATGCTAAGTTAAGTAAGTAAGAAAATTTAAGTATGTGCGAGCTTGTTAGTCCTATAGTTTGTTTAGCTAGAATTTTCTGTTGTTTTCATATATTGGAGTACTCCATATATTGAAAACAGCATTAGCAAGCAAAGATTGAAACAAATAGAACAAATAAATAGATAGATAGAAAGCAACATACTTATAACATACATGGATATAAAGAGTCCAAACTGACACTGAACACACTGACCAACTTACCGAACCTAGCTTACTTGAACCCAACTTACTGAACCTAGCTTACTGACCATAGCTTACTAAACGTAGCCTAGATAGTGAAGATAGCAACATAGAAACTGCTGATAGGTAGAGCAAGACTTATGCATCACTTGGCTGTGGGTTTGCACTTCTTGAATGCACCAGAACTACTTCCTGCACCGGAATCGCCACCTAGTCTTGCAGAGCGACGCACCGACAACTGAACTGGTGGTGCCACTTCATGGACCTCATCCTCGTGTGTGTCCAGGACGATGATGGGCATGCCATGCGTCAGCGGTGGTGCCACCACTTGAACTTCGTCATCAGGAAAGCGAGTCATGTACTATGCCCAGCATTGACGCTGCTATGGGTTGGCTGCATGAGCCTCCTTCATTGCCCACAACAAAATGTCAATGGGTAGCACACCTGGCATCATCACTCCATGGCATCGATGCATGCTGCTCTTCTCCTCTTGTGAGGCATGGTCCCTTAGTACTTATGCAGTAGCGACCATCTCTTGCACGCCGTTGTACCTATTGGCTATTTCCATGTAGTCGATGAAGAGTTGGTGGTTTCCTCTTGCTAGACCAAGCAAAATAGCCATCCATCCCGGCCTAGTTGGGAACGGTTGGGGTTAGGGTTGGCCATGAGCTTGGAGGAGAAGAGTAGGAGAAGAGCAGGTGATAGATGTGAGATTGAAAGAGTCTGTGTAGTGGAGTGTTGTATTTAAAGAGATGAGAAGAGTTGGAGTGTTGCAGTGCGATAGAAAGAGTAAATTTAGGAGTTATAGCTAGGTGGAGTGATTCAATGGAGAAGTAGAATGGGGTAAATTTAGGAGTTAAAGCTAGGTGGAGTGATTCGGTGGAGAAGTTGAATGGAGTAAGAGTGGAAGAGTGTGCAAAAAAATGACCGACTAGACTACTAGTAGGCAGATGGTAGTAGTTGGTGTATTAATGGTGGCATTAGCATTTCAGAAAATTTCATATTTATACGCAGCACATTTCAGAACTTGTATGTTTATAACTAAAAATATAACCTTCCACAAGTACCTGCCATTTCATACATATGCAACACATTTCAGAACCTTTGTGCAAATGCAAATAGATAGATGATACGTCTCCTTCGTATCTATAATTTCTGATTGCTTCATGCCAATATTCTACAACTTTCGTATACTTTTGGTAACAATTATAATATTTTTGGTACTAACTTACTTACCCACTGCCCAGCGCCAGTTCTAGTTTTTGTGTTTTTTTTGTTTCGCAGAAATCCCATATCAAACGAAGTCGAAACGCGATAAAAATTTATGGAGATTTTTTTTGGAATATATGTGAATTTTGGGCGTCGGAATCAACGCAAGACGGTGCCCGAGGGAGGCACAAGCCAGTCGGGCACGGCCCCAGGGGGTGGCCAGATGGCTGGTGGTCCCCCTTAAGTCGGTTGATGCTCTCCTTTGGCCGCAACAAAGATATTTTCACGAAAAATATCCCCTCAAAATTTCAGCCGAAGCAGAGTTACAGATCTCTGGATATTTAAGAAATGGTTAAGGGGTCCAAAAACAGTCGTGAAAACATGAGAGAAATAGAGAGAGAGATCCAATCTCAAAGGGGCTGCTACCCTCCGGGAGCCATGACGGACATGGACCAGAGGGGAAACACTCCTCCCATCTAGGGAGGAGGCTAAGGAAGAAGAAGAAGAAGAAGGATGGGGCTCTCTTCCCCTCTCTCCTGGTGGCGCCGGAGCGCCGCCGGGGAATCCATCATGACGACGATCTACACCAACAACTTCGCCGCTGTCATCACCACCACCATCACCTTCCCTCATCTATCTATAGCAGTCCACTCTCTCACATCCCGATGTACCTCTTGAACATGGTGCTTTATGCCACATATTATTATCCAATGATTTGTTGCTATCCTATGATGTTTGAGTAGATCCTTTTTGTCCTATACATTGATTGATGATCTTGATCGGTTTTAGTTGCGTGGTTTATATCGGTGCTGTCCTAAGGTCCTTTCCGTGAGGCGCACACGTGAAAGATTCATGCTAGAGGGTTGCAATATGTTCATGATTCGCTTGTAGTGGGTGGCTAGAGTGTCGGAAGCTTACACCCGAGTAAGGGGGTTGTTTACCTATGGGAGTAAAGGGGACTTGATATTTAATGCTATGGTTGGGTTTTACCTTAATGATCTTTAGTAGTTGTGGATGCTTGCTAGAGTTCCAATCATAAGTGCATATGATCCAAGTATGGAAAGTATGTTAGCTCATGCCTCTCCCTCATATAAAACTGCAATAATGATTACCGATCTAGTTATCGATTGCCTAGGACAATCTCGCAAATCCTATCACCACTTTTCCACACTCGCTATACTTACTTTATTGTTATTTTATTAAAATAGCACCTAACTTGTATTTCCATGTTCTGTATTATCTTGCAAAACTATCTTTACACCTACAAAGTATTTCTAGTTTTATTCCCACAAACTGGTTTCATACTTGTTCTAGGTAAACTAAGCTTTAGAGTGCGTAGGGTTGTATCGGTGGTCGATTGAACTTGAGAGAGTATTAATTCTACCTTTAGCTCCTCATTGGGCTCGACACTCTTACTTATTGAAAAAGGCTACAAACGATCCCCTACACTTGTGGGTTATCAATAGATAATAACATTCAGACATAACTAGTACTAGTACATGGAGAAACAGATAGATAGATAGCAACATTCAGAATAGTAGCAATAGTTCACTGACATGCAACATTTAGACTAAATTAAGCGAAGCAACTAGATGCAACATGCTCACTCCCTGCGAAGCTGTCCAAGGCGGTCTGAACGACAACAAGACCCGTCAACATCTTGGCAGCTCCCTTCTTCCTCCTTGATGTGCTTGCCTCCTCCACCTACTATAGACGCCGCTCTTGCTCCATGATACATCCATTTTGCATCATGCTTTTATATTGATAATTATTGCATTATGGGCTATTATTACACATTATGGTACGATACTTATGTCGGAGGGTGTCACCATCACTGGAGACCATGGAGGAGGAAGACGGAGGGGCCATCATCACCATGGAGGTAAAGGACCAGAGGGAGAACCTCTCCCCACCTAGGGGGAGGCAATGAAGGAGGAAGCACAAGGGGGAGACCCTCTCCCTCTCTCTCTCGGTGGCGCCGGAGTGCCATCGGGGGAACCATCGCCGCGGTGATCGTCTTCATCAACATCACCGTCCTCATATCTTTTCAGCGGTCCACTCTCCCGCATCCCGCTATAATCCCCTACTTGAACATGGTGCTTTGTGCCACATATTATGATCCAATGATGTGTTGCCATCCTATGATGTTTTGAGTAGATTCCTTTTGTCATATGGGTTGATTGATGATCTAGATTGGGTTGAGTTGTATGTTTATTTTGGTGTTGTCCTATGGTGCCTTCCGTGCCGCGCACACATAAAGGATTCTCGCTGTAGGGTGTTGCAATACAATCATGATTCGCTTATAGTGGGTTGCTAGAGTGACGGAAGCTTAAACCCAAGTAAGGGGGTTGTTGCGTATGGGATAAAGGGGACTTGATGCTTTAATGCTATGGTTGGGTTTTTACCTTAATGATCTTTAGTAGTTGCGGATGCTTGCTAGAGTTCCAATCATAAGTGTGTATGATCCAAGTACAGAAAGTATGTTAGCGCATGCCTCTCCCTCATATAAAACAACAATAATGATTATCGATCTAGTTATCGATTGCCTAGGACAATCTCGCAAATCCTATCACCACTTTTCCACACTCGCTATATTTACTTTATTGTTCTTTTATTAAAATAGCACCTAACTTTTATTTCCACATTCTTTATTATCTTTCACACCTACAAAGTACTTATAGTTTTATTCTCACAAACTAGCTTCATACTTGTTCTAGGTAAACTAAGCTTTAGCATGCGTAGAGTTGTATCGATGGTCGATAGAACTTGAGAGAGTATTAATTCTACCTTTAGCTCCTCGTTGGGTTCGAAACTCTTACTTCTCGAAAAAGGTTACAAATGATTCCCTATACTTGTGGGTTATCAAGACCTTTTTCTGGCGCCGTTGCCGGGGAGCAATAGCGTAGTGGTTGATATTCTCGTGTGTGCTTGTTTGCTTTATCACTAAGTAAATTTATTTTTTGTTATTAGTTTTTTATTTTTTGTTATTAGTTGTTTTATATCTTTAGTTATGTATATGGAATATGAAATACCAAAAAAATAGATGTACTTGTGTCGGTGTTCCGCGAACAGGGGTACCCAGACCTGCCTGCCCGCGCCCCAGGATGTGGCCCACTTCATCGACCAAATGGGACCAGGCGAGGCCCCACTCAAGACAAGGCCCTCGCGAGGGCCCTAGCATCGTGAGGAAGGACATCGACAAGACTCGCGAAGGATGGGCCTCCTTAGGACCCCTCTGGAGTGGCAAAGTCTGTATGCAAGGCCCGACCTCAGGAGTCAAAGATGATGCAAGGAAGGACAGGCGAGCACCAGTACGCCAGGCGGCACAGTTTCTCCTTTGGTGCAAAGGGATCAAGCACGTACGCGGGTTCCCAAAGAGCCCCCCAAAGGTTTCCATTCCGGTGCAAGAAGACCACAACCACCCGTCCCGCAGGGCGGATGTTAGCGCTGAGCCTGTCCCTATGGCGTCGACAACTACTTTGCATGCGAATACCGCCTTTGGGCAGGGCGAGCACGAACCCCTGTCCCCCTTTAAAATTGGCCGTTGTGGGATCCCTTCCCACCATTGCGATAAGGGAAGAGGACCCAGGCCACCGCTATATATAGAGGGTAGGCTGCTTCGTAGAAGGGCGCGGATCAGATCCCAATCCTATCAACCAACTCCACCACTCTCCAAACCATAGGGAGCCTCCGACACCATTGAGAGCCCTCAAGAGGCCCCGAAAACACTGTAGTTGTTCATCCACCTCACCTCCTCGAGAGGCAATCCACCAAAGCAGGAGTAGGGTATTATGCTTCGCAGTGGCCCGAACCTGGGTAAACTGTCGTGTTCACCTTCTTCCTCGTCATCATGCGAGTTCTTTGTTGTGTTCATGGAGTAGCGAGCTAGGTCGGGCGAGGCTGCAGGGGATCTTTGCACACGCCCCTGTGTTTGAATCTTAAGGGTTTTGCGGAGCCCGAAATCCTACGTTTGGCACGCCAGGTAGGGGGCATGTCGGAGTTCCCCGCATGCGGTGAAGGCCAATCCCCGACTCAGGAACTCCATGGCGAGCATGATCCCCGACGACCGCCGGCTCCCGGCGCAAGATGGTGTTTGGGCGCGCAGGGCCGCCCCTGTGGCCGCCTGCATCCTCGGCGGGTCGCAGGCGCCACCTTCCAGTCGCCATGTGAAGCGCTTCCCCCGCCATGTGGGAGCGGTTCCGCCACGGGCCGAGCCTGTGGAGCGTCGTGCATGGCCAGAAATCGACATCACCTTCGGGCCCGATGACCACCCCAAGACCATGTCGGACGCTGGGGAACTTCCCATGTTGTGCACACCGACCATACGTGGCATGGCCGTCTCTAGGACCCTCATTGACGGCGGCGCCGGTCTCAACGTAATCTCCGTGGAGGCCTTCGATGCACTGCAGTTACCCCGCGAGCAGCTCGCACCTTCAAGGACCTTCTTTGGGTTGGTGACCGGGTCTGTCGTTCCCGTGGCACAGGTTCGCCTCCCCGTCACCTTCGGCACCTGCTCCAACTTCCGCACTGAGCAGGTCGACTTTGATGTCGCTCACATCCACCTCCCGTACAACGCGATACTCGGCTACCCCGCCCTCACTCAATTCATGGCGGCAACGCACCCGGGCTACAACGTCGTCAAGATGCCCAGAAGCGGCGGCGTCCTCACCATCGTGGGGGATATCAAAGACGCGTCCCACGCACTCAAGCTCTCCTATAAGACCGCAGTCGCGGCGTGCATCAGCGTCGGGGGTGCGGCCCGGGCCGTGGAGAACCCCGGGGGAGTCCCTGACGTCGCGCCCATGAAGAAGAAGCAGTTGTTCTCCCAGACCCGGGCGGAAACAAATCAAGTACCGATGGATGAGGAAAACCCAGGCCCAACTTGCACCATCAACGCTGACTTGCCTCAAGACCAAGAGGAGGCATTGGTGACCTTCCTCAGGGCAAAGAAAGATGCGTTCGCGTGGAGCACCTCTGACTTGGTGGGGGTCCCGAGGGACGTAATCGAGCACCACCTCATGGTGTGCCCGAACTCGCGCTCGATGAAGCAAAAGGCGAGAAGGCAGGCTCCGAAGAAGCAGGCATTCATCGCTCAGGAGGTCGACAAGCTGAAGGAGGCAGGGGTCATCCAGGAAGTGCGTTACCCGGAGTGGGTGGCCAACCCGGTGGTCGTCCCAAAGAAGTGCGGGAAGGAGAGTATGTGCATTGACTTCATGAGCCTCAAGAAGGCTTGACCCCAGGACCCGTTTCCACTGCCACACATCGACCAGATCATGGACTCGACCGCGGAATGCGATCACCTGTGCTTCCTGGACGCCTTCTCAGGTTACCACCAGATCAAGATGGCGGTGGAGGACGCGGAGAAGACGGCCTTCCTCACCACGTGTGGGGTATTCTACTACACGTGCATGCCTTTTGGGCTGCGGAACGCTGGGGCAACCTTCTAGCGACTGATGCACATCGCCCTGGGGCCACAGCTCAGGAGGAATGCAGAAGACTATGTCGACGAGATTGTAGTCAAGTCCAGGGCGGCAAAGACCTTGGTCGAGGACTTGGAGGAGACATTCGCCAGCCTGAGGGAGGTAAATTTGAAGCTGAACCCTGAAAAGTGCGTCTTAGGGGTCTCCTCGGGCAAGTTGCTCGGTTTCCTGGTGTCACACCGAGGAATCGAGGCAAACCTGGAGAAGATCAAGGCCATAAACAAGATGAGCGTGCCCCAACCCCTCAAGGAAATGCAAAAGTTGGCGGGATGTGTGACCTCCTTGGGGCGTTTCATCTCCAAGCTCGGGGAGCGGGCCTTGACTTTCTTCAAGATCATGAAAAGGAAGGGCCCTTTCGAATGGACCTCGGAGGCTGACGCAGCCTTCGAGGAACTCAAGTGACACCTCACAAGCCCACCGGTGATGGAAGCGCCTTGCCCACAGGAACCGTTGTTGCTATACCTGACCGCCATCCCCACCCTGCCAATGCCGCATTGGTGGCGGTCAGGAGGAGCAAGCTGGCGCACGTACCACATCGAAGGGCTCCAACAGGCCCCCACACGCGAAGCCAGGGGGCTCGCACGACCAACAAGAGCCAGCTCCTTCCCAAGCTGGGGAACCCGAAGCCCAATCCGCTCAGATGGACCAAGAAGCGCCCAACCCTCCTGAGGCCCTGGCTTCTTCCACGGACTATGAGGCGCCCAAGCCTCCTGAGCCTACCGCAGGACATGAGCCTCAAGAGGCCTCGCCCTCGTCGAACACCCGGTGTACTACGTCAGCACGGTGCTGTGGGACACGCGCTCACATTATCCCATGCAACAGAAGCTTCTCTTAGCTCTCCTCGTTGCTTCAAGAAAACTACACCACTACTTCCAGGGGCATCCAATCAAGGTCATCTCTGCTTACCCCTTGGAGAAGATCCTACACCACCCCAATGCGGCGGGGAGGGTTGCCGAATGGAACATCGAACTGCAGCCCTTCAACATAGAGTTCAGCACGACTAGGGTCATTAAAGGAGCATCCCTAGCAAACTTCGTGGCGGAATGGACGGATGCCCCGGACCGAGGGCTGGAAGGGAGCCAGTCCCTCGCTCCCGGCGACAAAGCACCTGAAGGATGGACCATGCATTTTGACAGAGCCTTCACGCACAAGGGAGCGGGAGCTGGGGTCGTGCTCACTTCCTCGACAGGAGACAAGCTCAGTTATGCCGTGCAACTCTGCTTCCAGCATGGGGAGAAGGTCTCCAACAACATCGCGGAGTACAAAGGCCTCATCGCAGGCCTCAATGCGGCGGCGGCCTTGGGGGTTCGGTGCCTCACCATCACGGGCGACTCCCAGCTCCTCGTCAACTTCTCCAACAAAGAGTACACACCCAAGGACGAGCACATGGAGGCATATCTCGAAGAGGTACGTAAAATTGAAAAAAGTTTTCAGGGCTTGGAGCTGTAGCACATGTCGTGTGGCGTGAACAAGGAGGCGGATGACATCACCAAGAGAGCTTCGCATCACGAACCTCGGGAGCCAGGCGTCTTCGAGGAGCGACTCTTCAAGACCTCTACGGCACCGCCTACCGAAGGCCTGGCACCTTGGAGTGAGGAGCTTCCCCCAGTATCGCCCTCGGGGGCTCCGGACTATGACCAGGCCTTGGGGGCTCGACTTATCTTGGCCTTGGAGCCCCAGGCCGACAGCTGGATGCAAGAATTCAGGGTGTACCTGCTCCATGGCATGCTACCGGAGAAGGAGGAGGACGCGGAGCATGTGGCCCGACAAGCCACAACCTACTGCTTGCAAGACTACGATTTGTATCGTAGGCGCCCGAACAACGTCGCACTGTGGTGCATTTCCAAGGAGCAAGGGGGAAAACTGCTGGCCGACATCCACGCAGGAGACTGCGGGCATCACTCTTCCTCGCGCACGCTTATAGGGAAGGCGTTCCGATCAGGCTTCTACTGGCCTTCAGCGCTCGATGACGCCATCGAGCTGGTTCGGTCTTGTGAGGCCTGCCAGTTTCATGCCAAGCAGATTCACTAGCCCGCACAGGGCCTTCAAACCATTCCACTCTCCTGGCCCTTTGCGGTATGGGGTCTGGACATACTGGGGCCCTTTCCACGAGTAGCGGGCGGGTACCGCTACCTCTACGTCGACATCGACAAGTTCACCAAGTGGGCGGAGGTGGAACCCGTGCACATCATCCCGACCAGGTCGGCCGTCAAGTTCATCAAGGGCCTCATGAGCCGCTTCGGCGTCCCCAACCGCATCATCACTAACAACGGTTTGCAATTCACAAGCCACCTCTTCAAGACTTATTGTGCTAACCTTGGAACGCAGATATGTTATGCTTCGGTGGCCCACCCGTGGAGCAATGGCCAGGCGGAGCATGCCAACGCGGAGGTCCTGTGGGGCCTCAAGGCAAGAATCTTCAAGAAGAATCTTGAAGCTTGCGGTAGAGGTTGGGTCGACGGGTTTTAGTCGGTGTTGTGGTCCATCCGCACCACCGCAACTAAGCCCACCGGTGAAACCCCGTTCTTCCTCGTCTACAGAGCCGAAGCAGTCCTTCCCCATGAGATCAAGCACCGATCCCCGCGGGTCTTGGCATTTGACGAGGAGCATCAGGAGACTGCACGGAGAACGTACCTCGTGCTCAGAGAGGAGGCGCGTCGTCGGTCCTCGCTCCGAGCTGCGCGATATCAACAAGGCTTACGGCGCTACCACTGCCGCAACATCTGCTCTAGGACCCTCGAAGTCGGTGATCTTGTCTTGAGGCAGGTTCTCTCCAGGGAAGGCTTGCACAAGCTCTCGCCCATGTGAGAGGGCCTGTTCGAGGTCGCTCCTATCTCTAGGCTGGGCACCATGCGCTTGGAGACTCAGGACCGGGTCCCCATCCAGAACGCCTGGAACATCCAGCACCTCTGGAAGTTATACCCGTGACACTCTCATGTGATAATGAGCGGGCTACACCCCCCCCGAGGACGTGGAGGGGTCCCTCCCATCAATCTGGCAGCCACAGCCCGAAGCTGGCATAGAAGACAACACTGCCCATCAATGGCTATGCCTATGCAACGTGGATGCCCTACGCTCAGCGCTGGGGGAAGACGAAGGCCAATCTAAGTGCCGGACGCGACCATTATTTGCGTTTCTCTTGTTTGGATTTGCCAGCCTTTATGAAATCAAACCCAGGGTCTTTCCAAATCGCATTTTAGTCAAAAAGGTCAAAGATTTGTTTTCATTGCCATCTCTTATGTCGTTGTCTTCCTCCAAGTAAAGCATTCGCCTGACCCCTCCCCTCGTACCCCGCAAGCGGGGGCTGGGGGCATGGTGCTTACACCTCGCCATGGCCTTGGTGCCTAGAACCTCGCATGGTACTCATGGGTGGGTTAGTAGGCGCATGCCGCCTCGTACTTGCCCATAGGCTCCATTCTCGGCCCGACGCGCCATCTTGGAAAGGAAACAAAATTTTCATCACACATATTGAGCGTCTAAGGGGGCTCCTGAGCATCGAGCCTCAGAAGCCTTACCGATCACAGTGCCACTCGACCCTCCTGGTGCATCAGGAGTGTCGGGGCTTCGCCCCGTGAAGTGCATCCTTGGTTTCTGGTCATACCTGACATGGTGGGGAAATGTGCGGGACTGGGACCTATCGACACATGGCTACTTGAACTACAACTCAAAGCCTCATGAAGCCCAGCCTTCTCGGAGCATGAAACAGAAGCTTCGGGGGCCGCTTGAGCATCTAAAGGGGCTTCTGAGCATTGTACCTCAGGAGCTGTCACGCCCAAGATGCGACCATATCCTTATTTTGGCACGAGGGCCTCAACAGGGATAGGAGCGCATCTCGTCGTGTTGCAAGAATGGATATCATTAAAAGTACAAGTAGAGAAGAGGTGAGTATATGGAATTGGCTTACACTCGCCACAAGCTACATCAATATCACATCACTACAACAACATATTCAAATATCATACAGAAGAGCAGGGTCCGACTACGGATGAAAACAAACGACAAAGTAACATCCATCCTTGCTATCCCAGGCTGCCGCGTAGAACCCATCCTAGATTTATGAAGAAGAAGAAGAAGAACTCCAAATCAAACAAGCAACGTGCTCACGTCAAATCATCGCATTACCTATACCTGCAACTGCTGTTGTAGTAATATGTGAGCCATAGGGACTCAGCAATCTCATTTCCAAGGGTATCAAGACTATTAAAGCTTAATGGGTGAGGTATGGTTAAGTGGTGAGGCTACAACAAGCGACTAAGCATTTATTTGTGTGGCTAACCTACGAATACAGAAATTAAAGTATGGTGGTCTACGCACAACAGACGTGAACTAGTAATGATCACTAACTGATCCTGAACACCTACTTACATCAAACATAACCCCACCGTGTTCTCTCTCGGATAAGGACTCACGAGAAGAGATAGTCACGGTTACGCACACAGTTGGTGTATTTTATTAGAGTTTACTTCAGGTTTGCTATGATCGGGTGTTAAACAAAGTATCCAAGTTTGCCACATAACTGCGGCACGGCTTTCCGAAAGATTTAACCCTACAGGGGTGCTCCAACTCATCCATCACAAATTAACCACACGCCACGGGAATAACCTCTACCACGGATCTCGTGATCTTCCTAGGCAATTCCATAGGAAATCCAACACCTCGAGATAGCCCGAAGAAGATCAGAATTCCTCACGCAAGACATTCGAGAAAGGTAAAACAAATCCAGCAAGGCCTCCCGGTGAGCCAGATCCGCAGCTAGAGTCGTGCGCTCTCTATCCACGGGCATCACCCGTCTATGCAAAGTGGACAGTAGCCTAAAAATGCCTCGAGTTGCCCAGTGGTGGCACCGCCAACTGCTAGGTAGGTGGACAAACACTCATGAGGAGCATTGGCCCGGGTTGTTGATTAATTATCCACGAGGTGATCATGCCCCATGCAAATTTTAGTTTTTATTAAGCAAATAGTACCAATGTTGGGCCTTGCCAGACAAGCTTTATCCTAAAACGAAGATCAAGGGGGTCCCCATAACAACCCCGAGCATGTTAGGAGCGCTCAATTATGGAATATAACACTGGTTCACAAGTAACTAGGGCGGCAAGAGTGGAACAAAACACTAAGCAAAAGGCCAAGCCTTCCACCCTTTACCAAGTGTATAAGTGCATTAAATTGAATAGCAATAATATTGTGATAACAAAAGAATGTCCATGTTGTCACATGGAAGCAATTGCACCTGTAGCTAGAAACGCTATAAGAAGGGCTGAGCAAGCGGTAACATAGCTAAACAAAGGTTTGCTGGGAAGGTGGAGGGTTAGAGTCTTTTCATGGCAATGTTGGGAGGCTTGACAAACAAGTGGTAGGTAGCATGGCATAGCAATAGAAAACAAGACATCTAGCATGGCAATGATAGTAATGGTATCCAGGGAAATGTGTCATCTTGCCTGAGATCCCGCTTGGAAGAAGAACGAGTCCATGAAGAAGACGAGCCAACGTAGTCGAACGAATCCTCACACTCCGAATGCTTTCGGAACTCTATCGAGAAGGAACAATCCGAAACAAACAATCAACACAAGATACACCACAACATATGCATGACATGACGCTCAAACAAATATGATGTATGTCCGGTTTAATTATGCAAGGCATGGCAAGGCAAGAACAACAAACATCTACTACACATTAAGTGAAGTTCAATATGCAACGAGTTGCATATTGACGAAACTCCACGTTCGATTTATTAGTTCACTCCCATTTAGGTACTCATCAATATTAAATGTTGTTAAACATGGCAAGAGGTGAAGCATGAAAACCTATATCGTCTACGCATTTTAAATGGGGCCGGAAGCAACATATAGCATTTTAATATGAATTTGGTCCAGATCTGTACTAACCATACTTTAGAGTGGTTAAACAGCAAAATAAATGTCACCATGTGATTCTACACATTTTTCTAGCCAAGTTACATATGTGGAACATTTTAATCGGAGCTACGGTTTAGTAGTTATAAAATAAATCATTTTAGCATGGCATTTACGCAAATTAATGCAAACAACAAGTTAAAGTATTTTATCATGTGTGAAAGTTGGAAATTATGAATCTACACGAAATTCTAATCAAGTTTCATATATAAAGTTTTTAATCCAATGCACGGTTATGGAGTAATTAAATGCATGATCTAGGGGGACTTTTTTGCAATTTTTATTATCCTGGCATAATTAGAAAAATCGCCAGACGGAAAAAAATGAATCGAGCCGAATCTGAATAGGGCCCAACAGGGAACATGGGCGCAACTTAGCTATTCAGCGCACAGGGTGAAAAATGGCACTTGGGGGCTCACCTTAGTGGGCTTCGTCCCGGTCGATGGGGGGGGGGTAGCTAGGCCGGCGGGAGGCGGCTGGGCCGCGGGCGTGGCCCACATGGGTCAACGGGGCGACAGTGCTCGCTCCCTTCTCGATCCCGAGCAGAGCGAGCGAGCGACGGCGGTGGTCAACCGTGAGGACGGCGACCGACGGAAGGCGGCGGTGGAGGGCGGATCCGGCGGGGCTGGGCCGGATCCCAACGGATCTGGGCGGCGGAGCTTCTCCGACGAGGGGCGGCGGCGAGCTCGAGGGACCGGCGGCTAAGTCCTGCAGGGGGAGAGAGAGAGAGAGGCGAGGTGAGAGACGTTATAGGAGGAGAAGGGGAAGAGGAGGGAAGGGCGGCGGCCCCAGACTCCGGCGGAGCTCCGGCGAGGGTGGCGGGTCCTTCGGCGGCCGGCGAACTGATGGGAGGCGTGGCTGCGGGGATCAATGGGCCGCGGCGCCACGTGGGGGAGGCTGCAAGAGCTCGCGGGCGGCGACAGCCGACGGTTGACCCAGATCGGGCCCGAGCGGGCCTGGATGGGCTTGGCGGGATTCGGCTGGAGGTGGGAGGCAGAAGGCTGTGGAGTGGTGGGAGGTGACGGCGGCACGGATAACGAGGTGGGGATTAGCGTTCTAATTAGGAGGGATTGCCCTTCCTTTTATAGCTAGAATGGCTAGGTTAGGGCTTTTCAGGGCCGATTTTGGCCGTGCGATCGCAATCGGACGGCTGGATCGGGGCAAGGCTGGTGGGCTGTGTGTGGAGTGGGCTAAGGCTGAGAAGAGAGAGAGATAGAATGGTGGCCCATGACACGAGTTTAAAACACCGAAAAACGTCCGATAAATAAACCGATGACGCACTGCTACGACTGACCGATCGGGTATCAAATGAACTCGGAATGCGACGAAATTTGGCAGGCGATCTACCTACAATATAATAAGACCACACACCAACTTTCAACACAATCATAGAATATTTTTAAAGGCACTTTTAAAACAATATTTTTTAATGCCGTGGGCGCGTGCGTGTGTGGTTGGTCTCGAAACAGGTAACGGCTAAACGGGAGAGAACCGACAACTACGAACGGATGCAAGTTTTCGAAAACGAGTGACGATGCCATGCAGATGATGCGAATGATGCAATGATGAATGCAACACCCAAACAAAACACAGACGAGAATGGAAAAAAGGGGAATCTTCTGGAGCGTCAGTCCCGGGCTGTTACAACTCTCCTTCACTACACGAGGATCTCGTCCCGAGATCTAGAATGAGAAGGGGAAGAGAAAGAGCAAGAGATAAAACTTAGTTGCTTCTTTTACAAATGAGTGAACCCAATGAAACATGAAGGCTGGAAAGAGATGAAGAATGACATGAGGAACAAGCAAGAATTCACAAGAAATTCAAAAGCACTTCGGTAGGATAGAGGGGCAAAATTTGATAAGAAAGAAAAGAACTTGAACATAGAACACAACACTCCGGTAAATGAATAAGCAAAGAAAGAACATGATCTTAATCAAACTAGATGTGAGTTGAAAAGAACAACACCACAATACCTCCGAAACAAAAGAGTAGAAGCTAGATCTTTGGAGAGAAGAGAATGGAGAAGAAAATGACAAGTTCTACCACCAATGAATTTTAAATGCATGGTTGAACGGAGTTGATGGAGAATCAACAATGAAAAGACTAGCTTGTTATGGACTTATGGAAAACATCTCAAAATTATGAGGTGAGAACATGCCACAACAGAAACAATTGATTTCTTGAGAGCCACAAGATATGCAAAACTTCTTTCACCAAGAAGAGGAGGAGAAAACTTGGATCATTTAAGACACCATGATAGCAACAATCCTTAGGAAATACTTTAGGTGAAATCCAACCAAAGATAACTCCGAGAAGACAAGATGGGTTTACTTATCTTATTCTTGACAATTTTCCTTCGAGACTCCTCATAATCAAGAATTTAATAACACCATCTCCAAAGACAATGGAGAAGGAATTGAACTTAGAAATCTAGGATAAAGAACACTTAAGCACCTCCAACAAGAATCTTAAAGAACACTTGAAAATGGAAGAAATCTTGATGAACCACCATGAAGAACCTCCGGAAGAACTCTGAAACAAAAGGATTATAGAAAGAATTGAAGGATACAAAAAGAACAAGATTGAGGCCTTGCTATGAATTAGATGAAGCTTGTCGACAAGATACTTGAAAAAACTAGGAACTCCGGAAAAGAAAGATGACCACTTGGGATAAGGAATTTGATATCATGAAAAACTCCAGAAGAAAGATTGAAATCACTTGGATGAAACAAGAATAAGAATTATGATATGCCTATCCTACATCAAGTTAAATCGATGACAAAAAACATATTTGGCATACCACTTATCCTTTTGGAAAAGATAGGAAAGACAGATAGATCACAAACTTGAAGAGGTCTTGAACGAGAACACCGGTAAGAATTTGAAACGAAAGAGGTTAATACAAATGAATTATATAACATGAGAACTAAGAGAGCATGATCCACCTAATGGAAAACTTCACAAGGCACCAGAATAATTGAGATATGAACGAAGGGACAACAATTGAGAAGAATTTGAGAATGAAAGCTGAAAGCTGAGAACGAGGAATCATTTGAAATGATGGCCTTTGGAGGATCGAGAAATGAAAACAATGATGAAATGCACTGGATAGATATGGGAGGGATAACTCATGACCAAAACAATTTGAGATTATAGCAACAGCCTGAAACCATGAATCTTTGGAAGAATGAACAACGATTTAAGAGAAACTCTCCTTCGGTCTTCAATGCTTAGAATGATGACGAGAAACAACACCATGAATTACTGAGATACTTCAGAATAATGAATAAAGAAAAGGTTGAGCCAACAATGAAAATCATTTAGAAGCGATCTTCAAGAAGGCATATGACTGATGAAATTCATTCTTACGCCATATTTGAAGAGAACTTGAGAACATCTCCAGAAAGATTAGAAGAGTCAGGTAGGATCCTGGGAAAAAACATGTGGGTTATGGGCCCACTCAAAAGAAACCACCGTTGAAACAATTGATTAAAAGAGAGATTGCACTGGTACAAATTAAGAACTTGATGAAGTGAGAACCTCGAAATAATTTGGGAGGAATGAAATAAAACACGAACCTCTAAGATATCTTCAACCTCCGGATAGAACAGAGAGAGACGAATAAACAAGAGAGGCTTGGAAAATAAATTCCAACATGGAAACCATTGAACGAATGAGAAAGTATAGATGAGCACCGAAGCTTGAATTGAATCCACCGGAGAAGAATAACAACAAGAACAAAGAATATGAGGATAGACCTTGAAATTGAAACTCTTGAGAATCTCCACAAGAAATCACCAGATACAATATGAAGAAATGATAGCGGAAGCATTGATGAAGACAAAGGCACTTGGAAGAGAATTTAATCATTGAAGAAAAAGGGCAGGATGGTGGGGGAAAACAAAGACAACTTGAGACACATGAGACGAACTCCGGAAAGAAATGATAATTGATCTTGGAATATTGAAGAGGATAGAATTATCTTGAAGAGAAGCACACCGGTAGGAAAAGAATTGTTATGATAACTTGATTGGGCAAAAGAATTATCATTCCCACAGAAATATGAGAACACTTCTTAGGAAATATATGAGATCACCACTTGACATCAAAGAAACTCGAATTACCATATACAAAACAAAACAAAGGATGGGGCTTATGAAACAAGCGAGAACAAATTCATGACAGAGATTCCGTTCGATATTTTCATGGTAAGATTTGCATGGGCTCGATCGTGCATTGGACTATCATATTGAAATGATGCTCGAATATGCTCCCTAGGCATAGTGAACTACAAGGCTTGACAAAGCATAAATCAAGACTATCCTCTATAAGAAAGACCGTGAACAAATGAATCCACTAGATGTCAAACCCCAACCTCACATCATGATCTGTTGGAAGATAGCCTAGGTAACTACTTGAATTCCCACCTAAGAACTTCCGAAAACTTTCTGGCTATGCAATCCGGTGTTGGGGATACAAGGAGGAAATATCTCACACAACTAACAAACCTACACCCCAACTGTATCCACCATTCAACACATAACCAGAGGCTTCCAAAAATCCATCTAACTCGGATCCTCGAAATCACAACGATACTAACCATGGTGGTACCCCGGACGCCTCCCTAGTACTGGGTGACTCTGACCTTATCTCACCACGACAAATATTGAAGAAAATTTGAACACCCTCCGTCCTGAGATACTAAGGAAGCTGAAAGATAATTATATGCCAAGAATTCCCTGGAGCTCAACTCCCCAGAAGAAATCAAGTCAGACAGGAGGCACCAAGATAGAACTCCGTCACATCGGTATCATATAGTTTCCAAAATACACGCGTGATCCTAAATTTTTTTTTGAGCAAGAAGAGGATAGAATCAAAATTCCTAAGTCTTAAGTCCTCACGAGAGTATAGAAGAGGAGTTAAAAGAATCCTACTCTTCGGTATAACTAGACTCAAAATAGTTTTTCACTAGACTCGACTCGGCCAAGTTCGTTCAATCAAGGGGCTCCTAGGTCGGTACAGGCTCTGATACCAACTTGTCATGCCCAAGATGCGACCCTATCCTTATTTTGGCACGAGGGCCTTGATAGGGATAGGAGCGCATCTCGTCGTGTTGCAAGAATGGATATCATTACAAGTACATGTATAGAAGAGGTGAGTATATGGAATTGGCTTACACTCGCCACAAGCTACATCAATATCACATCAATACAACAACATATTCAAACATCATACAGAAGAGCAGGGTCCGACTATGCACGAAAACAAACAACAAAATGACATCCATCCTTGCTATCCCAGGCTGCCGCCTCAAACCCATCCTAGATTGATGATGATGAAGAAGAAGAACTCCAAATCAAACAAGCAACACGCTCAGGTCAAATCATCGCATTACCTATACCTGCAACTGTTGCTGTAGTAATCTGTGAGCCACAGGGACTCAAAAATTTCATTTCCAAGGGTATCAAGACTATTAAAGCTGAATGGGTGAGGTATGGTTAAGTGGTGAGGCTGCAACAAGCGACTAAGCATTTATTTGTGTGGCTAACATACGAATACCGAAATTAAAGTATGGTGGTCTACGCACAACGAACATGAACTAGTATGATCACTAACTGATCCTGAACACCTACTTACGTCAAACATAACCCCACCGTGTTCTCTCTCGGATAAGGACTCACGAGAAGAGACAGTCAAGGTTACGCACACAGTTGGTGTATTTTATTAGAGTTTACTTCAAATTTGCTATGGCCGGGTGTCAAACAAAGTATCCAAGTTTGCCACATAACCGCGGGCACGGCTTTCCAAAAGATTTAACCCTACAGGGGTGCTCCAACTCATCCATCACAAATTAACCACACGCCGCGGGAATAACCTTGACCACGGATCTCGTGATCTTCCTAGGCAATTCCACAGGAAATCCAACAGCTCGAGATAGCCCGAAGAAGATCAAAATTCCTCACGCAAGACATTCAAGAAAGGTAGAACAAATCCAACAAGGCCTCCCGATGAGCCAGATCCACAGCTAGAGCCATGCGCTCTCTATCCACGGGCATCATCCGTCTATGCGAAGTGGATGGTAGCCTGAAAATGCCTCGAGTTGCCCCGAGGTGGCACCGCCGACTGCTAGGTAGGTGGACCAACACTCATGAGGATCACTGGCATGGGTTGTTGATTAATTATCCACGGGGTGATCATGCCCTATGCAAATTTTAGTTGTTATTAAGCAAATAGTACCAATGTTGGGCCTTGCCAGACAAGCTTTATCCTAAAACAAAGATCAAGGGGGTTCCCATAACAACCCCAAGCATGTTAGGAGCGCTCAATTATGGAACATTACACCGGTTCACAAGTAACTAGGGTGGCAAGAGTGGAACAAAACACTAAGCAAAAGACCAAGCCTTCCACCCTTTACCAAGTGTATAAGTGCATTAAATTGAATAGCAATAATATTGTGATAACAAAAGAATGTGCATGTTGTCACATGGAAGCAATTGCACCTGCAGCTAGAAACGCTATAAGAAGGGCTGAGCAAGCGCTAACATAGCCAAACAAAGGTTTGTTGGGAAGGTGGAGGGTTAGAGGCTTTTCATCGCAATGTTGGGAGGCTTGACAAACAAGTGGTAGGTAGCGTGGCATAGCGATAGAAAATGAGACATCTAGCATGGCAATGATAGTAATGGTATCCAGGGAAATGTGTCATCTTGCCTGAGATCCCGCTTGGAAGAAGAACGAGTCCATGAAGAAGATGAGCCAACATAGTCGAACGAATCCTCACACTCCGAACGCTTTCGGAACTCTATCGAGAAGGAACAATCCGAAACAAAAAATCAACACAAGATACACCACAACATATGCATGACATGACGCTCAAACAAATATGATGCATGTCTGATTTAATTATGCAAGGCATGGCAAGGCAAGAACAACAAACATCTACTACACATTAAGTGAAGTTCAATATGCAACGAGTTGCATATTGACGAAACTCCACGTTTTATTTATTTAGTTCACTCCCATTTAGGTACTCATCAATATTAAATGTTGATAAACATGGCAAGAGGTGAAGCATGAACAACTATATCATCTACGCATTTTAAATGGGGTCGGAAGCAACATATAGCATTTCCGAAACATCCCCATAAGCATAATATGAATTTGGTCCAGATCTGTACTAACCATATTTTAGAGTGGTTAAACAGAAAAATAAATGTCACCATGTGATTCTACACATTTTTCTTGCCAAGTTACATATGTGGAACATTTTAATCGGAGCTATCGTTTAGTAGTTATGAAATAAATCATTTTAGCATGGCATTTGCGCAAATTAATGCAAACAGCAAGTTAAAGTATTTTATCATGTGTGAAAGTTGGAAATTATGAATCTACACAAAATTCTAATCAAGTTTCATATATAAAGTTTTTAATCTGATACATGGTTATGGAGTTATTACATGCATGATCTAGGGGGACTTTTCTGCAATTTTATTATCCTGGAATAATTAGAAAAATCGCCAGACCGGAAAAAAATGAATCGGGCCGAATCTGAATAGGGCCCAACAGGGAACATGGGTGCAACTTAGCTATTTAGAGCACATGGCGAAAAATATCACTCGGGGGGGGGGGGGGTCTCACCTTAGTGGGCTTCGACCCGATCGATGGGGGGGTAGCTGGGCCGACGAGAGGCGGCTAGGCCGCAGGCATGGCCCACGCGGGTCAATGGGGCGGTGGCGCTCGCTCCCTGCTCGATCCCGAGCGGAGCGAGCGAGCGGCTGTGGTGGTCAACCGCGAGGGCGGCAGCCGACGGAAGACGGATCCGACGGGGTTGGGACGGATCCCGACGGATCTGGGCGGCGGAGCTTCTTCGGCGAGGGGCGGCGGTGAGCTCGAGGGACCGGCGGCGAAGTCCTGCAGGGGAGAGAGAGAGAGGCAAGGTGAGAGAGGTTACAGGAGGAGAAATCACTTTGAGTCCATAGGAAAGCCAATACTATTAAAAGGGGGTAAGGTTTTGTTGGTGAACAATATGCTCAAACGTGCACAAGTGATAGTCGCCCAAAACATCCACAAACTCTCCCACCAAAGTTTGTTCTATACCTAACACTCAAAATCGGTGCAACCAACTTGCCGATACCGGTGTTGCCGATTCCAGAACCTAGGCAAACTCAAGCCAAACTCTAGCCACTTCGGTGCAACCGATTCCATACCGGTGCCACCGAGTTTAGGTTGCCAACTTTCTGTTACACAAATTCACATTTTCGGTCCCACCGAGAATGTTGGATCGGCGTCACCGAGATTGGAAATCTGACCGTTTGTCACCTTATCGGTGCAACCGAGTTTCCTATATCGGCTTTACCGAGATTCAAAAGTTGCCACCTTTTGGTCACTTCAGTACCATCGAGATTAACACATCGGTGTCACCGAGTTGGTCATTTTGTGTGTAACGGTTGGATTTTTGGGGATGCCTATATATACCCCTTCACCACCACCTACTCGAGAGAGAAGCACTCAGAACTATTCCATACCTATCCCATCATATTTTCTGAGAGAGAACCACCTACCCTTGTGTTGAGGTCAAGATCTTCCACTCAAATCATATGGATCTTGATTTCTAGCCTCTCCAAGTAGCTTTCCACCAATCCCATCTCTTCCACCATGCCAAATCTATGAGAGAGTGATTGGGTGTTGAGGAGTCTATCATCTTGAAGCACAAGAGCAAGGAGTTCATCGTCATTACCGAGCCTATTACCTTTTGGAGGTGGTGGCTCCTAGATTGGTTAGGTGTCGTTTGGGAGCCTCCTACTTCGTGTTGTGGAGTGAACCAAGAAGTTTGTAAGGGCAAGGAGATCTCCTACTTCATGAAGATCTACCCATAGTGAGGCTAGTCCTTCATGGACGGAAGCCGTCATGGAATAGTCAAGGTTGCTACTTCGTGGACCCTTTTGGGTGGAGCCCTCCGTGGACTCTCATGACCGTTACCCTCCGTGGGTTGAATACTCCATAAACATGGATGTACGATAGCACCACCTATCGGAACCATGGAAAAAAATCATCGTGTCCACAACTGGATTTGATCTTCCTACCCTATCCCTTCTATACATGCTTGTTGTTACTTTCCACTGCTATATACTCTTAGACTTGCATGTGTAGGGTGTACTTGACTTGCCATGAAATGCTAAAAACTGTCAACCCTAAAACTTGGTATAGGCAAAACTGTTAATTGGTCAAGATGTCTAATCATCCCCCTCTAGACATACTTTCAGTCCTACGAGTGGTATCAGGGCTTTGGTCTCCATTGCTTAGGTCTCACAACCTAGGAGAAGTATGGCGTCTAGTGAGGGAAGTTATCACCGTAGAGGTCCGTACTTTGATTTCACTAATTTTGCTAGTTAGAAGCACAAAATGAAAATGCATATTCTTGGTCATAACTCTGCCGTTTGGGCTGTTGTTCGTGTTGGCTTGCAAGCTGAGTTCTTTGCGGATGGACGGGAACCAGATCATGAAGCGACCGCGGATGAGTTGAAGATGTTGCAACTCAATGCTCAAGCATGCGACATTCTCTTCAACTGCTTATGCCCCGAAGAATTTAACAAAATCAGCCGTCTTGAGAATGCAAAAGATATTTGGGATACTTTGGTTGATATGCACGAAGGAACCGAGTCCATGAGAGAATCCAAGTTAGATGTTCTTCAAGGTCAGCTTGACAAGTTCAAGATGAAGGATGGGGAAGGAGTCACAGAGATGTACTATAGGCTAGCTCTCATCACAAATGAGATTGCCGGCTTAGGAAGCGAAGAAATGACCGACAAATTCATCATCAAGAAGATACTTAAAGCTTTGGATGAGAGATACGACACCGTGTGCACATTAATCCAAATGATGCCAAACTACAAAGATCTCAAGCCTACGGAAGTCATTGGAAGGATTGTTGCTCATGAGATGACACTCGAAGATAAAGAAGAACTTCATCACAAGTCTAGCGGTGCTTACAAAGCCACAAGTGATGCTCCCGCAACTTCAAGAACCTTGTCACCAATGAAGAGATAAGCCTCATGGTCAAGAAATTCAACAAGTTCTACAAGAATAGAGGCAAAGAAAGAAACTCTAACTCAAGATATGAAGAGAAGCGTTTGTCAAGTCGTGACCGCAATTGTTACAATTGTGGGAAGCCCAGACACTACTCAAATGAGTGCAGGGCTCCCTACAAAAGAAGAGAAGAGTCACCTCGAAGACGAAGCTCAAGAAACGAGTCACCACAAAGAGAGAGAAGGAGTAGAAATGATCGTTATGAACGAAGACACTCAAGGAGAAGTAGAGATTCAGAGAAGAAGGACAAGTACAATAAGAAAACATCAATCTCATGTTGGTGAATGGGTTTCTGGCTCCGACTCTGACAAAAACTCTGAGAGAAGCTATCACTCCGACTCCGACCATAGTCAAGGTGATGGTGTTGCCGGAATTGCTCTAGTGACTACCAACTCCTACGATTTATTTGATTCACCAAACGAAGAGAGTGGAAGTTTCTTCATGGCTAAAGGCCCCAAGGTATCACACCCTGAGTATCTTGATTTTGATAGTGATGAAGTTGGTTTGCTTTGTGATGATGACTTGCTTTGTGATAAAACTAGTGATGTTGATCAATATGTACTTGATAATTCTCATGCTAGTCAAGATGAGTCATTTGATGATAAGATGAAAATAGAACAACTAACTAAAGAACTAAACACTCTTAAGTACTCTCGAAGATCATAGAGAGCTTGTGAGAACTCATGAGAAGCTACGCTTCGAGAAGCTCAACTTGGAGAAGAGCATGAGTTTCTCAAAGCTATCAATGACGATCTCCGAAAGAAGACTTCATCTTATCTAGCCAAACGACTACTCTTGTCTACCTTCATGCCTCAAGTTAAAACTAAGCAATCTAGTAACAAAGGCAAGAAAGGTTCTTCATCTAGTAGCAACAATAAAAATGCTAAACCCAATGATGTTGCTTCTAGTAGTTCTATTGATTCCACTAATGATTATTCTCTTAGCCAAGTTACACTTGACCAAGAAAATGCTTTATTGAAAGGAATTATAGAAAAAGGTATCTACAAGAGTCTTGCCGGAAGTAAGCAATTTGAGGAAATTGTACGCAAGCACGGAGGATACCGGAAGAATCGTGGTGTTGGCTACTTCAACGCTAATGGAGTTGAGTGGGAAGAAGGTCAATATCCCAAGCCCAAGTTTGTTCCTCAAAAGTAGAAGTATGAAAATACTCTTCCCAAGGGGACAAACACTCAAGATGACCTTCCACCACAAGACCACAAGCTCAAGGGCAAGAACAAGCTTCAGGAGGACATTGACTCATGTGAAGATGAACCCCTAGCTTTGGTGGAGTGGGTTCCCAAGGCCACTTCAATCTCAACTACTACAAAGGCTACTTCAACACCAAGTATCCCCATCAAATTGATGTGGGTCCCCAAGAAGAAGAACTAGAAGGTTCTTGAGGGGTGACTCCGCCAATGAAATTCACTCACATTCATTATTGGCAAGAACTTTTTGCACTCAACATCAACTCAATGCAATAGTTCAAGGAGTCACACATTCCCTCAAAGGTAAGCAAGGGACAAGGTAATCAACTAATCAATGGACATCATAACATATGCTTTGCACTCCATGTCCATAGATATCCTTGTATTCGTCTCTTGTATGTTGGGACTAACCCATAGGTGAAGAGAAAGGAAACAAAAAGGATGCTCCCAACTCTTGGTGATCTTCATCAACATTAAGCATCCACAACTACCACACCAATATGAAGTCTTCATCGACAAAACCCAAGGTTAGTTTATCCCTCTTATGGGGGAATATCACATTAAGGGGGAGCTTTACTCTAAGACTTGAGTCAACGCATCTCTTAGTGTGTGACAACATTAAATGCTTTATGTAAAAGTGGTAACCCCACTTGTGCTTAAACAATGAGTATGACCTATGATCAAGTACTCTTACTTGGCTCCTAAGTCAAATACTCATATATAGATGACTTCATCATCGCCCAAGTGCTTGTTAGATGCTAGTGTATTTGTGCATGTTTGTCATGATATCTTTTGACATCTTATTGTGTGAGCATGTTGGTCTGCATTTATTTTCTCATTCGAGGACGTCCAATTGTTGCTATTTGGATTTTGATTTATATTTTGCCAATTGGATGGACAAGAATGCCTAGGACCACTCTTTATCTATCTATGCTTTCTCACCTCATATTCCATTCATGCTGCATCACAAAATTTGAACAAGTGCTTTTCGATCCCTCTGTGTGTGGAGCACTCGGAGTTCCGTATGGACAAGGACTGATCACTAAAACCTCCCAAGTGCAACTCGGTGGAACCAACACCACAATCTCGGTCTCACCGATTGCCTAGGGTTGATCTAGTTTTCAATCTTCGTACTACCAATTTCATATTCTCGGTTACATCGAGTTTCCATGTCAGCTGACAGTTGTGGAACTCGGTGACACCGAAAACATAAAATCTGTATCACCGATAGTTAAGGGTATATATGCTGTGGACCCCGACACTTTGAAATTCAATCTTCAACGTCATGCCTCAGAACCCTAAGTGTTCGCCTTGAGACCCCTGGTCGTTGCCCTTGTCGTCCCGCGCTCCTCCGCCGCTGGGAATCGCCGCCGTCGATGAAATCTACTCCATCATCGCCGCCATAGAGGATCCGCGCCAAGCTAGGGTACGGATTCGATCTCTAGTGCACTCCCCATCTGATTCTTGTGCCTTAGATACTTGATTATCATCTTTGCAACCTTGGCTCATATATCCATCCACTTAAATCTGCAAAATCTCGAGTTAGATGGATTTTCTAGGGTTTTGCCGTCCGCCCGATATATCTCGGTGGAACCGAAACAAAAATATCGGTCTCACCGATATGATTTTCAGTGAGGATGAGAACTGACTTGGTGGAACCGAGTAGCTCTTTTTGGTCTGACCGAAAAGGCTGCCAAGTTCCTGTTAAAGACTTAGTTTGTCTCGGTCTCACCGAAAATTTCTTTTCGGCTGCACTGATATGTATTTGACAGATTGCAAAACTTTTTGAAAACTCATTGCTCAAATTTCAAAAACCAGCCTAATTTTGTGATAACTCATCTACTTCTGCTCATCTACACTCTATTCATAGGGTCAGTATGTCAGGCTCAGAAGATAGTCAGAATGTGCCAGAGCACGGAGTTGATATGAGTTCTGGAACAAGCCCAGAAGCCAATTCTTTCTCAGACCTAGGCACCCCCAGCTCTCATGGGTTGCCCAAGGCTGCCACCGGAACCAGGAAGAAGTTGAACTTAGATGAAGAAGATTCATACTTCATTCCAGAAGAGATTCTTGCTAAAAAGCAAGAGAAGGCTGCCAAGAAGTCAACAAATGAAGCTACTTCCTCTCGAAGAGTTGTCAGCAAGATTTATGCACCTGCTTCTACCATCAAGGCCATGAGACTACCAGAGCAACAATTTCTGTTGAAGTCCCCAAGAGAGCTATGCCTAAGAAGGTAGGGGAGAAAAAGTCCAGGAAGAGGATCATTCATGTGACTGGCAGGCCTACTTCCATGTATGAAGATCTAGAGGAAGCAACTGGTGCTGCTGCTGAGGAAGAGGATGATGAGCCAGGTACAAAGGCTCCTCCCAAGAAGAAGGGAAAGAAACTGATGTCTGATGCTATGCCTAAGACCGGAACATCCAAGAAGGTTGCTGAGAAGCCTAAGAGGACAACTAGGTAGATTCTAGCTTCTGAGAAGAACAAAGGAACTGCTTCCAGAGTTGAAGATGTGGATGACTTGACAACATTGATGAAGCTCAGACCACACCTTCCAGTACACAATGCCAACTACCCACTAGCTGAGGACATGAAGAAGAGGAAGGATTCTGGATTGAGGGCTTGGAGAGCTATAGATCCATATGCCCACAGGAAGAAAATAGTTGTGGACTACAGGTTCTATACCAAGGAGCAACATGACTTCTATGAGACTGTGCTCTTTGACAAGAGTCCAGCTATCAGTGATATGTGATATGTTGATTGGAAGTTCATCAAGGAGAATGAGGACTACTTTCCAAGTGTCCAGGACAACTTCCACTACATAGGTCTAGATGAGTTCGTTGGCAGAGAATTCACAGCTTGGAATGATGAAATGATCATGCAATTCTATTCCACTGCACACTTCAACGGAGATGGTAGAATTGTATGGATGCTTGAAGGTGCAAGGTACGAATCAACTGTTGAGGAATGGGCTGATATCTTAGGAGTTCCTGAAGCACAAGATGGTGACTTGGATGTATACTCAGAATCCAAGGCTAGCCACAATGCTATGGCTAACATGTATAAGGAGATCCCTGCTGCAAATGTGAAGTCTCACAGGCTAGGATCCATCTACTTTCTCCTGGCTGGCCTTCGCATGATGAACACTATTCTGAGGCATACTTTGATGCCCAAGTCAGGAGATGACAAGATGATCCGAGGCCACTCCATCAACATGTTGATCCACCTTGACAAACACACCAGGATCAGAGTCATGGATCTGATTGTTGAGACAATCAAGAGGGTTGCTGTTGACCAGAAGCGCTCCTGCTATTATGCACCCTACATCCAGATGCTCATCAACTCAAGACTGGAGAAGCACATCTTTGCCCTAGATCATCCACATTTACCCCTACAGCCAGATCTCGAGGACAATGTTGTGGTGATGGATGCTGATCATCCCACTTCAACTGCAGCTCAGGAAGAAGCAGAGGCAGTTAGAGCCACTAGTGCTTAGGTCCCTAGATCTAGGAATGAGCAAATGGATCTCTTGATTTCATCAGTTTAGGGCATACAGAAGGACATTAAGGGGATTCTAGACAACCAGAACAGTCTTGTCAGGATCTTTGAGACCAGAATCAAGACCCTTACTGATAAGGTGGACAGACTAACTAAGACCGTCATAGAGCTTCAGATGGAAGTTGACTCCGTGCACATCCCCCGGGTCTCTTCTACTTCAGATGATGACGATGATGATGAGGATGAGAATGAATCACTTCTAGGGCCAGGCACTCAGTTCACCACTCAGGCTAGATCAGCCACTGTGCCAGCTCCATCAGTGACCACTCCAGCTCCATCCATGACATCTACAAAGATCTTCGCCGACGTTGTCATCTCGACTCCTTCATCAACAACCGAAGGAGATATGCCCAAGAACATTTAGATGTATGCCTTTGAACTTTTTGGTAACTTGTTGCCAAAGGGGGATAAGTGTATATAGATCTTTAGGCTTCGAGTGAGAGAGCGTTTTGGTGTTTATTGCTTTTCAAAACATTTGGTTCTTTTCGTTTGATGTGAGATACATGTGTGCTATGCTACTATTTTATGTTGTTATGTGTGATGCAACTATTTCCTATCATCTTAATGCTTATGATATGATCATTCACCCTTGCTTGAGTGTGTTGTGTCATGTTATTTGTTCTAAATTATTCTCGCACACCACCAAGTTGTATGTGACATGGAAGAAGTGCCCCATATACCTAATCGATTGTGCATTTGCATTCAAACGCAAATTCAAAATAATGAACAAATTTAGGGGGAGCTCTTGCTTATCACATACCTCTCAAAGCGATGATTATATTCATTGAATTTATCATATGTCGAAGCTTTGATCTATATGTTGTCATCAATTACCAAAAAGGGGGAGATTGAAAGCACATTTGCTCCCTTGGTGGTTTTGGTAATTAATAACAACATATAATTCATTGAACTAATATTTCCACCAAGTGTATTTCATGAAATGTTCAATGATAGGATTAGCAGAAGGAGATTGTGGAGAAACCCCAAGATGCAAGGAAATAGGTTGGCCAAGCTTCAAGCAAGAGGACTCTACATTTTATATTTGTGATAAATCACTTTGAGTCCATAGGAAAGCCAATACTATTAAAAGGGGGTAAGGTTTTGTTGGTGAACAATATGCTCAAACGTGCACAAGTGATAGTCGCAAAAACATCCAAACTCTCCCACCAAAGTTTGTTCTATACCTAACACTCAAAATCGGTGCAACCAACTTTCCCATACTGATGCCATTGATTCCAGAACCTAGACAGACTCAAGCCAAACTCTAGCCACTTCGGTGCAACCGATTCCATACCGGTGCCACCGAGTTTAGGTTACCAACTTTCTGTTACGCAAATTCACATTTTCGGTACCACTGAGAATGTTGGATCGGCGTCACCGAGATTGGAAATCTGACCGTTGGTCACCTTATCGGTGCAACCGAGTTTCCTATATCGGCTTTACCGAGATTCAAAAGTTGCCACCTTTTGGTCACTTCGGTACCACCGAGATTAACACATCGGTGTCACCGAGTTGGTCATTTTGTGTGTAACGGTTGGGTTTTTGGGGATGCCTATATATACCCCTTCACCACCACTTACTCGAGAGAGAAGCACTCAGAACTATTCCATACCTATCCTATCAGATTTTCTGAGAGAGAACCACCTACCCTTGTGTTGAGGTCAAGATCTTCCACTCCAATCATATGGATCTTGATTTCTAGCCTCACCAAGTAGCTTTCCACCAATCCCATCTCTTCCATCATGCCAAATCTATGAGAGAGTGATTGGGTGCTGAGGAGTCCATCGTCTTGAAACACAAGAGCAAGGAGTTCATCGTCATTATCGAGCCTATTACCTTTTGGAGGGTGGTGCCTCCTAGATTGGTTAGGTGTCGCTTGGGAGCCTCCTACTTCATGTTGTGGAGTGAACCAAGAAGTTTGTAAGGCCAAGGAGATCGCCTACTTTGTGAAGGTCTACCCATAGTGAGGCTAGTCATTCGTGGACGGAAGCCGTCATGGAATTGTCAAGGTTGCTACTTCGTGGACCCTTTTGGGTGGAGCCCTCCGTGGACTCTCGCGACCATTACCCTCCATGGGTTGAAGACTCCATAAACATGGATGTACGATAGCACCACCTACCGAAACCATGGGAAAAATCATCGTGTCTACAACTGCATTTGATCTTCCTACCCTATCCCTTCTATACATGCTTGTTGTTACTTTCTGCTGCTATATACTCTTAGACTTGCATGTGTAGGGTGTACTTGACTTGCCATGAAATGCTAAAAACTGTCAACCCTAAAACTTGGTATAGGCAAAACTTTTAATTGGTCAAGTATTCTAATCACCCCCCTCTAGACATACTTTCGGTCCTACAACTATCATAAGTGATGATCTTGCAAAGTTTCATCTCAATCCAAGTTGAATTGATTCATCAAACCATCCCAAAACCCTTCCTGTCCAGATTCAAATTTTAGCAACTTTACATTGTGAAGTGTCTCCCCTTGACCCCAAACTTTATGGGAATGCTCTACTGACCAAATAGTGATGCTAGACTAAGTGGTGCATCAAGGGTAAAAGCCTAGCATCACTAGATCTACAGAAACCTGATTCTGTTAGTTTCTAGGGTTTACCAAGTTTCCATTGTCAAATTTTCCCACTTGAGCTCAAACTTGGTGATCCATCTCATCCTTACCTAGCATTTGACCCTGTTGTATATCTCAGTAAGTTGGTAAACTTATCTTGCCCAAATCACTACCAAACACCTTCTGGTGAATTGGTAAAATCTCTGGTTTTACCCCTTCCTCTTTTACCCTTGCCCCTAAATTTTTACCACACCTCCTGGCAATGCCCAAGCACCCTCGGTAAGAATCCTAAGTCATCAAGCCACTAGAAGGTGGGGTAAAACCCCCATTTACCCCCCAGATAGCATCTTTTTCTACCTTTTCTTCTACCCTAAGGCACCTCCAGATGCCTCCCTAGCCTTTGTGCATTGTTTAACCCCCCTAGATCCCCAGGGCACCAGTGGACACGCCCAAAGTGCCAAATGCATGCCTTGGCATGCAGAGCTCACGCTCTGGAGCGCGCTACAGTGCGCATCCGCACTGTAGCCGCTGCCCAACGAGCGCCCCCGACAGCCTTGGGCTTCCCCATCTTGTCCCTCCTGTCCCCCTCAATGTCCGCAATACTCCGCGTGGTCGGCCCCCTCCTCCCTCTCTCTCCGGCGACTCCCACGCGCGTGCCCGGCGCCACGCAGCTCGACCAACCAAGGAACTCGCACGCGCGCCCTCCCCCATTGTCTCTCTCTCTTCCCCTGGACGCGGACCGCATCCACAAACCCCTTGACACGGCCTGGCTCGCCCCTGTGGCCCGTGGTGACGCCCTGGTCCTCACCGGCGCACCGCGTCTATGGTGAGCCGGCGGACCCCTATTTAAGCCCCCCCCCCCGAGCTCCTGCCCCTCTGTCCTCGCTCTCTCCTCCCCTCTGAAGCTTCCCGGTGCCTAGCCCCTTCGCCCTCGTGGACGGGAACCCGCGGCCGGAGCAAACCCTTGCCGCCGTCGGGCCTCCCCCTCGTCGGCGTTTCCCTCTCCCCCGGTGACCCCCTCGGCCACCCACCGACACGCAGGAGCCCCGTGAGCGCGCCGGTGCCCTCCGCTTGGACCGTCGTGGCCGGAGATGTCGTCGGTGAGCCCTCCCCCGCTCCTGTCGCGAGGAGATGGATGACAGGTGGGGACCGCCTGGCATCCCCTCACTCCCCTGCTCTCTCTCTCTGCCTACGCGTGGTGCCTCGCGTGGGCTGGCCTTCCCCTATGGACCGGTTCGGCTGGGTGTTTCTGGCCCGAGAGGGCACAGTGCCCTGTTTCTTTTTATTTTTCAGTTTTTCTTCCAAAAATTCCACAAGGCACAAATTAAATCTAATTCCAAATATTTTCCCACCAAAAATCTTGAAATATTCCCTAGAATTTATTAGTGCCACTTGTAAAAATGTTTGAAAACATTTTTAGTACGATTTTAACTTAAAACCCTTATTTAGCATTATAAGCTCCTATTTTAAATAGTTTTAAAAAACTTTTTAAGTTCAAAAACCTGGACAAATATTTTTAGTATGACATTTAGTATTTATCAGAATAGGTTAGCATTTTTAATAGTGGTTTGTGTGCTCTGTTTTTGTGTGATACTTATTTTATCGCTATTTATTCACGACGATAGATTGCGCGGTTGACGAGGAAGTTGGACCCGAAGACTTCAAAGACCCTGGGGACTTTGTTGAGCTAGGAAAGCGTCCCTTTGACCATGTTAAGAAAATTTTGCATGCATGACATATAGCACTTGTTGTTTCGATATTTGATCATGATGTGGTATCCCCCCTTTGGTGGGATGCCTCGGGTACTTTTCTGTTGGCACTTGCATCGTGCATGACCCTACCACCTTATGAGGGTTGTGCGGGTGGGTGTAGATAGGATGCTAATAGATGCTATGCAAGAGGGATGGGACTTATGCATATTGATGAAAAGGAAGTAGTGATTTCAAAGACCTTTTCTAAAATTCCGTCGGGTGCCACTAATGCTCGGGGGAGATGATGATGAGCTGGGTGACCACTTGAGAAAGTAGTGGTGTGCCAGAACAAGATGAGGGTGTGTTTTCAAAAAACGGAGGGTTTAAGATTTGTCGACCGTCCCAACCTTACATGCGCAACCACGATACCTGTTATGGGATGGGGCTTTGTTGATTACTATGGTTGGTGCTAGCAAGGAGCCCGCATTACTAGTGGCAAGAGTGAAGTGGTCACTCTTGAGACGGGGTTGTCCCAGAGTGGAAGGTCATGCGCTGTGTTTACAAGCACTGGGCACACCGTTGCGTGCCCTCATGGATGATACAAGTGATGTATATCATGAGGGATGGCACCAACGAGTGGACTCTTTGTTTAGTATCACCATGGGAAAGGCATTGTTTGGGTGCTTACCTCGGGTATGTTATATACTGCGAGTCGTGGATGACACGAAAGTTCCCCGAGTCTTGTGGGTAAAGTGTGCAACCTCTGTAGAGTGTAAAACTATTCGAATAGCCGCGTACACGGTCAAGGATAGTTGGGTGGTGCTGCTTATGCCACTTCCGAATGTTTTCGTAAAACTTGGTGAGAGTTTGGGTGTGATGGTGACAAAGAGGTCACGTGAGCTAAGTCTGATGACCTAGCATGGGAATTTAACTAAGTCCGATGACTTAGCGTGGTGAATGAACATGAGGTGTTCAACCCCTACTTATGATGATATCTATAACTTGTTCATATGGATATCTGCTAACTGTTGATGCATGCTTACTAGTTACTTGATCATGTCATTTGCACTCAAAATTAGCTTTCCGCAAAATTACCTACTTATTGCTATATCATGCATCATTGTTGCCTTGTTCCACAACTTGGGTTGCTTGCGAGTACATTCAGAGTACTCATTGGCTTGCCACTAGTTATTTAACTGTCCAGGCATGGAAGAACATGAGTATGTTGAGGAGTTCGTTGGTGACGAACATGCGAACTAGGACGTTTCTGTTGGAAATATGCCCTAGAGGCAATAATAAATTGGTTATTATCATATTTCCTTGTTCAAGATAATAGTTTATTATCCGTGCTATAATTGTGTTGATCGAAAACTCAGATACATGTGTGGATACATAGACAGCACCATGTCCCTAGTATGCCTCTAATAGACTAGCTCGTTGATCAAAGATGGCTATGGTTTCCTAGTCATGGACATGAGATGTCATTTGATAATGGGATCACATCATTAGGAGAATGATGTGATGGACAACACCCAAACTACAAACGTAGCATATGATCGTGTCAGTTTATTGCTATTGTTTTTTGCATGTCAAGTATTTGTTCCTATGACCATGAGATCATGCAAATCACTAACATCGGAGGAGTACCTTGTGTGTATCAAACGTCGCAACGTAAATAGGTAACTATAAAGGTGCTCTACAGGTATCTCCGAGGGTGTATGTTTGGTTGGCATGGATCAAGACTGCGATTTGTTACTCCGTGTGATGGAGAGGTATCTCAGGGCCCACTCGGTAATACAACATCACAATAAGCCTTGCAAGCAATGTGACTAAGTGTTAGTCATGGGATCTTGTATTACGGAACGAGTAAAGAGACTTGCCGATAACGAGGTTGAACTAGGTATGGAGATACCGACGATCGAATCTCGGGCAAGTAACATACTGAAGAACAAAGGGAACATCATACGGGATTAACTGAATCCTTGACATAGAGGTTCGGCCGATAAAGATCTTCATAGAATATGTAGGAACCAATATGGGCATCCAGGTCCTGCTATTGGTTATTGACCGTAGAGGTGTCTCGGTCATGTCTACATAGTTTTAGAACCCGCAAGGTCTGCACACTTAAGGTTCGGTGACGTTTCGGTAGTATAGAGTTATGTATGGTGGTGACCGAAGGTTTTTCAGAGTCCTAGATGAGATCCCGGAAGTCACGAGGAGCTCTAGAATGGTCTGGAGGTAAAGATTGATATATAGGAAGTCCTGTTTTGATCACCGGAAAAGTTTCGGGCTCATCGGTAGTGTACCGGGAGTGCCGGTAGTGTACCGGGGGACCATCGGGAGAGGTATTTCGACCCAAGAGGCTACATGGGCTATGGGATGAGGTAAACCAGCCCCTGGTGGGCTGGCCGAAGCCTCCTCTAAGGTCCCATGCGGCTGGAGTGGTTTGAGAAGGAAAAAATCCAAAGGTGGAGAGGTGGAAAGAGTTTCCAAGTGGAAAGGAGGAATCCTACTCCTAATAGGATTGGAGTAGGACTCCTCCACCTCCAATTTCGACCAAAGCTTGAGGGTTTGAGGCTGCCTCCTCCCCTCCCTCCCACATATATATACTAGAGGATTTAGAGGAAAAAGCTAACCCTAATAGCCACGTGCTAACTCTCCTCTAGATCGCAATTTCTCCTCTTGATCGGTTTTCAGCGGTGCTTAGGCGAAGCCCTGCTGGAATAGCTCCACCACCATCGCCGCAATGCCGTTGCGCTACCGGAGAACTCATCTACCTCTCCACTCCCTCTTTCTGGATCAAGAAGGCAGAGATCATCATCGAGCTGTACATGTGCTGAACGCGGAGGTGCCGTCCATTCGGCGCTAGATCGGAAGGACCGTGATCAAGATCGCGAGACGGATCGTGATGAGATCACGGGATGGATCATGATGATTTATCGGGACGGATCGTGATTGGATCACGGGACGGATCGTGATGATATCACAGGATGCTTGGCGATTTGGATCGCGAACACGTTCGACTACACCAACCGCGTTTCTTAACGCTTCCCGCTTAGCGATCTACAAGGGTATGTAGATCCACTCTCCCTCTCGTAGATGCTCATCACCATGGATAGATCTGCGTGTGCGTAGGAATTTTTTTGTTTCCCATGCAACGTTCCCCAACAGTGGTATCAGAGCTAGGTCTATGTGTAGATGAGATCTCGAGTAGAACACAAAAGGTTTGTGGGCGTTGATGCTTAGATTGCTTCCTCCCTTGGTCGGATTTTGGTTCAACGGTATTGTGAGATGAAGCGGCCCGGACCAACATTACTCGTACGCTTACGAGATACCAGTTCCCTCGACGCAACTTGTTGCCTAGATGGCTTGCGGGTGGCAGTTTCTCTCACTTTAGTTGGATCGGATTTGACAAAGCCGGTCCTTGAGAAGGTTGAAAAGCAAATTATGTATCACCGTTGTGGTTTATGCGTAGGTGAGAATCGTTCTTGCTAGAAACCCGTAGCAGCCACGTAAAACATGCAACAACAATTAGAGGACATCTAACTTGTTTTTGCAGGGTATGTTGTGATGTGATATGGCCAATTATATGATGTGATATATGTGATGTATGAGATGATCATGTGATGTATAGAATTTCACGACTTGCATGTCGATGAGTACGGCAACCGACAGGAGCCATAGGGTTGTCTTTAATTATTGTATGACCTGCGTGTCAATCATTAAGCGCTATGTAATGCTTTACTTTATCGCTAAATGGTAGCAATAGTAGTAGAAGCATGTTGGGCGCGACAACCCTGATGGCGACACATTGATGGAGATCAAGATGATGGAGATCATGGTGTCTTGCCGGTGACGATGGAGATCATGCCGGTGCTTTCAAGATGGAGATCTAAAGCACAAGTTCATGGCCATATCATGTCACTTATGAATTGCATGTGATGTTAATCCTTTTATGCACCTTGTTTTGCTTAGTATGACGGTAGCATTATAAGGTGATCCCTCACTTAAATTTCAAGATAAATTGTGTTCTCCCCGAGTGTGCACCGTTGCAAAAGTTCGTCATGTTGAGACACCACGTGATGATCGGGTGTGATAGACTCTACGTTCACATACAACGGGTGCAAGCCAGTGTTGCACGCGCAGAACACTCGGGTTAAACTTGACAAGCCTAGCATGTAAAGACATGGCCCCGGAACACAAGAGACCGAAAGGTCAAACATGAGTCATATAGTAGATATGATCAACATAATGATGTTCACCATTGAAGCCACCTCAACTCACGTGATGATCGAACTTGAGTTGGTGGATTTGGATCATGTGACACTCAGATGACCTGAGGGATGTCAATTTGAGTGGGAGCTTTAGTAATTTGATTAACTAAACTCATTATCTTGAACAATAGTCTAAGTAAACTTTGCATATTTATGTTGTAGATCAATGGCTCACGCAGTAGCACCCCTGAATTTTAATGCATTCCTAGAGAAAGCTAAATTGAAAGATGATGGAAGTAACTTTGTTCACTGAGCCCGTAATCTGAGGATTATCCTCACGGCTTCCCAGAAATCATATGTCCTTGATGCACCGCTAGGTGACCAACCAGAAGACATGACCTCCGAAGACGTTAAGAACGATTGGGAGGCACGTACTAGAGATTACTCAATAGTTCAGTGTGCAATATTGTATGGCTTAGAACCGGGACTTCAAAGATGTTTTGAACGTCATGGAGCATATGAGATGTTCCAGGAGTTGAAGTTTATCTATCAGAAGAATGCCCGAATCGAGAGGTATGAAACCTCCGATAAGTTCTATGATTGCAAGATGGAGGAGAACGGGTCTATCAGTGAACATATACTCAGAATGTCTGGGTATTCAACTCGTCTAGCGGAGTTGGGAATTACCCTTCCGCCAGAGGCGATCACTGACAGAGTTCTTCAATCACTACCACCTAGTTACAAGAGCTTTGTGATGAACTATAACATGCACGGGATGAACAAGTCAGTCGCCGAGATGTTTGCGATGCTAAAAGTCGCTGAGTCTGAAATCCAGAAAGAACATCAAGTGTTGATGGTCAATAAAACCACTAGTTTCAAGAAAAATGGCAAAGTCAAGGGCAAGGGCAAGAAGGGTAAAACCAAGAAGGATGGCAAAGCAGTTGCTACTCCTGTAAAGAGGCCCAAGCATGGACCCAAGCCAGAAACTAAGTGCTTTCATTGCAAGGGAACTGGTCACTGGAAGCGGAACTGCCCCAAGTACCTGGCTGACAAGAAGGCGGCCAATGACAAACAAGGTATATATGATATACATGTTATTGATGTGTACCTTACTAGCTCTCATAGTAGTGCCTGGGTATTTGATACCGGTTCGGTTGCTCACATTTGCAACTCAAAGTAGGAACTACGGAATAAACGAAGGCTGGCAAAGGACGAAGTGACGATGCGCGTGGGAAATGGTTCCAAGGTTGATGTGATCGCCGTCGGCATGCTCTCTCTTCGATTACCATCGGGATTAGTGATGAACCTGAACAATTGTTATTTAGTGCCTGCGTTAAGCATGAACATTATATCTGGATCTTGTTTATTGTGAGACGGTTACTCATTTAAGTCAGAGAATAAAGGTTGCTCTATTTATATGAGTAATATCTTTTATGGTCATGCACCCAATGTGAGGGGTTTATTCATATTGAATCTTGATAGTGATGATACACATGTTCATAACATTGATGCCAAAAGATGTAGAGTTGATAATGATAGTACCACTTTCTTGTGGCACTGCTGTTTAGGTCATATTGGTGTAAAACGCATGAGGAAGCTCCATGCTGATGGACTTTTGGAGTCACTTGATTTTGAATCACTTGTCACATGTGAACCATGCCTCATGGGCAAGATGACTAAAACGCCGTTCTCTGGAACAATGGAATGGCCAAGTGACTTATTGGAAATCATACATACTAATGTGTGCGGTCCAATGAATGTTACAGCGTGTGGTGGATATCGTTATTTTCTCACCTTCACTGATGACTTAAGTAGATTTGGGTATATTTACTTGATGAAACACAAGTCTTAAACATTTCAAAAGTTCAAGCAATTTCAGAGTGAAGTTGAGAATCATCGTAACAAGAAGATTAAGTTCCTGCGATCTGATCGAGGAGGTGAATATGTGAGTTATGAGTTTGGCAGTCACTTAAGACAGTGTGGAATTGTTTCACAGTTGACACCGCACGGAACACCACAGCGTAATGGTGTGTCCGAACGTCGTAATCGAACCTTATTAGATATGGTGCGTTCTATGATGTCTCTTGCTGATTTGCCACTACCGTTTTGGGGTTATGCATTAGAGACAGCTGCATTCACTTTAAATAGGGCACCATCAAAATCCGTTGAGACGACACCATATGAACTATGGTTTGGCAAGAAGCCAAAGTTGTCGTTCCTTCAAGTTTGGGGATGTGATGCTTATGTCAAAAAGCTGCAGCCTGAAAAGCTGGAACCCAAAGCGGAGAAATGCGTCTTCATAGGATACTCGAAAGAGACAGTCGGGTATACCTTCTATCTCAGATCCGAAGGCAAAGTGTTTGTCGCTAAGAACGGAACATTTCTTGAGAAAGAGTTTCTCTCAAAAGAATTGAGTGAGAGGAAAATAGAGCTTGATGAGGTTATTGAACCTTTACTTCAACCAAAAAGTAGCGCAACATAGAAAGATGTTTCTGTGGAACCTACAACAGTAGAAGAGGAAGTTAATGATGATGCTCATGAAGCTTCGGATCAAGCTGCTATTGAACCTCGTAGGTCGACAAGGCCGCGTACTTACCTAAGTGGTACGGCAACCCTGTCTTGGAGGTTATGTTGTTGGACAACAATGAACCTACGAGCTATGGAGGAGCAGTGATGGGCCCGGATTCTGAGAAATGGTTAGAGGCCATGAAATCCAAGATGGGATCCATGTATGAAAACAAAGTATGGACTTTGGAAGTATTACCTGAAGAGCGAAAGGCCATTCAGAACAAATGGATCTTTAAGAAGAAGACAAACGCGGACGGTAATGTCACCGTCTATAAAGCTCGACTTGTGGCAAAGGGTTTTTCACAAGTTCAAGGATTTGACTACGATGAGACTTTCTCACCCGTAGCGATGCTTAAGTCTGTCAGAATCATGTTAGCAATAGCTGCTTATTTCGACTATGAAATTTGGCAGATGGATGTCAAAACAGCGTTCCTCAACGGTTTCCTTGAGGAAGAGTTGTATATGATGCAACCAGAAGGTTTTGTCGATCCAGAGAATGCTGACAAAGTTTGCAAACTCCAGTGATCCATTTATGGACTGGTGCAAGCATCTCGGAGTTGGAACAAGCGCTTTGATGAGGTGATCAAAGCGTTTGAGTTTATACAAGTTTACGGAGAAGCTTGTATTTACAAGAAAGTGAGTGGGAGCTGTATAGCATTTCTAGTATTATATGTGGATGACGTATTGCTGATTGGAAACAATATAGAAATGCTGGAAAGCGTGAAGGAATATTTGAACAAGAGTTTTTCAATGAAGTACCTAGGAGAAGCTGCTTTCATATAAGGCATTAAGATCTATAGAGAGAGATCGAGATGCTTAATAGCACTTTCACAGAGCACATACCTTGATAAAGTTTTGAAGAAGTTCAAAATGGAACAGTCCAAGAAGGGGTTCTTGCCTGTGTTACAAGGTGTGAAGTTGAGTAAGACTCAATGCCCAGTGACTGCAGAAGATAAAGAAAAGATGAGCGTCATCCCCTATGCTTCAGCCATAGGCTCTATCATGTATGCAATGTTGTGCACAAGACCCGATGTCAGCCTTTCCATAAGTATGGCCGGAAGGTTTCGAAGTGATCCTGGAATGGAGCACTGGCAAGCGGTCAAGAATATCCTTAAGTACCTTAACAGGATTAAGGACATGTTTCTCGTTTATGGAGGTGATGAAGAGCTCGTCGTAAAGGGTTACGTCGATGCAAGCTTTTACACTGATCCGGACGACTCTAAGTCGCAAACCGGATACGTATTTATTCTTAATGGGGGAGCGGTAAGCTGGTGCAGTTCCAAGCAAAGCGTGATAGCTGATTCTACGTGCGAAGCGGAATACATCGCATCCTCGGATGCGGCAAAGGAAGGTGTCTGGATGAAGCAGTTCATGACAGATCTTGGAGTAGTGCCAGTGCACTGAATCCAATGAACCTGTTCTGTGACAACACTGGTGCCATTGCTCTGGCCAAGGAACCAAGGTTTCACAAGAGGATCGGATACATAAAGCGACGCTTCAACTCCATCCGCGATTACATCATGGAGAAAGACATAAATATTTACAAAGTGCACACGGATCTGAATGTTGCAGACCCATTGACTAAACCTCTTCCAAGGGCTAAACATGATCAACACCAGAACTGCATGGGTGTTCGATTTATTCCAATGTAAATCACATAGTGATGTGAAACTAGATTACTGACTCTAGTGCAAGTGGGTGATTGTTGGAAATATGCCCTAGAAGCAATAAATGAAGTGTTTATTATTGTATTTCCTTGTTCATGATAATTGTTTATTATCCCTGCTATAATTGTATTAATTGGAAACATGGATACATGTGTGGATACATAGACAAACAAAATGTCCCTAGTGTGCCTCTAGTGAACTAGCTCGTTGATCGAAAGATGGTTAAGGTTTCCTAGCCATGGACATGAGATGTCATTTGATAACGGGATCACATCATTAGGAGAATGATGTGATGGACAAGACCCAAACTACAAACATAGCATATGATCATATCAGTTTGTTGCTACTGTTTTCTGCATGTCAAAGTATGTGTTCCTATGACCATGAGATCATGCAACTCACTGACATCGGAGGAGTACCTTGTGTGTATCAAACGTCGCAACGTAACTGGGTCACTATAAAGGTGCTCTATAGGTATCTCCGAGGGTGTCTGTTGAGTTGGCATGGATCAAGACTGGGATTTGTTACTCCGTGTGATTGAGAGGTATCTCAGGGCCCACTCAGTAATACAACATCACAATAAGCCTTGCAAGCAATGTGACTAAGTGTTAGTCACGGGATCTTGTATTATGGAATGAGTAAAGAGACTTGCCGGTAACGATGTTGAACTAGGTATGGAGATACCGACGATCGAATCTCGGGCAAGTAACATACCGAAGAACAAAGGGAACATCATACGGGATTAACTGAATCCTTGACATAGAGGTTCGACCGATAAAGATCTTTGTATAATACTTAGGAACCAATGTGGACATCCAGGTCCCGCCATTGGTTATTGACCGTAGAGGTGTCTCGGTCATGTCTACATAGTTCTCGAACCCGCATGGTCTGCACACTTAAGGTTTGGTGACGTTTCGGTAGTATAGAGTTATGTATGGTGGTGACTGAAGTTTGTTTGGAGTCCCGGATGAGATCCTAGATGTCACGAGGAGCTCCGGAATGGTCTGGAGGTAAAGATTCATATATAGGAAGTCCTGTTTTGGTCGCCGGAAAAGTTTCGGGCTCATCGGTAGTGTACCGGGAGGCCTCCGGGAGGGGTATTTCGACCCAAGAGTCTTCATGGGATGTGGGAGGGTGAATATCAGCCCTTAGTGGGCTGGTGTAAACTTCCACACAAGGCCCATGTGGCTGTAGGAAAAAACCCAATAGGAAAAGGTGGAAAAAAGGCAAAAAGGAGCAATCCTAGTCCTACTACGATGGGAGGAGGAATCCTCCTCTCCTAGTACGTTCGGCCGAACCAGCTAGCCTTGGAGGCTAAGGCTGCCTCCTCTCCTCCTCTCCTCCTATATATACTAGAGAGTTTTGGGTTTTTACACTAGTTTTTTCAGCCACGTGCTACCCGTTCCTCCGGTGCATAGTTTCTCCTCTAGATCGGTTTTCCGCAGTGCTTAGGCGAAGCCCTGCCGGAATTGCTCCACCACCATCATCGGAGCACCGTCAGGCTGCCGGAGAACTCTTCTTCCTCTCCACTCCCTCTTGCCGGATCAAGACGGTGGAGATCATCATCAAGCTGTACGTGTGCTGAACGCGGAGGTGCCGTCCGTTCGGTGCTAGATCGGAAGGATCGCGATCAAGTTCGTGGGACGGATCGTGATCAAGTTTGTGGGACGAATCGTGATCGGATCGTGGGACGGATCATGATTGGATCGCGGGACGGATCGTGATTGGATCGCGGGATGCACGGCAATTTGGATCGTGAAGACGTTCGACTACACCAACCCTATTTCTTAACGCTTCCCGCTTAGCGATCTACAAGGGTATGTAGATCTACTCAACCTCTCGCAGATGCTCATCACGATGGATAGATCTGCGTGTGTGTAGGAAATTTTTTGTTTCCCATGCAATGTTCCCCAACAAAACTGTCATGTTCATCTTCTTCCTCGTCATCGTGCGAGTTCTTTGCTGTGTTCATCGAGTAGCAAGCTAGGTCGGGCGAGGCTGCAGGGGATCTTTGCACACGCTCCTGTGTTCGAATCTCAAGGGTTTTGCGGAGCCTGAAATCCGACAACTTGTTGCTCCAAAATTTGAGGAACCACTAGTGTTCCATACTATCGAAGAATATTACCTGGATCATCTTCGATCCATTTGTGCTCGTGCAGAAACCCCAACTAACTTAGTTGAGGGGAAATCATTAGATGAGCACGCTTATTTTGTGCGTCATCGGTTGTCTCAAAAGGGGAGACTTTTAGACCATCAAATAAAATGTTTGGTGTGCTATGCTTGGAATTTATGTTGGTTACTGATACGTCTCCAACGTATCCATAATTTATGAAGTATTCATTCCATGTTTACAATAATTATATATGATTTTGGTATGATTTTATAAGAACTAACCCGGACTGACGTTTTAATGCTATGGTTGGGGTTTACCTTAGTGATCTTTAGTAGTTGCGGATGCTTGCTAGAGTTCCAATCATAAGTGCATATGATCTAAGTAGAGAAAATATGTTTACTTATGCCTCTCCTTCATATAAAATTGCAATAACGATTACCGATCTTGTTAACAATTTCCTAGGATAATTCCGCACATCGATCCATCATTATTCCGCACTCGCTATTTATAATACTAGATGGTACCCCGCGCATTGCTGCGGGAATTTGTAATTGAGAGTTGCTGCAATGATAAATGTTGAAAAATCATGAAAGCAAACATGATACCTGATGACTTGACGGAGCGTGTGCTCATGTGGTGCATGCTTGCAATGTACGTTCTATTTGGCATTGAGTGTGGTTTGGATACTGATTAATAGGGTGGTTCCAACAGTATGTATGTAGTCAAGATTTTGAAAGCAATTTAATAAAAAACGATACGATGTATCCTTGTTTTCTACCATTTGCACACTTAACAGGAAATTACTATATATTGATAACAATTGTAGTAGGCTGACAATATAAATAATTTAAGTAGAAGCGTAGTGCACTTGCTCATTCAATATCTGATTTCATGCATAAGATCATACCGTAGTAGTAATGATAGTTTGACCGGATTACAATTTGAGCCATTACATAACTAACTGAAACAGAAGGCATTGTAGTTCACCGGTGCTTGTACATGTGCTTCATGATGTCCTGCATGTTGTAAAAAAGGAGAATTATTGGTAAGGATCGATATCCTTATGTAATCAGGCTAACATACAGAAACGTGACTTTAAGAATAATTTTGTTTCAACATGGAACCGATAGTACCTATGGTTTTTATTGTAGTTATCCTCTCTTCCTTTTTCGTTCTTTGTCATATTGTTATCTGCATTGCTATTTGATGATAAAAAGTTAAGAACAGTGGATCATAAAGTTGGAATTTCGTATGTGATATGAGATTACACACGTACTCGTGTTTCCGCTTTTTGACAGCCTAAAGATGAAGTTCTGTAGCCTCAAGATCCACCTCTTTTTGATTGTGGCATGTAAAGATTGTATTCGTGAGAGAAATTGCATTGTAAACAGGGAATATTTATATTTAGTTGAAGATTAAATTCAGAGATGGGTGCTTGTGTACCAACCTCAACAGCAAGAGATGTAAGCAATGGACCCAATCCAAGCAGCAAGGGAGATCTCAAGTAAAACGTTGAGCTTTTGATCTCAGGTGCACTCTGAGAAATTAAAAAACATAAGCTTAGGTGATGGGGGGATGACCCTGGGGTAGCCTCAAGCGCCCCCTTTCCCAGCCTTCTGACGCAATCAAAGGGCGGGCCGCCTCCCCCTGCGGTCTGGCTATGCCCTGCCAGCAGCGGCCTGCCGGCTACGCCCCGCCGGTTACGACGTGCCGGCCGGCTAGGGGCGTTGCCACCTGGCCCCCCAGCCGGCCGCGCATTGGATACCATCGTCAGGGCATGCGTGGCAACAGTGGCCCCCATCCCATCTGGGGTCAACACCGATATGGCCACAGCGAAGGCCTCAGGGCCTCTGACCCTGGCGGATGGTGACCGGGCTTCCAATAGTGCCGGCATGCCCCAACCACTCCATTACCTGCCTCGGCATGGCTACAGGATGGCCGGCCGTACCGCTGACCCCGGCCGGCCGCCACAAGACGACGCCACAAGGGGCGGCCCGTGCCGTGACGTGACCGGCCTCGGGACCCGCCACGCGGGCCCCGCCGGTTCCTGAAGGGACCCTTCAGCCGGCGGAATCTACCGGCGACAAGACCCCACAGCCGGAGGCCCCCGTAGCCGGCCAGAGAGGCTTCCGGCTGGGCCCCCCCTTTGACCTTCTATTTGTATTGTAATCCGGGGGGTTGGCCTATAAAACCCCCGGGCCACCCCCATGCAAGGGGTCGGCTAATCTCTGAGTTCCCTCCACATCCACTCCATACACACGCACGTAGGGAGAAGAGTGTTGGAAATATGCCCTAGAGGCAATATATAAAGTGTTTATTATTATATTTCCTTGTTCATGATAATCGTTTATTATCCATGCTATAATTGTAGTGATTGGAAACACATTGCATGTGTGGGTAAATAGACAACACAATGTCCCTAGTGTGCCTCTAGTGAACTAGCTCGTTGATCAAAAAATGGTTAAGGTTTCCTAGGCATGGACATGAGATGTCATTTGATAATGAGATCACATCATTAGGAGAATGATGTGATGGACAAGACCCAAACTACAAATGTAGCATATGATCGTGTCAGTTTATTGCTACTGTTTTCTGCATGTCAATGTATATGTTCCTATGACCATGAGATCATGCAACTCACGGATATCGGAGGAGTGCCTTGTGTGTATCAAACGTCGCAACGTAACTAGGTGACTATAAAGGTGCTCTACAGGTATCTCCGATGGTGTCTGTTGAGTTGGCATGGATCGAGACTAGGATTTGTTACTCCGTGTGACGGAGAGGTATCTCGGGGCCCACTTGGTAATGCAACATCACAATGAGCCTTGCAAGCAATGTGACTAATTGTTAGTTGCGGGATCTTGTATTACGGAATGAGTAAAGAGACTTGCCGGTAACGAGGTTGAACTAGGTATGGAGATACCGATGATCGAATCTCGGGCAAGTAACATACCGAAGAACAAAGGGAACGTTATACGGGATTAACTGAATCCTTGACATAGAGTTTCGACCGATGAATATCTTCGTACAATATGTAGGAACCAATGTGGACGTCCAGGTCCCACCATTGGTTATTGACCGTAGAGGTGTCTCGGTCATGTCTACATAGTTCTCGAACCCACAGGGTCTGGACACTTAAGGTTCGGTGACGTTTCGGTAGTGTAGAGTTATGTATGGTGGTGACCAAAGGTTGTTCGGAGTCCCGGATGAGATCTCGAACGTCACGAGGAGCTCCGGAATGGTCCGGAGGTAAAGATTCATATATAGGAAGTCCCAGTTTGGTTTCCGGAAAAGTTTCGGGCTCATCGGTAGTGTACCGGGAGTGCCGGTAGTGTACCGGGGGACCTCCGGGAGGGGTGTTTCGACCCCAAGAGGTCCATGGGCTGTGGGAGAATAATAACCAGCCCTTAGTGGGTTGGGAAAACAGCCACAAAGGCCCATGGCGCAGGAGAGAAAGTCCTAAAGCAAAAAATGGAAAATCAACCAATAGGAGGCAATCCTACAACAACTAGGATTGGAGGTGAAGTAGGATTGCTTCCCACCTCCTATTTCGGCCGACCCAAAGGCCTTGGCTGCCTCTCCTCTCCTCTCCTCCTATATATACTAGTGGATTGGGTGGTTTTTGGACAGAATTTTCGGCCACGTGCTACCCGTTCCACCGGTGCATAGTTTCTCCTCTAGATCGTAGTTCCGCAGTGCTTAGGCGAAGCCCTGCCGGAATTGCTCCACCACCATCACCGGAGCGCCGTTATGCTGCCGGTGAACTCTCTCTCCTCTCCACCTTCTCTTGCTGGATCAAGACGGTGGAGATCGTCATCAAGCTGCACGTGTGCTGAACGCGGAGGTGTCGTCCGTTCGGTACTAGATCGGAAGGATCGTGATCAAGGCCACGGGACGTTCGTGATCGGATCGCGGGACGGTTTTTGATTAGATCGCGGGACGCTTGGCGATTTGGATCGCGAAGAAGTACGACTACACCAACCGCGTTTCTTAACGCTTCCCGCTTAGCGATCTACAAGGGTACGTAGATCCACTCTCCCTCTTGTAGATGCTCATCACCATGGATAGGTTTGCGTGTGCGTAGAATTTTTTTTGTTTCCCATGCGACGTTCCTCAACAGTGGCATCATGATCTAGGTTGATCGTTCGATGAGATCTCGAGTAGAACACAAAAGGTTTGTGGGCATTGATGCTTAGATTGCTTCCTCCCTTGGTCGGATTTTGGTTCAACGGGATTGTGAGATGAAGCGGCCCGGACCAACATTACTCGTACGCTTACGAGAGACCGGTTCCCTCGACGCAACTTGTTGCTTAGATGGCTTGCGGGTGATAGTTTCTCTCACTTTAGTTGGATCGGATCCGACAAAGGCGGTCCTTGAGAAGGTTGAAAAGCAATCTATGTATCACCGTTGTGGTTTATGCGTAGGTGAGAATCGTTCTTGCTAGATACCTGTAGCAGCCACGTAAAACATGCAACAACAATTAGAGGATGTCTAACTTGTTTTTGCCGGGTATGTTGTGATGTGATATGGCCAATTACATGATGAGATATATGTGATGTATGAGATGATCATGTGATGTATAGAATTTCACGACTTGCATGTCGATGAGTACGGCAACCGGCAGGAGCCATAGGGTTGTCCTTAATTATTGTATGACCTGCGTGTCAATCTTTAAGCGCTATGTAATGCTTTACTTTATTACTACGGTAGCAATAGTAATAGAAGCATGCAGGGCGTGACAACCCCGATGGTGACACGTTGATGGAGATCAAGATGATGGAGATCATGGTGTCGTGCCGGTGACGATGGAGATCATGCCGATGTTTTGAAGATGGAGATCTTAAACACAAGTTCATGGCCATATCATGTCACTTATGAATTGCATGAGATGTTAATCCTTTTATGCACCTTGTTTTGCTTAGTACGACGGTAGCATTATAAGGTGATCCCTCACTTAAATTTCAAGGTAAATTGTGTTCTCCCCGAGTGTGCACCGTTGCGAAAGTTCGTCGTGTCGAGACACCACGTGATGATCGGGTGTGATAGACTCTACGTTCACATACAACGGGTGCAAGCCCGATTTGCACATGCAAAACACTCGGGTTAAACTTGACGAGCCTAGCATGTACAGACATGGCCTCAGAACACAAGAGACCTAAAGGTCGAGCATGAGTCATATAGTAGATATGATAAACATAATGATGTTCACCATTGAAGCCACCTCAACTCACGTGATGATCGGACATGAGTTGGTGGATTTGGATCATGTGACACTCAGATGACCTGAGGGATGTCAATTTGAGTGGGAGCTTTAGTAATTTGATTAACTAAACTCATTATCTTGAACAATAGTCTAAGTAACCTTTGCATATTTATGTTGTAGATCAATGGCTCGCGCAGTAGCACCCCTGAATTTTAATGCGTTCCTAGAGAAAGCTAAGTTGAAAGATGACGGAAGTAACTTTGTTGATTGGGCCCGTAATCTGAGGATTATCCTTACGGCTTCCCAGAAACAATATGTCCTTGATGCACCGCTTGGTGACCAACCAGAAGACATGACCTCCGAAGACGTTAAGAACGTTTGGGAGGCTCGTGCTGGAGACTACTCAATAGTTCAGTGCGCAATATTGTATGGCTTAGAACCGGGACTTCAAAGACGTTTTGAACGTCATGGAGCATATGAGATGTTCCAGGAGTTAAAGTTTATCTTTCAGAAGAATGCCCGGATCGAGAGGTATGAGACCTCCGATAAATTCTATGCTTGCAAGATGGAGGAGAACGGGTCTATTAGCGAGCACATACTCAGAATGTCTGGGTACTCAAACCGTCTAGCGGAGTTGGGAATTACCCTTCCGCCGGAGGCGATCACTGATAGAGTTCTTCAATCGCTGCCACCTAGTTACAAGAGCTTTGTGATGAACTATAACATGCACGGGATGAACAAGTCAGTCGCCGAGCTGTTTGCGATGCTAAAAGTCGCTGAGTCTGAAATCCAGAAAGAACATCAAGTGTTGATGGTCAATAAAACCACTAGTTTCAAGAAAAATGGCAAGGGCAAAGGCAAGAAGGGTAAAACCAAGAAGGATGGCAAAGCAGTTGCTACTCCTACAAAGAAGCCTAAGCATGGACCTAAGCCAGAAACTCAGTGGTTTCATTCCAAGGGAACTGGTCACTGGAAGCGGAACTGCCCCAAGTACCTGGCTGACAAGAAGGCGGCCAACGACAAACAAGGTATATATGATATACATGTTATTGATGTATACCTTACTAGCCCTCGTTGTAGTGCCTGGGTATTTGATACCGGTTCGGTTGCTCATATTTGCAACTCAAAATAGGAACTACAGAATAAACGAAGACTGGCAAAGGACGAAGTGACGATGCGCGTGGGAAATGGTTCCAAGGTTGATGAGATCGCCGTCGACACGCTCTCTCTTTGATTACCATCGGGATTAGTGATGAACCTGAATAATTGTTATTTAGTGGCTGCGTTGAGCATGAACATTCTATTTGGATCTTGTTTATTACGAGACGGTTACTCATTTAAATAAGAGAATGAAGGTTGTTCTATTTATATGAGTAATATCTTTTATGGTCATGCACTCGATGTTAGGGGTTTATTCATATTGAATCTTGATAGTGATGACACACATGTTCATAATATTGATGCCAAAAGATGTAGAGTTGATAATGATAGTTCCTCTTTCTTGTGGCACTGCCGTTTAGGTCATATTGGTGTAAAACGCATGAGAAAGCTCCATGCTGATGGACTTTTGGAGTCACTTGATTTTGAATCACTTGACACATGTGAACCATGCCTCATGGGCAAGATGACTAAAACGCCGTTCTCTGGAACAATGGAACGGGCAAGTGACTTGTTAGAAATCATACATACTGATGTGTTCGGTCCAATGAATGTTGCAGCGCATGGTGGATATCGTTACTTTCTCACCTTCACTGATGACTTGAGTAGATATGGGTATATTTACTTGATGAAACACAAGTATGAAACATTTGAAAAGTTCAAGCAATTTCAGAATGAAGTTGAGAATCATCGTAACAAGAAGATTAAATTTCTGCGATCTGATCGAGGAGGCGAATATCTGAATTATGAGTTTGGCAGTCACTTAAGACAATGTGGAATTGTTTCACAGTTGACACCACCCGGAACACCACAGCGTAATGGTGTGTCTGAACGTCGTAATCGGACCTTATTAGATATGGTGCGTTCTATGATGTCTCTTGCCGATTTGCCACTATCGTTTTGGGGTTATGCATTAGAGACAACTGCATTCACTTTAAATAGGGCACCATCGAAATCCGTTGAGACGACGCCATATGAACTGTGGTTTGGCAAAAAGCCGAAGTTGTCGTTTCTTAAAGTTTGGGGATGCGATGCTTATGTCAAAAAGCTTCAGCCTGAAAAGCTGGAACCCAAAGCGGAGAAATGCGTCTTCATAGGATATCCGAAAGAGACAGTCGGGTATACCTTCTATCTCAGATCCGAGGGCAAAGTGTTTGTTGCTAAGAACGGAACATTTCTTGAGAAAGAGTTTCTCTCGAAAGAATTGAGTGGGAGGAAAATAGAGCTTGATGAGGTTGTTGAACCTTTGCTTCTACCAGAAAGTAGCGCAGCACAGAAAGATGTTTCTCCGGAGCCTACGATGGTCGAAGAAGAAGTTAATGATGATGATCATGAAGCTTCGGATCAAGTTACTAATGAACCTCGTAGGTCGACAAGGACGCGTGCTACTCCAGAGTGGTACGGCAATCCTATCTTAGAGGTCATGTTGTTAGACAACAATGAACCTACGAGCTATGGAGGAGCAGTGATGGGCCCGGATTCCGAGAAATGGTTAGAGGCCATGAAGTCCGAGATGGGATCCATGTATGAAAACAAAGTATGGACTTTGGAAGTATTACCTGAAGGGCGAAAGGCTATTCAGAACAAATGGATCTATAAGAAGAAGACAGACGCAGACGGTAATGTCACCGTCTATAAAGCTCGACTTGTGGCAAAGGGTTTTTCACAAGTTCAAGGAGTTGACTATGATGAGACTTTCTCACCCGTAGCGATGCTTAAGTCTGTTAGAATCATGTTGGCGATAACTGCTTATTTCGACTATGAAATTTGGCAGATGGATGTCAAAACGGCGTTCCTCAACGGTTTCCTTGAGGAAGAGTTGTATATGATGCAACCCGAAGGTTTTGTCGATCCAGAGAATGCTGACAAAGTTTGCAAACTCCACCGATCCATTTATGGACTGGTGCAAGCATCTCGGAGTTGGAATAAGCGCTTTGATGAGGTGATCAAAGCGTTTGGGTTTATACAAGTTTATGGAGAAGCTTGTATTTACAAGAAAGTGAGTGGTAGCTCTATAGCGTTTCTAGTGTTATATGTGGATGACATATTGCTGATTGGAAACAATATAGAAATGTTGGAAAGCGTGAAGGAATATTTGAATAAGAGTTTTTCAATGAAGGACCTAGGAGAAGCTGCTTTCATATTAGGCATTAAGATCTATAGAGACAGGTCGAGACGCTTAATAGCACTTTCACAGAGCACATACCTTGATAAAGTTTTGAAGAAGTTCAAAATGGAACAGGCCAAGAAGGGGTTCTTGCTTGTGTTACAAGGTGTGAAGTTGAGTAAGACTCAATGCCCAGTGACTGCAGAAGATAAAGAAAAGATGAGCGTCATCCCCTATGCTTCACCCATAGGCTCTATCATGTATGCAATGCTGTGCACAAGACCTGATGTCAGCCTTTCCATAAGTATGGCTGGAAGGTTTCAAAGTGATCCTGGAATGGAGCACTGGCAAGCGGTCAAGAATATCCTTAATTACCTTAACAGGACTAAGGACATGTTTCTCGTTTATGGAGGTGATGAAGAGCTCGTCGTAAAGGGTTACGTCGATGCAAGCTTTTACACTGATCCGGACGACTCTAAGTCGCAAACCGGATACGTATTTATTCTTAACGGGGGAGCGGTAAGCTGGTGCAGTTCCAAGCAAAGCGTGGTAGCTGATTCTACGTGCGAAGTGGAGTATGTCGCAGCCTCGGAGGCAGCGAAGGAAGGTGTCTGGATGAAGCAGTTCATGACAGATCTTGAAGTAGTGCCCAGTGCACTGAATCCAATAAATCTGTTCTGTGACAACACTGGTGCCATTGCTCTAGCCAAGGAACCAAGGTTTCACAAGAGGACCAGACACATAAAGCGACGCTTCAACTCCATCCATTTTTATATCGAGGAGAAGGACATAAATATTTGCAAAGTGCACACGGATCTGAATGTTGCAGACCCGTTGACTAAACCTCTTCCAAGGGCTAAACATGATCAACACCAGAACTGTATGGGTGTTCGATTCATTACCATGTAAATCACATAGTGATGTGAACTAGATTATTGACTCTAGTGCAAGTGGGAGACTGTTGGAAATATGCCCTAGAGGCAATATATAAAGTGTTTATTATTATATTTCCTTGTTCATGATAATCGTTTATTATCCATGCTATAATTGTAGTGATTGGAAACACATTGCATGTGTGGGTAAATAGACAACACAATGTCCCTAGTGTGCCTCTAGTGAACTAGCTCGTTGATCAAAAGATGGTTAAGGTTTCCTAGCCATGGACATGAGATGTCATTTGATAATGAGATCACATCATTAGGAGAATGATGTGATGGACAAGACCCAAACTACAAACGTAGCATATGATCGTGTCAGTTTATTGCTACTGTTTTCTGCATGTCAATGTATATGTTCCTATGTCCATGAGATCATGCAACTCACGGATATCGGAGGAGTGCCTTGTGTGTATCAAACGTCGCAACGTAACTAGGTGACTATAAAGATGCTCTACAGGTATCTCCGATGGTGTCTGTTGAATTGGCATGGATCGAGACTAGGATTTGTTACTCGGTGTGATGGAGAGGTATCTCGGGGCCCACTCGGTAATGCAACATCACAATGAGCCTTGCAAGCAATGTGACTAATTGTTAGTTGCGGGATCTTGTATTACGGAATGAGTAAAGAGACTTGCCGGTAACGAGGTTGAACTTGGTATGGAGATACCGACGATCGAATCTCGGGCAAGTAACATACCGAAGAACAAAGGGAACGTTATACGGGATTAACTGAATCCTTGACATAGAGGTTCGACCGATGAAGATCTTTGTAGAATATGTAGGAACCAATGTGGACGTCCAGGTCCCACCATTGGTTATTGACCGTAGAGGTGTCTCGGTCATGTCTACATAGTTCTCGAACCCACAGGGTCTAGACACTTAAGGTTCGGTGACGTTTCGGTAGTGTAGAGTTATGTATGATGGTGACCAAAGGTTGTTCGGAGTCCCGGATGAGATCCCGGACGTCACGAGGAGCTCTGGAATGGTCCAGAGGTAAAGATTCATATATAGGAAGTCCCAGTTTGGTTTCCGGAAAAGTTTCGGGCTCATCGGTAGTGTACCGGGAGTGCCGGTAGTGTACCGGGGGACCTCCGGGAGGGGTGTTTCGACCCCAAGAGGTCCATGGGCTGTGGGAGAATAATAACCAGCCCTTAGTGGGCTGGGAAAACAGCCACAAAGGCCCATGGCGCAGGAGAGAAAGTCCTAAAGCAAAAAGTGGAAAATCAGCCAATAGGAGGCAATCCTACTCCAACTAGGATTGGAGGTGAAGTAGGATTGCTTCTCACCTCCTATTTCGGCCGACCCAAAGGCCTTGGCTGCCTCTCCTCTCCTCTCCTCCTATATATAATAGTGGATTGGGTGGTTTTTGGACAGAATTTCCGGCCACGTGCTACCCGTTCCACCGGTGCATAGTTTCTCCTCTAGATTGTAGTTCCGCAGTGCTTAGGCGAAGCCCTGGCGGAATTGCTCCACCACCATCACCGGAGCGCCGTTACGCTGCCGGTGAACTCTCTATCCTCTCCACCTTCTTTTGCTGGATCAAGACGGCGGATATCGTCATCAAGCTACACGTGTGCTGAACGCGGAGGTGCCGTCCGTTCGGTACTAGATCGGAAGGATCGTGATCAAGGACACGGGACGTTCGTGATCGGATCGCGGGACGGTTCATGATTAGATCGCGGGATGCTCGGTGATTTGGTCGCGAAGAAGTACAACTACACCAACCGCGTTTCTTAACGCTTCCCGCTTAGCGATCTACAAGGGTACGTAGATCCACTCTCCCTCTCGTAGATGCTCATCACCATGGATAGGTTTGCGTGCGCGTAGGAAATTTTTTGTTTCCCATGCGACGTTCCTCAAAAAAGACCAGGCTAGCTCCTTCTTCCTCCATGATCCAAACAACTCAAGGAGCGCCATTGTAACCCGACCATTGTCTCAACTAGACCTAGCAGGACTAGGGGTGTTACCTCCCACGGAGGGCCCCGAACCTGGGTACATCGTGTGTCCCCCACCACTTGTGCCTAATCCCGCTCCCGGAGCCCGCCGGCGTCCTTCGGCCCCTCTCGATAAGCCTACCTATGGCATCTGCCGTGATGAAACTACGACAGTTGGCGCCCATCGTGGGGCCGTCCGCAGCACCGACCGGAGTCATGCTCCGGGCAGGACCCTCCACCACCTCCCCCGACCGCCTCGCGTACGGGCGGAACCGCGTGCTCGTGGGGCTTGCTCCGGCGGGCCTTGCGGGCAACACGGCCGGCATCTCTGACGAGTGCCTCAGCCGCGACCTCGCGCTCGACGTCGCCGTGCTCGCTAGGCGGTTCACCAAGCTGAGCCTCGCCGAAGAACCAGAGGCCGACGAGTACCCTAGTTAGGTGTTCAACTGCACCGACCCTCCCTCGTCCGTGGGCGCGCTCGCCACGGGCGAAACCATCGGCCCCCACACCTGTGTGGGAGTGATGGTCACCGTCTCCTCCACCACTTCGGGCCGTGTGCGGGTGGCCGAGGCCGACGCAGCCGCCGCTCGCGCCGGCACCTCTGACCCACTCGCTGCCACCCTCCGGGGTCTGGGCGCTCCTATCTCTACGACGGCGGACCCGGCCACCGCCAAAGCCGAGCTGGAGGCGGCCCGTCGCCTGCTGTTCGAAGACGCCAGCTCCCTCGTTGCCGAGCGACGCCAGATGGAGGCCGCGCAGCGGGAATACAACTTTGTGTACGGTCTCACCCCGGCTGGCCCCGAGCCCAGCCGGCGCGGTGCTGTGCGAGAACGCGGTCGCGTGGTCGCAGAAATCCTCGGCGGCCGCTTCCCCATCTACGACACCCCCGCGGCTAACCTGCGCGCTGCCATGGTTGCCTACGAGGATTTGGCAACCTTGGAGGGCGAGGAGCGGGCCGCACGCGAGCAGCACATCAAGGACCTCATCGACACCGCCAACGCGCAACAGGTCGTCCTCACCCCCGGTGGGGCCGTCTCCGAGTTTGCCCGTCCCGAGGGCGAGGACACTCGGGCTGCTGACCGCCAGCCGGCTCAGCACTCCAGCACCCCTCGTCCCTTCGGCCGAAACGCCCGGGGGAGCAACGTTCAGCGCCCCCCATCGCGCAGAAACGAGCAGCCGGCTGTGAATAGCCGGCGCAACAACAATCCGGCTGGCAGCCACCGCCGCGATGAGGCACCGGCTGGCGGTAGCCGGCGCACCCGCGGGCATACTCTGCCTCCGCAGCAGGAACCGACACGGTCCATCCCGCTGGCCATCCGCCCCGAGCTTGCAGCCCGGCTCGGACCGCGCATCCCCCACAGCGACAACGACGCCCGGCTCCGTCTTGACCAGCTGGCATAGTCGGCTCTCCTTGAGGAGGAGGGCTCGATTGGCCCCGCCTGCTTCGGTCCGCGGATTCGCAACGAGCCCTTTCCGTTCGGCTTCACGCTCCCCCGTGACACCCCGAAGTATACCGGGGCTGCCAAGCCCGAGGACTGGCTGATCGACTACACCACCGCCGTCGGCATCGCCAGGGGGAACACGAGGTACACGAGGTACACCTCACGCGCTGGACCGAGCTCCGCAACTCCTGCGAAGGAGTACACGAGGTACATGCCATCCAGTACTTCATCGAAGGCTGCTGCGATGGCACCCCCCTCAAGCACAAGCTCTTGTGCCCCGAGCCAACCTCCCTGGCGGACCTGATGTCCAAAGCGGACAAATACGCCACTGCCGATTCCTCGGTGAGGACCGGCCAAGCCGGCTACGCCCCCCGCCGTGCCGCGGGTGGCGGCTGACAACCGGCAGCAGCAGAACGGCAAGCGCAAGAACGACCAGCCCGACTCCCGCTACAGGAGCCGACAGGTCGCCTCCATCGAGGAGGAGCAGTCGGCTGGCCAGGCCTCTGGTCAGCGCCAGCACACCAGCAAGGCCGCCTAGCAGCCCAAGCTGATTTCGAGCAAATGCTTGACCTCCCCTGCAAAAACCAATCCGGTGCCAGGCCGGCCACGCACACGCTCCGGCAGTGCAGCTTCTCACAGCGATTGGCCCAGGGGGACGGCCTCCCGGCTCCCCTCGCGCAGCCAGCCCGCGCTCCGGCACTAGCCCCGGCTCGGGATCTGGCTCCCGGTCCGGGTCAGGCAGACCCGGCCCCGGCTCGGAACGATGGCCGGCTGCACGACTGGTTTCCCAAACATGACGACTGCTACATCGTCTTCACTAGCGAAGAGACGGACAAGCACGCCCAGCACTGGCTCCACCACGAGGTGAATGCCACCATGCCCGTGACTCCCCAGTTCATGCATTGGTTCGAGAAGCCGGTCACGTGGAGCCGGGCGGACCACCCGGCCGTGATGCCGAACCCTGGCAGCTACGCCCTCGTCCTCGATCCTACCATCGCCTCCGAGAAATGCTCGTGTCGCTTCTCGCGGGTGTTGATCGATGGAGGCAGCAGCATCAACATCCTCTACCTTGACACCCTGCTCAAGCTGGGGCTCAAGGTGGAGGATCTGAAAACAAGTCGGACCGTCTTCCACGGCATCGTGCCAGGAAAGTCATGCACCCCTGTCGGCAAGATCAAGCTCGACGTCCTCTTCGGCGACGCCAGTCATTTTTGCCGTGAGCCGGTCTTGTTCGAGGCAGTGGACCTCGACAGTGCGTACCACGCGTTACTAGGCCAGCCGGCTCTTGTCAAGTTCATGGCGATCCCCCATTACGCCTACCTCAAGCTCAAGATGTCGGGTCCCAAGGGCATCATCACCGTCGCCGGCAAATACCAGATGTCAATGGCGTGCGCACGAGACAACAACCGGCTGGCCGAGGCCCTGGAAATAGCCGAGGAGAAGCGGCAGCTCGACCGACTGGTGGCCCTCGCCTCTACCCAACTAGCCGTGCCGGCCCCTCCGTCCCAATCGGTTGGCAAAGGCTCGTTCCAGCCGTCCAAAGACACCAAGCAAGTGCCACTCGATCCGGCCAACCCCACCCAATGCGTGACCATCGGCTCTCACCTCGACAACAAATAGGAAAGCGAGCTCGTCGACTTCCTCCGTGAGAATCGGGACATCTTTGCATGGTCCCCCAAGAACATGCCGGGTGTTCCGAGGAAGTTTGCCGAGCACAAGCTACACGTACGGTCGGATGCGAAGCCGGTCAAGCAACCCCTGCGCCGTTTCTCCGAGGAGAAGCGGCGTACTATAGGAGAAGAGATCGCCCGGCTGCTCGCAGTCGGCTTCATCATGGAGGTATTCCACCCAGACTGGCTGGCCAACCCAGTCCTAGTGCTGAAGAAAAACAAGACCTGGAGCATGTGTATCGACTACACAAGCCTGAACAAGGCGTGCCCTAAGGACCCATTCGCCCTGCCGCGGATCGATCAAGTCATCGACTCCATGGCCGGCTGTGATCTGCTGTCTTTCCTGGACGCCTACTCCGGCTACCACCAGATAAAGCTGGACCCGGCCGACCGGCTCAAGACCTCCTTCATCACCCCCTTCGGGGCCTACTGCTACATCACCATGTCCTTCGTCCTGAAGAATGCAGGCGCTACCTTCCAGCGTTGCATGCAGAAGTGCCTCGTGCCTCAGATAGACAGGAATGTCCACATCTACGTGGACAACATCGTCGTCAAATCCAAGAAGCATTTCAGCCTCCTCGACGACCTCTGGGAGACATTCGCCAACTTGCGCAAATACAAGATCAAGCTCAACCCAGAGAAGTGTGTCTTCGGCGTCCCAGCCGGCCAGCTCCTGGCTTTCTTCGTGTCTGCCCGTGGCATCGAAGCTAACCCCGAAAAGATCCGGGCGATTGAGCACATGCCCAAGCCGGTCCGGCTCCGCGATGTCCAGAAGTTCACCGGCTGCCTTGCCTCCCTTAGTCGGTTCATCAGCCAGCTGGGCGAGAAGGCCTTGCCCCTCTACGGGCTCCTACACAAGTCGGCCCTAGTCGAGCCGGGTCAGGACCTCTCGAAGAAGCCGGCCCTGTTCGACTGGTCTGACGAGGCGGACGCGGCGTTTCGCGGGCGCTCACCAGCGCGCCCATCTTGGCCACGCTGGCTGACAAGGAGCCTTTGCTCGCCTACATTACGGCGACCACACGCGTCATCAGCGTCGTCTTGGTGGTGGAGCGGCCGGAGGAAGGCAAGGCGCTGCCAACGCAGCGTCCCGTCTACTACCTCAGCGAGGTCCTCTCCGTCTCCAAGCAAAACTACCCCCACTACCAAAAAATGTGATATGGCGTATACTTCGCCGCCCAGAAGATCAAGTAGTACTTCCAGGAGCACGTCATCACCGTCTTGAGCATAGCGCCGTTGGGCGAAATCATGGCCGGACGGGACGCCATCGGCCAGATCCCAAATGGGCCATCGCCCTGGCCGACTACGAAATACGGTATGAGCCGCCCACTGCCATCAAATCCCAGGCAATGGCCGACTTCCTCGTTGACTGGGCCGAAACCCAGTTCGTGCCGCCTCCGCCAGACTCCACGCACCGGCGCATGCACTTCGACGACTCGAAGATGCGAGCCGGCCTGGGAGCCGGCATCGTCTTGTCTTCTCCCAGAGGAGACCAACTCTGCTATGCCCTCCAGATCCACATCACCGCCTCTAACAACGTGGCCGAATACGACGCCCTCGTCCATGGCCTCCGGCTCACCAAGGAGATCGGCATCGAGCGCATCATTTGCTTTGGCGACTCCGACCTCGTGGTGCAACAGGTCTCTGGCGAATGGGACGCCAGGGATGCCAACATGGCCAGCTATCCCTTCCTCGTCCAGCAGCTCACCGGCTCCTTCGAGGGCTGTGAGTTCCACCACATCCCCCGTGTGGAAAACGAGGCTGCCGACACGCTGGCCAATATCGGCTCCACCTGATAGGCCATCCCAGCCGGCGTCTCCCTCGAGTGGCTGATGAAGCCTTCAATCAAGCCTTCTCCGAAGTCGGAGTCCATCTTCGTACCGCAAACGCGGCCGGCACCTCGGCGGAACCGGCTGCCCAACCGACCCCGCCAGCTGCAGCAGCTCTGCCGGCACCATCACCACCTTCCCTGGTGGTGGCGCCGACCGCCACGACAATTGAGCCGGCCACGTCTACGCACGCCAGCACCGGCCTCGTCGCCGTCATGATGACGGTCAACGCTCCCACCGCCGCCTCGCTCCCGGGGGCCAGCAAACCGGTCCCGGGGACTGGCGAGCCGGTCCCGGGGGCTGAGCCGGCCCCTGTCTCGGCTCCCTCATGGGCCTAGCCCATCTTGGCGTTCCTCTAGCACGGCAAGCTCCCCTTCGATGAGGCCACTGCGTGGCAAATTCAGCGCCGGTCCCCGGCCTACAGCATCGTCAACCATGAGTTGGTTCATCGCAGCACCACTGACGTCTTCCAACGCTGCGTCGAGCTAGAGAAAGGGCAAGAAGTCCTCCTCGACATCCACCAGGGCGAGTGCGGGCATCATGCCGCCTCTAGGTCCCTAGTGGCCAAAGCGTTCCGTCATGGTTTCTACTGGCCGACCGCTCTAGACGCGGCCAAGAAACTGGTTGACAAGTGCGAGGGCTGCCAGCGCTTCAGCATGTAGAGCCATCTTCCGGCTAGCGCCCTCCAGACCATCCCCCTTTCGTGGCCCTTCGCCGTCTAGGGGATGGATATGGTGGGACCCTTCAAGACCGCACGAGGCGGCATGACACACTTGTTGGTAGCCGTTGACAAATTCACCAAGTGGATCGAGGCCTCGCCAATCAAGAAACTAGACGGCCCCACGGCCGTCCGGTTCATCGAAGACATCAAGGTACGCTACGGTGTCCCCCACAGCATCATCACCGACAACGGCACGAACTTTGCCAAGGGCGCGCTAGCATGTTCTGCTCGAGGCGGGGCATTCGGCTCGACCTGGCATCCGTCGCCCACCCGTAGTCAAACGGCGAGGTTGAGAGGGCAAACGGCATGCTCCTCTCCGGCATCAAGCCCCGGCTCATGACACCACTAGTCCGGTCGGCCGGCTGTTGGGTCGAGGAGCTGTCGGCTGTCCTTTGGAGCCTCCGGACCATGCCCAACCGGTCGAGCGGCTACACTCCGTTCTTTCTCGTTTACGGGTCCGAGGCGATCATCCCCACCGACATCAACTTCGATCGCCACGGGTCACCCTGTACACCGAGAAGGAGGCAAGGGAGGCAAGGGAAGACGACGTCGACCTCCTCGAGGAGGCCCGCGAGCTGGCCTTGAGCCGGACAGCCATCTACCAGCAGAAGCTCCGGCATTACCACAGCAAGCGGATCCGGCCGCTCTCCTTCCGCGAAGGAGACTTGGTGCTCAGGCGGATCCAGCGAACCGCCGGCTAGCACAAGATGTCCTCCCCATGGGAGGGGCCATTCGTTGTCAGCCGGGCGCTGCACAACAACGCATACTATCTAATAGATGCCCAGAAGCCGCGAAAGCACAAGAGAGATGCCTCCGGCGAGGAGACGGAGCGCGCGTGGAACGCGGCGCTCCTCCATCCATTTTATTGCTGAAAACCATTGTATGTATCCTTCCCCTTTCGGACTTATGAATGCAACGGAGGCTCCAAGCTGATACTTGGGGCATGCCCCTTTTCGATTCCTCCAAAGATTTCCCGTTTCTTAAAGGCACGTCAACCGGGTCCGGCTCCCGGGCCCGGGGGCTCGCCCGACTCCCCGCCGAGGCGGACAAAGAATGTGAGTAAGCCACACTTCACCTCCCCTCCCTAACCAGCTACAGACCGGCTCCCGGCTGTCCGGTTGAAGGGACCACGGGGTACGAAGGAACTTCTCACACAAAGGTCGGCCAATGCGCGCGGCAGTCGGACCGGCCCAACCGAGCTATGTAAATCCTACCAACCGGCCTCTGCCGGCTCAACCTAGCCCTAGCCGGTTGACTCTAAGAGCCCGCTGGTTTTCCCCAAGGGTGAAGCCCCGCCCCTGTCCCAGACTGGCTCCCGGCTGGCTGGCAGGCGGGGCAGAAGCCGGAAGGAATCCTGGCGTGCAAACACAAGTCAAAAGGCAAAAGGCAAAAGAAGAGCCAACACGCACTTTCTTTTTTAAGAGCAAATGGCATAAGTCATAACAATAAAAGGCCCACGGCCATGAGTTCATTACATATACACCCCCAGTGGGTGGAATTCTAGTCTAAAACAAAAATGCAGGAAAGAAAGTCCTAAGTGATGGCAGCTTCGGGCCGGCCCTCCTCCGGTGCTGACGCCTCTGGAGCCGGCGGTGCTCACGCCTCGGGAGCCGGCGGTGCTGGCGCCTCCGAGGCTGGCGCCTCTGGGGCGGCTGAGGTAGAAGCCTTCGCCCCCGCATCCGGAGCCGGCTCGGACTCGGCATAGTCATCGGTGTCGGACTCTCCATCGACCGTCTCGACGGCGCTCCCCTCCGGGTCGTCCAGGGCGAGCCCGTACCGGTCCTCCAGGAAAACCACGCCGTCCGCCCGGCGCTCCGGGACGTACTCGTCCCATGCGGCAAAGGACGCGAGGTCGCTCGCCCTCACCAGCATCTCATCGACCACCGCCTCCAACTCCGCGTCGGCGCCGGCACGCTGGGCCGTGAGCAAACCCAAGTCCAGCTCGAGGTACCACGACTTGGCAATGCGGAGCGCCATGCCCGCGCCGGCACGTGCCGTGAAGGCCCTCCAGGCATTCACCCGCGCGGTCCCGAACTCCAGCCACCTCGACAGCCGGTTCATGGAGCCCGGGTCTGCCGCACCGGGCCAAAGAGTGCGGGCCAGCGCCATGCCGGCCACTTGGAGACGCCTCAGGGCGCGGACCACCTCTGACAGACGTGCCTCGGTAGCGATCCCCACCTTGTCCAGGGTCCAGGGGGCAAGCGGCCCAACAGACTCTCCTCGCGCCCGCCGGGCCTCACGGTCGGCCTCCACGGCCGCCTCCGCGACCTCCTACGTGTCGGGGAAAAGCCCTAAGAAGAAGACAAGGGATGAGCAGGGAGGCAAGCCAGAAAACCCAGAAGGAAGGTGCAAGAAGAACAAGGCAACGGAAGCTTACTGTGCAGCATCTGATCCACCTCATGCCCTTGCTCCTGTAGCTGCACCTCCCTGGCTGACCACTCCTGGCGCTGGCGCTCGTGCTCGTCCCGGGCCGCCTACGCGTCCTTGGCCGCCTTGTCTAGCGCGGCGTCCTTGGCCTCCAGCCTCTCACAGAGAGCCTTCTCCTGCTCCTCCGCCTCCCGACGAAGGGACACCCCTTGGTCTGCCAACGCTTGGCAATGGGCCGCCTCACGCCCCTCCTGGTCCGCCTCCCCACGGAGCCGGTCGCGCTTTCTCGTCAGGAGTTCCCGCTCCTCGTAATGACGCACCACCTGGCGCCAGAGGCAGACCGACTCGGCGTGGATAGCTGCATGAGAAGAAGTCGCTGTTGTCAGAAAGGATTCAGCCCGCCTCCGGGGCAGCCGGCCTGATTCCCGGGGGCTACACCCAGTGGGTGCACTTGCGCGCTCCCACTGAAAGATCGCAAGAGCACATACCTCGCAAGTCCGCGGACACGACGGCGAGCCGGGTTTTAGCTCCTTGGTACAACCCAGTAGGGTGTTGTACGCGGCCACTCGGTAGCCATGCGCTGCCTGCAAAACAATAAGAGTGCACAGCTTTAGGCTCGACCCACCTGCGCCCCAGCCGGCTCGAGCCTCGGGGGCTACACCCAGTGGGTGCGCTGGCACGTCCCCATTGGAAAAGACGGAAAAACGCAAATCAAGAGAAGGAGGAAACAAGAAACTCATTGCGACCACCTGCTCCAAGCTCACCAGCCGGTTGTTGGCGGCCCGAGTGTATTGCGTCGCCTGGGCGCGGCAAGCGGCAAACACTTCGACAATGGCGGCCACCGCCGCCCCAAGGGCGCTCGACGGTCCGCCAGGGGCCAGGCTCCCGGCCGCCGCCCAGGTCTGCTGCGGCCGGCCTCCGTCTGCGGGTCCTCCCTTGTTGGAGACCGCGATGGGACTGGCCCCTCCTGTCGCCGTCGCACCGGGGGCCGCCGTCGACGCGCTTGCGGCGGCCATTTCCCCGGCCATCGCGGCCCCCACCTCTGGCACTCCGCCTCCGGCAGCTCCGGGCCGACTCGCCTTCGGTGTCGGCGCCTCTGGAGCTGGCGCCTCTGGCGCTGACGCCTCTGGAACCGGCGCCTCCAAAGCCGACACGTCCGGTGTCGGCACTTCCGCCCCTGGCGGCACGTCGCCCGCCACCAGCTGGGCGGCGTCGCGGTCCATGTCCGCCTCATCCTCCGCGGCCTTCGCGCTCGCCTCCGCCCTTTGCCCGAAGCTGTGGTGGCCCTTCGACCTCTTCTCCCGGCCGCGGGGGAAAGGCTCCCATGCTCCGCCAGCGGCCTCCCCGCTGGTTCCTCGGAGGAGGGGGAACGGCCCCCATGCTCCGCCAGCGGCCTCCCCGCTGGCTCCCCCTCGCCTCTTCGCCGCTTCCTCCCATGGGCGGAGCTCCTCGACACGCCGCTCCCGCTTGGCCGCCTCGAGGTCGAGCCACGCCTAGCGCTCCCTCTCCTCGGCAGCCATCGGCGGCGCCGCCCTCTCCGTCCCGCCACCCGGGGTCCTTCCCAGGGCGCGCGCCTCCCTGGTAATGACGAAGTAAGGGACTGGGGGGAAGGCAGAACGGACCAAGGTGAAGGAGGAGATGGACTTACCCGGCGACGATAGGGATCGCCCTCCTCATGGGTCCCACCTAGGCAAGCTTCTGCTTCTTGCCCCCGCCTTCGCGGCTGCCGCCCGGCTGCGCCGTCGCCGCACGGTTGGGCGCCGGCTTGGTGATGGCCGGCCTTTTCCCCTTGTCGTCCGCGTCCGGGCCTCCCCGGCTGGAGCCGCCGCCGCTCGAGGTTGGCGCCTCCGCGGCGCCGTGACCTTGTCCTCCGAAGTCTCGGGCTTCCCCGGAGCCTCTGCAACACGCAACGTCTCCGCCTCAGCGTCATCATCGGTCCAGTCCCGTAGGTGCGTGTGGGGAGGAGACTCACCCATTGATTTGACCTCTTCGGCCCCCTCCGTCTCCGTCTCCATCTCCATGTCGCCGGCTTCGAACGCGCCGGCTCGCTCGGAGTCAGCCGGCTCCACGTCGTCGGCGTTCTCAACCTCCTCAGGGTCCGACTCCATCGTGTCAGGGGCCGGCTCCCCGTAGTTCTATAGCGACGGGAAAAGCTGTGGGCGGGCCCGGCAGCGCGCTGTCAGACTAAAGGGGGGAGGGGTGCTGCCTATGAAAGAAGATGGAAGGAAGGAGGCGGCTAGACACTTACCCACGGTGTCGGGCAGCTCCAGCTGTACGGGGTTTCCCCCATTGCCATTCACCCTCCGCCATCTTCGCCGTCAAGATGGCGTTCACCCTCCTCGCCACGTAGGCCGGTTTCATCTCCTTGGTGGAGAGCCGGCAGGGGTCATGGCATCCCCCCATCTGGCAGATGAGGTGCGGCCAGTGCTGCAGCGGCTGCACCCGGCGCGCCATCATCGTGGTCAGCAGATCTGTGGCCTTCAGCCCCTCCGACCCGGTCATCACGAGCAGACGCTCGTAGAGCCGGTCCGCCGTCTCGGGTGCCGGAGGCGCAAACGCCCGCCAGTTCAGCATCACGGTCGGTGGGTGGTTGGCGAAGTCAGGGAGGTTGATGTAGTCCTTCTCCGGCTTCGCGTTCTTCACGTAGAAGAATCCCCGCTGCTAGCGCTTCACCGACTCGTGCAGCGGGAGTTTCGGGAAACCAGTCCCCTTGCGTATATGGATCATGGCGCCTCCGCAGGTGGTCATCACCATCTGTTTCGTCACCGATCCTTCGTCGTTTGTCGCTTGAGGAAGAAGAGCCGGCACCAGAGGTCAAGCCTCGGCTCAACCCCCAAGTACCCCTCGCAGAGGGTGACGAACGCCACCAGCTGCAAGACGATGTTGGGAGGAAGGTGGTGCAGCTGCAGGCCGAACCACGTCAGGAAGCAGCGGAAGAAGGCGCTCGCCGGTAGCCCGAGCCCGTGGAGGAAGTGATCGGCGAAGACAACCACCTCGCCCTCCCGCGGTGCCGGGGAGTTCTCTGGCCCGGCTGGGCGTGCCTCCAAGTGCTCCTCTGCCGGGAGCTTGCGGCGGTGGCGGAGGTGCTCGATGAAGGTTTCATCCACGTCACTGCCGTCCCATGCGCCCTTACCCGCCATGGTCTCCGAGGGGGCGTGCGGTCGCGACGACGGGCGCGGGAGCTCGGCGATGGCCCGGGCTTTCTTCGACGGCAGATGGCGGCGCAGCCTGCTCGTGTGCCCTGGCTTCCTGCTCTCTGCTCTCGCTCTCTCTCGTGGCGGGGGAAGGAAGACGACGAAGGCGATGCAACGGCAGGGGGAGCAAACGGGCCGTTCTGCCTCCCCCCTCTCGACATTTAAACCCTGCGCGGGTGATCGTGGGGGCTAGATTCATTGCGCACAACCCCTGCGATTCTCGCGGCGTGCGGGGCGGATATCGTGGTGCTCGGGAGCGCCAACCATCTGCCCCGCGCCGTAAAGGATCCCCGCACGCGGGCCGAGGCTATGGTCGCGGAGGGCCCCGCCCCGCCGCCCGGTCTTTTTCGCCATGTGGCTCGTCTCCTCTACCCGGTGAGGAACCCGAGGCGGCGCGCGAAGCATCGGTCGGCTGTGGAGCCGGCCGTCGCTTGCCGGCTTCGCTCGACTCTCAAGGCATCCCACGGCACAAGAACGATCTTCAAGGCGGCGAGGACCACCATGGCTCGTCGGCGGGTCCTCCCTGGCTTCGGGGACTACTAACGGGGGGATGACCTCGGGATAGCCTCAAGCGCCCCCTTTCCCCAGCCTTCTGACGCAATCAAAGGGCGGGCTACCTCCCCCTGCAGTCCGACTACGCCCTACCAGAAGCGGCCCGCCGGCTATGCCCCGCCGGTTACGATGTGCCGGCCAACTGGGGGCGTTGCCGCCTGGCCCCCCAGCCGGCCGCGCATTGGATACCGTCGTCAGGGCATGCGTGGCAACAGTTGCCCCCATCCCATCGGAGGTCAGCGCCGGTATGGCCACAACGAAGGCATCAGGGCCTCTGACCCTGGCGGATGGTGACCGGGCTTCCAATAGTGCCGGCACGCCCCAACTACTCCATTACCTGCCTCGGCATGGCTACAGGGTGTCCGGCCGTACCGCTGACCCCGACCGGCCGCCACAAGACGACGCCACAAGGGGCGGCCCATGTCGTGACGTGACTGGCGTCGGGACCTGCCAGGCGGGCCCTGCCGGTTCCTGACGGGACCCTTCAGCCGGCGGGACCTACCGGCGACAAGTCCCCACAGCCGGCGGCCCCCGTAGCAGGCCAGAGAGGCTGCCGGCTGGAGGGCCCCTTTGACCTTCTATTTGTATTGTAATCCGGGGGGTTGGCCTATAAAACCCCCTGGGCCATCCCCATGCAAGGGGTCGGTTGATCTCTGAGTTCCCTCCACGTCCACTCCATACACACGCACGTAGGGAGGCAGAAGAGCATGCTAGCTCCTTCTTCCTCCACGATCCATACAGCTTAAGGAGCGCCATTGTAACCCGACCATTGTCTCAACTACACCTAGCAGGACTAGGGTGTTACCTCCCACGAAGGGCCCCGAACCTGGGTATATCGTGTGTCCCCCACCGCTTGTGCCTAATCCCGCTCCCGGAGCCCACCGGCGTCCTTCGTCCCCTCTCGATAAGCCTACCTATGGCATCTGTCGTGACGAAACCATAACATTAGGGTTATAAAAATTAGGGATGGATGAAAACAGGGAGAATGCAAATAGCATATTAGAGAAAGATAAATAAAAAAAATACAAAGTATAGTCAATTAGCAAGAAACATTGGAATATCCATGAGGAAAGTCCATATCCAGTTCGTGGATACTATTGAACAGAATGGACATCTTACCGAGAGGCACTATTGAACAGTATGGGAACCAAGATTTTTTTTGGATAAAGTAGGTTGTATCTAGAAGAACTAATGGCAAGTACCTCGAAACTTCAAATCCTAGGTTGTCATATTAGCATTTTATGATTTATGCAGATGACAAAGTGAGAGTAAATAACAATGCCAAACAAATGCAAGCAGTTAACGACCTGTGAAGTAATCCAAGCAGCCAAAGACCAATACGTTCAACATCCTTTGATTTCTAGTGCAACCTGAGAAATTGGAGAACAAAATCTTCAGGATAGGAATACTGAAAGACAAAATAGGGAGTATGAACCTACATACAACACAAGGCCGTTCCCAGATGTGGATGTGAGGAGGCATCCATGTTGGATGACTGTGGCGGTACAGAGGGGGTTTTAAGCACAGTTTTCTTCACAACTGAAGGATAATAGAGGCGGAGATAATGAGGGGTCATCAATGGAGTGGTGCGTGCGGCCGTTTCATGGGAATTTGTGGCATGGTGGTGGAAGGGATTTCGGGAAAAAACGGCAGCAGGAAGATGAAGGAATGACCTCGAGTTAATGCACAGTGGCAGAAGAGCTAGTGGTGGTGGCTGGCAGGGGGGCCGTCCGGCGTGGCGGCTCGCCGAGGGACGCCGCCGGCCATGACGGAAGGGTTAGCAGCCACGGGCGTGTTCTGGATGGAGGGAAGCATGGGTGGTGGAGCCTGCTTGTACAACAGCATGGGCGGCAGCGGCTGCCCAGGGATCGCCGGGGAAGATCACGGAAGGGCTCCTGGTGGGCGGCGGCGGCTGGCCAAGCAAGAGATGCAGGCGATGGGAAAGATGACGATGGCTATTTGTTTTGTTATGCTATATACTATGGGCTTTTCATGGGCTTGAAACCTGCAAATAGCTGGGCTTTATAAAGATGTAAACAACCTTTGCATACAGGCCAGGCAAAATGAATCGAGCGACCAAGGCACAAGGGGGAGGCGAGACACTGCGATCGGGAGCAGCGACCGATGAAGGAAGCAGGACACTGCGAGCAGGAAAATATGGGGTGACGTGGCTTCACCACAGGCCAGGAAAATCAGTTAGTAGGGGGATTCTATTTAGATATAGAAGATATAGTAATATATTTTATCTTTATGTTAACAACACCTATTTTTATATTTTAGTTCTCTGATATCATGCAAATCTATTCTCTTCATATTCACAACGTAGTTTTATTTCTCATTTCTAGACGTATCAGTGGAAGATCGGACTCGAGAGAATATTGATCTTACCTTTAGCTCCTTGTGGATTCGACACTCCATACTTATCACTTCCACCTTTGAAAATTGCTACGATGATTCCTTACACTTGGGGATTATCAAGCTCTTTTCCTGTGCCGTTACTGGGGAGCAATAACGTGGGGTTGATACTCTCGTCTGTGCTTGTTTGATTTCTTCACTAAGTAGATTTTATTTTCCCTTTCTTCTTTCTTTAGTTGTGGGTAAAACAAACAAAAAATTAAATAACAAAAATACAAAAGAATTACTTTCCTCTTATGTCTAAGAAGTTTTTCAAAAATAGAAGTGATTGGAAGGTTGTGCATTGGAGAAGTGAGGGTCGACCTTAAACAGTTGTGTTCATGCTCATGGAAACAATGTAGAATTTTTCATGAAAGATTCTAAAAAATAAATATCCCCATGTATATATCCATTGTATTATAAAAATAATGTGCCAAGATTTGCTTTTAGGATGATTAGATTGCTTGTTTGCTATGTGTGTTTCAAAAACAAAAACTTTGACTGTAGTACATGAATTTACATTTCTTACTGAAATGTCAAAAGTTTCTGAATTTTTTACACAGTACTTTTATATAAAAAAATTAACTTGTCCTACTTTTTTAGAATTTTTTGAGTTATAAAAGTATACGAAGTTTCCAGATTGCTACAGACTGTCCTGTTTTTGACATATTCTGTTTTCTATGTGTTGTTCACTTATTTTCATGAATCTATGGGTTGTATCAGGGGGTATGAACCATGGTAAAGTTGGAATACATTAGATATAATGCTAATATGAAATTGGAATGAATTTACAACAGTATGTAAAGGTAGTAATTTGCTTTATCATACTAACGAATCTCATGAGGGTTTTGTTAAGTTTTGTGTGGATGAAGTGTTCGAAGATTGACAAGGTATCGATATAAGAAGAATACGGAGATACAAGAGTTAAATCTTGGGGATTCCCAAGGCACCCCAAGTAAATATTTTAAGAAGATTCAAGCATCTAAGCTTGGGGATGTCCCGAAAGGCATCCCATTTTTATTCTTCAACAATTATCAATATATCTCGGTTTTTGTTTTGTTCACATGATATGTGTCTTTAGTGTTTTTATTTTCCTTTATGTACCCTTCTAGTATTATATAGTCCTTCATTGATTTGTAGAATGCTTCATGCGCTTCACTTAAATCTTTTGAGTATGGCTTTGTACAATGCTCTTTGTGCTTCACTTAAATCTTTTCAGTATGGCTTTATAGAATGCTTCGTGTGCTTTACTTATATATTTTGAGCTTGGACATTGGTTAATCTATATTAATTGTATAATGCTCTATGAAATTCACTTATATCTTTCAGAGTATGAATAAAATTATCATCGGAATTAGGCTTGGAAGTGTATCATTAAAATGTCATGCCTAGCTAAAAAGGCATTAAATAAAAGCGCTTGTTGGGAGACAACCCAACACTTTTACTTTCTGTTTTTGCGTTTTCACATGATTAAGATACTGTAGTAATCATGTTTTCTGCCTTTTATTTCAATAAAGTGCCAAGTAAACCTTTGGGATGACTCACAAGATGAGTAGAATTGATGCTGAACCAAAACAGAAACTTTTGCCTCCAGTACAGGCATATTCTTTTTTACTGGAGCGTGAAAATGATGTGAAATTTTTACAAATTCTTGGTATAAAATTTTTACAGGTTTTCCTATTTTTTCAGAATCTTTAGAGACAAGGAAGTATGTCTATACTACAGATCTTCGTAGGCTGTTCTGTTTTTGACACATTCTATTTTGCATGCGTAGTTTGCTTGATTTAGTGTTCCCATAGCTTATATCCAGTGATATAAATTATGTGAATGGTAGAATATAGTAGGTATTATGTGATCACAATTATGAATCTTGTCTTGATAGTACCTAAGTGAATGATTTATCTTTATTACACTAACCCTTCTCACGAAGTTCTGATACGTTTTGTGTGTCACAGCCCTAGAATTTGCTTGAATTGTTTGCATCAACATCAGCATGTGCATCATGTCATCATGTTTAAATTCAAATTAATTTTAAATGGGGGTGATCAAACCCTAGCACAGATAAAATTCAAATAGGTTAAACTATTAAGATATTTGAGTGAATCCAAAATGCTCTTCAAAAATGTTCCCCCTCTTTGATAAATGTTGGCAACAACATATCAGGGGTGAATTATATATTAACAATTATTGTGGAAAATTAAATAAATTAGGAAAGTTTCTGAAAATCACTAATAAAGCATTGTAAATATTTTAGTTGCTTCAATTTTTCTGAAACTTTTTGTGTAGTTTGGAAATATCCCAAATATACCCCAAAAATATTTCCAGGAATTCTGGCTTTATAGTTTTGCCAACACAAAATTAAATAGAAAGCAGGAAATAGAAACAGAAACTAAAATAAGAGAGAGAGAGAGAGAGATCACCTGAGGCCCAGCAACAGGCTGGCCCAACTGGCCCATCTGCCAGTCATCGTCTACCTCTGCCAGTAAGCAGAGGAGATGAGGGCACGACGATGAATGCCAGGGCGCCATGCCTCCTGCCTGCCTGGCCTCCTCGTCGTCGCACTGGCGAGGGGATAGACCTAGAGCGCCGTCTGGATCGTGCTGACCCCTCCATTCTTCCCCTTCCCTTGCTCTCTTGCCTTCTCCCCGCCATGGCCGAGCCCTGCTCGAGCTCGCCGTCTTCGCCCGCGTAGCTAGTGCCTCCCCCTCGACCATAGTCGCGGCCCTGAGCTTCTCTGCAGCCCCCATGACCTCCCCATGGATCCAAGTGACGTCGGAAGCACTGCAGCGCCTTGATGTCGTCGTCTTCAACCTCGGGAGCATGATATCGCCGGCGTCGATTTGGCCACCCAAGCACCTCCCCAAGCATGCTGAGTCTCCCTGCTAGCTCCCTGTGAGCCCCTTTTCCTCTCCCCTCTCTTCATGTCATCGAGCGCGTCCCCTAGCTAGATCCCGCTCATGCCCGAGCCGTCGCTGCCGCACAACTCATCGTCGGCCACTACTCCGGCGACCCCACGGCCCCTCCCGTGTCCCAAATGGATCGGCGCGTCCAAGGGCTACTCCCTGGTGCTACCCGTGCGTCGAACTGAGCCCCATAGCCAACTCCGGCGCCTGGCCACCGTGGTTTTGGTCGCCGCCGGCGAAGTTCCGGCGAGCGCTGACCCGACCGGTGATTAGGGCTTAATTAGTCGCTAATGACCCCCCTAACCTCTGACAGTGGGCCCCAAGAGCGGGTCAAACCCCGGTTAGCGTGGGATTAACCCATGGGTCACTGACCAGTAGACCCCACCGGTCAGGTTTGACCTGGTCCCAGCTCTGTTGACCGCAGATGTCAGCCTGACATAATGCTGATGCAGTTAATGTTTTTTGTATTAAAAAATAATTCAGGAAATTCCAAAAAATGTTTAAAACTTCTAAAAATCATAGAAATTCAACCGTAACTCAGATGAAAATAATTTATATATGAAACATGATCAGAAAAATCCAATGAATCTGTTTATGCCATGATCATGCATGTTTGAAAAAGTTAACATCACCAAGTAGGACATTTTATGATTAGAGCAATATAGGAAATATCATTTGGAGTTGGAATTCAGACTTGTTTGAATTCCACTTCAATTAACTTGGCTAATTATTCCTCTAGGTTAATTCAATATCTTAACTTGTCATATCACGCATCATGGTTGTTGCATTGTATTGAATGTGTTCCTTTCTTGTTTGTCGGTGGTTGTTCCTTCTCGGTAGACGATGGTTCCGATGATGTGACCGTTGACACTAATGAAGAGAAGTTTTATCTTCAGGACTGTCAGGCAAGCAACCCCCCCCTTGAGCATACTGATATGAACCCACTCTCTCGCTCCTGCTCTCTTTTACCGCATTAGGACAACAAGGATTCAACTGCTACATGTTCTCGGTAGTTGAACCCATTCATTTGCATGACCTGTCTTTGTCACAGAAAATAGTTGAAACCACTTAGCATGAGTAGCAACTGCTTGAGCCTTGTTGTGCTTACTCATCCATGCTTGCTTAATTACTGTGCCTGCTATGCTTAGAGTCGTGTCATGTTGGGTCTGATCCATCTAGGCGATGAATCGGAATGGAAGTGTTCATGTTCTATTGTCTGAGAGCTAAGTGTGTGAACACGAATTGGTAAAGGTAGCGATGAGAGGTCATGTAGGAGTACATGGCGGGTTGTCTCATTGGGACCGTGCTTAAGAACTAAGTTATGTGTTTGTTATCCAAGAGAAGATACTACCACACATTGGGTTCCGGTAACTCAACCCCTCTCGGCTTATTAATCACCTAGACCTCTGTCCAGGAGTCGCAACTAGTTTTTGGTGTTTGTAGGAAAAGTGTTGGCGGCCGTGCATAGCGCTGCCCGACGGGTGGGTTGTGATGCGGTAGATGCACAGTAGCACGGTGTACCAAGTGGAACCCGAACAGTGGGCTTGGAAACCCTGCGCACATCGTTTGAGGATGATCCGTAAACTTTAGCCGTACTTCCATGCGGGTTTAGTATCAAATAGGCGATAAACCTGGACTAGGATCTTGTGTGGTTGACGGTCATGGCCGACGCCCATGCCAATGCTTCCGCTTGAAGGTTGCCGAGATGGATGACGTGCATATGGTGATAAGTAGTGAGAGCATGTGTGAACAAGTATCCCCCTGCAGGGTTATGAATCTATTCAAACGGTGGCGTCGTCGGATATGGACTACTTGGAGAACTTATGTGGTTCATAGATAAGTGAAATGGATACTTCTAAAATACGCAAGATAAGCATGAGTGCTATGGATGACCTTCTCGTAGGGAGACAAAAGTGGATCCATAATGGTGTATTTATTTGGTGAATATGTGGACTCGTGTACGTTATCCCACCTCAAAGAAATCACTTGAAGTCGTAGTATAGGTTAGCCAAGAGTCAAAGCTGGCTTGCTGCAATAAACTCCACAACCCCCTTCATTGATACTGATGCATATGTAGTTAGTTCTGATGTAAGTCTTGCTGAGTACCCTTGTACTCACGTTTTCTTAATTTATGTTTTTGTAGAGGAGACGTCAGTCTCATTAGTGGTAATTATGATGTGTAATTCGATGTTGACCGGATTAGCGTGGAAATCCCAGACGGATGTCTGGTTCCTTTGATGGGGTTGTTGTAGCTTTTGAGGCTCCTTTAGCCACTTTTGTAGATGTTTGTACCCAGACATGTATAACTTCCACTTGTTTGTTTGAATGACCTGAATGTTGGGTCTTGTGACCTCTGCTTGTAACATCTTATTGTGTTGTCTCTTTCGAGCCTTCTAAATAAATGTTGTAATGTTGTATGGTTATGTTGTGATGCCATAGTTGTATCTATGCATATCGGGCAAGTCGTGCGTACGTATGACGTGAACGGTATGTATGGGATTCGACACCTAGTTGTGTGCCTTTAGTAGTACTCTTTATGGGGAAATGCCCCTTTGTGCTTCCATCGAGCCTTGGTAGCTTGCTACTGCTCCGGACACATTGATTGACCGGCATGTTCCTTCTTTGTTGTTGTGCCTGTCCCTTCGGGGAAATGTCTCGCAGTGTAATGGAGTCCCTCTAGCCTGCTATGACTCGTCTACGTGCAGTGATGACATTTATGTCCCATGACGTAATGGAGTCCTTGTAGCTTGCTATGACTCGTCTACACATGCTAGGGATCGACACCTGCATTGCTTGGTTATGTATGCATGTCCCTGTACGGATGTGCCACTTGGGTTCTACGACTAGTCATGTCGGCCCGGGTTCTTTGACCTTTGAATGCTAGCAACACATTCACATACGTGAGTCAAAAAGACGCAAACGGTCTCGACCCAGGTAAGGTGGCAGCCATGGAGATAACCATGCATGAGACCGCAAAGTGATGTGGTGTGTTACAGGATGGATTGTTATGGCTTAGGATCAGGGTCCCGGCAGCATTGGTATCAAAGCTTGACTGCCTGTAAGATTACCAAGCCAAACTGGTCGATATTGAGTCTAGAACTGCTTTAGTTATATAAGGGAATTGATTTTGGAAGGGAACGTAAGGCTCTTTTTACTCCTTTCCTTGTGTCATTCTAATTCTGAGTCACCCTATTCTTTTCTATGGGGATTAAGAACTAGGCCTTCTCATCTATCTATTAGGATGACAAGTTACTATGGTGGAGACCTATAGGAAAGATGTTGTCTTTCTGGATCGATGTCTCTATAAGAATTCATTGTCATGTTGTCAGTTTTCTTGTGCATGTTGCCTCATATTTCATGCTCGTACAGCCGTTATGCTATCCGAGTTGTCCAAGGTTTCTAAAATTATCTGATGCAATTGCAGAACTCTTTCATCTCGAGTCAATGTATTTCAGGCCAGACAAAGCACACTAATTGTTGAGTTGAGGTACTCTAATACCTCGACGTGTTTGATGAAGGTGTTTAGGAAACCATGTTATTCAAGTGAACCACCCAACAGTTTAGTTGTGTCTTCTGTTCCTAGTGTGATAATTCTGGCCATCGTTATCAAAAGCATGTTGTGATGCTACTTAGTCAATAGGTATTCTATATCTAGCTTCTTGAACCCAAGTCTCATCCTGCTTAGTCATGTTGATAGCATTTGCTCGTCCCCTTAGGATGCTTAGTAACCTGGTTATAGCCTTCAAGGTTCGTGGTATATCATTCTTCCAATACCATGATCCATTATGGCAGAAGTTCCTTGTGATCAAAATATCAAAACAAGAGTGCTCGTGATGAGTCCTTCATTTCATAGTTGTGAGTCTGCCAATTCTTTCATTTCTGCATGGATTATCTGGAAGAAACATGTTGAACTCTGTTTGACATATTCAATTCGTGCATCTACAACCCAGGAAAACTCAGGTGCTCTTGACTTGCCCTTCTTCAATTGTATTCTGACCTTTATCTATCAATGGATAGTCAAGGGTATGTCATGCATTGTGTTATCAATGTCGACTATTCTTGTGGTCTGTCAAGCCATTCTATTTCAGAATGACTACGAGAAGCAAAACTCTCATACCTCGTCCATTCTTGGATTGGGTCAAAGCAGTTGTATTCCGCAGATCAAAATGCCAATTCATCTTTTGCTCTGTTCTACCTTGAGGTATTACCCTCTTCATGTCAAGATTGTCATGAGAACTGCACTCCTTTTTATGAAATCTTTATGTAGTGATACTTCTCGGCATCATCATTCGTTAACCGGTCTCTGTGTTGTCTGCAACCAAAATACCGACAAGAGAATCGTGATGTGTGAAATCAATACTCCTAGCAACTTTGTTGCTTGGTAGTTAATGGTCAATAATCTCACTCTTGGTGTGATGGTCATTGAATTGTCATACTAAGATTGATTGTGCTACCTAGTCCATTTTCCATGGTGCACTTTTCGGTCAATGAGTTAGGATTGTGTCAATCCTTCGCTCTATTGATCATATCAGCTTGCCTTGAAAAGCAAGATTGTTCTTGAGCTTGATAACAGATCGGTGGATCGTGATTTTCTGAATATCTTCTCGGAAGTATTACCAAGGTGTTCCTTGACCGTTATGTTGAGTTCGTGATCAAGATGGTTTTTCTATAAACCATCCCTTCTCCAAGAATCTGTGTTGGATACCCCTGAACTAGTTGGTTAAGCTAAACAACAACTTGGAGAGTTGGAAGATAGAAGCTTGATCTAACTTAGCTCATGTTAAAGGGATATCTTGTGTTTTTGTGCTTGTGTGTGTAGAAGAAATATGATATCTTCATCAATTGATCCTTGTGACAAATTGATGCACCTATCATCTTGTACAACCATTGATTTGAGTATGGGCTATCGTCAAATCAAAATCAGAACCAAAGATTTTCCTAATGTTGTTTTTACTCGTAGAGGTATCCTCGAGCATACACCGTTACTTCTTTTGGTATAACCAATGCTATCACCTTGTTTCCATAGTGTTGGAATTCCATCTATATGGATATCTTGATGAATTGTTGTTAAGCCCATCGACAACATTTTCATCTCTTCCATGACTCATGATGAACATGAAGCTAGTGTTGGAAACTTTGTAGGCATATCTTCATGTTCCATTCGTGAAGTATATGTTAGGTGTAAGAAGTGACTCCCTCTTAGTTCACGTGCATTAGATGCAAGTTGCTGCCGTGAATTTGAGGAAAGTTATCTTGCTTCCTCCGGAATCGTCTCAAGTCAATCATGCATGTGGGAAGTATGCTATGGTTTGATAGCTTTGCAACCTACAATCCATATGCATTTCCTAGCACCTGATCCACTGATTGAGTTGTTCAAGGAAAAGAAGTTCTTCTTAAGATCATGAATTATGCAAGGATTTCACTATCTTTCAATGATGGTTCCTAACCCGAAGTCGGTAGTGTTTTGCTGTAAGTCCATGTAGTCATGCTTGCCCTGGACAGTGTGTTCACATGTGTATTGCAATCCAGCTCATGTTTTGGAGTTGGCTTCCGTAGTTCATTTCCTGAGAATCTCACAACATCATCTCTTTGATTTGTGTTGCAACCTTTCCACTTTAGACATGCTGAGTCTAGAATATTCCCGCACCAACCAGATCTGAATCTCAGGCAGATATAATGGTTGGGACGTTTCCCCAAGAATTATAATATTGGTCTCTCTGTAACCCGACAAAGGAATGTTGTGGCTAACATACCTATCCGGAAGACCTACTATTATAATATCTTGTTTCAGCAACTTGGCCACCTCCCCATGAGGACCTTGTATGACTTGCTCTAGAAGTTATTCTTCATGGACCCTTTGAGATTCCGAAGACTGACCTTTACTTGATGTTATAGATATTGAGCATTTCCGGTAGATGGTTATGCTATTTAATCAAGGAGAACATTAGAAGCGGAGTGCTAAATGTCTCTCGGTCGATCATCCAGATTTCATTCCCTTGGCATAGCTAAGGTGAAATCTGAGAAAGTGATGTCTTCCTTTGCATCTGCATCCTCCATTGTTATTCATCACTTTAGTATGATGTGTTACCAGAATCCTTGGCATAGATGTTGGTAAAACTTTGATGAATATGGAGATGCTCAAGTTCTTGAGAGCACGCTCAGACACTGGGTTATATTCTCGGTATTAATTGGAATGTGCCTTCCGTTGCCGAGTTGTTTTATAACTCTAGTTTCCCTCCGATCTGAGTATGCCATTCTTTGAATTCCTTCCAACGATCGTTCGCGAATTGACTTAGGCTGGTATGAAGAGTTTCAATGATCTCTGTATCAAAAGTAATTATTTTTGTCACTTAAGAGATAATCCTACGAGTCACCTTCCCTAAGGTGCCCGTTATGGTATGAAGGGCAACTAACTCCACGCTATCTTGAAACCCCGTCACTATTTGTTCTAGCGTGGGATTGTTGCCTACCAATTGGACCTTTGTCATCTGCCTCATTCATTGTTCTTAACATGTGTTTTGTGCCTAGCTTCAGAGATGTTATTATGTCTCATTCCATGAGTTGGTCATGAGTCACTCGATCTTCATAAAGACCAATTCTTGTAGAGCTTTCTATCCTTGTTGTCTTTCTGTTGGATGAAGATCTTGAAGGCAAAGACGTCAAAGTCAAGATGATGAAGTGAACTAATATCTTCGAGAAGAGCAATTGGATCGTGAAGATTTTGGTAGTTGTGTCCCCTTTGTCCTCTTACCCTACGCCTGAATCTCGGGACGAGATTCTTGTTTAGTGGGGGTGAGTTGTCACAGCCCTAGAATGTGCTTGAATTGTTTGCATCAACATCAGCATGCGCATCATGTCTACATGTTTAAATTCAAATTAATTTGAAATGGGGGTGATCAAACCCTAGCACAGATAAAATTCAAATAGGTTAAACTATTAAGATATCTGAGTGAATCCAAAATGCTCTTCAAAAATGTTCCCCCTCTTTGATAAATGTTGGCAACAACATATCAGGGTGAATTATATATTAACGGTTATTTTGGCAAATTAAATAAATTAGGAAATTTTCTGAAAATCACTAATAAAGCATTGTAAATATTTTAGTTGCTTCAATTTTTCTAAAACTTTTTGTGTAGTTTGGAAACATCCCAAATATACCCCACAAATATTTTCAGGAATTTTGGCTTTATAGTTTTGCCCAAACAAAATTAAATAGAAAGCAGGAAATAGAAAACAAAAACTAAAATAAAAGAGAGAGAGAGAGATCACCATAGGCCCAGCAACAGGGTGGCCCAACTAGCCCATCTGCCAGTCATCGTCTACCTCTGCCAGTAGGCGAAGGAGATGAGGGCACGGCGATGAAGGCCAGGGCGCCATGCCTCCTGCCTGCCTGGCCTCCTCCTCGTCGTGCTAGCGAGGGGATAGACCCAGAGCGCCATCTGGATCCTACCGACCCCTCCATTCTTCCCCTTCCCTTGCTCTCTTGCCTTCTCCCCGCCATGGCCGAGCCCTGCTCGAGCTCGTTGTCGCTGCCCGCGTAGCTAGTGCCTCCCCCTCGGCCGTAGCCGTGGCCCTAAGCTTCTCTGCAGCCCCCATGACCTCCTTGTGGATCCAAGAAACGTCGGAAGCACCGCAGCCGCCTTGATGCCGTCGTCTTAACCTTAGGAGCAGGAGATCGCCGGCGTCGATTCGGCCACCCGAGCGCCTTCCCGAGCCAGCCGAGTCTCCCTGCTAGCTCCCTAAGAGCCCCTCTTCCTCTCCCCTCTCTTCCTGCCATCGAGCCCGTCCCCTAGCTAGATCCCGCTCATGCCCGAGCCGCCGCCGCTGCATAGCTCGTCACCGGCCACTGCTCCAACGACCCATGACCCCTCCGATGTCCCAAATGGATCGGCGCGTCCAAGGGCTACTCCCTGGTGCTATCCGCGCATCAAACCGAGCCCCGTAGCGAACTCCGCCGCCCGGCCGCCATGGTTTTGGTCGCCGCCGGCAAAGTTTCAGCGAGCGTTGACCCGACCGGCCATTAGGGCTTAATTAGCCGCTAATGACCCCCTAACCTTTGACAATGGGCCCCAGGAGCAGGTCAAACCCCGGTCAGCATGGGATTAACCCCTGGGTCACTGACTAGTGGACCCCACCGGTCAGGTTTGACCTGGTCCCGGCTCTGTTGACCGTTGACGTCAGCCTGACGTAATGCTGATACAGTTAATGTTTTTTGTATTAAAAAATAATTCAGAATTCTAGAAAATGTTTAAAACTTCTAAAAATCATAGAAATTCAACCGTAACTCAGATGAAAATAATTTATATATGAAACATGATCAGAAAAATCCAATGAATCTGTTTATGCCACGATCAAGCATGTTTGAACAAGTTAACATCACCAAGTAGGACATTTTATGATTAGAGCAATATAGGAAATATCATTTGGAGTTGGAATTCAAACTTGTTTGAATTCCACTTCAATTAACTTGGCTAATTATTCCTCTAGGTTAATTCAATATCTTAACTTGTCATATCATGCATCATGGTTGTTGCATTGCATTGAATGTGTTCCTTTCTTGTTTGTCGGTGGTTGTTCCTTCTCGGTAGACGATGGTTCCGACGATGTGACCATTGACACTAATGAAGAGAATTTTTATCTTCAGGACTATTAGGCAAGCAACCCCCCTTGAGCATACTGATATGAACCCACTCTCTCGCTCCTGCTCTCTTTTACTCCATTAGGACAACAACGATTCAACTGTTACCTATTCTCGATAGTTGAACCCATTCCTTTGCATGACCTGTCTTTGTCACAGTAAATAGTTGAAACCACTTAGCATGAGTAGCAACTGCTTGAGCCTTGTTGTGCTTACTCATCCATGCTTGTGTACTTATTGTGCCTGCTATGCTTAGAGTCGTGTCATGTCAGGTCTGATCCATCTGGGCAATGAATCGAAATGGAAGTGTTCATGTTCTACTATGTGAGAGCTAAGTGTGTGAACACGATTTGGTAAAGGTAGCAATGAGAGGTCATGTAGGAGTACATGGCGGGTTGTCTCATTGGGACCGTCCTTAAGAACTGAGTTATGTGTTTGTTATCCAAGACAAGATACTACCACACATTAGGTTCCGGTAACTCGACCCCTCTCGGCTTATTAATCGCCTAGACCTCTGTCCAGGAGTTGCAACTAGTTTCTGGTGTTTGTAGGAAAAGTGTTGGCGGCCATGCATAGCGCTGCCCGACGGGGTGGGTTGTGATGCGGTAGATACACAGTGGCACGATGTACCAAGTGGCACCCGAACGGTGGGCTTGGGAACCCTACGCACATCATTTGAGGTCGATCCGTCAACTTTGGCCGGACTTCCATGCGGGTTTAGTCTCAAATAGGCGATAAACCTGGACTAGGATCTTGTGTGGTTGATGGTCGTGGCCGACGCCCACGCCGGTGCGTCTGCTTGAAGGTTGCCGAGATGCATGATGTGCATATGGTGATAAGTGGCGAGAGCGTGTGTGAAGAAGTATACCCCTATAGGGTTATGAATCTATTCGAATAGCCGCGTCCCCGGATGTGGACTACTTGGAGAACTTATGTGGTTCATAGATAACTGAAATGGATACTTCTAAAATACACAAGATAAGCGTGAGTGCTATGGATGGCCTTCTCGTAGGGAGACGGAAGTGGATCCATAGTGGTGTATTGATTTGGTGAATATGTGGACTCGTGTGCGCTATCCCACCTCAAAGAAATCACTTGTAGTCATAGTACAGGTTAGCCAAGAATCAAAGCTGGCTTGCTGCAATAAACTCCACAACCCCCTTCATTGATACTGATGCATATGTAGTTAGTTCTGATGTAAGTCTTGCTGAGTACCCTTGTACTCATGTTTGCTTAATTTATGTTTTTGCATAGGAGATGTCAATCTCATTAGTAGTAATTACAACGTGAAGTTCGATGTTGACCGGATTAGCTTGGAAATCCCAGACAGGGGTCTGGTTCCTTTGGTAGGGTCGTTGTAGCTTTTGAGGCTCCTTTAGCCACTTTTGTAGATGTCTGTACCCAGACATGTATAACTTCCGCTTGTTTGTTTGAATGCTCTAAATGTTGGGTATTGTGACCTATGCTTGTAACATCTTATTGTGTTGGCTCTTCCGAGCCTTCTAAATAAATGTTGTAATGTTGTATGGTTATGTTGTGATGCCATAGTTGTATCTATGCATATCGGGCATGTCGTGCGTGCATGTGACGTGCAACGGTATGTATGGGATTTGACACCTAGTTGTGTGCCTTTAGTAGTACTCTTTACGGGGAAATGCCCCTTTGTGCTTCCACCGAGCCTTGGTAGCTTGCTACTACTCCGGACACATTGATTGATCGGCATGTATCCTTCTTTGTTGCTGTGTCTATCCCTTCGAGGAAATGTCTCACAGTGTAATGGAGTCCTTGTAGCCTGCTACGACTCGTCTACGTGCAGTGATGACATTTATGTCCCACAGCGTAATGGAGTCCTTGTAGCTTGCTATGACTCGTCTACACATGCTAGAGATTGACACCTGCATTGTTGGATTACGTATGCCCGTCCCTGTACGGATGTGCCACTTGGGTTCTACAACTAGTCATGTCGGCCTGGGTTCTTTGACCTTTGAATGCTAGCAACACATTCACATACGTGAGTTAAAATACGCAAACGGTCCCGACCCATGTAAGGTGGCAGCCGTGGAGATAACCATGCGTGAGACCGCAAAGTGATGTGGTGTGTTACAGGTTGGATTCTTATGGCTTAGGATCGGGGTCCCGACATTGTGTGATTGAAGTTTTTAAGTTTTGGGTGAGACACCGATATGAGGAGAGTAAGGAGTGACAAGAACCTAAGCTTGGGGATGACTAAGGAACCCCAAGGTAATATTCAAGGAAGACTCAAGCGTCTAAGCTTGGGGATGCCCCGGAAGGCATCCCCTCTTTCGTCTTCAGCACTATCGGTATATCTTACTTGGATCTATATTTTTATTCATCACATAATATGAGTTTTGCTTCGGGCGTCATTTTATTTTGTTTTTCTTTATTAGGTGTTATTTATAATCTTTTTTTCAATAAAACATTCCAATAATTTCCTTAGGATGCTTGCATTGCATGTTTGATGTGTGTTGTAATTTTTAGAGGTACATAAGTACACTGGTTTTAATAAATTGCTACAGACTATTCTGTTTAGACAGATTGCTGTCATAGTTTTGTTATCTACTTATCCTATAGTTTTCATAGCCTATATTGGTAGATATAAATTGTGGAAATGATAGTATACACTAACTAATGTTTGAAAATTATTTTGCAAATTGTCTTGGCAGTACATGAAGTGTTGATTTGTTCTTATGTGTACTAACCTATCTCACGAGTTCTTTTTGAGTTTTGTGCCCTGTTCAAAATATCGGCCAATATACCGATTTATCGGCCGATTTATTGTATATCAGGGTCAGACCGATAAGCTAAGTGAATATCTTCGGCATTATCGGTTTGGCCGACATATTGGTCTAACAATCGATATATCACCGATATTCACCAATATTTTCCAATATTTGTCAATAAATCTACGGGACCTAACCGATTTAGCTCTTGATTTTTTATTTTGGTTGAGTTTTTGTAATCTGATACATGGTTGATGCCTTCTATTTGTGTAGATGGCTACTACATCTCGGGTCACTTAGGAGGAATATGTCTGACATGGCTTACGGGTTTGCCATGTTGATCGATCCCGATGTTACGAAAACCTGAGATTTCTTAAAAACCTTACCGATAAATAATCAACCGATAAAATCGATAAATCGGCCGATAAGCCGATTTATCTCTTATCATGGGTCGACCAATAAGTTAATGAGAAGCGATATCCTAAACATCGGTTTTGTGTGGATGATGTTTTTGAGAATAGGTGAAACCGGGATATGAGAGGATTGAACAAGATACAAAAGCTCAAGCTTGGGGATGCCCAAGGCACCCCAAATAAATATTTCAAGAACTCTCAAGCATCTAAGCTTGGGTATGCTACGCATCCCACCTCTCTTCGTCAACTATCGGTTAGCCTATGTTGAGCCTAAATTTTTATTCGTTCACATGATGTGTCATATTCTTGCAATGCTATTTTTCTTTTGCTTTCTGTTTAAATGAAATATTTAGCTATGAAAATCTTTATTGAGAGAGAGATAGAAAGTCCTCACATATCTACTTAATTGTTTGACAACTCATTGATCTTCACTTATATGTTTTGAAGTAGTTTTGTAATTTACTCTCGTCCTTCACTTATATCCTATGAATAAATGGTTGAATGAATTGAATATCATAAATCTGAAATTATATATGTTTTATATGCTTATACCATGGGGAGTAATGACTTCACATATAAGAAGTATAGGTGGTAAAATTTATTGAAAGTTAGCAAACACCGCATTGGTCACTTGAACAATTTATGAAATAATATCGAAGGAAGAGAGATTTCACATATAAATATACTATCTTGGACTTCTTCTATGATTATGAATACCCATTAATTATTTTCAAACTTGAGAAAATTAGTTGAAGTTGGACAAGGAAGACAACATAATGAGTTATGCTTGGGTATATTTGTATACAAGTAATATTGTTATGGATCCTCCAACATGTGGTGCTTGCATAGGATCTTTTGCTAGCCAAAAATTTGTACTAAGTAGAGATACTACTTGTGCATCCAAAACCCTTAAACCCAGTTTCTTGCCATGAATGTCCACCATATCTACCTATGGATTGAATAAGATCCTTCAAGTAAGTTGTCATCGGTGCAAAAAGCAATAAAAATTGCTCCTAAATAAGTGTTGTACGAACTTGTGATGGTAAAGAAATAAAAGCGACGGACTGCATAATAAAGGTTGCTATCACAAAGGGCAATACAACGTGACGTTCCTTTACATTAAGGGTGTGCGCATCCAAAATTAAATAGCGCATGACAACATATGGTTCCCTCTACGAAGGGCCTATATTTTACTTTCATGTATTTACTTTTATTCAAGAGTCAATATTATTCCTTCTTAGTTCAACCTCAATTGATCTTTAGTTGGCAAGCATCATGTGGTGGGGAAGGATCCAATCATATATGGCCATTCAAATATATTTGATCATGAATTATTATTGTTGACAATTATCTATATGATAAATAAGTTGGGAGGCAAAACTTTAAGCCCCTATCTTTCTTTGTGTTCGATGGATGCCATTTGCTCTAAAAATATGCTTTGAGTGTTAGAAATCATGGAAGACTTTATGATAGTTGAGTATGTGGAATTTGCTAAATCAAATCTCTTACATAGACCCTTCCTGGAAATATGAAGAATTGCAATAGTTTGGTGACTGAAAGCATAGTTTGTTAGTTTTCAAGAAACTTTATGGTCTATACTTTAACATATGAATATCTTGTTCCTTCATCATGGGAAGTTTTATGAGATGAGATACTGTTTATGATATATAATGATGCTAGAAAAAGTGTTTGGAACTATCATTGATCAAATTTATGCACTATGCTAGCATTCATACTTCATAAAAAAATTCTTTCATCATTTACCTACTCAAGGACGAGCCGAAATTAAGCTTGGGGATGCTGATACGTCTCCAACATATCTATAATTTATGAAGTTTACATGCCATGTTTACAATAATTCTATATGATTTTATTAGAACTAACCCGGACTGACGTTGTTTTCAGCAGAACTACCATGATGTCATTTTTTGTGCAGAAATAAAATTTCTTGGAATGGGCTAAAAATATAAAGAGAATATTTTTGGAAAATATATAAAATACTGGAGCAAAAAGATACCATAGAGGAGTCCTGAGGCAGGCACAAGCCACCAGGACGCGCCGCCCTAGGGCACGCCCCCTGGCTTATGGGCCCCTCGGAAGTCCCCTTGATGTGATTCCAATGCCAAGTACTCCTATAAATCTAGTAACCCCCAGAAAGAAACATAGGTCATAAGTTCCGCCGCTGCAAGTCTATGTAGCCACGAAAAATCAATCTTGGCCCTCTCCGGCACCCTACCGGAGGGGGTCACCATCATCGGAGACCATGGAGGAGGAAGACGGAGGGGCCATCATCACCATGGAGGCCAAGGACCAGACGGAGAACCTCTCCCCACCTAGTGGGAAGCCATGGAGGAGGAATCACAAGGGGGAGACTCTCTCCCTCTCTCTCTCTTGGTGGCGCCAGAGTGCCATCGGGGGAACCATCGCCGCGGTGATTGTCTTCATCAACATCACCTTCTTCAACACTGTCCTCATATCTTTTCAGCGGTCCACTCTCTCGCATCCCGTTGTAATCCCCTACTTGAACATGGTGCTTTATGCCACATATTATGATCTAATGATGTGTTGCCATCCTATGATGTTTTGAGTAGATTTCTTTCGTCGTATGGGTTGATTGATGATCTAGATTGGTTTGAGTTGCGTGTTTATTTTGGTGCTATCCTATGGTTCCTTCTGTGTCGCGCACACGTGAAGGATTCCTGCTATAGGGTGTTGCAATACGTTCATGATTTGCTTATAGTGGGTTGCTAGAGTGACAGAAGCTTAAACCCGAGTACGGAGGTTGTTGTGTATGGGATAAAGGGGACTTGATGCTTTAATGCTATGGTTGGGTTTTACCTTAATGATCTTTAGTAGTTGCGGATGCTTCCTAGAGTTCCAATCATAAGTGCATATGATCCAAGTAGAGAAAGTATGTTAACTTATGCCTCTCCCTCATATAAAATTGCAATAACGATTACCGATCTTGTTAACAATTGCCTAGGATAATTCCGCACACCGATCCATCATTATTACACACTCGCTATTTATAATATATAGTAATATATTATAACTTTATATTAACAGCACCTATTTTTATATTTTAGTTCTCCGATATAATGCAAAGCTATCCTCTTCATACCCACAACGTAGTTTTATTTCTCGTTTCTAGATGGAAGCAAACATTCAGTGTACATAGAGTCGTATCAGTGGCAGATAGGACTTGAGAAAATATTGATCTTACCTTTATATCCTTGTGGGTTCGACACTCCATACTTATCACTTCCACCTTTGGAAATTTCTACGATGATTCCCTGCACTTGAGGATTATCAGTTACAAGATTTTACTTGTTGTTCTAAAGAAACTAAACAACCTTCCCTACCAATACGTGTTTAATGATAATGAAATACTATCTTATTATGCCAAGGAGGCCTATTGTTATTATGATGTTGAACAAATTGAAGAATCTGTTGCTTTTAAGGGTGCTTATGAAGTTGCTAGTTTTCTTGAAATGTATGATGACACCCTTTACAAATCTGAAATTTTTGTCATACTTAAATATTGCTATGAAACTATGCTTCTAATGCATATGTTGAAGATTTTTTTGAAAGAATGACCGCTGCCTGAGAAGAGACTAAAATTTTGTAGGAATCTATGGAAGACGAAATTGTTGAAACTGTGAGCTCATTAGATGAAGAAGATGAGGAGGAGAGCGAAGAACAAAAAGAGGAAGAGCGGATTAACTACCCGTTACCACCTTCTAATGAGAGCAACTCTTGAGAAGGATGAATGATATGATCAATGCTATGATGAATGCTATGATCCCTTGGATTCATTTGAAATATCCCTTTTTGATGAACTTGATGCATGTGGCCACGATGCCAATATGAATTATGCTTATGGAGATGAACTTTCTATAGTTCCTTATGTTAAGCATGAAATTGTTGCTATTGCACCCACACATGATAGTCCTATTATCTTTTTGAATTCTCCCAACTACATTATATCGAAGAAGTTTGCACTTATTAAGGATTATATTGATGGGTTGCGTTTTACCACTACACATGATGATTTTGATGAAAACAATATGCATGTTCTTGATGCTCCTACTTGCAATTATTATGATATAGTAACCAAATCTTCACCTCTACATGTTTCCAATACTATAAAATTGCAAGAAACTACTTATGCTATGTATTGGCCTTTACTTGATGTGCATGAATTCTTCTTGTATGGCATGCAAATGCATAGGAAGAGAGTTAGACTCTGTTGTCACATGATATATATCACTTTGTGCTCACTACTAAATTACAAATCATTGTTAATTAAAATTGGCTTTGATATACCTTGGGATCCGGGTGGATCAATTACTTGAGCACTATATGCCTAGCTTAATGGCTTTAAAGAAAGCGCTGCCAGGGAAATAACCCAAAAGTCTTAGAGGGGCATTTTTTTATATTGTGATATTTTAAAATCATTAAAAACAAAAAATAAAGTGGGGCACCTAAAACCTTTTCAAAAATAAAAGTGAAAGTGAGAAAGACGAGCACCGTTGCAGTGGGGGCGTCCTTGAACTTTTGTTCATGCCCATGGAAACTTTGTGAATCTTGATTACAGAAAATTTTCAACAAAAATAATTATACCCTTGTGTAAATCCATTGTATTATAAAAATAAGGTGCCAAGAATTACCTTTAGGATGTTTAAATTGTTTGTTTGATATGTGTTGTGTAAAAAACACAAACTTTGGATATAGTGTTTGATTTTTCTTATTTTACTAGAAGGTCAAAAGCTTATGAAATTTTTACACAATATTTTTATACAAATTATTTATTAGGTCCTAATTTTTCAGAATTTTGTGAGTTACATAAGTATGCATACCATCTTCATCTTTAGAGACTGTCCTATTTTTCATAGATTGCTTTAGAGTTGCTTTGCGTGCTTATTTTTGAATTCTTGTTGAGCCCCCAATGACTTGGGAGCCATATAATTGTGATAGCATACAGTGGGTAATGTTATATTATAATTATGCAATAATGTTATGGCAAGACATGATGGGATTTGGTGTTATGTGTACTAACGTTTCTAATGAAAGTTTTGTCAACTTTTGTGTGGATGAAGTGTTCGAAGATCGAGGAGGTATTGATATGAGAAGAACAGGGAGAGAAAAGAGTTCAATCTTGGGGATGCCCAAGGCACCCAAAGTAAATATTCAAGGAGACTCAAGCGTTTAAGCTTGGGGATGCCCTGGAAGGCATCCCATCTTTCTTATTCAACAACTATCGGTATGTTTTAGTTTTTGTTTTGTTCACATGATATGCGTAAATTCTTGAAGCGTCATGTGCCTTTTATTTTCCTTTTGGCAATGCACCATGCTGGTTTGGGAAATTCCATGGTTGATTTATAAAATTATCTTTGCACTTCACTTATATCTTTGAGTATGGCCTTATAGAATGCTTCATGTGCTTCACTTATATCATTTGAAGTCGGATGCATGTTTCTCTACATATCGGAAACCTCTATTTGTAGAATGCTCTTTTGCTTCACTCATATTTATTAGAGCATGTCCATGTCTTTTGTAGAAAGAATTAAACTCCCATGCCTCACTATACCTATTCACAGAGTCAACATGAATTGGTCATTTACATGGTTAGTTATAAAATCCTACATAAAACTTGTAGATCACTGAATATGATATGTTTGATTCCCTATAGTAGTTTGTGACATTAAGATAGTAATATGTGGGTGCAATAGTAGATGATTGTGGATTAGTAAAAATATTGATGTTAAGGTTTGTGGTACAGAAACATGCACGTATAGTCTATAGTTATGCGATGAAGATTGGAGCATAATTTATCCTTGATTGAAATCCTTTGTGTTGTTGAATCGGGGGGGCGATGGTTAACTCCTCCCTAGGAGCGTGCAAGTAGTACTTTGATTTGTGATAAAGTCATAAAACTAATAAACTTTGCAATAAGTATGTGAGTTCTTTTATGACTAATGTGAAACCATGGACATACGCAATCTCATATATTTCTATTTTGCCAGCCTCTTCGGTACCGTGCCTTGCCCATTCTCACCTTGTGGATCGGTGTAACTTTCGCTGGTGCATCCAAACCCCGTGACATGATACACTCTATTGCAGATAAGCATCAGTATATCTTCCTCAAAACAGCCACCATACCTACATATTATGGCATTTCCATAGCCATTCCGAGATATATTGCCATGCAAATCCCATCATCACATCATATGACTAGTTCGTTCATCATTATAATGCTTTGCATGATCATATAGAGCTGATATAGTATTTGTGGCAAAGCGACCGTTCTTCATATTTTTAATACATGTCACGTTAGATCATTGCACATCCTGGTACACTGCCATATGCATTCATATAGAGTCATATCTTCCTATCAGTTCTTCATGTTGAGTTGTAAGTAAACAAAAGTGTGATGATCATCATTATTAGAGCATTGTCTTAGTGAGGAAATGATGATGAAGACTATGATTCCCCCACAAGTCAGGATGAGACTCCGGACGAAAAATGAAATAAAAATGGGGAGGCCAAATGAGCCCACCATATAATAAACATAAAATGGGGGAGGCAAAAAGAAAAAAATCCCACCATAAAAAGATGAGAGAAAACAGAGAAGGGACTTTGCTACTATCCTTTACCACACTTGTGCCTCAAAGTGGCACAATGTTCTTCATATAGAGAGTCTCCTATGTTGACACTTCCATATGCTAGTGGGAATTACATTTTCATATAATAAACTTGGCTTGTATATTCCTATGACGGGCTTCTTCAAATGCCCGAGGTCTTCATGGGTAAGCAAGTTTGATGCACACCCCACTTAGCTTTAGTTGAGCTTTCATACACTTATAGCTCTAGTGCATCATTTGCATTGCAATCCCTACTCCTCGCATTGATATCTATCGATGAGCATCTCCATAGCTTGTTGGTACGCCTAGTTGATGCGAGAGTATCTCCTCCACTTTTTACCCCTTTGATACCTACCACCATATTCTATTCCACTTATATGCTATGTCCAACAGTTCATGCTCATGTATTGCGTGAAGAATAAAAAGTTGATTCACATTGAAAAAGTACGATCCAATTGCTTGATTTGACACCGGGGTGCTCATGATTTATACTTTATGCTAGGAAGACCAAGCATGACATGTTATATGATTTTGTAGGGATAACATTCTTTGGCATTGCTATATTGAAAAGACATGATTGTTGCTAGTAAACCTGAGTATATTTTTTGTCACACTGTTGCCTTGAATCACTCGTATCTTAATATTTATGCCATGATTAGAAATTTCTTCAAAATTATCTTAGGTAGAATTCCACATAAAAAATCATCTTTTTATCATTTACCTACTCGAGGACGAGCAGGAATTAAGCTTGGGGATGTTGATACGTCCCCATCGTATCTATAATTTTTTATTACCTCATGCCAATATTCTACAACTTTCATATACTTTTGGCAACAATTTATAATATTTTTGGGACTAACTTACTTACCTAGTGCCCAGTACCACTTCCTGTTTTTATTGTTTTTTGTTTCGCAGAAGTTCCATATCAAACGAAGTTCAAAAGCGATAAAAATTTATGGCAATTTTGTTGGAATATATGTGAATTTTGGGCGTCGGAATCAACGCAAGACGGTGCCCGAGGGAGGCACAAGACAACCGGTCGTGACCCTAGGGGGACGCGACCAGATGGCTGGTGGTCCCCCCCTTAAGTCGGTTGATGCTCTCCTTTGGATGAAGAAAGATATTTTTGTGAAAAAATCCCCTCAAAATTTCATCCCGATCAAAGTTACGGACCTCCGGATATTTAAGAAACGGTGAAGGGGTCCGAAAACAGGAGAGAAACAGAGATAGAGGTCCAAGCTCAGAGGGGATGCTGCCCTCCCAGAGCCATGGCGGCCATGGACCAGAGGGGAAACCATCCTCCCATCTAGGGAGGAGACCAAGGAAGAAGAAGAAGAAGAAGGGGGCTCTCTCCCCGTCTCTCCCGGTGGCGCCGAGGCGCCGCTGGGGCATCCATCGTGACGGCGATCTACACCAACAACTTCGCCGCCGTCATCACCACCACCATCACCTTCACTCATCTATCTACAGCGGTCCGATCTCCCGCATCCCGCTATACCCCCTACTTGAACTTGGTGATTTATGTCACATATTATTATACAATGATTTGTTGCTATCCTATGATGTTTGAGTAGATCCTTTTTGTCATATGGGTTGATTGATGATCTTGATTGGTTTGAGTTGCGTGGTTTATATTGGTGCTGTCCTAAGGTGCTTTCCATGAGGCGCACACGTGAAAGATTCACGCTGGAGGGTGTTGCAATGTGGTCATGATTCGCTTATAGAGGGTGGCTAGAGTGACAGAAGCTTACACCCGAGTAAGGGGGTTGTTTCGTATGGGAGTAAAGGGGACTTGATGTTTAATGGTATGGTTGGGTTTTACCTTAATGATCTTTATTAGTTGCGGATGCTTGCTAGATTTCCAATCATAAGTGCATATGATCCAAGTACGGAAATTATGTTAGCTCATGCCTCTCCATCATATAAAACTACAATAATGATTACCGATCTAGTTATCGATTGCCTAGGATAATCTCGCAAATCCTATCACCACTTTTCCACACTCATTATATTTACTTTATTGTTCTTTTATTAAAACAGCACCTAACTTTTATTACCACGTTCTTTATTATCTTGCAAAACTATCTTTACACCTACAAAGTATTTCTAATTTTATTCCCAGAAACTAGTTTTATGCTTGTTCTAGGCAAAGTAAGCGTTAGCATGCGTAGGGTTGTATCGGTGGTCGATAGAACTTGAGAGAGTATTAATTCTACCATTATCTCCTCATTGGGATCGACACTCTTACTTATCGAAAAAGTCTACAAATGATCCCCTACACTTGTGGGTTATCAATAGATAGCAACATTCAGATGTCCATACATTCATACATAACTAGTACTGGTACATGGAGAAACAGATAGATAGATAGAAACATTCAGACTAGTAGCAATAGTTCCCTCACATGCAACATTTAGACTAAATTAAGTGAAGCAACTAGATGCAACATGCTCACTCCCTGTGAAGCTGTCGAAGGCGCTATGAATGACAAATAGGACCCATCAACATCTTGGCAGCTCCCTTCTTCCTCCTTGATGTGCTTGCCTCCTCCACCTGCTACAGACGCTGCTCTTGCTCCATGATATGTCCATTTTGCATCATGCTTTTATATTGATATTTATTGCATTATGGGCTGTTATTACACATTATGGTACAATACTTATGCCTTTTCTCTCTTATTTTACAAGGTTTACATGAAGAGGGAGAATGCCGGCAGCTAAAATTCTGGACTGGAAAAGGAGAAAATATGAGAAACCTATTCTACACAACTCCAAAAGTCCTAAAAAGCTACGGAGAATTTTTTTGGAGTATATAAAAAATATTGGGTGAAAGAAATACCAGAGGGGACCCACCAAGAGTTCACAAGACTGCTGGGCGCGGCCTACCCCCTGGCCACGCCCCTGTGGCTTGTGGGGTCCCTGGCAGACCTCCGGTGCCCATCTTTTGCTATATGAAGGGTTTTGACCTGGAAAATATAATAAGAGAGATTTCGGGATGAAGCGCCGCCGTCTCGAGGCGGAACTTGGGTAGAACCAATCTAGGGCTCCGTCGGAGCTGTTCTGTCGGGGAAACTTCCCTCCCGGAGGGGGAAATCAAAGCCATCCTCATCATCAACAACCCTCTCATTGAGAGGGGGTCAATCTCCATCAACATCTTCATCAGCACCATCTCCTCTCCAAACCCTAGTTCATCTCTTGTATCTTATCTTTTTCTCAAAACCTCAGATTGGTACCTATGGGTTGCTAGTAGTGTTGTTTACTCCTTGTAGTTGATGCTAGTTGGTTTACTTGGTGGAAGATCATATGTTCAGGTCCTTATTGATAAACAATACTCCTCTAATTATGAACATGAATATGCTTTGTGAGTAGTTACGTTTGTTCCTAAGGACATAGGATAAGTCTTGTTATAAGTAATCATGTGAATCTGGTATTCGTTCAATATTTTGATGAGATGTATGTTGTCTCTCCTCTAGTGGTGTTATGTGAACGTCGACTACATGACATGCTCAAGAGGTTCAACATGTATGAGCTCAATCCTCCCAAGGCCAACACTCCTATGTCACTCAAATGCCATCTTGATAGTGATCCCAATGGTAAAGTTGTGGATCAAAAGGTATATCACTCCATGATTGGATCCTTGCTTTACCTTTGTGCATCTAGACCGTATATCATGTTAAGTGTGGGATTTTGTGCATGATTTCAATCCACACCTAAGGAGAGTCACCATGTGGCTGTCAAGCGAATCTTTCGATATTTGGCTCATACCACAAACTTTGGCTTATGGTATCCCAAGGTTGCTTCGTTTGATCTCATTGGGTATACTGACTCAGATTGGGCGGGAGACCGTGTGGATAGGAAGTCCACTTCCGGAGGCTGCCAATTTCTTGGTCGGTCTTTGGTAAGTTGGTCTTCAAAGAAACAGAACTGTGTTTCTCTCTCGTCCACCGAGGCCGAGTATGTAGCTGCTGCCAGTTGCTGTGCACAGATTCTTTTGATGAGGCAAACTTTAAAGGATTATGGTGTCAATTGTGACAAAGTTCCTCTTTACTATGATAATGAAAGTGCCATTATGATCTCCAGCAACCCGATTCAACACTGCAAGACGAAGCACAATGATATTTGTCATCACTTCCTCCGGGAACACGTCAAGCAAGGAGATATCAATCTTATCCATCTCAACACTAATTAGCAACTTGCAGATATTTTTATGAAGCCCTTGGATGAAGCAAGATTCCACGAGTTAAGGCATGAGTTAAATATCATTGATTTGAGCAATGTGGATTGACTTAGTGCACACGCCAACACACTCATCATTATGTCTTGTCTAGGTGTAGGCATGGATTTAGGGGGAGTCTAGTTCTCTCAATGAACTATCCCTCCTCCTATTATGCATAAATAAATCAAGTCTTTCACATTCATCATTTTGGATGACTCCTGTGCTTCAAAGACGAGTTTTGGTCATGGGCCCAAGGTTCATATCTTCGCGGTGCCATACCAATTGCCTCATACATAGGTGGCCTCGACCACCGCACCCTCCGTTTGCTCTTATTTGATTTTGATAATTGGTTTTGTGATGCTTTGAGTCCTAGGTGTGGGCTTTATCCATGGCTTTTTATTGTCATTTTTGTTTTCTTCCAACCATGGAGGTTTCCTCACCATACCCCATCTCTTAAAAAAGAGTGTACTCTTTGATCATTTGGTGGTAGTGTCTATGGCCAGGCGGTACAACCGGTGGGGTAAGCGGTTCTACCGCTAATCCACCTGTTGTCCTGTCCCAGCGGTACAACCGGGGATGATTGCAATTCTACCGCTAATTCCCTAGAACTGTACCGGGATCAGTACAACCGCTCTTCTTGAGCGGTACAACTGGTCGTGACCCGAAACTTAACGGGAGGGCCGAGCCGAAGGGGTATTCAGTTATCCCCTTCGTGCCCGACTCCTCCTGGTGCCCCCTGTTGCCGACCGCCGCCACCGCCGCCCCAGAGTGCCTCCGGCGCCCCGGATTCGTGGCCTCCTCCTGGATCTGCTCTGTGGAGGCCCTTCCTTCCCCGATCTTCTCCCTTGGATGTCGGTAATGCCTATTTCATCCTTGTTCTTGGATCCTCTTTTGAATCCTCCATTGCTAGGGCATTGCTTGGTTCCCGCGTTTCTTGCCAAACTATTGATGGGATAAGATCATATATTATAATTCCAATTAGTTGTGTTGATTAAAAACCTCAAAGAGGGGGCATGTCTCTGAATCTGGATCCGTCGGTTTCCCAGCAGCGGTACAACCGCTCTAGTTAGCGGTACAACCGCTAGTGTGGTACAACCACAAGGGCAACCGGTTCAACCGGCCTCGTTGATTCTTGCCCAATGTTCTTTGTTTCTTATCCCCACACCTGATTTATTCCCTCTCTTGCATACAATCCTCTCATCTTTTTGGGTTTCCTCTCTGTGTTTTGTTTGCATGCATGTCTACACGTGATTCTAGAGCTGCTCCTCGGAAGAAGACCAAGAAACGTGCTCGTAGGTGCAGGATTGTTGAGGATTCTGAGAATGAGGAAGTTGTTATCCCCACCAATCCCACTCGCCGTGAGTAGTCCTTGGCTGCCAAGCAGAAAAATGCCAAGCCCGTGCATTCCTGGAAGCAAGCTGATTGGGAGAGGGTCCGTCTTCCAAATTTGTATGACGTTCCTGTTGCTCCCAGGTGGACCACACCTCAGTTCCGAAATGAGTTGCAATTTCGGATCGTGCATGAGCTCTATGACCATCACAAGAACAAGTATGCAAAGCAATGGACTATTGACATCGAGCACTGGAGGCAAAACATGGATTACTTTGACGAGGCTTTGGCACCGTGCGAAGAATTTGACCTCAACTCATGACCTTCAATTGTGCCTTTGATGTGCAGCTCATTCACCAGTTCTACGCCACAGTCCACTTTGGCACTGATGACGAGCGTCATCTTTCCCTCATGTGTCGTGATGAATTCTTCCATGTTCCATGGCACGCTTTCTGTAATGTCCTTGGCTATGATGATACTGGCCTCACTGGGAATGGCGACATTCGTCCTCATGATCGGTCTCAATCTATGGATAAGAACAGGATAGCCCCCCTTTACATTCACGGGTGGGGGGTTATGGGAGCTTCTAAGGACCTGCAACAGGTCTATGACATTTTACACCGTGTGTTCCGGAATGTTCTTCTACCCAAGGTTGGACATCAGGATGAGATTCATGGTTACTTTGTTGATTTGCTTGTTGCCATGAAGACTAAAGCTGGCTCTAGAGCTACCTTTGATGTTTCCAAATGGATGTGGGAGGAGTTGTGCTCCACGGTAGTCTTCCGGAAGGTTCCCACCTATGCTCCTTATATCATGAGTTTTCGCAACTCTGTGTGGGCCATCCGTCGGCCGGACGAGCTTCTCACTTCTCCTAACAACCTCGTCGTGCATGAGGTCAAGCAGCTCCGGAAGAAGAAACATGTTGAAGCTTGCTATCCTTATGCCAACCCTGAGGATGTCTTTGCTACTTCCAGTGACAGTGATTTTGAGCTTCCTGCAGGTGCCAAGCCATCTTGGGCCTCCAAGCTTTCTGACAAGATCAGGAAAACCTTCTGCCTCCAGACTCATGTTCAAAAGAAGCTCTATGAAGCCCATGTCAACGAGAAGCTTGCCCGACGCATACAGATATAGATTATGCGGGCTCTCCATCTTTATGCTGCCAGTGGCTCTGAGAAGAACATCACTCCTGAAGAACAGTGGATCTATGAGCATAGCACTTGGACTGATGATGAGATCCTGAACCAGCTGGCTGCCTCCTCCTCTACTGCTGCTGATGATGATGCTACTGATGATGATGATGATGATGATGATGTGGATGGCTCTGGAGATGATGATTCCGACGGATATGCGACCAACAAGGAGATCTACTGAGTTCTGGGGCACTAGCATCACTATTTTCCTTTTTGGTGTCTTGATGCCAAAGGGGGAGAAAGTACATTAACGGGATTTGCATGGGTGTTGCATGGTTGTTTATTTGTCTCTTTGTTGCGTCTTCCAGTTGAACTCTTATTTGCTTCTTAGCAGTTTGTGTGGATACTATGTGTGTTTAAGTAGAGTCTGAGACTTATCGTACCCTTACTATTAAGCTCTACTTATTATCTCATTTATTTTTCTCCTTAATGCTTCATCTTATATTTATCCCCAGTGGGTGGTCTATGAAATCAAGGGGGAGCTCCAATTCTTGCACATGTCTCATCTTTTGCACACATTGAGGGGGGCTACAATTTATTTTACATATCATCAATGCAAATCGTGTTGTTGTCATTATCCACCCAAAAGGGGGAGATTGTAAGGGCATTCTCTTACCTTGGTGTTTTAGCAATGATGACAACTCACTAGGATCTAACCGTGCGTCAAGTTATACAGGGATTGTATGTGGAACACAAGACGGTTAGGTGGACCCTCCAAACGGAAAAGATGGGATTCTCTACGTGTTTATTCTCTTTGGTTGTAGGGATCCCGTACTATTAAGAGAGTGGCCTCTTTTTCCTTCGCAGATCCATCTTCACCCAACTCACTTCTCCGCATCATAGAGAGAGTGGCCTCTTTTTCCTTGTTACCTGCAAGGTATTCCGTGGTCTCAACCTAAATGCTCAACATGCTTTTGACTTCCGATTGTACTACCACTCTAGGGGTGATACCCTTGGGGTACTGCCACAAGTGGTCCCCAGCGGTTGTACTGCTGCCTCCGGGCGGTAGTACCACTAAAGGCTAGGTGGCCCAATATGGCAGCTCTGGGCGGTACAAACGGCCCAGCACCGGGCTACCACCGGACATGGTTCTGGTGTGCGCCGGTTGTCGGGCGGACTAGGACCGGTTGTATCGCTATATTCATATAGCACGGTACAACCGGGGTCCCGAGCGATTGTATCGCTTAGGACTTTGCCTGGTCTGGGGCTTAGGGCTGGCTGATGCATCCGGGCCAACCTTCTGGTGTGGTCCGGTTGTTGGGTGGTGGTTGACTGGTTGTATCGGTTATACCGGTTGTACCGCTTGCAGCTCCAGTTGTACCACCCCCATATAGAACTGGCTGTAATGGTTGGAAAAGGGGTGGCCTATATAAGGATGTGCTTCTTCCTCCTCTCCCTTATATCTTACCTCTCTCTCTCCACCATTGATGCCCCTTGTGCTTTCCTACCTGATCTCTCTCTCTAGCCACCCAAACTTGTTGTCTTGCTAGGGATTGAAGGAGGAGATCTAGATCTACACTTCCACCAAAGGAAAATTGATTGCCCCATGGTTTCTTGTGTGGATTTTGTTACTCTTGGGTGTTTGAGCACCCTAGATGGAAGAGGTCACCTCGAAGCCATATTCCATTGTGGTGAAGCTTCGTGGTTTCGTTGGGAGCCTCCAATTAAGTTGTGGAGAGAGAGCCTCAACCTTGTTTGTAAAGGTCCGGTTGCTGCCTTCAAGGGCACCACTAGTGGAATCATGGCATCTCGCATTGTGTGAGGGCATGAGGAGAATACGATGGCCCTAGTGGCTTCTTGGGGAGCATTGTGCCTCCACACCGCTCCAACAAAGATGTACTTCCCCTTACCGAGAAGGAACTTCGGTAACACATCCTCGTCTCCATCGGTACCTCTTGTGGTTACTCCTTACCTTTACTTTGTGCAAGCTACGTTTATTGCTTTATCTTGCTTGCTTAGCTTGTTGTGATTAGCATCATATAGGTTTCTCGCCTAGTTGCATATCTAGCCAACCTATTTGTTGCTAAGCCTAAATTGTTAGAGAAAAGCTAAAAATTGTTAGTTGCCTATTCACCCCCCTCTAGTCAACCATATCGATCCTTTCAATTGGTGTACCCTGTTTCCCTCCATGGAGCTTCGGCACCTGACGGCGTCGACCTCGGATCATTCACCAAATGTGTTGGCACTGGAGCAACCGAGAGAAATAAATAAGAAGCGACCTTTCCGTTATGAGGTCATGTGGGATATACATTCGGAGTTAAAGGAGACCGTACGATCTGCATGGGAGACCGACGGCCACAATCATACGGCCAACGAGGTACGCATAAAGCTGGAATTGCTCGCAAATAATCTTGGGGAGTGGTCCAGGTCGACTTTCGGCAGCGTTCGGGGAGAGATTCGAACACTTCAAAAGGAACTTGAGTGGCTACGTAATGTTATGCCCAGATTGGGGGCCATCATATGCTGAGACAAAGATCAATGATCGGATGATTGAGTTGTACTTGAGGGAAGAGATGATGTGGCAGCAACGGTCTCAAGTGGAATGGTTGTCCTCCGGGGACCGTAATACGCATTTTTTCCACATGCAGGCTTCTATGAGGCGGAGGAAGAATTTGATTAGGGAGCTGCAGAAACATGACGACAACCTAACTGATGATCAAATGGAGATGCGACAAATGGCCTTTGATTACTACAACACCCTTTATACTTCGGAGGGAGTCCATGGTGTAGCCGATGTGCTCCAACATGTTCCGGTCAAGGTCACATATGAAATGAATGATACAAAGGAAGTGAAAAACTGCTTTGTTCCAGATGTTCCCCACGAAAGCGTCGGGCCCAGATGGATTCCCGACACACATCTTTCAAAGACACTGGGATATGTGCGGAGAGGTTGTGACAAGGACATTCTTGGGAATTGTGCGGGGCGAGGATGACCCGAAGAGCCTAAATGAAACCATGTTGGTGTTGATTCCGAAGGTACCCAATCCCACGCTCTTGTCGCAATTTCATCCTATAAGTTTATGCAATGTTCTTTATAAGAGAGCCTCCAAAGTGATCGCTAATCGCTTGAAGCAAGTACTACCATACATTATTTTGGAGGAACAATCTGCTTTTGTCCCAGGAAGGCTCATCACAGACAACATTATTTCAGCTTACGAGTTTTTTCACTTTATGAAAAGAAACAAGTTGAAGGGAAACAATTATTGTGCTCTGAAACTTCTTATGATGAAGGCATATGATCGGGTGGAGTGGGCTTACCTGAGATCAATAATGGAAAAACTGGGTTTTGCAAATCCATGGATAGATGTCGTCATGAACATGGTGAGCTCTTTTTCAGTTATGTTCAATGGAGTTAAGTCAGAAGCTTTCAGCCCTACAAGGGGTATTCGACAGGGAGATCCCATCTCTCCATATCTTTTCTTGCTGGCAGCAAAGGGCCTTTCGTGCATCCTCAAATCCTAGAATCAGTCATCCCAGCTCAGCGGTGTTAAGGTGGTGCCATCGGCTCCGTCGCTAAACCACCTTTTATTCGCGGATGACAGCCTGCTATTTTTCAAGGCAAGTGTTAATGGATCAGAAGCGGTATCAAACTCGTTGGATATCTATTATAATGCGCCTGAACAGCATGTGAATAGAGATAAATCATACATCTTCTTCAGTAAAGGTTGCCCAAATATAGTTCTAAGTGCTGTTAAAGGGTATCTTCAAGTGCCTAATGAGTCCCTAAGTGACCGGTACTTGGGGCTGCCGACAGATGTGGGTCTCTCAAAGAAGGGTGCTTTCAAGTATTTGAGTGACCGTGTGTGGGACAAAGTAAAAGGTTGGATGAGTAAATGCTTATCGGCAGGAGGCAAGGATGTTCTCATCAAGTCAGTGGCTCAGGCAATTCCAGTGTTCTCGATGTCCTGCTTTAAATTGCCAAGAGGTTTATGTGATCATATTAAATCCATCATTCGCATGTTCTAGTGGGGCTGCAAACAAGGTGAACGTAAACCAACTTGGGTCTCGTGGGACGTGATGACACGTCCAAAGTACCTTGGCGGACTTGGGTTTAGGGATATGGAGCTTTTCAATTTTGCATTGCTAGCAAGGCAAGTGTGCAGGATTCTGCAAGAACCAATGACATTGAGTGCTCGAATTTTGAAGGCTTCATACTTCCCGAACACAACAATACTAGAGGCAGAGCTAGGATCAAGGCCGTCCCAGATTTGGCGAGCTCTAGTGGAGGGGAGAGATGTGCTTAGCCAGGGGCTGATTAGGCGGATTGGCAATGGACAAACAACGGAGATATGGGGACATAATTGAATCCCAAAGGAGACATCACCGCGGCCGATAACATCCCTCGTTAAAGATCCTCCAAGGTTAGTTGCAGAACTACTATCTCCGGCTATGGCAGCTTGGAACGAAGAATTGGTCCGGTCTGTTTTCCTCCGAGCCGACACCGAAGCAATTTTGAAAATTCCAGTGTGTATGCGGAGCATGGTAGAATTTTGGGCTTGGGCACCGGAAAAACATGGAGATTCTCTATTTGTTGGGCATACAAGTTTTTGGTTACAACAAAATTGGAGAGGGAAGAACTTCTTCACGGGCGCACTGGTCCTTCGGTCCCAAAGAAGGAGCAGGAGTCATGGACCATGCTTTGGAAGACTCCAGTTCCATCAAAAGTCAGGGTGTTCTTATGGAGGCTTGCTCGGCACTCACTACCCACTACGGATGTGTTGCATCATCGGAATATGGCAGAGCAGAGTGCATGCTCGTTGTGCGGATGTGAGGACTCTTGGCACCATGCCCTCTTGTCGTGCACCATGTCAAGATGCATCTGGGCCCCATCTGATGAATCCTTGGTGGCTAAAATGGCAGAAAATATAGAGCCAAGTGCAAGGAACTGGATTTTTGACCTGCAAGATTCGTTATCACATGCGAGTTTCACTTGCATGGTGGTCACGCTTTGGTCGACTTGGTATGCTTGGCGTAAAGGCTATCTATGAAGGAATTTTTCAGAGTCCACAACAAACTATCTCCTTTGTCAATGTTGGGAGACGTAGTAGTAAATCAAAAAAAATCCTATGATCACCAAGATCTATCCATGGAGACACCAGAAACGAGTGGGGAGAGATTGCATCTTCCTACCTTTGAAGATCGCTAAGCGGAAGCGTTACAAGAATGTGGTTGATGGAGTCGTACTCGCAGCGATTCAGATCGCGGTGGATTCCGATCTCAGCGCCAAACAACGGCGCCTCCACGTTCAACACACGTACAGCCCGGTGATGTCTCCCGCACCTTGATCCATCAAGGAGGGGGGAGAGGTTGAGGGAGACCTCCGGCAGCACGACGGCGTGGTGACGGTGGAGCTACGTGGACTCCGGCAGGGCTTCGCCAAGCGCTACGGAGAACGAGGAAGAGGAAGGGTAGGGCTGCATCGAGAGAGAGAGAAGTCGTGTCTCAAATCAGCCCAAAACCTTGCATATATAAAGGGGGAGGGAGAGGGAGGGCAGCCTTGGCCCCTCCTCCAAGGAGGAGGGCTACGGCCGAAGCTAGGGAAGAGTCCACCTCCCACAAGGGAGGTGGATCTCCCTCCTTTCAAACTACTTTTGCCTTATCCCTTAATCTCCAGCCGCATGGGCCTTTAAAGAAGGTATTGGCCAGCCCAATAAGGGCTGGCACACCTCCTCTAAGGGCCCACGAAGTCCTATGGTTGTCACACCCCTCCCGGGGGTCCTCCGGCACCCTCCCGGCACTCCCGATACACTACCGATGAGCCCGAAAACTTTTCGGTGACCAAAACTAGACTTCCTATATATCAATCTTTACCTCCGGACCATTCTGGAGCTCCTCGTGACATCCGGGATCTTATCCGGGACTCCGAACAACCTTCAGTACTCACGTATACCATTTCCCTATAACCCTAGCATCATCGAACCTTAAGTGTGTAGACCCTACGGATTCGGGTGACATGTAGACATGACCGAGACACCTCTCCGGTCAATAACCAACAGTAGGGTCTGGATACCCATGTTGTCTCCCACATTCTCCACGATGATCTCATCGGATGAACCATGATGTTGGGGATTCAATCAATCCCATATACAATTCCCTTTGTCTATCGGTATGATACTTGCCCGAGATTCGATAGTCGGTATCTCTATACCTTGTTCAATCTCGTTACCAGCAAGTCTCTTTACTCGTTCCGTAACACATCATCACGTGGCTAACTCCTTAGTCACATTGAGCTCATTATGATGATGTCTTACCGAGTGGGCCCAGAGATACCTCTCCGTCACACGGAGTGACAAATCCCAGTCTCGATTCGTGCCAACCCAACAGACACTTTCGGAGATACCCGTAGTGCACCTTTATAGCCACCCAGTTACGTTGTGACGTTTCGCACACCCAAAGCATTCCTACGGTATCTGGGAGTTGCACAATCTCATGGTCTAAGGAAACGATATTTGACATTGAAAAGCTTTAGCAAACGAACTACACGATCTTGTGCTATGCTTAGGATTGGGTCTTGTCCATCACATCATTCTCCCAATGATGTGATCCCGTTATCAACGACATCCAATGTCCATGGTCATGAAACCGTGACCATCTATTGATCAACGAGCTAGTCAACTAGAGGCTCACTAGGGACATGTTGTGGTCTATGTATTCACACATGTATTACGGTTTCCGATTAATACAATTATAGCATGAACAATAGACAATTATCGTGAACTAGGAAATACAATAATAACCATTTTATTATTGCCTCTAGGGCATATTTCCAATAGTCTCCCACTTGCACTAGAGTCAATAATCTAGTTACATTGTGATGAATCGAACACCCATAGCATTCTGGTGTTGATCATGTTTTGCTCGTGAGAGAGGTTTAGTCAACGGATCTATGACATTCAGATCCGTCTGCACTTTACAAATATCTATATCTCCCTCCTGAATGTAATCACGGATGGAGTTGAAGCGACGCTTGATGTGTCTTGTCTTCTTGTGAAACCTGGGCTTCTTCGCAAGGGCAATAGCTCCAGTGTTGTCACAGAATAGAGTCATCAGGCCCGACGCACTTGGAATTACTCCTAGGTCGGTGATGAACTCCTTCATCCAGACTCCTTCCTTTGCTGCTTCCGAAGCAGCTATGTATTCCGCTTCGCATGTAGATGCCACCACAACGCTTTGCTTGCTTCTGCACCAGCTGACTACCCCTCCGTTCAAGACATACACGTATCCGGTTTGCGACTTGGAGTTGTCCGGATCTGTGTCAAAGCTAGCATCGACGTAACCCTTTACGACGAGCTCTTTGACACCTTCATATACGAGAAACATGTCCTTTGTCCTTTTCAGGTACTTCAAGATATTCTTGACCGCTGTCCAGTGTTCCGCTCCGGGATCACTTTGGTACCTCCCTACCAAAATTATGGCAAGGTTCACATCAGGTCTGGTACACAGCATGGCATACATAATAGAGCCTATGGCTGAAGCATAGGGGATGACACTCATCTCTTCTCCATCCTTTGCCGTGGTCGGGCATTGAGTCGTACTCAATCTCACACCTTGTAACACAGGCAAGAACCCCTTCTTGGACTGATCCATATTGAACTTCTTCAATATCTTGTCAAGGTATGTGCTTTGTGAAAGACCTATGAGGCGTCTCGGTCTATCTCTATAGATCTTAATGCCTAATATGTAAGCAGCTTCTCCAAGGTCCTTCATTGAAAAACACTTATTCAAGTAGGCCTTTATACTTTCCAAGAGTTCTATATCATTTCCCATTATTAGTATGTCATCCACATATAATATGAGAAATGCTATAGAGCTCCCACTCACTTTCTTGTAAATACACGGTTCTCCATAAACCTGTATAAACCCAAACGCTTTAATCACCTCATTAAAGCGAATGTTCCAACTCCGAGATGCTTGCACCAGCCCATAGATGGAGCGCTGGAGCTTGCGTACTTTGTTAGCATCTTTAGGATCGACAAAACCTTCCGCCTGCATCATATACAGTTCTTCCTTAAGGAAACCATTAAGGAATGCCATTTTGACGTCCATTTGCCAGATCTCATAATCATAAAATGTGGCAATTGCTAACTGTTGGGAGACGTAGTAGTAAATCAAAATTTTCCTACGTTCACCAAGATCTATCTATGGAGAAACCAGCAACGAGAGGGGAGAGATTGCATCTTCATACCTTTGAAGATCGCTAAGCGGAAGCGTTACAAGAACGCGGTTGATGGAGTCGTACTCGCAGCGATTCAGATCGCGGTAGATCCGATCAAGTGCCGAACGGACGGCACCTCCGCGTTCAACACACGTGCAGCCCGGTGACGTCTCCCACACCTTGATCCAGCAAGGAGGAAGGAGAGGTTGGGGAAGGGCTCCAACAGCAGCACGACGGCGTGGTGGTGGTGGAGTAGCAAGGTATTCCGACAGGGCTTCGCCTAAGCGCTGCGGAGGAGGAAGAAGAGAGGTAGGGCTTCGCCGTGAGAGAGAGAGATCAAATCTTGTCTCAAAACATCCAAAACCTCAAGTATATATAGGAGGAGGGACGTGGAGGGCTGGCTTGGCCTCTACTCCAAAGAGGAGATGGCCGGCCGAATTAAAGGGAGAGTCCACCTCCCACAAGGGAGGTGGATCTCCTCCTTTTAAATCCTTTTTGCCTTATCTCCTTATCTCCAGCCGCATGGGCCTTTAGCAAAAGTCTTGCCCAGCCCAATAAGGGCTGGCACACTTTATCTAACAGCCCATGTGGTCCTTTGGTCGTCACACCCCTCCCGGGGGTCATCCGGCACCCTCCCGGCACTCCCGGTACACTACCGATGAGCCCGAAAACTTTCCGGTGACCAAAACTGGACTTCCTATATATCAATCTTTACCTCCGGACCATTCCGGAGCTCCTCGTGACGTCTGGGATCTCATCCAGGACTCCGAACAACCTTCGGTAATCACGTATACCTTTTCCCTATAACCCTAGCGTCATCGAACCTTAAGTGTGTAGACCCTACGGGTTCGGGAGACACGTAGACATGACCGAGACACCTCTCCGGTCAATAACCAACAGCGGGATCTGGATACCCATGTTGGCTCCCACGTACTCCACGATGATCTCATCGGATGAACCACGATGTCAAGGATTCAATCAATCCCGTATACAATTCCCTTTGTCTATCGGTATGATACTTGCCCGAGATTCGATCGTCGGTATCCCCATACCTTGTTCAATCTCGTTACTGGCAAGTCTCTTTACTCGTTCCGTAATACATCATCCCGTGGCTAACTCCTTAGTCACATTGAGCTCATTATGATGATGTCTTACCGAGTGGGCCCAGAGATACCTCTCCGTCACACGGAGTGACAAATCCCAGTCTCGATTCGTGCCAACCCAACAGATACTTTCGGAGATACCCGTAGCATACCTTTATAGCCACCCAGTTACGTTGTGACGTTTGGCACACCCAAAGTATTCCTACGGTATCCGGGAGTTACACAATCTCATGGTCTAAGGAAATGACACTTGACATTGAAAAGCTTTAGCAAACGAACTACACGATCTTTGTGCTATGCTTAGGATTGGGTCTTGTCCATCACATCATTCTCCTAATGATGTGATCCCGTTATCAACGACATCCAATGTCCATGGCCATGAAACCGTGACCATCTATTGATCAACGAGCTAGTCAACTAGAGGCTCACTAGGGACATGTTGTGGTCTATGTATTCACACATGTATTATGGTTTCCGGTTAACACAATTATAGCATGAACAATAGACAATTATCATGAACAAGGAAATACAATAATAACCATTTTATTATTGCCTCTAGGGCATATTTCCAACAGTCTCCCACTTGCACTAGAGTCAATAATCTAGTTCACATCACCATGTGATTAACACTTACATCACCATGTGATCATATCATCATGTGATTAACACCCAATAAGTTCTGGGGTTTGTTCATGTTCTGCTCGTGAAAGAGGTTTTTAGTCAGCGGGTCTGCGACATTCAGATCCGTGTGTACCTTTGCAAACTTTCCATTTCATATTTGTAGATACTGCTCCCACGCTCCACTTGGAGCTATTCCAAATGGCTGCTCCACTATACGTAGCTGGATTTCTACTAAGAGTCATCCGGATTGGTTTTAAAGCTTGCATCATCGTAACACTTTACGATGAACTCTTTATCACCTCCATAATCGAGAAATATTTCCTTAGTTCTCAAGTTACTAAGGCTAACTTTGACCGCTGTCTAGTGATCCACTCTTGGATTACTCTTGTACCCCTTGACAGACTCATGGCAAGGCACACATAGGTGCGGTACACAGCATGGCATACTATATAGAGCCTATGGCTAAAGCATAGGAGATGACACTCATCTCTTCTTTATCTTCTGCCGTGGTCGGGTATTGAGTCTTACTCAATTTCACACCTTACAATACAGTCAAGAACTCCTTCTTTGACCCATCTATTTTGAACTCCTTCAAAAACTTGTCAAGGTATGTCTTCGTCGAAAAAACTTATCAAGCGAATAGATCTATCCCTATAGATCTTGATGCTCAATAAAATAGTAGCTTTATCTGGGTCTTCCTTTGAAAAACAAAACTTTTCAAACAACCCTTCATGCTCTTCCAGAAATTCTACATCATTTTCGATCAATAATATGTCAACTACATATTCTTATAAGAAATTCCATAGTGCTCCCACTCACTTTCTTGCAAATACAAGTTTCTCATAAACTTTGTATAAACTTGAACACTTTGATCACCTCATCAAAGCATATATTCCAACTCCGAGATGCTTGCTCCAGTCCATAGAAGGATCGCTGGAGTTTGCATATTATTAGCATCCTTAGGATTGACAAAACCTTCTGGTTGTATCACATACAACTCTTCCTCACAGAAACCATTACGGAAACCTTGTTTTGTCATCCATCTGCCAGATTTCATAATCGAAAAATGCAGCAACTGCTAACAAAATTTTAATAGACTTTTAGCATCGCTACAGATGAGACAATCTCATTGCAGTCAACTCCTTGAACTTGGCGGAAACTTCTTTGCGACAAGTCGAGCTTTATAAACGGTGACATTTCACCATTAGCGTCTATGTTTATCTCAAAGGTCCATTTGTACTCAATGACCCGCCATTCAACAGGCAAGTCTACCAAAGTCCATACTTGGTTTTCATACATGGATCCTTTCTCGGATTTCATGGCTCCTAGCCATTTGTTGGAATCCGGGCCCACCATCGCTTCTCCATAGTTCGTAGGTTCATCGTTGTCCAACAACATGATTTCCAAGACAGGGTTGTCGTACTACTCAGGAGCAGTACGCGTCCTTGTCGACCTACGAGGTTCGATAGTGACTTGATCCGAAGCTTCATGATCATCATCATTAACTTCCTTTTCAACTAAGTAGGCTCTACAGAAACATCTTTCTGTGTTGCGCTATTCTCTGGTTGAAACAAAGGTTCAACAACCTTATCAAGTTCTATCTTCCTCCCACTCAATTCTTTCGAGAGAAACTCTTTCTCAAAAAGGACCCGTTCTTAGCAACAAACACCTTTTGCGCTTGGATCTGAGATAGAAGGTATACCCAATGTCTCATTAGGGTATTCTATGAAGATGCATTTGTCTGCTTTGAGTTCGAGCTCGCTAGGTGAAAAACCCATTTTCACATAAGCGTCGCAGCCCCAAACATTAAGAAATGACAGCTTAGGCTTCTGTCAAACCATAATTCTCACGGTGTCATCTCAACAGACTTAGATGGTGCCCTGTTAAAGTGAATGGATTTGTCTTTAATGCATAACCCCATAACGATAGTGGTAAAACGATAAGAGACATCATAGTACTCACTATATCCAATAGAGCACGACTACGACGTTCGAACACACCACCACACTATGGTGTTCCAGGAGGCGTGAGCTGTGAAACAATTTCCACATTGTCTAAAATTGCATACCAAACTCGTAACTTAGATATTCACCTCCATGATCATATCATAGACATTTATCTTCTTGTCACGATGATCTTTAACTTCACTCCGAAACTCCTTGAACCTTTCAAACATTTCAGATTCGTGTTTCATTAAGTAAATATCCCCATATTTACTCAAATCATCAGTGAAGGTAAAGAAAAACAACGATATCCACTGTGTGTTTCAACACTCATTGGACCACATACATCAACATGTATTAATTCCAATAAGCCACTTGCCCGCTCCATCATATTGGATGACGGGGTCTCAGTCATCTTGCCCAAGAGGCATGGCTCGCATGTCTCAACCGATTCGAAATCGAGTGAGTCAAAAAACATCCATCATCATGGAGTTTCTTCATGCGATTTATACCAATATGACATTACGTGGCAGTGCCACAAGCATGTGGTACTATCATTATTAACTTTGTATCTTTTGGTACCAATGTTATGAATATGTGTACTACTACGATCATGATTCGATAAACCATTTCGAGTGGGTGCATGACCATTGAAGGCATTATCCATGTAAACAGAATAACCATTATTCTCTAACTTATATGAATAACCGTATCGCACTAATCATGATCTAATCACGTTTATGCTCAACGCAAACACCAAATAACATTTATTTAGGTTTATCACAAATCCTGAAGGTAGAGAGAGCGTGCGATGGTGATCACATCAATCTTGGAAATACTTCCAACACACATCGTCACCTTTCACCTAGCTAGTCTCCATTTACTCCGTAGCTTTTATTTCGAGTTGCTAACACTTAGCAACCGAACCGGTATCTAATACCCAGGTGCTACTAGGAGTACCAGCAAGGTACACATCACTAACACGTATATCAAATATACTTCCATTGACATTACCAGCCTTCTTATCTACCAATCATCTAGGGTTTTTCCGCTTCAGCGAACATTCTCCTCATAACAGAAGCACTTAGTCTTGGGTTCGGGCTCAACCTTGGGTTTCTTCACTAGAGCAACAACTGGCTTGCCATTCCTGAAGTTTTTCCCTTCTTGCCCTTGCCCCTTTTGAAACTAGTGGTTTTCACTTAACCATCAACACTTGATGCTCCTTATTGATTTCTACCTTCGTGGTGTCAAACATCACGAACAACTCAGGGATCATCTTATCCATCCCTGGCATGTTATAGTTCATCACGAAGCTCTAGTAGCTTGGTGGCAGTGACTTGGAGAACTGCATTAATCACTATCTCATCTGGAAGATTAACTCCCACTTGATTCAAGTGATTGTAGCACCCAGACAATCTGAGAACACGCTCACCGATTAAGCTATTCTCCTTTATCTTGCAGGCAAAGAATCTTGTTGGAGGTCTCATACCTCTCAACATAGGCACGAGCTTGAGATCACAATCTCAGCTCCTAGAACATCTCATATGTTCTGTGACGTTCAAAACATTTTGAAGCCTCAATTCTAAGCCGTAATGCATGACGCACTGAACTATCACGTAGTCATCAAAAAGTGCCTGTCATATGTTCACAACATCTACAGACAACGCTTGAGGGAGTGATGCAGTTAGCGGTACATCAAAAACATAAGCTTTCTGTGCAGCAATGAGGACAATCCTCAGATCACGGACCCAGTCCGCATTATTGCTACCATCAACTTTCAACTTACTTTTCTCTAGGATTGTATCAATAAAACTGGGGAGCTACAGCGCGAGCTATCTACGACATAATTTGCAAGGACATTTTTAGACTAAGTTCATGATAATTAAGTTCATTTAATCAAATTATTAATGAACTCCCACTTAGATAGACATCTCTCTAGTCTTCCAAGTGATACATGATCCATGTCAACTAGCCCGTGTCCGATCATCACGTGAGACGGACTAGTCATCCATGGTGAACATCTCTATGTTGATCGTATCTTCTATACGACTCATGTTCGACCTTTCGGTCTTCCGTGTTCCGAGGCCATGTCTGTACATGCTAGGCTCGTCAAGTCAACCTAAGTGTTTCGCATGTGTAAATCTGGCTTACACCCGTTATATGCGAACGTTAGAACCTATCACATTACCTTGTTCAATCTCGTTACCAGCAAGTCTCTTTACTCGTTCCGTAACACATCATCACGTGGCTAACTCCTTAGTCACATTGAGCTCATTATGATGATGTCTTACCGAGTGGGCCCAGAGATACCTCTCCGTCACACGGAGTGACAAATCCCAGTCTCGATTCGTGCCAACCCAACAGACACTTTCGGAGATACCCGTAGTGCACCTTTATAGCCACCCAGTTACGTTGTGACGTTTCGCACACCCAAAGCATTCCTACGGTATCTGGGAGTTGCACAATCTCATGGTCTAAGGAAACGATATTTGACATTGAAAAGCTTTAGCAAACGAACTACACGATCTTGTGCTATGCTTAGGATTGGGTCTTGTCCATCACATCATTCTCCCAATGATGTGATCCCGTTATCAACGACATCCAATGTCCATGGTCATGAAACCGTGACCATCTATTGATCAACGAGCTAGTCAACTAGAGGCTCACTAGGGACATGTTGTGGTCTATGTATTCACACATGTATTACGGTTTCCGATTAATACAATTATAGCATGAACAATAGACAATTATCGTGAACTAGGAAATACAATAATAACCATTTTATTATTGCCTCTAGGGCATATTTCCAACAGTCTCCCACTTGCACTAGAGTCAATAATCTAGTTACATTGTGATGAATCGAACACCCATAGCATTCTGGTGTTGATCATGTTTTGCTCGTGAGAGAGGTTTAGTCAACGGATCTATGACATTCAGATCCGTCTGCACTTTACAAATATCTATATCTCCCTCCTGAATGTAATCACGGATGGAGTTGAAGCGACGCTTGATGTGTCTTGTCTTCTTGTGAAACCTGGGCTTCTTCGCAAGGGCAATAGCTCCAGTGTTGTCACAGAATAGAGTCATCAGGCCCGACGCACTTGGAATTACTCCTAGGTCGGTGATGAACTCCTTCATCCAGACTCCTTCCTTTGCTGCTTCCGAAGCAGCTATGTATTCCGCTTCGCATGTAGATGCCGCCACAACGCTTTGCTTGCTTCTGCACCAGCTGACTACCCCTCCGTTCAAGACATACACGTATCCGGTTTGCGACTTGGAGTTGTCCGGATCTGTGTCAAAGCTAGCATCGACGTAACCCTTTACGACGAGCTCTTTGACACCTTCATATACGAGAAACATGTCCTTTGTCCTTTTCAGGTACTTCAAGATATTCTTGACCGCTGTCCAGTGTTCCGCTCCGGGATCACTTTGGTACCTCCCTACCAAAATTATGGCAAGGTTCACATCAGGTCTGGTACACAGCATGGCATACATAATAGAGCCTATGGCTGAAGCATAGGGGATGACACTCATCTCTTCTCCATCCTTTGCCGTGGTCGGGCATTGAGTCGTACTCAATCTCACACCTTGTAACACAGGCAAGAACCCCTTCTTGGACTGATCCATATTGAACTTCTTCAATATCTTGTCAAGGTATGTGCTTTGTGAAATACCTATGAGGCGTCTCGGTCTATCTCTATAGATCTTAATGCCTAATATGTAAGCAGCTTCTCCAAGGTCCTTCATTGAAAAACACTTATTCAAGTAGGCCTTTATACTTTCCAAGAGTTCTATATCATTTCCCATTATTAGTATGTCATCCACATATAATATGAGAAATGCTATAGAGCTCCCACTCACTTTCTTGTAAATACACGGTTCTCCATAAACCTGTATAAACCCAAACGCTTTAATCACCTCATTAAAGCGAATGTTCCAACTCCGAGATGCTTGCACCAGCCCATAGATGGAGCGCTGGAGCTTGCGTACTTTGTTAGCATCTTTAGGATCGACAAAACCTTCCGCCTGCATCATATACAGTTCTTCCTTAAGGAAACCATTAAGGAATGCCATTTTGACGTCCATTTGCCAGATCTCATAATCATAAAATGTGGCAATTGCTAACTGTTGGGAGACGTAGTAGTAAATCAAAATTTTCCTACGTTCACCAAGATCTATCTATGGAGAAACCAGCAACGAGAGGGGAGAGATTGCATCTTCATACCTTTGAAGATCGCTAAGCGGAAGCGTTACAAGAACGCGGTTGATGGAGTCGTACTCGCAGCGATTCAGATCGCGGTAGATCCGATCAAGTGCCGAACGGACGGCACCTCCGCGTTCAACACACGTGCAGCCCGGTGACGTCTCCAACACCTTGATCCAGCAAGGAGGAAGGAGAGGTTGGGGAAGGGCTCCAACAGCAGCACGACGGCGTGGTGGTGGTGGAGTAGCAAGGTATTCCGACAGGGCTTCGCCTAAGCGCTGCGGAGGAGGAAGAAGAGAGGTAGGGCTTCGCCGTGAGAGAGAGAGATCAAATCTTGTCTCAAAACATCCAAAACCTCAAGTATATATAGGAGGAGGGACGTGTAGGGCTGGCTTGGCCTCTACTCCAAAGAGGAGATGGCCGGCCGAATTAAAGGGAGAGTCCACCTCCCACAAGGGAGGTGGATCTCCTCCTTTTAAATCCTTTTTGCCTTATCTCCTTATCTCCAGCCGCATGGGCCTTTAGCAAAAGTCTTGCCCAGCCCAATAAGGGCTGGCACACTTTATCTAACAGCCCATGTGGTCCTTTGGTCGTCACACCCCTCCCGGGGGTCATCCGGCACCCTCCCGGCACTCCCGGTACACTACCGATGAGCCCGAAAACTTTCCGGTGACCAAAACTGGACTTCCTATATATCAATCTTTACCTCCGGACCATTCCGGAGCTCCTCGTGACGTCCGGGATCTCATCCGGGACTCCGAACAACCTTCGGTAATCACGTATACCTTTTCCCTATAACCCTAGCGTCATCGAACCTTAAGTGTGTAGACCCTACGGGTTCGGGAGACACGTAGACATGACCGAGACACCTCTCCGGTCAATAACCAACAGCGGGATCTGGATACCCATGTTGGCTCCCACGTACTCCACGATGATCTCATCGGATGAACCACGATGTCAAGGATTCAATCAATCCCGTATACAATTCCCTTTGTCTATCGGTATGATACTTGCCCGAGATTCGATCGTCGGTATCCCCATACCTTGTTCAATCTCGTTACTGGCAAGTCTCTTTACTCGTTCCGTAATACATCATCCCGTGGCTAACTCCTTAGTCACATTGAGCTCATTATGATGATGTCTTACCGAGTGGGCCCAGAGATACCTCTCCGTCACACGGAGTGACAAATCCCAGTCTCGATTCGTGCCAACCCAACAGATACTTTCGGAGATACCCGTAGCGTACCTTTATAGCCACCCAGTTACGTTGTGACGTTTGGCACACCCAAAGTATTCCTACGGTATCCGGGAGTTACAAAATCTCATGGTCTAAGGAAATGACACTTGACATTGAAAAGCTTTAGCAAACGAACTACACGATCTTTGTGCTATGCTTAGGATTGGGTCTTGTCCATCACATCATTCTCCTAATGATGTGATCCCGTTATCAACGACATCCAATGTCCATGGCCATGAAACCGTGACCATCTATTGATCAACGAGCTAGTCAACTAGAGGCTCACTAGGGACATGTTGTGGTCTATGTATTCACACATGTATTATGGTTTCCGGTTAACACAATTATAGCATGAACAATAGACAATTATCATGAACAAGGAAATACAATAATAACCATTTTATTATTGCCTCTAGGGCATATTTCCAACACTAACATGATTCGGACAGACTTCAGCATCACTACAGGTGAGAAAGTCTCATCGTAGTCAACTCCTTGAACTTGTCAATAACCCTTAGCGACAAGCCGAGCCTTATAGACGGTCACATTACCGTCCACGTCAGTCTTCTTCTTAAAGATCCATTTATTTTCAATGGCTCGCTTATCAATAGGCAAGTCCACCAAAGTCCATACTTTGTTCTCATACATGGATCCTATCTCGGATTTCATGGCCTCAAGCCATTTGTTGGAATCCGGGGCCGCCATTGCTTCCTCATAGTTCGAAGGTTCACCGTTGTCCAACAACATGATCTCCAGGACAGGGTTGTCGTACCACTCTGGTGCGGAACGTGTCCTAGTGGACCTTCGACATTCAACAGTAACTTGATCTGAAGTTTCATGATCATCATCATTAACTTCCTCTCCAGCCGGTGCAGGCTCCACAGAAACAACTTCCTGTGCTGCGCTACTCTCTGGTTCGAGTGGAGGTACAATTACCTCATCAAGTTCTATTTTCCTCCCACTTACTTATTTTGAGAGAAACTCTTTCTCGAGAAAGGATCCATTCTTGGCAACAAAGACTTTGCCCTCGGATCATAGGTAGAAGGTATACCCAATAGTCTCTTTGGGATATCCTATGAAGACACACCTTTCCGCTTTGGGTTCGAGCTTCTCAGGTTGAAGTTTCTTCCCATAAGCATCGCAACCCCAAACTTTTAGAAACAATAGCTTAGGTTTCTTTCCAAACCATAATTCATACGGTGTCGTCTCAATGGATTTTGACGATGCCCTATTTAAAGTGAATGCAGCAGTCTCTAATGCATATCCCCAAAATGATAGCGGTAAGTCGGTAAGAGACATCATAGATCGTACCATATCTAATAGAGTGCTATTACGACGTTCAAACACACCATTTCGCTGAGGTGTGCCAGGCGGCGTGAGTTGTGAAACAATTCCACATTTCCTTAGGTGCGTGCCAAACTCGTGACTTAAATATTCTCCGCCATGATCAGATCGTAGGCACTTTATTTTCATGTCACATTTATTCTCTACCTCACTCTGAAATTCCTTGAACCTTTCAAAAGTTTTAGACTTATGTTTCATTAAGTAGACATACCCATATCTACTCAAGTCATCAGTGAGGGTGAGAACATAACGGTAGCCACCACGAGCCTCGACACTCATTGGACCGCATACATCGGTATGTATTATTTCCAACAAGTCAGTTGCTCGCTCCATTGTTCCGGAGAACAGAGTCTTGGTCATCTTTCCCATGAGGCATGGTTCGCACGTGTCAAATGATTAGAAATCAAGAGACTCCAAAAGTCCATCGGTATGGAGCTTCTTCATGTGTTTGACACCAATATGACCAAGGCGGCAGTGCCACATGTAAGTGGGACTATCGTTATCAACCTTACACTTTTTGGTACTCACACTATGGACATGTGTAACATCACGTTCGAGATTCATTGAAAATAAACCATTGACCAGCTGGGCATGACCATAAAACATTTCTCTCATATAAATAGAACAACCATTATTCTCAGATTTAAATGAGTAGCCATCTCGCATCAAGCGAGATCCAGATACAATGTTCATGCTCAAAGCTGGTACTAAATAACAATTATTAAGGTTTAACACTAATCCCGAAGGTAGATGTAGAGGTAGCATGCCGACAACGATCACATCGACCTTGGAACCATTCCCGACGTGCATCGTCACCTCGTCCTTTGCCAGCCTCCGCTTATTCTGCAGCTCTTGCTTGGAGTTACAAATGTGAGCAACCGCATCGGTATCAAATACCTAGGAGCTAGTACAAGCGTTGGTTAGGTACACATCAATAACAAGTATATCACATATACCTTTAACGTTGCCGTCCTTCTTATCCGCTAAGTACTTGGGGCAGTTCCGCTTCCAGTGACCGGTACCCTTGCAATAAAAACACTCAGTCTCAGGCTTGAGTCCATTCTTGTTCTTCTTATTCCCGGAAACTTGCTTACCGGGCGCGGCAACAGCTTTGTCGTACTTCTTGAAGTTCTTCTTACCCTTGCCTTTCTTGAAACTAGTGGTCTTATTCACCATCAACACTTGATGCTCCTTTTTGATCTCGACCTTCGCTGATTTCAGCATCGAGTACAACTCAGGAATGGACTTCTCCATCCCTTGCATGTTGTAGTTCATCACAAAGCTCTTGTAGCTAGGTGGAAGCGACTGGAGGATTCTGTCAATGACCGAGTCATCCGGGAGATTAACTCCCATCTGAGTCAAGCGGTTGTGTAGCCCAGACATCTTGAGGATGTGCTCACTGACAGAACTATTCTCCTCCATCTTACAGCTGAAGAACTTGTCGGAGACGTCATATCTCTCGACCCGGGCATGAGCTTGAAAAACCAGTTTCAGCTCTTGGAACATCTCATATGCTCCGTGTTGCTCAAAACGCTTTTGGAGCCCCGGTTCTAAACTGTAAAGCATGCCACACCAAACAAGGGAGTAATCATTGCAGCGAGAATGCCAAGCATTCGCAACGTCTTGCTCTGCTAGGAGAAGGGGTGGGTCACCTAGCGGTGCATCGAGGACATAAAACTTCTTGGAAGCTATGAGGATGATCCTCATACCACGAACCCAGTCCGCATAATTGCTTCCATCATCTTTCAGCTTGGTTTTCTCTAGGAACGCGTTGAAATTGAGGATGACATTCGCGTTGGCCATTGGATCTAATATATAGATTGTAAAGATGATTTTAGACTAAGTTCATGATAATTAAGTTCACATAATCAAATTATTTAATGAACTCCCACTTAGATAGACATCTCTCTAGTCATCTAAGTGACACATGATCCATGTCAACTAGCCCGTGTCCGATCATCACGTGAGACGGACTAGTCATCCATGGTGAACATCTCCATGTTGATTGTATCTTCTATACGACTCATGTTCGACCTTTCGGTCTTTCGTGTTCCGAGGCCATGTCTGTACATGCTAGGCTCGTCAAGTCAACCTAAGTGTTCCGCATGTGTAAATCTGGCTTACACCCGTTGTATGCGAACGTTAGAACCTATCACACCCGATCATCACGTGGTGCTTCGAAACGACGATCCTTAGCAACGGTGCACAGTTAGGGTGAACACTTCTCTTGAAATTTGATTGAGAGATCATCTTATTTACTACCATCGTTCTAAGCAAATAAGATGTAAACATGATAAACATCACATGCAATCAATATAGTGACATGATATGGCCAATATCATCTTGCTCCTTTGATCTTCATCTTCGGGGCACCATGATCATCACTGTCACCGGCACGACACCATGATCTCCATCATTGTGTCTTCATGAAGTTGTCTCGCCAACTATTACTTCTACTACTATGGCTAACGTTTAGCAATAAAGTAAAGTAATTACATGGCGTTTATGATTGACACGCAGGTCATACAATAAAATAAGACAACTCCTATGGCTCCTGCCGGTTGTCATACTCATCGACATGCAAGTCGTGAATCCTATTACAAGAACATGATCAATCTCATACATCACAATGCATCACATCACATTCTTTGGCCATATCACATCACAAGGCATATGCTACAAAAACAAGTTAGACGTCCTCTAATTTGTAGTTGCAAGTTTTCACGTGGCTACTATAGGTTTCTAGCAAGAACGTTTTTTACCTAGGCCATAACCACAACGTGATATGCCAATTGCTATTTACCCTTCATAAGGACCCTTTCCGTCGAATCCAATCCGACTAAGGTGGGAGAGACAGACACCCGCTAGCCACCTTATGCAACAAGTGCATGTCAGGCGGTGGAACCAGTCTCACGTAAGCGTACGTGTAAAGTCGGTCCAGGCCGCTTCATCTCACAATACTGCCAAATCAAGATAAGACTAGTAGTGGCAAGCATATTAACAAAATTGACGCCCACAACAACTTGTGTTCTACTCGTGCATAGATTCTACGCATAGACCTAGCTCATGATGCCACTGTTGGGAGACGTAGTAGTAAATCAAAAATTCTCCTACGATCACCAAGATCTATCCATGGAGAAACCAGCAACGAGTGGGGATAGATTGCATCTTTATACCTTTGAAGATCGCTAAGCGGAAGCGTTACAAGAACGCGGTTGATGGAGTCATACTCGCAGCGATTCAGATCGCGGTGGATTCCGATCTCAGCGCCGAACAACGGCGCCTCTGCGTTTAACACACGTACAGCCCAGTGACGTCTCCTGCACCTTGATCCAGCAAGGAGGAGGGAGAGGTTGAGGGAGAGCTCCGGCAGCATGACGGCATGGTGACGGTGGAGCTACGTGGACTCCGGTAGGGCTTCGACAAGCGCTACGGAGAACGAGGAAGAGGAAGGGTAGGGCTGCGCCGAGAGAGAGAGAAGTCGTGTCTCAAATCAGCCCAAACCCTTGCATATATATAGGAGGAGGGCTAGGGAGGGCTGCCTTGGCCCCTCCTCCAAGGAGGAGGGCTTTGGTCGAAGCTAGGGAAGAGTCCACCTCCCACAAGGGAGGTGGATCTCCCTCCTTTCAAACTCCTTTTGCCTTATCCCTTAATCTCCAGCCGCATGGGCCTTTATAGAAGGTATTGGACAGCCCCATAAGGTCTGGCACACCTCCTCTAAGGGCCCACGAAGTCCTATGGTCGTCACACCCCTCCCGAGGGTCCTCCGGCACCCTCTCGGCACTCCCGGTACACTATCGATGAGCCCGAAAACTTTCCGGTGACCAAAACTAGACTTCCTATATATCAATTTTTACCTACAGACCATTCCAGATCCCCTCGTGACGTCCAGGATCTCATCCGGGACTCCGAACAACCTTCGGTAATCACGTATACCATTTCCATATAACCCTAGCGTCATCGAACCTTAAGTGTGTAGACCCTACGGGTTCGGGTGACATGTAGACATGACCGAGACACCTCTCCGGTCAATAAACAATAGCGGGATCTGGATACCCATGTTGGCTCCCACATGCTCCACGATGATCTCATCGGATGAACCACGATGTCGGGGATTCAATCAATCCCGTATACAATTCCCTTTGTCTATCGGTATGATACTTGTCCGAGATTCGATCGTCGGTATCTCTATACCTTGTTCAATCTCGTTACCGACACATCATCTCGTGGCTAACTCCTTAGTCACATTGAGCTCATTATGATGATGTCTTACCGAGTGGGCCCAGAGATACCTCTCCGTCACACGGAGTGACAAATCTCAGTCTCGATTCGTGCCAACCCAACAGACACTTTCAGAGATACCCGTAGTGCACCTTTATAGCCACCCGGTTACTTTGTGACTTTTGGCACACCCAAAGCATTCCTACGATATCCGGGAGTTGCACAATCTCATGGTCTAAGGAAACGATACTTGACATTGAAAAGCTTTAGCAAACGAACTACACGATCTTGTGCTATGCTTAGGATTGGGTCTTGTCCATCACATCATTCTCCCAATGATGTGATCCCGTTATCAACGACATCCAATGTCCATGGTCATGAAACCGTGACCATCTATTGATCAACGAGCTAGTCAACTAGAGGCTCACTAAGGACATGTTGTGGTCTATGTATTCACACATGTATTACGGTTTCCGGTTAGTACAATTATAGCATGAACAATAGACAATTATCATGAACTAAGAAATACAATACTAACCATTTTATTATTGCCTCTAGGGCATATTTCCAACAGTCAACACTTTCCTGGGAGAGCTGGAGCAAATAGCATCGAAATCGGCTGGAATACCCATCGCTAGGGCATCTTTGCCCGAACCTCCACGGTGGCTCGCCCCGCCGGCTGGACAGATGAAAGTTAACGTTGATGGAACAGTCTCTATGAACAGGCAGGGGAGGGCTGCAGCTGTTGTATCCAGAGACGGGGCTGGTAATTACTTGGGCTCCTTGGCTATTGTTTTGTAGGGAACGTATGATCCAACTATCCTGGAAACGTTTGCTTGTAGAGAGGGACTTGGATTGGCAGAGGACTTGGGTATTCAACAGCTTGTGGTTGTGTCAGATTGCTTGGGAGTTGTCAAGGACATCAACGAAGGGACTGGAGGTCCTCATGCAGCAATTGTTCACGAAATACAAGCTCGTAGTACTAGTTTTTCTTGTTCTTTTCATCATGAATGTAGAAATTTTAATTTGAGGCGCGCAATCTCGCCAAATATGCATGTAATTTGGGTGTTGGGAGACATGTATGGTTGGGAAACCCGCATGATCCATCTCTTGTACCTATGAACATCATTCAGCATCAATAAAGTGGGGCGTGTTTTTCTCAAAAAAAAAAATCTATGCAGAGCAGTGTTGTTCGTTTGGTGTGGAGTTTCATTCCATGTTGTCCTTTATGTTTTCTTGTACCTGAAATCTATTATTCCTTAGTTCGGTTCACCGAAACACCGAACAAACCAAATAGAAAATATCAGTCTATTATGTTTTAGTTTTTCTATTTAGCTGATTTTCTCGGTTGTTGTTTTTGAGAAACCAAAATTATAGTTAACCGAATTAAGCTAAAAAACCGAATGCCCACTCAGTCAATAGGCGTTGTGCTGGCTGCGGGGTGTGCGTTTGTGTGTTAACCAGCGGCCTACGTGTGTACATGCATATGTTGGCGTAGTAGTGGTTCTCGCTCGCTAACTAGCCCGCGCTCGAGTGTTCTTTTTTTTTTCTCGCCATGTCGTTATTATTTTGCTCTCCAAAGAACTATCCGCCTTTTGGAATTTTGAAAACAGTGAAATAAAACTTGGTCATGGATTTCTAAAATCGTTCATGAATTTGAATAGAGATTTGTGGATTTCAAAAGTCGTAAAATTTAGAAAGGTTTTGTGAATTTGAAAATTGTTTGTGCATTAGGAAAATGTTCAAGAAAATTTTTAAAAAGTCACCTATTTGAAATTTTCACAAATTGAAAAATATTTCATGATTTTGGAAAAGGTTTATAAATTTGAAAACCAATTGTGATTTGAAAAAAATGTTCACATATTTTATTTTTTTACAAGTTTGGAAATATGTCTCGAATTTGGAGAACAACCATGAATTTGAAAAAAAAACATGGAAAAAGTTCATGAATGTTCATGACTATTTTCTTTACAAAACATGAGACTGGGAAAGCTAAAAAGGGAAGAATAATAAAGCTTCTGAAAAAACAGGAACACTTCGAAGAGTTATGGGCCGGTGAAAGGATTGAGGTGGACGTAGAGGAGGGGGTGAATAGGTACAAAAACAAAATTTAATTATTACTTTGCAGTTTTGGGCAATTTATCCACAATATGAAAGTGAGCCTAACAATTGTAAAGGTGATTCTAGTGGTACATATACTCAACAACAACTAGTGAATAGACAAACAAGCACAATGTAATATAAGTAAAGACATGAAGACGAATAACCACATGTAATGAGTTAAGGTTAAGGATAATCAAAACTTCAGAGACGAGGATGTATCTCTATGTTCACTTCCTTGGAGGGAAACTAGCCATCATTGGAGGGGCGGGTGCTACCGCGAAGGCATACCGACACTACTGAGGCTCACCCTATTCTCCTTAGATATCACCACGAAAGCAAATCTCAACCACCAGTGGTAGACCTCGAGGCACCCTCCAAACGTTCACAAACTTTTTGGGGGTAATCACAACAACCGATTCCTATATGAAAAAATCCACCGCATAGGAGTCTTCAATCTCCAAAAATAACAATAATGACGGGGAAAGTGTCAAGGCTTGCTCAAATCATGAACTCCTTTGGTCAAGAGAGAGAGAGGGGGTGAGTGGATCTATTAGTTGTTATGTTTTCTCTCAAGAACTATCACAAATCTCTATGAGATTTTGGATTTGGTGAAGGGGGCAGTGCGAGGGGGCGCTTGGGTGTTCTAGGATTCTTTGAAATGAAGTGGTCACCCCCTTCCCAGAGTAGGAGAGGGGTATATATGGTGTGGCCCAAAATATGATTGTTAGAGTGTAAAAGCGACTATAAGTACCGACCATCCTGTGGGACACCTGGCATCTGGTGGTTGTGAGATATACTAAGTCACATGTGCATCAAAGGGTAAAGTGAACCGGGGGCGGGCATTTGGTGGCACACGTAGCTTCTGGACATCCGGTGAACACTGAAAGTCTGGCCCCAATAACTTAGCTTATGGAGTCCCCTGGCCAGGTTTCCGGTAGCCACTGTACATGTGATGCCAGAGAGAAGGATCAGACATCTGGTGACGCCAGAGAGAAGGATCAGACATCTGGTGACTGGAAGTTGAGCCCAGGTAGGTATATGAGGGACCGGACATCTGATGCCAACCAGAAATCCAACCCAAATGACATGGCCAATCGAGCATGGAGACATGATGATGGCCCGGACATCTGATGCCAACCAGAAATCCAACCCAAATGACATGGCCAATCGAGCATGGAGACATGATGATGGCCCGGACATCCAGTGTGACGGAGATGAATATGTTTGGTTTGGGCAGATATATATATGATATTTGTGAATTATAAGATCAAGGCTATTCAACATGTGTATTAGTGATATGTTTGCATTGGGTATGAATGGAATAAGCATATGATTTGAGAGTGGGATATGTTCCAAACCGTGAGCATGAGATTATCTTTTTGCAAACCCCATCGACACCCTCTTATACTCAAGAACAAAACAGAAGAAGGCTATACCTATATATACCTTCGTTTCTCCGTCCTCGACCATATTCATTTAAATGGGTCCATGATCCACACACAATTATTTTCACGGGGACTAAAACATGTGATACATTTAGCAAAACATGATTAATCTTCTATATGTATATTATCATCAACAAAGAAACATACTTAAAGGCAGGATTGTACTTTTAGTCGATCCAATTACTAAGAGATCGAAGAAACTCTCGGTGCACCATCTCTCATATGAGACCAACAATGATGCTAGCAGCCTCCAACACAAACACTTTCGACTCGTTGGTGATGTTGGAGAAAGTGTTGACACGACGTGGACAAAAAGGAAAAAAACAAGACCATTGACAAGACCTTCGACGTCTTCAAGGTCTTCTTTGGACTCCTAGACGAAGTCGTAGAACCACACGGAGGCCTTGGCCCGAAAACTTTTATTCGTGATGACTACATCACACCAACCAAGAAACATCACGTGACAAACTAATTCTCTATCTAAAATCTATTATCCGACTACTTATATACTAACTGGAAAACAACTACTCTCTAGATCAACAATAATTAATATGGATCGGAAGGAGTAAATGTTTTTTAACCGAAAAACAACTACTTCATCCGAAAAAGATGTCCTATATTACTTTACTGTTAATAACAAGGCATCTTCTATTTTTAAATAGTTGCAACCCACTATCTATTTTTCCTTCTCATGCAACCATGCCACATCACCAAGTCATGCATGTGGTCATAAGTACTTATTTTCCCTCTTCAGGTAGCCATGCCACATCATCAAGTCATGCACGTGGTTATAAGTTACAATTTTTGCACTAGTCTACCCATTGTTCCACTATTTTTATGGGGGTATAAACAGTATGTACATTGGACGCTCAGAGCAAATATATGTAGCACAATTTACACTTTTTGTTTAAAATGGCACTCTATTTACTTCAATCCATCATTTTATACATCATCTGATCAAATGCTTCATATGATTTATTGTTTTTCAAATACAAACCGAGAGCAATTAGAAATTTCTTTTTGCAATAGTTTTAGTTTGTTAGCACCTACTTATGCATATGTTTATCATATTTTTTACGGTAACGCACGGAGCATCATCTAGTTATTCAAAATAACAAGGCGCTAAGAAATAATGAGATAGAATGGTTTTGAGTTCACATATAGACACACAAGCTTCTCAGCCAGACAGCAATCCTGACCTCACCTTCAAAATCCAACGTCTGAAAATGATGCGTAGGCAGCTTTTCGCGGAAGCCAACCAAACAGCCCCACTTTCCGCAGTCCGACCGAGCCAACAACCCGGCCCGCCGTCCCCCTCCTCCAGTCTCGTCCTCCGCCCCGCCGCCTCTCCCCTCCCCTCGTCTCCTCGCCTACGACGCAGATCCCCTACTCGATCGCCTCCGTCTGAGCAGCCGTGCCCTCCCCCCCCCCCCCCCCCCCCCCCCCCGCCCTGACGCCGCTCAGGTCCGCCGCCGACCGCATCAGCAGCCGAGCGAGCGAGCGAGAGGGGAGATGCCTAAGCGGACGACCCACACGTACTCCAGCGAGGACGCCCTGCCGGAGGGCCCCGAGTCCGACCTCTTCGTCTACTACTGCAAGCACTGCGCCTCCCACGTCCTCATCACTGGTCGGTCGGCTTCTTCCCCCTCACGCCCCCCTTTCTTGGTTCCTCCTCGTTGCGGCATGGGCTTGTATCTGGAGACTTTCGGCTAGTTTTAATAACAGATCTGACAAGTCCCTCCGGATGTTCTAGGCCAGTGCTACGACTTTGGAGCGAACGAGTGTTTTTGTTCCTGTTCTTTCTTGGCTGAAGCACCAAGTGGGGATTCTTGTCAAGGAAGTGGCAGTGTTTCTTTCTTTCTTTCTCAGATTAGATAACCCGGCAGGAGTCCTGCCTCTGTGTTAACAAGAGTATAATTGAGGTTAATTAGGTCCTCTTTGATTCACAGGATCTTCAAAACATAGGAATAGGAAGGAAAAATATATAGGATTTGAGTGGCATGCTCTCTTCAATCCTACATGATTTGGAAACTATAGGAATTTGGATAAAAGAGTGTTTGATGCCACATCAAGAACAAAGGAATTGTAAAAGGATGTTTGAGTGGATGGAAATTTTCCTCCAAACTAGAGGGCAAAGCAATCCTTGGGAATTTTTCCTAAGGATTCCAATCCCACGAATCAAACCCATGTAGGAGAAATTTCTAAGGATCTAAATCCTGCAAAAAAAATTCTATGAAATTCCCTTGGATCAAAGCAGCCCTTAGGGAAACCGCATGAAAACTTGATGCAAAGGGTACTAACCCCCACCAACTAATGCCAACGAAAAAATGTCCCCGCCGCATGCCCTCCCTGCACTCACCACCAAGCGAGACAGATAAGGTGTGACCTGCCCTGGGGGATTGTGGAAGACCACCGTAGACTTCAAATCAAAGAAGCATGAAAGATGCAATGTCAAGCACCGCACAACCATCCCACTATCGCCACTGCCACAAAGGGGAAGGGAAACCAAAACCGCTGTGGGAGGAGCAGGATCAATTCTCCCGGACTTTTACCAGCAGTGAAATTGCCTCTCAAGGATCCGCACCGTCCATAAGCTCCAATGCTCTGAGGTCAACTCAGTTTCTATCAAATCTCTGTCTGGTTACTTGTTACGACCTAATCAGGAACATGGAGCATAGTGCTAAAGGGATTCAGCTTGCTAGAAGGTTTTCTTCGTTTGGGTGTGAGCATTGTGAACTTTGATTTTCACCCTTGTTTGTTCTTGTGAGCTTAATTACTAGTAATAATTAGTTTTCTTAGCTGAGGTTGTCATAGATGGTTCCTAGGAGGCTAGGAGTATTAGAAAGCTATATTGATCTAGGTCTGTAACTTGTCACAGATCAAAACACAATAACTTATTTGCCCTGTCCAAAAAATCCGCCTATTAACCAGTTAAATGGCCAGTTAATCCCTGCTTGGAGGGTCACTGAGTAGCCGATTAACTGATTAGTCGGACAATTCGCCTATCAAACTTATTCTGCCCTGGAATCTTGTCATTTTTCCTTTTTTACTATTTTGTTGTTTCATATGATTAGCAGTTATACCTAGCTATTGATAGAAATTTTGAATTGCTAGGTTGCGATTCCTTTCTGATATCGACTACTTTCAAGATTGTCGTATTCGGTGTGCCCTGTTAATACTTCAAGTTTCTGCTATTGTAATCAGTTCTGATGTGTTTGTTATAAAGATACCCTATTGCAGAAAATGCCAAAGAGGAAGACTGACAGAGCACATGTTCTAGATAAGGCAAAGCATCTTGCGAGGCTAAATGTGAAAGATGCAGGAAAAATCTTGTTGAAACGGTATACTAATCATACCTTGTAACTTTGTTATTGTTAGGTACTTGAGTCAAATCCCATGTTTTCTAATATTATTGCACAATTTATAGACAGTATTACACTTTGGTAACGCGATGTTATGTATGTTGAACTGTTGACTACTCTGGTGAAATTTGCCACTTTATCTATTATCATGTAGTATCAGTAATTCAGTATGTATCTATGACATGAGTGGTGTGATCTTAATGCGCACAATTGTTTTTGAGAAGAAAATCCGGTGGTAGCTGCATCAAGTCAGGGTAAACTTTAACACAAGTTTTTATTGCATAACAGTACCCAACTTGCAAATGAATAATTTTGATGAGGACACATGTAAAGGTTGAATCTTCTATAAAAAAATTGTTGAGAGAAAAAAAAGATAAGATAGACATCAACACAACAGATCACAGTACATCTCTCAAACACCAATTAACAACACCTGCAGTAGGACCTTATGATATACCACCTTTTTGCTAATTAACTTAAATTATCTCTTTAATGGCTCACTCTGCAACACAACACATGCATGTACATATAAACTCTTGTGAGTCAGTGACTATGACCTGCAATCAGTATAGAGCTAGTGCTACTTTTAGAATCCATTTTCCCTGTATCAGATTTATAGATTTATTCTGTACTTTGAAATAGGTGAATCCTTTTACACCATCCACAGTTTTCATGTGAATACTCGTTTGTAGTAACCACTCCAGGGTCATTTGTCTTGAGGGGATTCCATTGTTGCAGTGGACTACATATTTTGTTGATTATATAATGGAAGTATCTCTGATGCAGTGGAGAAGGAAAACTCGAAAAGCAGTTTCGCATGACCTGCGTGGGGTGTGACCTTTTTGTTTGCTACCGATCGGAGGAAGATTTGGAGCTTGCTCCTTATATATATGTTGTTGATGGAGCACTGAGTTCGGTGGCGGCTGAGACAAATCCACATGTACGCGTGATGGAACTTTCTTTGATCTTTTCCAATCTGTTTTACTATCTTGTAAGCTAATAGATCATGAAAACTGTAGGATGCTCCTGTACCCCCTTGCATCACACAGTTGCAGGGTGGACTTGTCCAAGTTGCCATTGAAGTAGAAGACCGAGCACAACGTTCAGCAATAACAAGTACGTCATGTTAATCTTGTACTCCCTCCGATACTAAATCAGCGACAATTAATATGGATCAGAGGGAGTAGTAAATTCGTTGTTTAAACCAATGCAACTAAGCACCGTTGCTCTCCTCTATAACATGATAAACTGGACACTACTTAGAGTAATCAGTATCATTTTTAGTTACCAAAAGAAAAGAAGACGTGACAATTGTATTTATTCTTATCAGGAGTGAATGCTGACGATGTTCGAGTAGCAGTAGCTGCCCCTGCTGCTCGGGGGGAGGCCAACAACGAGTTGCTAGAATTTATGGGAAAGGTCACTTTCTTCAATCTTAATTCTTGGCAGTATTTGAGACATTTCAATGTTATAGTATTTGTTTACCTTGGTACCTGTATGGGTATAAATCCAATAAGCTGTTCAAACTTCTCACCTGAACATGTTTGTACTGACAATTTATGTAATCATCAGGTGCTTGGCTTAAGATTGAGTCAGATGACCCTTCAAAGGGGATGGAATAATAAATCAAAGCTTCTGATTGTGAGTTCCCATTTCTCATGCCTCGTTTTATGGAACATATTGATGTGCCGAGCTTTCTGTTAGCAGTCAGTTGACTCAACATTTCACATGTAGTTCATTATTTATTTTCCAGCAATCTTCTCGTTCCACCTATTGATTGTTCTCTTGCACAAAAATACCTTGACTTTATTTAGGTTGAGGATTTGTCTGCGCGACAAGTTTATGAGAAGCTCCTAGAAGCTGTCCAACCGTAGAATACCGACTTCAGTTGCAGCAGCCTGTACTCTTATCTGGAAGGGAAATGACCCAATGCCACCTGTATTGGATCTGCTGAAGAGAAGGCTCAGGCCATAGAACCAGGTGTCAGAAGATCAGAAGGTGCTAGGAGAGTCGAAATGCTGCTTAACAGGACTGACCCTGACTTCAGAGCAAGCAGCCAATCTGTGCTGAATTTGTTCATTGTTTCTGTTGTAATCTTGTAACCATTACTGAGATGGAGATATACATTGAAGCAAAGCTGTGTGAGTTGTGATGCATATTGTTACCCATGTTCGTATGAAACATCCAACATATACATTTGGTTTTATTTTTAGCCTGAGCCTGTGGATGATTTCTCAGGTTTAATGTTTGACATGAATGATTTCATATTTTGTGTTGTGCGTTTATTGTTCAAGCTTTCGCAGGAATTTCAGCAGACAAGTAAATTGGAGACTACAATCATGTAATGTCTGGAATATTGAGATCCGTCATATCGTGATTGGTTTGACAGAGCTCTTGTGATCAGTACGATGTGCCTCATTTTGTTACTCCTTTGCTGGTTAATGAACTGTTTTCGTGGGACATCCACAAACCACAATGCCATGTCTTTTAAGGGCGCAAATTCACACCACGGCATTAAGCATAGTGGTGTAAAACACCATCTTGTATAATTTGTTGCCAAAACCAGAATTGAAAGAGCACTTTTATCTGTAGTTTGGATAGCTATACCTCTGGCAAACTGTCGTCGTTGCCACCAAGAATACCATGCCGCGATCATAGTAAGTTGTGATTATAGCAAGTTTATGAATGGGAAGGCCTTCAGAAACCCCACCCAGCTTTGTCAAAATCTCCAATATGACTGATCCTGATCTATCTCGCGCCATTGCCCAAATGCATCCATATGTCCTTCGCTGGACAGCAGCTAAACAGGCAGTGCTGGATGTCCTCAAGGCCAAATGGCCAATGGAGCACACCGGGCACTGAGGTGTACACGGTATGTGCCGGCCAGCAAGTACACCGTAGCAAGGAAGAACGCCGTGCAGGGCTTTGGAGGCAAAATGTTTTACCTTCCCCGGAACACGCAGCTCCCAAAATCTTCTTCCAGATTATATAAGATCTTGTACGTCAAAGACTTCCAACCGGATGAAAGAGCATGTATGTGGAAAAAGCCTAACTTGGGAAACCATAAAGATCAACGTTGACGCGTCGTTCAATGCAGAGACACTGTCAGGAGCTTGTGGGGCTGTTGCTCGAGTTGATAGATGAGATTATGGACCTGTTCGGTGTCACTCCGCTACACGGCTCCGCTGCGGTGTAAATTCTTGGAGCGAGCAGGCAAACAGCTGCTCTGCAAATCCTAGGAGCAGTGGATTACCGAACGGACCCTATATTTCAGCAGCAGCTTGGTTTGTGTTGTGCCACATGCTAGTAATGTGGACTCTGCAGAAATTATGGCCATCAAGAACGGACCGATTCTAGCAGCAAACAAAAGCTGTAACGTGGTGGAAATAGAATCCGAGTGCCCCTTTGCAGTAGAATCGGCACAGCTGATGGATGAGTACCTTGGCCTGATGCGGCGACAGCTATGAAGTGTAAAAGTCTGTCTTTGGACTTTGCTAAAGTGTCCTACAGGCACTGTTACCGGGAGGCGAACCAAGTAGCAGATGAACTAGCTCGCAATTCGTTTAGCTCCAGTTCTTCTAATTCCTGGGATATGTCCATCCCTGACTTCATTTCTCATTTCCTTGTAAACGATCTATCCGTTATTTGAGGAATACAACTATACAAGCCTGTTGCCATCAAAAAGGAAAAATAGTGGTGTAAAACACCAAGCGTACATGTGTATTGAGGCCAACTCTTCTTAGAGTCCGACTTTTTTTTAGCATCCTTCTTAGAGTCCGACTTAATCGAATGATTTTTTTTATGTTGACTTGTACATATGATGAGGAGAAATAAAATTTTAATTTTCATACGCGTCCGTCGGCTGAAAGATCAGCCAGGTCGCGAGACGTTAGATTTGCTGCATCGACGGACCAGGTACGTCTTCATCACTGTAGGTCTGCAACACATGTCTTGTTGCAGAATTATTTCTGCAACTTAGATCTTGTTGCAGAATTATTTCTGCAGCAATTGTTTTGTTGCGAATTGTTTTTGCAACTGAAGTTTCATTGTAATTTATTTTTGCAACTGATGTCTTGTTGCAAAAAAATTCCGCAATAAAGGTTTTGTTGTAAAACATAGACTCGTCGTAGAATATTGCAACACCGTATATGTTTCAGAAACATAGTCCCTGTTGCAGAACCGTTATGCGGGATTACTTGGACACGTGTCATCTAGAGGAGGTGGTGGACGCAGCCACTATGATCCGTCGGATGATGGTTAGCTTTTCCCTTTATTTTTCGCAAAATACTTCCATTTTTAGTTCACATTAATTTATTTTTTTAAACAGAGAAAAGTATAGACATAACAAAATAATGGAAAAGGAAATAGAAGAACGATTTTTCTTAGTCATTCAACAATAAATAAATAAATAAATAACAAAGACAGGGCGAGTAGAGCGGCACAGGCCCAGCCCTAGCCCACGAACGGCCCGTCGATGGCAGAAACCCTACCCACCAGTCTCGCTCCACTACACACACCCCAAAGGCCGGCCAAAGCTCTGCCCAAACCCTCTGTTTTTCCCCACATCGCCTCCGCTCCCACGCCGCGGAACACCCCGCAGCGCAACCCCGGCGATCCGCACCGGCTCCTCCCCGGCGCTTCAGGTCGACCCCCCTCCCTCTCCCTCGTTCTACCGGCCCGGTTCGCCTCTCCTCTCCTCGCCGCCGTCGGCCCCGACCGCTCCCCGGTTCTTATTCCCGGCTTCTGGGGGGCTAGGCTGCGCCGCTTGTTGATTTAGGATTCGGGGCACTTTTTCTGTCTGTCTGTTTGTTTGTTTGTTTGGAGAGCGCGAGTTAGGAGGCACCTGTGTGGATTATCTGAGAACCAGCAATCGGTAGTAGGATGCTAGGGTTGCCGTGCTCTCTCGTAGCAAGTTTATTATTGCATAACTGAAGTTGGTGCTCTCCGTCTTGTGCAGGAAAAATGGCCGAGCATCTCTTCGAGGACATCTTCCACGTGACCAGGATCGACCCCGATGGCAAGAAGTTCGACAGAGGTAGTTTGCTCCGGCTGTTATCCATGGTGAATTTAAAGTTCTATCTATACTAAGTGGCGCTTTGCTTCGCTGAATCATGCTGCTCATTTATGCCTGCCCGTCTCCTGGAGTTTCTGCTAGCAGTTACGTAGCAACGTAATTTATCATAGTTCAGAAAAAGCGCTAGGCGTTAATTGTGCGTTTTGCCACCGCCTTGCGCTTTTCTGACCAAAGTACACACTTATGCGCAATTATGTGTAGATTAAGTGCAAGTAAGCGGTAGGCCTTTCGAGATTTTTTAACTATGGAATTTATGCCTGCCCAGTTCACAGTGCTCTATGCCAATGTTTGGATCCTGGACTGTTAACACTTAACATCATAGCTACACTTACGCAACCTCGTAGCTGCAGATGATTACTGGACCGAAATGTTTACCTTTCCATGTCGGCGTGCAGTTAATCGCATTGAGGCTAGAAGTGAGCAGTTGGACATGTACATGCAATTAGATATCGCTACCGATGTCTACCCAATGCATATGGGTGACAGGTTCACCATGGTTTTAGCTCCTACACTGAATCTGGATGGGACTCCAGACACTGGCTACTATACACAGGTAACATTACCCGATTCTTCTTACAAGTTGATCATGAAAATATTTGGCAACTGAATGATGTGAATGTGGCTCATTTCGTGTGACAGTTGCCTAATGTTGTTATTGTCTTACATAGACTTGTCTTCATGGAGGACGCATGTTTTAGGGCTGATACTCAGGAAGCTCATGTTGTTTCTTTCCTTCTTTCAGGCTGGTAGGAAAACACTTGCTGACAAGTATGACTATGTCATGCACGGAAAGCTTTACAAGATTTCAGAGGACGGTGGCAGTAAGGATAAAACAGCTCCTAAAGTGTATGACACTTCTCTGAACTCTAGATTACTGATTTTGTATGAGTTTTTAAGCTTGCAGGATTTGATATATGCGATATATTCGAGTAATATATGATTTATGTGAGATTGGTTTCTTACCTTCATATAGCCGATGAAGAATTTGCTCTATAACCATGTTGCTGAAGCTCATGAGTTTGAGAGTAGATAATGATTCTCTTATTTACTCTTCAGCTCCTTAACCCGGCTTCTTAATGCATGTCCGTATAATCTTGTGTGGGTGGGGGAGGGGTGTTGAGATTGCTTGATGCATGTATTCCTTAATAGCCTGGTGTATATACTCCCAAGATAAGGGGTGTTGTTTGAGATTGCTTCCTTGAGTTTTACTGAGTTACCTGATGTATCATGGTCAAAGATAATAAGTGGGTGGGGCGAGATCGTTGAAATGTGAGTGTTACCTAGTAACCTGGTGTATATACATGGTACAAGATAAGGGGTGTTGTTTGAGATTGCTTCCTTGAGTTTTACTGAGTTACCTGATGTATCATGGTCAAAGATAATAAGTGGGTGGGGCGAGATCGTTGAAATGTGAGTGTTACCTAGTAACCTGGTGTATATACATGGTCCAAGATAAGGGGTGTTGTTTGAGATTGCTTCCTTGAGTTTTACTGAGTTACCTGATGTATCATGGTCAAAGATAATAGGTGGGTGGGGCGAGATCGTTGAAATGTGATTGTTACCTAGTAACCTGGTGTATATACATGGTCCAAGATAAGGGGTTGGTTTTGAGATTGCTTAATTTGAGTGTTACTGAGTAACCTGACATATATACATGGTCCAAGATAAAGCCCGTCTGCTTTCCCTCGAAATGAATGTTAGTACAAATGCATTAATGTCATGGGCTGTTCCCATGTGGAGATCTTGGTGTAACTCATACAAAGAGCAAAGTTCCATCTGTTGAAGGGCCGGTTGAAGGATTTGGTTTTACATATTTGATATTCCTTGTTTATAGTTTGTACTTGCTCGGAAATTTCTTAAATCTTTGCAAAAGGAGCCCATTTTCTTATGAAGCAGCTGAAGCAGAATTTGTTGATAGTGTGTTGATAGTCTTTTCTCATTTTTGAACCATAAGCATGCAGGTCTAGCTGTGTTAAATGTCTTATTAAATCACACATTCAGACCGTGCAGTACAGCCACAATTATTTTTCTAGGAACATTTACATTTTCACAATGCCTGTTTGTTTGTCTCCAACCGACCTACACCTTTTTTACACCTAGTTCACCAATTCCCTCGTGCAACCATTCTAATGATTTTGCCCGCTTTCTCCTCCTTCCAGGGAGATCTATGCATCTTTCGGTGGCCTCCTGATGTTGCTCAAAGGTGATGCCTCAAGTGCTGCTAACCTTGAGCTGGATCAAAGACTGTTCCTCCTCATCCGAAAGGTGTAAGCGTGTCATCTACCAGATAACCAGCGCTTGTAGTTCACTCAGGGCCAAACCGAACCTGTGATGGTTTGGATGCTAATCGTCCTACACCCTTGTGTACTCTTTTGGCGGTAATACGACTCTGGATTGGTACAACGGCTTCTCTGTAGCACCAGCCGCTTATCCTTGTTCCCCTGGAGCGCATTATGCGTGCGACTGATGTATGTCATCGATGTTCCGTGTACATTACGATGCTGGGTGAATGATACCTTCGGTAATAATTGTTATCACGGTGTGGATGTGATGCTGGTGATCTGGTTCTAGTACATCTTTGCTTGTCTGAACTTCGCGCACCCATATATCTTCAACCAAATCTCCAACAGGGATAAATGAGTAAACACTGCATGCAGCTGTAGGGTAGCTTTTGAGGTTTGCATTGGCGACAAAGTTGGCGTGCCATTTCCTTCCCGCCCTTCACGATGAAAGGAAGTTCGGACAAGTCTTAAACAGGGGAATGGCATTATGCAGGAGCCAGTAAATGGGTCTCTGATCGTATGGCTGATGGAGATTGTTTTGCATTTCATCTCCTTTGTACTTCAACACGTAGAATTCCCAACATGATTCCTTTCAAAAATAAATAAATAAATCCCAACATGATGTAAATTCAGAAGAACGAATTTTGACGAATTCAGGGCACACAGTCGCGACTCGCTCTTGGAGCATCCAGCTAACTAGTCCATCCACATGATATATGACGACGCTAAAAAACTAGGTACACAGTCGATATGATGGTGTATATTCCTCGATCGGTTTCATTCATTTCATTTCCGGTATCCTTGCTGTTACTGTCACATGTTTCTTCTCCCCCCTCAACAAATCCTACATAACAAGACGATGAAATACGGACGACCGCGGGTGATCGACCACTACTCGGCGCCGTCGGGCTGCTGCTGCTGCTTCTGGTCGCCGAAGATGCGGGTGCGGAAGTCCTGGACCATGAGCGGGAGGCCGTTGCGGAGCGCCACCTTGGGCTCCCACCCGAGCAGCTCCTTGGCCTTGGTGATGTCCGGCTTGCGCTTGTGCGGGTCGTCGGCGGTGTTGGCCCGGAACTCGATCCGCGCGTTGGGGTCGATGGTGTCCTGCACCACCTTGGCCAGCTCCAGCATGGTGAACTCCCCCGGGTTCCCCAGGTTGAAGGGGCCCACGTTGTCCCCCTCCATCAGCTTCATCAGCCCCTCGACCTGCACCATCATCACATGTTCACATCGATCGATCAGAAACCACAAGAATCACGCAGGGATGCCATGGTGAGGACGGCATGGACACGACACGACACTCTTGGTCGATGAAAAACAGTGGCGACACATTGTTCAACGACAAAGGGGCTCGATCATGCTGCTCCCGGGAGCCAAAAAGGGTGATGGAGAGCTACTCCGTCGTACGTACGTGTCCAGCGGCAGCAACAGTGCACCAACCAGTTTGGAAGCTCGTTGGCAGCACCTACTTGACCCTGTGCCCGTGCGTGGTCCAGATCGATGTGTACGGTGCACCATCCGTTAACGACCGTTCGTTCGTGCAGTTTCATCTAGGAGTACCACATTGCTTCCCGTCCAAGCTGCAACGTACGGTACGGGAGCGAGAGAGAGACCACACTACACACTAGCTAGCCAGCAGGACGATTACTGTGGAGGCCCAGCTGATGATCGGGCCAACTCGGTCCGTGTCATGCAGGCAGGGGTGGTCCAAAACCGAGACCAAAACTCTAGCAACTCTGTACTTGAGTAGGCAAGGGACCTGAAGGACCACCCCGACCTAACCAACGTGCCAGCGCTACAGCCGCGTGCCGTCGGGAGCACGGACGGGCGGCAGACACGACTGCAACAGTACCCACGTACGCACTCACTCGCTACATGTGTAGCGTTGGCATGGCAGCAACGACTCGGCATTATATTTCAGCAGATGGAGAGGGAAAAAGTTGTCTTGCAAACCAAACGATGTATACCAAGAGCACATGAAAATCAACGGCGAATGGGCCAGCTTATTGTTTCACTGTACGATGCGATGAACCAACCGATCGATTAATGAAAATGAGAACCGTGCTGCTGTTGGAGCTTGTAATGGAAGGAAAAAAGCATGCGGAGCCACCAGCTAATGTAATGTGCGTGTATATGAGTCCTGACTTGTGGCGTGTGTGTACGTTGGTGAGAGGGAGAGCTTACCAGATCCGAGACGTACTGGAAGCTCCTCGTCTGCTTGCCGTCGCCGTACACCGTCAGGGGCTCCTTCCTCAGTGCCTGCACGCGCGCGCCAATCAATCAAATCAAAAATCAATCGACGAAGTGTCACCATTAGCAGTCGTTCACATCAAAGACAAAATCGTGCCATGCCTATGCGCTTTCGCTAGCTAACCATCACCGATTTTCCTGCTAATGTTCTTATGTCTTCATCCACACACGCGCAAACCTTGCGCGTGTAAAGAATTGTGTCAAGTTCATAGTAAAGCAGGTTTTAAAAGAGGGGGGGGGGGGGGGGTGATTCGTGTCAGCTGCTTGGGATTAAGAAAATGAGAGTTGGAACGTGGCGTCCACTTGTCAAAGTTTCTCCATCTAGCTTAATTTAATTCCGCGCTGCTTTTGCCACGCACGGCAGCACGTGATTTGGACCCCGGGACGAATCAACAAACCGAACCCTTGGTCCACTAGTTGTGCGTGTCCCCCCTTAGCAAAGCCTAGGTAGCTAGAGGATAAACGAAGCAAGAAATGATGAATCATGCGGGTAGAAATTACCTAAATAAAAGCCTAGCAGGCAAAGGGGGAGGGGTTTTGTCGTCCACGATAAACGGCGCTCCTAACAAAAATTGTGTATGCGCTACATTATGCAATGGATGGAGTATCACTAAAGACTATTTTTAGAGCATGCGCGATAGCGTGTTGCTCGAAAAATACGATGCCATCGCGCGTGAACATCTGGCCTCGCGTGACTGTAATGACTATTATTTATTCACTAATTCGCAACCTTTTGAAGAAAAAAAGACTATTTTTGAAGTAGTATGTCGCAAATGAACAACTAGCTAGAAGAAACTAAGCTATATAACGAATAACTAGAAAATACTACTACCAGTAGTGTAACATATATAGAATAGTGCTGACTCAGTAGACTTGCATGTGGGCTGCGGGTTCAACGGCGCTCTAGATGGGAATAGAAGTCTACAAATTACAAGATCGAGGTAGCAGCGGCACTAAACTATTGCACATCGTAGATCTAGATCGAAAAATTATATTATTACTAGATTAGTGAAGCCTAGCTACGACTAAAAGGCAAGTAAAGCGGGAAAAAAAGGAAGTTACGTGGAAGCGTGCATGCATGCTTGCATGGGTAATTAGTTACCGTGGGCCGTTATCTTACCTGAGCGACAAAGTTGCTGACGACCCGGCCATCGTCGATGCACATGCGCGGCCCGTAGGTGTTGAAGATCCGCGCGATCCTCACCTGCCAGCACAAAGATTAGTTACAGTCAGTTAACCCGGCGAAATTACCCTAATTACCTTAGTTTAATCACTGCACTCGCATGATGATCCGATGGTAGCTACTAGCTGCCATCATAATCTATATTTTCTGCTTCTAATAAAGGAAAGGAAAGGGAGAAGAGGATGCTTTCGTTTCCAGCAAAGTCGAGGTTGCTGAGTGAGTGGTGAATGGTTAAAGCAGGGCCGGGCACGAACCTCGAGGTTGGCGCCGCGGTGGTAGTCCATGGTCAGCGTCTCCGCCGTCCTCTTGCCCTCGTCGTAGCAACTCCGCACACCTGACGATCAAATTCAGATAGCAAGTTGAACACTTCTGTTCAGAAAGTAGAGAAGGCGACGCCAGCATTTCCGTCTTTTTCCTCCAACAGATAGACGAAGGCGACGGCGATGGCGGCCAGAGTGAGGTGACGTACCGATGGGGTTGACGTTGCCCCAGTAGGTCTCGACCTGGGGGTGCTGGAGGGGGTCGCCGTAGACCTCGCTGGTGCTGGTGAGGAGGAAGCGGGCGCCGACGCGCTTGGCGAGGCCGAGCATGTTGAGCGTGCCCACCACGTTGGTCTTGATGGTCTTGACGGGGTTGAACTTGTAGTGCACGGGGGAGGCCGGGCAGGCCAGGTGGTAGATCTGGTCCACCTCCAGCAGGATCGGCTCCACGACGTCGTGCCGGATCATCTCGAAGTTGGGGTTCCCGGCGTGGTGCGCCACGTTCTCCTTGCGCCCCGTGAAGAAGTTGTCCACCACGATCACGCTGTCGCCGCGCGCCAGGAGGCGGTCCACCAGGTGGCTGCCCACGAACCCGGCCCCGCCGGTCACCACCACGCGCAGCCCCTTGCGCTTCAGCCCCAGCGGCACGCGGCCGTGCCGCCCGCCGACGCTGGCCTCCTCGTACGCCATCCGCGCCCCGCCGCCCGACTGGTACTGCCGCGACACCAGCCCCACCGCCGCCAGGTGCGCCACGCTGCTGGTGGTCGTGGCGGTGGTGGTGGTGGAGGATGGGGAGAGGAGGAGGAAGATGATGGTGGCGAGGGCCATGCCGACGAAGGAGAAGACGAGGCGCTGCTCGCCCAGCACGTACCGGAGCGGCTGCGGCAGCTGCTGCCTGTTCCGCGGCTTGCTCTCGGCCGCGTGCGCGCCGTCGGCCGCCGCCGCCTGCTGGCCGCGGTAGGTGAGCTCGGAGGACGCCATGGGCGGGCGAGCGATGGGATCGCGCGGTGGACTCCTCCCTGTGATCTCTCGGCTCCTGATCGAGCTGGTGCGGAAGGGGTGCGGGAGAAGGGGGAGAGGAGTGGCGCGTATTTGAGGAGGTTGAGGTTAGGTGGGCTCGCCGCGGGCGACGCGTGGGCCGTTCGATCGGATCGCGGGCGCGGCCCGAGCCGCCCACGTGGCCCCACGATTGGCGCCGTCTGGCGGCAGTCAGACGCGCACGCACCTCGCCCCTCGATGTGGCTGGATTTACCCGGCCCTGCCACCATCCCCGTTTGACTGAGAGCATGTGTGCATTCACCGACCGAGTCCTGATTTCTTTTTGAGAAAAGATAAATGTTTTTCATTTCATGATGGTGAAAGGATCACTAGCAAGTGGTGTGCAAATTCTTAACGGCTTGATTGCCTGGTCACTGCAGGACGGCTTCGAGGAAAGGAGACATGCTCAACTAGTAGTAAAAAAACAGCAGAAACATTACAAATCCGATGTCGGATTTTTATGCATCTCAGATTTAACGTTTATGTGGCAATTTATGTTGACACGATGATGATAAGATGTATTTTTGTAAGCACGGCAATTTCCTAACAAAAGAACGAACCAAGACGGATTTGCGGTGCTCGGCATCTATCATCTTTGAAGAACATAATTTGACATAAAAAAGTTGATTTGCCATTGTAAAAAATACATTGTTAAATTTTGTAGTGGAGTAAAAAACAAAGGAGAAACCGGTTGCCGGGTCGTTACGGACTCGGGCAAACACACACACACACACACAAACTCGGAAAGGACCATTTCGAAAACCGGTTGAATACGATTTGTGGGGCTGGTTTTGACATGTTCGAAGCGTTGTGCTTAGTTCGCACTCCTTGCCGTGGTCCACCGGTTGATTGGCGCTTTAGGGAGGGCGCACGTCAAGGGCGGGGCGCGCCGTGCACGTGTGATAGCAGCGTCGTTACTCGACCAGGGTGGACGGTGTCTCATGCGTCTCATGGGTGACCAAGTCTAAGTACTGTATTAACCAGGTTCACTGATCAAAACCAGGTTCCCGTTAGAACCAGCAAACTAATGGCCTTGTCATAGCCTCGGCATACGGTGCACATGTCATGGTTTTGTTGCAGGGCGCCTCCGGTTCACGGCAGCCACATAGCGTGCGTCGTGCACGCTGCGTGGAGACGTGCAGGCTATCCCTCTCTCGTGCTACGTGTGGGTCTTTGTCGGCTGGCTAGCGGGCAGTCCCGTTTGGCTGGACATGGCACGAAAAGTCTGAGCTTCCACCGGCTCGGCTAGGCCAACGAACTCGTGCGTGCTGCGCGCAGGATACATACACATTGACCGGGAGCGCGTCGGTGCGTGCGTGCCAGCGTGCCCGGCCAGCGCGGCTGACGGACGGCCAAGTTGGCCGGATCGATCCGCGCCGCGCTGCACGCGTACGTCGACGTGGCCTCCCTGTGGGCCGATCGTGGATCCATCCTGGCGCTCGTGCGGCGTTCGGCCAAAATTGTAATTTTCTCTTCTTGGATGTTGTTTCTGCTTCACGCTACATTTGGTAAAGTCTCGACTCTTTTTGTGTTATGATATGACGAATGTACTACAACCGGGTCTGGGCCTTTTTCATTTGAGTTTGACTGATGCTGTAAGGTAAAACAAACATTTTTTTTATCGCTAGGTTTACACATCAAGCAATCTGGCGACAGGGTTTGGATCATTTTCCTGTCGATTTTAATTAATTCTATAATAGGATAAACTTTTTTTCTAGCAGTAGGTTTCACACCCTACCGCTAAAGACCCTGTCGATAGGCTCTGCATCTTCTTAATTTTCAAAGAGGACCAAAACTGACAACTAGACAATCAAACACTCAAATAAATAGTGTGAATGACATACAAATAGCATCAGTTCCACGTGTTCGTTACATACTCTGAACAATCAAACTACGAATCCCGACATAATTCATTACATCGACTCAGTTTGAATGACATAGATGTAGCATTAGTTCGAATGACATGAGTGCAAACTAGAAGATCAAGCATACATGTTTTACCCTGGGAAATAGCCTCTGAAGCGTTTAATACGTTCAATTTGTTTATCACGGTCTAGATTAGGCTTCAGTCGAAACTCGATAGATCCCGCCCAATGGATCATCACACCCTCTACGGCGCGGAACCAGGCCCATCGAGCACGTCGGTTCCGATTCTCCGACACTCCTTGTTTGATTGCCCACCAAATGACATGTACGGGTCTTGTCAAGTCCAGCTCGCAGAATTCATCGATGCTGGCAAAGAACTCTATCTCCATTGCCAAATTGTGTCTACAATCATCTTCCTTCTCCTGCAGCTCATGAAGTATTTTCTGTTTTTCTTTCACAAGATTCTGAGGGTCCTTGCAAAAGTGATACATGTTGAAAGCCCTCACAGCTGCATTCGTCTCTTCACAACTCGTTATCCATATTTAAAGCTCCCTTATCAAACTATGGGGTCGTCCCCCTTCACACTTCTTATATGCTATCCGCAACGCGGACTTATTTTCCATCCTACATGAATATTATGTTTTGTAAGCTTACTTCAAATGTCATACAACAAAACAAAACTTAAATCAAATGACATGGAACAAACACAAAACATAGCTTACTTAAAATGTCAAGTTCTCAAGGAGTTCAAATGACAAAGGTTACGTAACACATAAGGAGTTAAACTAAAGTACATAGCAAACGATAAGGGGTACATGTCATAATAGTTCAAATGACAATACAGTAAGATACATGCCATTATAGTTCAACTGAGATAAAGGTTACATAACATCATGTAAGTAAACCCTTTTATTTGTCCGTCAACACAATATCTGTGTCGTACTGTCCCGAGTTGCAAAACATGACATCCCTTCTTTCAAAGACCCAAGCCCAACGAGAAGCATGCCTTTGTATCGACGATGATGGTTGCCTAACAAACCAATCAATGACCTGTCCAGGTTTTTTCAGGTCCATCTGAAGATATTCTTTCCTTGTTGCATACAATGCAATTTGCCTTGAAAGATCACGTCTACTGTTTTTTTCCTGCCTCTTGAGCTTGATTATCTCTTTCTCTTTTTTCTGATAAAATTTTCAGAGCACTTGGAGAAATAGTACTTTGAAAAGTCCCTCGAAGCCGCATTCAATGCATCAATAACTTCGACCTACCGGTTCACCTTTTCCTCAATTACTTCGCGTTTACACTTTGCCGCCATCTCAGTAGAAACCTCAAAGAAGACGACCGGTGCCATCCTACAATTCAAGGATTAACTATTACGGTCATCATATCCATAACCTTGATCCTATCACTAACCCCTAACATAACCACTGACCCTAGCGCAAGATCTAGTTACCCCTAATAATGCTATGCACAAAATACATAGACAAAGCACAAACATAAGCCTAAATGCATCATATTCATTCATTTTACCACAACAAACTAATGAACTAGGGTTTGCAACTATATGAGCAATGCAACACAAATAGTTGATTCCAACCAACCAAAATGAGGGGGAATGAGAGAGGTATGCTGGGTGATGAAAGTGCTCCGGATCCACTGGACAAATCTCAAGCAAATGAGAGAGATTTGAGAGGCCCTTGTGTGAGGAAGAGAGATCGGAGAGGGGTTGAGCTCGTGAGAGATAGGTGAAGGAGAACGGGGGTGAATGGGTGGGTGTGGGAGCAGAGACCCTACCCCACCACCTTATCCTCTACAGGACCCTACCGCCGGGGTCCTTGGCGGTAGGATTAGGCACCTTCCGCCCTGGCCCTTGGTGGTAGGGCCATTTTGCACGCCAGCTGCCACTAACGGCCGTCAGCTGCGTGTCGTTAGCCTACCACTGGGGGTCCTGGTGGTAGCGTATGGTCCGCTACTGCCAAGTCGGGTGACGATAGGCAAAAGGGTCAAGTCCCGATTTTTTTTGAAATGAGGGTCAGATCCAGCTAATCTTTCACAAAATAGTTAAAACAACGAATTTTGCCCCAAATTTTGAAGTCATCACCATGCTCATCGAGAGAAGACTGAGGATGAGTGTCATCATCCCAGAAACCCCGTGCTCGGAGGTAAATCCTGCCCCCCCTTCTCGCTTGGCCAGCTCGCCAGAGAGATCTAATTCTTGGCAGTTAGTTTACATGGTTAATCTTTACCGCCTGATCCCATCAAGACTACACAGTGATTTATAGGAACATTGGGAGGAGCATCATAGATCTCGTCGCCGTTCACCAATTGACAAGACCAATCAAAGGGAATCTACTAGCTATCAATCTAACAATATGTTCATTGCGCTCAATGTCGGGGCCATCAGGTATACGAAAGACTTGGCCCATCTTATGGGCGAAAGCTGGTGCGAACCTCTGTGTGAAACCGCCCTCCAAGTTCGAGGTATCATTAGGCCTTGTACACTGCTAGGTGCTTAGAGAGGTGTTTAGAAAAATAAATCGGGTTTTGTTGAAGCATCGGTGCCTATTTTTATAGAAGAGACGCCTAACTAAGCGTCTACCCTATACAAATAAGCATCGGTGTTTAAGAAAAGCCTAGTTTATTTCTCTAAGCACCTTTTCTAAGCATCTTGCATGGTACAAGGCCTTAGCATTTACGGAGCTACATGAGTACATGGATGTACCGATGTACACCCAATATTTTTAAAATAAAAATAGTATATATGTTAATTGTTAAAAATATATGGTTGAACAAACATATGGTTAAATTTGTACATTGTGTAAACTCTCACATACCTTTAATAAATATATGGTTAAATTTATACATCAGTGCTCTATAAACGAGTATATTTGAAAAATCCCTCGCGCATGATTAAATTTATACTCTAAAATTTTCTACAGACATGTTTTCCTAATTATATAGTACAACCACTATTACAATATTATATGTTTTAGAGATATCTAATACTCCCTCCGTCCCAAAAATCTTGTCTTAGATTTATCTAGATATGAATGTATCTAGTCACATTTTAGTATATAAATACATTCATCTTTAGATAAACTTAAGACAAGAATTTTGAGACGGAGGGAGTATATATAGATATGTATAAACTTCATAATTCACACAAAATATCATTTTTTTGTTATAATGTATAAATTGAATTCAACGCAACGCATGAGTATTTTTCCAATGATATATTATACAAATAAATAAATAAATAAATAATAAAACTATTTTTTTGTTAAGTATGCCAAATAAGTAACGAAAAATTATACCCTTAACACAGTAATATAGTAAGTATAAAATTTTATTATAAAATATGTATATATCAAGGACCGGGTCAATAGGCAAAATTGAAATTGATGAATTCAATTTTTATGTGTTGTAAACCGAGCCCTTCCATCAAGAAGTACGAGCATGGGAGGAGGGCACTCGTCCATAATAGGATCGTGAATAGCAGCAGTCGCCGCCATTTGAGGAAGAAAGAAAGTATATATGCTAAATGATGATGCATTCTCTAGTACTAAGCTTAAGAGAAAGAGAGAGGGAGGGAGAGAGAGAGAGCACCACCGGCATCCACCCATAGTTGCTTGAGTGAGTCGGCCACCAGCCTCTTTCTTTTCTCTACCTCTCCTTGTTGATCTTGCTTTCCTCTACTTCTCAGCCCTCCACCTCTCCTCTCCTCCCTCTCCTATTAACTTATGGATCAAGGCATACCTGGTACTCATGGGTGCCTCGACTGGAGCGACACACCCTCACTTGTCATACAACCACATCAAATGCAAAGGCTAACCGTGGCCATGGGCGCCTCTGCAGGCTAGTATGAGCCCTAGATCTTATGTTATGTTTGTACAGTAATATACAGAGGGACGTGCGTAGCAGGACAACAACAGAAGCATCTCCACATTGGATGGTAGCGAGTGTGCCATCACCTTTCCATTCCATCTCTATGGTGTGGAGTCGCAAGACCGTGGTAAAAATGAAACGGTTCACCACGCACACACGCACACACTACGTTGTATTGTGCATTGAAAACACATACTCGATCACACAAAGCAACAAGAGACAATGAGCATGTCATCTCATTTATAGTTTTTTAGGATCAAATCTGCCACTTTATTGATTAATTAAACGTAGCTAGGAATCTCATTCGCTAGGAACAAAAAAATCAAACCTTATAGATGTTGGGGAACGTTGCATGGAAAACAAAAATTTTCCTACGCAGACGCAAGATCTATCCATGGTGATGAGCATCTACGAGAGGGAGAGTGAATCTACATACCCTTGTAGATCGCTAAGCGGGAAGCGTTAAGAAACACGGTTGGTGTAGTCGAACGTCTTCACGATACAAATCGCCGAGCATCCCGCGATCTCATCACGATCCGTCCCGCGATCCAATCACGATCCGTCCCGGAACTCATCACGATCCGTCCCGCGATCCAATCACGATCCGTCCCGGAACTCATCACGATCCGTCCTGCGATCTCATCATGACCCATCTCGCGATCTTGATCACGGTCCTTCCGATCTAGCGCCGAACGGACGACACCTCCGCGTTCAGCACACGTACAGCTCGATGACGATCTCCGCCTTCTTGATCCAGCAAGAGGGAGCGGAGAGGTAGACGAGTTCTCCGGCAGCGCGACGACATTGCGGCGATGGTGGTGGAGGAATTCCAGCAGGGCTTCGCCTAAGCACCGCTGAAAACCGATCTAGAGGAGAAACTACGATCTAGAGGAGAGGTAGCACGTGGCTATTAGTGTTAGCTTTTTCCTCTAAATCCTCTATTATATATAGAAGGGAGGGAGGGGAGGAGGCAGCCTCAAACCCTCAAGGTTTGGTCAAAATTGGAGGTGGAGGAGTCCTACTCCAATCCTATTAGGAGTAGGATTCCTCCTTTCCACTTGGAAACTCTTTCCACCTCTCCACCTTTGGATTTTTTCCTTGTCAAACCACTCCAGCCGCATGGGCCCTTAGAGGAGGCTTCGGCCAGCCCACTAGGGGCTGGTTTACCTCCTCCCACAGCCCATGTAGCCTCTTGGGTCGAAATACCTCTCCTGATGGTCCCCCGGTACACTACTGGCACTCCCGGTACACTACCGATGAGCCCGAAACTTTTCCGGCGACCAAAACAGGACTTCCTATATATCAATCTTTACCTCTGGACCATTCCGGAGCTCCTCGTGACGTACGGGATCTCATCCGGGACTCTGAACAACCTTCGGTCACCACCATACATAACTCTATACTACCGAAACGTCACCGAACCTTAAGTGTGCAGACCCTGTGGGTTCGAGAACTATGTAGACATGACCGAGACACCTCTATGGTCAATAACCAATAGCGGGACTTGGATGCCCATATTGGTTCCTACATATTCTACGAAGATCTTTATCGGTCGAACCTCTATGTCAAGGATTCAGTTAATCCCGTATGATGTTCCCTTTGTTCTTTGGTATGTTACTTGCCCGAGATTCGATCGTCGGCATCTCCATACCTAGTTCAACCTCGTTACCAGCAAGTCTCTTTACTCGTTCCGTAATACAAGATCCCATGGCTAACACTTAGTCACATTGCTTGCAAGGCTTATTGTGATGTTGTATTACCGAGTGGGCCCTGAGATACCTCTCCGTCACACGGAGTAACAAATCCCAGTCTTGATCCATGCCAACCTGACATACACCCTCGGAGATACCTGTAGAGCACCTTTATAGTCACCCAGTTACGTTGCAACGTTTGATACACACAAGGCACTCCTCCGGTGTCAGTGAGTTGCATGATCTCATGGTCATAGGAACAAATACTTGACATGCAGAAAACAGTAGCAATAAACTGACACGATCATATGCTATGTTCGTAGTTTGGGTCTTGTCCATCACATCATTCTCCTAATGATGTGATCCCGTTATCAAATGACATCTCATGTCCATGACTAGGAAACCATAGCCATCTTTGATCAATGAGCTAGTCTATTAGAGGCATACTAGGGACATGGTGTTGTCTATGTATCCACACATGTATCTGAGTTTCCGATTAATATAATTATAGCATGGATAATAAATGATTATCATGAACAAGGAAATATGATAATAACCAATTTATTATTGCCTATAGGGCATATTTCCAACAATAGAGTCCATCGCTCAACCCTAATTTAGCAAACTTATCTGCAGAAGAGTTAACACTATGCCTTACCCATGACACTTTCACTTGTTGGAACATCTTCAACATCCCCTCCATGCGCAGGTTCGTCGTGTTGAGCTTGGACGCCTCCCCAATTACCCTCTTGTATGCACGTATTTAAGCACCCTCCAGATCAGAAATACCATCAAAGAAATGGCATGTAGCCGCTCTAAAGGCTCCTCAATGATTACGTAGTACTGCACCAATGCCACACTTGCCTCCTTGTTTGTAAACAACACCATCAGAATTTGCCTTGACATAGCCTTCCACCAGCGGAACCCGATTCTGTTTGCTATCGGGCTTGTGCAACTTCTCTTTATTTCCACGAATCGCCTTCCACTCAATGACATATGCCAAAACCGAGTTTATTATTTCATGTGTCTTAGCTATTCTCGCCCCTCTTGTTTCATTTCTTACTAGCCAAAGTCCATATATGGTCTGAATCATCATTGCTATATCATCCTTATTAGCGTCCGTGAACCCACCTAGTAGCCACCTCGCCACCTCACTCTGGGAATCAATGTGGACCATTGGGATCGCCACTGGAATTCCCTTTTCCGAACGAAGTTGCTTCCAAAACTGTACCGAATGTGGGCAGCCCCAAAATATGTGGTAAACCATCTCCTCCCTACCACAAGCCGGACAAAATATATTGGGTTTGATCCGCCGCCTATGCAATTCCAAGTCAACCGCCAGTCCATTCTTGATCATCCACCAAACATGGATTTTTGCTTTGTCGGAGCATTGGTATCCCAAAGGTCGAGCCAACCTTTATGTCGTGACACTGATAGCGACGATTCTGGCCGTCCAGACTTTGCCCTATTCATGGCCATTCTCAAGTGATAATCCGATGACCGAACCATAAACTGCCCGTTCCTAGTGTGATTCCAGGCAATATAGTCATCCATCTTAGCCCCCCCACCCCCAAGAGTGATTTTCTTTATATAGTTAGCACCATCCATAGAGAACATGCACTATTAGAAAATAGGCCTTTGGACCGGGTGCATTAGTCCCAGTTGGGTTTTGGACCGGGACTAATGTGGTTACTAGTCCCGGATCATGAGGCTATCCTTTAGTACCGGTTCATGAGGACCCTATAGTCCCAGTTGGTGTTACCAACAGGTACTAAAGTGGTGGTGATAGGGTTGCGTCAGGTTGGGGCCCCTGCGAGCCCCTTTATTCCCGGTTTATAACACCAACTAGGACTATAGGTGGACCTATAGTCCCGGTCCGTATAACAAACCGGGACTAAGTGTTTCCCTATATATAGATGCTTCTTCCAGCTCGAGCTCATCCTCTCCATTCTCGGTTTTCTTCCTCTTATCGAGCTCATCCCTCCATTTTTGCCAAGATTTGTCAAGATTTGAGGCACCCCAATCCATCCAAGTGTTCACAAAGGTTAGCAACTTTGTCCTTTCATATCTCATTGCTAGATCAGCTCGTGCAATGCTTTATAAGTATAGTTATTTCTGGGTTTTAGTTTGGGTGTAATTATGTGGGAGTTTTTTGATTTATATGCAATTTGATCTCAAATTAACTTCTTAGTTTGCATATGTGTAGGTATGGTTTACTTAGTGCCCTCCCGTCCCCGTCCTAACCACCGTCGATCGCCCGCACCGAACCATCGCTGGCACCACCTTGGTGAGCCCCTTCTTGTCCTTATCCTTTTTATTAAAAAAAATCGTATTTGTATGATTTAGATAGTTACTTGCAAACTTTTCTTACTTGTATGATTGTTTGTTATATATAGTGCCATGGTTTTGATATCCGTGCCTGTCGGCCCTCGTCCAGTTTACGATTCAGATGTGGTATATTCTCTTTTATAACTATTTGTTGCATTTCGTGTTAATGACAATTATGCCCATCAAGTTGACATAGATATTTTTATCTAGGAGTTAGTTGAACCAGAAATTCCAACTATTGTTGAGAAGTTAAATTTAGTTGAAAAAGAAAACGAGGATTTGAAAGAAAAATTAAAAAGAGTTGAACTATTTGTTGCATTTCGTGTTAATGACAATTATGCCCATCAAGTTGACATAGATATTTTTATCTAGGAGTTAGTTGAACTGGAAATTCCAACCGACCCTATTGTCAAGAAGTTAAATTTAGTTGAAAAAGAAAATGAGGATTTGAAAGAAAAATTAAAAAGAGTTGAAGAAGAGAAGATGAAATTGGAGTTGTACGTTGTCAATGTCGTCGATGATCACAAGATCAAGATGGATGCAATGCGCTTAAAGTTTAGAAAGATTAGAAAATATGGCATTAATAAAGAGGCTTGGTATCATTATGCTGTTGGATCAATCATTACCTTAGTTGCAATCGCATTTGTTGTTGCATTTAAATGTTTTAGCTAGATAGTTGTATGTTGTTTGATGAGAATAAGTGTGTATGACTTTTATGTATGAACTTGTATTAATTTGGTATGTTTGGTGTTGTGTAATGAAGATGAACCGACAATGGATGTACAATGACCGATGCTCTTCCCAATTCATTAATGGCATGCATAGTTTTTTGCATGCGGTTGAGGCAAACAAGCGTAATGGTTTTATGTGTTGTCCATGTGGTGTGTGTAAGAATGATAAGACCTACTCTAGCTCAAGAGACATTCACGTCCACCTATTTACGCCCGGTTTCATGTCCGGCTATAACTGTTGGACCAAGCACAGAGAAAGAGGGGTTCTAATGGAAGAGAATGAAGAAGAAGAGGAGGATGAGAACTATCCTGGGTTCCCTGAATATGATGGTACTACAATGGGGAAAGAGAATGAAGAATAAGAAGTTGAAGAGGCATCATATGAGCCCGCTGATGATCTTGGTCGGGCTATTGTTGATGCAAAGAGAAACTGCGAAAGTGAAAATGAGAAGTTGAAGTTGCAGCGCATGTTAGAGGATCATAAAAAAGGGTTGTACCCAAATTGCAAAGATGACAACACAAGGCTCGGTATCACACTAGAATTGCTGCAATGGAAGGCAGAGAATGGTGTATCTGACAAGGAATTTGAAAAGTTGCTGAAAATAATAAAGAAGAAGCTACCAAAGGACAACGAATTGCCCGATAGTACATACGAAGCAAAGAAGGTTGTCTGCCCTCTAGGATTAAACGTGCAGAAGATACATGCATGCCCTAATGACTGCATCCTCTACCATGGTAAGGACTACGGAAATTTGAATGCATACCTGGTATGCGGTGGATTGCGATATAAGATCGGTTCCGATGACCCTGGTGATGATGTTGAGGGCGAGCGCCCGAGGAAGAGGATTCCTGCCAAGGTGATGCGGTATGCTCCTATAATACCATGGTTGAAACATTTGTTCCAAAACAAAGAGCATGACAAGTCATTGTGATGGCACAAATAAGATCGTAAGAAAGACGGGAAGTTGAGAGTACCCACTGCTAGGTTGCAATGGAGAAAATTGAGAGAAAGTGGCCGGACTTTGTAGATGACCCAAGGAACATTTGGTTTGGTTCAAGTGTAGATGGCTTTCGCCGGTTGATTGCGAACACATCTCATGAATGACGAAATTGTTGAAGATGACATGTACTTGTTGGCCAAGAGACCATCTTCGACTATATTGACTTTCCAAGGGTACGAAATAATTGGGAATATATTTTACATGATCGCCCAAGATAAAAAGAGCACCAACCAAAATAGTGGTGTTCGCTTTGACAATGCAGCAACCACCAATAGGGAAAAGGACACATATTATGGTTACATAGAGGAGATATGGGAACTTAACCATGGAGGTGATTTAAAGGTCCCTTTGTTTGGGTGAAAATGAGTCAATCATACTAGAGGAGGGGTAATTTTAGGCCCGCGGTACGGAATGACAACAGTGGATCTCAACAATCTTGGGTACATAGAGGAATATTCGTCCTAGACAATGATGTGGCACAAGTTTTCTATGTGAAGGACACGTCTACCAAACTGACAAAAAGAAAAGATAAGAAAGCGGATACATCATACAATGAGTCAAAGCGCCACATAGTTCTTTCAGGGAAAAGAAATATCATGGGAGTGGAGGACAAGACAGATATGTCAAAAGATTATGAAAAGTTTGATGAAATTCCTCCCTTCATAGTGAAGTCTGACCCAAGCATCCTGTTAAATGATGAAGATTGTCCATGGTTACGGTGCAATAATCAAGGGACACACGCGAATAAAAAGTTTTATACCGCAAGATCCCACTCTGGGATGTGATTGGCTTCACCGTCATCACTTCTCTTCTCAAGTGAGTAGCCAAGATGGTCCAGTTTTGTACATGAAGTGCATCCAGTTTTTGCTGTAACCCTCTCAACTTTTCAGCACATGATATGTGGGTGAAATGATGATACCATGCCAAATTTCAACCTTTTTAGAGTTCATTTGTAGTGCTTTTTAATTTCAGGGTCATTTAGCTAAAAATCATTAAATGCATGAAAAATAGCAAATGAAGTTACAAAGGGTTGAAATTTGAAGATGTGGCTTAGAATGGTGCATATTGAATGCATGAAAAGTCTGCAGTTGAAATAAGTTAAAAAATGAAATGCCTTTGTAAGAGATGAGTTTTCATCTGAAACCCTCATACTTCGAAGGAGATGGTCAAGTTTGTACATGAAGTGCATCCAACTTTTGCCATAACCCTCTCAACTTTTTAGCATATGCTATGTGGGTGAAATGATGATACCATGCCAAGTTTCAACCTTTTTAGAGTTCATTTGTAGTTCTTTTTAATTTTAGTGTCATTTAGCTCAAAAAAATCATTAAATGCATGAAAAATAGCAAATGAAGTTAGAAAGGGTTGAAATTTGAAGATGTGACTTAGAATGGTGCATATTGAATGCACAAAAAGTCTGGAGTTGAAATAAGTTTAAAAAATGAAATGCCTTTGTAACAGATGAGTTTTTGTCCAAAACCCTCACACTTCGAAGGAGATGGTCTGGTTTGTACATGAAGTGCATCCAATTTTTGTTGTAACCCTCTCAACATTTCAGCACATGCTATGTGGGTGAAATAATGATACCATGCCAAGTTCCAACCTTTTCAGAGTTCATTTGTAGTTCTTTTTAATTTCAGGGTCATTTAGCTCAAAATAAATCATTAAATGCATGAAAAAATAGCAAATGAAGTTAGAAATGGTTGAAATTTGAAGATGTGGCTTAGAATGGTGCATATTTAATGCACAAAAATTCTAGAGTTGAAATAAGTTAAAACAAGAAATGTCTTTGTAACAGATGAATTTTTGTCCGAAACCATCATACTTCGAAGGAGATGGTCTAGTTTGTACACGAAGTGCATCCAGTTTTTGTTGTAACCGTCTCAACTTTTTAGCACATGCTATGTGGATGGAATTTTGATACCATGCCAAATTTCAACCCTTTTAGAGTTCATTTGTAGTTCTTTTCTAATTTTAGGGTCATTTAGCTCAAAAATAATAATTAAAGGCATGGAAAATAGCAAATGAAGTTAAAAATGATTGAAATTTGAATATGTGGCTTAGAATGGTGCATATTGAATGCACAAAAAGTCTGGACTTGAAATAAGTTAAAAAATGAAATTCCTTTGTAACATATGAGTTTTCGTTCGAAACCCTCATACTTCGAAGGAGATGGTCCAATTTGTACACGAAATGCATCCAGTTTTTGCCGAAACCATCTCAACTTTTTAACACATTCTATGTGGGTGAAATGATGATACCATGCCAAGTTTTGTCCTTTTTAGAGTTCACTTGTAGTTCTTTTTAATTTCAGGGTCATTTAGCTTAAAAAATCATTAAAGCATGAAAAATAGCAAATTAGTTAGAAAAGGGTTGAAATTTGAATATGTGGATTAGAATGGTGCATATTGAATGCACAAAAAGTCTTGAGTTGAAATAAGTTAAAAAATGAAATGCCTTTGTAACAGATGAGTTTTCATTTGAAACCCTCATACTTCGAAGGAGATGGTCCAGTTTGTACACGAAGTGCATCCAATTTTCGCCATAACCCTCTAAACTTTTTGGCACATGCTATGTGGGTGAAATGATGATACCATGCCAAGTTTCAACCTTTTCAGAGTTCATTTGTAGTTCTTTTTAATTTCAGGGTCATTTAGCTTTAAAAAATCATTGAATGGATGAAAAATACGAAAAGCAGTTAGAAAGGGTTGAAATTTGAAGATGTGGCTTATAATAGTGCATATTGAATACACAAAAAGTCTTGAGTTCATTTGGGTGAAAAAAAAATGAAGGTATAAAACTAAAAGAGTTCAACAGAATCTGGTTTTGATTAAAATACCTATTTAAGTTATCCTAAAAATTCCCAAATTTAACATAATGATAAAATATACTAATATGAAATAATAGGAAAAACAATCACTCCAAAATCTATTTTTAAACTAAAGTTATACACAAACTAGTGATTCACACAAATTTCAAAAGAATTCAAATTTAAACTATTCATTAAAGTTTGTAATTGTTTTAACCTAAAGCAAAAAAGATTCGTTAAAAACTATAAATATTATAACAGTTATTCCAAATCTAAAAAATAAATTAGAAAAACAAAAAAAATAGAAAATATACCTTTAGTCCCGGTTGGATCCACCAACCGGGACTAAAGGTCCCTTCCCGCGTGGAATTTTGGCCGCCGAAAAGGCCTCTTTAGTCCCGGTTGGTGATACCAACCGGGACTAAAGGTCCTGGGGTATAAAAGCAGGACTTGTCGAATTCTCCCCGGCATCGATGCCCTGCCTTGACGCCGCCAAGCTGCCGGAGCTCGCCGCCTCCTGAGCCCGTCCTCGTCCTTGCCATTGTCGTCCTCGCCTCCGCCGCCCGCACCCTCTTCCTTGCCGCCCGTCTTCGGCTCGTCATCGCCCGTCGTCGCCGCCATCTTCGTCCTCGCCGTCGTCGTTATCGCTCCTCCGTGTCCGGCTCTCCTCCGTCTCCGGCGCCGCTCCTACAAAAAAGTGTATGCATATTTATGTATCTAATTTGTGTATGTATATGCATGTTAAATTAGATGCATATATGTGTATGCTATTGACAAAATTATATGCATGTTAAATTAGATGCATATATTAGATGCATGTTAAATTAGATGCTTAGAAGGGTGTCCCGAACTATCGCCGAAGGAGTCCCCAACAATTGCCGCAGGAGTTCCCGCCGATCGTCGATGAGGAGTCCCGGACGATCGCTGGAGGAGTCCCGACGATCGCCGGAGAGGAGTCCCAGGCGATCATCGGAGGAGTCCTCGGCGATCGCCGGTGAGGAGTCCCGGACGGTCGCCATAGGAGTCCCCGACGATCATCGGAGGAGTCCCCAACGATCGCCAGAGGATGATATATGATGTCTAGATGTTTAGGATTTATATGTTAATATTTTTTAGTAAATGAGACTTTTTATTAGGCATTGACTATTTTATATTAGACAGATATATGATGTTCAGATGTTTAAACACTAGTAGAATGTCTGTCTGTAGTCCCGGTCGGGATGGGCCTTTAGTACCGGTTCCCCAACCGGTACTAAAGGGTAGGGACTAAAGGTCCAGACCTTTAGTACCGGTTGGCCCACGGACCGATACTAAAGGCCCACCACATGGCTGCCTACGTGGGCTGATGGTGAAGGACCTTTAGTACCGGTTGGTGATACCAACCGATACTAAGTGTTTTGTTTTTTTGTTTTAGCTTTTAATTAGGTTTTAGTTTTCCTCTGTATTTTTTGTGTTTTCCATTCATTTCAAATTTATTTTAAGGTGCTACATACTGTAAACATTACACAAGTTGATGCATATATATATGTAATATAATATACAATATCTCATACACAGTATATATACAAATGGAATTACACATCCATATATATTCTAGACTTATAAATTAAATCCCAAAACCCAACCGGGACTAGCTAGCTAGTGCTCCGGATGAAATCTCAGTTTTCTACTACTCATTTGCTGGCATTATTGAGGCGGCGGTAAGTAACAGTGCTCTTCGTTTACATCAATGACATGTCGAAGAAGAAATGCCGCAAATTCCTCTTGAAGTGCTACAAAGGGTTTCTCGGGTGAGAGCTTCGACATCATCTACCAAACCTGGAGTTGTCTTTCACGTGCTCCTCTGCGACGTATACGGCCTTCGGTCTGGATGCGAATGTTCTCGTAGAGGAAGTATCCACATAAATTTGTCTCCTATGGCTGTTTCACGCACTTTGCAAAATAATAGAATTCAATAAGATAATTAATAATCAAACATGATAATGGTATTGAAACTAGAATTAAAGAGATGCGCGGACCTAGTACTACTACTTAATTATCTGCATCCTTTTCCACTTCAGCTTCGGTTTCCATTGACGACTGTGATGGTTTTTTCTATCATCTTTTTCCAAACACTACACAACAAAGAAAAAGAATGAAAGAGTTATTATAATTACTTTTGATATCAGGAAATAATGAAAGAAAGCGAGGTCGATAAAGATTGAAATTACCATTCTATCATAAAATATAAGTCCACGTATGATTGTTCTAGTGTATCTAGTGAGTCGTACACTTGAACAAGTCCATCCGCGAGGATAATATTTAGGAGGATATAGTGGTATCTGTGTAGAAGTTTATATAATTAAGCAGGCATGCATATAACTCATCAACCACACTTTACAGCGAGCTAGTAAGCAAAAATAGAATTTCTAGTATACAAGAGAGTAAACACTCACCCCATGTTGTAAGGAAATATTATAGTAGATTTGGTATTCATTAGTGCCTCTAGAAAATTTTCCAAGATATCTTCTGTGTCCTTGGCATAATGTTTTACCACATGACCATGAACGATATTTGGGTCGATGAACCCAATGTCATCGATTCCCTCTTGTTTCAGTTCCCACATCTTCAATCTGCATAATAGCATAGAAAATAACATATATAGTGAGGATAAGCCAATGAACGATATCTTAGCTAGAGACTTAAATTATTAAAGATATAAATCACTTACAGACAATAGCAACTGATGAGAGTTTTGTCGATAGAGTCCATGTGGTATAACTGGAAAAGTTCTGAGAATTCAAGACATATGTCACATCCATTGACGTAATGCTCTTTCCTTACTTTGACCATGACCGGCGTCTCCCTCGCTTTGCTTCATGCAGGTACCAATCATGCAACCGTCACATCGCAGTTGGTAGTTCCTTGTACTTCTCGGGTGTTACAAGTGGTTTTCCGATGGCATATTGCATTGCGTACTCATGTGCATCATACCCACGGATTTCCTCAGTGCCAAGGATTTGGCCAATAGTGAGACCTGCAGCCTCTACTTCTTCGAGGTCGATTGGGTTGCCTTGCACGTCGACTGCTTGGATCGATTGCTTGCTTGGATTGGTACTCACCTTGAGCGGAGAGATTGATTGGTTGGATTGTTCTCCAAGCTGGGGAACTGTTTTCCCGCTAGTAGTACCACCTGTCGTTGATGTCGTACTTCCCGACTTCTTCCTTGGGCTTGGCCGACTTCTCTGCTCACTTGCCTTCTGAATCTGTCGGTCATAGTCTGTCGGCATACGCTCCACATATGCCGGGGGTCAATCAATAAAGTGTTCCATAAAGTGCTCTTGGACTTCCTTGGGTATTACCTCCTTTGGTGGCAGGGTCTTCTTCGCAAAAAAGGCTTTCACTTGGCGATCGCTTTCAATTTTGGTTTCCTCTGGTGTCATGTTGTAAGGCAGCTTCCTTTTGGCCGGAGGCTCAGGTTTATTCTTTGCTTTCTTCCGAAGAGGACTGCTGAGGGCCTTTCTCTTTTGGGAGCCCTGCTGGCGGGACCGCTGCCGGGGTGGAGTCGGCTCACGCGGCGAAGATCGATATCGATGATATGGACTCGCGTCGTGCTCCGTCCCGAGGTTGGGTGGACTCGCGTTGGGATCCATATCGAAGTGGGACGCCTCTCAAGGTGGGGAGGACTGCTGGCGAGGTGGGGAGGATTGCTGGCGCTGCGATGCCTCTGGTTGGGATCCCTCGCGCAGGACATCGATACTCGGAGTAGTCGGTGGCCCTAGCGCCGAGTGTGGAAAGACGATGCCGTCCTTACTCTATAGAATGAGACCATGGTCGGCTTCTGCCAGTGTGGACTCCCCCTCACCTCCAGGGATGTCAAGCTGTGGTTCATCATAGCCTGGCTCTATTGCGTCCACCGCGACACGAGCATACCCAGCTGGAACCGGATTGAAATGCCAGAGAACACAGGTGTATTTGGTAAAGCATAGCCCGTCGCGACCCGCATGGGTATGTTCTTCATTTTCTGGATTAGCTCACAAGATGTCTTCTCGGTGATATCATCCATGGGGGTGTGACCTAGCGATGCCCCCGTGGAACCCATGTTGCTTTTCGGCAGTGTAGGTGGGATGGGTTCCGATGCCTCCTACCGCGGAGTTGCCCTTTGCTGGGTCAGTACCTGTATCTACAACTGCTGCTGCTCGTACTTCTGTTCCAACTTTGAAAGTCGGTCTGCTTCCACCTTCTTTTTTCTCGAACGACTTTTATAACTATCCTTCCATCCCGCAAACCCCTCATACCACGGAACAACGCCCACGCCTCATGTTCGTCCTCCGTGTTTGGGATTCCCGAGGGCGCGTGTAAGCTCGTCGTTCTCTCTATCGGGGTGAAACCGTCAGTCTTGGGCAACTTTTAAATGCTTCAATCAACTCATCTGATGCATACTTCAGACTGGCCAGTGCAATAATCTTCCCTGTTGCTGGGTCCAACTTTCCCCCATGCGCAAAAAACCAATTCCTGCACGTCTGGGGCCAGTGGAAGGTTACTGGAGTGATCCCTTCAGCATGCGTCTTATTCTCTAATGCATCCCATTTAGGAACGGCTGACTTGTATCCACCTGTCCCTAGTTTATGATGATACTTTTTTTCTCTGCATTTATCTTATTCTTTGCCGACTTCTCCATAGCAGCTTCCGATGTCTTGTACTCGATAAATGTGTCCCAGTGATTCCTTACCTTCTCGTATATTTCTCTGAATTCGGGCGCCTTCTTGCCTATAGCGTTGTACTCGGTCCATAATCTTTTCTTCCAAGTCTGGAACACGCCGGCCATCTTATGGAGAGCAAACTCCTTGACTTTGTCCCTTTGGCGCTCCGAGAGAGAATCTGGTAGGATGAAATGCTCCATGAGATCTCGCCAAAGGGCATCTTTAATTCTTTTATTGACATAATTCACTCTTGGTTTTGGTTTGTTTGGCTGAATCCATTCTTGCATTGTGATCGGGACTCCGTCCCTAACAACCACTCCGCATTCACGCACAAATGTCTTGGCATTGGCTTCAGGGTGAGTCGGTGCGCCATCATGTTTGAAAGCATCAAGATTGAGCTTTACGTTGCCGTCCAATATTTTGGCACCGCCTTGTACCTTTCTACTAGATTGGCTCGATTCGGAGGGCTGATAATTAAAAGAAGAAAGATTTGTTAATATATATATATATAAATCAATTCATACACATGTAATGATCACCAAAGGCTAATATGTGTATATACCTCGCCGGACATTGTTAGTTGTTCTGGATTTTGGAACATAAGTTGTTCTTCCTCGGCCTCACATCCATCACCGTAATTGTTCAGATATTGTGAGCCGTCATCATCATGTGATTCACCCAGAAGGTCCGCTGGGTTTTCGGAGGAGCGTATCATGTCGAAGATGTCCTCTTCATGAGCTCTACCAGTATTGTCCATAGCTTAATAACTAATCCATAATAATATAGATAAAACAAATTAGTATTAAAATTAGCATGCATTCAAGAAGCAAAATAACTGATAGTTAATTAATAATGCATCATTGAATACATATGTAGTAGTTCTTAGAAAAAGATCTCATCTCATAATCTCGGATAATAGTTAATACATCAACTAATCCATGGATCTAGCTAATACATCATAATAATACATATATAGTAGATAATATATCGATTTAGCTAGAACCCTAGAGCCCGAGGGATATCGGGGCGGGTGGTGGACACCCAAAGAGAAGGAACCATCACAGGAACATAGCTCCAGTGAGATCCCTGAAGAATCTGCCAGGTATTGTCGGACCTGGCCTCCAAAGCTGCCATGTAACGACGGACGTGCTTGTTCTCCTTGCTGACATGGTACTCTACCACCTCCACGGGGACTCAAGCCCCCGAATCGTCCGTGGCCCATGCGGCCGCCACCACAGAACCTCCGGGTCGACGACGGGCTGACTCCTCACCAAGCTGTGCCGCCCGGAAGGCAGCACCTCCCAGTACCAGCCCGGTGGAGCCCAGTCCCGGACAGGGCCCCTCGGGTCAAACAAGTGACCTCCTCCGCCGACTCGACGATGAGGATGCGAGATCGGCATCATCAACATCGAGAAGAAACACTTAATTATGAAAAAATAACACTTAACAAAATTAACACTTAGCATCTAACAAATGAAACGGATGGGGAATAATATCCGGGAATGTTTTCCCGAAGTCTGCATATGAACATTTTCTATATACATCATTCCATCCCTCTATACATACATACATACATGGACAAAAAAATTCTATGAACATAAAAAATTCTATGAACAAAAAAAATCATCATTACAACATTTTCTATAAATATATACATCCATCTAAACATCCATCTAACATCTCTATCTATCCAAAGCTCTAATGCAAAAAATGAACTCCAATGCAAAAAAATCTAAACATCCATCTAACATCTCTATCTATCCATCTAACATATCTATCTAACAACTTTGCCACAACATATCTATCTAAAAATCTAAACATCCATCTAACAACTTTGCCACAACATATCTATCTATCCATCTAACATTCCTAAACTTCCTAAAAAATTTAAAATTCTTAAAATTCCTAAAATTCCAGCATCTAATCCATAGTTAAATTCCTAAAATTCCTAAAAATCAGCTTTTGCATCATAGTACATTTTGGCAGGGCTCGTCGGGGCTCACCGGTGGGATGGATCGTCGGGGCTCGTCGGGGTGGGCCAGCGGGACGACACGTTGGGGGAGGGCTCGGCGACGGTGTCGGGGGCGGCAACGAGGAGCGGGCTCGGGGAGGAGGAAGAGGAAGTCCGGCGACAGCGTCGGGCAGGGCTCGGGGACGGCTCGGAGGCGACGGCATCGGGTAGGGCTTGGGGACGGCTCGGAGGCGACGACGTCGGGCAGGGCTCGAGGACGGTGTCGGGGGTGGCGACGAGGAGTTGGCTCGGGGAGGAGGGCGAGGAGGTCCGGCGACGAGGACAACGGATTCCGACAGCCTGGCGGCGACGCAAATAAGCTTCTCTCGGTGCGTGGCTCGGCCCGGGACGAGGCCTCCACTATTTATACGTGGAGGACCTTTAGTACTGGTGCGTGGCTCGCACCGGTACTAAAGGGTCTGTAGTACCGGTGCGAGCCATGCACCGGTACTAAAGGTCCACCCCAAAAAATGTGCGAGGCGATGGACCTTTAGTACTGGTGCGTGGCTCGCACCGGTACTAAAGGTTTTTTAATTCATTATTAATTAATTATTATTTTCAGAGAAAACCCTAAACTTTAGAAAATCATAGAAAAAAATCTATGACTCCAATGGAAAAAAATAATATATGAAAAAATATCAGAAAAATATAAAGAATCTCTTTATGGCATTTCCATGCATGTTTGAACAACTTAAACTATTGTATAAGACAATTTGATTAAATGGCATTTGAAATGTCATATCTCGAGTTTGAAAAGCAGTACAAATGAACTCTGAAAAGGTTGTAACTTGGCATGACATCATAATTTCACCCACATAGCAACTTCTAAAGAATTGAGAGGGGGTTATGGCAAAAACTGGATGCACTTCGTGTACAAATTGGACAATCTCTTTCGAAGTATGAGGGTTTCGGACGAAAACTCATCTATTACAAAGGGATTTCATTTTTAATAACTTATTTTAACTTCATACTTTTTGTGTGTTCAATATGCACCATTCAAAGGTATATCATCAATTTTCAACCCTTTCTGACTTCATTTGATATTTTTCATGCATTTAATGATTTATTTTGAGCTAAATGACCCTGAATTTGAAAAGCAGTACAAATGAACTCTGAAAATGTTGTAACTTGGCATGACATCATAATTTCACCCACATAGCAACTTCTAAAGAGGTGAGAGGGTTACAGCAAAAACTGGATGCACTTTGTGTACAAATTGGACAATCTCTTTCGAAGTATGAGGGTTCACACGAAAACTCATCTATTACAAAGGGATTTCATTTTTAATAACTTATTTTAACTCCATGCTTTTTGTGTGTTCAATATGCACCATTCAAAGGCACATCATCAATTTTCAACCCTTTCTCACTTCATGTGATATTTTTCATGCATTTAACGATTTATTTTGAGCTAAATGACCCTGAATTTGAAAAGCAGTACAAATGAACTCTGAAAAGGTTGTAACTTGGCATGCCATCATAATTTCACCCACATAGCAACTTCTAAAGAGTTGAGAGGGTTACGGCAAAAACTAGATGCATTTCGTACAAATTGGACAATCTCTTTCGAAGTATGAGGGTTTTGGACGAAAACTCATCTATTACAAAGGGATTTCATTTTTAATAACTTATTTTAACTCCATAATTTTTGTGTGTTCAGTATGCACCATTGAAAGGCACATCATCAATTTTCAACCCTTTCTGACTTCATTTGATATTTTTCATGCATTTAATGATTTATTTTGAGCTAAATGACCCTGAATTTGAAAAGTAGTACAAATGAACTCTGAAAGGTTGTAACTTGGCATGACATCATTATTTCACCCACATAGCAACTTCTAAAGAGTTGAGAGGGTTACGGCAAAAACTATATGCAGTTCGTGTATAAATTGGACAATCTCTTTCGAAGTATGAGGGTTTCGGACGAAAACTCATCTATTACAAAGGGATTTCATTTTTAATAACTTATTTTAATTCCATACTTTTGTGTGTGTTCAATATGCACCATTCAAAGGCACATCATCAATTTTCAACCCTTTCTGACTTCATTTGATATTTTTCATGCGTTTAATGATTTATTTTGAGGTAAATGACCCTGAATTTGAAAAGCAGTACAAATGAACTTTGAAAAGGTTGTAGCCTGGCATGACATCATAATTTCACCCACATAGCAACTTCTAAAGAGTTGAGAGGGTTACGAGAAAAACTAGATGCACTTCGTGTACAAATTGGACAATCTTTTTCGAAGTATGAGGGTTTCGGACGAAAACTCATCTATTACAAAGGGATTTCATTTTTAATAACTTATTTTAACTCCATACTTTTTGTGTGTTCAATATGCACCATTCAAAGGCACATCATCAATTTTCAACCCTTTGTGACTTCATTTGATATTTTTCATGCATTTAATCATTTATTTTGAGCTAAATGACCCTGAATTTGAAAAGCAGTACAAATGAACTCTGAAAAGGTTATAAGTTGGCATGGCATCATAATTTCACCCACATAGCAACTTATAAAGAGTTGAGACGGTTACGGCAAAAACTATATGCACTTCGTGTATAAATTGGACAATCTCTTTCGAAGTATGAGGGTTTCGGACGAAAACTCATCTATTACAAAGGGATTTCATTTTTAATAACTTATTTTAATTCCATACTTTTGTGTGTGTTCAATATGCACCATTCAAAGGCACATCATCAATTTTCAACCCTTTCTGACTTCATTTGATATTTTTCATGCGTTTAATGATTTATTTTGAGGTAAATGACCCTGAATTTGAAAAGCAGTACAAATGAACTTTGAAAAGGTTGTAGCCTGGCATGACATCATAATTTCACCCACATAGCAACTTCTAAAGAGTTGAGAGGGTTACGAGAAAAACTGGATGCACTTCGTGTACAAATTGGACAATCTTTTTCGAAGTATGAAGGGTTTCGGACGAAAACTCATCTATTACAAAGGGATTTCATTTTTAATAACTTATTTTAACTCCATACTTTTTGTGTGTTCAATATGCACCATTCAAAGGCACATCATCAATTTTCAACCCTTTCTGACTTCATTTGATATTTTTCATGCATTTAATGATTTATTTTGAGCTAAATGACCCTGAATTTGAAAAGAAGTACAAATGAACTCTAAAAAGGTTGTGACTTGGCATGGCATCATAATTTCACCCACATAGCAACTTCTAAAGAGTTGAGAGGGTTACGGCAAAACCTGGATGCACTTCGTGTACAAACTGTTACAAAGATACCATGCTAGAAAAATGCATGCATGTCCTTCACATAGAAAGTGATGACGGTGAAGCCGGTCACATCCCAGAGTGGGATCTCATGGTGTAAGACTTTTTCTATGTGTTTGTACCTTGCTTATGATTGCGCCGTAACCATGGAGAATCTTCATCATTTAACAGGATGCTTGGGTTAGTCTTCACTCTGAAGGGAGGGATTTCATGAAACTTTTCATAATCTTCTGACATGTCTGTCTTGTCCTCCAGTCCCACAATGTTTCTTTTCCCTGAAAGAACTATGTGGCGCTTTGGCTCATCATATGATGTATTCGCTTCCTTATCTTTTTTTCTCCTCGGTTTGCTAGACATGTCCTTCACATAGAAAACCTGAGCCACAAAATTGGCTAGGACGAATGAGTCGTTTGTGTACCCAAGATTGTTGAGATCCACTGTTGTCATTCCGTACTACGGGTCTACCTGGACCCCGCCTCCAGTATATTTGACCCATTTGCACCGAAACAAAGGGACCTTCAGATAAGGTCCATAGTCAAGTTCCCATATCTCCTCTATGTAACCATAATATGTGTCTTGAAAGTTGGTTGCATCATAGCGGACACCACTGTTTTGGTTGGTGCTCTTTTTATCTTGGGCAATCGTGTAAAATGTATTCCCATTTATCTCATACCCTTTGAAAGTCGTTACAGTCGAACTTAGTGTCCTGGCCAACCAGTACAGTTCATCTGGAACATCGTTGTCATTGATGAGCTTTGTTTGCAACCAATCGGCGAAAGTCTCCATGTGTTTACGTTCAATCCAGGGGTTAGACTGCTTCGGGTTCTTGGACCGTACAATATCCTTGTGTTCCTAGATATATGGAGTCACCAAGGTGGAATTTTGTAGAATCGTGTAGTGTGCTTGAGTGAAAGAATGCTCGTCCATATTTATTGCTTCTTTCTTTCCTAGTGTGCCTTTTCCACCCAGTCTCCCCTCATGCTGCGATTCAGGAAGACCAATCGGCTTAATGTCAGGAACAAAGTCAACACAAAACTCAATAACCTCCTCTGTTCCATATCCCTTGGCCATTCTTCCTTCTGGCCTAGCACGGTTATGAACATATTTATTTAAGACTCCCATGAACCTATCGAAGGGGAACATATTGTGTAGAAATACATGACTTAGAATATTAATCTCTTCGACTAGGTGAACTAGAACGTGCATCATAATATTGAAGAAGGATGGAGGGAACACCAACTTGAAACTGACAAGACATTGGAACAGGTCATTCTATAACCTTGGTAGGAATTCTGGATCGATTACCTTCTGAGAAATTGCATTGAGGAATGTGCATAGCTTCACAATGGCTAATCAAACATTTTCCGGTAGAAGCCCCCTAAGTGCAACCGGAAGTAATTGCGTCATAATCACGTGGTAGTCATGAGACTTTAGATTTTGAATTTTTTTCTCTGCCATATTTATTATTCCCTTTATATTCGATGAGAAGCCAGACGGGACCTTGATATTGAGCAAGCATTCAAAAAAGATTTCCTTCTCTTCTTTCGTAAGAGCGTAGCTGGCAGGACCTTGATACTGCTTTGGAGGCATGTCGTCTTTTTTGTTAATTCTTTGCTTGTCCTCCCGTGCCTCCGGTGTATCTTTTGTCTTTCCATAAACGCCCAAGAAGCCTAGCAGGTTCACACAAAGATTCTTCGTCACGTGCATCACGTCGATTGCATGGCGGACCTCTAGGGCTTTCCAATATTCAAGTTCCCAAAATATAGATTTCTTCTTCCACATGGGTGCGTGTCCGTTGGCGTCATTCGGAACAGATTGTCCGCCAGGACCCTTTTCAAAGATTACCTATAAATCCTTGACCATATCAAATATATATTCACCAGTATGGAGGCCAGGCTTCTTCCGGTTATCTGGCTAACCTTTGAAATGTTTGCCTGCCTTTCTTAAGATATGCTTGATCGGTAGAAATCGACGATGTCCCAGGTACACATTCTTCTTACATTTATCCAAATATATACTTTCAGTATCATCTAAACAGTGCGTGCATGCATTGTATCCCTTGTTTGTATGTCCTGAAAGGTTACTAAGAGCAGGCCAATCATTGATGGTTACAAACAGCAACGCTCGTAGGTCAATTTCCTTCTGTGTGTGTGCATCCCACACACGTACACCTGGTTTTTTCCACAACTGTAGAAGTTCATCAACTAGTGGCCTTAGGTATACATCAATGTCGTTGCCGGGTTGCTTAGGGCCTTGGATTAGCACTGGCATCATAATGAACTTCCGCTTCATGCACAACCAAGGAGGAAGGTTGTAGATACATAGAGTCACGAACCAGGTGCTGTGACTGGAGCTCTGCTCCCCAAAAGGATTCATGCCATCTGTACTAAGACCAAACCATAAGTTCATTGCGTCAGTTGCAAATTCCTCGAACTCCCTCTCGATTTTTCTCCACTACAACCCATCAGCGGGTGCTCTCAACATCCCGTCTTTCTTACGTTCTTCTTTGTGCCATCGCAACAACTTGGCATGCTCTTTGTTTTGGAACAAACCTTTCAACCGTGGTATTATAAGAGTATACCACTTCACCTTGGCAGGAACCCTCTTCCTATGGCATTTGCCCTCCACATCACCAGGGTCATCGCAGAGGAATCTTATAGCATAGTGCACCGCATACCGGGCATGCATCCAAATTCTCGTACTCCTCACAGCGGTAGAGGATGCAATCATTAGGGCATGCATGTATCTTCTGCACCTCTAATCCTAGAGGGCAAACAACCTTCTTTTCTTCATACATACTTTCAGGAAATTCGTTATCCTTTGGAAGCATCTTCTTTATCATTATCAGCAATTCTTGAAATCCCTTGTCAGTTACACCATATTTCGCCTTCCATTGCAGCAATTCCAGCGTGGTACCCAGCTTTTTCTGGTCATCTTCACAATTTGGATACAATAATTTTTTGTCATCCTATAACATGCATTTCAACTTCAACCTCTCCTTGTCACTTTTGTAGTTTCTCTTTGCATCAGCAATGACCCGATCCAAATCATCAGCGGGCTCATCTGATGCCTCTTCTTCAGCTTCCCCCATTGATGCCTCTTCTTCAGCTTCCCCCATTGTTGTATTGGCGAAAGGATAGTTGTCATCATCCTCTTCTTCTTCACTGTCTTCCATTATAACCCCTCTTTCTCCGTCCTTGGTCCAACAACTATAGCCGGACATGAAACCAGACTTCAGCAGGTGGTAGTGAAGGGTTTCTGAGGTAGAGTAATTCCTATCATTCTTACAGTCACGACATGGACAACACATGAAACCATTCTGCTTGTTTGCCTCAGCCACACGAATAACATCATGCATGCCATTAAGAAACCCTGGACTTAGTCGGTCATCGTACATCCATTGCCGTCTCATGTTCACTACACAACATCGAAGTAACCAAATTAATACAACTTCATCATCACATTACAACCAAAGTAGAGCTAGCAGTGACCAAATGTTATTACTGCAAATAATAGATACTTATAGTTCATACATACATCTCATAAAACAACATACAACTATCTAAAACATGTAAATGCAACAACAAATGCGATCATAATCGCAACTAAGGTAACAATTGAGCCAACGGCATAATGATACCAAGCCTCTTTATCAATGACATATTTTCTAATCTTTCTAAGCTTCAAGCGCATTCCAGCCATCTTGTTCTTGTGATCATCGACGATATTGTCAACATGCAACTCCAATCCCATCTTCTCATCTTCAGTTCTTTTCAATTTTTCTTTCAAATGATCAATTTGTTTTTTAGCTTGTGTTAATTTCTTGAGCATAATTGCATAGTCGGTTGGAATTTCTGGTTCAACTACTTCCTATAGATAAAAACATCTACGTCAATTTGGTGGCATAATTAATTTTCATGGACATTAGATGATGTGAGAAATAGTTATAAAAGGTAAAGACATACCACATCTGAATCATAGACTGGACGAGGGCCGACGTGGGCGGATACCATAACCATGACACTATAGAATAACTACCAGTAATACAAGTAAGTAAATCGTACACGCAGCTATCTAAATCATACAATTATTTTTTTAACAAAAAGGTTTTAAGAAGAATAAGAGGCTCACCAAGGTGGCCGGTGCCGCGACGAGACGGTGTGGACAATCGACGGTGGTTAGGACAGGGATGGGAAGGTAGGAAATAAACCACACCTACACATATGCAACCTAATGAGTTAATCTGAGCTCAAATTGCATATAAATCAAATAAACTCCCACACAATGATCACCCCTCCAAAACCTAGCTAAAACCCACAAATCACATATCTTTGAGCATACCACAAGCTAATCTAGCAATGAGATATGAAGTGGCAAAGTTGCTAACCTTTGTGAACACTTGGATAGATGGGGTGCCTTCGAATCTTGACAAATCCTTGGCAAAATGGAGGATGAGCTTCGAGCAAGAAGAAGAACAGGGGAGAAAACAGAGAAATGAGAGCCCCTTCGATCAGCTGCGGATGAAGCATATATATAGGAAGTCTTTAGTATCAGTTGGTGTCAGCAACCGGTACTAAAGGTTGCCCTTTAGTACCGGTTGGTGTCACCAACAAGTATTAAAGAGGCACGCGGGGCCCAAGTCTGACCAAAAGCCTGCCACGCCCCCTTTAGTACCGACTCGTGACACGAACCGACACTAAAGATCCCTCACGAGCCGGTACGAAAGGTCACTCTGCTCCTAGCCGTTGGAGCCGGCACGAACCGGGACTAATACCATCTTTAGTACCGGCTCGTAACCAGACTGGGACTAATGCTTGGGACGAAAGGTTTGTTTTCTACTAGTGAAATGTTTAGTTGCATAGCGTAGCTGTCGAGTCGACGATGCCCGGCCCGCATCCTCGTCGTCGACTCGGTGGTGACAACCTGCTTGATAGGTGCAATGTTCAGGACTGGGCTCCACCGGGCTGGTACTCGAAGGTGCTACCTTCTGGGGCGCGTAGCTTGGTGAGGAGTCTTACTCCGACAACCATTGACTCCTTATCAACCTACTTCACCGACTTGCATTGCGGCTTGTCGCCGATGCTCTGGGCGTTCGTGGCTGCATCATTGGATTAAGCATGTTGTGGTAGCTCAGGTCACAAGTGAGAAAGCTCTGGCACGCGTCTCTGACGAGTTCGTGCATTGCCTTTTCCTATCATCAGACGACGGTTCCTCCGATGCAGCCGAGTGCGAGGGCAGCGGAGATGTCACCGAAGTCCTGATGACCGGCCCATCTAGGGACGAAACTCCACCCGGGTATTCCGTGGGAAACACTCGCGGACGGGACGACGATCGCGGTAGAGGCCACTCGCCAGGCCACTCTGGCGGAGCATGAGCGGTTGGAGTGACTTCAACGTTCACTCGACGAGCGTGCCGCAAGGGAGATTCCCAGCTCCAGTGGAAGCCGACATCAGCTGTTCACCAAGGAGTGGTCGTACACCATCCTGGTGATGCGTACGCCTTTGTTGAACTTGGCTGCGGCCACTTGGATTGCCGATTCGCTCCAGCCATCTGATTCGACGGCGGGTGAAGGCATTCGGCAGATCCAAGCACTTCTGAAAACAGCTTTGCAGTAGAACTCCAAAGTGTCACGGTCCCATCAGCGTATTCACAACAAGTCTCCTAGGGCAGAAACAATCTAGTCGGCTCATAGCCCACTCGGACCAAGGAAAGACCAACAGACTCCTCCTCATCCGAGAGGTCCGTAGGGAGAATGTTGGCATGATGATCGTGACGCCAGTCGGACACCCCCCTGATAACCCACAAGTATAGGGGATCGCAGCAGTTTTCGAGGGTAGAGTATTCAACCCAAATTTATTGATTCGACACAAGGGGAGCCAAAGAATATTCTCGAGTATTAGCAGCTGAGTTCTCAATTCAACTACACATGAAAGACTTAATATCTACAACAAAGTATTCAGTAGCAAATTAATATGGAAGTAACGGTAACGGTGGCAAAGTGACAGTAGCAGTTTGTAGAGATTGTAACAGTAGCAACGGAAAAGTAACTTAGCGAAGATCAATATGTGAAAAGCTCGTAGGCAATGGATCAGTGATGGATAATTATGTCGGATTACATTCATCATGCAACGGTTATAAAATAGGGTGACACAGAACTGGCTTCAATTCATCAATGTAATGTAGGCATGTATTCCATATATAGTCATACATGCTTATGGAAAATAACTTACATGCCATCTTTTGTCCTACCCTCCCGTGGCAGCGGGGTCCTAATGGAAACTAAGGGATATTAATGCCTCCTTTTAATAGAGAACCGGACCAAAGCATTAGCACTTAGTCAATACATGAACTCCTCAAACTACGGTAATCACCGGAAAGAATCCTAGTTATTGTCACCCTGGGGGATGCAGATCATAACTCGTAATAGGTGTCTACAACTTGCAAGATAGGATCAAGAACACATATATATTCATGAAAACATAATAGGTTCAGATCTGAAATCATGGCACTCGGGCCCTAGTGACAGGCATTAAGCATAGCAAAGTCATAGCAACATCAATCTCAGAACATAGTGGATACTGGGGATCAAACCCTAACAAAACTAACTCGATTACATGATAAATCTCATCCAACCCATCACCATCCAGCAAGACTATGATGAGATTACTCACGAACGGTGGAGAGCATCATGAAATTGGTGATGAAGGATGGTTGGTGATGACGAAGGCGTCGATTTCCCCTCTCCGGAGCCCAAAACGGACTCCAGATCTAGTCTCCCGAGGAAGGACAGGAGGTGGTGGCGGCTCGGTCTCGTGAAACGTGATGAACTCGTCTCCTTGATTTTTTCTCCCGAATAGGAATATATAGAAGTGGAAACAAGGTCGGAGGAGCGATAGGGGGCCCACAAGCCACAAGGGCGCACCCCTGGCTTGTGGCCAGGTGGTGGGTCCCCTGTAGTTGATTCTTTCGCCAATATTTTTTATTAATTCCAAACATATTCTCCGTAAATTTTTAGGTCAATCCGAGAATTTTTATTTCTGCACAAAAATAACACCAAGGCAATTCTGCTGAAAACAACGTTAGTCCGGGTTAGTTCCATTAAAATCATGCAAATTAGAGTCCAAAACAAGGGCAAAGAGTTTGCAAAAGTAGATACATTGGAGACGTATCAACTCTCCCAAGCTTAAACCTTTGCTTATCCTCAAGCAATTCAGTTGATAAACTGAAAGTGATAAAGAAAAACTTTTACAAACTCTGTTTGATCTTGCTGTTGTAAATATGTAACTTATGATCAGGTTTTCAGCAAAGATTATGAACTAACCACATTCACAATAACATTTAGGTCTCACATTTACTCATATGAATGGCATAATCAACTAGCAAGCAATAATAATAAGTCTCGAATGACAACAATTTTATCAAAACAATCATGATACAATATGACATAATGGTATCTTGCTAGCCCTTTCTGAGACCGCAAAACATAAATGTAGAGCACCTCTGGAGAACAAGGACTAACTAGACATTATAATTCATGGTAAAAGGGATCCAGTCACACTCATACTCAACATCAATTAATAGCAAAGCATACAAATGATGGTGGTGCTCTCTAACTGGTGCCTTTTATAAGAGGATGATGACTCGACAGTAAAATAAAATAGATAGTCCCTTCACAGAGGGAAGCATTGATTTGCAGAGGTGCCAGAGCTCGAATTTTTAAAACATGGATGAATAATAATTTTGAGCGGTATGCTTTCATTGACAACATAACAAGTAAGAGATCTCGATATCTTCCATGCTAGATACATTATAGGCGGTTCCCAAACAGAATAGTAATTTTTTTACTCCCCTGCACCAAATCAATCACACTCCACGGCGGGCCGAATCCACGGGTACCGTCCATACAAACACAATCCTGGGGGAGTTTTGTTTATTATACTTTTGATTTGATTTTTGAGCATGGGACTGGGCATCCCGAATACCAGCCACTTCCGCGTGAATGATAGTGAATCAACATGTATTGTGAGAATAACCCACCTAGCATGGAAGATATTGACAGCCCCCAGTCACTACATGAGCGATTTGGGCATACAAAACGACATATTTGTTTGAAGGTTTGGAGAGTGGCACTTGCAAATTTACTTGGGACGACAGGTAAATAAGGTATATAGGTATGTGTGGTGGACTCATATGGAACAACTTTGGGTTTATGGAGATGTATACACAAGCAGTATTCCCGCTTAGTACAAGTAAAGTCTAGTAAAAGACCGGGGAGCAGCCAACTAGAGAGCGACAACAGTCATAAACATGCTTTGAGATTGACCAACATTGAATACAAGCATGAGTAGGATATAAATCACCATGAACATAAACATCATGGAGGCTATGTTGGTTTTGTTTCAACTACATGCGTGAACATGTGCCAAGTCAATCCACTCGAATCATTCAGAGGAGGATACCATTCTATCATACTACATGACAACCATTTTAATATGCATGTTGGCACTCAAAACAAACCATCATTTACTCTTAGATAATTAAGCATGGCATGAATAACTATAATTTCTAATTGTCATTGCAAACATGTTCAACCCATAATGAGCTGAATCCTGAACTATGAGCTAATCATATTTACAAAAACAAGATAGTTAGAGTCCGTACCAGCTTTTCTCCATCTCGGTCATTTCATCATATATCGCCATTATTGCCTTTCACTTGCACGACCGGACGATATGAATAATAAGAGTGCACGTGCATTGGACTAAGCTGGAATCTGCAAGCAGTAACTCAAAGGAGAAGACAAGGCAATATGGGCTCTATGTAAGATAAACAATAATGCATATGAGAGCCACTTAACATTTCATCGTGGCATTCTTCTTACAACCCAAAGAAAAGAAGTTTCAAAGCCAGAACGAGAAAAACTATTTACACGGGAAAACTCCCAACAATCAAAAGAAGAACGAGGAATCTTTTTGGGTTTTCTTTTAATGCTAAAACTAAACAAACTATAAGGTAAAGCTAGAACTAATTTTTTCTTAAAGATTAATCGAACACACAAGAAGAAAGCATAAAGAAGAAATAAACTACCATGGATAGTACAATGAAAAAGTATGAACACCGACAAATGAATTGAGTGTGTGAACATGAATGTAATGTCGGTGAGAAATACATACTCCCCCAAGCTTAGGCTTTTGGCCTAAGTTGGTATAGGGTCAAGGCTGAAAATAGCCATCTCTGGGATACTCCGGAGGACACCGAGGGTTCCACTGATTAGCGACCTCCTATGGCTCCCACTGAAAAACCGAGGCTTGATATGGATCAAGGGCTAGTGCCGGCTCAGGTGCTGGGGGTTGCGACAAACCCCAATATTAGTAGATGTCATCGGGCATAATAGGGCACCTTCCTGGATGAATACCGAACAAGGAAGAACAAGGCAGAGCAATAATCTCACAAGTACCCTGACTAAATGCTAGGTTGCAAAGCAGCCTCCTATCCTTATTTTTTCTAATAAAATCATGTGCTACCATACTATTATAGTCCAAATACCTCTTGGGTAGCAACAATTCCTCTTCCTCGTAAAGCCTAATGGGTATCTCAAAATGTTTGGCTATGCGAGATGCATAGATACCTCCAAATATGGGACCCTTTGAACGGTTTAAATTCAACCGTTGGGCCACGATGGCGCCCAAACTAAAAGTTCAATCAATAAGTAAAGCATGGCGCAAAATAGCAAGGTCAGGAGCACTAAGGCTTCCACTCTCGCCTCGACCAAGTAGACATCTACCCGCAAATAATGAATAATAGCGTAAAACAGGAAAATATACACTAGCTGCTCTGGCCTTAGACATCCCTCTCTCTTCCCCCACAGTGATCGCGGTAATAAAATCGTCCATGTCTCTAGGACGTGGTTCACTGATGCTGCCCTCAAAAGGTATTTTGCAAACATTGCAAAAATCGTAAAGTGATATTTCCTTAGGCACATCATATAAATGAAATTCTACCATGGGAGGATTTTTCCTAGGATAAAAGTGAAAATTTTGCACGAAAGTATTAGTGAGTAAGAGGTATTGGTCACACTTATCGTGGAGGAAGTCGGCGATGCCTGCATTCTCTGCTAAATAATAGAAATCTTCATAAATTCCGGCCGCTCTAAAAAAATGCTTCACTTGGCCATTCACATGGACGAACCTCCGCGGTATGAGGGATATTGTATTTAGGCTTCTCACTTTATTTAAAACCCCGGCTTGAAGAGCCTCTTAACAATCTCCTCATCATTTCTTTTGCTGAAAATTAATTCTGAAATTTTAGTGACTCTAAATAAAAGTGAACAAAATTCAACAAAACTCATAGCAACTACTCCCACAAGTGCCTAAAAGCTATATCACGTATCAAAACTACTTGGGACCATAAAATTTTGACATGCAAACTCAAGAACAAGGTCACCACAACAGATTTTTTTTGCAATATATAAGGCACTAGAACAAAAACTAATTGGACCATTGGAGGAGTCACATATCGATAAGCAATCCCCTAAAATAGTTTTGCAAATGGAGCTTTGAGCAAGGAGATCGAAAATGGTAGCAAGATGAGCTAAAACACGAGTTTGAGCAATGGTGGAATTTTTTCTGGAGGAAGACAAAGTGGATGGGTGCTGGAATAAGTGAGGGGCCCACGTGGGACCCACAAGACACCAGGGCACGCCCTGCAGGCTTGTGGCCCACTGGTGCAGTCCCTGATGCATACTCAGTACCAAAAATTCTTAAATATTCCAGAAAAAATCATACTAAATTTTGAGGGCATTCTGGGGACTGCTATTTTCAGGTCATTTTTATAATGCACGGATAAAACAGAAAACAGGAAAATAATAGAATTTTACTAGAATGAAAGTAAGGAACAGAGAATAAAAGTCGGGTGCAAAAGGTAGTGCTTTCTAAGTTCATCCATCTCATGTTCATCAAAAAGAATCCATCAATAAGGTTGATCAATTCTTATTGACAAACTTTTTTTGAATGACACGGAACCAGAGAATTTTCGAATAACACTAGGTTACCTCAATGGGGATATGCATGTCCCCAACAATAAGTATATCATATTTCTTCTTGACAGTAGGAAGAGGGAATTCAAAGCCTCCGATAATAATTGTGGTAGCCTTTTCAATGGGGTTGACACTATGAACTTGAGGTTGTTTCTTTGGATAATGCATCATATGCTCATTACCATGAACATGAAAAGTGACATTGCCCTTGTTGCAATCAATAACAGCCCCCGCAGTATTCAAAAAGGGTCTACTAAGGATGATCGACATACTATCGTCCTCGGGAATATCAAGGATAACAAAGTTTGCTAAGATAGTAACGTTCGCAACTACAACAGGTTCATCTTCACAAATACCGATGGTTAAAGCAGTTGATTTATCAGCCATTTGCAAGGACATTTCAGTAGGTCTCAACTTATTCAAATCAAGTCTACGATATAAAGAGAAAGGCATAACACTAACACCAGCTCCAAGGTCACATAAAGCATGTTTAACATAATTTCCTTTAATAATGCATGGTATAGTAGATACTCCGGGGTCTTTGATACGTCTCCAACGTATCTACTTTTCCTAACGCTTTTCCTCTTGTTTTGGACTCTAATTTGCATGATTTGAATGAAACTAACCCCGGACTAACGCTGTTTTCACCAGAACTACCATGATGTTGTTTTTGTGCAGAAATAAAAGTTCTGGGAATGGAACGAAACTTTGCGAGGATTTTTTATATCAATAATAAGAATTTCTAGAGACAAGACCTGCAGAGAGGGGCACCTGGGTGGGCACAACCCACCAGGGCATGCCCCCTCCCCTCTCCTAGCGCGCCCATGTGGGTTGTACCCACCTGGTGGCCCCGCAGACCCTGATCCTGACGCTACAAAATCACATTATTCCAGGAAAAACCAGGGAGAAAGAATTATCGCAATCCACGAGATGGAGCCTCCGCCGCCACCCCTTGTTCTTCATCGGGAGGCCAGATTCAGAGTCCGTTTGGGGCTCCGGAGAGGGGGATCTTCGTTCTTCGTCATCACCAACCCTTCTCCATCGCCAATTCCATGATGCTCCCCACCGGGAGTGAGTAATTCCTTCATAGGATCGCTGATCGATGAGGAGTTGGATGAGATTCATCATGTAATCGGGTTAGTTTTGTTAGGGCTTGATTCCTAGTATCCACTATGTTCTTAGATTGATGTTGCTATGACTTTGCCATGCTTAATGCTTGTCACTTTGGGCCCGGGTGCCATGAACTCAGATCTGAACCGTTTATGTTATCATCATTATATCCATGTTTTAGATCCGATCTTCCAAGTTATAGTCACCTACTATGTGTTATGATCCGGTAACCCCGGAGTGACAATAACCGGGACTTCTTCTGGTGATTACCGTAGTTTGAGGAGTTCATGTATTCACTATGTGTTAATGCTTTGTTCCGGTTCTCTATTAAAAGGAGGCCTTAAGATCCCTTAGTTTCCAGTATGGACCCCGCTGCCACGGCAGGGTAGGACAAAATATGTCATGCAAGTTCTTTTAATAAAGCACGTATGACTATTTACGGAATACATGCCTACATTATATCGATGAACTGGAGCTAGTGCCGTATCGCCCTAGGTTACAACTGTCTCATGATGAATATCATCCAACAAGTCACCGATCCAATGCCTACGAATTTATCTTATATTGTTTCTGCTAAGTTACTACTGCTATCATCGCTGTTACACTTGCTACAAAATTACTGCTATCACTGTTACCGTTACTATTACTGTCGTCACTACTATCAAAACTATCATATTACTTTGCCACTGATCACTTGCTTCAGATAATTAACATCCAGGTGTGGGTGAATTGAGAACTCAACTGCTAATACCTTCAAATATTCTTTGGCTCCCCTTGTGTCGAATCTATAAATTTGGGTTGAATACTCTACCGTCAAAAACTGTTGCCATCCCCTATACTTGTGGGTTATGAAGACGTTTTTCTGGTGCTGTTGCTGGGGAGCATAGCTATATTTGTTGAGTCACTTGGGATTATTATCATATTATCACTATGAAGAATCTGAAGGATCCTAAGACTAAGATATTTCCCTCAAGGACGAGGGGAGGTAAGGAACTGCCATCCAGTTCTGCTTTAGATTCACCTTCTGTTATGAGTAAACTTGCAACACCACCACATGCTATTAGTTTTGATATGTCGCAAGTTATTGATGATGCTACTTCCATTATGGATAAAGCTTATTATGATGCTAGTACCTTGCTTGATAATGATGATGTGCCACTTGGTAAATTTCTTGATAAACAAATTGCTAGAGTTATACAACATGATGTTGTTGAATCTGATGATGAGCTTGAAACTGAATCTCCTGAAACACCTACTAGAACTAGCCTTCCTAGATATGAATTGCCTAAGGTACCGGAAGTTTATGTTATGAGTGAAGAAACAACTAGAGATATTCTTGCTTGCAATGATAGAGATGATCTAGAGAAATTATTACACAAGTATAAAGAAAAATCTCTGAATGCTAGAATGAAGTGTGATCCTAAGTTTTCTACTTCACCTATCTTTATTGATGATAAGGATTATGAATTCTCTATTGACCCAGAGTTAATTACTTTGGTTGAATCTGATCCTTTCCATGGTTATGAAACTGAAACTGTTGTGGCACATCTCACTAAGTTGAATGATATAGCCACCCTTTTTACTCATGATGAGAAAACTCACTATTACTTTATTCTCAAATAATTTCCTTTCTCATTAAAGGGTGATGCTAAAGCTTGGTACAATACTCTTGCTCCTGGTTGTGTGCGTAGTCCCCATGATATGATTTATTACTTCTCTGAAAAATATTTTCCTGCTCCTAAGAAATAAGCTGCCTTACAGGAAATATTTAACTTTGTGCAAATTAAAGAAGAGAGTCTCCCACAAGCTTGGGGGAGGCTTTGCCAGTTACTTAATGCTTTGCTTGATGACCCTCTTAAGAAAAATGAAATACTTGATATCTTCTATAATGGACTAACCGATGCTTCTAGGGATTTCCTAGATGGTTGTGTTGGTTGTGTTTTCAGGGAACGAACTGTTGGACAAGCTGAAGAATTATTGAATAACATTGAAAAATTATGATGATTGGACTCCTCCTGAACCACCGGGTAAACCCACTCCGAAGAAGAGGGGCATATTATATCTCAGTCCCGAAGATATGCAAGAGGCAAAGAAATCTATGATGGAAAAAGGTATCAAAGCTGAGGATGTTAAAAATTTACCTCCTGTTGAAGAAATACATAGGCTTAATACACCACCACTGCCTAAAGTGATACAGGTAAATTCTCTAATGAAGTTCAATGATAATGATAATCCTCACAATATGCATCCTAGTGAATGCCTTTATGAGTTTGAAAACTATATTAGAAAATAAGATCACTTCAATGCAAATGTTATGAAACAATTGAAATATAATTCTGATATGATTGCTTGCATGAGTGACTTGTTATTTAGAATCTCAAATGATGTAAGAGGTGTTGGAAAACATGCCTCTATGGTTCAAACTCAGTTAGAACAAGTTGCTAAATCTCAAAGAGAATTTCTTGATGAAATGAATCATAATATGCATGACTTTGTTGTTAGAGTTGCAACTAGAGGAGGTAAAATGACTCGGGAACCACTTTATCCTGAGGGACACCCAAAAAATATTGAACAAGAATCACAAAGAGCTAGCACTAGTGCACCAAGTCCTTCTAAAAAGAAAAAGAAAATGAAAAATGATAGGACTTTGCATACTTCTAGTGAACCTGAAATAGTGAAACCTCCTGATAATGATAATGAAACTTCTATCTCAGATGCTGAAACTCAATCCGGTAATGAACACTTACCTAGTGATAATGAAAAGGATAATGATGAGGTTCATGAAGATACTCGAACAAATGATAAAGAACCAGATAATGATGTTGAGATAGAACCACCTGTTGATCTTGATAACCCACAACCTAAGAATAAAACATATGACAAAAGAGACTTTATGGCTAGAAAACACGGTAAAGAAAGAGAACCGTGGGTTCAAAAATCTATGCCTTTTCCACCTAAGTCAACTAAAAAGAAAGACAATGTAGAATTTGAACGTTTTGCTGAAATGCTGAGGCTAGTCTTTCTGCGTACTCGCTTGACTGACATCTTGAAAATGCCTCCTTATGCAAAGTATATGAAAGACATCATCACAAATAAGAGAAAAATACAGGAAGATGAAATCTCCACTATGCTTTCTAATTACACTTTCAAAGATGGAGTACCTAAAAAACTTGTAGATCCGGGAATACCAACTATACCTTACTCTATCAAAAAGAATTATGTTAAAACTGCTTTGTGTGATTTAGGAGCTGGTGTCAGTGTCATGCCTTTCTCTTTATATAAAAGACTTCATTTGAATAAAATCACACCTACTGAAATATCTTTGCAAATGGCTGACAAATCAACTACCATACATGTCGGTATCTGTAAGGATGTACCCGTTGTTGTTGCTAATGTTACTATTTTGACTGACTTTGTTATACTTGAGATGCCCGAGGACGACAACATGTCGATTATTCTTGGTAGACCCTTCTTGAATATTGCAGGGGTTGTTATTGATTGCAATAAAAGCCAGGTCACTTTTCATATCAATGGTAATGAACATATGGTGCACTTTCTGAAGAAACAATTCCAAGTGAATGGCATTAATGTTATTGAAAAATCTCCGGCAATCACTATTGGATGTTTTCAAATACCTCTACCTATTGTCAAAAAGAAATATGAAATGCTTATTGTTGGGGAAATGCATATCCCCATTGAGGCAACTTAGTGATTTACAAAAGTTCTTCGGTTTCATGCTAATTGAAAGTGGTTGTTAATAAGACCTAATCAACCTTATTAATGAATCATTTTTGAGCGGTACGAAGTTGATGAATTTAGTAAGCACTACCTTCTATCCCTACCTTTTGTTTTCTGTTTTTATTAGTTGAATAAAATAGAATGCCGTGTGTTGTGTGTTTTCTGAATTTCCTGTGCAATAAAAAATGACCCAAAAACAAAAGTTCTCAGAATGCCCTGAAAATTTTACACGATTTCCCCCCGAATATTTCTGAATTTTTGGTGCAAATAATATCATAGGGAGGTGCACCAGGTGGGCACAACCCACCTGGGTGCGCCAGGACCCCCAAGCGCGCCCTGGTGGGTTGTGGTCCCCACGTGGGCCCCCTAACTTTCCTATTCATCCCACATCATCACTTACCTCCAGAAAAAAATCTCCATTGCTCTCTCTCCCGTGTTCTTGAGCTCAAACCCGCGGAATTCGATCTCTTTGCTCGAAGCTCCATTTCCGAAACTGTTTCGAGGGATTGTTGCTTGGTATGTGACTCCTCCATTTGTCCAATTAATTTTTGTTTTAGTGGTTTATATTTTGAATAATTAGCTACTCTTGGTGCTACTGTAGATGTGCTTGCATGTTAAATTCTTTGAGTTCTAAGTAGGTTGAATGCTTGTTATGGCCTCTATGCATCCCTGTGAGTAGTTGCTATCAATCTTATAAAGTTTTGTTGACAAATTTTTGTCACCCCCAATGTTTTTATTTTTCAGAAAATTGTACGCGGACATGAATATCTTCAGGAAGTTTGGCTCGAAGAAGAACTCCAAGGGTGTTATTGGGGAGTCTTTTGACAGTGATCTCCACCCTCGGAGGTTGGCGGAGGTACGGCCGTGCGAATGGCCACACACCCCGTTCCTGGAAGAGGCAAGAATCCTTCAAGAGTTCACACAATATGTTGCGAATGCCGGCCTCACCGACTTCATCGCAGATGAGTGTGACCAGCACCAAATCCTCACAAACATCTTTATTCAGAGTTTTACTTTCCTGCCTAGAAATAATCCTCCTGAAGTGAGCTTCGATTTATATGCTGAAAACCATCAGATACCACTTGCTGAATTTTGTGATATATGCTTGATCCCCTCTGATAGGAGCTTAGCCGAGCCTAGGCCGGCTGGGTTTGAGGACTTTTATCGCACTTTGACAATGGGAGATGAGAGAGGGGTGTCAGCCACCACTGCTGCTAGCATACACTTTCCTGCTGTACATCATTTTGTTTTATTTTTTGCTAAGTGCTTTCTTGCTAGAAAGAAAGTGGGTGCACTCAGCACACCAGACTTTGTTGTTTTACGCCGAGCACTAGAGGGCGACAACACTTATAGCTTGGGAGCTATTGTGGCTCATCACCTCCATCTTAATAAATCACAGGGTGAAATACATGGTGGGATTTTTGCTACTCGTTTGGCGGCTCACTTTGAGGTTGAGATACGCCCTCATGATTACCCTCTGACCAAGGTTTACCTAGACCGGGCAACCATGGAACACCATCATTTTCTTGCACGAGAGTATCCTGATATCCCCATTCCTTATAACCTGGTTTTTAGCATTAAAACTCGTGATATTATTCCACAGCCTGCACCTGCTTTGTTTGATTCTGCTGCTAGGGGCGGATATAGGATCATGCCTATGGATATCATTGCCTATTAGAACGCTCAGGCTGCTGCGGAAGCGGCACAGGAGGAGCCTCCATAGTGGGATGAGTGGATGCCACTCCAACTACTATCTAGGCTACTAATCGACTACCAAGTTAGGCCAAAAGCCTAAGCTTGTGGGAGTATGTGTTTCTCACCGACTTTACATTCATGTCCAGTTATTCTATTTGTTAGTGTCCACACTTTTTCATTGTATCATCCATGCTTAGATTTATTTTCTTGCTTTCTTCTTGTGTGTTTGAAAAAACTTTAGAAAAACCAAAAAATATTAGTTCTAGTCAATTTACTTTCTATGTATGCTTAGTAGTAATATTAAATACAAAACCCAAAAAGATTTCCTCGTTCTTCTTTTCCTTGTTGGGAGCTTTCCCGTGTAAATAGTTTTTCTTGTTTCTGCTTTTTATTTGCTTGTTCAAGAAAACCAAAAACTCCACAAATATTTTAGTGTGTTTCTCTAAAAATTATTTTCCTTTTCTTCAAGTCTTACCTAGGAGAAGACTGTTGGAAGATGTAGTAATAAATCAAAAAAAATCCTACGTGTCATCAAGATCTATCTATGGAGAAACCAACAACGAGCAAAGGGGGAGTGCATCTTCATACCTTTGAAGATCGCAAAGTGGAAGCGTTACTAGAACGCGGCTGATGGAGTCGTACTCGCAGCGATTTAGATCACGGTGGATTACGATCTAAGCGCCGAACAACGGTGCCTCCGCGTTCAACACACGTAAAGCCCAGTGACGTCTCCTATGCCTTGATCCAGCAAGGAGGAAGGAGAGGTTGAGGGAGAGCTTCGACAGCACCACGGCATGGTGACGATGGAGCTGCATGGTACTCCGGTAGGGCTTTGCCAAGCACTATGGAGGACGAGGAGGAGGAGGGGTAGGGCTGCGCCGAGAGGGAGAGAAACTTCGGTGTCAACAGCCCCCAAAACCCCCACTATATATAGGAGGAGGAGGAGGGAGGGCGCAGCCCCTAGGGTTCCCACCCTAGGGGTGCGGCTGGCCCTAGATGGGACTTGGGGCGGCGGCCAAGGGAGGGGAGAGGTGGTGCGGAAGCCCTAGGCGCCCTAGGGTGGGCCTAGGGCCCATCTGGGCCTAGGGTTTGCCCCCCTCTCCTCCTTGATGCACCTTGGGCTGAGGTGGGAGGCGCACCAGCCCATCTAGGGGCTGGTTCCCTCCCACTCTTGGCCCATGTAGCCCTCCGGGGCTAGTGGCCCCTCTCGGTGGACCCTCGAAACCCTTCCGGTGGTCCCGATACGTTACCGGTGATGCCCGGAACACTTTCGGCAACCAAATTCTCACTTCCTATATATCATTCTTTACCTCCAGACCATTCCGGAACTCCTCGTAACGTCCGGGTTCTCATCCGTGACTCCAAACAACCTTCGGTAACCATGTACACTATTTCCCTATAACCCTAGCGTCATCGAACCTTAAATGTGTAGACTCTACGGGTTCAGGAGGCACGTAGACATGACCGAGACACCTCTCCGGTCAATAACCAATAGCAGGATCTGGATACCCATGTTGGCTCCCACATGCTCCACGATGATCTCATTGGATGAACCATGATGTCGGGGATTCAATCAATCCCGTATACAATTTCCTTTGTCTACCGGTATGATACTTGCCCGAGATTCGATCGTCGGTATCCCTATACCTTGTTCAATCTCATTACCGAGAAGTCTCTTTACTCGTTCCGCAACACATCATCCCATGGCTAACTCCTTAGTCACACTGAGCTCATTATGATGATGTCTTATCGAGTGGGCCCAGAGATACCTCTCCATCACACGGAGTGACAAATCCCAGTCTCGATTCGTGCCAACCCAACAGACACTTTCAGAGACACCCGTAGTGTACCTTTATAGCCACCCAGTTATGTTGTGACGTTTGGCACACCCAAAGTATTCCTGCGGTGTCCAGGAGTTGCACAATCTCATGGTCTAAGGAAACGATACTTGACATTAGAAAAGCTTTAGCAGACGAACTACACGATCTTGTGCTATGCTTAGGATTGGGTCTTGTCCATCACATCATTCTCCTAATGATGTGATCCCATTATCAACGGCATCCAATGTCCATGGTCATGAAACCGTGACCATCTATTGATCAATGAGCTAGCCAACTAGAGGCTCACTAGGGACATGTTGTGGTCTATGTATTCACACATGCATTATGGTTTCCGGTTAATACAATTATAGCATGAACAATAGACAATTATCATGAACAAGGAAATACAATAATAACCATTTTATTATTGCCTCTAGGGCATATTTCCAACAGTCTCTCACTTGCACTAGAGTCAATAATCTAGTTACATTGTGATGTATCGAACACCCATAGAGTTCTGGTGTTGATCATGTTTCGCTCGTGAGATCGGTTTAGTCAACGGATCTGCGACATTCAAATCTGTATGTACTTTATAAATATATATATCTCCTTCCTGAATATAATCATGAATAGAGTTGAAGCGGCTCTTGATGTGTCTTGTCTTCTTGTGAAACCTGGGCTCCTTGGCAAGGGCAATAGCTCCAGTGTTGTCACAGAATAGAGTCATTGGGCCTGACGCATTGGGAATCACTCCTAGGTCGGTGATGAACTCCTTCATCCAGACTCCTTCCTTTGTTGCTTCTGAAGCAACTATGTACTCTGCTTCACATGTAGATGCCGCCACGACGCTTTGCTTGCTGCTGCACCAGCTCACTACCCCTCCGTTCAAAATATACACGTATCCGGTTTGTGACTTCAAGTCATTCGGATCTGTGTCGAAGCTAGCATCGACGTAACCCTTTACGATGAGCTCTTCGGCCCCTCCATATACGAGAAACATATCCTTGGTCCTTTTCAGGTACTTCAGGATATTCTTGACCGCTATCCAGTGTTCCGCTCCGGGATCACTTTGGTACCTCCCTACCAAACTTATGGCAAGGTTCACATCAGGCCTGGTACACAGCAAGGCATACATAGTAGAGCCTATGGCTGAAGCATAGGGGATGACACTCATCTCTTCTCTATCTTTTGCCGTGGTCAGGCATTGAGTCGTACTCAATCTCACACCCTGTAACACAAGAAAAGAACCCCTTCTTGGACTGATCCATATTGAACTTCTTCAATATCTTGTCAAGGTATGTGCTTTGTGAAAGACCTATGAGGCGTCTTGATCTATCTCTATAGATCTTGATGCCTAATATGTAAGCAGCTTCTCCAAGGTCCTTCATTGGAAAACACTTATTCAAGTAGGCCTTTATGCTTTCCGAAAGTTCTATATCATTTCCCATCAACAATATGTCATCCACATATAATATGAGAAATGCTACAGAGCTCCCACTCACTTTCTTGTAAATACAGGGTTCTCCATAAGCCGGTATAAACCCAAACGCTTTAATCACCTCATTAAAGCAAATGTTCCAACTCCGAGATGCTTGCACCAGCCCACAGATTAGGCACTGAAGCTTGCATACTTTGTTAGCATCCTTAGGATCGACAAAACCTTCCGACTGCATCATATACAGTTCTTCCTTAAGGAAGCCATTAAGGAATGTCGTTTTGACGTCCATTTGCCAGATTTCATAATGATAAAATGCGGCAATTGCTAACATGATTCGGACGGACTTCATCATCACTACGAGTGAGAAAGTCTCATCATAGTCAACGCCTTGAACTTGTTGATAACCCTTAGAGACAAGCCGAGCCTTATAGACGGTCGCATTACCATCCGCGTCATTCTTCTTCTTAAAGATCCATTTATTTTCTATGTCTCGCTTATCATCGGGCAAGTCCACCAAAGTCCATACTTTGTTCTCATACATGGATCCTATCTCGGATTTCATGGCTTCAAGCCATTTGTTGGAATCTGGGCCCGCCATCGCTTCTTCATAGTTTGAAGGTTCACCGTTGTCCAACAACATGATCTCCAAGATAGGGTTGCCATACCACTCTGGTGCGGAACATGTCCTAGTGGACCTTCGAATAGCAACTTGATCTAAAGTTTCATGATCATCATCATTAACTTCCTCTCCAGCCGGTGTAGGCTCCACAGAAATAACTTCCTCTGCTGCGCTACCCTCCGGTTCGAGTGGAGGCACAATTACCTCATCAAGTTCTATTTTCCTCCCACTTACTTCTTTTGAGAGAAACTCTTTCTCTAGAAAGGATCCATTCTTGGCAACAAAGACTTTGTCTTTGGATCTGAGGTAGAAGGTATACCCAATAGGTTCTTTGGGGTAGCCTATGAAGACGCACTTTTCCGCTTTGGGTTCGAGCTTCTCAGGTTGAAGTTTCTTCACATAAGCATCGCATCCCCAAACTTTCAAAAACGACAGCTTAGGTTTCTTTCCAAACCATAATTCATACGGTGTCGTCTCAACGGACTTAGACGGTGCCCTATTTAAAGTGAATGCGGCAGTCTCTAATGCATATCCCCAAAATGATAGCGGTAAGTCGGTAAGGGACATCATAGATCGCATCGTATCCAATAGAGTGCAATTACGACATTCATACACACCGTTTCGCTGAGGTGTGCCAGGCGGCGTGAGTTGTGAAACAATTCCACATTTCCTTAGGTGCGTGCCAAACTCGTGACTTAAATATTCTCTGCCATGATCAGATCGTAGGCACTTTATTTTCCTGTCACGTTGATTCTCTACCTCACTCTAAAATTCCTTGAACTTTTCAAAGGTTTCAGACTTGTGTTTCATTAAGTAGACATACCCATATCTGCTTAAGTCATCAATGAGGGCGAGAACATAATGGTAGCCACCGCGAGCCACAACGCTCATTGGACCGCATAAATTGGTATGTATTATCTCCAACAAGTCAGTTGCTCGCTCCATTGTTCCGGAGAACGGAGTCTTGGTCATCTTGCCCATGAGGCATGGTTCGCACATGTCAAATGATTCAAAATCAAGAGACTCCAAAAGTCCATCAGCATGGAGTTTCTTCATGTGTTTGACACTAATATGACCAAGGTGGCAGTGCCACATGTAAGTGGGACTATCGTTATCAACCTTACACTTTTTGGTACTCACACTATGAACATGTGTAACATCACGTTCGAGATTCATCTAAAATAAACCATTGACCAGAGGGGCATGACCATAAAACATTTCTCTCATATAAATAGACAACCATTATTCTCAGATTTAAATGAGTAGCCATCTCACATCAAACGAGATCCAGATACAATGTTCATGCTCAAAGCTGGTACTAAATAACAATTATTAAGGTTTAAAACTAATCCCGAAGGTAGATGTAGAGGTAGCGTGCCGACGGCGACCACATCGACCTTGGAACCATTCCTGACGCGCAACGTCACCTCGTCCTTCGCCAGTCTCCGCTTATTCCGCAGCTCTTGCTTGGAGTTACAAATGTGAGCAACTACACCGGTATCAAATACCCAGGAGCTACTACGAGCGCTGGTAAGGTACACATCAATAACAAGTATATCACATATACCTATAATGTTGTCGGCCTTCTTATCCGCTAAGTACTTGGGGCAGTTCCGCTTCCAGTGACCGGTACCCTTGCAATAAAAGCACTCAGTCTCAGGCTTGGGTCCATTCTTGTTCTTCTTCCCGGCAACTTGCTTACCGGGCGCGGCAACTGATTTGCCATCCTTCTTGAAGTTCTTCTCACCCTTGCCTTTCTTGAAACTAGTGGTCTTATTCACCATCAACACTTGATGCTCCTTTTTGATCTCGACCTCCGTTGATTTCAGCATCGAGAACAACTCAAGAATGGACTTCTCCATACCCTGCATGTTGTAGTTCATCACAAAGCTCTTGTAGCTAGGTGGGAGCGACTGGAGGATTCTGTCAATAACTGAGTCATCCGGAAGATTAACTCCCAGCTGAGACAAGCGGTTGTGCAACCCAGACATTTTGAGTATGTGCTCACTGACAGAACTATTTTCCTCCATCTTACATCTGAAGAACTTGTCGGAGACATCATATCTCTCGACCCAGGCATGAGCTTGGAAAACCAATTTCAGCTATTGGAATATCTCATATGCTCCGTGTTGCTCAAAATGCTTTTGGAGCCTCGATTCTAAACTGCAAAGCATGCCACACTGAACCAGGGAGTAATCATCACAGCGCGACTATCGGGCGTTCATAACGTCTTGATCCGCTGGGAAAATGGGTGCATCACCTAGCGGTGCATCAAGGACATATAATCTTTTGGAAGCTATGAGGATGATCCTCAAGCTACGGACCCAGTCCGTATAGTTGCTTCCATCGTCTTTCAGCTTGGTTTTCTCTAGGAACGCGTTGAAGTTGAGGGCAACATTAGCATTGGCCATTGGATCTACAATATAGATTCTAAAGACAATTTTAGACTAAGTTCATGATAATTAAGTTCACATAATCAAATTATTTAATGAACTCCCACTTAGATAGACATCTCACTAGTCATCCAAGTGACACATGATACACATCAACTAGCCTGTGTCCGATCATCACGTGAGACGGACTAGTCATCAATGGTGAACATCTCAATGTTGATCGTATCTTCTATACGACTCATGTTCGACCTTTTGGTCTCCCGTGTTCCGAGGCCATGTCTATACATGCTAGGCTTGTCAAGTCAACCTAAGCGTATTGCGTGTGTAAATCTGGCTTACACCCGTTGTATGCGAACATTAGAACCTATCAAATCCGATCATCACGTGGTGCTTTAGAACAACAAACCATAGCAAGGGTGCACAGTTAGGGGGAACACATTTCTTGAGATTTTAGTGAGAGATCATCTTATTTAGTTAGCTTCGTTCTAAGAAAATAAGATGTAAACATGATAAACATCACATGCAATCAATATAGTGACATGATATGGCCAATATCATCTTGCTCCTTTGATCTCCATCTTCGGAGCACCATGATCATCACTGTCACCGACACGACACCATGATATCCATCATCATGATCTCCATCATGGTGTCTCCATGAACTTGTCTTGCCAACAATTACTTCTACTACTATGGCTAACGATTAGCAATAAAGTAAAGTAATTACATGGCGTTTATGATTGACACGCAGGTCATACAATAAATTAAGACAACTCCTATGGCTCCTGCCGGTTGTCATACTCATCGACATGCAAGTCGTGAATCCTATTACAAGAACATGATCAATCTCATACATCACATATATCACATCACATTCTTTGGAAATATCACATCACACGACATATGCTGCAAAAAGAAGTTAGATGTCCTCTAATTTGTTGTTGCAAGTTTTTACGTGGCTGCTATAGGTTTCTAGCAAGAACGTTTCTTACCTACGCAAAAACCATAATGTGATATGCCAATTTCTATTTACCCTTCATAAGGACCCTTTTCATCGAATCTGATCCGACTAGAGTGGGAGAGACAGACACCCGCTAGCCACCATATGCAACAAGTGCATGTCAGGCGGTGGAACCAGTCTCACGTAAGCGTACGTGTAAAGTCGGTCTGGGCCGATTCATCCCACAATACCGCCGAATCAAGATAAGACTAGTAACGGCAAGACAACTGACAAAATCGACGCCCACAAAACCTTCTGTTCTACTCGTGCATAGATTCTACGCATAGACCTAGCTCATGATGCCACTGTTGGAAGACGTAGTAGTAAATCAAAAAAAATCGTACGTGTCACCAAGATCTATCTATGGAGAAACCAGAAATGAGCAAAGGGGGAGTGCATCTTCATACCTTTGAAGACCGCAAAGCAGAAGCATTACTAGAACACGGTTGGTGGAGTCGTACTCGCAGTGATTCAGATCATGGTGGATTCCGATCTAATTGCCGAACAACGGCGCCTCCGTGTTCAACAAACGTGCAGCCCGGTGACGTCTCCTATGCCTTGATCCAGCAAGGAGGAAGGAGAGGTTGAGGGAGACCTCCGGCAGCACGACGGCGTGGTGACGGTGGAGCTGCATGGTACTCCGGCAGGGCTTCGCCAAGCACTACGGACGACGACGTGGAGGAGGGGTAGGGCTGCGACGAGAGGGAGAGAAACTTCTGTGTCGGCAGCCCCCAAAACCCCCACTATATATAGGAGGAGGAGGGAGGGCACAGCCCCTAGGGTTCCCACCCTAGGGCTGCGTCCGGCCCTAGATGGGACTTGGCGCGGCGGCCAAGGGAGGGGAGAGGTGGTGCGGCAGCCCTAGGCACCCTAGGGTGGGCCTAGGGTTTGCCCCCGTCTCCTCCTTGCTGCGCCTTGGACTGAGGTGGGAGGCGCACCAGACCACCTAGGGGCTGGTTCCCTCCCACTCTTGGCCCATGTAGCCCTGCGGGGCTGGTGGCCCCTCCCGATGGACCCCCGGAACCCTTTCGATGGTCCCGATACGTTACCGGTGATGCCCAGAACACTTCCGGCAACCAAATCCTCACTTCCTATATATCATTGTTTACCTCCGTACCATTCCGAAACTCCTCGTGATGTATGGGATCTCATCTGAGACTCCAAACAACCTTTGGTAACCACGTACACTATTTCCCTATAACCCTAGCGTCATCGAACCTTAAGTGTGTAGAACCTACGGGTTCGGGAGGCACGTAGACATGACCGGGACACCTCTCCGGTCAATAACCAACAGAGGGATCTGGATACCCATGTTGGCTCCCACATGCTCCACGATGATCTCATCGGATGAACCATGATGTCGGGGATTCAATCAATCCCGTATACAATTCCATTTGTCTACTGGTATGATACTTGCCCAAGATTCGATCGTCAGTATCCCTATACCTTGTTCAATCTCGTTACTGGCAAGTCTCTTTAATCGTTCCACAACACATCATCCCATGGCTAACTCCTTAGTCACATTGAGCTCATTTTGATGATGTCTTATCGAGTGGGCCCAGAGATACCTCTCCATCACACGGAGTGACAAATCCTAGTCTCGATTCGTGCCAACCCAACAGACACTTTCGGAGACACCCATAGTGTACCTTTATAGCCAACCAGTTACGTTGTGACGTTTGGCACACCCAAAGTATTCCTACGGTATCTAGGAGTTGCACAATCTCATGGTCTATGGAAACGATACTTGACATTAGAAAAGCTTTAGCAGACGAACTACACGATATTGTGCTGTGCTTAGGATTGGGTCTTGTCCATCACATCATTCTCCTAATGATGTGATCCCGTTATCAACGACATCCAATGTCCATGGTCGTGAAACCGTGACCATCTATTGATCAACGAGCTAGCCAACTAGAGGCTCACTAGGGACATGTTGTGGTCTATGTATTCACACATGCATTACGGTTTCCGGTTAATACAATTATAGCATGAACAATAGACAATTATCATGAATAAGGAAATACAATAATAACCATTTTATTATTGCCTCTAGGGCATATTTCCAACAAAGACCACGATGAAAATGTTGAGTGGCTCTCATATGAATAATTGTTGAACTAATAAAGAGCACAGTTTACCTTCTCTTCTCCTGTTGAATAAAATGTGTGCAGATTCCAGCTTAGTCCATGGCACTCTTGCACTACTATTATTTTCATATCGTTCGGTCATGCAAGTGAAAGGCAATAATGACGACATTCAATGAACCGGCCGTGGCAAAGAGAAACTGGTATGAATTGACTTGTTCTGTTTGTGTAAATATGTTTAACCTAGTATCCATGATTCGGCCCATTATGATTAAACATGTTTGCAATGACAATTAGAGATTATAGTTTCTCATGCCATGCATAAGTAGCTGGGAGTTGATAATGATTTATCTTGGATATCAACATAGCGTTAAAATGATTGTGATGTAGCATGATGATATGGTATCCTCCTCTAAATGTTCGAGTGGCTTGACTTGGCACATGTTCATGCATGTAGTTGAATCAAAACCAACATAGCCGCTATGATATTTAAGTTCATGGTGTTCATATCCTACTCATGATAGTGTCCAATGTTACTTATGCATAATGCATGGTTATGATAGTTGTTGCTCTCTAGCTGGCCGTTTCTCAATCTAATTGCTAGCCTTCGCCTGTACTAAGTGGGAACTTTGTTTGTACATCAAGAACCTTGAACCCAAAAGTTATTCCAGATGAGTCCACCATACCTACCTATATACGGTATTACCCTGCCATCCTAAGTAAATTTGCATGTGCCACCTCTAAAAACTTCTAAAAAATTATCCGTTTTGTGTGCCTGGATCGTTCATGGAACGACAGGAGGTGGTCAGTATCTTCCATGCTAAGCGGGTTTTTCTCAGGTCGAGAATTTATTCAGTTGCCATCGCACGAGAAAAGGGCGGTAATAGGGATGCCCAGTCCCAAACTGCAAAATATAAAAAGAGTTATTTGCTCGAATAATCAAACAAAAACTCCCAATGGAGTCAAAACCCTTTACTTTTATTGCTTGGGAACCGCCACTAGCGTGCTTAGCATGGATGATGTTGATAACTGATGGTCATGAAGTAAATGAGAAGGGTGCATGCCTCAAAATATCATTTATCTCTGTTTTAAAAATTGAGCTCTGGCACCTCTGCAAATCACTGCTACCCTCTACGAAGGGACTATCTATTTACTTTTATGTTGTGTCATCACCTTCTAAAGCAAGCGCCAGAAACTGAGAAGAGCACAGTTGTCATGATTTATGCATTGTGTGTAGCTAATGTTGGGTGCATCATGACTGGATCTTTTCTACCATGAATTACAATGTTTAGTCATTGCTTGAACTTTGGAGGTGCTCTACATTTATGTTTTGCGAACTAAGAAAGGGCTAGCGAGATACCACTATTGTCATATTATATCATGGTTGTTTTGACAACGTGTTACTGTTTGAGATATCTTATTATTGCTCGCTAGCTGATTATGTCATTGATATGAGTCATTATAACCTTTAAAAGTTATTGTCGACATGGTTACTTATAATGTTGGCCGAAAACCTGGGTGCTGTTTAAGCGTATTTATGCAAACAAGAGCAAAAGAGTTCGTAAAAGTTTTTCTTTTTCACTTTCAGTTTATCAACTGAATTGCTTGAGGACAAGCAAAGGTTTAAGCTTGGGAGAGTTTATACATCTCCAACGTATCTACGTTTCCTAACGCTTTTCCTCTTGTTTTGGACTCTAATTTGCATGATTTGAATGCAACTAACCCTGGACTGACGTTGTTTTCAGCAGAACTACCATGGTGTTGTTTTTATGCAGAAATAAAAGTGCTCGGAATGGAACGAAACTTTGCGAGGATTTTTCATATCAATAATAAGAATTTCTCGAGCCAAGACCTGCCAGAGAGGGGCACCTGGGTGGGCACAACCCACCAAGGCGCGGCCCCTCTCCTGGCGCGCCCAGGTGGGTTGTACCCACCTGGTGGCCCCGCATACCCTGATCCCGACGCTATAAAATCACATTATTCCAGGAAAAAACTAGGGAGAAAGAATTATCGCAATCCACGAGACGGAGCCGCCACCACCTCTTGTTCTTCATCGAGAGGCCAGATCTGGAGTCTGTTTGGGGCTCCGGAGAGGGGGATCTTCGTTCTTCATCATCACCAACCCTTCTCCATCGCCAATTCCATGATGCTCCCCACCGGGAGTGAGTAATTCCTTCATAGGCTCGCTGGTCGGTGAGGAGTTGGATGAGATTCATCATGTAATCGAGTTAGTTTTGTTAGGGCTTGATCCCTAGTATCCACTATGTTCTTAGATTGATGTTGATATGAGTTTGCCATGCTTAATGCTTGTCACTTTGGGCCTGAGTGCCATGAACTCAAATCTGAACCGTTTATGTTATCATCATTATATCCATGTTTTAGATCCGATCTTGCAAGTTATAGTCACCTACTACGTGTTATGATCTGGTAACCCCGGAGTGACAATAACCAGGACTTCTTCCGGTGATTACCGTAGTTTGAGGAGTTCATGTATTCACTATGTGTTAATGCTTTGTTCCGATTCTCTATTAAAAAAAGGCCTTAATATCCCTTAGTTTCCAGTATGGACCCCGCTGCCACGGGAGGGTAGGACAAAAGATGTCATGCAAGTTCTTTTAATAAAGCATGTATGACTATTTACGGAATACATGCCTACATTATATCGATGAACTGGAGCTAGTGTCGTATCGCCCGAGGTTATAACTGTCTCATGATGAATATCATCCAACAAGTCACTGATCCAATGCCTACGAATTTATCTTATATTGTTTCTGCTAAGTTACTGTTGCTACCATCGCTGTTACACTTGCTACAAAATTACTGCTATCATTATTACCGTTACTGTTATTGCTGTCACTACTATCAAAACTATCATATTACTTTGCCACTGATCACTTGCTGCAGATAATTAATCTCCAGGTGTGGTTGAATTGACAACTCAGCTGCTAATACCTTCAAATATTTTTTGGCTCCCCTTTTGTCGAATCTATAAATTTGAGTTGAATACTCTACCCTCAAAAACTATTGCAATCCCCTATACTTGTGGGTTATCGGTCTCCTAGTTTCTTTGGTATTCCACCCTTAAATGTATAATTAGCAAGCATGGTGAAATCTCAGCTTCCGGTATTTTTCTTTTATTTGTCACAATATCTTTCATATACATAGCATAAGGAGACATTTTCAGAATATCAGTCAAACGCATACGTAAAAAGACAAGTCTAAGCATTTCAAGAAAGCGCTCAAAATCGTCATCATCCTTTTTCTTGGATGGCTTAGGGGGAAAGGGCATGGGTTTCTGAACTCATGGTTCTGTTTCTCTACCATGTTTCCTAGCAACAAAGTTTCTTTTATCATATCTCTTGTTCTTAGGTTGTGGGTTATCAAGATCAACAACAGGTTCAATCTCCACATCATTATCATGAACATCATCATTAATATTATCACTAGGCTCATGTTCATCACCATATTGTGTCTCAGCATTAGAAACAAAAATATCATTTGGGTTCTCAGGTGTCTCTATAACAGGTTCACTAGCATCATGCAAAGTACTATTGTCATTCATTTTCCTACTCTTATTGGAACAAATAGGTGCATCAGTATTAACTCTCTGAAAATATTGCTCAATTATCTTAGGGTGGCCCTCAGGATACAAAGGTTCTTGAGTAATTCCACCACCTCTAGTCACAACTTTAACAGAATGATCATTGTTCTTACTATTCATCTCATTAAGTAAATCATTCTACGCCTTTAGTACTTGTTCTACTTGAGTAGTTACCATGGAAGCATGTTTACTAATAAGCTTAAGATCATTGACAGTTCTACTCAAATAATCACCCAAGCGATCAAGCATATAAGCATTATGTTTCAATTGTCTACTAACATAAGCATTAAAAATTTCTTGCTTGACTACAAAGTTATCAAATTCATCCAAGCATTGGCTAGCAGGCTTATTATAAGGAGTATCTCCTTCATCAAATCTGCGGAGAGAATTAACCTCTACTACCTGTGTCAGATTATCAAGACCATGTATTTCTTCAATAGGTGGTAGATTCTTAACATCTTCAACTTTCATACCTTTTTCTTTCATAGATTTCTTTGCCTCTTGCATATATTCAGGACTGAGAAATAGAATACCTCTTTTCTTCGGAGTTGGCTTTGGAGGTGGCTCGGGAATAGTCCAATCATTATCATTGCTCAATATATTGTTCAATAGCAGTTCAGCTTGTTCAACAGTTCGTTCCCTGAAAACACAACCAACACAACTATCTAGGTGGTCCCTAGAAGCATCGGTTAGTCCATTATAAAAGATATGAAGTATTTCATTTTCTTGAGAGGATGATCAGGCAAAGCATTAATTAACTAGACAAGCCTCCCCCAAGCTTGTGGGAGACTCTTTTCTTCAATTTGCACGAAGTTAGATGTTTCCTGCAAGACAGCTTGTTTCTTATGGGCAGGAAAATATTTTTTAGAGAAGTAATAAATCATATCCTGGGGACTACATACGCAACCAGGAGCAAGAGAATTAAACCATATCTTAGCATCACCCTTTAATGAGAAAGGAAACAACTTAAGAATATAGTAATAACGAATTTTTTCCTCATGAGTAAATAGGGTGGCTATATCATTCAATTTGGTAAGATGTGCCATAGCAGTTTCAGATTCATAACCATGGAAAGGATCAGATTCAACCAAAGTAATTAACTCAGGATTGATAGAGAATTCATAATCCTTCTCAGCATCTCTATCCTTACAAGCAAGAAAGTCCCTGGCTACCTCTCCTTCCATAACATAACCCTCAGGCATATCAAGCAATTCACATCTAGGAGAGCTAGACCTAGTAGGTGTCTCATAATGTTCTGTTTCAATAATTTCATCAGATTTAGAAATATCATCAGTTTCAGTATTGACTCTAGCAATTTGTTCATCAAGGAATTCACCCAGTGGCATAGTGGTATCAAGCAAAGTATCATCATAAGCATCATGCATAGCATAAGTAACATCATCAATTACTTGCGACATATCAGAATTACTAGCAGGTGGTGGTGTTGCAAATTTACTCATAATAGAAGGGGAATCAAATGCAGAGCTAGATGGCAGTTCCTTAACCGTCCTCGTAGTTGAGGGGTAGATCTTAGTCTTAGCATCTTTCAGATTCTTCATAGTGATCAACAGATATATATATCCCAAGTGACTCAGAGAATAGAGTTATGCTCCCCGGCAACGGCGCCAGAAAAAGGTCTTGATAACCCACAAGTATAGGGGATCGCAATAGTTTTCAAGGGTAGAGTATTCAACCCAAATTTATTGATCAGGCAAAGCATTAAGTAACTGGACAAGCCTCCCCCAAGCTTGTGGGAGACTCTCTTCTTCAGTTTGCACAAAGTTATATATATCCTGCAAGGCAGCTTGTTTCTTATGGGCAGGAAAATATTTCTCAGAGAAGTAGTATACCATATCCTAGGGACTACGCACACAACCAGGAGCAAGAGAAGTAAACCAACTTTTAGCATCACCCTTTAGTGAGAAAGGAAACAACTTAAGGATATAGTAATAGCCAATTTTTTCCTCATTAGTGAATAGGGTGACAATATCATTTAGTTTAGTAAGATGTGCTACAACAGTTTCAGATTCATAGCCATGAAAAGGATCAGGTTCAACCAAAGTGATTAACTCAGGATCGACAGAGAACTCATAATCCTTATCAGTAACAAAGATAGGTGAAGTAGCAAACTTAGGATCATATTTCATTCTAGCATTCAGATATTTTTCTTTCCACTTGCGTAATAATTTCTCAAGATCATAGCGATCCTTACAAGAAAGAAAGTCTTCAGCTACCTCTCCTTCCATAACATAACCCTTAGCTATATTAGGCAATTCATATTTAGGAGGGCTAGATCTAACAGGTGTAACAGCAGGTTCCATTTCAATAATTTCATCAGTTTCAGAAGTATCATTTGATTCAGTAGTAACTCTAGCAATTTGTGCATCAAGAAATTCACCAAGTGGCATATCATTACCAAGCAAAGCATCATCATTATTATCATGTATAGCAGAAGTAGCATCATCAAGCACATGCGACATATCAGAATTAATAGCAGGTGGTGGTGTTGCAAATTTACTCATAACAGAAGGTGAATCAAGTGCAGAGCTAGATGGAAGTTCCTTACCTGTCCTCGTAGTTGAGGGCAGAACTTTAGTTTTTGGATCTCGCAAATTCTTCATAGTGATCAATAGATATAAATCCCAAGTGACTCAGAGAATAGAGTTATGCTCCCCGGCAACGGCGCCAGAAAAATGTCTTGATAACCCACAAGTATAGGGGATCGCAATATTTTTCAAGGGTAGAGTATTCAACCCAAATTTATTGATCAGGCAAAGCATTAAGTAACTGGACAAGCCTCCCCCAAGCTTGTGGGAGACTCTCTTCTTCAGTTTGCACAAAGTTATATATATCCTGCAAGGCAGCTTGTTTCTTATGGGCAGGAAAATATTTCTCAGAGAAGTAGTATACCATATCCTAGGGACTACGCACACAACCAGGAGCAAGAGAAGTAAACCAACTTTTAGCATCACCCTTTAGTGAGAAAGGAAACAACTTAAGGATATAGTAATAGCCAATTTTTTCCTCATTAGTGAATAGGGTGACAATATCATTTAGTTTAGTAAGATGTGCTACAACAGTTTCAGATTCATAGCCATGAAAAGGATCAGGTTCAACCAAAGTGATTAACTCAGGATCGACAGAGAACTCATAATCCTTATCAATAACAAAGATAGGTGAAGTAGCAAACTTAGGATCATATTTCATTCTAGCATTCAGATATTTTTCTTTCCACTTGCGTAATAATTTCTCAAGATCATAGCGATCCTTACAAGAAAGAAAGTCTTCAGCTACCTCTCCTTCCATAACATAACCCTTAGCTATATTAGGCAATTCATATTTAGGAGGGCTAGATCTAACAGGTGTAACAGCAGGTTCCATTTCAATAATTTCATCAGTTTCAGAAGTATCATTTGATTCAGTAGTAACTCTAGCAATTTGTGCATCAAGAAATTCACCAAGTGGCATATCATTACCAAGCAAAGCATCATCATTATTATCATGTATAGCAGAAGTAGCATCATCAAGCACATGCGACATATCAGAATTAATAGCAGGTGGTGGTGTTGCAAATTTACTCATAACAGAAGGTGAATCAAGTGCAGAGCTAGATGGCAGTTCCTTACCTGTCCTCGTAGTTGAGGGCAGAACTTTAGTTTTTGGATCTCGCAAATTCTTCATAGTGATCAATAGATATAAATCCCAAGTGACTCAGAGAATAGAGTTATGCTCCCCGGCAACGGCGCCAGAAAAATGTCTTGATAACCCACAAGTATAGGGGATCGCAATATTTTTCAAGGGTAGAGTATTCAACCCAAATTTATTGATCAGGCAAAGCATTAAGTAACTGGACAAGCCTCCCCCAAGCTTGTGGGAGACTCTCTTCTTCAGTTTGCACAAAGTTATATATATCCTGCAAGGCAGCTTGTTTCTTATGGGCAGGAAAATATTTCTCAGAGAAGTAGTATACCATATCCTAGGGACTACGCACACAACCAGGAGCAAGAGAAGTAAACCAACTTTTAGCATCACCCTTTAGTGAGAAAGGAAACAACTTAAGGATATAGTAATAGCCAATTTTTTCCTCATTAGTGAATAGGGTGACAATATCATTTAGTTTAGTAAGATGTGCTACAACAGTTTCAGATTCATAGCCATGAAAAGGATCAGGTTCAACCAAAGTGATTAACTCAGGATCGACAGAGAACTCATAATCCTTATCAATAACAAAGATAGGTGAAGTAGCAAACTTAGGATCATATTTCATTCTAGCATTCAGATATTTTTCTTTCCACTTGCGTAATAATTTCTCAAGATCATAGCGATCCTTACAAGAAAGAAAGTCTTCAGCTACCTCTCCTTCCATAACATAACCCTTAGCTATATTAGGCAATTCATATTTAGGAGGGCTAGATCTAACAGGTGTAACAGCAGGTTCCATTTCAATAATTTCATCAGTTTCAGAAGTATCATTTGATTCAGTAGTAACTCTAGCAATTTGTGCATCAAGAAATTCACCAAGTGGCATATCATTACCAAGCAAAGCATCATCATTATTATCATGTATAGCAGAAGTAGCATCATCAAGCACATGCGACATATCAGAATTAATAGCAGGTGGTGGTGTTGCAAATTTACTCATAACAGAAGGTGAATCAAGTGCAGAGCTAGATGGCAGTTCCTTACCTGTCCTCGTAGTTGAGGGCAGAACTTTAGTTTTTGGATCTCGCAAATTCTTCATAGTGATCAATAGATATAAATCCCAAGTGACTCAGAGAATAGAGTTATGCTCCCCGGCAACGGCGCCAGAAAAATGTCTTGATAACCCACAAGTATAGGGGATCGCAATATTTTTCAAGGGTAGAGTATTCAACCCAAATTTATTGATCAGGCAAAGCATTAAGTAACTGGACAAGCCTCCCCCAAGCTTGTGGGAGACTCTCTTCTTCAGTTTGCACAAAGTTATATATATCCTGCAAGGCAGCTTGTTTCTTATGGGCAGGAAAATATTTCTCAGAGAAGTAGTATACCATATCCTAGGGACTACGCACACAACCAGGAGCAAGAGAAGTAAACCAACTTTTAGCATCACCCTTTAGTGAGAAAGGAAACAACTTAAGGATATAGTAATAGCCAATTTTTTCCTCATTAGTGAATAGGGTGACAATATCATTTAGTTTAGTAAGATGTGCTACAACAGTTTCAGATTCATAGCCATGAAAAGGATCAGGTTCAACCAAAGTGATTAACTCAGGATCGACAGAGAACTCATAATCCTTATCAATAACAAAGATAGGTGAAGTAGCAAACTTAGGATCATATTTCATTCTAGCATTCAGATATTTTTCTTTCCACTTGCGTAATAATTTCTCAAGATCATAGCGATCCTTACAAGAAAGAAAGTCTTCAGCTACCTCTCCTTCCATAACATAACCCTTAGCTATATTAGGCAATTCATATTTAGGAGGGCTAGATCTAACAGGTGTAACAGCAGGTTCCATTTCAATAATTTCATCAGTTTCAGAAGTATCATTTGATTCAGTAGTAACTCTAGCAATTTGTGCATCAAGAAATTCACCAAGTGGCATATCATTACCAAGCAAAGCATCATCATTATTATCATGTATAGCAGAAGTAGCATCATCAAGCACATGCGACATATCAGAATTAATAGCAGGTGGTGGTGTTGCAAATTTACTCATAACAGAAGGTGAATCAAGTGCAGAGCTAGATGGCAGTTCCTTACCTGTCCTCGTAGTTGAGGGCAGAACTTTAGTTTTTGGATCTCGCAAATTCTTCATAGTGATCAATAGATATAAATCCCAAGTGACTCGGAGAATAGAGTTATGCTCCCCGGCAACGGCGCCAGAAAAATGTCTTGATAACCCACAAGTATAGGGGATCGCAATATTTTTCAAGGGTAGAGTATTCAACCCAAATTTATTGATCAGGCAAAGCATTAAGTAACTGGACAAGCCTCCCCCAAGCTTGTGGGAGACTCTCTTCTTCAGTTTGCACAAAGTTATATATATCCTGCAAGGCAGCTTGTTTCTTATGGGCAGGAAAATATTTCTCAGAGAAGTAGTATACCATATCCTAGGGACTACGCACACAACCAGGAGCAAGAGAAGTAAACCAACTTTTAGCATCACCCTTTAGTGAGAAAGGAAACAACTTAAGGATATAGTAATAGCCAATTTTTTCCTCATTAGTGAATAGGGTGACAATATCATTTAGTTTAGTAAGATGTGCTACAACAGTTTCAGATTCATAGCCATGAAAAGGATCAGGTTCAACCAAAGTGATTAACTCAGGATCGACAGAGAACTCATAATCCTTATCAATAACAAAGATAGGTGAAGTAGCAAACTTAGGATCATATTTCATTCTAGCATTCAGATATTTTTCTTTCCACTTGCGTAATAATTTCTCAAGATCATAGCGATCCTTACAAGAAAGAAAGTCTTCAGCTACCTCTCCTTCCATAACATAACCCTTAGCTATATTAGGCAATTCATATTTAGGAGGGCTAGATCTAACAGGTGTAACAGCAGGTTCCATTTCAATAATTTCATCAGTTTCAGAAGTATCATTTGATTCAGTAGTAACTCTAGCAATTTGTGCATCAAGAAATTCACCAAGTGGCATATCATTACCAAGCAAAGCATCATCATTATTATCATGTATAGCAGAAGTAGCATCATCAAGCACATGCGACATATCAGAATTAATAGCAGGTGGTGGTGTTGCAAATTTACTCATAACAGAAGGTGAATCAAGTGCAGAGCTAGATGGCAGTTCCTTACCTGTCCTCGTAGTTGAGGGCAGAACTTTAGTTTTTGGATCTCGCAAATTCTTCATAGTGATCAATAGATATAAATCCCAAGTGACTCAGAGAATAGAGTTATGCTCCCCGGCAACGGCGCCAGAAAAATGTCTTGATAACCCACAAGTATAGGGGATCGCAATATTTTTCAAGGGTAGAGTATTCAACCCAAATTTATTGATCAGGCAAAGCATTAAGTAACTGGACAAGCCTCCCCCAAGCTTGTGGGAGACTCTCTTCTTCAGTTTGCACAAAGTTATATATATCCTGCAAGGCAGCTTGTTTCTTATGGGCAGGAAAATATTTCTCAGAGAAGTAGTATACCATATCCTAGGGACTACGCACACAACCAGGAGCAAGAGAAGTAAACCAACTTTTAGCATCACCCTTTAGTGAGAAAGGAAACAACTTAAGGATATAGTAATAGCCAATTTTTTCCTCATTAGTGAATAGGGTGACAATATCATTTAGTTTAGTAAGATGTGCTACAACAGTTTCAGATTCATAGCCATGAAAAGGATCAGGTTCAACCAAAGTGATTAACTCAGGATCGACAGAGAACTCATAATCCTTATCAATAACAAAGATAGGTGAAGTAGCAAACTTAGGATCATATTTCATTCTAGCATTCAGATATTTTTCTTTCCACTTGCGTAATAATTTCTCAAGATCATAGCGATCCTTACAAGAAAGAAAGTCTTCAGCTACCTCTCCTTCCATAACATAACCCTTAGCTATATTAGGCAATTCATATTTAGGAGGGCTAGATCTAACAGGTGTAACAGCAGGTTCCATTTCAATAATTTCATCAGTTTCAGAAGTATCATTTGATTCAGTAGTAACTCTAGCAATTTGTGCATCAAGAAATTCACCAAGTGGCATATCATTACCAAGCAAAGCATCATCATTATTATCATGTATAGCAGAAGTAGCATCATCAAGCACATGCGACATATCAGAATTAATAGCAGGTGGTGGTGTTGCAAATTTACTCATAACAGAAGGTGAATCAAGTGCAGAGCTAGATGGCAGTTCCTTACCTGTCCTCGTAGTTGAGGGCAGAACTTTAGTTTTTGGATCTCGCAAATTCTTCATAGTGATCAATAGATATAAATCCCAAGTGACTCAGAGAATAGAGTTATGCTCCCCGGCAACGGCGCCAGAAAAATGTCTTGATAACCCACAAGTATAGGGGATCGCAACAATTTTCGAGGGTAGAATATTCAACCCAAATTTATTGATTCGACACAAGGGGAGCCAAAGAATATTCTCGAGTATTAGCATCTGAGTTGTCAATTCAACCACACCTGAAAGACTTAATATCTGCAACAAAGTATTCAGTAGCAAAGTAATATGAAAGCAACAGTTATAGTGGCAAAGTGATAGTAGCAGTTTGTAGTGATTGTAACAGTAGCAATGGAAAAGTAACTTAGCAAAGATCAATATGTGAAAAGATCGTACGCAATGGATCAGTGATGGATAATTATGTCAGATGGCATTCATCATGCAACGGTTATAAAATAGGGTGACACCAAACTAGCTCCAATTCATCAATGTAATGTAGGCATGTATTCCATATATAGTCATACGTGCTTATAGAAAAGAACTTGCATGACATCTTTTGTCCTACCCTCCCATGGCAGCGGGGTCCTGATGGAAACTAAGGGATCTTAAGGCCTCCTTTTAATAGATAATCGGACCAAAGCATTAGCACTTAGTAAATACATGAACTCCTCAAACTACGGTAATCACCGGAAAGAATCCCAGTTATTGTCACCCTTGGGGATGCGGATCATAACTCGTAATAGGTGTCTACAACTTGCAAGATAGGATCAAGAAAACATATATATTCATGAAAACATAATAGGTTCAGATTTGAAATCATGGCACACGGGCCCTAGTGGCAAGCATTAAGCATAGCAAAGTCATAGCAACATCAATCTCAGAACATAGTGCATAATAGGGATCAAACCCTAAAAAAACTAACTCGATTACATGATAAATCTCATCCAACCCATCACCGTCCAACAAGCCTACGACGAGATTACTCACGAATGGTGGAGAGCACCATGAAATTGGTGATGAAAGATGGTTGGTGATGACGAAGGTGTCGATTTCCCCTCACCGGAGCCCGGAACAGACTCCAGATCTAGTCTCCCGAGGAACAATAGGAGGTGGCGGCGGCTCCGTATCGTGAAATGTGATGAACTCTTCTCCTTGATTTTTCTCCCTGAATAGGAATATATAGAAGTGGAAACAAGGTCGGAGGAGCGACAGGGGGCCCACAAGCCACAGGGGCGCGCCCTAGGGGGGTGGGCACGCCCCCTGACTTGTGGCCAGGTGGTGCCCCCTACAGTTGATTCTTTCGCCAATATTTTTTATTAATTCCAAAAATATTCTCCGTAAATTTTCAGGTCAATCTAAGAACTTTTATTTCTGCACAAAAATAAAACCAAGGCAATTCTGCTGAAAACACCGTCAGTTCGGGTTAGTTCCATTCAAATCATGCAAATTAGAGTCCAAAACAAGGGCAAAAGAGTTTAGAGAAGTAGATACGTTGGAGACGTATCACCCCCCGAGGGGCGGATCATACGGCGCGCGTCGTCACGAAGGCGGTCGTCCTCACGCTAGAGACAAAGAGCGAAGCCCCATCCGACAGAGGGGTTATGGTGACAACGGCCACATACCTCCTCAATTCAACGCCAGATCCATCATCACCCAACATGTGGTGAACCGGAACAGAGATCAGTGAGACCGAGCGAGTGGCTGGGGAGCCTCTGGACTCGGTTGCTTTAGCAGGTATATTCAGGAAGCTAAAATCACATCCAATTACCGTCTAGCGATGGGAATCTACAAGTTCAATGGCGAGTCTAAGCCAGATACTTGGCTCTAAGATTATCGAGTGGCAATTTAGATTGGCGGAGGCAACGATTTTGTCGCTATGAAGCACCTTCCACTCATGCTGGAAGGGTCCGCGCGTGTGTGGCTAAACCAATTGCCTCCAAGCTGCATCTACTACTGGGAAGACTTGGCCCGAGTGTTCATCAAGAACTTCGAGGGTACTTACAAGTGCCCGGATGGCTTGACAGAGCTGCAACATTGCATCCAAAAGAGAAATGAGACTCTCCGAGAGTACATTCAGCGCTAGATCACGTTGCACAATACTGTGGAAAACGTAAGTGAGCATCAAGCCGTGTGCGCCTTTCAGGCCGGCACTCGGTACAAAGGGCTGATTCTCAAGGTTGACCGAGCTGGAGACCTGTCTCTCAGTCGGTCTATGGAGATAGCTAACAAGTACGCTAATGGCGAAGAAGAAGACCGCCTCCATAGCGATAAAGGATGTACCGGTGATGCCCTTCAATTGGGGGTAATACAGGGAAGAAACAACAACAACAACGGAAGCGAAAGGCCAATGCTCCTGCAAAGGCGGAGGTTGCAGCCGTCTCCGGACTAGGCCAAGGCAAACCGAAGCCGAAAAGGAAAAAAAGAGTGGATTCCCAGGAAGAATTCAGACTCCAAGCCCGACATTCTCGATCAGACTTGCCAGGTTCACACCAAGACAAATGAAGAGGGCAATATTGTTTTCCTAAAGCACACCACTCGGGAATGTCATTTGCTCAAGTAGGCTATGGGCAAAGAGTCTGCAGAAGACAAGGACGATGCTGATGATGAGGAGCAACCAACAACAGGTTTCCCGCTAGTTGACAAAGTCCTGAACATGATTTTTGCAGACGTCGAGAGCAAAAGATGGTTAAAGGTAGTCAACCGGGAAGTAAACTTGGCGGTTCTGACTGCCTCAAAGCACCTCAACTGGACGAAAACTCCAATCACGTTTGACCAATCCGATCATCCGCCCCACATAGCCACCCCTGGGAGGCAGGAGTTGGTCATCGATCGGGTCGTAGATGGTGTCTGACTATGCAAGGTCCTTATGGATGGAGACAACAGACTCAACATCATCTATGCTGACTCGCTCAAGGCCATGGACATCCCGATGTCCCGATTGGGCAAGAGTAACATGCATTTCCATGGGATAGTCCCTGGGAAGAAGGAGGAATCACTTGGCCATATCTCTTTGGACGTGGTATTCGGGAAAAATGAGAAAAACTACCGGATGGAACGGTTGGCTTTTGAGGTTGTGGATTTTCGCAGTGCGTATCATGCTATTCTAGGCATACCTGCTTACGCACATTTCATGGCCAGACCATGTTACGTTTACCTCAAACTAAAGATGCCAGGGCCGAATGGCATGATCATCGTGACTGGCAACCGAGTGGTGGCAGAGGAATGCCTCCAGCAGGGTTCCCAGATTGCCAACGAACAAGTGCTAGTGGCAGAACTTGAAGGATACAAGAAGGAGGTGGACACGACTGATTTGCTTAGTTCGAAACGGCCTACTTCCGAGTCGGCTTTCCAATCGGTTGGCGAGACCAAGCAAATCCATGTTCATCAGATTGATCCAAATGCTGCACCAACAAACATTTCCACCTTACTCGGTAAGAAAAAGGAAGCCGAGCTCATCCAGTTCCTCCATGAGAACTGGGACATATTCGCATGGAAGCCATCTGACATGCCCGGTGTTCCCAAGGAGCTGGTTGAGCACCGACTGCGGACAGATCCCAAAGTTAAACCAGTCAAGGAGTACTTGCGCCGATCCTCCACAGATAAGCGCAAGGCGACTGGTGAAGAAGTAGCTCAGCTCCTAGCCGTAGAGTTCATTCGTGAGATATACCACTCCGAGTGGCTTTGCGAATGTTGTCTTGGTGCCCAAGAAGGATAAATCACTCCAAATGTGTATTGACTTCAAGCACCTCAATCGAGTGTGTCCTAAGGATCATTTCCCTTTACCCCGCATAGACCAAATAGTGGACTCTACAGCCGGATGTGAACGCCTGTTGTTCCTGGATGCGTACTCCGGGTACCACCAGATCCGTATGTATGGTCCTGATGAAATAAAAACGGCCTTCATCACCCCATTCGGGTTTTTTTTTGCTATGTCACGATGCCTTTTGGTCTGAAGAATGCTGGTGCCACTTTCCAGCGAATGATTCAAAAGTGCTTGTAGAAACAGATCAGTCGGAATGGGGAAGCCTACATGGACGACATTGTGGTCAAATCCAAGAAAGGTTCCGACCACCTGGCTAAAACCTTCGCCAATTTACGATGCTTTAGAATAAAGTTGAATCCAGCCAAATGCACATTCAGAGTTCCATTAGGGAAGCTACTCGGTTTCCTCATTTCTGAGCGTGGAATTGATGCTAACCCGGACAAGATCAGAGCCATCATCCGAATGAAGCAGCCAGAGCGCCTACATGATGCGCAGAGGTTGACAGGTTGTTTGGCGGCTCTGAGCCGATTCATTTCAAGACTCGGTGAAAAAGCTCTCCTATTTTACCGACTCATGAAGAAATTTGACAGTTTCGAGTGGACTCCCGAAGCGCAAGCCACATTTTAAGAACTCAAGACGTTGCTTTCCACCCAGTCGGTGTTAGGTTCTCTGGGCAGTCGGGAATCATTGCTCCTATATATTGCACCTACTAATCAAGTGGCGAGCACCGTCCTGGCAGTCGAGAGCGAGGAGCCGGGAAAAATATTCAAAGTCCAATGACCCATCTATTACATCTCAGAAGTTTTGACTCTTTATAAGCAGAGATACCCACATTACCAGAAGTTAGTCTATGGTATTTACTTGACTGCGAAGAAAGTGGTTCATTATTTCCAATATCACTCCGTTACAGTCGTCAGCAATGCTCCCCTATTGGAGATCTTACACAATCGAGATACAGCTGGCCGAGTGGTGAAATGGGCAATTGAGATCCTCCCGTTGGAGATCAAGTTTGAAGCCAAGAAGGCAATTAAGTTCCAAGCATTGGTCGATTTTATGGCCGAGTGGATTGAACAAGAGCAGCCGACCCCGAGTGTTTCCGAACACTGGACCAGGTTATTTGATGGATCCAAGATGCTTAATGGTTCTGGGGCCGGCGTTGTCTTAGTCTCTCCCAAAGGAGACCGCCTGAACTACATCCCCCAAATGCATTTCGACTCATCAAACAATGAAGCCGAATATGAAGTAGTCCTATATGGACTCCGAATGGCAATTTCACTCGGTGTTTTTCGTTTAATGGTCTACGGAGATTCGGACCTCGTTGTAAATCAAGTGATCAAGGAATGGGATATTCACATTCCAGCCATGACTGGTTACTGCAACGCAGTTAGGAAGCTGGAGAAGAATTTTGAAGGTTTGGAACTACATCACATCCCTCGTGCGAAGTATCAAGCGGCTGATGACTTAGCAAAGATTGGACCTACTCGGCGGGCAGTTCCCAAGGATATATTCCTCGAATATATGCACGCCCCTACAATCGCAGAAGATCTTTCATAGAGGATCCCCCGCAAGCAGTTGGTCCTTCAAATCCGACTGAGGTTGACATTCCAGTAGTTGTCAATCTAGTCCAAGAAGTACTGGTGATCATTCTCGAGTGGACTCAACCATATTTAGCATATTTGCTCCGGCAAGAACTCCCTGAAGACAAAGAAGAGGCCCTCCAGATCATCTGCCGATCTAAATCATTTGAAGTCATGGGAGACCAGTTGTACAAGAAAAGCACCATAGGGGTCACTCAGAAATGCATCTCTCCGAAAGATGGACTCCAGATCTTGCATGATATTCACTCAGGAACTTGCAGCCACCATGCTTCCTCTCAGACACTGGTTGCTAAGGCTTTCCGAGCAGGTTTTTACTGGCCCCGAGCCAACGAAGCTGCCAAAGAGCTGGTTCGTAAGTGTGTTGGATGTCAGTTCTATAAGAACAAGTCTCACAAACCCGCCTCTGCACTGAAGACGATCCCGATCACTTGGTCATTCGCCGTGTGGGGCCTTGACATGGTTGGGCCCTTGCGGCCAGGATCAAGTGGATTCACCCACCTGCTCGTGGCTGTCAACAAATTCACTAAGTGGGTCAAAGCTAAACCCATCAAAAGTCTTGATGCCAGTACTGCCGTTAGCTTCATTCAGCAGATTATTTACAGGTTTGGTGTGCCACATGACATCAGCATAGATATTGGAAAGAACTTTGACTCAGAAGTGTTCCATGAGTTTTGCTTCTCTCAAGTCACTCGGGTCAATTACGCCTCTATGGCTCACCCGCAGTCAAATGGACAAGCAGAGCGAGCCAACGGGACGATCCTCCAAGGATTGAAACCCCGACTGATGAGAGATCTGGAGCAGGAAGCTGAAGCCTAGGTCGAAGAACTTCCTTCATTCCTGTGGGCCATTCGTTCGACCCCCAACTGCTCTACGCAGCGCACTCCCTTCTTCATGGTCTATGGGTCGGAGGTCGTGCTCCCGTGTGATCTCCAGTATAATTCCCCCCGAGTGGAATAGTATGACAAAGTTGAAGCTGAAGCAGCCTGACAAGACGGCCTAAGACCTCCTGGAGGAAGAAAGAGAGTTAGACCTTATCAAATCTACATGTTATCAACAGGATCTGAGGCATTACCATGACAGGCAGGTCAGAGGTCGAGCTTTTCAGGAAGGAGATATGGTTCTCCGACTGGATCAACAGAGACCCCACAAGTTGGTGCCTCCATGGCAGGGGTCGTATGTGATCTCCAAAGTCCTTGACAATGGAGCGTACCGATTGTAGAACATCAAGGATGATGCAGAAGAGCCTCGGACTTGGAACACGGATCTACTCCGCAAGTTCTATACCTAGAATGTGATGAATGTAAATTAAGACTTCTGTAACAAATCCGAGTGGTCTCGATGAATAAAGCTTTGTTTCATTGTACCTTGCTGAAATTTGACTACCACCGCCAGTGGGTGTAAAATGCAAAACACTTAGCTGCAAACCTGATTTTGCCTAAGTACAAACTACTCTGAGTGGAGGTCTTACCTACACTCGAGGGCTTAGTCGTGACTTCGCGTCGCCTAAGTTAAAAATCTTTTCAAGTGGGACATCCTTCACACTCGATTGTTAAGATGAACAGGACCATCATTGTTCATCTAGATGACAAACTACTCCGAGTGAAGGTCTTACCTACACTCGAGGGCTTAGTCATGACTCCACGTCGCCTAAGTTAAAAAAAACCTTTTGAGTGGGACATTCTTCACACTCGATTGTCAAGATGAACAGGATCATCATTGTTCATCTAGATGACAAACTACTTTGGGTGAAGGTCTTACCTACACTCGGGGGGCTTAGTCGTGACTCCACGTCGCCTAAGTTAAAAAACCTTCTGAGTGGGACATCCTCCACACTCGATTGTCAAGATGAATAGGACCATCATTGTTCATCTAGATGACAAACTACTCCGAGTGAAGGTCTTACCTACACTCGGGGGCTTAGTCGTGACTCCGCGACGCCTAAGTTAAAAAACTTTTCGAGTAGGACATTCTCCACACTCGATTGTCAAGATGAACATGACCATCATTGTTCATCTAGATGATAAACTACTCCGAGTGAAGGTCATACCTACACTCGGGGGCTTAGTCATGACTCTGTGTCACCTAAGTTAAAACAACTTTTCGAGTGGGACATTCTCCACACTCGATTGTCAAGATGAACAGGACCATCATTGTTCATCTAGATGACAAACTACTCCGAGTGAAGGTCTTACCTACACTCGGGGGCTTAGTCGTGACTCCCCGTCGCCTAAGTTAAAAAACATTTCGAGTAGGACATTCTCCACACTCGATTGTCAAGATGAACATGACCATCATTGTTCATCTAGATGACAAACTTCTTCGAGTGAAGGTCATACCTACACTCGGGGGCTTAGTCGTGACTCCACATTGCCTAAGTTAAAAAACTTTTCGAGGGGGACATTCTCCACACTCGATCGTCAAGATGAACCAGACCATCATTGTTCATCTAGATGACAAACTACTCCGAGTGAAGGTCTTACCTACACTCGGGGGCTTAGTCGTGACTCTACGTTGCCTAAGTTAAAAAACGTTTCGAGTGGGACATTCTCCACACTCGATTGTCAAGATGAACAGGACCATCATTGTTCATCTAGATGACAAACTACTCCAAGTGAAGGTCTTACCTACACTCGGGGGATTAGTTGTGACTCCATGTCGCCTAAGTTAAAAAAACTTCTCGAGTGGGGCCTTCTCCACACTCAACTGTCAAGATGAAAAGGACATTCCTTGTTCGTCTAAAGACAAACCACCCCGATTAAGGGTCTTACCTACACTCAGGGACTGAGCTGTGACTCCACGTTGCCTAAGTTGATAAACTATTCTGAGTGAAGGTCTTACCAACACTCGAAGGCTTAGCTGCGATTTCGCATCGCCTGAGTAAGAAAACTTTTCGAGAGAGACATTATCCACACTTGATTGTCAAAATGAACATGACCATAATTGTTCATCTATGGATAAAAATCTCCGAGTGGAGGTCTTGCTTACATTCAGGAACTTAGCCGCGGCCCTGCGTCACCTAAGTTCAAATTCACATTCAAATACGATGGACGCAAAATATCAAGTTAAGATAAGGCAGATAAGAAACTGCATCACTCAAAGCGAAAGTACGGGCAAAATGAGCCTCAGGCTCATTTAAAAGTCTTACAGATACTACTCGGCATTTTGAGGTAAATGTTTATAGAACTTTTTGGCCCAAATATCACTCGGGGCCAGGCACTGCTTCAAGGAACGTGTCGAGGTTAAGGTTTTCCGCAATTCAGGTAGCCGCCTCCATGAACATATTCATGAAGTCTTCAACCTGGCATTGCTTCCGATTGGTGACCTCCAAGGACTTCAGTTTCTTCTCGTCGACTCCCTTGCAGTGGACCCGTACCAGTGAAAGAGCAATGTTAGCTCCAGCTCCGGTTGCTGATTTCTTCCACATTTTCACTCGGTGTGGGATGTCTCTCACTCGGGTCTGAATGGACTCCAGGTCCTTGAAGGGTTCTTCGTCGGAGAAGAGCTCCTTTTCGATGTCCACGATGCCAAGGCGGAACCGCCTGATGTATGAAACTACTTCGTCAATGCGTTCTTCCAGTCGGAGAAAGGCCATGGCCGCGCTATCCTTGAGCTGATCTCGAGACGGATCCAACTCCTTCTCGATCTTCTCAGTCTCCTCGGTAACGTTGAAATAGAATTTTGAGCTCAGCCGAATAGAAAGAGAAAACAAAGTCAAGCAAACTTCATTCGGACATTCAAAAATACACGTGGATCGTTCGGGAGAGTTTACCTTTGAGTTTTTCGCTCAAGGCGTCACCAAACTCACCGACGAAGTGCTCCAGCTCAACTTTCTTGGTAGTGATATGTTCAAATTTGGTCTTCCACTTGGCGAGCTCCTCCCTGGTCTTCTTCACAGCGGCATCAAGGCTCTTCTTCTCTTCTTCCAGCTTCCCGACTGTCTTCAGCTTCTCCTTAGCCTCCTTGGCCATCCGACTGGCCTCCTTCTGAGCCTCTGCTAGCTCCGTGTCCTTCTTCTCAAGGTACGTCTTCACGGTTACTAAAGAAACAGAATTCTTCAGTCTCTCAACAAGGTTACGATTTTCTCCACAAAGATCTGATGAAGTGGATTCAGTCGGACAGGGAGAAACAACAGTGAAATGGCAGTCGGGCGGGAAAAGCTATACCTTCCAACACATTCTTCTCCTACTACAGTCAGGCGTTCTTGGCTTTCTCAGCATCTAAGTCAAGCCGCAAGGTCAACACTTACTCCTTCAAGGCATTGTAGTGGGTTCCGATCTCACAAACAGACTACAGGCAATAAATGGAGAGGAAATTTTCAGTCACACAAGACATATGATTCATCAATCGGATATGATATTCAAATTATTCGGTCAAGATGCAAAACTCTAAGACTTCCACCGACTGCTTTAGTCGATGGCAACCTCGAGGACTACACCCAGTGGGTGTGCTCAGCGCGCCCCCACTGGAAAATTTGAAGTACAAGGAATTTCTACGCTATTAGACTACCGCCAACTGCTTCAGTCGATGGCAATCTCGGGGACTACACCCAGTGGGTGCGCTCAGCGCGCCCCCACTGGAAAGTCAACACCCAGTGGGTGTGTCCAGCGCGCCCCCACTAGAAAGTCAACACCTAGTGGGTGTGTCCAGATGCAAACCCACTCGGGATTAAAACTACTGACAGATCAATCAAGACACCGAATGAGAAAGATACTTACGAGAGTACTTACTCAGACATTCTTCTGCAGCGACGCGCTCGCATCATACACCATCTTCAGCCTATCGCACATTAGCTCCAGCTGGATCAACGCTTCTTTGCTCGTTCTCGTCTAGTCCTCTGGGACATGGTGTAGCGAGAAGATTCTGGTCTCACATGGAATCGGCGCAAGAGATGATGTGCTTGTTTCGGATGCAACTCCAGCGCCCGAGTTGGTCCCATGTGATGTCACCAAGGCTCTGGCACGAGATGGCTCCGGCACGACACCCTCCATGCTTGCAGCAAGATTTGGCGGATCAACTTTGTCAATCACATGGATGTCGATCACATCAGTCGGAGGTACAAGTGTGTTGGGAGATGTAGTAGTAAATCAAAATTTTCCTACGTGTCACCAAGATCTATCTATGGAGAAACCAGCAAACGAGTGGGGAGAGATTGGATCTTCATACCTTTGAAGATCGCTAAGCGGAAGCGTTACAAGAACGCGGTTGATGGAGTCGTACTCGCAGCGATTCAGATCGCGGTAGATCCGATCAAGTGCCGAACGGACGGCACCTCCGCGTTCAACACACGTGCAGCCCGGTGACGTCTCCTACGCCTTGATCCAGCAAGGAGGAAGGAGAGGTTGGGGAAGAGCTCCAGCAGCAGCATGACGGCGTGGTGGTGGTGGAGTAGCAAGGTATCCCGGCAGGGCTTCGCCTAAGCACTGCGGAGGAGGAAGAAGCAGAATAGGGCTGCAGCGAGAGAGAAAGAGTTTGTCGTATCAAACCTGCCCAAACCCTTGCATATATATAGGAGGAAGGAGAGGGAGGGCTGGCTTGGCCCCTCCTCCAAGGAGGAGGGATTCGGCCGAAGTGGGGGGAGAGTCCTCCTCCCACACGGGAGGTGGACCCCCCCCCCTTTTAAATCCCTTTTGCCTCTATCTCCAGATCCCTGGCGCATGGGCCCTTTCTAGAAGGTATTGGCTGGCCCAATATGGGCTGGCACACCTCCTCTAAGGGCCCATGAGGTCCTTTGGTCGTCACCCCCTCCCGGGGGTCCTCCGGCACCCTCCCGGCACTCCCGGTACAATACCGATGAGCCCGAAAACTTTCCGGTGACCAAAACTGGACTTCCTATATATCAATCTTTACCTCCGGACCATTCCGGAGCTCCTCGTGACGTCCGGGATCTCATCCGGGACTCCTAACAACCTTCGGTAATCACGTATACCATTTCCCTATAACCCTAGCGTCATCGAACCTTAAGTGTGTAGACCCTACGGGTTCGGGAGACACGTAGACATGACCGAGACACCTCTCCGGCCAATAACCAACAGCGGGATCTGGATACCCATGTTGGCTCCCACGTACTCCACGATGATCTCATCGGATGAACCACGATGTCGGGGATTCAATCAATCCCGTATACAATTCCCTTTGTCTATCGGTATGGTACTTGCCCGAGATTCGATCGTCGGTATCCCCATACCTTGTTCAATCTCGTTACTGGCAATTCTCTTTACTCGTTCCGTAATACATCATCCCGTGGCTAACTCCTTAGTCACATTGAGCTCATTATGATGATGTCTTACCGAGTGGGCCCAGAGATACCTCTCCGTCACACGGAGTGACAAATCCCAGTCTCGATTCATGCCAACCCAACAGATACTTTCGGAGATACCCGTAGTGCACCTTTATAGCCACCCAGTTACGTTGTGACGTTTGGCACACCCAAAGCATTCCTACGGTATCCGGGAGTTGCACAATCTCATGGTCTAAGGAAACGATACTTGACATTGAAAAGCTTTAGCAAACGAACTACACGATCTTGTGCTATGCTTAGGATTGGGTCTTGTCCATCACATCATTCTCCTAATGATGTGATCCCGTTATCAACGACATCCAATGTCCATGGCCATGAAACCGTGACCATCTATTGATCAACGAGCTAGTCAACTAGAGGCTCCCTAGGGACATGTTGTGGTCTATGTATTCACACATGTATTATGGTTTCCGGTTAACACAATTATAGCATGAACAATAGACAATTATCATGAACAAGGAAATACAATAATAACCATTTTATTATTGCCTCTAGGGCATATTTCCAACAGTCTCCCACTTGCACTAGAGTCAATAATCTAGTTGACATCACCATGTGATTAACACTTACATCACCATATGATCATATCATCATGTGATTAACACCCAATAAGTTCTGGGGTTTGTTCATGTTCTGCTCGTGAAAGAGGTTTTTAGTGAACGGGTCTGCGACATTTAGATCCGTGTGTACCTTGCAAACTTTCCATGTCATATTTGTAGATACTACTCCCATGCTCCACTTGGAGCTATTCCAAATGGCTGCTCCACTATACGTAGCTGGATTTCTACTAAGAGTCATCCGGATTGGTTTTAAAGCTTGCATCATCGTAACACTTTACGATGAACTCTTTATCACCTCCATAATCGAGAAATATTTCCTTAGTTCTGAAGTTACTAAGGATAACTTTGACCGTTGTCCAGTGATCCACTCTTGGATTACTCTTGTACCCCTTGACAGACTCATGGCAAGGCACACACAGGTGCGGTACACAGCATGGCATACTATATAGAGCCTATGGCTAAAGCATAGGAGATGACACTCATCTTTTCTTTATCTTCTGCCGTGGTCGGGTATTGAGTCTTACTCAATTTCACACCTTACAATACAGTCAAGAACTCCTTCTTTGACCCATCTATTTGAACTCCTTCAAAAACTTGTCAAGGTATGTCTTTGTCGAAAAAACTTATCAAGCGAATTGATCTATCCCTATAGATATTGATGCTCAATAAAATAGTAGCTTTATCTGGGTCTTCCTTTGAAAAAAAAAACTCTTTTCAAACAACCCTTCATGCTCTTCCAGAAATTCTACATCATTTCCGATCAATAATATGTCAACTACATATTCTTATAAGAAATTCTATAGTGCTCCCACTCACTTTCTTGCAAATACAAGTTTCTCATAAACTTTGTATAAACTTAAACACTTTGATCACCTCATCAAAGCATATATTCCAACTCCGAGATGCTTGCTCCAGTCCATAGAAGGATCGCTGGAGTTTGCATATTATTAGCATCCTTAGGATTGACAAAACCTTCTGGTTGTATCACATACAACTCTTCCTCACAGAAACCATTACAGAAACCTTGTTTTGTCATCCATCTGCCAGATTTCATAATCGAAAAATGCAGCAACTGCTAACAAAATTTTAATAGACTTTTAGCATCGCTACAGATGAGACAATCTCATTGCAGTCAACTCCTTGAACTTGGCGGAAACTTCTTTGCGACAAGTCGAGCTTTATAAACGGTGACATTTCACCATTAGCGTCTATGTTTATCTCAAAGGTCCATTTGTACTCAATGACCCGCCATTCAACAGGCAAGTCTACCAAAGTCCATACTTGGTTTTCATACATGGATCCTTTCTCGGATTTCATGGCTCCTAGCCATTTCTTGGAATCCGGGCCCACCATCGCTTCTCCATAGTTCGTAGGTTCATCGTTGTCCAACAACATGATTTCCAAGACAGGGTTGTCGTACTACTCAGGAGCAGTATGCGTCCTTGTCAACCTACGAGGTTCGATAGTGACTTGATCCGAAGCTTCATGATCATCATCATTAACTTCCTTTTCAACTGAGTAGGCTCTACAGAAACATCTTTCTGTGTTGCGCTATTCTCTGGTTGAAACAAAAGTTCAACAACCTTATCAAGTTCTATCTTCCTCCCACTCAATTCTTTCGAGAGAAACTCTTTCTCAAGAAAAGACCCGTTCTTAGCAACAAACACCTTTTGCGCTTGGATCTGAGATAGAAGGTATACCCAATGTCTCATTAGGGTATTCTACGAAGATGCATTTGTCTGCTTTGAGTTCAAGCTCGCTAGGTGAAAAACCCATTTTCACATAAGCGTCGCAGCCCCAAACATTAAGAAATGACAGCTTAGGCTTCTGTCAAACCATAATTCTCACGGTGTCATCTCAACAGACTTAGATGGTGCCCTGTTAAAGTGAATGGATTTGTCTTTAATGCATAACCCCATAACGATAGTGGTAAAACGATAAGAGACATCATAGTACTCACTATATCCAATAGAGCATGACTACGACGTTCGAACACACCATCACACTATGGTGTTCCAGGAGGCGTGAGATGTGAAACAATTTCCACATTGTCTAAAATTGCATACCAAACTCGTAACTTAGATATTCACCTCCATGATCATATCATAGACATTTATCTTCTTGTCACGATGATCTTTAACTTCACTCTGAAACTCCTTGAATCTTTCAAACATTTCAGATTCGTGTTTCATTAAGTAAATATCCCCATATTTACTCAAATCATCAGTGAAGGTAAAGAAAAACAACGATATCCACTGTGTGTTTCAACACTCATTGGACCACATACATCAACATGTATTAATTCCAATAAGCCACTTGCCCGCTCCATCATATTGGATGACGGGGTCTCAGTCATCTTGCCCAAGAGGCATGGCTCGCATGTCTCAACCGATTCGAAATCGAGTGAGTCAAAAAAATCCATCATCATGGAGTTTCTTCATGCGATTTATACCAATATGACATTACGTGGCAGTGCCACAAGCATGTGGTACTATCATTATTAACTTTGTATCTTTTGGTACCAATGTTATGAATATGTGTACTACTACGATCATGATTCGATAAACCATTTCGAGTGGGTGCATGACCATTGAAGGCATTATCCATGTAAACATAATAACCATTATTCTCTAACTTATATGAATAACCGTATCGCACTAATCATGATCTAATCACGTTCATGCTCAACGCAAACACCAAATAACATTTATTTAGGTTTATCACAAATCCTGAAGGTAGAGAGAGCGTGCGATGGTGATCACATCAATCTTGGAAATACTTCCAACACACATCGTCACCTTTCACCTAGCTAGTCTCCATTTACTCCGTAGCTTTTATTTCGAGTTGCTAACACTTAGCAACCGAACCGGTATCCAATACCCAGGTGCTACTAGGAGTACCAGCAAGGTACACATCACTAACACGTATATCAAATATACTTCCATTGACATTACCAGCCTTCTTATCTACCAAGCATCTAGGGGTTTTCCGCTTCAGCGAACATTCTCCTCATAACAGAAGCACTTAGTCTCGGGTTCGGGCTCAACCTTGGGTTTCTTCACTAGAGCAACAACTGGCTTGTCATTCCTGAAGTTTTCCGTTCTTGCCCTTGCCCCTCTTGAAACTAGTGGTTTCACTTAACCATCAACACTTGATGCTCCTTCTTGATTTCTACCTTCGTGGTGTCAAACATCACGAACAACTCAGGGATCATCTTATCCATCCCTGGCATGTTATAGTTCATCACGAAGCTCTAGTAGCTTGGTGGCAGTGACTTGGAGAACTGCATTAATCACTATCTCATCTGGAAGATTAACTCCCACTTGATTCAAGTGATTGTAGCACCCAGACAATCTGAGCACACGCTCAGCGATTGAGCTATTCTCCTTTATCTTGCAGACAAAGAATCTTGTTGGAGGTCTCATACCTCTCAACATAGGCACGAGCCTGAGATCACAATCTCAGCTCCTAGAACATCTCATATGTTCCGTGACGTTCAAAATGTTTTGGAGCCTCAATTCTAAGCCGTAATGCATGGCGCATTGAACTATCACGTAGTCACCAAAAAGTGCCTCTCATATGTTCACAACATCTACAGACAACGCTTGAGGGAGTGATGCAGTTAGCGGTACATAAAAAACATAAGCTTTCTGTGCAACAATGAGGACAATCCTCAGATCACGGACCCAGTCCGCATTATTGCTACCATCAACTTTCAACTTACTTTTCTCTAGGATTGTATCAATAAAACTGGGGAGCTACAGCGTGAGCTATCTACGACATAATTTGCAAGGACATTTTTAGACTAAGTTCATGATAATTAAGTTCATTTAATCAAATTATTAATGAACTCCCACTTAGATAGACATCTCTCTAGTCTTCCAAGTGATACATGATCCATGTCAACTAGCCCGTGTCCGATCATCACGTGAGACGGACTAGTCATCCATGGTGAACATCTCTATGTTGATCGTATCTTCTATACGACTCATGTTCGACCTTTCGGTCCTCCGTGTTCTGAGGCCATGTCTGTACATGCTAGGCTCGTCAAGTCAACCTAAGTGTTTCGCATGTGTAAATCTGGCTTACACCCGTTGTATGCGAACGTTAGAACCTATCACACCCGATCATCACGTGGTGCTTCGGAACGACGATCCTTAGCAACGGTGCACAGTTAGGGTGAACACCTTTCTTGAAATTTTATTGAGAGATCATCTTATTTACTACCGTCGTTCTATGCAAATAAGATGTAAACATGATAAACATCACATGCAATCAATATAGTGACATGATATGGCCAATATCATCTTGCTCCTTTGATCTCCATCTTCGGGGCACCATGATCATCACTGTCACCGGCACGACACCATGATCTCCATCATCATGATCTCCATCATTGTGTCTTCATGAAGTTGTCTCGCCAAATATTACTTCTACTACTACAGCTAACGTTTAGCAATAAAGTAAAGTAATTACATGGCGTTTATGATTGACACGCATGTCATACAATAGTATAAGACAACTCCTATGGCTCCTGCCGGTTGTCATAGTCATCGACATGCAAGTCGTGAAGCCTATTACAAGAACATGATCAATCTCATACATCACAATGCATCACATCACATCCTTTTGGCCATATCACATCACATGGCATATGGTGCAAAAACAAGTTAGACGTCCTCTAATTTGTAGTTGCAAGTTTTTACGTGGTTGCTATAGGTTTCTAGCAAGAACGTTTCTTACCTACGTCAAAACCACAACGTGATATGCCAATTGCTATTTACCCTTCATAAGGACCCTTTTCATCGAATCCAATCCGACTAAAGTGGGAGAGACAGACACACGCTAGCCACCTTATGCAACTAGTGCATGTCAGGCGGTGGAACCGGTCTCACGTAAGCGTACGTGTAAGGTTGGTACGGGCCGCTTCATCCCACAATACCGTCGAATCAAGATAAGACTAGTAACGGCAAGCATATTAACAAAATCGACGCCCACAACTACTTTGTGTTCTACTCGTGCATAGATTCTACGCATAGACCTAGCTCATGATGCCACTGTTGGGAGACATAGTAGTAAATCAAAATTTTCCTACGTGTCACCAAGATCTATCTATGGAGAAACCAGCAAACGAGTGGGGAGAGATTGGATCTTCATACCTTTGAAGATCGCTAAGCGGAAGCGTTACAAGAACGCGGTTGATGGAGTCGTACTCGCAGCGATTCAGATCGCGGTAGATCCGATCAAGTGCCGAACGGACGGCACCTCCGCGTTCAACACACGTGCAGCCCGGTGACGTCTCCTACGCCTTGATCCAGCAAGAAGGAAGGAGAGGTTGGGGAAGAGCTCCAGCAGCAGCACGACGGCGTGGTGGTGGTGGAGTAGCAAGGTATCCCGGCAGGGCTTCGCCTAAGCACTGCGGAGGAGGAAGAAGCAGAATAGGGCTGCAGCGAGAGAGAAAGAGTTCGTCGTCTCAAACCTGCCCAAACCCTTGCATATATATAGGAGGAAGGAGAGGGAGGGACCTCCAAGGAGGAGGGATTCGGCCGAAGTGGGGGGAGAGTCCTCCTCCCACACGGGAGGTGGACCCCCCCCCTTTTAAATCCCTTTTGCCTCTATCTCCAGATCCCTGGCGCATGGGCCCTTTCTAGAAGGTATTGGATGGCCCAATATGGGCTGGCACACCTCCTCTAAGGGCCCATGAGGTCCTTTGGTCGTCACCCCCTCCCGGGGGTCCTCCGGCACCCTCCCGGCACTCCCGGTACAATACCGATGAGCCCGAAAACTTTCCGGTGACCAAAACTGGACTTCCTATATATCAATCTTTACCTCCGGACCATTCCGGAGCTCCTCGTGACATCCGGGATCTCATCCAGGACTCCTAACAACCTTCGGTAATCACGTATACCATTTCCCTATAACCCTAGCGTCATCGAACCTTAAGTGTGTAGACCCTACGGGTTCGGGAGACACGTAGACATGACCGAGACACCTCTCCGGCCAATAACCAACAGTGGGATCTGGATACCCATGTTGGCTCCCACGTACTCCACGATGATCTCATCGGATGAACCACGATGTCGGGGATTCAATCAATCCCGTATACAATTCCCTTTGTCTATCGGTATGGTACTTGCCCGAGATTCGATCGTCGGTATCCCCATACCTTGTTCAATCTCGTTACTGGCAATTCTCTTTACTCGTTCCGTAATACATCATCCCGTGGCTAACTCCTTAGTCACATTGAGCTCATTATGATGATGTCTTACCGAGTGGGCCCAGAGATACCTCTCCGTCACACGGAGTGACAAATCCCAGTCTCGATTCATGCCAACCCAACAGATACTTTCGGAGATACCCGTAGTGCACCTTTATAGCCACCCAGTTACGTTGTGACGTTTGGCACACCCAAAGCATTCCTACGGTATCCGGGAGTTGCACAATCTCATGGTCTAAGGAAACGATACTTGACATTGAAAAGCTTTAGCAAACGAACTACACGATCTTGTGCTATGCTTAGGATTGGGTCTTGTCCATCACATCATTCTCCTAATGATGTGATCCCGTTATCAACGACATCCAATGTCCATGGCCATGAAACCGTGACCATCTATTGATCAACGAGCTAGTCAACTAGAGGCTCGCTAGGGACATGTTGTGGTCTATGTATTCACACATGTATTATGGTTTCCGGTTAACACAATTATAGCATGAACAATAGACAATTATCATGAACAAGGAAATACAATAATAACCATTTTATTATTGCCTCCAGGGCATATTTCCAACAAAGTGTTCAAATGTCATTCATATGTAAGCAAGCTTACAAACATCACTCGGAGACAAGCAAAAAGCAAAATCAAAGCATGACCAAAGAAAGTCTCAGAGTTTACCCTTAGAAGACGCCGCATTTACTTTAGCTCGCTCCTTCTCCAGAGTTTGAGGTCCAGGCGAAGTAGTTGAAGTATCGGCACTGAAAAGGAAACTTTCGGATTTTTTCAAATACACTCGGATCATTTCAAAACAACAACATTCGGATGAAAACTCTTATGCTGAAGCAACCAGGATGGCCATCTTGATTTCTGGAATGAGAACTGCCTTCCGAGGCTTGGCTGCAACAACCTTGGCTTGTTTCACGGCCTTCTCGAGCGACGAGGCCATCTCTGCACGACCACGATTCGCACTATAGGTCGAGGGTGCATTGGCAATCGGCTTGACAACACTCGGCTTCGGTCCACCATCAGCAACCCCCGGGTCGTGGCGTGACTTGGAGCGAGACTCGGGCACACCGCCTTCTGAGCACGAGGACTCCACCTCGCAGCTCTCACTCGAGTCTTCTTCATCGTCTTCATCTTCGTCGTCATCATCGTCTTCTCCTCCCCCCACTCCGGTGGAATCGTCCGCGATATCCGTATTGCTCGCCACGTCAATCGGGTTCCGGTTCACAATCGGAATCTCGCCAATCAAGCCCACGAAAGCCTGACGAATGGAAATAAAAAATCAAGCTAAAGCAAGCACAACAGTGTCATTCGGCTTACGAGTCTCCAGAAGTTACCTCATTCGGCTTATTTTCTGACGAGAACAGAGGCACCACCCTACTCCCCCTAGGGTTGTCACGTGCTGCAGTGATTGCCTTGATCTTGGCTCCGAATGACTCCGTGTCGAGTTCCTCGGGGTGTGTCCGAGTGACATCGTCTCCTCCGGTGTACTCCCACATAGGGCGGACCCATGCCTGCAGTGGTTGAATTCTCCTCTGGAAGAAGACTTCGAGCAGGTCCAGACCGTTGATACCCTTCCACACCAGGGCCACCAGGGCGATCACCAGGATGTCTACATCCACTTTTTCTTCCTTGGTCATAGTCAGCTTGAGAAGCGACCGAATGCGTTCCGACGTGTACAAGGGAAGTCCCGGCTGGTTGTCTTCGACTGGAACATCTTGGCAGTAAAACCAATTCTCCTGCCAGCCTTTCACCGAGTCGGGAAAAGTAATTGTTGGAAAACAACCCTTGCCTCTCATCTAGATGCCTACCCCCCCCCCCACAAAGCTGGGTCACGTTGGTCCTATCCTTTGACCGAGTAGGTTTCTTAACCGTCATCACTCGGCAGGTGAACAAGTGCTTAAACAGACCCAACTGAGGGTGAAAGCCCAGGAAGTTTTCGCACAAAGACACGAAAGCAACTAAATACACCATGGCATTGTGCGAAATATGGTGGAGCTGGGCACCGAAGAAATCGAGGAAACGGCGGAAAAACGGATGAGGCGGAAGGGAAAAACCTCGTTCGAGGTGAATTACCAGGAGCACGCGCTCATTCCCCTGCGGCGAAGGTTCCTCCTTGCCCGCCTCCGGGCGCGCTTAGTCGGACATAGCAAATATGACCCCCTAAACGCGTGCGGACGCGCTCAATTAGTGACTGGGCGTGTTCCCTATTTGCTCATCCGCGCAGCCACACTCTTCATTTTCTTCGTCATACGTCCGGTCACTTGCACGTCATTGGTGGAGAAGAAGAGAGAGAAAGAAAAGAATGAATAAAGAAAAAGAAAATGTGGTCCGGGTGGGGTTGCGTCCTATGTGGCGGACTGATCGGGCGCGCCCGGGCGCGTCCGCGAGCCCTCATATCGTCCATATATTTGAGATGAATATGAGGGTTCGCGGACAACCCGGTCGTATAGGGACGATATGAGGGGTCCGGTTGGGACATTTTTCTTCCTTCTCTCTTGTCCAGTCATTGACCGGGCGCGTCCGCGGACGTATGAGGAATCGTTTGAGGGGTCCGTCTGTAGATGCTCTTACAACCCGATGGTCATGGTGAATGTATACTTGACCCATTGCCTATGCGCCAAATGGACCCCTGCCTTAGGAGACCACGTCCGTGGAGAATGCTTCTAAAAGTATATGATCCGCCTGTTCGGTCGTGAGAAGGAAAATTTGAGGCTTGACCGGTCAGTGTCTGCGGATGCGTCAGGGCAAACCGGCGGCCGTTTAAGACGTCGGATTTATCAAGTCCGGCTGTAGATGCTCTAATATTTGATTCCGAATTTTTTAAACATTTTTTCAAATGTGCTTTCAAACAAAAAAAAATGGATTTTCACGGTAAGGTATATATCACGAGAAAAACGCCCACCAACGGCAACTAGAGAGAGAAGCCATATCACGTTAAAAGTTTTTGAATGGCAAAAGCTGAATAAAGTTGTGTCAAAAAGCCATTCAAAGCATTTCCAACCGCCCCCTTAAAAATAGTGGAGTATCCGGTGAAAAACCCTTTTAATAAAGTAAATTCACTCCATTAAATCTTAGCCGGACCTAGTCAATCTCTTAAATACAACAAAGTAAAACTTACTTTCGATTTACGCATTCCGTTGAACACCCGTCACTCGGACGGGTTTTGCATCTGAAGTTGCACGCGGCCGCAAGTAAAGTCACGATGAGTCTGGTGAACAGTTGGGGGGGCGGGAGTGACGCCCCAACATGCCAACAAACGTTTTTTCTTTCTTTCTTTTCTTGGAAAAGATAGACCCCAACAGACAACAGAGTCGGTCAGCTGGTGTTCTCGCTCGCTGAAAGTTCCATGCATGCGTGACAAGAAACGGCATCCACTTTTTCCCTCTTCTTCTCCTCTAGTGCTCTTGCCGAAATCGTGCCATCTTGTTTGACAAAAAGCTGTTCGTCCACAGCTGCAAGGACGAAGACGAAGCTGCCTTTCCAAGCCGGAAATGAGGCCGGCCACCCACGAGTCCAAGCTAGCAAGCTGACACGACGCTGCCGCCTGCCGGGAAAGGGTGAACAGGCGGCACGGCAAGATGGGAGAAAAATCCAAGGCGCAGCGACGTGAAAACGAGGCCTAATTAATCTGGACAGAAGTACAACAGTTTTTCTCTCTTGGAGGTCGGTTTCTTCTTCAATTTTGTCAAGGAAAATTTGGCACACGAAATTAGGTCGACACGACGGCGACTCCATCGGTCGATCTGTCGATGATCGCTGCGTACGCCCAACTTGCAGGGGGTTGCAGGGGAGCGAGGCAAGACAAAATAGGCCCCATGGACAGAAAAATGTTCCGGTGAACGGAACAGAGAGCGGCTCGTCACCTCAAAACGAGCGTCATTACTGAAAATAGAGTTGGTTAGGGATGATTAGGCAGCTGATTTGTGTGGTAGGAGTACTTACCAGATAACGACTGAACTCAAGCCGCACCGTAGAGCTAGTACCCGAGCTCTTTCTACTAATCAAAGTACTCTCGAGTCTTTGACTCTTTCTACCAACCTTGAAAACGGAGCCCGCGCACACATGATTTTCAGAGTACAGTACAATTATTTTTATCACACCACAGTATATGACATATGTTCATGAAATTTTGGACGCAGTTAGACAATGGGTGAGAACATGCATGTTGTCAAAAATATTTATTACAAAAAAATGGCATCTACTAAATTACTATTCATCCTTGCCCTTGAAAAACCGTACCCCCAACTAATCCCATCTCCCTTCCCCCACATTCTTGGACGCTAACAAAGGAACCCCTCATCCTTTCCTTGCAATCTCAACTTGATTGTCCCCTTTTCTCTTCCTCTGCATCGATGAGATGGCAAAAAAAAATCAGCTGCCTAAAGATTGTTTTCTCGGAGAAACCACCATCCAACGAGAATTGAGGTAAGCACGCGCAATAGAAGAACAATCCTCTGTAGCACACCCCCGTCGATTCCCCTCCAAATCGCAAGAAATAAAAGGTTGCATGCAAGCTATAGATGCAATTTTAGGGATTTGCCGTGGCAAAAAAATGGGATGATGTTGAAGATATTATTTAGGTAGTCACAATTTGCCATGCAAAATCTCACAGATTTGCCAAGTAATTTTGAGGAAAAAGATAAAATTTCCGAGGGTGATGTGACAGGAAGCAGAGCCATGGTATGTGAAGAAAATTGTCATGGGGAATATCATAGAAAAAGAGGAGGGGGGGGGGGGGGCGGGGAGAGAGAACTATTGGTTCTGAATCCCTCCTTCAAATCCCCACAACCACACCATCTTGAGTGTCAAGCATTGAATAGTAGAAAACACACAAAAAATGAAGGAAAAAAGAAAACAACATAACTTTGATATGATATGATTATGTTAAACAAAGGATAACTGCTGGTCAGATTCGCCATGTCATCTTCTATTCCTAAATAGCTACAACCCACTAGCTATTTTTTCTAAACATACAACTATGCCACATAAGCAAGTCATGCATGCAAGTCATAAATTACATTGTTTTTGCATTACTTTATGCATGCAAGCCTTGCATCATCAATTCATGCATGTTACTCAACAGTTATTTTTTGCATTAGATTTTATATTGACAATATATGTGTTGTTCACTTGCATCATACCTATGTAGTTCACATTCACATTTTTGTTTGAATTGACATTGTTTTAACTACAATTCGTTTCTTTTTCTCTTTCTATACTCTTTGTATTTTATTTTCATTTTTAAGATGACATTATCTTCTCTTTCTATACTCTTTGTATTTTGTTTTCATGTTTAACCTAACATTATCTTCCCATTATTTATAGATGTTTCTGTACAAACTTTTACGCATTCGTTTAACAAGTTTTCCGCAGCAACGCGTGGGGGCACCATCTAGTTATTTATAATATTGACATGCATATATGTATACATTTATTATGTAGAGGAATGTATGGCCAATGTACTACCGAAAACGAATTTGAAAATCTGATTGTTTGGAGTGATGTTTGCAATGGCATCATGTGATATGCCATGCAATGCAATGTGAATATGTCATGTGGATTAATGTGAGTATTTGCCATGTTTGTACTTGGAGCATCTTATATGCGATACATATCATTGAATTTGCCTCACCGCATCTAAGAAGCACCACCCGCGGTGACTGGCGCACTTGGATTCGTGGACAAGAGCCCCCAAAGGCCAATACCATCTCACCGTGGTCGCGGATGCGCCCAACCACAACTCCACTGCCGTGTGAGAAGGAAACAACACCGCAACAAACTACAATTCCACCCCCTCCCAACCATCATCACGTCATCATGGTGTTGTCCAAATCCCCCAAACTCGGAATCCCTAATGTGAAGTGAGTATGAGAGCTTGGCTGTGTAAGCCTACCTCGAATCTGCGACAATGGTGCAACGGTGGATGCAGAATTGGCGAGAGCAAGAGAAGAGTCACTGGAGAGTGGAGGAGATGAAGACGTGTCAGAGGGGCGGGGGGGGGGGGGGGGCGAGGTGGTGGTGGTGGTGGTGAGATTTGGTTAGAGTGGGATGGGGCGACGTGGGTACTAACCCCCCCCCCCCCCACACACACACACACACATGTTCGCGTTCGTACCGTCGCCGTCACAAACGAATGGGTTGGGGGCGACAATGTGGGACTGTCCTTGCGTGGAGATTCACGCACAACATCTGATAGCTGTCGTTGTGTCCAGTGCAAATGGCCTAGTGGACGTCAAGTACATGACATTTTCAAAAAGTAAAAGTTGTTATTTTCTTTAAGAGGCTTGAGTGAGTGCTAAAATTTCTGTGTAATATAGTACATGCTTATGAATAATTCCTATAAGATTCAATCATATGAATAGAAGGACCAATGAGAAAAAAAATCTTAAAGATTCCAGTACTTGAAAATTCCTACGAAAATCCTTCTTCTTCGTAATAATAATACATAGAAAAGAACTATTCTACCCGGAAAAAAAAAAGAACCATTCTCGTTTCTGGATGCCTGCATTGCTTTGACGCTCGACGCGCACAAAACAAACCGACAGACAAATTAACCCGTTCTTCAACACCGTGTCTGCCCGTAAGCAGCTACACCGAGGCCAGAAAGAGACGGAAGCCGGTGCCACCAGCATCAGAACGAGCAGTCCAGAAGTCCAGATCGTATCGTCCAAACTCCTTTCCGGCAGACCCAGGGTGTAAAGAGGCCAAGCCATGAGCAGATCACGCGCGCACAGCCAACCATCCTCACGTCCCATGTGTCATGTGTTTTGCTTTCTTAACGACTCTTGTTTGGTCTGTCCATGTCCGTTAGGCGCAGGGTCCTCCTCCGGTCCTCCTCCTCCCCTGGCCCTGGACCTCTTGCGCCGGATCTTTCGTCGGAGGTTCGGCCCAGGTTGCGTGCACAGCTCGACCGAGAGCGAGGCATCGGGAACTAAACAATGGTGCTGGCCATCCCCGGTTCGCTGGGATCGGAGCCGGAGTGCGATGACTTGTCGCTCGCATGGTGCATATCGCTTTCAAGCTTGGTAGCCGAACTGTTATTTTCTTCTGAACTTTGGTTCAGCTTTGACCAATCCCCGGCTAGCCGCTGCTGGAAGATGCCTAACTGACCGATGATCCCGGAACCGACGCCCAAGCTGGAGAAGATGTGTAGCTTTCAAACTTGGAAAAATGTTTCTTTTCAATGGTTTGTTTATTAGAAAGAAGGTGATGGTCATTTTGTGATGGTGCATTCTTTATTGTTTCTGCTTCTGTATTTTGGTAGCAGCAGCTAGCTTGGCAATTGGCTTGGCATGGCATAGCATTTGTGCCCTTGTGCAGTTTAGCTTCATGATTGATTAGACCACGCCGCGCCAAGAAAGGCGTGGGCAAGTTGAGGAAGAGACAAGGGGGTTAGTACGTAGGTCGTTACGGGATGGTGTCAAGTAACAGTGGGGGTGACCTGCTCGAGGCCGTGCACGACCCTCAATTATTTCCTGATTCGTGGTTCATTACTAGTCCAGATCACGCTGAATTAGATTAAACCGGAGTGTCTGAAACGATCGGCGCCACTACTAGGCCGTTGAAAAAGCTGTGGAGACTTTCTATTGTTTATTTATAATCGGTGTGGTGGTTTCGAGGAGATTCGTTTGCTCAGAGATCTCCCAAGTTCCTAGATGGAGATCATAATTGAGGTCAACTCCACACCATGTTTGCAGTAAAGAAATCTTCCTCTTGTATTCGAACAAGATAAAATAGTAATACACATCTACGTAAAGAAATCTTCCTCTTGTATTCCAAGAAGATAAAATAGTAATACACATCTACGTACATCAGATCTGTGTATGACGTGGTAATTTCCCTCTCATTTCTTTTGCTAATCTAATATAACTCCAGACACTCTCATTACTTAATAGCGCATATTTTTCGCCTGTGTTGAAAGCCTGAAAATCATTAAAAAAAAGAGAGAGCTTGAAACCGGTGCTTCTTTCAGAATCTTATGTGCAGGGAAAAAACACTTGCCATGTGTATGTGTAGCATCTTGCAAGCTGCAAGCCCTGTGATTTCAGATTAGAAAATAAAGAGTATCTTACGGCACACTCAAAGATTCATGAGCTAGCTTAGGTTTAGTCCAAAGTGAGCAATGCTACCAGGGAAAGTATGAATTAAACGCCCAATAGGAAACCATAAACTAACCGGCCACCAGATCCACCAGAAGGAACCTCTAGCGCAGGAAGCAACACTGATGTTTTACCCATCATCTCCCCAGCAGCATATTAGCACGTGATTTAATTAATGCCTCCTACTAGTAGTATATAGTCATAGTACTAACACTGCCACCCAGTACTATATTTCAAACAGGTGAAGGAATCTAGTCATATGAGGCTGTGGATCCAATGGAAGGGGGCGCCCCATGCAGGAGATGAAATTTTACTGTCTTGAGCAGAAGCTTCTGCACAGCAACTTAGGAGCACCCAATATGAGATCTTCTTCTTGGTAGTTTACTTACTTCATCAGTAGTATATGGGGAAAACATTTCAATCATCCCCTTCATGTTTGGTTCAGGGAAGTGCATATTTCCGTTACCGCACATCTTCATACGGCCGCATCTGAATGCTGGTTCAATGGCTTTTGCAGAAAACAGGGAACCTGCAGAATTTCGATAACGGCACCAACACAGGATGCCGGATTGTTTGCTCAGAAAATAACATCAATAGATTCCAAAGCAGCTGATGGTTGCCTATAAGTCGATGCCGCTTCTACAGTGTATCCAGTAGTATTTTTTGTTGGTTTCTGTCGGATGAAATGAACTTTTGATCCTGAACCTGACTGATGATCTTGGTAAACTACTCCACCAGTGCAGAACAACCCAAGGCAGCCAGGGTAAGGGCCTGTGCATGAAGTCTGCCAAGGTAGAAGATTCAAATAAAGTAAGAATGTGTGTAGCTTGATCGTGCAGCGGCGATCACGACGCACTTTCCAGGTTTCTGTGAAGTCAAAACATGTTTGATTCAACTGCACAAAAAGGCCATGTGAACCATACGTCGGAGCTGCACAAAGTGCAACTGACTAACTCTGGACGTACATAATCTGCCCACGAGAAAGTAGAACTGCAGTATGTAAACTCTGAAAATCACATGATCCATAGAATTGAGCCTAAAAGGCACTGAAGCACCTCTTTCAGCAGTATGGAACTATGGTTGCTAACCGGTGTTGACAAATACTGTATGCTTGCTATCAGTTTGACCAAGGCTATTGATCAACCGATCACCATAGCTGACACTTATAGCAACGTTGGAAGGATCATGGAGTTGTTTCTGTGCTTACATGGGCGCCTTAGTTTGTAATTACAAGGGAAACTGGAACATAGTTGTGTTTGCAGTTGCATATTCGGCAGACAGTGTCATTGTGTTCAGGGTGATAAAGCACCGTGGTATGAAGGCTGTTAACTCCACAAATCACGGAGCAGATTACCATGTTTAGGACAAAAATATACTCAACACATGATTGATTGTTTGTTTGAGTTATGTTGATCTCTTCCCCTCAAAAAAGCAAATGAAGAAATCTGTTCTTGGTTTTATGACATTATCAATGGAAGACCATGCGGATCTCATTAAATGAACTTGCAATACCATGTCTTCACACCAGTTCAGCCACTAAGTATACTTAACAATATGGAGAGGTCAATCCACAATATATTATATTATATTGCCACACAAAAAATAACCACATCAAATAAAAATAAGCGAGCAATATTTCCGAAATCCAAATGCATAAAAACAGCACAACTCAATATTTAACATCAATGGATAAGAAGTTGTATACCAAGGGCACCTGCATAAATTAAACGGAACGAAGTTGAAAATGTGGATAATTACGAACATGTAGTTAACAAGTGAGAAGAACAATAAGTAAATGAGAGCAGATAGCTTAAGTGAGTAGGTCTGTTCATATAACTAGCATTACCTAGTACAAAAAGCACTGCAGTATAGTAAACTCTGGCATAGCATGATCTATGATAGAAGTATACCTCAAAAGCAGTACAAGGGTACAACTATATCTGTTGTGCAGGTGTGCTTAACAAGCCACCAAGTGATCAGTTCACATATTGGCCGTCAATTTGGACCTTTAACTTGCTTGATGCTAGCGATTTGGATTGAAGTTTCAGCTCCTCACTGCCACCTTCGATTCTCAACTCCTTTAGAGAAGGCGGGAGAACCGGCAACCCTGAGATGCTCGGACAAAATGAAATCTCCAACACCTGGAGGGAGTGAAGTCTGTGCAGGCCTGGGGGAAGATATTTAAGAGAAAGATACTTGCAACTCACAAATTGGACCTCTGTGAGGGAACCGAGCAGCAAAAGCCCTCTCTCTTGCTCATCTGTTAGTCCTTCAGCTGTTGTTTCTTTCACAGAACCACTAATAACTAGGCTGTGGAGTGATGTGAGTTGCCTGCAGAACGATGTGGTAAGGAAAGAGAAGTCATTGATCCAAAGAACTTCCAGTTGAGGGCATAATTCGTAGTCCTGCACTGGCAAACCCTCCAAACATGAATGCAAGCCAGGGCATTCCCGTAGATACAAATGCCTGACGCTGCCAAGGGATTGAAAGCCCTCTATTGTAGAGAGTGACGTACAGTTCTGAATATCCAAGTTTTCCAGTGCCGTGCAGGAGTACAGTTGTAGATATTTCAAATCCTGGTTGTTGTAGAGTTCCAACTTCATGAGAGATTCAGAGCCCTCTAGCACGCATACTGCAGCTTCCAGTGCTGTGCAAGAGTGCTGCTGTAGGGATTTCAGTTTTGGGACATACTCTACTTCCATATCCCTGGGGGAACGGGATTGCAAGACCTCTAATGTGCAGAGCGATTCGCACTTCTGTACGCTCAGTGTTTGCAGTGTCGTGCAGGAGTTCAGTTGTAGAGATTCCAATTTTGGGCAGTGACGTAAATCCAATTCCGTTAGTGCTGGAGCATGTTGCAGAATCAGAGATAGCCACTTCCACGCTATTCCACTTGACCCAATCTCTAGATGTCCGAGAGATGGGAGGGCATTCCAATTTTCAGCTGTCAAATCTTCATGGGTATGGTCTGGTGGAACATCAAAACCAAAAAGTCCGGGACATCCCAGTATTCTCAGTTTCTTTAAGGATACAAGTTGACTTAATCCTCTGAATGAGATATACATTAGATTTCGGCAACAACTTATTATCAACTGTGTCAGGAACCTTGGATTATGGAATGCCAAAATATTTCCATCTAACACTGACAGATTATCAGCGGACTTGTACAAACGATCCTCATCAGAATCATATTCATCATCAGAATCATACACCTTAGGATTCTCGCCGATGGTTAAACTTCCGTAGGACTGTGAATCTATTCTTGGAAATTTAGAAACTCCTCTCATGGAAATTCTAGACACAGTACTTGAAGATGGTAAATGGTGTGGTAGTAGCAAAAGAGGACAATTGTGGATAATGAGTTCACAAAGACGTGGCAACCATGACTTCTGCTCAATTTTAAATTCATGACTGTTCCCAAACAGATTAAACACCTTCAGTGCAGTGCAATTCTTAATCTTCAGAATCCTTAAACAAGAGTTCAACTTCCTCACAGAAGTGCAGGAGCATGTCTCCAAGTTTGGCATTTTAATTAACACCAGCTCCTCTAACGAAGGAACCAATATTTTTACTACTTTTGGCATACCTCTCAGCTTCAATTTTCTAAGAAGCGGAAGCCTTTGCAGAGATGGAAGTACCCGCCATTTTCTACAGTTCTCCAAATGCAGAGTCTGTAAAGAGGTAGCAGAGATGTTGCTGGAAAGCCAAGATGGAGAGGTAGCACCATTGTATCTAGATATCTGAAGATGCTTTAGGTTGTTGTATGGTTGAAGACCCTCAAGCACCTCTGCTTGCGAGCACTCCTCTGTTTCTATGCTGGTAGAAGGTTCAAACCTCTTGACCTCCTCACATTCATCACTATCATCCGAGTCATATTCATCATTTGACATATTCCAGGACAAATGCAGATTTTCTAAGTGTCGTTTATATCTCAGTCCTGCCCCACAAGCCTCCTCCCAGGTTTTAATATTTTGAAGTTGAGAAAGCCTAAGTTGGGCAAGATCGTTCATGGATTGAAGTTCTGTAATCTGAAAGCCTAAAGAATCTTGTATGCTGAAATTGCTTAGTGCCTGAAGTGAGGTCAATGTGCCAATTCTAGCAATGGAAGCTGCAACAAGATGCCGCAAACTGACAAGATTATACATGCCATCAGGTAAATTAAGATGAGTGTTTGAGCCGATATCTAACACTTGAAGGTGGCAAAAACTGCTCAAAACCTGAGGCAAACGTCCCCGCACCACATCAACTGTAAGTTTAAGATAGCGAATATGAGTAGGATTAACGGAATTGCACATGAGGGAATTAAAATCTGCAAATGTTGCGGATATTTGCAGCAGACGTAAATTATGTGCCTTCCGGAATATATCTTGGAAGGACTGGAAGAAAAAAAACTTGTAGTGCCCGATAAACACTAATGACCTCAATTTTGTGACTACTGGTTCAATTGTATTTCTCGAATTTTCTACAAACTTGTTAATCTGAGATGTGTTCCTATGCGGATATTTGCTGCATACTATTGCCAAATGTTGTACAGTTAGCAATATATTATTGCACTGTAGACCATCTGTAATTGCACAGTCAGTTTTTGAAACCATCCTTGCAAAATCATGCATAAGACCACACACAACATATGAAATTTCTCTTCCAACTTGCTGAAAATAGCCCAGGTTCACCAAATCTGCCAAATAGTCCATTCCAATCTCCTCCAATTTCTTATTTGGATGGTGGCTCTGTTTGACAAATCCTTGTGAAATCCAAATACGGACCAACTCCTCACCAAGAAACTTATAACTGTCAGGAAATATAGAACAATACAAGAAGCATTGGTGTAGATGGTACGGCAGCTGATCATAGCCAAGTTTCAAAGAATCCATGATCCCTCCACCGAGCCCCAACAATTTCCAATCTTCGTCCTTGAGAATTTTATTCCAATGATCAACAGTAAGATCAACTCTTAATAGTTCCCCTGCACTTACTGCTGCTAATGGGTTGCCTTTTAGCTTGCATGCTATTTCCCGTCCAATGTTTGTTAGATGTCCATGCCCTTCATAGTTCTCATCACAAAATGCTCGTGCTTTGAGCAATAACCACAAATCATCATCATCCAGAGCACCTAACACAACTGCTTCAGTTGTTCCTATCCTTTTTGCAACAGAGAGATATCTAGTCGTCACAAGGATCACATTGTCTTTTGCATTATTTGGCTTGAGAGGAGCAAGTATTAGGTCCAATCTGTAATGGTTAATGTCATCCCAGACATCATCTAAAATAAGTAGAACCCTCTTTGATTCAATATGAGTTTTCAAGACCTGTTGGAGTTTGTCAAGGCTGCATAACCCTTCGTGCTTTTCTCGAGGGACAATATCTAACATCTCTCTTGTGATTCTCATTTCATCGAAGCTTTTAGACACCCAGACCCATATGCTGTGGTCAAACTGGTTTTGCACTTCCGGATCATTATATACAGATTGTGCGAGAGCTGTCTTCCCGGTACCACAAATGCCTACAATAGGCAGAACAGTTACACTGTCAGTTTTGGCATCCTTCATCCGGTTTATGATGGAGTTCTTCTCTGCACCTCTCCCATACACTTTGTCTTGAAGGAGACTTGATGTTCTTCGGCGTGGATCTGAGGCTGTACTTTGATGGTGACTTGAACTTACACCAGAGTCTAACCCAATCATTTTCATATTCCTTGTCACATCCTCACGGATGTCATGCAACTGACGTGTTATTTCTTGCATCCTGCTGGAAAATTCGTCCTTATTCCAAGGGCGAGCAATAGCTGCGGTAATTTGTGTTGGCTCTTGATTCGTTCCCATCATTGGTATGCTGGATGAATTAATGACAGCAACGGGAGTGGCATTTTCAGCAGCGGCATGAATGCTGTAAAAAGAAGAAAAATGGAGGATCGGCTATTAGAACGACAAGGGATTGTTACGCAGATGCATGTAAATGCTTTCAAAGAATAAGACGAGATGCAGAATAGGATGTGCGTTGTGTTTTGAGTTTCAAATCTTACCTTGAATGGCTTGGCGGCTGGGGACGTACTTCTCGGGTATTCTTACAGTAGGCGCTATTGACATGAGTTGTCAAGACTCTTGGCCCTTGTGCACCTTTGTATTGAACTCTCTTTTTACAGTGTCTACATTCTGCCTGCACGGTCTTCCCATTGTCATCTTTTATGTCGACAAAATCATCCCATGCCTGGACCGTTTTTTGCCACGACTGCTTGTCGCCGGAATATTATCATGGCCCGTCAATGTGCCATGATCTACTTGCGCTGCTTCATGCATGTCATCAGGCTCCTGCAAAGTAACTGCGTCAAAAGATGAGAGCTATTAGTTCCAAAGTCCTGCTATGCCGAAAAAGATTTTGCCGAGGTTGAGTGAAGGTCATTCTGTGGCTAACCTGAGGTACTCATTGTGGTATGCTGGGTAACACCATCGGAGGCATGGTGATTGGACGAAGAAGGCAGCGTGTGTTGGCCTGTTGGGAGATGGATACAGTGTTGGTGACTGAAACAGAGCTAATTTGATACAGTGTTGGAGTAGATGTTATCAACCATTCAAAAGTTTGTGCTCTACAGCCAACCCGAAAATTCGAATTCTAACTGCAGTAAATCATTTTTTACAGGAATTAGAATTACAATCGGTTTCTAAGATTCAAATTCAGTACCTCGTTCGACTTGGTGCCGGAGCCGGAAGTAGTCGAGCTCGTCGACCAGGTCGTCGGCGTCGTACAGAAACCTTTTGAGATCGGCAAGTGATTTAGCCAGCCGCACGCTCCGGAGAGCCATCCCCTTCGCATCGGTGGCCACCGCGTGGACTACCTCGAGCTCAGACATGAGGTTCTCGATGTCATCCTGAATCCCGGCTCGGCGGATCCACGAATCCAGCTCGCGGATCCGGAGCGTGCCGAGGATGGTCTGCACCAACCACAAAATCGCCGGCACAAGGTAAGCGTCCTCCATGGCTTCAGCTGTCTGTGAGCCACTCAATGATCACGAGGGGTGTGGACTAGCAGAGGACACGCGGTAAGGAAGAAGAGTCTGCAGTTTGCTCGGTTTATAAGGAAAATGGGCCGGGCCGCACAGCTAAGAGAAATGGGCTGCCAATGACGGGCCGGAGTGGCCACGATACAGACCAACCGAACCCGCCGTCGCGATGCAGGGCAGCACCTTCCTCCGCTGGATCGTCGGCGGCGCGGACGACGGCTCCGCCAACGCCAAGGACCCCCCGGATCTTGGCGTTGACTGCACGCTCCCCTGCCACCACCCGCAGCCGCCGCTCATGGGGGACGGGGCACGGCCTCCCGTTCACGCTCGCCGGTGAGGACGCCAAGCAGCCCTTCTCTGGTCTTCGCCGGGCGCTGCCCTGCATCATCAGCAGCAGCACCATCGCTCGACGCACGCGTTCCCCTCCTTCGACGCGGCGGCAACAGCAGGAGCAGCACCCGATGCCCGGCGCGCCATCCCCCCAAGCTGCCCACTTTCGCCGGCCCGGCTGCTGCGGCCGCCCTAGCCCAGCGTTGCGGCTCGACCTGTGATGCGCGTGCGTCGCTCGACCAGGTACGTGCGGTGCGTCGCTCGACAGATTGGTGCGGCGCGGTGCGGTGCGTTCGGTTGTATTCGGTTCGGTGCGAATAACCAGAGAAAACAAACCATTATTAGAAAATACGAGATAGAGTAAAATTTGTCGTACCTTGACTTATACTTCAAGTATATATATGTTCACGAGGTTCAAGCAAATACATCAATTATTCATTTCTCTCTTCCTTCCAACATGGTATCTGCCGCAAGTTCTTAGACCTAGCCGCCGCCCACCGCTTCCGCCCCGCGCGTCGCCTCCGAGACGGTCGGCCTCCATGACCGTCGCCAGGGGCCGTGCCGCCCGTACCTAGGGTTCGTCCGCCGGTCGTGTTGACCGGCTGCCCTAGCGAGTCTTTTCCCGATCTCTTGATCCGGGTTTTCTCTCTTCCGCCGGTCGCTTTGACCGGCGTTTTCTTTTTGGTTTTCCAATCTTAGATCAGTTTGGGTCGCCCATCGTCGCCGTCGACCACCGCGTCTCTACTCCGACATCGGCGCGACTCGGCCTCTACCCTCGACCCGGTGGCCTCGTGCAACCCGACGGCCTCTTAACGCCGCCGTTCGCGTGCCGTCACGCCCGTCGATCTACGCCGTCCGTCATCGCCCTGCTCCGATCGGGACTCCTGCATCGCCCCGACCCGACGGCCTCGCGCCATGCGGCGGCCAATCACAGCCGCCGTTCGCGCGCTGCCTGCCTGTTGATCTCCACCGTCGCCACGTTCGATCGCGCCCCGGCTGCCTCGGGCCGTCTGCGTCGGGCCGGCTCCCGCTTCGGCTCCGGCCGGCTTCCTCTCGTCGGCCGCCTCGGGCCGGCTGTCGGGCCGCCTGCGCGCCGGCTGCCGGCTACGGCCGCCACCCGTCTCCACCGAGCGACGTCCACGACCTCGCGCGCGATCGGATTGATCACCCGCCCGCCCGCGATTCGCCTCGTCTATGTTGTGCGACCGACCTGGCCCGTTGGTTGCGCGCGCCTCCGCAGGTCCCGTGAAGACTGTCCCAAGTACTACGCGCCCCTCCACCGATCGAGCACTGAGCTGCCGCTGCGTCGCCCCGTCGGGCATCAGCGCCGCCGCACCGTGGTTCTTCCCGTGGCCGCATCGACCCGTGTGCTACCGCTGCGTCACCCCTTCGGGTCGTAGTGATGCAGCCCGCGGTCTACTGCCGCCTTGAGGTCGTCCTTTCCAGGTCGTCCCCGTGGTCGCACCGACCCTCGCGCTGCCGCTGCATCGCCCCATCGGGTCGTAGCGAGCGTGGCACGCGGTCTTCGCCACCGCCCGAGGCCGTCCCCGCGGCTGCACTGACTTGCGCGCCGCCGCTTTGTCGCCCCTTCAGGCCATTGCGCAGCGGCACACGGTTCACGCCACCGCCTCGCGGTCTTCCCGCCGTCGCCCCGACCCGCCTGCTGCCCTGCGTTGCCCCTTCGGGCCGTAGTGCCGTGGCGTGCGGTCCACTCCGTCGTCCTCGCGAGTCGACTTCTATGTGGCACGTGGCGCGCCGCCTCCCTAGGCGCGGGAATGTCACCGTCCGCGCCGGTCTTCGTCACGCTGTTGGGTTCTTCCTCACCTACTTCGAGCATCACCGTCGCGATCCTAACCAGCCGCCGCCGCCGCCGTCAGGCCTCCGCCGCCGCTCTTCTTCGGCGTTGTTGCAGCTCGCTCACCTGAGCCGCGCCGCCAGTCCACCCCCTTCTTCTTCGTCCAGCACCAGCTCATCACCAAAGTTGCCATCGTCTACCTCGACCACTTCATCTACTCCGACCACCGCGGGCGACACCGGCCCTCGCCGGCTTGCGCCGCAACCGTCGTCGAGTCCTTCTCTGCTAGCCTCCTCGACATGGCGTACAAGTTGTGTGCATGTCCCGTCTACGCATGCCCGGTGCTGGCAACACCGTTGCCTGCCTTCGTCCCCGTTGTGTTCCCAGGTCTGGCAAGCCTGGAGCGACGCATCGTCAACATCGACTTCGTCCGTCTACGCATGTGCGGTGTTGGCAACACTGACGCGTGCCTTCATCTACGACGTGTCCTCAGGTTTGGCAATCCCGGCGCGACGCGTCTCAACTACGTCTTCTTCCCAATGCACCACTACTTCGACACCACTACGCCCATGACTAACTTGGTGCCTTCTTGCGCCCACGGCTTCACGGCGACTTCCTCGACACAGGCTACCCCGACTCGACTTCGACGACGGCGTTCTTAGCACGGCTACCTCGACCACGGCTACACCATCCTATGCTCTCGGCTACATCGACATCGGCACAAAGGGCTACCGCCTTGCTTGAGCAACATTGTTGGTTTCTACTCCAGCCACACCTTCCACGATGCATCGACCGTTACAACTGTGGGGGGATGTCTGTCGGCTTACCTTCAGATTCTTCTCCAGTCTCACCGTCTGCCTCGCTACCGTTGTGACTGCGGGGGGATGTTGAGTATATTGATTATTAGGAAATATGAGATAGACTAGGATTTGTCCTACCTTGCCTTGTACTTCAAGTAGATCATTGTACTCCTATATATATGCCCACGAGGCTCAAGCAAATGCATCAATTATTCCATAATACGTTTCTCCCTTCTAACACAGCCGATGGGCAACACAATCACCACTAAAACGTGGGTAAACTGGGTAAAGCGCGAAAACCCCCCTGCTAAGTATGGTAAATGTTGTCACAAGCATGAACATAGGGGGTAAAAATGAAATTCATTGTAATAGAAATGTGGAGATAAATAAAATTAGAAAAACACTCACATCAAGTCGGGCGATCCACATTCAACGTGTGTTGGGGGTGCAAGTTTCGGATGAAGCTTGTTGTGTGCCCAATTTTACCACATCCCCGCAACCATCCAAGTGTCCTCTAAATGTATCCATATACCACCCCATTTGATGTGGAGCACCTTAGAGCTATCACCATAAACTTGGCTTTGTTATAAGGAACACACACATCACATATATTAAGGTGGATCTTCTCTTTTTCACGAATTTACTTGTTCCATTCGAGAATGGTACGCTACTTGACTCTCTATCTCATTCACACATGATGAAGAGTGCACTCACAAGAGAGCAACAACACTGGGGGGGAGGTCTTGAAAGCGAAGACAAAACTTTCTTTGTATTATCTTACTTTTCTTTGTTGTTTTTGTTGAATGCTTGAAATCCATCAGTTTTCCTTCTGATTTAAGTACTTGTGTGTAGTCCTTATTTAGTAGTGTTTTCCTCTTGTGTTTCTCCTCAGTTTTCATTGGATTCATCGTGTTCTTTGTGGTCTTTCTTAAATTTGACCTCTAATTCGTGATGATAGGACCATAGGTTTGGTCTTACATCACCACCCATCATCATCTTGTTCATCCAGCCGCGAGGTCTCTGCTTAGCGTAATCCTTCCATCGGACAAAAAAATCCTCTCGACTATTTGCTTCTCCGTTGAACACCCTTCCTGGCTCCTTCCACATGACCCCCGAAAAAATCCTACTTGTGCAGTCTTTTCATTACCATTTGTTATGTCGACAAAATAATCCCTTGCCTTTGGCCGTGTTTTACCATGACCACTTCTCGGCACTATACCATAATTGCGCCTTGATGAGCCATGATATGCTCGCACTGCTTCATGCATTCCTTTGAGCTCCTGCAAAGTAACTGTGCCAGAGAAAATAGGGTATGTTAGCATGATCCTGATAGACTAGTCGAGATGGAAAAGAGTTTATTCGGCGGCTAGGGAGTGGTAGTTATTATGGCTGCAATGCAAGGCTAGGTAACACAATTAGAGGCGTAGTAATGTACGCGTTGGACAAAGATGTCAGCGGCTCTTAGGAGATGGACACCATGTTGGCGATTGAAATAGGGTAGTTTGATGCTTGAAGTTCTAAGTGCGGTAAACCAATACTTTTACAGGGATTTGAATTACAATCAATTTATTCAAATTGAATACCCCCCTTCGACTTGGCGTCGAAGCCTCAGGTAGCCACGTCACCGGTGTGGTACAAAAGCTTTTTAAGGTCATCAAGGAATTAAGCCAGCCAAGCGCTTCGGAACGTCCTCCTCGTCGCTTTCGAGAGCACCACACGAACTTCCTGCAGCTCAGACTTGAGGTTCTCGATGGCATCCTGAAGCCCAGCTTGTCAGATCCATGAATCCAGCTCACGGATTTCAAGGGTGTCGGTTTTGGTTTGCACCGGCTGAAGGAGTCCTGGATTAAGGGGTCCTCGGGCCGCCGGTTCATCTTTCAATAGGCCGGTCTGATGGGCCATTCCCTGAAGAAGGGTCGGACACATCAATACTCCACATTCCGGAAGGGAGCCCCGAAGAAGCATCGTGCACTCCAAGTCAAGATGAGGAAATTGACATCTCCATCCTTGATAGGAAACCTACCTTGTGTAAACCCTAGGTACCCCCCTAGTGTCTATATAAACCGGGAGGATTTTAGAATGTAAGGGAGAGAAACTCATCTAGGGTTTTAGCTAGTCGATCTCGAGGTAGATCAACTCTGTAACCTTCATATCATCAATATAATCAAGGAGGACGTATGGTTTTACCTCCATAGGAGGGCCCGAACCTAAGTAAACATTATCTCCTTCGTCCCTTTGTTACCATCGATCCTAGTCTCACAACTCAGGACCCCCTACCCGAGATGCGCCGGTTTTGATATCAACATTGGTGCTTTCATTGAGAGTTTCGTTGTGATCTCCAAAGGAATCGATGGTTCGCGTTGTCATCAACGAAGAAGTTCGCAACATGGACACCTTTGTCCCCGGACAGATCTTCGCTTTCGGCAGCATTGTGCTGCACGCTAAACCAACCGGCCGTCTAGGCCGGGTTGGTAGTTTCGCCCCTGATCAAGAGGTCATATTCGGGAACCTAGAGTTCTTCGTAGACTCTCGAGGCGATCTTTCGCTAACCGGGCTCACAGTCTCGCTTGCCGTGTCCGAAGATTCCGAGGCTTTAACATCGGATTCCCCTTTCGGTCTCGCCCAAGGGATCCACCCCGACTATGACCTGACTTTTAGTCCAGATCCGGCAATAGCGCCAGATGTCCGGATACCTGTTCCTACCGAACACTCTCCTTGCGCGGACACTAGATCGGATCGAGCTCTGAGAAGGCTGATCGGATCGAGCTCTGAGAAGGCTGACCCGATCGAGCTCTCGACATTCAACGAGGCCCTAGATCGGATCTTGTCAATTAAAATTACCAACGACCCAACCCCCATCCATGCTCAGATCGGTCTCAAGGCGGGTCAGCAAGATTTTTTCGTCCTACCCACCACCCACTTAGTAGCCACTATCGAAGACTTAACCGATATGTTGGACTGCGCCTCCGAGGAGGCAGAAGACATGGAGGAGGAGGATTGCGCTCCCACCCCCATCAACACTGGGTGATGGACCGCCACCTCCACCTATGACGTCTACATGGTGGATACGCCAACTAGTAACAACGAGCACACACTAGAAGACAATGGCGATGGCTTAGGTGAGGCATTGTCAAGGCGCCGGAAATAGCGTAAGCGATCAAAGACAAAAAAGGGAAGGTAAGCTATTGCTGGCACCAGGGAAACGATACCCCAGAAGTCCTCGACGATCCTGATATCCCTAAGTATCCGTTAGAGGACCAGGAAAGGCCGGAGGACCAGTGCGATCCCGAAGATCCGAACGACTTCGAGGATGACAACTACCTCCCCCTGTAGAGGAGGAGGATAGCCCGTAAGACGAGGACCTCATCGTCTCCGGAACCATTGAGGATCAGGAACAGTTTAGGCAACAACTTTTAGCCAGTGCCCGAAGCCTAAAGGCGAAAGCGCGGCAACTCAAGGACGAACAAGGCACCCTCAATGATAGACGGACTAGGGTTCTATCAGCCAAGGAAGAACACAACGTCGGTCTATGGGACCAACCCAAGAGTTACCCACGCCGACGGTTGCTGCCACAATTCGATGACGAGCTCCCCAACACGCCATCCCCCAAGCACACTTCATACGACCAGCCGGACCGCCCTCACAGAGGACGAGATAGGACGGCTAGCGCCGCCGATTATAGGCGACGATACATCGCAGAAGGGGAAAAGAGCCAATGGAGCTTGAGGACAAGTATGACATGCGACACGACCTGGGTGATAGAACTGGCCACACGAGATCCATCTACGGATCTAGAGGGTACTCCCCTGGTACACGGGAGGAGTACCAGCCCTGGCTCAACCGAACGAACAGAGTAGGGGACCAAAACTAGGCCAGAACAGACGCCGACTACTGGCGTGATATAGCCAGGTTCAAAGGTGCTGCTCACCCACTGTGCTTCACTGACGAGGTGATGCAGCATCAGTTCCCAGAAGGGTTTAAACCCGTGAACATTGAACAATACGACGGAAAAACTAACCAAGCAGTATGGATCGAGGATTTCTTCCTCCACATTCTCATGGCACAAGGAGATGATCTCCACGCCATCAAGTACCTCCCCCTTAAACTTAAGGGACAAGCTCGACACTGATTAAACAGCCTCCCCAAAAATTCTATTGGGAGCTAGGAGGACCTCGAGGATGCATTCCGATCTAACTTTTAGGGAACCTATGTGCGGCCTCCGGACTCCTCCGACCAGAGAAACATCGTCCAAAAGGCAGGAGAGTCTGCTCGACAATTCTGGAATTGGTTCTTGACCAAGAAAAACAAGATCGTCAATTGCCCAGACGCCAAGGCTATAACCTCCTTCAGGCACAATATTCAGGGCGAATGGCTGGCTCGCCAGCTCGTTCAAGATCAACCTAAGACCATGTCCGCCCTTACATCACTCATGATCCACTTTTGCACGGGCGAGGATAACTGGCTAGCGAGGCGAAGCCACAACCCCGAAGACGCGGACACCTCCGAAGTTCAGGATGGAAACGGGAAACCACAACGCAACAAAAACAAACGCCGGCATAGCACTAGCGACGCTGATGGCACGACTATTAATGCCGGCTTTCGCAACCCAAGATCCAGGCACCGGAAGAAGCCTCCTAAAGGCAACCGCGGCGGACCCACCCCGCTAGACAAGATCATGGAGAGGCCTTGCTAGATTCATGGCACTCCAGACAAGCCCGCCAACCACACCAACCGTAACTGTTGGGTGTTCAAACAGACTGGCAAACTCGCAGCCGAGGATCGGGGCAAGGTCCCACGCAATAAGGACGACGAGGAGCCTTGTGGTCCGAACAATGGAGGTCGGAAGCAGTTCCCTCCAGAGGTAAAGACTGTGAACATGATATACGCCACTCATATACCTAAAAAGGAGAGGAAGCACACCCTTCAAGAGGTTTACGCCGTAGAGCCTGTAGCCCCGAAGTTTAAGCCATGGTCGGCCTACCCAATCACTTTTGATTGACGAGATCAGCCGACCAGTATCCATCATCGGGGGTCAGCGGCCCTCGTCCTAGACCCCATTATCGATGGGTATCACCTCACTAAAGTCCTAATGGACGGATGAAGTAGCCTAAATCTGATTTACTCAGATACAGTGCAGAAGATGGGTATAGATCCATGAAGGATCAAACCCAGCAAGACTACCTTCAAAGGAGTGATCCCAGGCATCGAGGCCCGATGCACGGGCTTTGTGAGCCTGGACGTGGTGTTCGGCTCACCCGATAACTTTTGTAGTGAAGACTTGATCTTCGACATTGTACCTTTCCGCAATGTCTATCATGCCGTGCTGGGTCATACAACGTTCTCTCGCTTTAACGTCGTCCCACATTACGCTCCCACATTACGCATACCTCAAGCTCAAGATGCCTGGGCCCAAGGGGGTCATCACCGTCAACAGCAACACAGAGCGTTCCCTTCGAATGGAGGAACATGCATTGGCCCTGGCAGTCGAATTCCATTACGAGGACGGTCGGCAGACACCTAAATCTGCCATAAAGGCCTGTAAGGTCGATAAACGAGTTCGGTTTTAATTCGAACTCCCAGATTCTTCTGCTCCCCAGAAATAGGGACACGCCCCCCATTGCACAGCCCTAACGACCGCCAAACATGTGCCAAGAAGGAACAACTTCACGCTCAAGATTCCATGGGCAGCAATAGGGAACAACCATCAAAGGGTAAGTGTTCGGCTGGACCGACCAATACCAATACACGTCCTCGGACAAGACACGGGTGCCATCAAGGACCTGCTAAAAAGTGTAAAGCTCATCCACACTTCGACAACTTCTCAAGACCTTTTTCCCAAGGTCCACTCGGCGACAGCATCACGGTTAAAGGGATGCAACCCCCACAGAGGAGTATGAACGGACAGGTGACAGGGCACATCGAGGACGTCACGTCATCAATCAAAGACACCTGGTATAGCCTCCCCTCTATAAATTTTATATTTCACCTTCGAGAACCTGTAAATAGTCGTTTTGATAATCCAAATTATAAGAATTATTGAGCAAGTACAAGACCATCATATATGGCCACTTCGTTGTCTTTTATACATCCTCTGTTCTTCCCTTGGTAACGCCTCTTGCGAAAACTATTTGGTATATATTATGACGCAACCGGCTAATAGAACGGGGGCTTGAATTTGAAAAATTGCCTTGAACATCACCCTAGCACAACTGGTCGTGTGCTGGGCATCTTGGATTTCTCTTTATATGCATCGGATCCGAACTATGTCTTGGGTCAATAGTTGGATTGCCCGGCTCCTGTGCTTGCCCTATTATGTTCTGCATGTTCGGCTAAAAGGGCAAAGGGAGAACCATTGCGATTGTGTTTCTAGCCCGTCTGGTCAAGCACCTCCGTCATAGTAAGTGAGAGCTGGTCAGCAAATCAGAGCATAAGTGTCATACTAAAAAACCGATAGCGGTTATTCTATGTTATACGAGGGGTTTTGTACTAGTACAAACCACGTGATGCTAGCTTCGGTCCCGATACATCGGATCATCACAAAACACTAGGGGCCGGTCATCGGCCCATGAATTTTTCCCACACTCCCACGACTAAGTGAAAGCGATAAAGCACCATAGCCCAATTGCCTTGTCCCGCTCGCACTACCGCCTTCGGACACCGATACCTCAGCTAAGGGTAATAGTGCGAATACAGAGACACCCCGTGTAGTATCTACGTGGGGGCTGAATCCAACGACTCGCAACTTTTAGATAAACTGGCCACATATGAGTCTAAATAAAAATAAACTACTCATAAGACATGATAAACCATGCAACACTAATTATAAAGCGTTAAGGTCTTCAGACATATTACATGACGCTCATTCATACAAAACATCTTTGGAGCATAGGGCCTCTATCACCCGAGCACCCTCCATTACATGGGGGAAGTACACCTCGGGGCACCTATGACCCTTGTCAGGAGGCGGAGGTGCGGTCGCCATTTGGGTCGGCTTGAGCTTTAGCCAGTGCACCATGGTCTTCGCAAAGGCCATCCGAGCACCCTCGATGCATGCAGAATGCTTCAGCACATCGACTCGAGGCGCAACTTCACATAGCCTATGCACCAGGTCAAAGTAGCCACTCAGCAATGGCTCATCGGGCCACAGACAGATGCAGAGCTCCTTCATGGCCGGCTCCGCCACTTTGTGCATCTCCATCAGTTCCTTCATTTGCTCGATGAGGAGAGGAGAACACTCGGGGGACTCAAACTACGCCCAGAATAGTCGGGCCTCATCATCCTCCGCCCGCGAAGCATAAAACTTGTTCGCATCCGCTGCACTCTTCTGGAGATCCGCACAAACGCCTAAGGAACGCCATGATACGCCCATTTTGCATCATGATTTTATATTGATATTTATTGCATTATGGGTTGTTATTACACGTTAGGGTACAATACTTATGCTTTTTCTCTCTTATTTTACAAGGTTTACATGAAGAGGGAGAATGCCGGCAGCTGGAATTCTCGACTAGGAAATGAGCAAATTTGAGATACCTATTCTGCACAACTCCAAAAGTCCTGAAAATTTACGGAGATTATTTTGGGACTATATAAAAATTACTAGGCGAAATAGATACCTGAGGGGGACACCAGGAGGCGACAAACCTGCTAGGCACGACCACCCCCATAGCCGCGCCTAGCAGGCTTGTGGCCCACTTGGATGGCCCCCGACGTCCATCTTCTCCTATATGGTGGGTTTTAACCTGAAAAAAAAATCAAAAGAGAGCTTTCGGGATGAAGCACCGCCGTCTTGAGGCGGAACTTGGACATAACCATCTAGAGCTCCGGCAGAGCTGTTCTGCCGGGGAAACTTCCCTCCTCGAGGGGGAAATCGAAGCCATCGTCATCACCAACGATCCTCTCATGGAGAGGGGGACAACCTCCATCAACATCTTCACCAGCACCATCTCCTCTCCAAACCCTAGTTCATCTCTTGTATCCGATCTTTGTCTCAAACCTCAGATTGGTACCTGTGGGTTGCTAGTAGTGTTGATTACTCCTTATAGTTGATGCTAGTTGGTTTACTTGGTGGAAGATCATATGTTCGGATCCTTTATGATATTTAATACTCCTCTGATTATGAAGATGAACATGTTTTGTGAGTAGTAATGTTTGTTCCTGAGGACATGGGATAAGTCTTGTTATAATTAATCATGAGAATTTGGTATTCGTTCGATATTTTGATGGGATGTATGTTGTCTCTCCTCTAGTGGTATTATGTGAACGTCGACTACATAACACTTCACCATTGGTAATTCTTCTTTCGTAGTTGCGGATGCTTGCGAGAGGGGTTAATCATAAGTGGGAGGTTTGTCCAAGTAAGGGAAGCACCCAAGCACCAGTCCACCCACATATCAAATTATCAAAGTAACGAACGCGAATCAAATGGGCATGATGAAAACTAGCTTGGCAGAAATTCCCATGTGTCCTCGGGAGCGCTTTGCTTCATATAAGAGTTTGTTCGGGCCTTTCATTTGCTACAAAAAGGGTTGGGATACCTTGCCGCACCTTTGCTACACTTGTTACTTGTTACTTTACGAATTATCTTATCACAAAACTATCTGTTACCGATAATTTCAGTGCTTGTAGAGAATAACTTAGTGGAAACCGCTTGTCATTTCCTTCTGCTCCTCGTTGGTTTCGACACTCTTACTTATTGAAAGGACTACGATAGATCCCCTATACTTTTGGTTCATCAAGACTCTTTTCTAGCATCATTGCCGAGGAGTGAAGCGCCTTTGGTAAGTGGAATTCGGTAAGGAAAAATTTATATAGTGTGTTGAAATTTACTGTCACTTGTTACTATGGAAAGTAATCCTTTGAGGGGCTTGTTCGGGGTATCTTCACCTCGACTAGAAACACAAATAGTTGTCCCTCAACCTATTGAACCTACTAAAAATATTTATTATGAAATTCCTTTGGGTATGATAGAGAAACTGTTGGCTAATCCTTATGCGGGAGACGGAACACTACATCCTGATTTGCATCTGATCTTTGTGGATGAAGTTTGTGGATTATTTAATCTTGTGGGTCTGACCGAGGATCACGTCAATAAGAAGATATTTCCTTTATCTTTGAAGGAGAAGGCATTGACATGGTATATGCTATGTGATGATATTAGGTCATGGATCTACAACCGATTGAAAATGGAATCTCATCAGAAGTTCTATCCTATGCATCTAGTTCATCGTGATCGAAATTATATTTATAATTTTTGTCCTCGTGACGGATAAAGAATCGCTCAATCTTGGGGGAGGCTTAAGTGAATGTTATATTCATGCCCCAATCATGAGCTCTCAAGAGAAATTCTTATTCAGAATTTTTATGCTAGGCTTTCTCGTAATGATCAATCCATGCTCTATACTTCTTGTGTTGGTTCCTATATGAAGAAGGATATTGACTTCAAATGTGATTTATTGGAAAGAATCAAATGCAACTCTGGAGATTGGGAGCTCGACGAAGGTAAGGAGTCAGGTATGAACCTTAAGTTTGATTGTGTTAAATCCTTCGTAGACACCGATGCTTTTCGTGATTTTAGCACTAAATATGGACTTGACTCTAAGATAGTAGCTTCTTTTTGCGAATCTTTTGCTGCTCATGTTGATCTCCCTAAGGAGAAGTGGTTTAAATATCATCCTCTCATTGAATTGAAAGTAGTTGAACCCCTTAAAGTTGAAGAGGAAACTATTACTTATAATGTTGATCATGTTATTCCCGTTACTTACATTAAGAAACCACCTTTCCTTGTTAGAATAAAGGAACATGCTAAAGATTCAACGGTGGTTCGTAAGAGCTGTGCTAGAACACCTACACCCCCTGTGAAAATTAAAGTTGATCCAAGTATTGCTATGGTTAAGGATCTCTTGGTTGATAATATTGATGGGCATGTTATTCAATTTTGTGATGGAGCTGCTAGAATTGCTAAACCTGATGCTAAAGATAATCATAGACACATTGTTGGCATGCCTGTTGTTTCAGTTGAAATAGGAGATCATTGTTATCATGGATTATGTGATATGGGTGCTAGTGTGAGTGCAATTCCCTTTTCCTTATATAAGGAGATTATGAATGATATTGCACCAGCTAAGTTAGAGGAAATTGATGTTACAATTAAGCTTGCTAATAAAGACACTATGTCACGAGTTGGGATTATTAGAGATGTTGAAGTCTTGTGTGGGAAAATAAAATATCCTACTAATTTTCTTTTTCTTGGCTCCCCACAAGATGATTTTTGTCCCATTATATTTGGTAGACCCTTATTGAACACCGCCAGGATGGATTGTGAGAAGGAAACTGTTATCGTAAGTTTTGGGGATACGTCTCATGAGTTTAACTTCTCTAAATTTTGTAGACAACCTTTTGGGGATATAACCCCATGGTGAGACCTGCCACAATAGTTTCGGGTCACACTGGGCGGCTCGCACACCAGCTTAGGAGTGGGCCGTGAAGACTTAAGCCTGAGATGTTCGGAGGCTTGACAAGATGGGCCGACCCTTGGCCTGGATGAAGAAGACCCGGGCGTGTAAGCCGCCCGGAGACAACGTGACCAAGAAGGCAAGAGGAAGTAGAGATAGACTTGTACATGTATTGAGAGTAGGTTACAACTTGTACGAGACCCGTGGTCTTGACCTCCTATATAAAGGCGAGACCCGGGGCGGCTTAGGGACAGGCTATTGAGGACTAGGTCAAGCAATAGCTCCCTTGTAATCAATACAATAAGCAATACCAACACAAGCATGACGTAGGCTGTGACCTCGACTTGAGGGGCCGAACCTGGGTAAACTCATGTCCTTCGTCCCAACCAACCCCTTTGAGTCCACTGCCTTAGCGATGGCCTCGAATCCAAGTCCATTCACCCGGACATCTGCCGTGACAAAACCATGATAGTTGGCCCCCACCATGGGGCCTGCGCTCGATGGTGTTGAGTTCTCAAAGGGCTTTCTCCCAGGGCTCGAGGGATACGTGGTCGGAAGGATGAGCAAGAGTCACCGCGGCCAGCTCTACATCAACGATGCCGGCTGGGGGCTTGATGCCGGCTCTGTGGAATATGGATTCCGGGTTCTGTTCGGCGGAATCCACGTCTTCATCGACAGGGTCGATGGATCTATGCCCGGGCCAGACATCTGCATCGACATCGTCAAGCCGGCTTAGCACGCACAAACCGTCCGCAACGTGCTACCCGCCCGAGTCAACCCAGACCGGAAGCACGTTTTCGTGGGCTTCACTCAAGGCATGGATCTAGAAGCTTCTGCGTCATAGGAAACTCTTGTCTATTCAGAAGACGAGTCTTCAAGCGGGGATACGGAGTCGATCTACCAGCTTCACAACGGCGGGCTCGGGGGCTACGATGACCTTTACCCTGAGTTGGATTGATCTAAGCCGGAACATCTGGAGCTATCGGTTCATGCGGCCGTGTTCATGGTAGGATCGGCCCCAGGCACAAGCAGCACATCCGTGGGAGCAGCAACCTCGGGGGCTAACCCTCCGCCGCCGCCGCCGGCTCAAGTTCTTCTGGATCTGATGAACGAGCTCGCGGCCCTGATGGCCACTGAAGTTACACCAGATAATCAAGTCGCCTGGAACTTGGAAATCGTGAGGCTCAAGGATCAGATGGCGGAGGAGCGGCAGAGGATAGCCGAGCTAAAAGTCCAGATGGAGGAAGAGGAATAACGAATTAAGACGGATGCCTTCCGCCTTGGGCTGGAACAACAATCGGCGGCTGCGGTGCACCAGATGAGACATCAATCCCGCTTACCCGAGCATTACGCAACTAGGAACCTCTTCAACACACCGGGAACGGGGCGAGCGGTAGGTACACCCGGAAGCCACCCGGTGGTTCGGCTAATGCCACCCTCGGCCTGACGTAACCAGGCTTCACCAGTAGTTTTCCCAACACCGGCGGGTCATTATTCCAACCCGGCGGAGAACATGGTGACGGCGGCCACCCGGCTGGAAACAATCTCTATTCTGGACGAGGCACCCTTTGCGGAGGATGTGCAAAACACCATCGGTTATCTTCAGACGGCGATGACCCAGCAGGAGAAGTATGCTTACAGCCAGAGCCGCATTCATTCAACCCCTCTCCCCAGTCATAGCTTTAGCTGGCACTATGAGTCGCCGACAGTGTCCAGCAGTGATCAGCACAGAGGACCTCCGGGGGACGATCAGGCGGCTCTCGACGCGCAAGCACTCATAAACCAGGCAAGAAACCAGCATGAGGCGGCCATGGTGGCCACGACGGCTCACCAAGACCCCGTGCCCTCCGTATTAGTAGCGGCGGGAATAACCACTAGGGTTGTGGGGGTGCCATGCTTGTCACCGAATCTGCGAAGTTAGCGATTGCCGAAGGATTTCAAAGGATCTCGCAAGGTCCCAAACTATACCGCCGACTCACTCCGGAAGCATGGATCGAAAGCTATGAGCTAGCCATGGAGATGCTGGATGTCAGTGAGGCAGTATGTGCTAAGTATTTCATCATGATGCTCAAAGGTCCGACTCGCACATGGTTGAAAGGTTTACCGCCCAATACCATCAGTTCATGGGCTGAGTTGAGGGCAAAGTTCATCAAAAACTTTCAAGGGACTTGCAAAAAACCTATGACCATTGTGGATCTTGATCATTGCGTCTAGAAGGAGAATGAGTCGGCTCACCATTGGGTCCGACGGGTGTCAACAGTCATCCACGCATCTGAACAGAACACGATGGCTCAAGCGGTGTTGATCCTGGAAAAGAACTGCTATTTTATCCCTTTGAAGCAGAAGCTTGGCTGGCTCAAGCGTACGTGAGGACATGGGAGAGCTCATGACGGCTCTCACAAAGTACGCCGACTCTGATAACACAAAAGATCCAGGCTCTGACGAGGAGAAGGCCGGCCAAGGTAAGAAGAATAATCCGGGCAAGGGTGCGGCAAACAATGCTAACCAGAGTAAGCGGAAAAACCCAGATGGTGTGTCAGAACATGTAGCCAACGCAAGCACCGGCCAAAACCATCCTAAAGGAAATGGGAGGTTCAAGCTGCCTTTTAACAGAAATAGGGCTCCTTTCAACTTGGAAGAGGCGCTCAAAAACCCTGTCCGGAGCACAGCCGGCTCGATAAGCCTTCAGCGCACACATGGGGGGATTGCCACATCATGCAGAAGTTCAGGAATTATAACACGCGGCAGCACAACAACCATGAAGGAGGCTCGCCCGACGGCTCAGGGTCTGGCGGATTAGGGGGCGGGTTTGGATCCGGCGGCTCAGGGTCCGGTCACCATGGGCAGGGTAATCAAGGGGGACATCCTCAGCACTTTGGTAACAATAGTCAGCAGCAGCATAACCAGTCTGAGTATCAGAGTAATCCAAAGTAGCTCAGTTCAGGCCAGTATCATGTCTTCACAACCAGCCTTAACAGGCGGGATCAGAAGTTGCGCAGGCGAGCTGTTAATGCAGTTGCGCCAGGCTTGCCGCGATACTTGAAGTGGTCTGAATATGACATAACGTGGAGCCGGGAGGATCACCCGCCGTGTGTCGATGACCCGGGGCGGCTGGCCTTAGTGGTCGCCCCCCCCAAGTGGGAGGATATATGCTGAATAAAGTACTCATGGACGGCGGTAGCAGCATTAACATCATGTACTATGATACCTTCCGGCAGATGAAACTGCTCGACAAGGACCTTAAGCCCTCATCAACCGTGTTTCATGGTGTGGTACCTGGCAAGTCGACTTACCCGGTGGGTAGGATTTCTTTGGAAGTGGCCTTTGGGGACGAATACAACTACATGGTGGAGTCCTTGTGGTTTGAAGTGGTCAAGATCAGGAGCCCTTATCATGCATTGTTTGGATGGCCGACTTATGCAAAGTTTATGGCTAGGTCCTGTTATGTTTACTTGCAGCTCAAGATGCCCGAATTAAATGGTACGATCACTGTCCATGGTAATCGGAACATGACTATTGAGTGCGAGGAAGGGGATGTGGCTTACGCCGAATCCAGATGTGCTGAGGAGGAACTCAAGTTCTATAAGGAAAATGTTGACCCAGAGTATATGACCCGCTGAAGAAACCGACAACGGAGGTTGAGCCGCCCCTCAAGTTTTCGACGGATGATACCAAGGCAATAGATTTCACTCCGGGCGGCTCATCCAAACAGTTCATCATCGGGGCTAACATGGATCCCAAATAGGAAAGCGCGCTCATTGAATTCATCCGTGAGAATCGGGACAGCTTTGCATGGAAACCTTCTGACATGCCGGGTGTATCGAGAGAGTTCGCTGAGCACAACCTTAATGTGGATCCTAAGTTTAAACCTGTCAAGCAGTTTCTAAGGCGGTTCAATGAGGAGAGGCGCAAGTCCATTGGGGAAGAGGTTGCCCAGCTCTTAGCGGTGGGTTTATTGTTGAGGTTTTTCACCCGGAGTGGCTGGCTAACCCGGTGTTGGTGCTCAAAAAGAACGGACGTGGCGTATGTGTGTGGATTATACAGATCTCAACAAGGCCTATCCGGCCGATCCTTTTGCTCTCCCTCGCATTGATCAAATAATTGATGCTACAGCGGGTTGCGAAAGCCTATGCTTCCTAGATTCTTATTCATGATATCATCAGATCAAGATGGCAGTTAAGGACCAAGAGAATACATCCTTCATCACGCCTTTTCGAGTCTTCTGCTATGTGTCTATGCCTTTTGGGCTCAAGAGTGCCCAGGCGACTTATCAACGTTGTGTACAGAATTGTCTTCACAGTCAGATTGGGCGCAACGTTCATGCTTATGTGGATGATATTGTGATCAAATCAAGGAAAAAGGAGACCTTTTGGATGACTTAAGGGAAACCTTTGACAATCTTAGGGTCTATAAGATGATGCTTAACCCGGAGAAGTGTGTCTTCGGTGTTCCAGCTGGCAAGCTCTTGGGATTTCTGGTTTCCAAGCGTGGCATTGAGGCCAACCCAGATAAAATCAAAGCTATCACCTCCCTGGCAGAGCCGGCTTGTGTTAACAATGTACAACGCCTGGCAGGGTGGATCGCCGGGTTGAGCCGGTTCATAAGCCGCCTTGGTGAGTAAGCTATCCCCTTGTATCAGATGATGAAAAAGACAAACAACTTTGTCTGGAGCGCAGCGGCAGGTGAAGCATTGGAGGTGCTCAAAAAACAGCTCACTAAGCCGCCCGTGTTAGCTGCTCTGGCTGAGAAAGAACCTTTGCTCCTGTACGTAGCGGCTAACAACCGGGCTGTCAGTGCTGTAATTTTGGTCGAGCGGAAGGAAGCAGGGAAGGAATATCTGGTTTAGAGGCCGGTTTATTACATCAGTGAGGTCCTAACAGAGTCTAAGCAGAGATATCCACACTCGCAGAAGTTGGTGTATGGGGTATTCATGGCCAATCGCAAGTTGAAACACTACTTCTTAGGGCACCAGATCACCATGGTTAGCTCTGTTCTGTTGGGGGACATAATTCAGAACAGAGAAGCCACTGGTAGGATTGCTAAATGGGCGTTGGAGCTAGGACCCCTCAATTTGAAATACATACCCCGTACGGCTGTCAAGTCTCAAGCCCTCGTGGATTTCATAAATGATTGGACAGAGTGTCAAGCACCCGAAGAGAAGCTGCATAACACATACTGGACTGTGCACTTTGATGGGTCCAAGCAGCTGGAAGGGTCAGGACACTACTGGAATCAGACAATTTGCCGTCTGCGAGCTCTTTGCCGTCTGCTGGCAAACGACAAAGAGTGCCTTTGCCATCAGCTAGCTCGAAGCAGACGGCAAAGAGCTGGCAGACGGCAAAGGGGGGCTTTGCCATCCGCCACCTCTTTGCCATCAGCTAGCGGACGACAAAGATTCTTTTCCATCAGCGAGCGGACGACAAAGAGCTGGGGTGGGGCCCAGTTGACGGCAGTACTGAATCGGCACACCACCCCACCTCTTTGCCGTCTGCTTGCGGACGGCAAGGAGGTAAACCTAGTTAACTAATGGCGCCCGCACGCCCCACAGGCCGCCCAGCCCCCGCCCGCGCCCCTCCGCCGCCGGCCGCCCTGCCCCCGCTCCCGCCAGCGCCCCTCCGCTCTGCCGGCCGCCCCGCCTCCGCCCGCGCCCTCCCGCCCGCCCCCGCCCCCGCCCGCGACCCCTCCGCCCGCCGGCCGCCGCGCCCCCTTGCCCCACCGTTGGTCGCCACCTCCCCCACTCCGGTGAGCCCCTCCCCCTCTCTATTTTTGTTTTGTTAATATTCTAGTTAGTAATTTAGTTAGTTATTAGTTGTAGTTAATTAGTTTAGTTAGTAATTTATTTTGTTAGTTCTAGTTAATAGTTTAGTTTAGTTAGTAATTTAGTAATGTAGTTAGGTTAGTTAGTTAGTAATTTAGTTTAGTAAGAAGAAGAGGAGGAGAAGGAGATGAAGAAGAAGAAGAAGGGGAAGGAGAAGAAGAAAAAGAAGAAGAAAAGGAGGAGGAGGAGGAGAAAATAAGAAAAAGAAGAAGGAGAAGAAGAAGAGGAGGAGGAGGGGGTGCGTCGGCGCCGGCGTAACTGGGTCGAGGATCGCCGACATGACACCCCCCACACCCCGACCCCGACACGACACCTCGACACCTCGACACCCCGACCCCGACACGGCACCCCTGACACCCCGACCCCGACACGGCATCCCCGACACCCCGACCCTGGCACAACACCCCTGACACCCCGACACCGACACGGCACCCCCGACACCACGACCCCGACATGACACCCCCTACACCCCGACCCTAACACGACACCCTGACACCCCGACACGACACCCCGTACACCCCGACCCCGACACGACACCCCGACACCCCGACACGGCACCCCCGACGACCACACAGCACCCCGACCCCGACACGACACCCCCGACCCCGACACGACACCCCGACCCCGACCCCAACACCCCGACACGACACCCCGACACCCCGACACGGCGCCCCGACCCCGACACCTCGAGACCCCGACACAGCACCCCGACCCCGACACCCCGACACGGCACCCCCGACCACGACACAGCACCCCGACCCCCGACACGACACCCCCTACACCCCGACCCCAACACGACACCCCCGACCACGACACAACACCCCGACCCCGACACAACAAGCCCGACACCCCGACCCCGACACGACACCCTGACACGCCGACCCCACCTCATATATTTATGAATTATGAGTTAGCTAGGTCATATATTTTTCGATTTTGTTATACAGAACATCATATTATGTTGATCAGGTGGATTTAAATGTGCAGTTGTTTCGTCGCTGCGCGGGTCTGGTGTTCGACGACCTCCCCGTGCGTTCGACGAGCTTCGCCCCTGCATTCGTGGGTGAGCACAAATGACATCTCCTCCTGCATCCTTCATTTCCTCTGTTTCCGATCTTCGTGCTGATGAAACTTGCTAGCTATAGGTGTCTTGAATCATCAGTATGCGTGACCACTATGCGTCTCCCGTTCGAAAGGGTTACATCTATAAATATGCATTCATTAGCATATTTATAACCGTGATTCTTTCGAATTGTCCAATGTTATCCATGGACAGACCAAGTATGTGTAGATTGGGTTCGTTTTCCCATATGCTCTACTCTGGATCCGATGCACAATTTTGTCAGTGCCTCCTTGTTGTTCTCCGGGTACACATCCTCTCTGCTTATTGCCGAGACGTGTATCAGGAGAACAACGGGGAGGTGCTGCCGAAATTGTGCGTCGGATCCAGAGCGGAGCATGGGAAAACGAACCCAATCTACACATACTCGGGTGGGATTAGGACCTATCTTTACCTACTAGCGTCTAGGTTGTGTATAAGTTCTCGGTACATTGTTTCGCAACTTCCAATTCCTTTGAAATGCTATTATTCCCGGATATGTGATACAGTCGATACGTCGCCAAATTCTCGGATGGAGCGGTGATCCAAAAGGATTCCATCGAAGAGTATGAGCTTCTAGCAAAGCATGGAGGCGGCTATCCCGGTTTCAACTCTTGGTTCAAGCAAACGGTAATTTCCATTAATTAGAAGATTTCATTTCTTCGCCTAGTTTGCGGCTAATGCAACAATCCTTTGGTATTAAACTTGTAGGCTAATGCAGACTCTATGGACTCCGAATTGAGACAAGTCGCTAATGGTTTTGACTTTAAGGTCCGTTCATTTGACAAATACGACATCGACGGGTATCACTTTCGTACTTTTGGCAAAGAGCTAGCTATGGCGGACCGAAAATCTACAAATTGTTGTGTCTCCGCTGTCGGGGAAGGAGGGGTCGAGTATTATGGAAGAGTTGAAGCAATTTATGAACTTACATTCTTTGCTGAAAACCCACCAAACGTCGTAGTCTTCAAATGTTATGGGTTCCAGCCGAAGGAGACTAGAAGGACTCATGAACATATAGGTCTAGTCAAAATCAAACAAAGCACCCATTTGGATGTTCCCGATGTCTATATTACGGCTCAACAGGCGACCCAAGTTTTCTATCTACCGTGGGCCTGCCAACGGATCCAAATTTGAAAGGTTGGGATGTCATTTATGATGTGCCACCACATTTTAGACCACCTCCCCTCAATGAAGATGATTATGAACCTCACATTAACCCAGACACATATGAAGGAGAATTCTTCCAAGAAATACGTGTTTCCAAAAAACGCTTCAAGAACCGCTCTACTTCACCCCAGAACATTGAGGTCGACGGCGACAGTGAACCCGACTTCACCTGTGAGCAGGAACAAGAAGAGATGGAAGAAGAAGAGGTTACTGCTGCGGATGACCTGACAATGCTTGACCGATTACATACAGGCCTTCCACATGTTGATGCATTTATTGATGATGTTGATGAGCACATCATTACTGATAGTGATGATGATTATGCATTTATTGATCCCGGAGCATATATAGACAATGAAGATTAATATTAGTAATGTGAGGTATTCAATTATTATTATGTACATATATATGTTATTACGTATCCAATTTTTTTATGTTGAACTAATTTTGTTCACTCTTTGTCATTACAGGTGTTGACAGATGGTGGGCGGGGGTCGAGAGCGCTCTGAGCCTCCTTCCTCGGGGCGTGCTTAGCTTGAGTTGATGGTAAGTTTTCCCAAGTGTTTTCATTAACAAATGCATACTTAGCTTACGAAATGACCTACTTAGCTCCAAAATGACCTATACTTAGCTTATTTTCATCAAAAATGACTTGATATGCTTAGTTAGCTAGAAAATGGTATATTCTACCTAGGATAGCTATGAAATGACCTATACTTACCATTTTTTCCTCCAAAAGGACTTGATATGCTTAGTTAGCTACAAAATGGCATTACTACCTAGTATAGCTTAATAATGATCTATAGCTAGCTTAGCTAGTTCATTTATGACATAATTAGCTCACTTAGGTACAAAATGGCATAACTACCTAGGATAGCTCAATAATGATCTATAATTAGCTTAGCTAGTTCATTTATGACATAATATGCTCACTTACATAAAAAATGTCATAATAACCTTGGTTTACCTCCAAAATGACCTATACTTAGCTTATTTTCCTCAAAAATACATAATAACCTTACTTACCTTCAAAATTATATGTTCTACCTACGATAGCTATAAAATGACCTATACTTAGCATTTTTTCCTCCAAAATGACTTGATATGCTTAGTTAGCTAGAAAAATGACATTACTACCTTGGAGAAGAGGAGAGGAGAGGAGAAAAAGAAAGAGAAGATAAATTCTTCTTCTTCTTTTTCTTCTTCTTTTTCTTCTTTTTCTTCTACCTAGTCTTCTTCTTCTTCTAACTCTCATCTTTCCTACTTTGCAAATTTGCTATAGATGAGGAAGCTTGCATTGATGGAGTGTATACTCTTTTACTTCTGCTTCCTTTGTGTTTATTGGATATGTTGGAAACTTGTTTTGGATATGTATGTTGGACACTTGTTTTCGATATGTATGTTGGATATGTTGTTCAAAACTTGTATATGTTGGATATGTTGTTGGAACTTATTTGGTATGCTTGTTGGAACTTGAATGATATGTATGTTTTGGATATGTATGTTGGATATGTATATGTTGGCTATATATGAATATTCTGTGAAATTGAATGATTTTAAGAAAAACAAAAAAACAGGGGCTATATAGCCACTTTGCCGTCTGCTAGCAGACGACAAAGAGCTTTGCCGTCTGCCAGCAGACGACAAAGTGGCCACGTGGCAGCTACCTGTGCAAATTGGGGCTGGCCTAGGTGGGTTCTTTGCCGTCCGCTCGCAGACGGCAAAGAACCCACCTAGGCTAGCAAAAAAAAGGTGCTTTGCCGTCCGCTGGCAGACGGCAAAGACCTAAGGTCTTTGATGTCTGCCAGCGGACGGCAAAGCACGCAATTAAGCCCCCTAACGGAGGTAAGTTCCCATGTGTGCCGTCCATTCTCTTTGCTGTCCGCTGGCAGACGACAAAGATTCAAAGGTCTTTGTCGTCCGCCAGCAGACGGCAAAGTGGCCTTTACCGTGGCTTATTCAGCCCGACGGTTGGCCGTCTGCTGGCGGACGACAAAGCCTTTGCCGTCCGGTATGCATGCCTTTGCCGTCCGGGATGGCGGATGACAAAGTGCGTGTTTCTTGTAGTGGGAGCCGGAGTTGTTTTAATGTCTCCCAAAGGTGACAAGTTCTGCTATGTGCTCCGACTGATGTTCCCTTGCACCAATAATGCGGCTGAGTATGAAGCCCTACTTCATGGCCTCGGGGTAGCTAAAGAGATGAATTTAAGCCGGGTAAGGTGTTTGGGCGACTCAGATCTTGTGGCTCAGCAAGTTTCAAGCACTTGGGATTCCAAGGATCCACGGATGGCAGCTTATCGTCAGGCGGTGGATGTAATTGCTGGTCAATTCAAGGGCTATCAGGTGGATCACATTGATCGTTGAAGGAATGAGGCGGTTGATGCCTTATCAAGGTTAGGCTCTAAGCGGAAGCCGGTGCCGCACAATATCTTTCTGGATGTCTTACATCATCCGACTGTCAAGTTACCTTTAGATGAAGATTTGGTCATTCCTGACCCGGAGGGGCAACTGGTGGAGGCTCTGCATGCTATTCCGGATTGGACTGTGCCTTATCTAGCATATTTGAATCGAGGCGAGTTTCCCGATGAAGAAAATCTGGCCAGATAGATCACCCGGCGGTCTAAGTCCATGACAATAGTTAATGGTGAGTTGCATAAGTGCAGCGTGACCGGGGTTCTTCAACGTTGTGTCTCACCAGAGGTGATGAGGACATCCCTACTAATGCTACACCCACAACTCCGACTGCTATACATACAGACCAATTACTAGAGCTCGCGCACGTCAATTGAATTACCAGGTACTTTCATTTCTTGCAAATTCTTCTAATGTTCATGAACATATGATGCTGCCTAAATTAGATACTTTTGTTTTACTTGTGAATGAAGGACCTGGCATGGACAAGAAGGATGACCATTGGAGCGGGATCAAGCATGGAGAAGAAGGTGCGCGCGCGGGAAAGAACAATGGAGCTTCCAGTGATGATTTTCGCACTTTGAAGCCACCATAATGGAAGCAAGAAGCCTTGGACGAAATTTGCATGATGCCACTTTATAAATTTCGTCCCTAGGCTAATATAGGTGTTGTGCCACCTTATTTTTGGGCCAGGCCCATGTAATTTTGAAATACCATATTATAGGCTATTTTTAGAGTCCGTATGTATGGGGAAACTGAGTTAGGGTCGGTTTCGGACCCCTCCTCCAAGGGGCCACGAAATTCCCCTCTATTCCCCATATATACAGCCCTTAGGGCGTTGTTTTAGGGTGTGGTTTTGTTTAGATTACAAGTTCGCCATAGCTGCAACTTCGTGTTATTTGTTTGTGTTCCACGACCAGACAAAGGCGTCACAGAACCCCACTTCATCAATAAAGCTTTCTTCTTATATTCGCAATATCCAGATTGCAATCTTATTTTCTTGCTTGTTCTTCATTTGCGTGCAGGAAATAGACCCTCGTGGTCAGGTTGATCGTGCTCCGGCATAGTCAATAACCTCTCGGAGTTGGTTTAGCGATTGCTAAGGCGCGACGTCCTCACACGTTCGTAGTTAGATCGTCAAAGTCTACTCCACCAAAAATGATAGCCACCATCTCATCGAAAGACATGGACAACTTCGCCTCTATCAAGTGGTATCAGATTTCCAGGTTGCTCGGTGAGATTTTACCAGTTTTCGTAGTTTAGACCACATTTGTTCTTCATACCTTTAGTCCACGAAAAAGCCACAAAAAATTAGGGTTAGATCATCATATCGGAACCAATCTGAGCCTTTGCATAGTCTTTTCAGTATTTTGCTTTGTTGAATTTGCGGTTACATCGTCGTGTCGAGTTGCTGGTCTTAGTGTCTAGTACTTTAGAGTTTCAAGTTCTATTCACAGGTTGTCACGCCGCCACCGCATCGTCTTCATAGTTGCCATATACCACCACCATCATCACCGCTGCCATATATCACCACCCACCATCACTATCCATTTGTGTCCATATATACCACCACAAATCCACCACCGATCCGAGTCCAGCTCGTTTTAGGTTTAGTTTTGAGATCTTTTTTATTTTGGATTCGCGTTTTGCTACCTGCGTAGGTGTCGGAAAAAAAGAGTGGCATACTTTGCAGAGCACGTTTTGGCCCAAAAAAATTTTGGCCGAAAATATTTTTTCCCTATCTTGATTTTAGGTTCTCCGAAGTGTTTTGAGACACTTGCCATCATAGTGATTTTTGTCAAAAATTTTGGTCGTCGCAGCCCCCGAATTGCTCCAGAAAAAAAATTAGTCCAAAAAATTTCGTGCCCATCTTGCTTATACGACGTGGGAAGAGTTTTGAGACACTCGCCATTGTAGTGATTTTTTGAGCAAAAAAAAGAGCGCAAAAAAGAGGCGCTGAAAAAAACGAAAAAAAATCAGAGTGTGCTCTTCCCTTGATTACGTGTAGCGTCGTGTTTTTGTCGGTGTTTTAGGCTCGCGTCTCTAGCACTGTCTAGCCTAGGACCAGCACAGCACCAGCGTTGAGCGTTTATTCAACCTTGCATCTCTGAATTGATTATTGCTAACCTTTTTTGCTACCATATTATAAGCCATCCCAGCTTCACATACATCTACTTCGTGTGTTTGACACCACCTGGCAATCGCTCTATCCAAGCTTTGAGAGTTTTGACTACAACGGTTGCCGATCACCGCCTGCTGCTGGGTAAGAACTGGTAAGAATTTGAGATTCGCTTAAAGGATTTGTGATACACCACCACCACCACCATGTTCCCGTAGTCTATAGGTTTCATATTCTTCTGTGTTTCCTATTTGCTAACCATGCCAGGATCACACGACGACGAGATCGACTGGGAGAGCATGACCAACAAAGCGCTCTATGATAAATTTCAGCAAATGATGGCTGACCAGGTACAAGGCTTTGTGGCCAACTTTGGAGAGGCTATGGAGAAGCTAGATGGTTTGGAGAAGACATTCAACACCAAGATGGATGCCAAGTTCAATGAGGTGCTTGCCCGTCTAGCACCACCAGCTACAGCTCCTATTCCTTTCGAACGACGAGCGCGACGTGTGCCTCTCGGTCAAGCCCAACATACTAGTACTGTTGATACTGCTACTACTTCTGTGGCTCGTGCTGCTACTATTGTTGAGCAGGTTGAAGATTATGATGGTGATTACGATGATGAGGGAGAGGTTGCTCCCGATCAGCATCAGGGGCAACCACCACCATACGCACTAGGTCGACCACATGGCTACAACCGTAACGGTAGGGATGCACCACCCCCTCAGGTATGGGATCATGACCATCTCCCTAAACTTAAATTGAATATTCCGACATAGGGTAGATATGTTCCTGATATATATCTTACATGGGAGTTAGAAACAGAACAACGTTTTACATGCTTACAATTTCCTGAGGATAGACGTGTTGCTCCTGCTGTTTGTTCATTCACTAGTTTTGCTTGTGTTTGGTGGTCAGAACATTGTCGAATACACCATGCTAATATTCCAACTACTTGGTCTGCTTTGAAAACTTCTATGCGTAATCGTTGGGTGCCACCTTATTATCAACGTGAATTGCTTCAAAATTTGCAGCATATAAGACAAGGAAAAAATTCTGTAGAAGAATATTATCAGGAATTACAAACTGGTATGATTAGATGTGATATTGTTGAGGACAATGAAGCTATGCTTGCACGTTTTATGGGTGGATTAAATAGAGAGATTCAGACTATTCTAGAGTATAAGGAATATAACACTATCACTCGTTTATTTCATCTTGCTTGCAAAGCTGAACGTGAAGTGCAGGATTGACAGGCAATGGCGAGAACTACTTTTTCTGCAGGTCGCTCTTCATCATGGACGCCACGTACCTCCTCTACTTCCACACATCCTGCTGTAACACCACCTACTTCAACCTCCAACTCCAACTGCGATACTAGGAAATAGGCTCCTGCTCCACCCTCTGCGAAGAGCACACCTTCTGGGCCTGCATAGAGCTCTTCTTCATCTATTGCATCCACAGGGAAAACACATGAGGTTATATGCTGTCGTTGCAAGGGTGGAGGTCACTTTGCAAGAGAATGCCCTTCCAAGCGTGTAATGATTGTTACTGAGGATGGTGGATATGCGTCCGCTAGTGATTATGATGAGGAGACTTTGGCTCTCATTGCAAGTGAAGAACAGGGTGGCGAGGATGCAGAACCAGAAACACACTACATGGCTGCTGATTACGTTGACATGTATGAAAGTTTAGTTGCTCAATGTGTTCTCAGTTTGTAGGTTATACAGGCTGAGCAAAATCAGAGGCACAACTTGTTCCACACAAAGGGAGTTGTGAAGGAGTGTTCTGTTCGCGTCATCATCGATGGAGGGAGTTGCAATAACTTGGCTGGCATGGAGATTGTGGAGAAGTTGTCTCTAACCACCAGACCACATCCTCATCCTTATTACATCCAATGGTTCAACAATAGTGGCAAGGTTAAGGTAACGCATACTGTTCGTGTGCATTTTAGCATTGCTACATATTCTGATTATGTGGATTGTGATGTGGTACCCATGCAAGCATGTTCTGTTTTACTTGGTAGGCCATGGTAGTTTGATAAAAATTCTGTACACCATGGTAGGACAAATCAGTATACTCTTGTTCATAAGGATCAAAATATCACTTTGCTTCCTATGTCTCCTGAACATATTATGAAAGATGACATTGCTAGAGCTAGTAAAGCAAAACAGGAGAAAAATAAGAGTGAAAATCAGATTGTAGCACAGGAATTTTAGCAACACCATAAGCATAATAAACCATCATCTACTATTGCATCCGAAATAAAATTGAAGAGTGGATGTTTACTTGCTACTAAATCTGATATTAATGATTTGGATGTTGCTACATCTGTTTGCTATGCTTTTGTATGCAAAGAGGTATTATTTTCATTCGAGGACATGCCTCCCTCTTTGCCTCCTGCTGTAATTAACATTTTGCAGGAGTTCACTGACGTCTTTCCACAAGACGTGCCACCGGGATTACCACCTATTCGCGGGATTGAGCATCATATTGACTTAATTCCCGGTGCATCCCTACCCAACCGTGCGCCATACCATACCAATCCAGAGGAGACAAAGGAGATTATGCGTCAAGTACAGGAGCTGCTTGACAAAGGTTAAATACGTGAATCCCTTAGTCCTTGTGTTGTTCCTATTATTCTAGTGCCTAAAAAAGATGGTACATCACGCATGTGTGTGGATTGTAGAGGCATTAATAATATTACTATTCGTTATCATCATCCTATTCCTAGACTAGATGATATGCTTGATGAATTAAGTGGCTCTACAATTTTCTCCAAAGTTTATTTGCGTAGTAGATACCATCAAATTCGTATGAAATTGGGAGATGAATGGAAAACAACATTTAAAACTAAGTTTGGATTATATGAGTGGTTAGTCATGCCTTTTGGGTTAACTAATGCACCTAGCACTTTCATGAGATTAATGAACAAGGTTTTACGTGCTTTCATTGGACGATTTGTGGTAGTCTATTTTGATGATATATTGATTTTTAGTAGATCTTTGGAGGAACATTTTGAACATTTACGTGCTATTTTTTTATTGCTCTACGTGATGCACGTTTGTTTGGTAACCTTGGGAAGTGCACCTTTTGCACCGACCGAGTATCTTTTCTTGGCTATGTTGTTACTCCACAGGGAATTGAAGTTGATAAAACCCAGATTGAAGCTATTGAGAGTTGGCCGCAGCCCAAAACGGTCACACAAGTGAGGAGTTTTCTTGCCCTCACTGGTTTCTATAGGAGTTTTGTAAGAGATTTCAGCACCATTGTTGCGCCTCTCAATGAGCTTACAAAGAAGGACGTGCCTTTTTCTTGGGGTACCGCACAGGAAGAAGCCTTCACGGTCTTGAAAGATAAGTTAACACATGCTCCTTTACTCCAACTTCCTGATTTCAATAAGACTTTCGAGCTTGAATGTGATGCTAGTGGAATTGGGTTAGGAGGTGTGTTATTACAAGATGGTAAATCTGTTGCGTACTTTTCTGAAAAATTGAGTGGGCCTAGTCTGAATTATTCTACTTGTGATAAGGAATTATATGCTCTTGTTCGGACTTTAAAAACATGGCAACATTATTTATGGCCCAAAGAATTTGTTATACATTCTGATCCTGAATCTTTGAAACATATTAAAAGTCAAGCAAAACTGAACCGTAGACATGCTAAATGGGTTGGATTCATTGAGACTTTTCCTTATGTCATTAAACACAAGAAGGGTAAAGAAAATGTTATTGTTGATGCTTTGTCTCGTCATTATACTATGCTTTCACAACTTGACTTTAAACTATTTGGTTTGGAGACCATAAAAGATCAATATGTGCATGATGCTGAATTTAGAGATGTGTTGAAGAATTGTAAAGAAGGGAGAACATGGAACAAGTTCGTTATTAATGATGGATTTGTGTTCCGTGCTAACAAGCTATGCATTCCAGCTAGCTCCGTTCGTCTTTTGTTATTACAGGAGGCGCACGGAGGAGTATTAATGGGACACTTTGGTGTGAAGAAGACGGAGGACGTACTTTCTACAAATTTGTTTTGGCCAAGGATGAGACGGGAAGTTGAGCGTTTTGTTGCTCGCAGCACTACATGTCAAAAAGCTAAATCACGACTCAATCCTCATGGTTTATATATGCCTTTGCTTATACCTAGTGTTCCTTGGGAGGATATATCTATGGATTTTGTTTTAGGTTTACCTCGAACAAACAAGGGGAGGGATAGCATATTTGTTGTCGTGGATAGATTTTCCAAAATGGCACTCTTTATACCATGTCATAAAAGTGATGACGCTGCTCATGTTGCTGATTTGTTCTTTCGTGAAATTATTCGGTTGCATGGTGTACCAAATACAATTGTTTCAGATCATGATGCTAAATTTCTTAGCCACTTTTGGAGATGTTTATGGGCTAAGTTGGGGACTAAACTACTTTTTAGTACTACATGTCATCCCCAAACGGATGGCCAAACTGAAGTAGTCAATAGATCATTGTCTACTATGCTTAGGGCTGTTTTGAAGAATAACCTGAAAATGTGGGAAGAATGCTTGCCTCATATTGAATTTGCTTATAATCGTTTGCTACATTCTACCACTAAGATGTGCCCTTTTGAAGTTGTGTATGGTTTCTTACCTTGTGCGCCTATTGATTTGTTGCCTCTTCCATCTTCGGAGAAGGTTAATTTTGATGCTAAAGAACGTGCTGAATTGATATTAAAGATGCATGAGTTAACAAAGGAAAACATTGAGCGTATGAATGCTAAATACAAAATTGCTGGAGATGAGGGTAGAAAACATGTTGTCTTTGCACTTGGAGATCTTGTTTGGTTACATTTGCGTAAGGATAGATTTCCTGATTTGCGCAAGTCAAAGCTAATGCCACGTGTTGATGGTCCTTTTAAGGTATTAGAGAAAATAAATGATAATGCATATAAACTTGAGCTGCCTGTAGAGTTTGGGGTTAGCCCCACTTTTAACATTGCAAATTTGAAGCCTTATTTGGGTGAGGAAGATGAGCTTCCGTCGAGGACGACTTCAGTTCAAGAAGGGGAGGATGATGAGGACATCTCTACTAATGCTACACCCACAACTCCGACTCATATACATACATGACCAATTACTAGAGCTCGCGCACGTCAATTGAATTACCAGGTACTTTCGTTTCTTGCAAATCCTTCTAATGTTCATGAATATATGATGCTACCTAAATTAGATACTTTTGTTTTACTTGTGAATGAAGGACCTGGTATGGACAAGAAGGATGACCATTGGAGCGGGATCAAGCATGAAGAAGAAGGTGCGCGCGGGGGAAAGAACAATGGAGCTTCCAGTGATGATTTTCACACTTTGAAGCCACCATAATGGAAGCAGGAAGCCTTGGACGAAATATGCAGGATGCCACTTTATAAATTTCGTCCCTAGGCTAATATAGATGCTGCGCCACCTTATTTTTGGGCCAGGCCCATGTAATTTTGAAATACCATATTATAGGCTGTTTTTAGAGTCCGTATGTATGGGGAAACTGAGTTAGGGTCGTTTTCGGACCCCTCCTCCAAGGGGCCACGAAATTCCCCTCTATTCCCCCATATATACATCCCTTAGGGCGTTGTTTTAGGGTGGGGTTTTGTTTAGATTACAAGTTCGCCATAGCTACAACTTCACGTTCTTCGTTTGTGTTCCATGACCAGACAAAGGCATCACAGAACCCCACTTCATCAATAAAGCTTTCCTCTTATATTCGCAATATCTAGATTGCAATCTTAGTTTCTTTCTTGTTCTTCGTTTGCGTGTAGGAAATAGACCCTCGTGGTCAGGTTGATCATGCTCCGGCGTGGTCAATAACCTCTTGGAGTTGGTTTAGCGATTGCTAAGGCGTGACGTCCTCACACGTTCGTCGTCGGATCGTCAAAGTCTACTCCACCAAAAACGATAGCCACCATCTCATCAAAAGACAGTGACAACTTCGCCTCTATCAAGAGGAGGGTCAGGAAATCTTGAATGAAATTCATGATGGAGATTGTGGACATCACGCCGGTTCAAAATCTTTAGTGGCCAAGGCTTTCCAGCACGGTTTCTTCTAGTTGACGGCTCACAAAGATGCAAAGGACCTGGTCCGCAAGTGTGATGGTTGTCAAAAATACGGCCGACAGGCTCATGTTCCGGCTCAAGAATTGCATGATACCAATTACTTGGTCATTTGCAGTCTGGGGACTTGATATGGTCGGGCCTTTCAAGAGATCCAAGGATAAGAAGACGCACCTCTTGGTGGCGGTCGATACATTTACCAAGTGGGTAGAGGCTGAGCCGATTAGCAAGTGTGACACGGCTACAACCGTTCAGTTTGTCAAAAAGCTGATCTATCATTTTGGTTACCCCCACAGCATCATCACGGACAATGGCACGAACCTGTCTAAGGGGGCTGTGAAAACATTTTATGACCTTGAACACATCCGGCTTGATGTCTCCACAGTTTTTCGTCCACAGTCCAACGGTCAGGCGGAGCGTGCTAATCAAGAGATCCTAAGAGGTATTAAGCCCCGGCTCATGGTTCCTTTACAGCGGACACTGGGCTGTTGGGTGGAATAATTGCCATCGGTCTTATGGAGCATCAAAACTACCCCCAATAGATCCACGGGTTATACACCTTTCTTCATGGTCTACGGTGCAGAGGCCGTGTTACCAAGTGACATCCGGCATGACTCGCCGCGAGTGGCGTCTTACGTTGAGTCAGCCAATGAGACGGCGCGTCAAGACGCGTTGGATGGTTTGGAGGAGGAGCAAGAGCTGGCGGTTGCCCATTCGACAATCTATAAGCAGAACCTGCGCCGCTATCATAGCTGCAGAGTTAAGACCCGGACGTTTAAAGAGGGCGACTTAGTGCTGCGACTGATTCAAGACCAGACAAATATGCACAAACTATCTCCTCCATGGGAAGGACCTTTTGTGGCCAATAAAAATCTCAACAATGGGTCATATTATCTCATTGACATCCGGGACGATTCAGATACCTCGGGGTAGGAGACCCGTCGGCCGTGGAACATAGCGCATCTGCGGCCTTATTATACCTAAGTGGTTGAGACTCGACATTGTACACTATCATTGTACATATCATATTTATATATGAATAAAGTAGCACCCTGCAAGCCGGGGTGTCTGTCATTTTGAATATCTTCGTCAAATACAAGAAGAATCCAAGATATTGGATGTCGAAGGGGGCTTCCTACCTTCGGATATAGCTTATCTAACCCTAACAGCCGGCCTTGTGCCAAAAAAGTTGACAAGTCAACTTTGGTTGTAGAAGGGGACTTCCCACCTCCGGGTGTAGCTTATCTAACCCTAACAACAAGCTTTCATGCCAATAATATTGACAAGTCAATATTTGTTGTCGAAAGGGGCTTCCTACCTTCGGGTATAGCTTATCTAACCCTAACAGTCAGCCTTGTGCCAAAAAAGTTGACAAGTCAACTTTGGTTGTAGAAGGGGGCTTCCCACCTCCGGGTGTAGCTTATCTAACCCTAACAACCGGCTTTCATGCCAAAAATATTGACAAGTCAATATTGGTTGTCGAAGGGGGCTTCCGACCTTTGGGTATAGCTTATCTAACCCTAACAGCCGGCCTTGTGCCAAAAAAGTTGACAAGTCAACTTTGGTTGTAGAAGGGGGCTTCCCACCTCCGGGTGTAGCTTATCTAACCCTAACAACCGGTTTTCATGCCAATAATATTGACAAGTCAATATTGGCTGTCGAAGGGGTCTTCCTACCTTCGGGTGTAGCTTATCTAACCCTAACAGCCGGCCTTGTGCCCAAAAAGTTGACAAGTCAACTTTGGTTGTAGAAGGGGGCTTCCCACCTCCGGGTGTAGCTTATCTAACCCTAACAACTGGCTTTCATGCCAGTAATATTGACAAGTCAATATTGGCTATCGAAGGGGGCTTCCTACCTTCAGGTATAGCTTATCTAACCCTAACAGCCGGCCTTGTGCCAAAAAAGTTGACAAGTCAACTTTGGTTGTAGAAGGGGGCTTCCCACCTCCGGGTGTAGCTTATCTAACCCTAACAACCGGCTTTCATGCCAATAATATTGACAAGTCAATATTGGCTGTAGAAGGGGGCTTCCTACCTCCCGGTATAGCTTATCTCACCCTAACACCCGGCTTTCATGCCAACAAATGTTGACAAGTCAACATTGCTAATCCAGGGGTTTTTCCTGCCCTACGAATGTATAGCTTCTCAAATTCATCGGCTCGCTCTTCAGCCAAGCGGTTAATTCCATCAAATGTTGGAAAGATACATCATCTTCGGGTCAAGCTCTTAAGCCGCCCTCCTAGCAGAGTAAACTTACATCTATCCTTGCAGGAATTTAAAGCTGTCAACAACCGGCTATACATATAAAAAGAAGCACGAGGAAGATGCATTGATATATTAAGCCGGGCCTTTTTCATATGCGCACAAAAAGGTTACTACCAGTCTATTACATATGCTCTCAGGGGAGCACAAAATATCATGAAGTTTTTTACACCGCTCTCGGCGGATCACAAGAGCCACCTGTCAATGACACGTATTTCAGACTCCTTACACTGCTGGCGGATTGCTCTGCTCCGGGTCTTCAGCCTCCTTGATCTGAAGATGATCCAAATCCAGGTGCAGTGGGTTAAAGCCACGAAGTGACCTTCCTCAAAGAAGGGTGACGGATCAAGTTCATACGCGAAAATATGCTTACTGCGGGCGGGTGTCACATCCTGGCTTTCAAACAGTGGGACATGGATCCTCTTTTGGTCGGCGCTGTAAGCTGCTTGATAAGTCTCCAAGTTCACTTCTTCGGCTAAGACGGAGGCTAGGACCTTAGAATCCTTCATGCACCGGGCATAGTCCGCATCTGAAAACTCAGAGCCATCATCCTTCTTTGAAGGAAACTTGTCCATCATTTCATCTGGCGTTAATTCAGGGGCAAAAGCCAACGCCCGGCTTATAGCGGCAATCGCCCCGTGGCGGGCGGCTGATTTCTTCAGCTCTCTGATCTACTTTGGCATGGTGGAGAGAAGTTCCAAGACCCCTTTGAGAGTTGAGGGGATGGCTTCCTTATATTGGACAGCTTTAATAGTGTACACGGCGCCGCAGTAAAGCTGCTCTGTCAACATATATACGGCCTACAAAGGGAGCAGGCTATCAGAGGCGAGTTGGAGGCTCCTAGGACCTATATAAGACAGAGATTTTGTTGTAAGTCGCGAGAGAAAAGTACAATATTCAAATTAGATAGAAGATGTCAGCAGCTTACCAAAGAGGGCGGCTGTCATCTTCATAATGTGGCACTTTAAGGACTACAGCTCATCAGATACAATCATCAGCCGCTGGTCCGCGTCATCCGCCCGTTTGGTCAAGGTGGCTTTATCGGCTGTAGCAGCTTCCTTGAAGGCGGTGAAGTCAGCCTTAAGTTTGCCAAGCTCTTCAGAAAGGAGATGGCACTTCTCATCAGCTTCGCTCCAAGCAGCTTGCTGGGTGGTTATATTGGTTTTTAACCCGATGATTTCTGACCCGGCTTGATTAAGGCTTCCAACGACATATCAAAACATTGGATGAGCCGGCAGGAGGAGAAGGAAAAATCAGCAAGTCTCAAATAGATTGCAAGAAATATGTGTGACACTTGGGGGCTAATGTTTATTTTGTCTTCTAGATCAAAAAAACAATTCCAGATCATCTTATTTCAGTTAACTTGGAATTTGGAGCTAAAAACTTAGTTTTTCAAGAGGCTCAGCATGAAGAGTCCCGACTCAACTTCGGAAATGATTGAGCCGGCTCTTGGGGGCTACAATTGGCCCTGTTACACATATTCAAACAAGTCCCGACTCAACTTTGGAAAAGATTGAGCCGGCCCTTGGGGGCTACAATTGGCTCTGTTACCTATCTTCTATAAAATTCCGGTTCTAAGTTCTCAATTACTAAGCCGGATATTGGGGGCTAATGACAATGGTTGAAGATCATATTTAAGTTTAGGCTGGCATGCTAGATATTTCTACTTCTACAAAGATTCAAGGGCCGGATTATTATCAGCCAATATTAACCTGACTCTTGGGGCTGCATAAGGCGATAAGGAAGAAAAAGGAATAGCTCATATTTTCTCTTCATCAAGGTGACGAGCTTGAGCTCCAGATCCCGACTTGTAGATAGCCGGCTCATGTAGCCAGCATGAAGTTCATCAGCCCTCATTTTCTCGAAGGCTGGGAGCTCAAACTCTAGCTTCCGGGAGGCTTCAGCCATTTCACTATGCTTGGTCAACACGTGAGGCGAAGGAGAGTGCACGCCGGCACCAGTAATCAGGACGTCCGGGGCAGAGGTGTCATTAGCAGCTTTGGCAGGGCTCGGAGACTTTGAAAGGTCCCTCTATGGGCTCTCTGGAATAATGTCATCACCAGTTGGCTCTACGGAAGTCGCTGGGGGATCCGCAGCTGGCAAAGGTGCGTCCGGCTTAGTAAGCTCTGGATCTTGAGCAGAAGGACCAGGAGAGGGCCTGTTGGTTTTCCTTCGCTTGGCTTGAACCCTAGAAAAAGCATGAAAGTCAGAATCCAAAGGTTTACAAACCGCTAAAGAGCCGGACATAAGACAAGAACAACACGTACAGTGGGTTGATCTTTGGAGGTGGCAGAGGGGTGGCTATAGAGTCGCTGGACAAAGGTGGTGATCCCTGAGAAACAGTTCAGATAAAGTAAGGCAATGTCAAAATTACAAAGGAAAAGCTAGTACAAACCAAACAGAGAAGAAGTACATACTTTTGCCGGGGAGTTGGGTAACCCGGACATGAGATCAGTAGAGCAGGTGCTCCGGGTCTGACGTCGCTCGGCTTGCTGTTGCTTTTTCAAAAGAAATTGGGGATCCAAATAAGCAAGGGGATGAGAAAGAGGAACCTTTCGAACGACCCGCTGAATCTTCTGGGGGACATAGTATTCTGAATCGGACGAAATGTAAGTTACGTTAGGGGTGTTGGCGTGGCTCGTCTCCACCTCATCCTGTGAATGTCTATTATTAGTAAGGTGAAGAAAGAGATGGCAAAAAGCATTCAAATTATACCTCCGAGCTGGATGTTTCTGGCGGTTCAAACCATTCTTCTTGAGTGGTGGTATTGTTTGTCCTCTTGGCCAGGGCCTTCTTATTGGTTTTCTTCTAGGGAGGAACGTACTTCTTCTTCCAGAAATCAAAGTCAGCCTGAAAAGGTAAGCCGACAAGTAGGGATGAGTTACCAAGACATAATTAAAGCCAAGAGAAAGAGACAATGAAGAATTGCCTTACATCCGAGGCCGGGTTAATGACGCAGAAAGGCGCCAGGCCAATGGTGCTGCAAGCTCCTGACGTCTCATGGACAAGACTCCGGATGACCGTCGTAATGTCATCTTCGGTCAATGTCGTCTGGCTGAAGCAGAGAGAGTCATCATATTGACCCGGATATTCACACATAAGACGATTTCTCCGGCTCAAGGGCATAATTCTCCAAGAGATCCAGCAGCGGATCAAATCCAATCCTCTTAAACCATTGGCCATGAGGGCTTTTATCTTGGCGTGAGAAAACTCGTGCGTCACCCTTTTAGTAGGAGACAACCGGCCGGGGAGCTCAGAGGTCGGCTTAAGCCAGGAAGGGCGGTAAGCCGACAATGGATGCTCACCCTCTGGAGAGGTATGTTTGCAATAGAACCAAGTCTTATTCCAATCCTTGGGGTGACTCGGCATATGAACAGTTGGAAAGGTTATATCCCGGTAGCTCTGAATAGAAATCCCATCGAGTTCTAAGCTTGGGCCAGCCTTCACCTCCGTCTGCCAGTTCACGTAGAAGAACTCTCGGAAGAGGCCCACAGACGGCTCAGTTTGCAGATAGACCTCCCTGAGCACTTGAAAGTTGCATATATTTGAGACGGAGTTAGGGCGAGGTCTTGGGGATGCAGCTTGTAAAAATGAAGGACGTCCCGGAAGAACTTTGAGCCGAGAGACACGAACCCACGTTCAATGTGGTCCAAAAAAACGACTACCTTACCCTCCTGAGGGACGGGCTTCAGTTCATTACCCGGGACCCGCCAATGGATGACCTCTTTGGCGGGAAGGGTACCCGCGTGCACAAAGTCCGTAAGATACTCTTCCGTGATGCAAGAGCCGACCCAGTTGCATGAGTTGGATGCACGAGACATGATGGCGGCTTAAGAAAACTGCGCAAGATAAGCAATGTATGGCGAATCAGGGAACGACAGACATTTACAGGAGGTCATAAATCTAAAAGACTAAGCCGCCAGAGTCCGGTTGGTGAGAGCCAGAATAAATGGCGGGTCAAGGCTGTGAAAGGGAAGAACGAAATTTGGCTAAGTGTGAAAAACAGATTCCGTAAGGTATCGCTAAGATTGCGGATCTACAAAATAGAAGAAATATTTTCTATTCCAGACCTAGAGATGAACCGACGAGAATAGAGAAAGTTTAAAGTAGTGGGCGGAACCGTTGTACATCTGCGCATTATTGCAATCAATCTCCTAGGTAACACCGCGGAAGGGACAAAGCAGCGCCAAAGGATTCATGGGAAGCATGGCCGGCATTGGCGGAAGCCCGAGCTTGAGCGGTGGCGGCAGAATTCAATGAAACCCTATTAATGGCCACGGATACAAGCGGAGAAGGACTTACCGGAGACAGCACGGCAGACACGAAGAAGATTCTGGAGCGAACAGGTTGATGCAGCGGCCTTGTCGACGGCGATGAGAAAGCGGTGCCGGAAGGAGATGCGCGGAAGCGGAGGCGTCGAGAGGAAGAAGATGGAAGTGTGAGCGGTAAGAAGGAGAGGCCGCTAGTCGCGGTCCTATTTAATAGGAAAAGGTGGAACGAGGCGCGAAAATCCAGGCTTCAGAAACCATTTTGACCAAGGCGAACGCCTCGATTCCTGGACTATCCATATAATAAGGAAAGATTCGTTGCGTGCGTCAGAGGATATTTTTGACAGATTTGACATGACGTCACAACGGGTCATGAATCTCCGGGCGACTCATCGAGGAGTGGAATAAGGCTGAAATGAGCAAGCTCAAATCAACCTGGGGCCTAATGTTGGGGATATAACCCAACAGTGAGACCCGCCACAATAGTTTCGGGTCACACTGGGCGGCTCGCACACCAGCTTAGGAGTGGGCCATGAAGACTTAAGCCTGAGACGTTCGGAGGCTTGACAAGATGGGCCGGCCCTTGGCCCGGATGGAGAAGACCCGAGCGTGTAAGCCGCCCGGAGACAACATGACCAAGAAGGCAAGAGGAAGTAGAGATAGACTTGTACATGTATTGAGAGTAGGTTACAACTTGTACGAGACCCGTGGTCTTGACCTCCTATATAAAGGCGAGACCCAGGGCGGCTTAGGGACAGGCTATTGAGGACTAGGTCAAGCAATAGCTCCCTTGTAATCGATACAATATGCAATACCAACACAAGCAGGACGTAGGCTGTGACCTCGACTTGAGGGGCCGAACCTGGGTAAACTCGTGTCCTTCGTCCCAACCAACCCCTTTGAGTCCACCGCCTTAGCGATGGCCTCGAATCCAAGTCCGTTCACCTGGACATCTTCCGTGACAAAACTACGACACAACCCCATGATAAAGAATTGTCTAGTAAGGATGAAATTATTGGTCTTGCTTCTATTGCTGTGGCTCCTACTGATCCTTTAGAGCAATATTTTCTAGACCATGAAAATGACATGCATATGAATGAAAGGAATGAAATAAATAAGATTTTCTTTGATTAGCTTCCTATTCTGAAACACAAATTGCCTATTGAAATACTTGGGGATCCTCCTCCACCCAAGGGTGATCCCGTGTTTGAGCTTAAGCAATTACCGGATACTTTGAAATATGCTTATCTTGATGAAAAGAAGATATATCCTATTATTATTAGTGCTAACCTTTCAGAGCATGAAGAAGGTAGATTATTGAAAACTGTGAGGAAGCATTGTGCTGCTATTGTATATACTCTTGATGATCTTAAGGTCATTAGTCCCACTCTATGTTAGCACAAAATTAAAATGGAACCTGATGCTAAACCAGTTGTTGATCACCAACGATGGTTGAATCCTAAAATGAAGGAAGTGGTAAGAAATATAATATTAAAGCTTCTAGAAGCAGGTATCATTTACCCTACTGCTGATAGTAGATGGGTTGGTCCTGTTCATTGTGTCCCTAAGAAAGGAGGTATTACAGTAGTTCCTAATGATAAAAATGAATTGATCCCGCAGAGAATTGTTACAGGTTATAGAATGATAATTGATTATAGAAAATTGAATAAAGCTACTAGAAAAGATCATTATCCTCTACCTTTAATTGATCAAATGCTAGAAAGATTATCCAAACACACACATTTCTGCTTTCTAAATGGTTATTCTGGTTTCTCTCAAATACCCGTGTCAAAAGATGACCACCTTTACCTGCCCTTTTAGTGCCTTTGCTTATAGACGTATGCCTTTTGGTTTATGCAATGCACCTGCTACCTTTCAAAGATGTATGACTGCCATATTCTCAGATTTTTATAAAAGGATTGTTGAGGTTTTCATGGATGATTTCTCCGTTTGTGGAACTTCTTTTGATGATTGTTTGAGCAACCTTGATCGAGTTTTGCAGAGATGTGAAGAAACTAACCTTGTCTTCAATTGGGTAAAGTTCCAATTTATGGTGAATGAAGGCATTGTCTTGGGACATAAAATTTTCGAAAGAGGTATTGAAGTTGACAAGGCTTAAGTTGATGCTATTGAAAAAATGCCGTGTCCTACGGATATCAAAGTTATAAGAAGTTTCCTTGGTCATGTTGGTTTCTATAGGAGATTTATTAAAGATTTCTCTAAAATTTCTAGGCCTCTCACTAATATTTTGCAAAAATATGTTCCATTCTTTTTTATGATGATTGTGTAGAAGCTTTTGAAATTCTTAAGAATGCTTTGATTTTTGCACATGTTGTTCAACCACCTGATTGGAACCTACCCTTTGAAATTATGTGTGATGCTAGTGATTATGCCATTGGTGCTGTTCTAGGAAAGAGAGTTGACAAGAAATTAAATGTTATTTATTATACTAGCAAAACTCTAGATAGTGCTGAAAGAAACTATGCCACCACTGAAAAGGAATTTTTAGCAGTTGTGTTCGCTTATGATAAGTTTACACCCTATATAGTTGATTCTAAAGTAACTGTTCAGACTGATCATGCTGCTATTAAATATCTCATGGAAAAGAAAAATGCTAAACCTAGACTTATCAGGTGGGTTCTTCTTCTACAAGAATTTGATTTGCATATTGTTGATAAAAAGGGTGCTGATAACCCCGTAGCAGATAACTTGTCTAGGTTAGAGAATGTCCTTGATGACCCACTACCTATTGATGATAGATATCCTGATGAACAATTAGTTGTCATAAATTCTTCGCATAATGCTCCATGGTATGGTGATTATGCTAATTATATTGTCGCTAAATTTATACCGCCTAGTTTCACATACCAACAAAATAAAAAGTTCTTCTATGATTTAAGACATTACTTCTGGGATGACCCACACCATTATAACGAAGGAGTAGATGGTGTTATTAGACGTCGTGTATCTTAGCATGAACAGGAACAGATCCTACGGAAGTGTCCTTTCGAGGCCTACGGAGGACACCACACTGGAGATAGAACTGCACATAAGGTATTACAATCTGGTTTTTATTGGCCTACTCTCTTCAAGGATGCTCGTAAGTTTGTCTTGTCATGTGATGAATCTCAAACAATTGGAAACATTTGTAGATGTCAGGAAATGCCTATGAATTACTATCTTATTATTGAACCATTAGATGTTTGGGGTTTTGATTATATGGGACCTTTTCCAACGTCCAAAGGGTATACTCATATTTTAGTTGCTGTTGATTATGTTAAAAAGTGGGTAGAAGTTATTCCAACTAGTAGTGCTGATCACAACAACTCTATTAATATGCTTAGAGAAGTTATTTCCCTAGATTTGGAGTCCCCAGATATTTAATGACTGATGGTGGTTCACATTTTATTCATGGTGCTTTCCGTAAATTGCTTGCTAAGTATGATGTTAAGCATAGAATTGCATCTCCTTATCATCCCCAGTCTAGTGGTGAAGTAGAATTAAGCAATAGATAAATTAAATTGATCTTGCAAAAGACTGTTAATAGATCAAGGAAGAATTGGTCTAAGAAACTTGACGATGCATTATGGGCTTATAGAACTGCTTACAAAAACCCTAGGTGCATGTCTCTGTATAAAATGGTTTATGGTAAAGCATGTCACTTACCTCTAGATCTAGAGCATAAAGCTTATTGGGCAATCAAAGAGCTCAACTATGATTTTAAACTTGCTGGTGAGAAAAGGTTATTTGACATTATCTCACTTGATGAATGGAGAACCCAGGCCTATGAGAATGAAAAGTTGTTTAAAGAGAAAGTTAAGAGATGGCATGATAAAAAGATACAAAAGCGTGAATTCAATGTAGGTGATCATGTCTTGCTATACATTTCTCATTTAAGATTCTTTACAGGAAAATTTCTCTCCAAATGGGAAGGGCCTTACATTGTCGAGGAAGTATATCGTTCTGGTGCCATCAAGATCAACAACGCCGAGGGAAAAAAATCCAAAGGTGGTAAACGGGCAAAGAATCAAACATTATATCTCAGGTACTCCCATAAATATTGAAACCAATATTATTAATACCGTAACTCCGGAAGAGCATATTAGGGAGACCTACTGGAACGCTTTAGACTCCAAAAAGGAATAAGTATGTGGTACGGTAAGTAAACCGACTCCAAAACTTTCCCAATAGCAATTTTACTCAGTTTTGGAATATTTAAAAAATAGGAAAATCAGAAGTAGTCTGAAAGACGCACGGGGAGGCGACCAGCCTGCTTGGCATGACCCTCCTGGCCACGCCTAGGGGGCTTGTCACCACCCCGTGCGCCCTCCGGACTCCGTTTTCTTGTGGAATACTCCTTTTGGTTCATTATATAATATCCCGAGGGTTTCGACTCTTGTGTCATGACAATACCTCCTATTTTCGTTTTGAGCTGTTTGTGCCGCAGATCTAGATCGTCATGGCATCCCCAAGTGCTTCGAAGGACAAGTTTTTTTGAGAAGGTCATGAACCCTTATCTTGCGGAGGTGCTGCAACACCCTCAAACCATTGAGATGCATGAGGGGGTGCTGCACATCAGTGACGTTGAGGGTCAAGGAAGACCAGAAGCGTGGAAACAAGACTCAATGCAATGGAGCAACAAGTCTTCAAGTGCCAAGGCATGGTGGAACGTGGACTCAATGCCAATCATATGATGATCTCGGAGTTTACCCATAAACACAAGCTGGACACCAAGGACATCGGGGACCACATCTTCAAGCTTTATGAGAAAATTGAGCATCTCCAAGCTCAGATCTATGATCTGTAGAACCAAAACTGTGAGTATGAATATAGATTTAAGAGAATGAGTTTGGCTGCAGATTTGAGGATTCCGGAGACTCGTTCCTCTTTTTACAATGGTGAGCCTATGCCTTGGAAGATGGAGGACAAGCTTCCATCCTCATCAACAACTCCACCAGCTTCACCTTCGAAGAAAGATACCTGAGCACATGGGTATGGGCACTGCCCTTGGCTTATGCCAAGCTTGGGGGAGGTGCCCCAGTATCATATCACCATCACACCTTTGTCCTTTTTCCTTTCTTTTATTTTTCTCAGTTCGATCATTTTTTATTATGTTTTGATCTAGTAGAATAACGTTTTGGTATGATCTACCTTTTAGTTTTTGCTTTTGCTCCCCTTATGTATGCAAGCCCGAGAGTTATATAATAAAAATAGTTTTGATGATAGGGCTTTGCTAGATTACTATGCTCTTGAGGGTAATAAATAAAGAATAATAGAATAAAAGCAAAGAGTATACATAATTCTCTTATGGGGAGTGATGACTTCACATATAAAAAGTATGTAGATTGAAATTTGTTGGGAATTAACAAACATATTAATGGGTCATTGGTGCAATTGGAAAGGAAGTGATGAAGAAAGAGATATTCACATATAAATATATTATCTTGGACATCTTTTATGATTGTGACCACTCATTAAAATCTTACATGCCAAGAAGTTGATGTTCGACAAGGAAGACAACATAATGGGTTATGTTTGCTTGCCTCTGGATAGAAGTTGTATGGTTTTAGATCCTCCAAGATGTAGTGCTTGCTTCCACCCCATAATAGCCAAAACCTCCGCACTAAGTAGAGATACTACTTGTGCATCCAAACACCTCAAACCAGTTTTGCCATGAGAGTCCACCATACCTACCTATGGATTGAATAAGATCCTTCAAGTAAGTTGTCATTGGTGCAAAAAGCAATAAAAATTGCTCCTAAATATGTGTGATCTTTTATTGTAAGGGAAATAAGCCTTGTACGAACTTGTGATAGTGAAGAAATAAAAGCGACAGACTGCATAATAACGGTTGCTATCACAAAGGGCAATACAACGTGGCGTTCCTGTGAACTAAGAGTCTGTGCATCCAAAACAAAAAGCGCATGACAACCTCTGCTTCCCTCTGTGAAGGGCATATCTGTTACTTTTATCTCTACTACTATAGTACAAGAAAATTTGAACTTGTTTTAGACCCTCTCATGACGTAGAGGAAATCAGCCGTTGATTTCTTTGACGGACTGAATTGCTACCGTTTATCACAACAAACTTAATTGATCCAGTGGTTGTAGTTGTCCGGATTCGCTTATGCAGATGCACGCCAAAATGAGGCGGGCAAGATTTTTCTGGATTCATCGAGGCACCGCAAAGCTGCACCTACAGTTCTGCACACCTTGCATCATCACGTGATGGTGATGAGAAAAGTTCTCACTCAAGAATTGAGATCGTCTGTGGCTGGATTTTGAAGTATCCCTCATGCAAGGAAAGCAATGTTATTTGTAGTTTTACCAAGACACCACGTGCTTAGCACGTACTGTATACTAGTACCTTTTAGTACTTACCTTTTATTCAAGAGTCATTATGGTCTTCACCACTTCCTATATTTCGTCTCTACTGGAAAGCATTATGCGTTGGGGAATGATCTAGACTTATATATCCACCCAGATGTGGGTGATCATGAGATATTATTGTTGACATCACCCTTGAGGTGAATAGTTGGAAGGCAAAACTATAAGCCCCTATCTTTCTTTGTGTCCAATTGAAGCTTTGATCTCATGGGTACTGCGTGAGTGTTAGCAATTTTGAAAGACTAAAAGATGATTGAGTATGTGGATTTGCTTTACAAGCTCTTATATTGACTCTTTCCGATGTTATGATAAATTGCCAATTGCTTCAATGACTAAGATCATAGTTTGTTGGTTTTCAATAGATTTATTGGTTCAGACTTTATCTTGTGAATGAATTGTTACTTTACCTTAAGAGATCTTATATGATAAGTATTGTTGTTCTAAAGATGTTCATGATGCCCTCATGTTCGTATTTTATTTTATCGACACCTCTATCTCTAAACATGTGGACATATTTATTGATCTCGACCTTTGCTTGATGGCAAGCAAGGTCTGAGCTTGGGGGAGTTGATACGTCCATTTTGAATCATGATTTTATATTGATATTTATTGCATTATGGGCTGTTATTACACGTTAGGGTACAATACTTATGCCTTTTCTCTCTTATTTTACAAGGTTTACATGAAGAGGGAGAATGCCGGCAGTTGGAATTCTGGACTGGGAAAGGAGCAAATCTGAGATACCTATTCTGCACAACTCCAAAAGTCTTGAAAATTTACAGAGAATTATTTTGGGAATATATAAAAAATACTGGGCGAAACAGATACCTGAGGGGGGCCACCAGGAGGCGACAAACCTGCCAGGCGCGAGCACACCCTGGCCGCGCCTGGCAGGCTTGTGGCCCACCTGGATGGCCCCCAACGTCCATGTTCTCCTATATGGTGCATTTTGACCTAGAAAAAAATCAGGAGAGAGCTTTCGGGACGAAGCGCTACCGTCTCGAGGCAGAACTTGGACAGAACCAATCTAGAGCTCCGATAGGACTGTTCTGTCGGGGAAACTTCCCTCCCGATGGGGGAAATCAAAGCCATCGTCATCACCAGTGATCCTCTCATCGAGAGCGGATCAATCTCCATCAACATCTTCACCAGCACCATTTCCTCTCCAAACCCTAGTTCATCTCTTGTACCCGATCTTAGTCTCAAACCTCAGTTTGGTACCTGTGGGTTGCTAGTAGTGTTGATTACTCCTTGTAGTTGATGCTAGTTGGTTTACTTGGTGGAAGATCATATATTCCAATCCTTTATGATAATTTATACTCCTCTAATTATGAACATGAACATGTTTTGTGAGTAGTTACGTTTGTTCCTGAGGACATGGGATAAGTCTTGTTATAAGTAATCATGCGAATTTGGTATTCGTTCGATATTTTGATGAGATGTATGTTGTCTCTCCTCTAGTGGTGTTATGTGAACGTCGACTACATACCACCTCAACATTATTTGTGCCTAGGGGAAGGCTTTGGGAAGTAATAAGTAGATGATTGATATGTCCATTTTGCATCATGCTTGTATATTGATATTTATTGCACTATGAGCTGTTATTACACATTATGGTACAATACGTATGCCTTTTCTCTCTTATTTCACAAGGTTTACATGAAGAGGGAGAATGCCGGCAGCTAGAATTCTGGGCTGGAAAAGGAGCAAGTTTGAGATGTCAATTATTCACAACTCCAAAAGCCGTGAAAATCAACGAGGACTTATTTTGGAATATATAAAAAATACTGGGCGAAAGAAATACCAGAGGTGAGCCACCAGGAGGCCACGAGCCTGCCAGGCACGGCCTACCCCCTGGCCCCGCCTGGGGGGCTCGTGGGCCCCCTATGGCTCCTCTGGCCCCTATCTTCTCCTATATGGAGGTTTTCTTTCTAGAAAAAATCAATATACATCTTTCGGGAGGAGACGCCGCCGCCACGAGGCGGAACTTGAGCAGAACCAATCTAGAGCTCCGGCAGGGCCGTCCTGCCGGGGAAACTTCTCTCCCGGAGGGGGAAATCATCGCCATCGTCATCACCAACACTCCTCTCATCAGAGGGGACTCATATCCATCAACATCTTCATTAGCACCATCTCATCTCCAAACCCTAGTTCATCTCTTGTATCCAATATCCGTCTCGCAACTCCGATAGGTACTTGTAAGGTTGCTAGTAGTGTTAATTACCTATTGTAGTTGATGCTAGTTGGTTTACTTGGTGGAAGATCATATGTTCAGATCCTTAATGCTATTCAAATCCGCTCTGATCATGAACATAATTATGCTTTGTGAGTAGTTACGTTTGTTCCTAAGGACATGGGATAAGTCTTGCTACTAGTAGTCATGTGAATTTGGTACTCGTTCGATATTTTGATGCGTTGTATGTTGTCTCTCCTCTAGTGGTGTTATGTGAACGTCGACTACATGAAACTTCACCATTATTTGGGCCTAGAGGAAGGCATTGGGAAGTAATAAGTAGATGATGGGTTGCTAGAGTGACAGAAGCTTAAACCCTAGTTTATGCGTTGCGTCGTAAGGGGCTGATTTGGATCCACTAGTTTAATGCTATGGTTAGACTTTGTCTTAATTCTTGTTTCGTAGTTGCGGATGCTTGCGAGAGGGGTTAATCATAAGTGGGATGTTTGTACAAGTAAGGACAATACCCAAGAACCGGTCCACCCACATATCAAACTATCAAAGTAGTGAACACGAATCATATGAACATGATGAAAACTAGTTTGACAATAATTCCCATGTGTCTTCGGGAGCACTTTACTTTATATAAGAGTTTGTTAAGGCTTGTACCTTGATACAAAAGGGATTGGGACATTCACCTTTGTTACTATTGTTACTTGCTACCCGTTACAAATTATCTCATCACACAACTATCTGTTACCGACAATTTCAGTGCTTGCAGAGAATACCTTGCTGAAAACCGCTTATCATTTCCTTTTGCTCCTCGTTGGGTTCGACACTCTTACTTATCGAAAGGGCTATGATAGATCCCCTATACTTGTGGGTCATCAAGACTCTTTTCTGGCGCCGTTGCCGGGGAGTGAAGCACCTTTGGTAAGTGGAATTTGGTAAGGAAACATTTATATTGTGTGCTGAAATTTATTGTCACTTGTCACTATGGAAACTAATCCTTTTAGGGGCTTGTTCGGGGTATCTTCACCTCGACCGAAAGCACAAAGAGTTTCTCCTCAACCTGCTGCACCTACTGAAAATATTTATTATGAAATTCCTTCGGTTATGCTAGAGAAACTGTTGGCTAATCCTTTTACAGAAGATGGAACATCACACCCCGACTCGCATCTAATCTATGTAGATGAAGTTTGTGGTTTATTTAAGCTTGTAGGTTTGCCCAAGGATGAGGTCAAGAAGAAGGTCTTTCCCTTATCTTTGAGGGATAAAGCATTGACATGGTATAGGCTATGTGATGATACTGGATCATGGAACTACAAACGATTGAAAATTGGAATTTCATCAAAGGTTTTATCCTATGCATTTGGTACATCGTGATCGGAATTATATCTATAATTTTTGGTCTCGTGATAGATAAAGCATCGCTCAAGCTTGGGGGAGGCTTAAGTCAATGTTATATTCATGCCCCAACCGTGAGCTCCCTAGAGAGATTATTATTATGAACTTATATGCTCGGCTTTCTCATGACAATCGCACCATGCTTGACACTTCTTGTACCGGTTCTTTTATGAAGAGAGATATTGACTTCAAATGGGATTTATTTAAAAGAATTAAACGCAATTCTGAAGATTGGGAGTTTGATGAAGGTAAGGAGTCAGGTATGAATCTTAAGTTCGAGTGCGTTAAACCCTTTGTAGAAACAAATACTTTTCGTGATTTTAGCGCTAAACATGGACCTGACTCTGAGATAGCAGCTTCTTTATGTGAATCATTTGCTACTCATATTAATCTCCCTAAGGAGAAGTGGTTTAAATATCATCCTCCCGTAGAAGTTAATGTAGCTAAACCCATTTCAGTTGAAGAGAAAATTATTGCTTATAATGATTCTATTGTTCCTACTGCTTACATTGAGAAACCACCTTTCCCTGTTAGAATAAAGGATCATGCTAAAGCTTCAACTGTGATACGTAAGGGATACATTAGAACACCTACACCCCTTGAGAAAATCAAAGTCGAACCTAGTATTGCTATTATTAAAGATCTCTTGGCCGATAATGTTGGCGGGCATGTTATTCAATTATGTGAAGCATTTGCTAGAATTGCTAAACCTCATGGTAGAGACAAACATAAACCTGCAGTTGGCATGCCTGTTGTTTCTATTAAGATAGGAGATCATTGTTATCATGGTTTATGTGACGTGGGTGCTAGTGTTAGTGCAATACGCCAATCTTTATATAACGAAATTAAAGACGAGATTTCACCTGTCGAGATGGAATTTATTGATGTTACTATTAAACTTGCTAATAGAGATACCATATGCCCTGTGGGAATTGTTAGAGATGTTGAAGTCTTGTGTGGTAAAACTAAGTATCCTACTGATTTTCTCGTTCTTGCTACCACACAAGATAGCTTTTGTCCCATCATATTTGGTAGACCTTTTCTCAATACTGTTAATGCTCAAATTGATTGTGAGAAACAAACTGTTACCATTGGCTTTGGAGGTGTGTAACATGAATTTATTTTTTCTAAGTTTGGAGATCCACCTCCACCCAAGGGTGATCCTGTGTTTGAGCTTAAACAATTACCTGATACTCTTAAGTATGCTTATCTTGATGAAAAAGAGATATATCCTGTTATTATTAGTGCTAACCTTTCAGAGCATGAAGAAAAGAAATTATTGAAAACTTTGAGGAAGCACCTTGCTGCTATTGAATATACTCTTGATGATCTTAAAGGCACTAGTCCCACTCTATGCCAGCATAAAATTAAAACTGATCCTGATTCCAAACCAGTTGCCGATCCCCAACGAAGACTGAATCCTAAGATGAAAGAGGTGTTAAGAAAAGAAATATTAAAGCTTCTGGAAGCAGGTATTATTTACCCTGTTGCTCATAGTGATTGGGTAAGTCTGGTGCATTGTGTCCCTAAGAAGGGAGGTATTACCGTTGTCCCTAATGATAAAGATAAATTGATCCCACAAAGAATTTTCACTGGCTATAGGATGGTAATCGATTTTAGGAAATTAAATAAAGATACTAAGAAAGATCATTACCCTCTACCTTTTATTGATCAAATGCTAGAGAGATTGTCTAAACATACACACTTTTGCTTTCTAGATGATTATTCTGGTTTCTCCCAAATACCTGTTGCACAATCTGATCAGGAGAAAACTACTTTTACTTGCCCTTTCGGTACCTTTTCTTATAGACGTATGCCTTTTGGTTTATGTAATGCACCTGCTACCTTTCAAAGATGTATGATGGCTATATTCTCTGACTTTTGTGAAAGATTGTTGAGGTTTTCATGGATGATTTCTCCGTCTACGGGTCTTCTTTTGATGATTGCTTGAGCAACCTTGATTGAGTTTTGCAGAGATGTAAAGATACTAACCTTGTCTTAAATTGGGAGAAGTGCCACTTTATGGTTAATGAAGGCATTATCTTGGGACATAAAATTTCCGAAAGAGGTATTGAAGTTGATAAGGCTAAAGTTGATGCCATTGAGAAGATACCATGCCCCAAAGACATTAAAGGTATAAGAAGTTTCCTTGGTCATGCTGGTTTCTATAGAAGGTTTATTAAAGACTTCTCTAAGATTTCTAGGCTTCTCACTAATCTCTTGCAAAAAAATATTCCTTTTCTTTTTGATGATGATTGTGAAGAAGCCTTTGAGATACTCAAGAAGGCCTTGATAACTGCACCTATTGTTCAACCACCTGATTGGAACCTACCTTTTGAAATTATGTGTGATGTTAGTGATTATGCTGTTGGTGCTATCCTAGGAGAAAGAGTTGATAAGAAATTAAATGTTATTTATTATGCTAGTAAAACTCTAGACAGTGCCCAAAGAAATTATGCTACTACTGAAAAAGAATTTTTTGCAGTTGTGTTTGCATGTGATAAGTTCAGATCTTATATTGTTGATTCTAAAATTACTATTCACACTGATCATGCTGTTATTAAATATCTCATGGAAAAGAAAGATGCTAAACCTAGACTTATTGGATGGGTTCTCTTGCTACAAGAATTTGACTTGCATATTGTTGATAGGAAGGGTGCTGAGAACCCTGTAGCAGATAACTTGTCTAGGTTAGAGAATGTTCTTGATGACCCACAACCTATTGATGATAGCTTTCCTGATGAACAATTGAATGTCATCAATGCTTCACGCATTACACCATGGTATGCTGATTATGCTAGTTACATTGTTGCTAAATACATACCACCTAGTTTCACGTACCAACAAAAGAAAAAGTTCTTTTATGATTTGAGACATTACTTTTGGGATGATCCTCACCTGTATAAAGAAGGAGTAGATGGTGTTATTAGACATTGTGTACCTGAGCATGAACAGGGATAGATCCTACAGAAGTGCCACTCTGAGGCTTACGGAGGACACCATGCTCGAGATAGAACTGCACACAAGGTATTGCAATCCGGTTTTTATTGGCCTACTCTCTTTCAGGATGCCCGTAAGTTTTTCTTGTCTTGTGACGAATGTTAAAGAACAGGTAATATTAGTAAACGTTAGGAAATGCCTATGAATTATTCACTTGTTATTGAACCATTTGATGTTTGGGGTTTTGATTATATGGGACCTTTTCCAAAGTCCAATGGGTATACTCATATTTTAGTTGCTGTTGATTACGTTACTAAGTGGGTAGAAGCTATTCCAACTAGCAGTGCTGATCATAACACCTCTATTAAGATGCTTAAATAAGTTATTTTCCCTAGATTTGGAGTCCCTAGATATTTAATGACTGATGGTGGTTCACATTTTATTCATGGTGCTTTCCGTAAAATGCTTGCTAAGTATGATGTCAACCATAGAATTGCATCTCGGTATCACCCTCAGTCTAGTGGTCAAGTAGAGTTAAGTAATAGAGAAATTAAATTAATTCTGCAAAATACTGTTAATAGGTCTAGGAAGAATTGGTCTAAGAAACTTTATGATGCACTGTGGGCTTATAGAACTGCTTATAAGAATCCCATGGGCATGTCTCCTCATAAAATGGTTTATGGTAAAGCATGTCATTTACCTCTTGAGCTAGATCATAAGGCTTATTGGGCAATCAAAGAGCTCAACTTTGATTTCAAACTAGCTGGTGAGAACAGGTTATTTGATATAAGCTCACTTGATGAATGGAGAACTCAGGCATATGAAAATGGCAAGTTGTTTAAAGAGAAAGTTAAGAGGTGGCATGATAAAAGGATACAAAAACGTGATTTCAATGTAGGTGATTATGTCTTGCTATACAATTCTCGTTTAAGATTTTTTGCAGGCAACCTCCTCTCTGAATGGGAAGGTCCTTATATTGTCGAAGAAGTATATCGTTCCGGCGCCAACAAAATCAACAATGCGGAAGGCACTTTTCCGAGAGTTGTGAATGGGCAAAGAATCAAGCATTATATCTCAGGTACTCCCATAAATGTAGAAAGCAATACAATTAATACCATAACCCTAGAGGAGTACATCAGGGATGTTTATCAACCCGTTTTAGACTCCGAAAACGAAGAGGTATGTGATACGGTAAGCAAACTGACCCAAAACTTTTCCGATAGCAATTTTTCTCCGTTTTGGAATATTTAGAAAAATACAAAAATTTAAGGTAGTCCGGAAAGCGCACGAGGAGGCCACGAGCCTGTCAGGCACGGGCCCACCCCCTGGCCACGCCTGGGGGGCTCGTGAGCACCTCGTGTTCCTCCCGGACACCGTTTTCTTGTGGAGAACTCCTTATGGTCGGTAAAAATTCATTATATAATCTCCCGAAAGGTCTGACCCTCGTATCATGCAAATATCCTCTATTTTTGTTTCGAGCCTGTTTCTGCAGATTAGAGCAAAGATGTCCTCTCAAGATTCAGAGGGGGAGAGTTATGTGGCCGATTACCTTGCTAACCCCAAGGTCTACGGAGACTTAGACCCTTATGGTTGGACCACAGATGAGGAAGGAGATTATGATCCTAAGGGGAAGGAAGGAACAAGTTCCGACAAAGAGGAAGTTCCTCTACTCCAACCTGGGGACATGCATGTGGAGTTTAAGAAGTCGAGTCTCCCTAACTCAAGGAATAAGCCTAAGATTTTGTTTACCCATTCTCGTCTTTTGCAGAAGAGTAAGCAAGAATTATGTCAAAGGGTGTTGAGGCCTGAAGAGGAATTTAACAATCTAAAAGAGCAGAACTTTGTGCTAAAAGGGAAACTAAACAACCTTAAGCATTCTCCTACAACTTCACCATCATCACCTCCAAAGGAAGACAATTAAACACACGGGTATGGGCACTCCCCTTGGCTTGTGCCAAGCTTGGGGGAGTTGCCCCGGTATCGTATCACCATCACATATTTTGCCTTTACTTTTATATATATTAGACCGATCCTTTTGATAATATCTTTATCTAGAAGAATAAAGTTCTTAGTATGATCTAGGCTTGAGTTTTGCTTTGTGTTACCCCTAATGTAATCGAGTTCATAAGTTATATAATAAAGAGTGTTTTAGTTAAGGGATTTGCTTCTTGCCATGATCTAAAGAAAATTATAATAAAAGAACAAAAGCATGAAAGATCATGTGATGATCTTATGGGAAGTGGTGACTTCACATATAAAAAGAATGTTGACTGAAACTTGTTGTAGGTAGACAAACGTAGACCTTGGTCATTGTTGCAATTAATAGGAAGTAATAAAGAAAGAGAGGTTCACATATAAATATATCATCTTTGACACCATCTATGATTGTGAAAACTCATTAAACTATTACATGCTAAGAAGTAGATGTTGGACAAGGAAGACAACATAATGAATTATGTTTGCTTGGTTCCAAACAATACTATATGATTATGGATCCTTTATCATGTGATGCTTGCTTCCACCTCATATTAGCCAAAACTTCTGCACTTAGTAGAGATACTACTTGTGCATCCATAAAACCCTTAACCCAGTTTTGCCACGACAGTCCACCATACCGGCCTATAGATTGAATAAGATCCTTAGAGTAAGTTTTCATCGTTGCAAGCAATAAAAATTGCTCCCTAAATATTTATGATCTATTAGTGTGTGGAAAATAAGCTTTGTACGAACTTGTGATGAGGAATACATAAAAGCGACAGACTGCATAATAAAGTTCTTTATCACAAGAGGCAATATAAAGTGACGTTCCTTCACACTAAGAGATCACACATCCAAACCTCAAAAGCGCATGACAACCTCTGCTTCCCTCTACGAAGGGCCTATCTTGTACCTTTACTTTTTATCTTTAAAAGAGTCATGGTGATCAACACCAATTCCTTATTTTGCCATTATCTTGGCAAGCATCATGTGCTAGGGAAAGAACTATATTCATATATTAACTTGGAAGTAAGTAATCATGAATTATTATTATTGACACTACCCTTGAGGTAAATCATTGGGAGGCGAAACTATAAGCCCCTATCTTTCTCTGTGTCCAACTGAAACTTTGATCTCATGAGTACCGCGTGAGTTTTAGCAATTGTGGAAGGCTAAAAGATGATTGAGTATGTGGATTTGCCTTACAAGCTCTTATTTGACTATTTCCGATGTTATGATAAATTGCAATTGTTTCAATGACTAAAGACTATTGGTTGTTAATTCTCAATAAGATTCTTGATGCATGCTTTACATTGTGAATGAATTGTCACTTTGGCATAAGGGATTATATGACGATATTGTTGTTCTGAATATGATCATGATGCCTGCATGTTCGTATTTTATTTTATCGAGACTCCATCTCTAAACATGTGGGAATAGTTATTGATCTCGGCTTCCGCTTGAGGACAAGCGAGGTCTAAGCTTGGGGGAGTTGATACGTACATTTTGCATCATGCTTGTATACTGATATTTATTGCACTATGAGCTGTTATTACACATTATCGTACAATACTTATGCCTTTTCTCTCTTATTTTACAAGGTTTACATGAAGAGGGAGAATGCCGGCAGCTGGAATTCTGGGATGGAAAAGGAGCAAGTTTGAGATGTCAATTTTGCACAACTCCAAAAGCCGTGAAAATCAACGAGGAATTATTTTGGAATATATAAAAAATACTGGGCGAAAGAAATACCAGAGGTGAGCCACCAGGAGGCCACGAGCCTGCCAGGCGCGGCCTACCCCCCTGGCCGCGCCTGGGGGGCTCGTGGGCTCCCTGTGGCTCCTATGGACCCTATCTTCTCCTATATGGAGGGTTTCGTTCTAGAAAAAATCAATATACATCTTTCGGGAGGAGACGCCGCCGCCACGAGGCGGAACTTGAGCAGAACCAATCTAGAGCTCCGACAGGGCCGTCCTTCCAGGAAAAGTTCTCTCCTGGAGGGGGAAATCGTCGCCATCGTCATCACCAACACTCCTCTCAGATCCTTAATGCTATTCAAATCCTCTCTGATCATGAACATAATTATGCTTTGTGAGTAGTTACGTTTGTTCCTGAGGACATGGGATAAGTCTTGCTACTAGTACTCATGTGAATTTGGTATTCGTTCGATATTTTGATGTGTTGTATGTTGTCTCTCCTCTAGTGGTGTTATGTGAACGTCGACTACATGACACTTCACCATTATTTGGGCCTAGAGTAAGGCATTGGGAAATAATAAGTAGATGATGGGTTGCTAGAGTGACAGAAGCTTAAACCCTAGTTTATGTGTTGTGTCGTAAGGGGCTGATTTGGATCCACTAGTTTAATGCTATGGTTAGACTTTGTCTTAATTCTTCTTTTGTAGTTGCGGATGCTTGCGAGAGGGGTTAATCATAAGTGGGATGTTTGTCCAAGTAAGGACAACACCCAAGCACCGGTCCAACCACATATCAAACTATCAAAGTAGCGAACGTGAATCATATGAACATGATGAAAACTAGTTTGACAATAATTCCCATGTGTACTCGGGAGCACTTTACTTTATATAAGAGTTCGTTCAGGATTGTCCCTTGCTACAAAAGGGATTGGGCCATATTGCTGCACCTTTGTTACTATTGTTACTTGCTACCCGTTACAAATTATCTCATCACACAACTATCTGTTACCGACAATTTCAGTGCTTGTAGAGAATACCTTGCTAAAAACCGCTTATCATTTCCTTTTGCTCCTCGTTGGGTTCGACACTCTTACTTATTGAAAGGACTACGATAGATCCCCTATACTTGTGGGTCGTCCAAAAAACATCCAAAAAAGATAATATAATAGTATGGAACAATCAAAAATTATAGATACGTTGGAGACGTATCAGCATCCCCAAGCTTAATTCATGCTCATCCTTGAGTAGGTAAATGATAAAAATAGAATTTTTGATGTGGAATGCTACCTAACATATTTATCCATGTAATATTCTTTATTTTGGCATGAATATTCAGATCCGTAAGATTCAAAACAATAGTCTAATATTGACATAATAACAGTAGTACTTCGAGCACACCAACAAGGTAGTCGCGTCCTTTCGAAATAACATGGCCTTAGAAAGTTATCCCTACAAAATCATATGGTCTGGCAATGCTCCATATTCCCCACACAAAGTATCTAAATCATGCCCAACCTTGATGAACAAGTCAAGTAACTGTTTCACACTTTTTGTGTTCTCGAAATTTTTCAACTCTCACGCAATACATGAGCGTGAGTCATGGATATAGCATTATAGGTGGAATAAAATATGGAGGAGGTGCAAGGAGAAGAAAAAGGAGAAGGTAGTGTCACATCAACTAGGCGTATCAACGGGCTATGGAGATGCCCATCAATAGATATCAATGCTAGTGAGTAGGGATTGCCATGCAACAAATGCACTTAAAGTTGTAAGTGTCTGAAAGATCAAAAAGGAAAACTAATTGGTTGTGCAAAATGAATATCCACTAGTTATATGAAAGTGAAAAAATAGGAGACTCTCTATCATGAAGGTCATGGTGCTACTTTGAAGCACAAGTGTGGAAAGAGGTAGTAGCAATTGTCCCTTCTCTCTTTCTCTCGTCATTTTTTTCTTTTTTTTGGTGGGCTTCTTTGGACTCTTTTTTTTGTTTGGGCTTCGCTGCCCTCTTTTATTTTTTTGTAAAGTTCGGATATTCATCCCAACTTGTTAGGGAGTCATAGCCTCCATCATCCTTTTCTCTCACGGGATAATGCTCTATTAATGAAAAATCATCACAATTTTATTTACTTATAACTCAAAAAAAGAAAATTACAACTCGATACCTATGACAAAGTTTGACTCTATATGCAATATGAAGTGATGATGCAAGTCATGAAAAACTACATGGTGGAAGTTGCATAGCAATATATCTCGGAATGGCTATTGAAATGCCATAATAGGTAGGTATGGTGGCTGTTTTTAGGAATATATGGTGGTTGTTTTGAGGAAGGAGGGTTTGATGTACCGGCGAAAGTTGCGCGGTACTAGAGAGGCTAGCAAAGATGGAAGTGTGAGAGTGTGTATAATCCATGGACTCAACATTAGTCATAAAGAACTCACATACTTATTTCAAAAGTCTATTAGTTATCAAACAAAGCATTAGATCCATGCTCCTAGGGGAGAGGTTGGTTGGAGTTAACCATCGCACGCTCCCGACCCTCACACAAAGTATGACAATCATTAAACAAATCATGCTCCGACTTCGTTACATAACGGTTCACCATATGTGCATGCTACGGGAATCACAAGCTTTAAAACACGTATCTCTTCCAATTCAGAACTACTCACTAGCATGAATCTCATATTACCATCCCTATTATCTCAAAACTATATGCAAGGAATCAAACTTCTCATAGTTTTTAATGCACTTAATATGAAAGTTTTTATTATAGTAGGACTAAATTCATAACCTAAACAAATTACCATGTTGTTTTAAGAAACTCTCAAAATAATATAAGTGACGAACGATAGTTCATTAATTTCTATAAAATATAACACCACCATGCTCTATAAAGATATAAGTGAAGCACTAGAGCAACATTGCCTAGCTCAAAAGATATAAGTGAAGCACATAGAGTATTCTAATAAATTCACAATTCAGAGTGTCTCTCTCAAAAGGTGTGTGCAGCAATGATGATTGTGGCAAACTAAAAAGCAAAGACTCATATCGTACAAGACGCTCAAAACACATATCATGTGGTGAATAAAAATATAGCCTCAAGTAAATTTACCGATGGATTGAAGCCGAAAGAGGGGATGCCTTCCGGGGCATCCCCAAGCTTAGGATTTTTGGTATCCTTTAATATGACTTGGGGTGCCTTGGGCATCCCCAAGCTTAGGCTCTTGCCACTCTTTATTTCATAGTCCATCAAATCTTCACCCAAAACTTGAAAACTTCACAACACAAAAATCAACATAAAACTCATGAGATGCGTTAGTATAAGAAAAATAAATCACCACTTTAGGTACTGTTGTGAACTAATTATTTATTTATATTTGTGTAATATCTACTATATTCTAACTTTTCCATGACTCATACCCTTCGATACGACCCATAGACTCAAAGCTCGACCACGGCACAAGAAAGAGAAATGACGAACAGCATCCCCTATGCCTTAGCCATAGGCTCTGTACAGTATGCCATGTTGTGTACCGCACATGTGTGTGCCTTGCCATGAGTCCGTCAGGAGGTACAAGAGTGACCCAGGAGTGGATCACTGGACAGCGGTCAAGATTGTCCTTAGTACCTAAAAGACTAAGAAGATGTTTCTCAATTATGGAGGTGATAAAGAGTTCGTCGTGAAGAGATTACGTCGATGCAAGCTTTAACACCAATCCGGATATCTCGTAGTAGCAATCTGGATACGTATAGTAGAGCAGCCATTTGGAATAGTACCAAGTGGAGTGTGGTAGCAGTGTTTACAGTTTGACATAGAGATTTGCAAAGTACACATGGATCTGAATGTCACAGACCCGTTGACTCTAAGACCTCTCTCACATGCAAAGCATGATCGAGCCCAGAACTCATTGGATGTTAGATTCATAACAATGTGAATCACATAGTGATGTGAACTAGATTATTGACTCTAGTGCAAGTGGGTGACTGTTGGAAATATGCCCTAGAGGAAATAATAAATTAGTTATTATCATATTTCCTTGTTCATGATAATCGTTTATTATCCATGCTATAATTGTATTGATCGAAGACTTAGATACATGTGTGGATACATAGACAAAACCATGTCCCTATTATGCCTCTAATAGAATATTCGTTGATCAAAAGATGGTTAAGGTTTCCTAGACATGTACATGAGATGTCATTTGATAACGGGATCACATCATTAGGAGAATGATGTGATGGACAAGACCCAAACTACGAACGTAGCATATGATCATGACAGTTTATTGCTACTGTTTTCCGCATGTCAAGTATATGTTCCTATGACCATGAGATCATGCAACTCACAGATATCGGAGGAGTGCCTTGTGTGTATCAAACGTCGCAACGTAACTGGGTGACTATAAAGGTGCTCTACAGGTATCTCCGATGGTGTCTGTTGACTTGGCATGGATCGAGACTAGGATTTGTTACTCCGTGTGACGGAGAGGTATCTCAGGGCCCACTTGGTAATACAACATCACAATGAGCCTTGCAAGCAATGTGACTAATTTTTAGTTACGGGATCTTGTATTACAGAATGAGTAAAGAGACTTGCCGGTAACGAGGTTGAACTCGTTATGGAGATACCGACGATCGAATCTCGAGCAAGTAACATACCGAAGAGCAAAGGGAACATCATACGGGATTAACTGAATCCTTGACATAGAGGTTCGACCGATAAAGATCTTCGTAGAATATGTAGGAACCAATATGGTCATCTAGGGCCTGCTATTGGTTATTTGCCGTAGAGGTGTCTCAGTCATGTGTACATAGTTCTCGAACCCGCAGGGTCTGCACACTTAAGGTTTGGTGACGTTTCGGTAGTGTAGAGTTATGTATGGTGGTGATCGAAGGTTATTCGGAGTCTTGGATGAGATCCCAAACGTCACGAGGAGCTCCAGAATGGTCCGGAGGTAAAGATTCATATATAGGAAGTCCCAGTTTGGTCGCCGGAAAAGTTTCGGGCTCATCGGTAGTGTACCGGGAGTGCCGGTAGTTTACCGGGAGACCTGCGAGAGGGGTATTTCGACCCAAGAGGCTTCATGGGCTGTGGGAGAGTATTAACCAACCCTTAGTGGGCTGGTGGAATAGCCACACAAGGCCCATGCGGCTGGGGGAAGAATCCCAAAGGAAAAAGAGTGGAAAAAGGCAAAAAGGAAGAGTCCTACTCCTACTAGGAGTGGAGGAGGAGTAGGACTCCTCCTCCTTGGCTCGGCCGAATCCAAGAGGGCCTTGCCCCTGCTCCAAGGCTGCCTCTCCTCTCCTCCTATATATACTGGTGGAATAGAGGGTTTTTGCACAGAATTTACGGCCACGTGCTACCCGTTCCATCGGTGCTCCTCTAGATCGGTTTTTCGCAGTGCTTAGGCGAAGCCCTGCCGGAATCACTCCACCACCATCGCCGGAGCACAGTCACGCTGCCGGTGAACTCTCTCTCCTCTCCACCTCCTCTTGCTGGATCAAGACGGTGGAAATCGTCATCAAGCTGCATGTGTGCTGAACGCGGAGGTGTCGTATGTTCGGCGCTAGATTGGAAGGACCGTGATCGAGATCGCGAGATGGTTCGTGATGAGATCACGGAATGGATCGTGAGGAGTTCGCAGGACAGATCGTGAGACCGATTGTGATGAGATCGCGGGATGGATCGTGATGAGTTCGTGGGACGGATCGCGGGACGCTCGGCGATTTGGATCGCGAAGATGTTCGACTACACCAACCGCGTTTCTTAACACTTCCCGCTTAGCGATCTAGAAGGGTATGTAGATCCACTCTCCCTCTCGTAGATGCTCATCACCATGGATAGATCTGCGTGTGCATAGGAAAAAAATTGTTTCCCGTGCGACGTTCACCAACAGTTACTTGGTTATATCAATAACCATACTTCTAGGCAAAAAGTGAAGAAATTCTTTTGCAGCAATCGGTTCCCGAACAACATTGACGAAGTTAGGGTGAACACTTATCATCTTAAGTTCTTCGTCTCTTTTACTAGAGGATTCACCCTTATTCTTGGGAACATAAACAAACTTGGCAGCCTTAGAAAGAGGAAATTTAGGAGTGGTTTTAATAGTGGCAAAAGCAGAACCCAAGTTAGTAATGATGTCTTCTAGCTTTCCTATTGAGGAATCTTGGTCCAATTTTTCATTAACTATAGGTTACTTTTCCCTTAGGGTTTTTAGAGTAACTCCTAACTTAGATCCATATTGAGTCATATGATTATGTATCTTTTTATCCAAGTTTCCAGTGAGCTCTATAGTAGCAACTTTATTTTCAGTGATATCTAGCCTTCGCATAACATATTCCAAAGTTAAGATTGTTTCATTAACCATGAAAGGGGGCGAGCCTACCAAATTTATCATAGCATTATAGGAATCAAAGGTATTGCTTCCCAAGAAATTTCCTCCCATAATGGTATCCAAAACATATCTATTCCAATGAGAAACACCCACATAAAAATTACGAAGGAGAACGGTAGTAGATTGCTTACGAATAGATCTATTTTGAGCATTGCAAATTATATACCAAGCATCCTTTAAGTTTTCTCCCTCCCTTTGATTAAAATTAAGAACTTTGTTCTCGGGAGTAATAGCGACAGTAGCAAGGCTAGCCATGAGTTTGAGCGGTCTAACACACAAGCAAGCAAAAAGCAAACAAAAAGACGAACGAAAAAAGGCGAATAAAAAGACAAATCTTTTTTGGTATTTTCTGAAAATCGTTTTAGAAGTGGGGGAGAGGAAAACGAGAGGCAAATGGAAAATAAAGTAAATGCAAGAGATGAATTTGTAATAGGTACTTGGTAGGCCTGATGTGGATCTCCCCGGCAACGGCGCCAGAAATCCTTCTTGCTACTTCTCGAGCATGCGTTGGTTTCCGTGAAGAGGAACGGATGATGCAGCAAAGTAGATAAGTATTTCCCTCTGTTGTTGAGAACCAAGGTGTCAATCCAGTAGGAGATACAAGCAAGTCCCCAATAGGTGTACCTACACAAGGAATCAAACTCTTGCACCCAATGCTATAAAGGGGCTGCCAATCCCTTTATGGTTACTTGCAAGGATGAGATCTGATAGAGATAGAATGCTTGAACGGAAAGTAAAACAAAAGATAAAAATAATGCAGAAAAGTATTTTTGGTATTTTTTTGGTTTTAGATCTGAAAGTATAAGATGTAAAATAGACCCGGGGGCCATATGTTTCACTAGAGGCTTCTCTCATGATAGCAAGTATTACGGTGGGTAAACAAATTATTGTCGATCAATTGATAGAAAAGCAAATAATTATGATGATATCCAAGGCAATGATTATGCATATAGGCATCACGTCCGTGTCAAGTAGACTTAAATGATTCTGCATCTACTACTATTACTCCACACATCGACCGACTCCTGCTTGCATCTAGAGTAATAAGTTCATGAAGAACAGAGTAACACATTAGGTAAGATGACATGATGTAGAGGTATAAACTCAAGAAATATGATGAAAACCCCATGTTTTTATACTTGATGACAACAATACAATACATGCCTCGTTACCCCTACTTTGTCACTGGGTGAGGACACCACAAGATTGAACCCAAAACTAAGCAATTCTCCTATTGCAAGAATTACCAATCTAGTTGGCCAAACCAAACCAATAACTCGAAGAGTCTTGCAAAGATATGAAATTATTCATATAAGAATTCAGAAAAGACTCAAATAATTTTCATGGATAATCTTGAACATAAACCCACAATTCACCGGATCTCGACAAACACACCGCAAAAGAGTATTACATCGGATAGATCTCCATGAAGATCATGAAGAACATGGTATTTGAGAGCAAAGAGAAAAAGAAGTCATCTAGCTACTAGCTATGGACCCAAAAGTCTGTGGTGAACTACTCACGCATCATCGGAGGGGCAATGAAGTTGATGTAGATGCCCTCCGTGATCGAATACCCCTCCAGCAGATTACCGGAAAAGGCTCCAAGATTGGATCTCTCGGGAACGGAGGCTTATGGTGGCGGAAAAGTGCTTTCTTGGCTGTTTTTACAATGATGGAATATTTGGGAATTTATAGGCCAAAGATTAGGGTTAGGAGAGTGGACGTGGGCCCACAAGCCTGCCCGGCATGCCCTACCCCCTGGGTGCGAACCTAGGGCTTGTGGCCCCACGGTGGCTCCCCTGCCTTGGTTCTCAAGTCTCCTGGTTTCCTTTCGTTCTAGAAAAATTCCTTCCGAAGGTTTTATTCCGTTTGGACTCCGTTTAATATTCCTTATCTGCAAATCTCAAAAACAACGAAAAAACAGAAACTGGCACTAGGCTCTAGATTAATAGGTTAGTCCCAAAAATAATATAAATAGCATATTAATGCATATAAAACATCCAAAACAGATAATATAATAGCATGGAACAATCAAAAATTATAGATACGTTGGAGATGTATCAGCTTGCAAGAGGGGTTAATAATAAGTGGGAGGTTTGTCCAAGTAAGGGAAGCACCGAAGCACCGGTCCACCCACATATCAAATTATCAAAGTAACGAACGCAAATCAAATGGGCATGATGAAGACTAGCTTGGTAGAAATTCCCATGTGTCCTCGGGAGTGCTTTTCTTCATATAAGAGTTTGTCCAGGCCTGTCCTTTTCTACAAAAAGGATTGGGCTACCTTGTTGCACCTTTGCTACACTTGTTACTTGTTACTCGTTACGAATTATCTGATCACAAAACTATCTTTTACCGATAATTTCAGAGCTTGCAGAGAACACCTGTAACAGCCCAGGACAGACGCTCTAGAAGATTCCCCTTTTATTTCCATTCTCGTCATGTGATTTGTTTGGTTGTCGCATTCAACATTGCATCATTCGTGTCATATGCATAGCATCGTCACCCGTTTCGAAAACTTGCATCTGTTCGTAGTTGTCGATTCTCTCCGTTCCTGCCGTTGCCTATTTGGAGACCAACCACACATGCAAGCGCCCGTGGCATAGTTAAAAAACGTTTTTAAAGCGCATGAAAAATATTCTAGGATTGGGTTGAAACTTGGTGTGCATTCTTGTTATATTGTAGGTAGACCGCCTGTCGAATTTCGTCGCATTCCGAGTTCGTTTGATACCCCCATCGGTCAGTCGTTGTAGTGTGGTCATCGGCTTATTATCGGACGTTTTTGGTGTTTTAAAACCAACTATCACGGGCCCCAACTTCCCTCTAATTCCCACCTAGCCCATCTACACGGCCACCGCAACCCACCTAGCCCGCTCTCCACTTCCAGGCCATCCGATCGAGATCGAACGGTCCGAAAATGGACAATAACTACTAACCCTAACCCCTAAATGCTATAAATAGACCCCCCACCTTCCTAATTTGGCCTAAACCCTAACCCTGGCCTCGTTTTCCACGCCTGACCACTCAGCCGTAGCCCTCCTCTCTCCTCCAGTTGCCAGGGCCCGCCTGGGCCCAAAACCAAGCCCGCCAAGCCCATCTGGCCGAGCCAGCCGCCGCCGTCGCGAGCTCGTGCATGGCCGCCCGAGCTCCCCTGTGCCGAGCCCCGCTCCCGCGGCTGTCCTTGCCTCCGAGCCGCCCCAACCACGTCGCCCCGCCGTCTGCCGCTGCCATCCGTTGACGACCTCACCGGAGAAGGCCAACCTCGCTGCCGCCCGAAGCTCCGCCCACGTAGCCTCATCCCCCATCGGTCGTAGTTGTCGGTTCTCTTTGTTCTTGACATTGCCTGTTTCGAGACTAACCACACACGCACGCACTCATGGCGTAGTTAAAAAACCGTTTTTAAAGCGCGTGAAAAATATTCTCGGATTGGGTTGAAACTTGGTGTGCGGTCTTTTCATATTGTAGGTAGACCGCCTGTCGAATTTCGTCGCATTCCGAGTTCGTTTGATACCCCCATCGGTCAGTCGTTGTAGTGCGGTCATCGGTTTATTATCGGACATTTTCGGTGTTTTAGAACCTCGTGTCACGGGCCGCAACTTCCCTCTCATCCCCACCTAGCCCATCTACACGGCCATCGCAGCCCACCTAGCCCCCCCCCTCCGCTTCCGGGCCGTCCGATCGAGATCGAACGGTCCAAAAACGGACAATAACTGCTAACCCTAACCCCTAAATGCTATAATAGACCCCCCCACCTGCCTAATTTGGCCTAAAACCTAACCATGGCCTCGTTTTCCGTACCTGACCACTCAGCCATCGCCCTCCTCTCTCCTCCAGCCGCCAGGGCCCGCCCGATCCCGAAACCAAGCCCGCCCCAAGCCCATCTGGCCGAGCCAGCCGCCGCCGTCGCGAGCTCGCTCATGGCCGCCCAAGCTCCCCTATGCCGAGCCCCGCTCCCGTGGCTGCCCTTGCCTCCGAACTGCCCCAACCTCGTCGCCCCACCGTTTGCCGCCGCCGTCCGTTGGTGACTTCGCCAGAGCAGTCCAACCTCGCCTCCGCCCGAAGCTCCGTCCCCACAGCCTCGTCCCCGTGCCCCGCCGGCTTTCGCCCTCAGCCGCCTCGCCCGCTCTGGACGAATCCAGCCAGATCCGGTCCAGGGGCCCCGTCCCGAGCGCCGCTGACCTCCCTGCCGGCTCCTGGCCTTGGCCTCACCTGCTGCTGACCAGCCGCCATGACGACCTCCCTCCTGTTCGCGTAGGAGCACGGGGAGGGCGAAGCCTCCCGCTCCCAGCGCCTTGTGGGCCGCCTCGGTCTCCCTCCGCCAGGCCCAGCAGCCTCCCACCACCGGGCCAAGCCCACGGGTGAGCGCCCCTAAAACCCATTCATGTGCGCATGATAGTATATGTGCGCCCATGTGTCCTGTTGGGCCAGCGAGATTCGGCCCAATGCTATTTTTTCCCCTGCGATTTTTCTAAATGACCAGTGAATTTCCGAATTACAGAAAAACCCATGATTTAAAATTGCTAATAACTAATTAACCGTGCATCGGATTTAAAAACTTTATATAAGAAACTTGACTAGAATTTCGTGTAGATTCACAATATCCAACTTTTACATGTGATAAAAATGTATAACCTTGCTGTTTGCATTGATTTGCACATATGCCATGTTAAAATGATTTATTTCATAACTAATTAACCGTAGCGCTGTTGAAAATGTTTTATATATGTAACTTGACTAGAAAATCGTGTAGAATCTCATGGTGAAATTTATTTCACCATTTAACAACTCTAAAATTGTGTTAGGACAGATCTGGACCTAAATCTTAATATGCATATGAGGTTGTTTCAAAAATGCTATATGTTGCTTCCGGCCCCATTTAAATGCCTAGATGATATAGTTGTTCATGATTCATTGTTTGGCATGTTAAACAACATTTAATATTGATGACTACCTAACGAGAGCGAACTAAATAATTTGAACGTGGAGTTTTGTCAATATGCAACTCATTGCATATTGAACTTCACTTAATATGTAGTGGTTGTTTGTTGTTCTTGACATGTCATGCCTTGCATAATTAAATGGACATGCATCATATAGGCTTGTGCATCATGTCATGCATATGTTGTGGTGTACCGTGTGTTGATTGTTGTTTTTGGATTGTTCCTTCTCGATAGAGTTCCGAAAGTGTTTGGAGTGTGAGGATTCGTTCGACTACATTGGCCTGTCTCCTTCATGGACTCGATCTTCTTCCGAGCGGGATCTCAGGCAAGGTGACACATTTCCCTGCATACCACTACTATCATTGCCATGCTAGTTGTCCCGCTTTTATCGTTATGTCTCGCTACCTACCACTTGTTTGGCAAGCCTCCCAACATTGCCATGAAATCCTCTAACCTCTCCACATCCCAGCAAACCTTTGTTTGGCTATGTTACCGCTTGCTCAACCATTCTTATAGCGTTTCTAGCTACAGGTGCAATTGTTTTCATGCGACAACATGGACATTATTTTATTATCACAATATTATTGCTATTTAATTTAATGCACTTATACACTTGGTAAAGTATGGAAGGCTTGGCCTTTTGCTCGGTGTTTTGTTCCACTCTTGCCTCCCTAGTTACTTGTGAATCGGTGTTATGTTCCATAATTGAGTGCTCCTAACATGCTCGGGGTTGTTATGGGGACCCCCTTGATTTTTGTTTTAGGATAAAGCTTGTCTGGCAAGGCCCAACATTGGTACTATTTGCTTAATAACAACTAAAATTTGCATAGGGCATGATCACCCCTTGGATAAATCAACAACCCGGGCCAGTGCTCCTCATGAGTGTTGGTCCAAACTAGAGCCGTGTGCGGGGTCAACCCAAGGCAACTCGGGAGATTTCTATCAGGCCACTGTACGTTGTTCTTATCCGGTCATGTCCTGAGAACGAGATATGTGGCTCCTATCAAGTTCGTCGACACATCGGGCGGTCTTGCTGGACTTGTTTTACCTTTCTCGAAGGTCTTGCGTGAGGTATTCCGATTTTCTTCGGGCTATCTCGAGGTGTCGAATTTCCTTTGGAATTGCCTAGGATGATCACAAGATCCGTGGTTGAGGTTATTCCCGCGGCATGTGGTTAATTTGTGATGGATGAGTTGGAGCACCCCTACAGGGTTAAATATTTCGGAAAGTCGTGCCGGCGGTTATGTGGCAAACTTGGATACTTTGTTTAACACCCGGTCATACCAAACTTGAAGTAAACTCTAATAAAGTACACCAACTGTGTGCATAACTGTGATTGTCACTTCTCGTGAGTCCTTATCCGAGAGAGAACATGGTGGGGTTATGTTTGACATAAGTAGGTGCTCAGGATCAATTAGTGATCATTACTAGCTCACGTCCGTTATGCGTAGACCACCATACTTTACTTTTTGTATTCATAAGTTAGCCACTCAAATAAATGCTTAGCCACTTGCTGCAGCCTCACCACTTAACCATACCTCTCCTATTAAGCTTTAATAGTCTTGATACCCTTGGAAATGAGATTGCTGAGTCCCTATGGCTCACAGATTACTACAACAACAGTTGCAGGTACAGGTAATGCGATGATTGAACGTGAGCACGATGTTTGTTTTGATTTGGAGTTCTGCTTCTTCTTCATCAATCTAAGATGGGTTCCAGGTGGCAGCCTGGGATAGCAAGGATGGATGTCATTTTATCGTTTGTTTTCGTCCGTATTCGGACCTGCTCTTCTATATGATGTTTGAGTATGTTGTTGTATGGTTGTGAACTTGATGTAGCTTGTGGCGAATCTAAGCCAATCAATATACCCATCTCTTCTATACATGTACTTGTAATGATATCCATTCTTGCAACACGATGAGATGTGCTTCTATCCCTGTTGAGGCCCTCATGCCAAAATAAGGATAGGATTGCATCTTGGGCGTGACAATAGCTTAGTGGAAACCGCTTGTCATTTCCTTATGCTCCTCGTTGGGTTCGGCACTCTTACTTATCAAAAGGACCACGATAGATCCCCTATACTTGTGGGTCATCACGCCACACCTGGGTGAGAAAAGCAAACTTGCTACCACCTCAGGTGCATTGTAGTGAATATGGCTTACCATCGATGACAACCTTGACTTGGCAAACCTCCTCTTCAAAGGACCGCCTCTCCACCTGCTCGTTTTGGACTTCGGATTTTAGTGCGGCTAGCTCGGCAGATTGCTCCTTGCCTTTATTCTCAAGGGCCTCTCACTTTGTGCTGGCATCCTTGAGCTCTTGCTACACCTCTTCCACCCAAGCCTCATGCTTGGCACTGGCAGCCTTAAAATCGGAAAGCGCGGTTGCTACCTGTTTGGCAGTCGTCTTCTCCTCCGCGGCCTCCTGCTTCATCTTCTGGAGCTCGACCTTGAGTTTTTCAACCTCCGCAGTCGAAGCTGTGGAACCAATAAATAAATAGTCACGCTGTGTTACTAGTGCAGATCATTACCAATATATAACTCGGATATTATAATTCTTCTTACCTTGTGCCTCGTCGAACCTCTTGTTTAGGCTGTGAAGCTCCTCTTCACAGATCTTGTGCTTCCGATTTAGCTCGGTCAGCTCAGTGCCATTAACGGCCGCTACCGATGAAGAGGCCTACCAATAACCAACAAAATGCATCCAGTTATGTGCCTTCCAACCTTCGAGTTGTCAAGGATATGACTCTCTGTTTGGTCCTCTTAAGGGCTTTTTATAACATTGCAGGACTAAGCGGTGCCTTGCGCATCATTGCTCATTCCTTATTATTTGATCCCTGACATGTCTCCATCGTATCCATAATTTTTGATTGTTTCATGCCAATATTGTACAACTTTCATATACTTTTGGCAACTTTTTATACTATTTTTGGGACTAACATATTGATCCAGTGCCCAGTGCCAGTTCCTGTTTGTTGCATGTTTTTGTTTTGCAGAAAATCCATATCAACTGAAGTCCAAACGCGATAAAAACTTACGGAGATTTTTTTGGAATATATGTGATTTTTGGGAAAAAGAATCAACGTGAGATGATGCCCGAGGTGACCACAAGCCAGGGGCGGCCTACCCCCTGGGCGTGCCTTGGGACCTTTTGGCCAGCCCTTAGGTCGGTTTGAGCTCTCCTTTCGCTGCAACAAAGCTAATATCCGTATAAAAATCCTCTCGGAATTTCAGCCCGATCGGAGTTACAGATCTCTAGCTATTTAAGAAACGATAAAAGGCCAGAATCTGGAAATGCAGAAACACAAGGAAACAGAGAGAGAGATCCAATCTCGGAGGGGCTCTCGCCCCTCCGCCGCCATGGAGGCCATGGACCAGAGGGGAAACCATTCTCCCATCTAGGGGGAAGGTCAAGGAAGAAGAAGGAGGGGGCTCTCTCCCCCTCTCTCCCGGTGGCACCGGAACGCCACTCGGGCCATCATCGTGAAGGGGATCTACTCCAACAACTCCATCATCTTCACCAACACCTCCATCACCTTCCCCCATCTATCTATAGCGGCCCACTCTCCCGCAACCCGTCGTACCCTCTACTTGAACATGGTGCTTTATGCTTCAATTATTATCCAATGATGTGTTGTCATCCTATGATGAATGAGTAAAGTTTTGTTGTCCTATGGGTTGATTGATGATCATGATTGGTTTGAGTTGCATGTTTTATTATTGGTGATGTCCTATGGTGCTCTCCATGTCGCGCAAGCGCGAGGGATCCTCATTGTAGGGTGTATCCATGTGTTCATGATTTGCCTATGGTGGGTTGCGTGAGTGACAGAAGCATAAACCCGAGTAGGTGGGTTGTTGCATATGGGAGTAAAGAGGACTTGATACCTATAATGCTATGGTTGGGTTTTACCTTAATGATCTTTAGTAGTTGCAGATGCTTGCTAGAGTTCAAATCATAAGTGCATATGATCCAAGTAGAAAAAGTATGTTAGCTTATGCCTCTCCCTCATATAAAATTGCAATAATGATCACCGGTCTAGTTGTCGATTGCCTAGGGACAATTCCGCATCTCCTATCACCACTTTTCCACACTCGTTAAACTAACTTAGTTGTTTCTTTATCTTAGCAGCCCCAAGTTTTTATTTACGTGCTCTTTATTATCTTGCAAACCTATCCTACAACACCTACAAAGTACTTCTAGTTTCATATTTGTTCTAGGTAAAGCAAACATTAAGCGTGCGTAGAGTTGTATCAATGGTTGATAGAACTTGAGGGAATATGTGTTCTACCTTTAGCTCCTCGTTGGGTTCGACACTCTTACTTATCGAGAAAGGCTACAATTGATCCCCTACACTTGTGGTTTATCAACCCTCGGATGCGTTTTTGCAAACCCATCTGGGGCTCGGGGGCTACTACATATATAAAGATAGCACAAATTTAAGATTAACATTGTTCAGGAAAACGGTATTATGTGACTCACCTTGAAGCCCGCCAAGAGACCATTGAAGGCCTCTTTCAGTCCCTTATGAATGGACCGAGTTCCTTGTAAAACCGCACCCATAAGAGTGCGGTGATCCTCGAAGATGGGGGCGCTTCCTAGCGCCTCCCTCCATAACCGGGCACCCGGCCGTTGGTGGCATCGGTGGTGACCGGGCAGTCCAATCCCGGATTGGGGACTGAACCGGTAGCTCCGGAGGCACGGCGTGCTCCGGAGACGTCCTCAGAGGGGACTAGGCATCTCTTCGCTTTTTGTCTTCAATGACCAGGGAAGCATTCTCCCCCTGGTCCTCACCAGCCTGGGGAGTTTCCTCTCCCTGGCCTTTGGCTGCCGCAGCGTCAGCCTCGGCCATCGCATGGTCATCCCCTCCACCCGTGTTCGGCTCCAATAGAGCCTGACTAGAGGACATCTCCGTGGTATCCTTTGCGGCCCCTGGAGGTGTGGGGTGCGATGCGGTCCCGCTCTCTGCCAGCTCGGCAGGTGGAGACTCCCGCTCCCATATTTGTCGGTAGGGAGAACACGTGGTGAGCTGTGAGACATTCTTGTATTTAAAACATTGAGAAAAACTTTGCACAAATAACCCGGGAGTCTTCGGATTCATACATTTGGGCGGGGGCCTTGACCCAGGATACGTCTTCGTCGTATCTAGAATATTTTATTGTTTCATGCCAATATTCTACAACTTTCATATACTTTTTATACTATTTTGGGACTAACATATTGATCCAGTGCCAGTGTCAGTTCCTGTTTGTTGCATGTTTTTTGTTTTACAGAAAATCCATATCAAACGAAGTCCAAACGCGATAAAAACTTATGGAGAATTTTTTTGGAATATATGTGATTTTTGGGAAAAAGAATCAACGAGAGATGATGCCCGAGGAGGTCACAAGCCTGCCAGGCATGGCCTACCCCCCTGGCCATGCCCTAAGCCCTTGTGACCATCCAATAAGGAGGTTGGTGCCCTTCTTTTGCCGTAAGAAAGCTAATTTTTGGATAGAGATCCCCTCAAAATTTCATCCCAATCGGAGTTACAGATCTCTGGATATTTAAGAAACGATGAAAGGCCAGAATCTGGGAGCGCAGAAACAGAAGGAAACAGAGAGATAGATCCAATCTCGAAGGGGCTCTTGCCCCTCCACTGCCATGGAGGCCAAGTACTAGAGGGGAAACCCTCCTCCCATCTAGGGGGAGATCAAGGAATAAGAAGTAGGGAGCTCTCTCCCCTCTCTCCCGGTGGCACCGAAACACCGTCGGGGCCATCATCATGAAGGGGATCTACTCCAACAACTCTGTTATCTTCACCAACACCTCCATCACCTTCCCCCATCTATCTACGGCGGTTCACTCTCCCGCAACCCTCTGTACCCTCTACTTGAACATGGTGCTTTATGCTTCATATTATTATCCAATGATGTGTTGCCATCCTATGATGTCTGAGTAGATTTTTGTTGTCCTATGGGTTGACTGATGATCATGATTGGTTTGAGTTGCATGATTTATTATTGGTGCTGTCCTATGGTGCTCTCCGTGTCATGCAAGCATGAGGGATCCTCGCTGTAGGGTGTTGCAATGTGTTCATGATTTGCCTGTGGTGGGTTGCTTGAGTGATAGAAGCATAAACCCAAGTAGGTGGGTTGTTGCATATGGGAGTAAAGAGGACTTGATACCTTATAATGGTATGGTTGGGTTTTACCTTAATGATATTTAGTAGTTGCGGATGCTTGCTAGAGTTCCAATCATAAGTGCATATGATCCAAGTAGAGAAAGTATGTTAGCTTAAGCCTCTCCTTCATATAAAATTGCAATTCTGATTACCGGTCTAGTTATCGATTGCCTAGGGACAATTCCGCAACTCCTACCACCACTTTTCCACCCTCATTAAACTAATTTAATTGCTACTTTATCTTAGCAGCCCCTAGTTTTTATCTACGTGCTCTTTATTATCTTGCAAGCCTATTCCGTTACACCTACAAAGTAATTCTAGTTTCATACTTGTTCTAGGTAAAGCAAACGTTAAGTGTGCATAGAGTTGTATCGGTGGTCGACAGAATTTGGGGGAATATTTTCTCTACCTTTAGCTCTTCATTTGGTTCGACACTCTTATTTATTGAAAGAGGCCACAACTGAGCCCCTATACTTGTGGGTTATGAACCCTTAAGATCATTTGGGGAACCCTCCCGAAGTCCTTGGATTCCGCGTCAAAATCCGAGCTGTCATCGGGCAGGATCAACCTCGCCTAACGTGCCCTCTTCAGGGCAGGAGGAGCTGCATCCTCCGCAGTGTCCGATGACGTCGCCCTCTTCCATGCAAGGGGGAAACTCCTTGATATCTACTACACAACCTTCTTCTTGTAGACTCGTGTTCGGCCTCCAAGCACAGAGTTTTGTAGGACAATGGCAATTTTCCCTCAAGTGGATGACCTAAGGTTTATCAATCCGCAGGACGTGTAGGATAAAGATGGTCTCTCTCAAACAACCCTGCAATCAAATAGCAAAGAGTCTCTTGTGTCCCCCAACACACCCAATACAATGGTAAATTGTATAGGTGCACTAGTTCGGCGAAGAGATGGTGATACAAGTGCAATATGGATGCTAGATATAGTTTTTGTAATCTGAAAGTATAAAAACAGCATGGTAACAAATAGTAAACAACAAGCAAAACGTTGTATAAATGCTTGGAAACAAGGCTTAGGGTTCATACTTTCACTAGTGCAAGTTCTCTCAACAATACTAACATAGTTGAATCATATGTAAATCGCTCACGTGCGACAAAGAGTCCACTCCAAAGTCACAAATAGCGGAGAACAAACGTAGAAATTATTGTAGGGTACGAAACCACCTCAAAGTTATCTTTTCTGATAATTCTTATGATCTATCCCTATAAGTGTCACAAACAGCCCTAGAGTTCGTACTAAGATAACACCGTAAGATACACATCAACCAAAACCCTAATGTCACCTAGATACTCCAATGTCACCACAAGTACCGGTGGGCTTGATTATACGATATGCATCACACAATTTCAGATTCATTATATTCAATCCAACACAAAAAACTTCAAAGAGTGCCCCAAAGTTTCTACCGAAGAATCAAAACAAAAACATGTGCCAACCCCTATGCATAGATTCCTAAGGTCACGGAACCCGCAAGTTGATCACCAAAACATACATCAAGTAGATCAATAGAACATCCCATTGTCACCACAGATATCCCACCACAAGACATACATCAAGTGTTCTCAAACCCTTAAAGATTCAATCCGATAAGAAAACTTCAAAGGGATAACTCAATTCATCACAAGATAGAGAGGGGAAAACTCCATATGATTCATTTATATCAATAAAGCTCGCGATACATCAAGATCGTGCCATCTAAAGAACACAAGAGAGAGAGATCAAACACATAGCTACTGGTACATACCCTCATCCCCGAGGGTGAACTACTTTGTCCTCGTCATGGAGAGCATCGGGATGATGAAGATGGCCTCCGGTGATGGTTTCCCCCTCCAGTAGGGTGCCGGAACGGGCTCCCAATTGGTTTTTTGTGGCTCTGAAGGTTTGCGGTGGCAGAACTCCCGATCTAGGTTTTGTGTTGGGGGTATTTGGAATTTTTAGGTATTTATGGCGGTGGAAACAAGTCAGGATGGGCCACGAGGGATTCACAAGCCTAGGGGCGCGCCCTAGGGGGTGGGCGCGCCCTTGAGGCTTGTGACTGCCTCGTGGGTCTTCTGGCCCAACTCCAACTCTCCCTGGGCTTCTTCTGCTCCTTAAAAATTCACCGTAGATTTTTATTCCATTTGTGCTCCGTTTGATATTCCTTTTCTGTAAAACCCCAAAACACGGAAAAAACAGGAACTGACACTAGGCTCTAGCTTAATAGGTTAGTCCCCAAAATAATATAAAGTTGTAGTAAAATGATTATAAAACATCCAAGAATGATAATATAACAACATGGAACAAGCAAAAATTATAGATAAGTTGGAGGCGTATCACTCCTCCCCCCGTCTTCATGCTCCCCCTCATGACTGGACGAGGCATGGGTTTCCTCGGATGCGGCGTCCAGCGGTCCTTGATGCGAAGGCCCTCCATTGCCTTCTTCTTATTCTCCTTCTTCTCGGGCACCGAGTACGGTGCCTCAACAAGCATCGCCGCCAACAACTCCGACCTGGGGTCTCCGGGTTGTGGATCCGGGCAGTTAACCCTTGCGGCTTTGCTTAGCCATTTCTGCGAAAGTAAGGGAGAAGACATTCAGAATTTTTGCCCGAGAAACAAAGTCAATGAATTGAAATTATACCATACCTTGGTTGGTGGATTATCTGCGCTTAGGCATGTATCCTCTTCCTTGGTCGGCCAGCTTTTCTGAGGCTTGAATAAAGCCTTCCACAACTTCTCAGGAGTGATACGGAAAAGTTTGCGCACGGTAGGCTCATCGCAGGACTGATAAGCCCACATTGGGGAAGCCCGGCGCTAACAAGGAAGGATACAACGGTGGAGCATGACCTGGACCACGTTGACCAGCTCCACCTTGGCCTCGATCACCGAGGTAATGCGCTTCTGCAGCAGCTTCACCTCAGCATCCGACCCCCAGTCAAGGCCCTTCCTGAGCCACGAGGTCAATCTCGTTGGGGGTACGGATCTGAATTCAGCAGGCACCACCCAGCTCTCATCCCTTGGCTCGGTGATGTAAAACCACTCCTTCTAGATCTTGATTTTGTCAATGAAGGTGCTAGTAGGCCACTCGATGCGGGGGAGCTTGTTGATTACCGCCCCTTCACAGTCTGCGTGCTCGCTGGCCACAATCTTGTGCTTGACATTGAATGCCTTGAGGCACAAGCCGAAGTGCAGTTCGGCATGCAGAAAGGCTTCGCATATGATGATGAATGCCTATATGTGCATGAAGGAATTCGGTGGAAGGTCGTGGAAGTCGAGCCCATAGGAAAACATAAGACCCCTGACAAAGGGGTGGAGCGGAAAGCTTAGTCCCCGGATGAAGTGAGGGACGAACACCACCCTCTCGTCTGCCTTGGTGGTGGGAATCACTTGGTTCTTCTTCGGGGCACGGTGGAAGATGTTGGTGGGGAGGTAGCCGGTCTGCTTTAGGTCCTGGATATCCTCATCAGTGACAGTGGAGGCCTCCCACTTGCCGTTGGAGCCCAAACCCGTCGTGGCTAAAGCTCGGAAGAGAGGGCGAGGAAGTACTGGATCTGGGCCCTCGAAGCTTGGGGAGATTGAGGAGGCGGAGGATGCGAATGGGAAGCATGGATGGACCTTGGGATTTTTTCCCCTTTTTATGAGACGTGCAACCGATAGCCTCCCTTACCGCGCCGCAAATCCCTCTGCTTTCCAAGACATGGGTGCCATTGCGCATGTAAAGATTAATCATATCTCGTATGAAACGGGGCACGATCTTCGCATTGATAAGTCCTGCCATTGTAAAGATGGCCTCGAACCGTGAATCGAGCTTTCATAACTGGTTCAACGGTCGTGGTAGGCCACGACCCTTCGTCAGGGGGGTTGTCAGAAAACATTGTTTACACTTTGACGATTGGCCTTCGGGGCTAAGCAATTCATGGTGTTCGGTCAATCATGTGATCGAGTGAAATAGTGTCATCGGAAGCCGAACTAGTCTTAGCCGATCATTGAAAGGGAAGAAGAACTCACCCCGTAAGCCGAAGACTTTGAAGCAGCTAGAGCTGAGACCCTTGGCATTGGGGGCCAGTTCGGGGGCTACTAAGGGAGTCCTAGGTTAAGGGGTCATCAGGCCGCCAGATCATCTCTCAATAGGCCGGCCTGATGGGCCGTTCCCTGAAGAAGGGCCGGACACATCAATACTCCACATTCCGGAAGGGATCCCCGAAGGCGCATCGTGCACTCCAAGTCAAGATGAGGAAATTGACATCTCCATCCTCGACAGGAAACCTACCATGTGTAAACCCTAGGTACCCCCCGGTGTCTATATAAACCGGGAGGGTTTTAGAATGTAAGGGAGAGAAACTCATCTAGGGTTTTAGCTAGTTGATCTAGAGGTAGATCAACTCTGTAACCTTCATATAATAAATATAATCAAGCAGGGCGTAGGGTTTTATCTCCATAGGAGGGCCCGAACCTGGATAAACATCGTCTCCTTCGTCCGTTTTTACCATCGATCCTAGTCTCACAGCTCGGTACCCCCTACCCGAGATCCGCTGGTTTTGACACCGACACTGACGGGGATATACCCCGCGGTATGACCCGGCCTGGCGACTCACAGGAGACCGGCCGAAGACATGCCATTCTTATTAAAGACCCGGCAGGCGAGTCACAGGATGACCAAGCCCAAAACCCGGTGGGTGGGCCGGCACCAGGTGGCTCACAAGAGAAAAGCCCACAAGAGAAGGCCCGAAGAGAGAGGGATTCCCTTAAAGGAAATAAGACCCGGAGTAGGATTCGTGAGAGACGAGTCCTAATCCTACTCCTAGTAGGACTCTATTTGTAAACCTACCCTCTCCACTGATATAAGGAGGGGTAGAGCACCCCTAGAGGGACAAGTTCTCAAGAGACACAAGTCCACCAGTTTAGACAACACAAAAGATTAGAGATAGACAGATTAGAGGCTCTCGTGATTAGAGGTAGCAATTAGCACCCTTGTAACCGAGAGATCTTCATCATCATCAATACCAGACAAGCAGGACGTAGGCTTTTACCTCCGTCGAAGGGGCCGAACCTGGGTAAAACTTCGTGTCTTCTCGATTCCGATCAACCCCTTCAAGCCGCCACGTAGTTGCGTCTCGCCCCGAACCTAAGTCCGTTGACCCGGACATCTGCCGTGACAAATTCATCAAAGTTGGCGCCCACCATGGGGCGTACGCACGGTGGTTTGTGTTCTTGAAGGGATCTCTCTCAAGGATCGAGAAGCACACAATTTTTCGGATGAAGAAAAGCCAGCGTGGAAGGATCTACATCGTCACCAGGACGAGCAATCGGAACGGCATATACGAGTTTGAAGGAAAGAGGTTTTTCTCTTGCTGCTACCCCAATCAGCGGTGATTCGAGTTTTATCTCATATGATCCGGCAGCCAGCCAAATCCTCACAACAAAGCATGCTTTGGTTTTCCTTAAACCAATGTTTAAAGAAACAGAAAACAAGGAAACTGACACATAGCCAATCGAAGTTGTTGCTGCTACCCACGTGGTGGTTACAAGGCTACTTTTTCTCTTCAATTTCTATGCCTATCAAAGACTATACCAGGTGCTACTATTTTAATTCTTTGCCATGTATAATATAAGCTAAATTCTATTATGATTCTTTTCTACCGGCTGCACTACTTATTATATGCAGATTTGACAATGCGGTTGACCAAATGAAAAAAGTGCCGCTGTGGAAGGTTTTTACATTGATTACGTACAGGCCATGGTCACGGCAGTGCAATATGCCATGGAGTCAAGGTGAGCACATCACCAACGCCAACGCAGAGACAGACATCGACACGGACTCAAGCTCTGCCTCATCGACGTGGCTTCCGCGCGCTGAGCCAGCCCCCCGCCGTTGCCTTGCTCCACCTGTGCCTGCCATGGCCGATAGGTCGTGCGTCTGAGCCAACCTGGTCTCACCGTCGTGTTCCGCGACCTCACCACACCTCCGCTGCACCAGCTCCGCCTGTGCTGTGCATCCGAGCCAGGCCCACTCCATCACCACCGCATGTTCGAGCCGTTGCCTCACCTTCACCTCCACTGTCGAGGTCTCGCCTCGCTGCACCCGACCCAGTTTCGGCTTGCGTGCGCGTGCGTTCATGCCGGCTCTGCCTACAGCTGCGTCTGGCTCCAACGGGCTTCCACTAGCTCTCGCTTCTAGCAGCGTCGTTGAGAGGGTCCAAGACATGGAAGCAAGCATAGTCTCGCCACCGTGGTCGCCGCCTCCCGCCTCGCCCATCGCCGCGTTGGCAGCCGCCGAGACGCCTTAGCCACCACAGTATCGCGCCTTCGAGCTGCCGTCGTGCCATGTCTCCACCGCGCCATGGCTGCCGCCCGCTGCCCCAGCTCCACCGTTGTGCCTCGCCTCCGTCCAGTTTTCTCTGCTGTTGTGTCCCCGTGCCTGCAAAGCGCTGTAGCTACTACGCCCCGCCAAAGCGCCGCCCCCGCAGTCCGGATTTTCCTGTGCCTTCGAGCCGGCCTACGTCTACCTCGCCTCGCCTGACATAAGTCGGCTGGCTCCACCATAGCAGCTAGATTCGTCGCGCCTCCACCATGCATGTCGCTGCTGGTGTGGCCCGAAAAGCCATCACCTCGCCTGGCCAACGCTCCTCGCGCTAAGCCGCCCGCCGCCTCCGGGCTGCTCCTCAGACTACTTTCGAGTCTCCAGCCTTGCCCGGCCGGGTACTGCCGTGTTCGCCGCTCGCAGCTGAGCCGCCGAGCCGACTGGCTGCTGCCGTAACCCGCCTCTGTGGCCTCTCCCCACCGCGATCCGCCGTTGAGGCCTACCTTCCGTCGCGAGGCACTGCTCGGGACTCTTCGCCACCGCCGCACTGAACGAGCCGCCGCGGCCTCTCCTCGCCACGGCCGTCAGCCGCCACGCCTGGGACCGCTGTGATGACATGCCTCCGTTTCGGCCCCTCCGAATCCACCTCGAGACGGGCCCTGACTCCAGCAAGCCGCCGCGCCACGCTACCACGCCAAGCCGCCGTAATTACGGGCCGCCATCGGTCGAGCCCCTGGTCCGGCTGGCAGTGACCGTCCGAGGCTTGCTCACCCGCATCTGGCCGGCTAAGCCGCTGCTGTGTCCCACTTCTGCCTTACCCGCAGATGTGGTATGTTCCCCACTCAGACCCTGAATCTAAGGGAAGAAATAGCCAGGATATATTAAGGATTAAACGAAATTCAATGACCGTGCTGAAGAGTTATCCGGGTTATCAGTAGTCTGGACGAATCAGGTGGTATCCATCTAAGATTATTTTTAACGCATATTGTTTTCGTCAAAGAATAATCACTTTGTTGTGTATATTTTTACATGCAGGGCAAGTATTTGCTACAAACGTGGCTTATACCAACAGGGCACGTGCTGGAAACATTTTGCACCAGCGTTCATTCGTGCCACATTACCCGTCGAAAATGGGCGTGTGCAAGTCACCGCCCCCGCAGACGGTCTACATCAAACTGGCCGGTACTGCACGTACTCAACCGCTGGGAGGAGCCGCCCTGGCTATGCCTTCATCGTGCCAAGCTGCCCTGGCTTCGCCTCCACCGCATTGTCGCACGGCTGAGCCGCCCTAGCTCCACCTCCGCCGCGTCAAGCCACCCTCTTGCCTCAGCCTCGATCCGTCGTTGTGTTGTGGTCAATACACCCGTCAACGGAAGAGAAGTGGGAGGAATCTGCAAAAAGAAAGAAAGGAAGGAGGGAGGTGGGGGTGTTTAAAAAAAGAGATGGGCACCGGTTTAAAAATAAAAACCAGGTGATATTTATCCTAGTAGTTTTTCAATATATTTTTCTCTTCTGAGAACAATTACTCCGTCTATTGCAATATTTTTACGCAGGACAGTTATTCATGTGGCATGATACCGCGGAGTTGGAGCGCACACCAGCGTGTTGTGTTGCTCGATGGACGCGCGTGAGCCGCCGCCCCCGCGAACGGTCTACATCAACTCACCGATACCGCGCGTGCTCAACCTACTGGTAAAAGCCGCCCAATGGACACAGCAAGCGGCCGCATTCGCGATAAGGTTTTCAATACCACGGGCGACTCACCGATGGCACTGGCCTACGACGCAGCAACGGTCTCTCGTGACCGCCCCGGCTTACAATGTCGTGACTGTCTCTCGCCATATTGCGGGCTTACAAACGCCGTGGCCGTCTCTCGCCACCTCGCCGGCTTACAATGCCGAGGCCGACTCTCGCCACCCGCACCAGCTTACAACGTCGTGGCGACTTTCACAACAGAACCGGCTTACAATGCCGTGGATGATTTCTACGTCTACATCAACATATCGGTGCAGTGCTCGCCTGTACGAGCCGCCCAACGAAGGCGTGCAAGACGCCACCCACAGTTAATCTACATCAATATACCGGTGCAGTGCTTGCCTGTATGAGCCACCCGACGGACAGGCGCACAAGTCGCCACCACTACAGTTTGATTCACTTCAACAAACAGTCGGAACATCGACCGGATCATTGAAGCAATTCATACGGGATCATTATTAACCCGCCACGGCCAACATCAAAACTTTCAGTGGAGATTCTCAAGCCGCCTCTTCGAGTCAACTTAAGACTCGGGGGCTACAGACATGGCGAGACACATTTGGTCGTTTTCAACGAAGACCCCGGGTCTTTGCAAGAACCCCATCCTGGGGGCTATTACATTATTGGCGGAAGATTAAAAGTTTCCCAAGAGGATGAAACGCCATGATGCACCATTTAAACATGGGTGCTAGGATGTATTGGATCATTATAAAGTCACTTGAAGCTTCTGCCGTTTCTTTTTACAAGACGACGACTTACAAGATGAGGCACTGTTGCAAGGAGGCTTCTTGCCTTCGGGTATAGCTTACATCATCCTTACACAGTCTGCTTTTACTAAACGTTGTTGCAAGGAGGCTTCTTGTCTTCGGGTATAGCTTACATCTCCCTTGCATAGCCGGCTTTATGCCCAATTAAGCGCTGTTGCAAAGAGGCTTCTTGCCTTCGGGTATAGCTTACATCACCTTTACACAGCTAGCTATTATTAAACTGTTGCGAGGAGGCTTCTTGCCTTCGGATATAGCTTACATCTCCCTTGCACAGTCGGCTTTATGCCCAGTTTGGTTACATTAAGCGCGGTTATCGATGGAGGCTTCTTACCTTTGGTATAGCTTACATGACCCTAAGACAACCAGCGTGTACACCAAATTCCAGTTGCTTATCAACTGCGGCCATCGAAGGGGGCTTCTTACCGACGGGTATCGCTTATCTCACCCTAATGGCCGGCTTTATGCCACTTCTGGTTACTTATTAACCATGGTTGTCGAAGGGGGATTCTTATCGACGGGTTTGCTTATCTCACCCTAACAACCGGCGTTTTACGCCAACACTCAGTTGCTTATCAACTGTAGCTGTTGAAGGAGGCTTCTTGCCTTCGGGTATAGCTTACATCTCCCTTCAAACAGTCGGCTTTATGCCGTTTTCAGGCTAATCATTAGCCGCAATTGTCGATGGAGGCTTCTTGCCTTAGGGTATAGCTTACATCACCCATCGACAGCCGGCGTCCGCGCATACAATATTCAACATGAGGCTTCTTACCTTTGGGTACATCTTACATTACCATTCAAACAGCCGGCTTTACACCGCTTTCGGCTCATTATTAGCCGCGGTTGTCGATGGGGGCTTCTTACCTTCAGGTATAGCTTACATTACCCTACGACAACCAGTTCTCGAATGAGTTCATCTTACAAGATCCGAAGTCATGCCACTTCGGTTGACATATCAGCCGTGGATTATTCAAGGGGGCTTCCTGTTGGAAATATGCCCTAGAGGCAATAATAAATTAGTTATTATCATATTTCCTTGTTCATGATAATTGTTTATGATCCATGCTATAATTGTATTGATCGGAAACTTAAATGCATGTGTGGATACATAGACAAAACCATGTCCCTATTATGCCTCTAATAGACCAGCTCGTTGATCAAAAGATGGTTAAGGTTTCCTAGCCATGGACATGAGATGTCATTTGATAACGGGATCACATCATTAGGAGAATGATGTGATGGACAAGACCCAAACTACAAACGTAGCATATGATCGTGTCAGTTTATTGCTGCTGTTTTCCGCGTGTCAAGTATATGTTCCTATGACCATGAGATCATGCAACTCACAAATATCGGAGGAATGCCTTGTGTGTATCAAACATCGCAACATAACTAGGTGACTATAAAGGTGCTCTATAGGTATCTCCGATGGTGTCTGTTGAGTTGGCATGGATCGAGACTGGGATTTGTTACTCCGTGTGACGGAGAGGTATCTGAGGGCCCACTCGGTAATACAACATCACAATGAGCCTTGGAAGCAATGTGATTAATTGTTAGTTGCGGTATCTTGTATTACGGAACGAGTAAAGAGACTTGTTGGTAACGAGGTTGAACTAGGTATGGAGATACCGACGATCGAATCTCAGGCAAGTAACATACCGAAGAACAAAGGGAACGTTATACGGGATTAACTGAATCCTTGACATAGAGGTTCGACCGATAAAGATCTTCATAGAATATGTAGGAACCAATGTGGACATCCAGGTCCCGCCATTGGTTATTGACCGTAGAGGTGTCTCGGTCATGTCTACATAGTTCTCGAACCCGCAGGGTTTGTGTGACGTTTCGGTAGTGTAGAGTTATGTATGGTGGTGACCGAAGGTTGTTCAGAGTCCCGGATGAGATCCCTGATGTCACGAGGAGCTCTGGAATGGTCCGGAGGTAAAGATTCATATATAGAAAGTCCCAGTTTGGTCACCGGAAAAGTTTCGGGCTCATCGGTAGTGCACCGGGAGTGCCGGTAGTGTATCGGGAGACCTCCGAGAGGGGTATTTCGACCCCAGAGGGTCCATGGGATGTGGGAGAATAATAACCAGCCCTTAGTGGGCGGGTAAATCAGACACAAGAAGGCCCATGGCGCAGGAGGAAAAAGCCTAAAGGAAAAAGGCCAAAAATCAGCCAATTGGGAGCAATCCTAGTCCAACTAGGATTGGAGGAAGAGTAGGATTCCTCTCCTCCTTGGCGCAGAAGGCTGGTTGGATGCCCTATGCGCCAGCCCCTCTTCCTCTCCTCTCCTCCTATATATACTAGTGGAATAGAGGGGTTTTGCACAGAAATTACGGCCACGTGCTACCCGTTCCACCGGTGCTCCTCTAGATCGGTTTTCCACGGTGCTTAGGCAAAGCCCTACCGGAACCACTCCACCACCATCACCGGAGCGCCGTCATGCTGCTGGTGGACTCTCTCTCCTCTCCATATCCTCTTGCTGGCTCAAGACGGCGGAGATCGTCATCAAGCTGCACGTGTGCTGAACGCGGAGGTGTCATCCGTTCGGCGCTAGATCGGAAGGACCATGATCGAGATCGCGAGACGGTTCGTGATGAGATCGCGGAACAGATCGTGATGAGTTCGTGGGACAGATCGTGATCAATATTGTGAGACGGATCGTGATGAGATCGTGGGACGGATCGCGATGAGTTCGCGGACGGATCGTGATTGGATCGCGGGACGGATCGTGATGAGATCGCGGGACGCTCAGCGATTTGGATCGCGAAGATGTTCGACTACACCAACCGCGTTTCTTAACGCTTCCCGCTTATCGATCAACAAGTATGTAGACCCACTCTCCCTCTCGTAGATGCTCATCACCATGGATAGGTTTGTGTGTGCGTAGAATTTTTTTTGTTTCCCATGCGACGTTCCCCAACAGTGGCATCATGAGCTAGGTTGATGGTTCGATGATATCTCGAGTAGAACACAAAAGGTTTGTGGGCGTTGATGCTTAGATTGCTTCCTCCCTTGGTCGTATTTTGGTTCAGCGGGATTGTGAGATGAAGTGGCCCGGATCAACATTACGCGTACGCTTACGAGAGACCGGTTCCCTCGACGCAACTTGTTGCCTAGATGGCTTGTGGGTGACAGTTTCTCTCACTTTAGTTGGATCGGATCCGACAAAGGCGGTCCTTGAGAAGGTTGAAAAGCAACTAGTGTATCACCGTTGTGGTTTTTGCGTAGATGAGAATTGTTCTTGCTAGATACCCGTAGCAGCCACGTAAAACATGCAACAACAATTAGAGGACGTCTAACTTGTTTTTGCAGGGTATGTTGTGATATGATATGGCCAATTACATGATGTGATATATGTGATGTATGAGATGATCATGTGATGTATATATTATCACGACTTGCATGTCGATGAGTACGGCAACCGGCAGGAGCCATAGGGTTGTCTTTAATTATTGTATGACCTGCGTGTCAATCATTAAGCGCTATGTAATGATTTACTTTATCGCTACGGTAGCAATAGAAGTAGAAGCATGCAGGGCGTGACAACCCCGATGACGACACGTTGATGGAGATCAAGATGATGGAGATCATGGTGTCATGCCGGTGACGATGGAGATCATGCCGGTGCTTTCATGATGGAGATAAAAAGCACAAGATCATGGCCATATCATGTCACTTATGATTTGCATGTGATGTTAATCCTTTTATGCACCTTGTTTTGCTTAGGACGACGGTAGCATTATAAGGTGATCCCTCACTTAATTTCAAGATAAATTGTGTTCTCCCCGAGTGTGCACCATTACGAAAGTTCGTCGTGTTGAGACACCACGTGATGATCGGGTGTGATAGACTCTACGTTCACATACAACGGGTGCAAGCCAGTGTTGGACACGCAGAACACTTGGGTTAAACTTGACGAGCCTAGCATGTATAGACATGGCCTCGGAACATGAGAGACCGAAAGGTCGAACATGAGTCATATAGTAGATATGATCAACATAATGATGTTCACCATTGCAGCCACCTCAACTCACGTGATGATCGGACTTGAGTTGGTGAATTTGGATCATGTATCACTCGAATGATCGGAGGGATGTCAATTTGAGTGGGAGTTCTTAAGTAATATGATTAATTGAACTCATTATCATGAACATAGTCAAAGTGTCTTTGCAAATTATGTTATATATTACTAGCTCACGCTGTAGCTCCCTTGTATTTTTACATGTTCCTAGAGAAATAGAATTGAAAGATGATGGTAGTAATATTGCGGACTGGGTCTGTGATCTGAGGATTGTCCTCATTGCTGCACAGAAGGCTTATGTCCTTAATGCACCGCTCGGTGCGCCAACCCCTCTAGCATCGTCTGTAGATGTTGTGAACATCTGACAGGCACGTTCTGATGACTACTTGATAGTTTAGTGGGTCATGCGTTACGGCTTAGAATTGAGGCTCCAAAACGTTTTGAACGTCACGGAACATATGAGATGTTTCTAAGAGCTGAAATTAGGATCTCAGGCTCGTGCCCGTGTTGCGAGATATGAGATCTCCAACAAGATTCTTTGCCTGCAAGATGAAAGAGAAGAGCTCAATCGTTGAGCATGTACTCAGATTGTCTGGGTGCTACAATCGCTTGAATCAAGTGGGAGTTGATCTTCCAGATAAGATAGTGATTGACATAGTTCTCCAAGTCACTGTCACTAAGATACTAGAACTTAGTGATGAACTATAAATTGCCAGGGATAGAAATAATGATTCCTGAGCTGTTCGCGATGTTTTGACACCGCGAAGGTAGAAATCAAGAAGGAGCGTCAAGTGTGGATGGTTAACCAAACCACTAGTTTCGAGAAGGGCGAGAGCAAGGAGGGAAACTTCATGGATAGCAAGTCAGTTGCTGCTCCAGTGAAGCAACCCAAAGTTGAACTCAAACCCAAGACTAAGTGCTTCTGTTATGAGGTGAGCGGTCGCTGAAGCGGAACAACCCTAGATACTTGGTAGATAAGAAGGCTGGCAACATCGACAGAAGTATATTTGATATACGAGTTATTGATGTGTACCTTGCTAGTACTCCTAGTAGCACCTGGGTATTGGATACCGGTTCGGTTGCTAAATGTTAGTAACTCGAAAGCTACGGAATAAACGGAGAACTAGCTAAGGGTGAGGTGACGATATGTGTTGGAAATGTTTCCAAGGTTGATGTGATCAACATCGCACGCTCTCTCTACCTTCAGGATTAGTGACGAACCTAAATAAATGTTATTTGGTGTTTTTTGTTGAGCATGAACATGATTAGATCATGTTTATTGCAATACGGTTATTCATTTAAGTTAGAGAATAATGGTTATTTTGTTTACATGAATAATACCTTCAATGGTCATGCACCCAGTGAGAATGGTTTGTTGAAATCTTGATCGTAGTAATACACATGTTCATAACATTGAGGTAAAAAGATACAAAGTTAATAATGATAGTACCACATACTTGTGGCACTGCCGCTAAATGTCATATTGGTATAAAGCACATGAAGAAACTCCATGCTGATGGATCTTTGGACTCATTCGATTTTGAATGGTTGAGACATGCGACCCATGCCTCTTGGGCAAGATGACTAAAGGACCCCGTTGGATGGAGCGGGCAAGTGATTCATTGGAGATGATACATGTTGATGTATGCAATCCAGTGAGTCTTGTAGCGTGCAGTGGATATCATTATTTTCTTACCTTCACTGATGATTTAAGTAGATATAGTGTATATTTACTTAATGAAACACAAGTCTGAATCGTTTGAAAGGTTCAAGCAAATTCAGAGTGAAATTTAAGATCATCGTGACAAGAAGATAAAAATAACTGTGATATGATCGTGGAGGTGAATATCTGAGTTACGAGTTTGGCATACAACTTAAGACAATGTGAAATTTGTTTCACAACTAACGCCACCTGGAACACCATAGTGTGATGGTGTGTCCGAACATCATAGTCATGCTCTATTGGATATATTGCGTGCTATGATGTCTCTTATCGTTTTCTACTATAATTTTGGGGTTATGAATTAGAGACAACTACATTCACTTTAAATAGGGCACCATCTAAATCCGTTAAGATGACACCGTGTGAATTATGGTTTGATAGAAACCTAAGCTGTCATTTCTTAATGTTTGGGGCTGCGACACTTGTGTGGAAAATGTTTTCACCTAATGAGGTCGAACCCAAGGCGGACAAATGCATCTTAATAGAATACCTAAGAACAGTTGGGTGAACCTTCTATCTCAGATCCGAGTGCAAAGTGATTGTTGCTAAAACTGGGTCCTTTCTTGAGAAAAGTTTCTCTCGAAAGAATTGAGTGGGAGGAAGATAGGACTTGATGAGGTTGTTAAACCTTTGTTCAACCAGAGAGTAGCGCAGAGCAGAAAGATGTTTCTGTGAAGCCTACGTTAGTTGAAGAGGAAGTTAATGATGATGATCATGAAGCTTCAGGATCAAGTTACTATCGAACTTCGTAGCTCGACAAGGATGTGTACTGCTCCTAAGTGGTACGACAACCCTGTCTTGGAGATCATGTTGTTGGACAACGATGAACCTACGAGCTATGGAGAAGCGATGATGGGCCCGGATTCCGACAAATGGTTGGAGGCCATGAAATCCAAGATAGGATCCATGTATGAAAACCAAGTATAGACTTTGGTAGACTTGCTCGTTGGACAGCAGGTCGTTGAGTACAAATGGATCTTTAAAATGAAGACAGACGCTGATGGTAATTGTCACCATTTGTAAATCTCGACTTGTTGCAAAGATGTTTGTGACAAGTTCAAGGGGTTGACTGTGATGAGACTTTCTCACTCGTAGTGATGCTAAAGTCTGTTGGAATTATGTTAGCAGTTGTTGCGTTTTCAATTATGAAATCTGGCAGATGGATGTCAAAACATCGTTTCCTTAACGGTTTACTTGAGGAAAGGTTGTATGTGATACAACCAGAAGGTTTTGTCAGTCCTAAGGATGCTAAAATGTGTGCAAACTTCGGTGATCCTTCCATGGATTGAAGCAAGCATTTCGGAATTGGAATATACGCTTTGATGAGTTGATCAAAGTTTTTGAGTTTATACAAAGTTTACGAGAAACTTGTATTTGCAACAGTGTGAGTGGGAGCAGTATAGAATTTCTGATAAGTATATGTGGATGACATATTGTTGATCGGAAATAATGTAGGATTTCTGGAAAGCATAAATGGTTGTTTGGAAAGTGATTTTCAAAGGAAGATCTGGATAAAGGTACCAAATTGTTGAGCATCAAGATCTATAGAGATAGATCAAGATGCTTGATGAGACTTTCAATGAGTGCATACCTTGACAAGATTTTGAAAGAGATCAAAATGGATCAGTCTGAGAAAGAGTTCTCACCTGATTTGTAAGGCGTGAAAGTTGAGTGAGACTCAAAGCTCGACAGCGGCAGAAGAAAGAGAAAGGACGAACGTCGTCCCCTATGCCTTAGCCATAGGCTCTATACAGTATGACATGCTGTGTATCGCACATGTGTGTGCCTTGACATGAGTTCGTCAGGGGGTACAAGAGTGAACCAGGAGTGGATCACTGGACAGCGGTCAAGATTATCCTTAGTAGCTAAAAAAAGAAAACTAAGGACATTTTTCTCGATTATGGAGGTGATAAAGAGTTCGTCGTAAAGAGTTACGTCGATGCAAGCTTTAAACACCAATCCGGATGGCTCATAGTAGCAATCTGGATACGTATAGTGGAGCGGCCATTTGGAAAGTACCAAGTGGAGTGTGGTAGCAGTGTTTACGGTTTGACATAGAGATTTGCAAAGTACACACGGATATGAATGTTACAGACCCGTTGACTATAAGACCTCTCTCACATGCAAAGCATAATCGAGCCCTAGAACTCGTTGGGTGTTAAATTCATAACAATGCGAATCACATGGTGATGTGAACTAGATTATTGACTCTAGTGCAAGTGGGAGACTGTTGGAAATATGCCCTAGAGGCAAAAATAAATTAGTTATTATCATATTTCCTTGTTCTTGATAATTGTTTATTATCCATGCTATAATTTTATTGATTGGAAACTTAAATGCATGTGTGGATACATAGACAAAACCATGTCCCTAGTATGCCTCTAATAGACTAGCTCGTTGATCAAAAGATGGTTAAGGTTTCCTAGCCATGGACATGAGATGTCATTTGATAACGGGATCACATCATTAGGAGAATGATGTGATGGACAAGACCCAAACTACAAACGTAGCATATGATCGTGTCAGTTTATTGCTGCTGTTTTCCGCATGTCAAGTATATGTTCCTATGACCATGAGATCATGCAACTCACAGATATCGGAGGAGTGCCTTGTGTGTATCAAACGTCGCAACGTAACTGGGTGACTATAAAGGTGCTCTACAGGTATCTCCGATGGTGTCTATTGAGTTGGCATGGATCGAGACTGGGATTTGTTACTCCGTGTGACGGAGAGGTATCTCAGGGCCCACTCGGTAATACAACATCACAATGAGCCTTGCAAGAAATGTGACTAATTGTTAGTTGCGGGATCTTGTATTACGGAACGAGTAAAGAGACTTGCCGGTAACGAGGTTGAACTAGGTATGGAGATACCGACGATCGAATCTCAGGCAAGTAACATACCGAAGAACAAAGGGAACGTTATACAGGATTAACTGAATCCTTGACATAGAGGTTCGACCGATAAAGATCTTCGTAGAATATGTAGGAACCAATGTGGACGTCCAGGTCCCGCCATTGGTTATTGACCGTAGAGGTGTCTCGGTGACGTTTCGGTAGTGTAGAGTTATGTATGGTGGTGACCGAAGGTTGTTCGGAGTCCCAGATGAGATCCTGGACGTCACGAGGAGCTCCGGAATGGTCCGGAGGTAAAGATTCATATATAGGAAATCCCAGTTTGGTCGCCGGAAAAGTTTCGGACTCATCGGTAGTGTACCGGGAGTGTCGGTAGTGTACCGGGAGACCTCCGAGAGGGGTATTTCGACCCCAGAGGGTCCATGGGCTGTGGGAGAATAATAACCAGCCCTTAGTGGGCTGGTAAATCAGCCACAAGAAGGCCCATGGCGCAGGAGGAAAAAGGCTAAAGGAAAAAGGCCAAAAATCAGCCAATAGGGAGCAATCCTAGTCCAACTAGGATTGGAGGAAGAGTAGGATTCCTCTCCTCCTTGGCGCAGAAGGCTGGTTGGCTGCCTTGTGCGCCAGCCCCTCTTCCTCTCCTCTCCTCCTATATATACTAGGGGAATAGAGGGTTTTTGCACAGAAATTACGGCCACGTGCTACCCGTTCCACCGGTGCTCCTCTAGATCGGTTTTCCGCAGTGCTTAGGCGAAGCCCTGCCGGAATCACTCCACCACCATCACCGGAGCGCCGTCACGCTGCTGGTGGACTCTCTATCCTCTCCACCTCCTCTTGCTAGATCAAGACGACGGAGATCGTCATCAAGCTGCACATGTGCTGAACGCGGAGGTGTCGTCCGTTCGGCGCTAGATCGGAAGGACCGTGATCGAGATCGCGAAACGGTTCATGATGAGATCGCGAAACAGATCGTGATGAGTTCGCGGGACAGATCGTGATCAAGATCCTGAGACGGATCATGATGAGATCGCGGGACGGATCGCGATGAGTTCGCGGGACGGATCGTGATTGGATCGCGGGACGGATCGTGATGAGATCGCGGGACGCTCGGCGATTTGGATCGCGAAGATGTTCGACTACACCAACCGCGTTTCTTAACGCTTCCCGCTTAGCGATCTACTCTCCCTCTCATAGATGCTCATCACCATGGATAGGTTTGCGTGTGCCTAGGAAATTTTTTGTTTCCCATGCGACGTTCCCCAACACTTCCCACCTCCAGATAGCATGCCGGCTTATCAAGTCGGGTCGAAGCAAGATTATGAGAAAAGGAGCAATGTTATGAAAGGTATAAACATCTCCGGGTTGAGCTTCTTCAAGCCGCCCTCACAACAATGCAGAATATATTCTGTCTTGTTTATTTTTTGCAGGTATTATCTCTTAAGATGAGTCGCTGTTAAGTGTTCTGCAAGAGCAAATGGATCTTTTAATAGCCAGTATGGCTGGATCTTCATGGTTTATCATAACCAGTAATAAATGATTGGGGTTTTTCAAACCAGCTCGGAGAAATTATTATTTTTCAAGAGCCGCCCTGGCAGATATAATGTCATGTCATCTAATTGGACGGTTCTCGGATTTCTTCAATTGTGCTCTCTAGTAATCTACAACACTCATGGATTTTTCAAACTTATATTTTCCGGGTTGCACCGCAACCACGAAGGGATTTCATATCAAAGACAAAGGAATTATTTCAGGATATTCATTCCGGGTTATATTACAACCACGGTCAGGGAGTCATTCAAACAAATTATGATGAGTCGTATTATTCTCACATAGTCCTGAGTCGTCGCAGGCAGACGACCCGACACTTGGGGTCTACATTATTCAAGTCCAAAGTCTATATCAATTATACAAGTCCCATGTCGCTGCAAGCATGCACCACGGCACTTGGGGGCTAATGCAAGCCGGTTTTCAAATCATTACATTGTCAGCAAGACCCTATTATCTCAAGGATATGAGCTGGCCCTTCTATATTTTTCTAAAGTACCAGCCCAATAATTCTTACTGACCCGACACTTGGGGGCTACACCGCTCAGATCAAATTTTCTAAAGTCCCAAGTCGCTGCAAGGCGTGCGACCCGGCACTTGGGGGCTACAGTATTCAGCTATTTAAACAGATCATGATTCAAATTGAAGACCTGGCACATCACATTCTGATGAACCCGCCTTTGGGGGCTACACCCGCCGAAGCATTATAAGATATAAAGCAATTATAAGTCTCATGTTGCTACAAGCAGAACAACCCGGCACTTGGGGGCTACACAGTCCAAAATGTTATTTGCAAAGCACCAAGTTATCATGGATAATCTCGGAGCTTGGGGGCTACAGGTAATATGGACATATCAAAAACTTTGAGGAGAATTTTCAAGATGTTAAATATGGAGTTCAGTTGTTAGACTCGGCGTCACCAACATTTATGACCCGGTGTTATCAAAAGATCATAACCCGCCAGATTTTATATAAGCCGCCCTGCTTCGCAACAATGAAAGTTCGGTTTTACATCAGATGGATTTTCATCCAAATATTTTAATAAAGTCAGCTGGATTCTAGTTATTTAACCCAGAGTCACCAATGATAATGACCCGGCATCATCAATGATTATGACCCGGCGGCGATAACCCGCCAAGAGTATTGGAAGCCGACTCAATGGCATATGGTTGTTCTATTCTCAATATTTTTCAAAAGGACATTGACAAGCAAGATGATTATCAAGACGACTCATTCATATGAAGAAAAAAACCCGGATTTCTGAGGAGTCATTTTTTAACCCGGCCAAAGGAGCAAGCCGGCCACTTAACATGTTTGTTACTTTTATTTCAGGAGCTTACCATGAATAAATTCAAGCTAACCTGGGGGCTAATGACGGGGATATACCCCGCTGTATGACTCGGCCTGGCGACTCACAGGAGACCCGGCCGAAGACATGACGTTCTTATTAAAGACCCGGCAGGCGAGTCACAGGATGACCAAGCCCAAGACCCGGCGGGTGGGCCGACGCCAGACGGCTCACAAGAGAAAAGCCCACAAGAGAAGGCCCGAAGAGAGAAGGATTCCCTTAAAGGAAATAAGACCCGGAGTAGGATTCGTGAGAGACGAGTCCTAATCCTACTCCTAGTAGGACTCTATTTGTGAACCTACCCTCTCCACTTATATAAGGAGGGGTAGAGCACCCCTAGAGGGACAAGTTCTCAAGAGACACAAGTCCACCAGGTTAGACAATACAAGAGATTAGAGATAGACAGATTAGAGGCTCTCGTGATTAGAGGTAGCAATTAGCACCCTTTTAACCGAGAGATCTTCATCATCATCAATATCAGACAAGCAGGATGTAGGCTTTTACCTCCGTCGAAGGGGGCGAACCTGGGTAAAACTCCGTGTCTTCTCGATTCCGATCAACCCCTTCAAGCCGCCACGTAGTTGCGTCTCGCCCCGAACCTAAGTCCGTGATCCGGACATGTGCCGTGACAAATCCACGACATACACCGTCCATGCAATCACCGGCCATAGCCTCAGCGTAAGAGGGGACGGCTAGTTAATAGGTGCCCTGCCAAGGCCACATTTTGGGCTCTGGGAGTACGCCAAGTGGTGCGTCCAACCACGTGTCGCATACTGGGCGCACCATCAAGATTTCATCTTTTCTACACGTGTTTCATTTTTTTTGGCCTTTTGGGGTTTTCATTATTTTCTCTAGGTTTTGACGGGGTTTTTTGTTTGTTATTTTGGAAGCAGTTATTTTCCATGAGAAGCACATTTGTGCTTTTCCAAGAAGGAAGGGCACAATTGTGCTTCCCTAGAAAAAATAAAAAATAAAATATATGCTTCCACGAGAAGTACAAATGTGCTTTTTTGAAAAAAGAAAAGAGAAGCACAATTTGTGCTTCCGTGAGAAGCACGGCTCGGCTTCCAAAAAGGAAAGATCTATTTTAAAAAGCTCAACTGTAATTTATTTATTTTCGTTTCTCGCTTTTATCTTTTTTTTCCAGATTTTTTTTTTGTTTTTTCCTCGATTTCCCTTTTCTCTCAATGTCTAAAAAGTTCGTCAAAACCTATTAACACGAGATCTAGTTTCAAAGATCTCGAGACGAGAAATCCAACAAGGAAAAAGCTTCGTGATTTTGACGCGCGGTTCAAGAGATAAATCTTTTGGAAAATGAATCTACATAAAAAAAACAAGGTTACAACAAGTTTTTTTTTTAGACACTGGCGCATACAATGTGCCACTTACTGCATTTTGCTCGGGTCTAACAAAATGGGTTGGGCCACACCGCTCACCTTAAATGGGCTGCTATTGATAGGCGGACATAGTAATACTCTGTTTTTAGGTGCCAGGGACACAGTGCTAGGAAGAGCATAAACAAACAGAAAAACTGAAATTCTCAAAAACAATGAACAGAAATGTGAGATAAATAAAATAATTGACTCATGCATGCTCTTACATATATTGTCGTCTTTACAAATACATTACTGCAAGAATGGAGTGCTTGAAATGGGAAATTACAATACAATAGTATAAGCAGCGCGATCATCCAAGAAACTAATGAAAGGCATAACAAATAGTGCTTGATCAAACAGCATGCGGACATGGCTATGCACACTACTTGGGGACGGCAAAGCCCATTCCACCGAGGCCAGCGACGAGGGCGAGAGGGAAAATGGAGAGCCACAAGAAGATCTTCCCAACGGCGAGCAGCCGCGGGTTGCACGGATGGCAGCTCACACAGAGCCCCATGAACGCCTCAGCGAGCCCGAAGAGGACCGCGGCGGCGAGAACGACGTAGTAGGAGCAGAAGACGACCTTCCCATGGTGGGCGAGCACGCCCCCGGGCTTCCTGTAGAGTAGCAGCCACAGCGCGGCCGCGGCCTCGAGGACGCCGCACAGGATCAGAGCAAAGGGCAGCTTCTCGCCGCCGCGGGCTGCGTCGGCCATGGCACCTGCCGCGCTCTCCAGGTCACCCATGAATACTTGTGATGATCTGTGTGTGCTATGTGGCAGGGAGAGGTGGTCTTTGGAGGTTCAGGAATGGCGGAGCTTGGGAGAATGTGTTAATGGAAGAAGGGAGTTGGGAGTAGATTTATAGTAGTACTGGTCGCGCTGGCGTGGTGCGACGCGCACAGCCAACACGACCACGATAGCGGGTCACGAACACGAGCACGAACACGGACACGAGTCCATGGCATCCTGTACGAGTGTCCGACCAACCCCGACTACTATTCTATCATGTGAATGAATCGGCGTACAAGGCTATCTGGCAAACACGATCACGATCACGACCGTGTGGTATCACCATGGTGGCGACCTCCAAGTCAAACAGCCTCACATCAAAGCAATGTTGTCGTCCTCCATCAGAGCTTAGATATGTCTGGACCATGAAATTTCTTTAATCGACCAGTTACCGGCCTTTTCCGTTGCCTTCCCCAAAACCAACCTGCCGTTGTAAAAAAATCGAATAAATTCAAATTTGAATGATCAAAAAGGGTCAGTCAAATAAGGTTCAGGTTGAAGGATCGAATCCCGTTCGCCCTGCTATGTCTCTGACATGTGGGCTCTTCACGGTTAATGCTAGACTTTTAAGCTTGGCAAGAAAAATAAATACTTTTGGTAGGTTCATTAAAATCATAAGTAATCATGTGACCCCTAGAGACTAGAGTTGGAAGTGGTAGACTGAACACAATCAGTGTGCTCGACTGTGTGCTTTCTGCTCAATGCTCTGTAGCTTAGAAAACCTAGCATCAGCAAAACGAAGATCACCGAACCAAACTTCTTGGGTCTCCACAAGTGACACCAATTTTCTCTATAGGACTTAATTTTTATCTAACTCCTACTTTATGCTACCATATTCATCTTAGCGAGGACAATCAACAAAACTGAATTAGGTCTTCAGATAAATCATGCAGCACTCAACTGATCACATAATGCAGGGCAAGATGCCCGGCAGTGCTGAAAAAGCATCACCTGAGCTCAGGAGAAAATGAATAAAGAAGCATTCAATTTCAAAATATGATCAGCTGCCGAGGAGATCTATCAATCAAAACGCGCTCAAACATCATTTGCAGTAAAAGAGAAAAGCCAACACAACACACATCATGTTTTTTTTTTGCAGGATTACACATCCTGTTCGTTGTCACGTTTTCGAAATATAAACACTCCATAAGTGTTTTTTCTTTACTAGTATTTCGCAAAAAAAAGGTACTCCATAATTTCAGGAGCTTTGTCTGTTTTATTTTAGAAATAAACACTCCGTCAGTTGTTTTTAGAAATAAACACTCCGTCAGTTGTTTTTAGAAATAAACAAGTATTCAACTCCCTAAGTTGGTTGTCACGTTTTAGAAATAGACATTCCATAAGTTTTTTGACTGTCTTTCGCAGAAGCTTCTACACACCAACTAAGGAGCACGTAATATGGAACATTCTTGGTAGTACTTCATCAGTGGTAAGAAGGAAACATTTCATTCGTTACATTCATGTGTGGTTCAAGAAAGTACATATTTCCATTACCATAGATCTGCATAAGGCCGCATCTAAATGCTGGTTCAGTAGCTTATACAGAAAATAGTCAGCCTGCAGATTTTTTCCGGTAATGGCATGTGAAATGCTAGATTGTTTGCTCAGAAAATAACATCAATAAATTCCATATCAGCTAATGGAAGCCTATAATTTGCTGCCTCTTCTACACAGCGTATCCTATTCTCTTTTGGGAACATTGTCAGATGGAAGGAACTGCTTTGCATAGCCATGAACTTTCTTTTTTGCGGGAGAACTTTTGACCCTGAACCTGACTGTTGATCATAGTACTCCACCAGTGCAGAATAACCCAAGGCGGCCAGGGTAAGGGCGAAAGCATGAAGCCTGCTAAGGTAGAAAACTCAAATAAAATTAAGTACGTGTGGCTTCATCGTGCAACAGCGATAATGATGCATTTTCCAGGTTTCTTTGCAGTCAAAGCATATAAGATTCGACTTTATGCAAAGGCCAAGTTAATAATACAGAAAAAGAGTGAAGATGTAATAACCTAACATATTACTCTGCTGAATGAAAAAACTGAATATTGAGGTGAACTGAAACCAAAAGGTGGAATTTGGAGAAGCAAAGTCGTCTTCAGCCTGTACCAAAGGCACAAAGGAGCAACCAACTCAATTCAGAATCGCGTCGATTCAACAAGATGTACATCCGGAGCAAAACTGTATGAATAAGTAAGCACGGTCTGAAGCACAACACGTTGGCCTTGTGCCTCAGAAACTCAAACAAAATGAATTCCTTAGAACGTATTTACAGTGAGCAAAATTTGTAGCCAGCCCAGCAAGGTCGCATATTCCGATCTATGAGCAAATTAGGTGCCTGCTGATGCATCCTGAATTCTGACGGAGCAACATAGGCTGGCTAAGAGGTGGGGTTCAGAAATACAAAGCTGCGGAGTATTTCTGGTAGTGTTTCCAGGAAGTTTTGGATAAGCTTCTTCAGTCCAACTCGTGGTGAACAGAACAATGCATCCCAGAAATTGTATCTCTGATTGTCTTCGCATGTCAAGGAATGAAAAGTAATAATCTTTGTCACTTCACAAGACTAGGTGAATATCAAACAGCGAAAGAGACTGGTTTACCTTTTGACACCTATCGGGTTTTTTCTTTTGGACGGGAAATTGATTCTATCAGTGGATGATCAACAAGGAGAAACAAAGAAGAAACCAAGAAAAACAGAGGCCAGATGCCACAAGCTAGCTAACTCACGGCACCATCCCCGAATGGGGGCTGCAGCCAAGTTGCCCCGGCGATGCGCCACTGATGAAGCGTCATCTGGATCAAACCCACGACATCGTTTACTAATGCCAGCTTCCTCCTGAAGACACGACTATTTCGTTCGGCTCATGTCTCCCATGAAATGAGTATCAACATGGACCGGACCACCTTTGCATTTGCTGGCTCCGCACGATAATGCCTTCCACTGGGACGTGATCGTAGCACCCTGCGCCTGCGGCCAGGTCTCCGTGCTCAACGCCCGCAGCTACACCAGTTGACATGGCAGCAAAGTAGATCACATGAGGATGAGGTTCTGAAGTGCAAGCAAACCTGTCCAGGAACTGGCATAAAGTCATTTTTGATACTTGCAGAAAAAAAAATAGCAGCTCAGTATGTCAATTCTGTATATGATATATGACAGAAGTATACCTCATAAGCAGCACAGCGATATCCTTTGTGCAGGTACAAGCTCATGCTTATAACAAGACAACGACTAACCAATTCACATCTTGCCATCTTGGAAACTAATGCCAACCTTTAGCTTGCTTGTTGTGAGAGCGAGATGTCTAACTCTTCCAGCGAAGGTGGGGAACCCGTTTCCAGCAGCCTTGACACATACGGACTTCTTCCGATCTCCAACCTCTCGAGGAGTCGAGGGAGGTTCTGAGGTGAAAGGAAACCTGTCGAGAATTGGCCTAGAGTCAGTTTTTGTTGCTTCCACGCACGCACTCTGGGCGTAGTATGATCTATGATAGAAGTATACCTCAAAAGCAGTACAAGTGTACAATATCTGTTGTGCAGGTGTGCTTAACAAGCCACTGAGCAATCAGTTCACATATCGGCCGTCAATTTTGACCTTTAACTTGCTTGACTCTAGTGATTTGGATTGACCTGCCAGCTCCTCACTGCAGCGGATGATTATCAACTCCTCTAGAGAAGGCGGGAGGTCCGGCAACCTTGAGATGCTCGGACAAAATGAAATCTCCAACACACGGAGGGAGCGAAGTCTGTGCAGGCCTGCAGGAAGATATTTGAGATGCTCGTAATACCAAAATCTGAGCTCTGTGAGGGAACCGAGGAGCAGAAGCCCTCTCCCTTGCTCATCTGTTGGTCCTTCAGCTGTTGTTACTTCCAGAGAACCACTAATAACTAGGTGCTGGAGTGATGTGAGCTGCTTGCAGAACGACGTGACAAGGAAAGATAAGTCACTGATTCCAAGAAATTCCAGTTGAGGGCATAATTCGTAGTCCTGGACTGCCAAACCTTCCAAACATGAATGCAAGCCAGGGCATCCACGTAGATACAAACGCCTGAGGCTGACGAGGGACTGAAAGCCCTCTAGTGTAGAGAGTGATGTACAGCTCGAAATATCCAACTCTACCAGTGCCGCGCAGGAGTAAAGTTGTAGAGATTTCAAATCCTGGTTGTTGAAGAGCTCCAACTTCCTGAGTGATTGCGAGCCCTCTAGCACACAGACTGCAGTTCCATGGATGACCAACTTTTCCAGTGCCGTGCAAGAGTGCAGCTGTAGGGATTTCAACTTTTCCAGTGCCGTGCAGGAGTTCAGCTGTAGAGATTCCAAATTTGGGCAGTCCTCTACATACAATTCCGTTAGTGCGCCATCCCTGAGGGAACGGGACTGCAAGACATCTAGTGCGCCAAGCGATTCACATGCACGGACCTTCAATTTTTCCAGTGCCGTGCAGGAGTTCAGCTGTAGAGATTCCAAATTTGGGCAGTCCTCTACATACAATTCCGTTAGTGCTGGCGCATGTTGCAGAACCAGAAAGAGCCCCTCCCACGCTATTCCACATGAAACAATCTCTAGATATTTGAGTGATGGGAGAGCATGCTCTGGTGGAGCACCGAAACCAGAAAGCCGGGGACAGCACCTTATTTTTAGTGTCTTTAAGGATTCAAGTTGACTTAATCTTTTGAGTGAAATAGAGGTTAGTTTTCGGCAACCACATATTATCAACTGTGTCAGGATCCTTGGATTATGGAATGCCAAAATATTTCCATCTAAAACTGACAGGTTATCAGAGAACTTGTCAAAAATACCCTCCTCGTAATAATCACATTCAGAATCAGAATCATCGTCGTCATAATCATATTCAGAATCAGAATCATCCACCTCAGGATCCTTGCCGATGGTTAGCCTTCCGCCGGACCGTGAATCTATTCCTGGAAATTTTGAAACTCCACTCAAGGAAATTCTAGAAAGAGTACTTGAAGATGGTAAAGGGCGTGGTACATGCAAAAGAGGACATTTGTGAATAATGAGTTCACAAAGACGTGGTAACCATGGCTTCTGCTCAATTTCAAATTTATGGCCGTTCCCAAACAGATCAAACACCTTCAGTGCAGGGCATTTCTCAATCGTCAGAACCCTTAAACAAGAGTTCATTTCCCTCCAGAAAATGCAGGAGCATGTCTCCAATTTTGGCATTTTAGTTAACACCAGCTCCTCTAAACAAGGAACAGATACTTCTACTACTTTTGGCATGCCACTTAACTTCAATTTTGTAAGAAACGGAAGCCCATTCAGAGATGGAAGTATCTGCCATTTTCTACAGTCCTCCAAATGCAGAGTCTGTAAAGAGGTAACAGAGATATTGCGAGCAAGCCAAGATGGAGAGGTAGTACCATTGTACCCAGTTATCTGAAGATGTTTCAGGTTGTTATGTGGTTCAAGACCCGCAAGCACCTCTTTGGGCAAGCACTCTGTTTCTATGCTCATAGAAGGTTCAGAGCTCGTGACATTCTCACATTCATCACTGCCATCCCAATCATATTCATCATCTGATATATTCCAGGACAAGTGCAGATTTTCTAAGTGTCGTTTATATCTCAGTCCTGCCCCACAAGCCTCCTCCCGAGTTTTAACATTTTGAAGTTGAGAAATCCTAAGCTGGGCAAGATCGTTCATGGATTGAAGCTCTATAATCTGAAAGCCTACAGAATCTTGTATGCTGAAATTGCTTAGTGTCTGAAGTGAGGTCAATGTGCCAATTCTACCAATGGAAGGTGCAACAAGATGCCGCAAACTTACAAGACTATTCATGCCATGAGGTACATTAAGATGAGTGTTTGACCCGACATCTAATACTTGAAGGTGGCAAAAATTGCTCAGAACCAGACACAAATCTCCCCACTCCTCATTGACCATAAGCTTTAGAGATCGAAGATGAGTCGGATTTACTGAACTGCACACGAGGGAATTAAAATCTTCAGATGTTGCTGATATTTGCAGCAGGCGTATATCACGTGCCTTCTGGAATATGTCTTTGAAGGATTGGAAGAAAGAACGGCCATATTGCCCGATTAACAGCAATGTCCTCAGTTTTCTCATGGATGTAACTGCATTTCTCAAATCTTCTTCAAACTTTCTGCAACAAGACATGTTCCCATGCTGATCTTTGTTGCGTACAACCGCCAAATGTTGTACAGTGGACAACATATCATTGCATTGCAGACCATCTACAATTCCACACTCGGCTCTAGAAACCATCCTTGCAAAATCATGCATAAGACCAGACACAACATATGAATTTTGACTGCCTAAAGAGGAGTCTTTTCTTTCAACTTGCTGGAAGTATCCCAGGTTCACCAAATCAGCTAGATAGTCCATTCCTATATCCTCTAACCTCTTACTTGAATGAGTACGTGTGACAAACCCGTGTGAAATCCATATGTGGACCAACTCTTCTCCAAGAAACTTATAATTGTTGGGAAATATAGAACAATACGAGAAGCATTGGTGTAGATGGTACGGCAGCTGGTCATAGCTAAGTTTCAAGGAAGCCATGATTCGTCCACTGCGTCCCAGCAACTTCCCATCTTCGTCCTTGAGAATTTTAATCCAATGATCAACAGTAAGATCAACTCTTAATAGTTCCTCTGCAGTTACTGCTGCTAATGGGTTGCCTTTTAGCCTGCCTGCTATTTCCCGTCCAATGTTTGTTAGATTTCCTTCATAGTTCTCATCACCGAATGCTCGTGCTTTGAATAATAACCAAAAATCATTATTTTCCAGAGCATGCAACACAGTTGGTTCAGTCGTTCCAATCCTTTTTGCAACAGAGAGATTTCTAGTCGTCACAAGGATCACATTGCCATTTGCATTGTCTGACTTGAAAGGAGAAAGTATTAGGTCCAATATTTCATTGTTCTTGTCCCAGACATCATCTAAAATAAGTAGAACCCTCTTTGATTCAATATGAGTTTTCAAGACCAGCTGAAGTTTGTCAAGGCTGCACAACCCTTCGTGCTTTTCTCGAGGGACAATATCTAACATCTCCCTTGTGATTCTCATTTCATCGAAGCTGTCAGACACCCAAACCCATATGCTGTGGTCAAACTGGTTTTGCACTTTCGGATCATTATATACAGATTGTGCGAGAGCTGTCTTCCCGGTACCACCAATGCCTACAATAGGCAGAACAGTTAAACTGTCAGATTTGCCAACTGTCATCCGGTTTATGATGGAGTTCTTCTCTTTGTGTCTCCCATACAATTTGCCTTGAAGAAGACTTGATGTTCTTCGGCTTGGATCTGAGGCTGTACTTTGATGGTGAGCTGAACTTGCACCAGAGTTTGACCCAAGCATGTTGAGATCCTTTGTCACATCCCCTCGGATGCTTTGCAACTGATGAGTTATTTTTTGTATGCTACTGGAAATTTCGTCCTTATTCCAATAGTGAGCAACAACTGTGGTGATCTGTGTTGGCTCTTGATTCGTTCTCATCCTTATTCTGCTGGATGAATTACTGACAGCAACGGGGGTGGCATTTTCAGCAGCACCATCTACACTGTGAGAAGAAAGAAGATGGTGAATTGGCTATTAGAATGAAACAAGGGACTGTTAAGCAGATGCATGTACACACTTCCAAAGAATAAGACGAGATGTGCATCGATGTACAATCAAGCCTATAAAAGTAATTCAAATGTAATGCCCCTTCGCAACGAATAAAAGTACAGCTGCAAAGATGTAGAATAAGATGTGCTGGTGTGGCGTGAGTAAATGAAGAGATGTATTTTAATTTTGAAATCGTACCTTGATTGGCTTGGCAGCTGGGAAGGTGCTTCTCGCTTTTTCTTACACTCGGTACTGTTGACATGAGTTATCAAGACTCTTGTCCCTTGTGCACCTTTGTAATGAACTCTTTTTTTACAGTGTCTACATTCTGCCTCCACGGTCTTTCCATTATCATCTTTTATGTCTTCAAAATCATCCCATGCCTTGGACCGTTTTTTGCCACGACCGCTTCTCGGCGGTATATTATCATCGCCCCTCGATGTGCCATGATCTACTCGTGCTGCTTCATGCATGCCTTCGGGCTCCTGCAAAGTAACTGCGCCAAAAGATGAAGGCAGTTAGCATGGTCCTGCTTGACAAGAAAAAGATTTTACCGAGATTGAGTGGAGGTCGTTCTATGGTTAACCGGGGGTAGTCGTTGTGGCTGGGTTGCAAGGCTGGGTAACACCGTCGGAGGCAAAGCGATCGTGCATGTTGGACGAAGATGGTAGCGGTTGTTGGCCTGTTGGAAGATGGACAGAGTGTTGGTGACTGAAACAGAACTAATTTGATGATTTTTTTAGAAAATAGGCGCTTGCCTGGTCTTGAACTAAGGCCCTTAGAGTCATACAACACGAGATCCGAGGTGCACACAACAAAGGGCAAGCAAAAGAAAAAAAAACTAAAACCAATACAGGGTCACTAGTGACCAATCAAAGCGTCGCGGCGCTGACCAAACAAGGCCTAGACATGTACAGGCCGGTCGCCAGAGAGGTCTGCCATCTGCCAGCCTGAGCAGCGCGAACAAATCGATGGTTGACTCTCCTAGCTAACTAGAGATGATACCCCACGCGTTGCTGCGGGAATTAATTGCAATTATTTCAATTAGACTGGTTCTATAATACATTACTATTTCGATAACAATATGATAATTGAAACTAAATAGATATGCTTTATTATAGTATAGTTGTAGAATGTTTTTTTTAATGTGGGTAGCATGCATCGTGCATGTTAAGATATGTCTTTTTTCATGAATGGTGGCATGATGAGTTGACATAGTTGCTTATTATATTGAGGAAAGTGCATTTAAGGTTAGTTTATTCTGTCATGCATAGTTGCATGTGAAGAGAATTAGAGTTAGTGGGGATCGACTATTTAGGTATATAGGATTTGATGCTTGATGTGATCAATCACATCAAAAGCTTGTGCTCGACAGCCCCCAAAAATTGAATTCTAAGGGCAACTCTAGTCGATCCCAATAAATGTCTAACTCCAAGAAACTGCCATTTCGAGGCTTCAACCGACTCTAATTCAAGCCCAAAAAAACCTTAACTCCCAAAAAGTTTCTGACCCCACAAAATAACCCTCCCATGACCTTGTCACAATATATTAGCTTCCAACTCTGCCACTGTATCCCCTCCCCAGAACAGAACTGTAGCGCGGGAATAAGTTTCCTCCTCCAAGCGTCGCTGCGGACACCATCCCCCTCCCCCCCCCCCCTCCCAATCCGCTGGACCATCTGTCATAGTGATTGGTGGCAATAACAGTGATGTCGAGATGCCATCATCGAGGAAGCATCAAGCGTGTCATTCCCGACAGCTGAGTGTGTCGACGAATATCGCTCCGCCGATCGTAATAATTTATTTCCAAATTACATTGGGATAATTTATTTTTTAATAAAAATAGCGAACCATCATATTAATACTGAAAGAAAATGTTCCTCATGTGTTAATTATCCTGTTTAACCTTCAAAGGAAATGCTCCTCATGTGTTAATCAAAATTAAAGGGAAAAGTGCATAACATTACCTCATAAATTGGGAAACTATCAAACTAAAATGGCGGATACATCCACTTTTACGTAAACTAACGTTAGTTTAAAATGTTCTGTTCACAAAATTCTGTGATAATAATAACATAAACATTTATATCCTCCCTTTTACATGATCCTTGACGGCTAAAAAATAAATTATATGCATGTGATTGCACATAATAATATATTTTTCTCTATATCTCAATATAATTTCATACTAGTAGATCAATAATCTGCATAAGATTGAAGGCCTCACAATCAATTGAGGTCTCCAATTGAAATTTGATCATTCGATTTTGATCGGGTCAACAATTTCTCAAACCCTCTCATTTAATTTTTTATACAATATGCTATGCTTTCTAATTTTTAAATCTTCACAATTAATTGAGGCTTCAATTTAGACTTTGGTCATCCGATTTTGACCTGGTCAACAATTTCTCAAGGAGCTCTTCTATTTAATTATTTTAATTCTCTAGCCTCCTTAACTTTAAAACCTTTTCATTAGATTGAGTTATTCAATTTTGGATTTTATTTATGATTTTGATCGGGCCAACGATTTTTCAAATCGACCAGCAACAACTGGTCTATAAAAACATATCAACTCCTCGCATACTCCTATCACCCATAAAAAACGTCACCATGTGATACTATAGCACGAATATAGTACATGCAACCAACGATGAAAAATATCCTCACATATATATGGATTGATTAGTGGATAACACAGAATCATACCACGAAAGACCCACTAAATAACCGCATTATAAATAAACGTAAAACACACTCCTTCGCCCCCCCCCCCCACCGACCAAACTAAATACTCCATCGGTTTCAAAATTTCTTTAATTTTGATCAAGTTCAGAGCCAAAAATATCGACATCCACAATATTAAACAAAAAAAATCATTTCGTAATGAATCTAATAACACCGATTGATACTATGAATTTTGATATATTTCTCTCTAAATTTGATCAAACTTAAAGAGGTTTGACTTATTCAAAAAAAATACATCATATATCTTGAAATAGAGTGAGTAAATAAATTTAAAAATCCCAACAAATTCAACGGCGTAGCAAAACACGCACAACCCTTCTAGTATACACCAGTTTTCAAGATGAGCATCAAAAGATCAAACTCCGACGGTGGCTCACACAAGACACAGGTAGCACACCGTAGAATGAAGCAACGCGGTGCTTCCACCCACTAAGGCAGGGGCGGCCGCCCCGGGTAGCTATACATTGCACCTAAAATACCTGCTGATTCAGACATCTCGTAGGCAGTAGCGATTCTTTGAATGTGGCTAGCACTCGACTGCAACCCAAATTAAATAATACTCCCTCTGTATCATAATATTTGTTGTTGGGAAGAACTAGACTAGTCCTCCCCAACAACAAATATTATGATACAGAGGGAGTATATCTCTCCTTCATGTGAGATGAATGACTGCAACAACAGCTAGCTAGTTCCTCATAATGCTTAGCAGTAGGCAGTGGCCCCATGACCATAACATGGACGGATCATCAGAGTTGATGTGATCTAAGCTAGGTGTGGTTAGAAGTGAAAAATCGACGACCACTCAACCAGGTTGCAAGTAGTCCCAACATCATCAACAATCGGACTTACTCAGGTCCATTGTATGTCTACAGACGCGTCCAAAGAATGGACCCAATCATTCCACATATCTTATCAAAATATGGGTCGAATTTAAGGTATGTCGGTCAGTCCGGACGTATAAGGCTGGTTTGAGGAGCCTGAATGAGTCTAGATTTTATGACCAGTCACTGACTGGGCTGTTCGTACGAATGTATAGGTATACCCAGCCGAATCAAAAAATTTCCTCATAGCAACACTGAATTTATGAGTTTTGGTGGTTACGTTATCTAGTGGTTGAGAATGTTGAACTTTTTGAACCATTAGTGTAGTTATTTTTTTAGTGCATCTAATTTCACATTTTTTATGAGTTTTGATTGAGTGGACTTGCATTTGTACCTTAAAAAATTTAGACCTTCATTGTTTCATCCCGGTTAAGTTCAATTTCTGAATCCGTCACTGCACTGAGGTTGTGCAGGTTGTGACTTGTGAGTGGGGCCTAGGGAGGCGGGCGATGCCGCCATGCCCGACAGCGGTGCCCTCCTTCCTCGGCACGCACGAGAAAGACCCGTCACGATAGAGGTGATGACGTGATGTGGTGGTAGCCAATTCATGCGGCACCACAGGCTTACAAGCGGGCCCGGATTGTCAGAATGTGAAAATTCGAAATTGTAGAACAAATGCGGCATAGCTAGAGAGTTTACTTCGATCATTTTCATGGCATTACTGGAACGAATCGAACCCTAATTTTACTGGAATTTTAAAATGAAATCATTTCCAGAAATCAAATTACCTCCTTCGAGTTCGACCTGCTGTCGAAGTCTGTGGTAGTCGAGCTCGTCGACCGCGTCATCGGCGTCGAAGAGCTTCTCCTTGAGCGCGGCGAGGGACCTGGCCAGCCGCCTGTGGCCTAACGCCCTCCCCTTGACATAAGAGACCGTTGCCTGGACTTCATGGACCTCAGATTTGAGCGCCTCGATGTCGTCGGCAAGCCCCGCTCCGCGGATCCACCCGTCCAGCTTGTCCATCCGCAGGGTTTGGAGGATGGTGTCCGCTCGCCATTGGACCGCGCCCTCCAGGAAGGCGTCTTCCATGGCCTCCCTCAGAGCCTCTTCCTCCATCTCAAAGCTTCTGCTCGGGCGATGGTCAACGGCGGAAGCGGGGTTGGTGGGAGGTGTGTGGAGTGCTGAATATGAGAGCGGTTTACGGGGAAGAAGGCCGGGGGATCTCTTCTTAAGCAAGCTAGGTGATGGGCCGCAAAGTGTGTATGTGGGCTGGGGCGCTGGGCTGCTGGGCTGCTGGCGGAACTTTTTTGTTTTTTTCAGGGAACGCAGACTTGTGCCGCGTACTGCTTGCTATCAACTCTGAAGAGGAACGACCGTGACACTCAAAATTCAGTTCACGCGTATACATTCAGCGTTCTCTGATTCTTGTACATCATGCATACACCGGAATGCAAATGTCCATCCGCCATACAACTGCCACAGTTCTTCCCTTTTCCATTACATTACAGGATGAATCAAATTGTAGCAAAATTCAGCTGAATTATCACAAGCCATGGAATTTACAGTGGTTACAGTTCGTATCAGGACAGTGTACAAACCTTCAGTGGATCAACAGAATTCATATGTGGATCGATGGACAAACTTACTGCATGAGCTTCTTCTAATATTTCCAAACAGGGAAAGCACCGTGATCATAGGCTCCATGGCTACTACTTTGGCATGGCAAAACCACCCAGGCCGCCAACGAGGACGAGGAAGAGGACGGAAACCACCATGGCCACCTTCCCGTAAGCCTGCCGGCGACGGTCGTGCAGGTCGCGTGCCACCCACAAGCCGAGCGACGCCTCCGCGAAACCGAAGAGCGCCACGGCAGTCAGCAAGGCGTAGTACAGGTAGAAGGCCACCTTGCCATGGTGCAGGAACATACCGTCGGGCTTCTTGAAGACGAAGAGCCGCAGCGCCGCCGCGGCCTGGCAAACGCCTCCCGGGATCAGCGCCAGCGGAAGCTTGTTGCAGTCGCGGCTGGCCTCCGCTATGGCCCTCGCATTGCTCTCCACATCCATGCCTGCCTAAGTTACTAGTACTACTTGTGATTTGTCAGTGGTCTGCTGGCAGCGTGTGGAGGGGAGAGCTGTTTGGAGCTTGAGAGCATGGCAAGAACGGCGGAGGACGGATGGACTTTATAGCCGAGAGGGTGACAGACAGGGGCAACGAAAACACGAACACGAGCACGAGTACGAAGCCACGAACACGAAATGACGGAGCCATGATATATGGTTACAATAGTCAGCTGCGAAGCTCCGGGCCATTCCTTTCTTCTCCATTCAGAGAGGAAATTTCTACCCGGCCGGGGTCCAAATGGACACGACCACGATCACGAGCACGAGCATGAGCACGAACACGATTACAGGAGCCATGGTTGTGTGATAGAACGGCGGAGGGGGGAATGGACATTTTATAGAGGGGGGAGAACTGGACAACACGGGCCGGGAACACCACATGATCACGAACACGAAATCAAAAAGCACGAGACCATGTTATAACAATATTCAGATGGGGATCTCTGTTCAGAAGCGAAGCTCCAGCCGTTCCTTTCTCTTCTACTCAGAGACAGGAAATTTCTGCCCAGGTCCAAATTAATGAGCACGAACACGAGCACCAGCACCAGCACGCACGAATTACAGGAGCCATGGTTGGGTGCTACTAAAACTATACGTCTCAATCATCGGCAGCGTCACATCAAAGCCTTATTGTATCGGGTTCCATTTCTGGGATCTTGACTCACGGAAGCAAGTGCAGCATCACACGACGACAAGCACGAGCACGAACACGAACCATGGTATCACGATGGCAACCGCAGAGTCAAACACAGCCTCACACCAAACCAAAGCATTGCTGTCGTGCTCGATCAAAGCTAGACATGTCTTAGACCAAACACGCCAGCCTTCGTTTCCGATGAGATGGCCGTTCCGGGAAATGAAATTGAACATGGTGACAAGTTTATTTTCAGACCTGAAGGGAGGGGACGCGCGTCTCATGCCTCCATGGAAGGGTAAGAGAGGTTTTTTTTTTCTTTTTGAAAAAGGAGGACACTTTCGGCCTCTGCGTCGATTGAATTTTTTTCTAAGACCAATGTTAACCTCTCTCTACATTGGCATGCACATACTCCCTTCGGATGGGAATATGAACTGGGTATGGGTTTTTAGGTCTTCGATTTCATTAACAGAAAACATATTGTCTGTCATGGAAACATATTTTTACGATCATCGTAGTTTCTAAGTAAAAAAAAATTGTACATTATACATATTTTACTAGTTAAATTGACTATCTAAATCATTTCATAAAAACATCTTATTCTTTCTATTTGGAGGGAAGTTGGCCTTCTTCCAATCCAATCTTCAATAGCGTCATATTAGCTTTTTCTCGTGTCTCTCGCGTCGGACCGCCACACATGACACGCCACGCCACACCACCACTGTTCGCCGACTGCCATCCTCATTGTTGTGCGCCGCACACCGCCATCACCACCAGCAACATGTATCCCCGTATGTCACGTTGACGAGTGGGTCATGTATGTCATATTGGCTATTGGAGGTTTCGTTATTGTGATCTGCTGGATCTTCCAACCCAAATAATTAGAAAAGTTTATTTGGGAGCCCAATAAAAGCATCTCTAACCGATCCCTAAAGAGCTTTAGAGAATTCAAAATTCATGTTCCCTTTTGTAAACTACACCTAACCGATCCCTTATAATATTTAGAGAAGTAAAATTTATAACCCGCGGCTGCCCCGACTTTTAAATGTACCCATCCGTCCAACCATGGAGTAAAAAATTCCACCTCCCCCTCAACCGCACCCTCCCCACCCCACCCCACATCCACTCTGGTGCAACCTTACTTGCCTCTGTCGGTCACCACGCACCACCACCGGCCCTCGGAGCACTCGTAGCGCTCTTCTTCCCACCTCGATCCGGTCGCTTGTCGTTGTTAGTGCCAAAATCGGCGTATCAACGTCCATTGTCACTGTCGTCGAATTTGGCATACCCTGCCGTTCGCGTCGTCACGTTTTGGAGTGATTCGACTGGGACAGAACCGTGTAGCCCTTCAACAACTTAACATCGCCTCTCTGTATGTATCCTTCCCTAGGCGCTCGCATATCACCCGTCGACCGACCGCTGACACAACCACATATGTCTGACGGTCGGGCTTAGCACTTGCTCAACAACTCATCGTCTCGTGTCTACTGATCATCAAGTATGACCATTGCCCCCAGTTAGTGTTGTGCCTCGATTTGAGCACGCCAAAACATCCTGGATGGGTTTTCTATATGTGTGAAAAGGATGGAGTGAATGTCACTTTGTACAGCTGTTCTTTGCAACCTTGCAATTTGAAACTCATTGTTTGCTTGAAATTATGTGTAAGAAGGATGCAAGTTTTCTTATAGTATATTGATCTCTTGATAGTGAGAAATTTGCTAGACGTTGGTGCACTAGTTGCTAGAAATGAGACTAGAGAGAACCTAGGGTCAAATGTCGAGACTAGAGAGGATGCGATGTCCAAATTTGGTTAGGCGAAGAACAAAGAAGTGTGCAAACTCGAGAAGCCAATAAATAAAATAACAATCTAAACAATGAAGAAATAGAGAAAGCTTTGATTGAACTAGTAGGAACGGTTAGGGAAGTGATGTTTCTATTGAAGTGTGTAATTCTTCTTGTAGTTTTTATTGGATCGGTTCTTTTAACGAAGAATTGGCGAAGTATGTGACCAAGATGTTGTCTGATAAAATAATTAAATAATGAAGTTCAACCCGGTGGTCCAAATTATATGAATTTGGTGGGGAAAAAGAAGTTAAGTTTATGGAATCAATTAGGAACGACACATTTTTAGAGGAGCAAATATCTTCCGCTTGAGGATACTCGGAGGTTTTCTCTTTTAAATTATAGGAGATCAGTTAGAGATGTAGTAATTGGGAAATTAGCTGCTGGAAATGTTCTAAATAACTCCGTATGCATTCAATTCAACTGGCCTCGACCTCTTTCCATTTACATACAGTGATACAGAACAGATTAAAGTGTAACAAAAGGGAAAAATGGCAAAGGCCGAATTATTACATGCCATGGATTTTACAGAGAATACATCATATCAGGAAAATATAAAAAGTGCAACCATGATAAAAAAATCCTTTAATAAAATTACACACAATACAAACCTTGGTAAAAACTATGTGGTTATGTGGATGATGGACAAACTTAATGCATGAGCTTCTAAAGCTTCCAAACAACGAAAGCACGCCGTGATCAAGCTGCTAGTACAGCTTAGGTATGGCAAAACCACCCAGGCCACCAACGAGGACGAGGAAGAGGACGGAAACCACCATGGCCACCTTCCCATAAGCCTGCCGGCGAGGATCGTGCAGGTCGCGTGCCACCCAGAAGCCCAGCAAGGCCTCGACGAAACCGAAGAGCGCCACGGCCGTCAGCAAGGCGTAGTACAGGTAGAAGGCCAGCTTGCCATGATGGAGGAACATGCCGTCGGGCTTCTTGAAGATGAACAGCCGCAGCGCGGCCGCGGCTTGGCAAACGCCTCCTGGGATCAGCGCCAGCGGAAGCTTGTGGCAGTCGCGGCCGGCCTCCTCTATGGCCCTCACATTGCTCTCCACATCCATGGCTTCGAAGTTACTGCTGTTACTTGAGATTTGCGAGCGGTCGGCTGGCGGCGTGTGGAGGGGAGAACTGCTAATTTGGAGCTTCAGAGCGTGGCAAAAATGGTGGACGGGGGATGGACTTTTATAGACGAGGGGGATGGACGGGGACAAGGGGCCGGGAACACGAGCACGAACACGAGCACGAAATCGGAAAACACGAATCCATGTCATTATAATAATAGTCAGCTGCGAAGCTACAGGCCATACCTTTCTTCTTTATTCAGATTCAGACAGGAAATTCCTACCCGGGTCCGAAGGAACACGAACACGAACACGAGCATGAGCACGGACACGATTACAAGAGTGATAGAACCATAGGTCTCAACTGGCAGCAGCGTCACATCAAGGCCTTTATTTTATTGGATTCCATTTCTAGGCTCTTGACCGCCGGCCGGAAGCAATGGCAGCGTCACTAGACGACGAGCACGGGCACAAACACTATTCACGAACACGAAGTCACGAACACGAACCAGGGTATTACGTCGGCAACCTCAACGTCAAACACATCCTCACATCAATCAAAGGGAATGATGTCGTGCTCGATCAAAGCTTAGCTACGTCTTGACCAAACACAATGGCCTTCGTTTAAGATGAGATGACTATATTCAACTCCTCTAAAACAAGGGAGCGCTCATAGATAAAACACCTGAAAATTTTGCTTGCATCAGTCACTTTTGTTCAGGACCGTTAGATCTCCATCGTATGGACAAAAACAGATCATGCATTTTTTATCTTCAACGTCCCTCTTCTTCCTCGCATAGCCGCTGGCAGACCCAATCCTATGCGCCTGCCTCCACACCTCGCGGCCAGCGGATACCGCCTGCATGCCGCCCTGCTCTTCCCTCGACCTCCCCCATCATTGTGATGGTTAGCACCCCAATCATCCTTCTAAGCCCCACCTCGATGAACAGTTTTGGAGACCCCGCCCCCCTCCCGTGCGTTAAGCTTCCTACTCGCTCCCGCTGGCTATCACTGACTCCTGCTCATACATAGTCCGGCCTCACCATGGTCGTGGTTCCTCACTCTGTCCCTACTTTCGGCCTCGTGTGAAACATATGGCGCGAAAAAATATTTTAGATACCTATTAATTAGCAAACACGAAAAAAATAAAGTTGAACGTCCAAAACAGGAGCATAAGCCGGAACCTATTAATTAAGAAGGAGAGAATCACCCATCTAACTAACATGAAACCTACGAAAACGTTATAATACACACAAGCACATTGGGCACCCCCAGACGACATGACTACCAAAACACACTCCACATGATGTCGAGAGATGACCGCCATTGAGATTGTCTGCAAACATTATTGTCATCACTTCTCCTCGAGTAAGTGACTTTGACTCACAAGATCATATCACAAATGGAGCTACCACCACTTGAGCCACACAAAGCACACTTCGGTGTATGCCAAACAATCGACCACACGCACCTGCAATGGGACAATTTCGATTTTAAAGATGAGCAACATAGGTGAATATGCTCGGTTCACTCCGCAGAGGGCCATCGTAGCCAGATGCCCGTCACTGTTCACTACCCCCGCTTAGACCACCATAGAAGTCCCAACTCCATCGATCAATGTAGAGCTTGAGAGTGTCCTACTTTTTTTTAAAAGTACAGAACTTATCTCTTGTCCAACTTGATACACAGATTAGATACAACAGTTACAACTCTATCAACCGATTTAGACACGTGGAGAAAAGAATGTATCCTGACGTTTACTCCCTCGAATGAGAGCTAATTAGCATTATAGAGGTAGAAATTCCACGAAGAGAATTCAACGCCACAATGGATCACCTTCTTCTCCTTAAGATATCATCATTAAGGCAATTCTCAACCATTTGTGGTATACCCTGAAATGGTCTCGAAACCTTTACAAACATTGTGGTAATCACAAATCAATTTCTCATCGAAGACTCTTACCGTGAGAGCCTCCAACCTCCAAGGGTAACAAAAGAATTCCATGGATCTAAATTTTGCTCAAACAAAAAAAATTTGGTTATTCAAAGTGTAGGGAATGAGTGAATCTTACTTTCAAATGTTTCCCTCTTTTCTGGATAAGGGCGCTTTATTACTTTTATGATTTTAAGTATTACATCTGGCCTCTACATAACTAAGAGGTACACAGCCAAATCAAAACCACAAATGAAGTCTAAGCTCAAAAATAAAAAGACGAAATACAAGTAGTCATAATACTGTATTAAGCCCAATCCATGGGAGGACCAATCCGAAGACCATGCTGCCATCCATGTCGGGTAAAAGTATCCCTCGTCGTGTTCTCCAATTGTGTACACATCTTCGTAAACATGTCTCGATTCTCCACCCGTTGCAGGGACAACCATAGACGAAGCATACATGTACATCTGTAGATAACCTGCATAAAAAAATGCTTTTATCGTTAAAAACCTTATCATTTCTACGCAACCAAAGCGACCAAATAACGACAAGCGCTCCCATCCTGCGAAGAATTCTAAACCTGTGATCAATTCCATGTAACCAGTTGCCAAATATATTAGCAACACTACATGGAGGATACAAGCCAGAAGCTACTTGGATGACTAATCATATAGAACAGCTAATTTGCATTGAAAAAACAAGTGTTTAAGAGGGAAAAACAAGCCAAATGTTTCTCCTCTTGAACCTGACCAAAAATCTATCCAAGAATCTAATGACTATGGTTTGAGAGAAGTGGGAGAAGTTGGTGAAGGCTAGATCTGAAATAAGTGCCCAGGAGGTGGGAAATACACTTTGCTTCATGATCATATATACCCTATATATGAGGGAAAAAATACAAAAATGTTAAAATAGTTCAGAAGTTTTTGTAGAACTAACTTGACTTTCTTTGGCACTAGTATATAAATTTTCACGAATGAAAACCAGCGTTTGACTTTAGGTTTTAAAAAATTCCAGCGTTTGACTTTAGGTTTTAAAAAATTATTTGCTATTATAGGTCACGATTCGCGCTATTTTGGGCCAAAGATTTGTTTTTTTTAAATAGTCAAAGGGTTTTTTCTTTCGTCTGAATGTTTTTCCTAATAAATACAATCAGGCTTATTTAGAAAATATTTTCAGAATTTTTTACTTTTTATTTAGTTGCTATTTTTTTATATAGGGTATACATACACCCAAAAAACAAACGTCATAGATCCAAAAAACAAACGTCGGCGGCTCACAAGGGGTACCCTATCCACAGTGGGAAAAGGTACCAGAATCTGGGCAATAGCCGATAGATGTCCGGCACTGGGGAGGGGGGGGGGGGGGATACCACCTGCTGACTCTATCTGTCCAGCAAAACGCCCTCAAACGTCGTTTGCAGTAAAAGAGAAAAGCCAACACAACACACATCATTTTTATTGTCACATTGGAGAAATGAACACACTCCATAAGGTTTTTTGCACTGACACAAGCTTCTGCACACCAACTCAGCAGCACGTAATATGGAACTTTCTTGGTAGTTTACTTCATCAGTAGTAAGAGGGAAACATTTCATTCACTACATTCATGGGTGGTTCATGAAAATACATATTTCCATTACCACGGATTTGCATACGGCTGCATCTAGATGCTGGTTCAGGAGCTTATACAGAATATAGGGAGCCTGCAGAACTAAGATAACGGCATGTGAAATGCCAGATTGTTTGCTCAGAAAATGACATCAACGAATTCCATGTCAGCTGATGGAAGCCTATAATTTGCTGCCTCTTCTACACAGAGTCCTTTTTGGTGTTTCTGTCCGATGGAAGGAACTGCTTCGCATAGTCGTGAACTTTCGACCCTGAACCTGACTGGTGATCATAGTACTCCACCAGTGCGGAACAACCCAAGGCAGCCAGGGTGAGGGCCTGAGCATGAAGCCTGACAAAGTAGAAGCATCAAATAAAAGTAAGCATGTGCAGATTGATCATAGAGCAGCGGTAATGACACACTTTGCAGGTTTCTTTCGCAGTCAAAAGATGTTTGATTCAACTGCACAGAGAGGCCAAGTAAACAATACAAACAAAGAGTGGAGATGTATATAATAACCCTAAATATTACTCTATTGAGTTTACTTAACCCTGAAGTCAGAACCATACTACTTCATATGTGTGTGCTTGTCGGGATGCACCTAACAGCTGGCTGGCTTAAGATAAAGGTAGATGAGGTAGATGCAAGCTTTGATATTCGTTCGGCCAAGAAACTGTTGGTGTCATGCTGGAAGTTTCTGAAGGTATGTACTACTGTAGTTGAAGAAGACTGGTTGTCTAGTTTAGAGAGATTCATTTGGTTGCTCTGTGGTCTCAACACTAGGTAGTATTGAGAATGGACTGTTTGTCTGAGGATAGATCTTATGTTTGTGGAATCATCAAGAATATTTGTGTGATGTTTTTGCTGACAGCAATATTTGTGTAAATATGGTTGCTCTTCCTTAGGCAGGACCGCAGGAAGGAGTTGAGCTGTTATTCTTTGCATGGGTCAGACCCACCTGGCCTATTGGGTCAGAGCATGTGAAACTAATAATGTTATTCAATGAATTTATCTTCTAAAGGCAGGCAAATTTTTGGTGGATTCCTCCTAAATACAGGAGGTCTTGCATTTCCATGAGTCTGAATACAACCTTTTGCCTCATGCCCAAATGTTGGAGTCAGCATACTAGGTTTGTGAACTTGAACAGCATTTTCAGCTCATGGCATTATCCATTAAACCTAAATATAATTAAGGGCTACTGAATAACCAAATAAGGTATATTTTGATACGTGTCCAAACACGTAATTAGCATGTAAATCTGTAATTCTATCTACTATAAACTTGTTACCTTTAGTAAAATAGATAATTACAGGACATGCCTAGGACAAAACATGTTGATGCCAGTTAATGCACAACTGTGTAGAAAAGCAACTCTTGTTTTGAGCATCAGTTGTAACCTCTGATACGTTACTATTTCCGGATGTCCAACTATACAGGGTCTAAATTTGTTTCAGCTTTATGTTCTAATATTTCCCTGATCACAACCACCCTACACTAGTCTTATATGCTACCAAAAATATCACGAAAGAGAAAGCAGAAATGAATATTCTACATGTAAAACTCTTGTGGGGTTCACAAAATCAAGTAAGGGCATGGAAGTGAGGCTACTGCAGTGCATAGCCTTCTCGAGGGCGATTGCGTTGACAACAATCAAAGTCTGACTAGAAAGATATATACAGTTTAGGCATGACTTTTCCCAACAGATATCAACCAGTGATATACAGGTATACAGTAGTTTTCTGAAACTAAGGAGAATAGCACTATGATGAGAAATGTGTTCGCAAATGTTTAAGTGCGCCACCAGAAACTATTTCCTTGGGGTAATACCTTTTTTCAGTCCCTTTGCATCGAATGCAATGATGTGGTTGACTGTCTACACAGCCCATCTGGGTTATCGCTAGTTGACAACTGACGCCATGTCAAGAAGGGAGGAGGACAAGCAAGGACATTTCTTGGGCATTGGCAGAGCACACTCGTGGTGTATTATTATGTTTGTTGCTTTATGAGCAGCAGTCAATAGTTACCTGCCCAGTTCTGAAACTCTTGACTAGAAATTTTATCGGAAGTGTCGCTACTGATTACTTGCTATGGTGAAAGAACTTTTGTCTCTGCACTTCCATTCAACCTATAAGTTAACACATCTTGGCCTACGAGCACAAATTCAGCATTTATCATGTGGATCCAAGCAAGCATAACAATAGGGTTAATCACGTTGTCTACAGTACTAACATCAAAGAAACAGCATGTCTGATGACGCCTATATCCGGTAGGAACCTAAAAGGCTACCATCCTTGTTATATACTCCAGAACTGAACACCAGCGTTCGTTGTTTACCAACAGCGCAGCGACAGCATAGCTAGCCATTACTCCATTGCCCACCACAACCACAACTCCACAGGCATTGCTGATGGAGCTAAACTGATTCCAACTTGGCAGACAATTAACACACAGCTCACCCATCATTACAGGAAGTAGATCGACCTCAACACAGGATTCAACTCAGGACAGAAACAACGCAGATGAAATGCGCAATTGACAACAGTTCCACCAGACAGAGGAAACGAACCTGGCGTGGATGAGCTTGACGCTGGTCTTCATGCCGGGCCTGGACCAGTTGTAGGCGATGGATCCCGCGATCCCCGTGAGCCACAGCGTCCCTGCAAGCACACACCACACGACGAGAAAGGGGATCAGATTCGATTCAAACACACGGCAAGGAACGACGCGGAACAGAGAGGCGGCGGAAGGGGAACTCCCCGCGGCGCACCTACGGCCCGGAGCTTGTGGTCCACGACCCAGCCCCTCATCGCCTGCAGCGTCCCCTTCTCCTCCGCCATTCCGCCGAGAAGGAAACGAAAGCTTCCGCTGTCAGATCGAGTTCTCCGGTTCCAATCTGTCTGCTCCTGCGCGTGTGTTTCAGCGACGGGGGTGGGAGGGGGAGGGGGGGAGGAGTAGAAGTAGAGGGGAAAAGGGTTTGGGAGTCTGTTGCGCGTTGTTGGTGGGGGGCGGGGGAAATGAGTCTACTGCCGGCACGATACCGCGGTCCGCGATGGCCGGTGGAGGTGGAGGCTGCGCCGCCGGCAACGTGGCTAGTGGTTTTGGGCGTCTTCGTGGCGGAACCGGGGCAAGGGGCTGGATGCCGTGCGGGGGAATGGTGTATGCTCTACTGTGGCTGCTGGTCTCATAGCATCTTTACCCGGGCGCCTCAAACGTCGAATGGTCTGGTGTTAAGAACATGTGACGCAGACGCACGTTTTTAATGAATCTCAAACGCTCCGGATTAATCAGCATCTTATATCTAGTTCAAATTTGAAACCAATATTGGATGATCCAGACGGCGATCGGACGCGTCACATAGGAAAACACCCGGAAACTTGACGGCCCAGCGGACATCTCCACCGGTGGGGAGTGAACGTCGCGTGGCGTCACTCTGACTCGCCATCCAAGGGCCAAAGTCCGGCTATTTAAGTTGGATGACGTTCCCCAGCCCTAGCCACAATCACTTTCTCCCTCTTCGTGTCGCCAGCCCGAGCCCATCCACCTCTCTCCCTTTCCTCCTCACTCTTTCCTCGCCGTCCGGCTTCACCATGGTTCGACGGAAGAAGACGATGCATGTTATGCTAAAGCCGGAGCGCCTCTTCCAGATGCTACAGAAGATCCAGGCAAGGCGCGTTGCCGCATCACAGCCTGGCCTGCCTTTGGACTCGTCGGGCCGGGAGGAAGAGGAGGGGGCAGGAGCTGGAGAAACGGGCGCTCCCATTGAGGTGGCGGATTATAAGGAGGATGAGTTTGGGGGTCCGGAGAAGAACAACGGAGAGCAGCCGACATCGGGTGCAGGATTCGACATGGAGGACGCCATAATAGAGTTCGCGGTCTCCCAAGTGACGAAGATGGCGGAGCAGCAGGCCACTCCTGAGTCCATCCAGGATGAGGTCTATGTCGAGGCCAACCGACGGTTCATCCATCAAGAGCGGGCAGCGACCGGCGCACTTTTCGCCAAACTAGAGACGGAGGCGAAAGCCGACGCAGAGGAGCTGCAGCCGTCGGAGTTACGACTGTCGCACATGTACCCAGAGCCAGACACGAAGATGGTGCAAATCTCCGGCGCGAACTAGGTTAGTGTAGCTTATTTGATCTACGTAATATGCAGGGTTTTTTTTCTTTTTCATGTTTTGTATAGATTTAAAGTTTCAATTACGAGGTATCCAAATGATTAGGAGCAAATGTGAGATGTGACCTATCACCGCTCGCGGACGCATCTGGACGGGTCCATGAGCGTTTGAGGGCCAAGATGTCAGTGACTTTAGATGCTCTCATCGACCGGGGCCCGCTGATGACACATCATCCATTCAACATTCAGATTTGGATTGACTAATTCTATGCTAGATTTTTTTTAATGTATGAATCTATTATAAAAAATACAAAGCACCTCAAACATGATAAAAGTTACACTAATATCCGTAGTCCATCGAATGATTGCTACCACCGCTAAAATGAGCCACAACGTTGTCGATTCTCCTACCGGAGCCAGCTTAAACAGTTCGAAAGTCTTCGGACACGTGCCCCAAAGGATCAGGGCCATGAAGCTGTTGTTGTTCTTGTTGACCTCTTGAATAGATCCAAAACACCTGAGATCAAATTTTGTCATCGCACATGCATGACGAGAAACTCTAACCTCATCACCCCAAGGAGACGATAGGAATTTACGCGTGAATTTCATCGACTATATCTGGACGAACGAATTCAAGAAGGATAGAAACCTGAAAGGAAAACTCGAAGAAAAAGAAGCGACTACGAGGGCTAAAAATCTTAGCCTGAACTACTAGGACGAGCAGAGACATCATGATTTCCCTCTTTGTCACTGGCTGCCGGAGCGACAGGCAGAGAGGAGGCAAATCCACAGACGAGTCCGCGAAAGTGTACAAGTTTGTTCTAGCTGCTGAGGGTAAGGGAAAAAAATGTTTTTATGTATGACGGGTGAAGCTCTACGGTAGTTTTACTATGGGTTTATTTAATTTATGCCACTACCAACTCCATGAGGGTCGAAGAAATGTATCTGCAAACGCAAAAGTACCGATGCAAAAATAGAGTTACTAGATATACATCATTGTTGGGCATAATGGCACTTGTTAAAGTATTCAATTGTTGCGTTGGATATTTTTTTTCATGGTTTTTGCAGTTGCATGTTCTCCAAATCAAGAAGAACACATATGCAACCACATATGTGAGCGCACAGCAGATGGAAGAACGGCGGCGGTTCCCAACATTCCCGAGCAGCTGCTGCCGATGGGCAGGCAACGGCCCACTGCTTCATCACTTGTTACAACCGGGATTAAAATAAAGCAAAAGCAGACACTGGTATTGGAATCCTTGGCCAAAACCGCGGCCGCGCTTCCTGCGAGCTAGCCAGCCAGCATGCCTGCCTGCCGGTTTCGCGAGGAAAAATCGCCGAGCGATCGTCCACGCGCACGGACGCACCCACCCCCAACCCGGACCCCGGCGGCCAGCGGCACATGGAACCCGGCACCTACCGGCGGCTACGGCTGATTCCGCCTGGTCGCCGAGCCTGTCCGGAGTAGCAAGCCAACCAGCCCTTCCTTGTCACTGCAAATTTTAATTCGCCTAGTTTAAGTTTTGTTTGAAATAGCTTGGACCTGGTCCAAAATTACATGGTTACAAATATTTCAATACGCATGGAAATTATCCAAAAAAGGTCATTGAAACTTTGAAACCTTGACGGAAAAGGAAAGTTTTTTTTACGGGAAAGGGAAGTTTGTTCGCATCATTCTTAGGCTTGGGAAGCACGAGCGAAAAGAGCCACTCTGCCTCCGGCGTTGAAAAATCAAGTAGATTTTCTCACGGGAAAGAAAAGAAAATTTAAGTACATTTTACTATATCAAAACACAGAAGAGTATCCAAGTTTCTAGATTTTTTGTATTTTTTTGTGAGATCCGAAAGTTTTTGATGATCAAATTTAAAACATATCTCGTACATTGCCGGCGGGTGTGGGTTGGTCTCCCATCCGGCCTCTACAACCGCAGGTGTGGAGGAGTCTGTTATGTAGATTAGGTTCGGGTTTGACGGTACTGTTTTAGTGGCCACTATGATGGCTTTTTCAATAAGCTCGGGCTCTAGTCCCATCCCAACAACACTTATGACGGCACCCAGGAGAAAAGGGGTCATGTCTCTCGTTGTCTCTTCAAATTGGCAAGCCTGGGATTGTGGAATAATGCCAGCGAGGCCAGTGGCGTAGCTACAACAAAAAACTGGGCGGGCCAAGCTAAGAGCATCTCTAGCATGCTTCGTAAAAATTGATCCTTCAAAACGGGGCACTGTAAACCGTTTTTACGACGTGAAATTATCCCAGACAGAACATACCTCGTAAATAAAACTATATCCCGCTATAGTCCGTCTCCGGACACGGTGTGCCTCGCCTTGGCTCCCCGACTCGCCCCGCCTCGTCCTAGCACCGCTCATTCCCGGCCACCCATGCAGTGGAGGAGCCCTACGCCGTCCGCCCCGACCGCATGCTTACTGGCGCGTCCAGCTGTCCCTAATTGAGCCTAACACTGCCCACCGTCGCGCGCGCGTTCCACGTCATGGCCGCGTGAGCTCCCCCACCCTCGCCCCGCTCTTCTCCGATGCTGCCCCGCCCTGATTCTGCCCGCTGGTGGACTGCTCCGCCTTGCCCGTCGACGGCCTCGCCTCGGTAGTGGAGGTCGAGCTGGCCACAATTCGGACCGGCGGCGTTAAATTTTGGCATGTGGTGGCTTCTTCCGATGTGCGGCGACGGATTCCGATGAGTTCCAGGTAGATTCCGTCCAGTTCCGCGACGGTGTGTTTCTCCGATGAGGTTTGACCGGTTTACGAACCTTAAAAAGGCTTACAGGTCAAACAAGTTTTATGGGGTCCGCTAGGCGCCGTTTTTCTTATCGAAACTGTAGCACAGTAAGGGCCTCTTTGATTCGTAGGATTTTAAAAACATAAAAATAAAAAAAGTATAGGGTTGGAGTGGCTTGTCCATTTGAATCCTATAGGATTAACAAGGAGTGTTGATACCATGAGAGAAACAAAGGAATTGTAAAAAATGGTTGGAATGAATGTTAGTTTTCTTATGAAATGTAGTATAAAAGATTTCATAAGTAAGATTCCTATGGAATCTAATCCTGTGAATCAAAGGATCAATGTAGAAAACATTCCTTAGGATTTCAATCCTTCAAAAATCCTATAGAATTCCTTTAAATCAAAGGATGCTGGACTGCTCGTCCGTCGCAGCCACCAGTAGCTCCATAGGAGCTGGCGCTCGTTGCTCTGTTTGTCGTCGATGCAGGATCGCCACTGGCCGGCTCGTCGCCGCGGCTAGCGCTGCCACATCAGATGGAGGACGCCGGGATGGATTGCCATTGGTTGGAGTTGGGGCTAGCTCCGAGTAGCTGTAGCTAGCCCAGCTGTTGGACCTCCGCGTCTCTGCCGTCGGCCGATGCCTTGCCCTAGCTAGTGGAGTTCACGAACAGGGGATGTATACGAGTACTGATGCGAGCACGGATGGATGCGTTCAGCTATTCTGCTATGTTGACTATTGGACTCAGCGTTTGGGTTGTTAACCAAGTAGTCATGTGGGCTTGGCAAAGAGCATATATATTAGCACTATTTTAATCCCAGGAGAATAGTTATTTGGATCACAACGCCTTATATAGGGCCCGATGAGATGTTCTCGAGATCCCGAGAAAGTCCCGCCAGACCGATTAAACAAAAAAGCTCACCCCACCCCACCCACTGCCCCGATCCCCTCCCCCGAATGCCACCACCCTCTGGATCATGCCGCCGCCACCCTCCCTGGACCTCGCCGCCGCTGCGCGCCTCCTCCTCCTGGCCGACGAGCCTCCTCCCCCATGGTCACCGAGCCTCCTCCTCCACGGCCGGCGTTCCTCATCCCCAACTGCCGCTGCCCTCTATATAGGGCCGGGGAGCGCCACCCGCTGTCGCCCCCCCGACCTTGCCCCAGCACCTCCTCTCCGACACGCCTCCCGTCGCCACTCTCCAGCCCTGACACCTCCTCTCAGGCCCGCCTCCCGCCGCCTACTGCCCTTTCTCTCAGATCCGCCACCATCCCTGCCTCCCACTCCTAACGGCCAACCACCCGCCGGCGACCACCTGTGTCGGTGCCGCCTCGGATCCCCACCGCAGCATCTCCCCCATGCTACTGCAGGTCGACTATGCCGTCGCGCGAAGTTCACCGGTCAGAGCTACATCCAGATCCGTCGCTCGTGCTCGCGCGAAGTTCAAATTACAGAATTTGATTGAAGTTCAAATTTAATAAAAATAAGTTTATAAAATAATTGTGATCAAAGCGTCATCCATAAAAGAATTAACTCTAGAAGTTCAAATTCAATAAACCTCATAGTTCAAGAATAATATAAAAAGCAAAAAGAGACACCCACATGTTCGTACAGATTTTTCCACAACGATTTCCTTTTTTCTATTAAAACATGAAGCCAAGAAGTCCAAATTAAGAAATTAGAGCAGTTCAATATTTATAAAAACACTCAGTTTTTTCTCTTTACCAAAGAATACAAGGAACAAGTTCAAATTAAAATAACAGAAAAATACTACGAGGTTTTGTTAGGATCACCGAACAAGTTCAAGTATTACTGCTGGTGAACTTCAAGTTTGTAAATTTCTCCATTTTCAATAGCACGCGAAGTTCATGTTTCAGAAATTTCCGAAGTTCACGTGTACTACATACAGAAGAAAAATCATCAAATGAAAAAAGGGACCGCCTAGGCCATTTCACCGAAAAGAAAAAATGCATAAAATGTCGCGACAAAATTCTATAAGAAGTTCAAATTTAAAAACCGAAGCAGGTCAACGTTAAAAAAATGAAGTTTTTAATATCTAAAAAATAAATTTGGAAGTTCAAAAAAATTGAGCAAGAAGTTCAACAAAAAAGTACTTCAAAAAACTTAATAACGGATTTTCCCTGTTTATAAAAAAATTAGAGAAGTTGAAATTAAAAAGAGGAGCATTTCAAAAGATTGTATAAAAAATGATTTTCCCCATTCTATAAAAACTAGAAGTTCAAACTAAAATAACGACGTGATATCATTGTTTATATAAAAGAGCATTTTCCCAGTTACTAACCAATAAAACTAAGAAGTTCAAATTGAAAAATGGTGAAGTTCGATGTCTATAAAAAATTCGGATTTTTCACATTATTAAAAAAAATAAAACCAAAGAAGTTCAAATTTTGAAAACAAAGAAGTTCAAAAAACTCAATTTTCTTCGTTACTAAAGAATAAAACTAAGAAGTTCAAAAAACTCAATTTTCTTGATTTGTGCAACTCTGATGAACGGGTGAGAAATTACGAATAAAAATACGTGGTAGAAGTTCAAAGTGAAAACACCAGGAAGTTCAACTACTACACAAAATGCATTTCAATTGAGAATAAAACAAATAAAAAACTAAAAGCCTAAAAGATTTGTTGCAAGAACTTCACGTGCTCCTCCCGGTGCAGTTCGAGATCTCTAGTGCGGGGTGAGAAATTACAAACAAAAATACGCGACAGAAGTTCAATGTGAAAATAGCAAGAAGTTCAACTACTACGCTAAATGAATTTCAGATGGAAATCTTTTAAACCGTCGCGAGTATGAAAAAAATGATCAAGACGGAAAAGTTGTGTGTTTACAGCAGCTTTCCATCGGTATATCACTTGCTCAGTTCTGGTGAGTGGATGGAGAGCTACGAGCAAAAAACAATGCGTGATGAAACAGAGTGAAGTTTAGATAGACGTGTCGATGAAGTTCAAGTTCTTCACGCGGTGCTTTTTCGAAGACCCTGTTTCGCAATAAAAGGCAGAACGCATCATCTCGCCGTTTTCAAAATTGCGTGAAAAGGCTAGGAATTAGAGAAAAACATCTATGTGAAAAAGTTGCACATATTTCATAGCTTTTCAACGGTATATTATTTGCCCCATTCCGATAAAATTTCTAGAAATTAAGGCCAAAATACATTTTCTGCTATTTTCGAAATTGACTTAAAACCGCAAAGAATTAGAAAAAACAATGTACATATGGAAGTTTTGCATTTCTTCAAGTTTTCCAACGCCATAGCATTTGCCTCATTCTGATGAACCGTTGAGAAAATAACGTGAAAATATGCACTCGGTATAGATTCGGCCATTTTATAAATTACTTTTGAATCATTTATAGTTAGAATAAACTTTTTATATGGAAATATGCTCATTTTCCTAAGCTTTCCAACGCCATATCATATGCGTCGATAGGACTAGCCGTTTTCAAACTAACCCCGAAATACGAACCCGTCTGTTTAGTTTTAGAAATTCCGTCATTCTTGAAATTCCTCTTTAACCGTAGGGAATTTAGAAAAACGTTCAACATGTGAAATGAGAGGATTTGCAGCAGCTATCCAACGCCATCTCATTTACCTCATTCCGATGAACGATTTAGAAATAGCGTCGAAAATATGATTCATGTTTTGTTTATATGAAGAAAAACGGTTTTCAAAACTGCTCTTAAACCGCGTACATTTTGTCAAAAATTCAACCTAGGCTGTTATATTGGTGTCCATAGCTTTCAAAAAAATATGTTGCAAGACCCATTTGGGCACTTTGCCAAAAGTTCAACCTACCACTCGGGGAAGTTTAGGTCTAACAACTCAGGCAGTAAAATTGCAACAGACGCAAGTTCATTATGTCCCCGAAAGCAAAATCGCCAATGAGTGATATTCCTATTTAAAACGGGCATTTATTTGCTAAAACCTGTTCCGAGATTATACTTACATCACATAGAACGCGACTGGCCAGAAAAATTCATGCGGGGAGACACGGTTGCGAAGATAGCCCGAAGGTTGGGTTCCTACAGAGGGAAGTTCATGGTTGTGTAACTCAGGAAGTTTAACCCGTGATCAGAATAGTATTTATACATACGTGAGTAGCTCCGCCAGTGAGCGAGGTGATAATGACGACATTTGCTTCACTATTTGGTGACAAATGTCCTACACCGGGGGTGGCTCTCCCAAAGGAGCCTGACCTCGGTGTCTACCAGGGTCCCGCAAGGCCCAGGGCAAAGGAGAAGCCCTAAGAAAGCATCAGATCCCTTCTTGACCTCCAAGAAGGGGGTGATGGCACTTAAGATCACATCTATAATCATGTAAACCCTTGACCTCCCTGCCTATATAAAGGGAGGTCGGGGAGCCCTCTAGTGTATCAGTTCTTAGATAGCAACTTTTGTAGAAACCTCATACACCATTGTAACCCACTACTAGGAAAAAGCCTAGCAATAGCGTTGGTTTTATGTATAGCAGTAGCGCGGGGCAGCACGCTACTGCTACGGTGCTACAGCTAAAGTGTAGCAGTAGCGTGTGTTAGCCCGTGCTACTGCTATACCTGGTTAGCAGTAGCGCTTTTAGTAGAAAGCGCTACTGGTAGTTACTAGCAGCGCGCCTCTCCGCCCGCGCTACTACTATTATTACGTATTTCTTTTTTGTTTTATGTCGTATATTCATATGCCACTATACAAGTTTTCATACAGTATCATCATAATACATCATTATCATATAACAACTCCTCCTCCTCATCATTTTCGTCCATGATACATCATATACCAACTTGGTCACTAAATATAACAACTCCTAATCATCATAGTACTCATAATCACTACTCCTCCTCCTCAGCATCACCATCAACTCTAACACATCGTAGCACATAACAAAAACTCTCATCATCATCATAGTCATATATAATCAACACTAACTAATTGTTCTTAATACCTAGGACCTACTCTTGCTACTCTCTTTCAGGTAAAATAACATAAAACATGTGTAACACTCCTGCTTCATCATATTGGAGAATGCAGATCAACCTCTCTCCTAATTGTGGGCTGCGCTTCCGATTGCTGCCCTCAAGTACTTCTCTACGATCCTTCACAATTTTGCTCCAGTCTTTAACTATTAAGACTTCCCCGCTTCGAGAAATGATGAATGCAGTCATGTGTAATGTAGGATATCTTGGCCGTAAGCTAACCATTGTCATGCGATCTTTAGGCTTGATCCAATGAGGCACAACACTCATCGGGAGTCCCTATTGAAGAACATCGTAGTAACATACTTAGCAATGAAGTTTAGCTTAAAAATAATGTATGCAAAAGATGCACTAAGGAGAAATAGTAAAAATCTTACCTTCTTTCCTAAATAGACGTGACCGTAGTTCAATACGCACACTAGTGGTCGCACGTTTTAAGTACTAATATCTCGAAGTCTAGGAAAATAACCAGTCTTGACAGTATCAAGATCCTCAAGCCATGAAACATAATGACCTATCTCCTCGCAGTTTAGTTTAGCCTCGGGACAGTAGTACGTGCTGTCTACCAAGCGCTGGACATGTTTGCTTGAATGGAAATAAGCTGTCAATAGAAATTAGTTGTCAACTATTTTTGAATAAACAATATAAATTACTTAATAAATACGATTAAGAAACTCACATAATGGTAGAACTGGAGGCGTCTGCACATTGACACAGATGTCGATATTACCTTCAATTTCATCTTCCGGATGAATATCAAACGTGATAAGCATATTAGGCTCAAATGCATAAGCCTTGCATAGTGCTCTCTAATTTTTGCATTGAAAATAGGAGTAGGTGTCTGCATTGTACAATTTTACGGCAAAAATATAACCATACTCGGTCCTCAAGTGAACTCTCTTTACCTCCATACTTTCCTTAGTACCGAAACCAATCTTATCCAAGACAGAAATTCTTGCATGGCAGGGGATACACTAGTAGAATAGTAAAAAATTAAAATTATAAGTTGAAGCAAAAGAAGCAGAATACATGCTTAATTACGAAAAAAGACTTGTCGTTGTGACTTACTATATCCACTTCGAAGGTCTCATCCAACATGGTGCTGAAGCGCCTACCACCAACTAGGTGAGGCTTGTCGCACAGGCCGCACTCGTCTTCGCAGTATTCGCACATACCGAATTCCCTTTCGTCGTCAGACATTTCCAATGTTCATAGTTGAAACATTTAAAATCGATCGAAGGAAACTACCAGGAAACTTTAGGTCTGTCGGGTCTTCCTTCATAAACTCTTATCTCACGTTATGGTGGACACTCCCTCACCAATTTTTCGACCGTCGATGATGGTCGCACTCCTCCTTCCCCTAGTGCATAACAAATATCTAGCACAAGGAGAAGAAGGAGAAGCTACCCCACAACAACAGTCGACATTCTTCTTCTCTCATATACGGTGGACACTCCCTCATTGATTTTTCGACCGTCGATGATGGTCGCTACTAGTTCTATTAACCACTTCCTAAATGAACTATTTCTATTTAACACTTACTAAAAACAGTAAAAAAACTAAATTATACAAGAACATTACAAAACAGTTTAGGGTTTAGGAGATATGGAGGGAGGAGGGGGTGGGCAGAGGGAGGAGGAGGAGGGAGGAGAGAGGAGGAGGGGAGGAGGGCGGTGGGAGGAGGGAGGAGGAGGAATGAGGAGGGGGTGGGAGGAGGGAGGAGAGAGGAGGAGGGGGAGGAGGGCAGTAGGAGGAGGGAGGAGGAGGAATGAGGAGGGGGTGGGAGGAGGGAGGAGAGACAAATATGGTTGATAAACAAATTAGTATCCAAATTAGCATGCATTCAATAAGCAAAACTAAATCATCTCTTGCGATCGTACATGTCGAATATTATCACTAATACATCTCGAATAGTATCATACATATAACATCACTAATACAGTTAGAACCGTAGCAAACGACGGGTATCGGCGCGGGCGGTGGACACCCAAAGAGAAGGAACCATCACATGATCATAGCTTGGGTGAGATCCCTAAAGAACCTGTCAGGTATTGGAGAACATGGCATCCAACGCATCCATATAGCGTCGGACGTGCTCGTCCTCCTCCCTAACACGGTGATGTATCACCTCCACGGGGGCTGGCTCCCTCTGCACCGACAGTGACCCACGCGACCGTCACCAAATAACCTCCGGGTTGACGAAGGGCTGCCTCCTCACCAAGTTGCGCGCCCCGAAAGGTGGGACCTCCCAATACCAGCCCAGCGGAGCCTAGTCCCGGACATGGACCCAATAATCAAGAAGGCCTCCTCCATCGAGTCGACGACAAGGATGTGCGCTAGGCATCGTCGACGTCAAGAACAAATGCTTAATTATGAAAACAAAATTAATAAACACTCAGCAGACCTAAAGTCAACACTTGGCAGACCTATGATTAAGTCTCCTTGTTTCACTCTTAAACTATAATAAAATGAGTAATGACATAAAAAAGGTCTATGGTTTGTTGAAATGTCATTTCATTCCCGTCGCAGCAAATCCCGGTACTCCATATGCGTACTTTCTAGCACAAGTCATGCTAAAATTCACGGGATATTTCGGCATGACCTTTGCCAAAAGTGGACATATCGTGCACCTGAAATTCACCGGAATGGAAATGAATCAACATTTCTAGCAAAACATAGGCCACTCGGATCATTTACCCTGCACATAACCATCATTTTCCAAATATGACATGTCCAAATATGACATGTCCAAAATATCTAGAATTCTGTTAACTACACCTAAAAACCTAAAATACCTAGAATCCTGTTAACAACACCAAACCCTAAATTTTTGTCCTAATTTCCAAACCTAGCTAAATTCCTGTCCTAATTTGAAACCTAGGGCTCATACTAACTAGGGTTAATCCTAACTAGGGTTCATAATCTAGAAGAGGGGAGGGGAGAGGAGGGCTTACAACGGGGAGGTGGTTCTCGGGGAGACGCAGCGGGGAGGTGGAGGAGGAAGGGAGCCCGACGATGGTGCTGTCGAGGGAGACGGTGGCGCGGCGACGACGAGGCTGGCTGATACGTCCATTTTGCATCATGATTTTATATTGATATTTATTGCATTATGGGCTAATACTACACATTTTGGTACAATACTTATGCCTTTTCCCTCTTATTTTACAAGGTCTACATGAAGAGCGAGAATGCCGACAACTGGAGTTCTGGACTAGAAAAGGAGCAAATCTGAGATACCTATTCTGCACAACTCCAAAAGTCCTGAAAATCTACGAAGAATTATTTTGGAATATATAAAAAATACTGGGCGAAAGAAATACACCAGGGGCCCCACTAGGGAGCCACAAGCCTGCTGGGCGCGACCACCCCGTAGCCGCGCCCCTAAGGCTTGTGGCCCACCTGGCAGCCCTCCGGTTCCCATCTTCTACTATATTGAGGGTTTCGTCCTGGAAAAAATCATATCATAGCTTTCGAGACAAAGCGCCGCCATCTCGAGGCGGAACTTGGGCAGAACCAATCTAGAGCTCCGCCATGGCAATCCTACCGGTGAAACTTTCCTCCGGGAGGGGGAAATCGAAGCCATCGTCATCCCCAACGATCCTCTCATCGAGAGGGGTTCAATCTCCATCAACATCTTCATCAGCACCATCTCCTCTTCAAACCCTAGTTCATCTGTTGTATCTGATCTTTGTCTCAAAACCTCAGATTGGTACGCGTGGGTTGCTAGTAGTGTTGATTACTCTTTGTAGTTGATGCTAGTTGGTTTACTTGGTGGAAGATTATATGTCCAGATCCTTGATCATCACTTATACTCCTCTTATTATGAACATGAATATGCTTTGTGAGTAGTTACGTTTGTTCCTGAGGACATGGGATAGGTCTTGTTATAAGTAATCATGTGAATTTGGTATTCGTTCGATATTTTGATGAGATGTATGTTGTCTCTCCTCTAGTGGTGTTATGTGAAGATCGACTACATAACACTTCACCATTGTTTGGGCCTAGAGGAAGGCATTGGGAAGTAATAAGTAGATGATGGGTTGCTAGAGTGACAGAAGCTTAAACCCTAGTTTATGCGTTGCTTCGTAAGGGGCTGATTTGGATCCACATGTTTCATGCTATGGTTAGATTTATCTTAATTCTTCTTTCATGGTTGCGGATCCTTGCGGGAGGGGCTAATCATAATTGGGAGCCTTGTGCAAGTAATGACAGCACCCAAGCACCGGTCCACCCACATATAAAATTATCAAAGTAGCGAACGCGAATCAAATGAGCATGATGGAAACTAGCTTGACATAAATTCCCATGTGTCCTCGGGAGCGCTTTGCTTTATATAAGAGTTTATCCATGCTTGTCCTTTGCTATAAAAAGGATTGGGCCACCTTGCTGCACCTTTGTTGCAATTGTTACTTGCTACCCGTTATGAATTATCTTATCACAAAACTTTCTGTTACCGATAATTTCAGTGCTTGCAGAGAATACCTTACTGAGAACCGCTTGTCATTTCCTTCTGCTCCTCGTTGGGTTCGACACTCTTAATTATCGAAAGGACTACGATAGATCCCCTATACTTGTTGGTCATCAAGACTCTTTTCTGGCGCCGTTGCCGAGGAGTGAAGCGCCTTTGGTGAGTGGAAATTGGTAAGGAAAAATTTATATAGTGTGCTGAAATTTACTGTCACTTGTTACTATGGAAAGTAATCCTTCGAGGGGCTTGTTCGGAGTATCTTCACCTCGACCGGAAACACAAAGAGTTGTCCCTCAATCTACTGAACCTACTGAAAATATTTATTATGAATTCCTTCGGGTATGATAGAGAAACTGCTAGCTAATCCTTATGCAGGAGATGGAACACTATATCCTGATTTGCATCTAATCTATGTAGACGAAGTCTGTGGATTATTTAAGCTTGCAGGTCTGCCCGAGGATCACATCAAGAAGAAGGTCTTTCCTTTATCTTTGAAGGAGAAGGCATTGACATGGTATAGTCTGTGTGATGATATTGGATCATGGAGCTACAACCGACTGAAAATGGAATTTCATCAGAAGTTCTATCCTATGCATCTAGTTCATCGTGATCGGAATTATATTTATAATTTTTGGCCTCGTGAAGGAGAAAGAACCTCTCAAGCTTGGGGGAGGCTTAAGTCAATGTTATATTCATGCCCTAATGATGAGCTCTCGAAAGAAATTATTATTCAGAATTTTTATGCTCGGCTTTCTTGTAATGATCAATCCATGCTCGATACTTCTTGTGCTGGTTCTTTTATGAAGAAAGATATTGAATTCAAATGGAATTTATTGGAAAGAACTAAACGCAACTCTGAAGATTGGAACCTCGACGAAGGTAAGGAGTCAGGTATGAACCTTAAGTTTGATTGTGTTAAATCCTTCGTAGACACCGATGCTTTTTGTGAATTTAGCACTAAATATGGACTTGACTCTGAGATAGTAGCTTCTTTCTGTGAATCTTTTGCTACTCATGTTGATGTTCCTAAGGAGAAGTGGTTTAAATATCATCCTCCCATTGAAGTGAAAGTAATGGAAACTATTAAAGTTGAAGAGAAAATTATTACTTACAATGTTGATCCTGTTATCCCTACTGCTTACATTGAGAAACCACCTTTCCCTGTTAGGATAAAGGAACATGCTAAAGCTTCAACTATGGTTCGTAAGATTTGTATTAGAACGCTTACACCCTCTGAACAAATCAAAGTTTAACCTAGTATTGCTATGGTTAAAGATCTCTTGGTTGATAATATTGATGGGCATGCTATTCATTTCTGTGATGAAGCTGCTAGAATTGTTAGACCTGATACTAAGCATAAACATAGACCAGTTGTTGGCATGCCTGTTGTTTCTATTAAAATAGGAGATCATTGTTATCATGGATTATGTGATATGGGTGCTAGCGTAAGTGCAATTCCCCATTCCTTATACAAAGAAATCATGCATGATATTGCACCAGTTGAACTAGAGGATATTGATGTTACTATTAAGCTTGCTAATAGAGACACTATTGCACTGATAGGGATTGTTAGAGATGTTGAAGTCTTGTGTGGGAAAATAAAGTATCCTACTGATTTTCTTGTTCTTGGTTCCCCACAAGATAATTTTTGTCCCATTATATTTGGCAGACCCTTCTTGAATACTGTCAATGCTAAGATTGATTGTGAGAAAGAAACAGTTACTGTTAGCTTTGGGGATGTGTCTCATGATTTTAATTTCTCTAAATTTTGTAGACAACCCCATGACAAGGAATTGCCTAGTAAAGATGAAATTATTGGTCTCGCTTCTATTGTTGTGCCTCCTACTGATACCTTAGAACAATATTTGCTAGACCATGAAAATGATATGCATATGAATGAGAGGAATGAAATAGATGAAATTTTCTTTGAGCAACAACCTATTTTGAAACACAACTTACCCGTTGAAATACTTGGGGATCCTCCTCCACCCAAGGGTGATCCCGTGTTGGAGCTCAAGCAATTACCCGATACGTTGAAATATGCTTATCTTGATGAAAAGGAGATATATCTTGTTATTATTAGTGCTAACCTTTCAAAGCATGAAGAAAAGGGATTATTGAAAACTTTGAGTAAGCACTGTGCTGCTATTGGTTATACTCTTGATGATCTTAAGGGCATTAGTCCCCCTCTATGCCAGCATAAAATTAATATGGAGCCTGATGACAAACCAGTTATTGATCACCAACGACGATTGAACCCTAAGATGAAATAAGTTGTAAGAAAAGGAATACTAAAGCTTCCGGAGGCAGGTATAATTTATCCTGTTGCTGATAGTAGATGCGTTAGTCCCGTCCATTGTGTCCCTAACAAGGGGGGTATTACCGTTGTTCCTAATGATAAAAATGAATTGATCCTGCAGAGAATTGTTACATGTTATAGAATGGTGATTGATTTTAAGAAACTAAATAAAGCTACTAAGAAAGATCATTAACCTTTACCTTTTATTGATCAAATGCTAGAAATATTATCCAAACATACTCATTTTTTCTTTCTAGATGGTTACTCAGGTTTCTCTCAAATACCTGTATCAAGCCAGGATCAAGAAAAAACAACTTTTACTTGCCCTTTCGGTACCTTTGCTTATATATGTATGCCTTTTGGTTTATGCAATGCACCTGCTACCTTTCAAAGACGTATGATGGCTATTTTCTCTGATTTTTGTGAAAAGATTCTTGAGATTTTCATGGATGATTTTTCCATTTACGGAACTTCATTTGATGATTGTTTGAGCAACCTTGATCGAGTTTTGTAGATATGTGAAGAAAATAATCTTGTCTTGAATTGGGAAAAGTGCCACTTTATGGTTAATGAAGGTATTGTGTTGGGGCACAAGATCTCCGAAAGAGGTATTGAAGTTGATAAAGCTAAAGTTGATGCTATTGAAAAAATGTCGTGCCCTACGGATATCAAAGGTATAAGAAGTTTCCTTGGTCATGCTGGTTTCTATAGGAGGTTTATCAAAGATTTCTCTAAGATTTCTAGGCCTCTCACAGACCTTTTGCAAAAATATGTTCCGTTTGTTTTTGATGATAATTGTGTAGAAGCATTTCAAATTCTTAAGAATGACTTGATTACCGCACCTGTTGTTCAACCACCCGACTGGAACCTACCTTTTGAAATTATGTGTGATGCTAGTGATTATGCTGTTGGTGCTGTTCTAGGACAAAGTGTCGATAAGAAATTAAATCTTATACATTATGCTAGTAAAACTCTAGACAGTGCTCAAAGAAACTACGCTACTACTGAAAAGGAATTTTTAGCAGTCGTGTTTGCTTGTGATAAGTTTAGACCTTATATTGCTGATTCCAAAGTAACTATTCACACCGATCATGCTGCTATTAAGTACCTTAGGGAGAAGAAAGATGCTAAACCTAGACTTATTAGGTGGGTCCTTCTGCTACAAGAATTTGATTTTCATAGCATTGATAGAAAGGGTGTTGATAACCCTGTGGCAGATAACTTGTCTAGGTTAGAAAATGTTCTTGATGATCCACTACCTATTGATGATAGCTTTCCTGATGAACAATTAGTTGTCATGAATACTTCACATAATGCTCCCTGGTATGCTGATTACGCCAATTACATTGTTGCTAAATTTAAACCTCCTAGTTTCACATACCAACAAAAGAAAAAGTTCTTCTATGATTTAAGGCATTACTTTTGGGATGATCCACATCCTTATAAAGAAGGAGTAGATGGTATTATTAGACGTTGTGTACCTGAGCATGAACAGGAACAGATCTTACACAAGTGTCACTCCGAAGCCTACGGAGGATATCACGCTGGAGATAGAACCGCACACAAGGTACTACAATCTGGGTTTTATTGGCCTACTCTCTTCAAGGATGCTCGTCAGTTTGTCTTATCCTGTGATGAATGTCAAAGAATTGGTAATATTAGTAGACGTCACGAAATGCCTATGAATTACTCTCTTGTTATTGAACCATTTTATGTTTGGGGCTTTGATTATATGGGGCCTTTTCCACAATCTAACGGGTATACTCATATTCTAGTTGCTGTTGATTATGTCACCAAGTGGGTAGAAGCTATTCCAACTAGTAGCGCTGATCATAACACTTCTATTAAAATGCTTAAAGAAGTTATTTTCCCTAGATTTGGAGTCCCTAGATATTTGATGACTGATGGTGGTTCACATTTTATTCATGGTGCTTTCCGTAAATTGCTTGCTAAATATGATGTTAATCATAGAGTTGCATCTCCTTATCATCCTCACTCTAGTGGTCAAGTAGAATTGAGCAATAGAGAGATTAAATTGATTTTGCAGAAGACTGTTAATAGATCTAGGAAGAATTGGTCTAAGAAACTCGACGATGCATTGTGGGCTTATAGAACTACTTACAAAAATCCTATGGGTATGTCTCCGTATAAGATGGTTTATGGTAAAGCATGTCACTTACCTCTAGAGCTAGAACATAAGGCTTATTGGGCAATCAAATAGCTCAATTATGATTTCAAACTTGCTGGTGAGAAGAGGTTATTTGGCATTAGCTCACTTGATGAATGTAGAACCCAAGCCTATGAGAATGCTAAGTTGTTTAAAGAAAAGGTTAAGAGATGGCATGATAGAAGGATACAAAAGCATGAATTTAATGTAGGTGATCATATCTTGCTACACAATTCTCGTTTAAGATTTTTTGCAAGAAAACTTCTCTCTAAATGGGAAGGTCCTTACGTCATCGAAGAGGTATACCATTCTGGCGCCATCAAGATTAACAACGTTGAAGGCACAAACCCGAAGGTGGTGAACGGTCAAAGAATCAAACATTATATCTCAGGTACTACCATAAATGTTGAAACCAAGATCATCAATACCATAACTCCAGAGGAGTACATTAGGGAGACTTACCAGAACGTTTCAGACTCCGAAAAGGAATAGGTATGTGGTACGGTAAGCAAAAAGACATCAAAACTTTTTCAATGGCAAATTTTATCTATTTTGGAATATTTAAAAAATTAGGAAAATTTAAAGTAGTCCAAATAGTGCACGAGGAGGCGACAACCTGCTGGGCACGGCCACCCCCTGGTCGCGCCCCAGGGGCTTGTGGCCACCTCGTGCACCACCCGGACTCCGTTTTCTTGTGGCATACTCCTTCGGGTCGGTAAAAATTCATTATATAATCTCCCGAAGGTTTTGATTCTCGTATCATGACAATACCTCCCATTTTCTTTCTGAGCTGTTTCTGCAGTAGATTTAGAGCAATATGTCGTCCCAAGATTCCGTTGGGGAGAGCTTCATATCGCATTATCTTGCCAATCGCAAGCTCTATGGCGACTTGGACCCTTATGGATTGTTCTCGAAGGAGAAACAAGCAGGCATGTACGAGGAAGAAATCTCGGATGAAGAAGAGGCCCCCTGCTTCAGCCAGGAGATATGCACGTGGAGTTCAAGAAATCAAGCCTCCCAAACACAAGGTGAAAACCCAAGGTTCTATTTATCCCTTCTCGTTTCCTACAGGAGAGCAAGGAGGACTTATGTCAAAGGATATTTAAGCTCAAGCAGGAAGTGGACGAGTTGAGGGAGCAGAATTTTATGCTTAGGAGGAAACTAAAAGGCTTCCAACCCCATCAACAACCCCCACATCACCACCTCCGAAGCAAGACAACTAAACACATGGGTATGGGCACTCCCATTGGCTTGTGCCAAGCTTGGGGGAGGTGCCCCGGTATCATATCACCATCACATCTTTTATTTTTATTTTTATTTTTATCACCTTTTCTTAGTTCAATCCTTTTGGTTATATCTTGATCTAGTAGAATAAAGTTTTTGTGTGATCTAGCTATGAGTCTTTGCTTTATGATTCCTCCTATGTAAGCAAGTCCGTGAGTTAAATAATAAAAAGTGCTTTTGAGTTGAGGGCTTTGCTTGTTTGGTATGATCTTGATCTTGAGAAAGATAAAGTAGAAAGAAGTGTAGAATAAAAGCAAAGAGTACATATGAAAATCTTATGGGGAGTGATGACTTCACTTATAAAAAGTATGTCGATTGAAACCTATTGTGGGTTGACAAACATAGTTGTTGGTCATGGGGGAAATTAAAAGGAGGTAACAAAGAAAGAGAGGTTCACATATAAATATATTATCTTGGAAATCTTTTATGATTGTGAGCACCCATTAAAATATTATATGTTAAGTTTGATGTTGGACAAGGAAGACAACATAATGGGTTATGTTTGCTTATTTCCGAATAGAAGTTATATTGTTATAGATCCTTCAACATGTGTCGCTTGCTTCCACCTCATATCAGACAACACTTCCGCACTAACGAGAGATACTACTTGTGCATCCAAACACCCTTAACCCAGTTTTGCCATGAGAGTCCACTATACCTACCTAAGGATAGAATAAGATCCTTCAAGTAAGTTGTCATCGGTGCAATTAATAAAAATTGCTCTCTAAATATGTGTGATATATTAATGTGAGGAATATAAACTTTATACGAACTTGTGATAGGAAAGAAATAAAAGCGACGGACTGCATAATAAAGTTATCTATCACAAGGGGCAATATAAAGTGACGTTCTTTTGCATTAAGAGATTGTGCATCCAATTATAAAAGCGCATGACAACCTCTGCTTCCCTCTGCGAAGGGCCTATCTGTTACTTTGATTTTCGAGTACTTACCTTTATGCAAGAGTCGTGGTGATCTCCATCACCTTTGCTATTTTCGCCTTTATCTTCTGGTAAGTGTCACGTGTTGGGGAATGATCTAGGCACATATATCCACTCGGAAGTGGATGAGCATGAGTTATTACTGTTGACATTACCCTAGAGGTAAATAGTTGGGAGGCAACACCATAAGCCCCTATCTTTCTCGTTGTCCGATTGAAACTTTGAACTCATAGGCACCTCGTGAGTGTCAGCAATTGTGAAAGACTAAAAGATGATTGAGTATGTGGGTTTGCTTTACAAGCTCTTATATTGACTCTTTCCTACGTTCTGATAAATTAGAATTGCTTCAATGACTGAGATCAGAGTTTGTCAGTTCTCAATAGAGTTCTTGATGCATACTTTGCCATAGTGAACGAATTATTACTTTATCATAAGAAATTATATGTAAATATATGTTGTTGTTCTAAAGATGATCATGATGCCTTCATGTCCATATTTTATTTTATCGACACCTCTGTATCTAAACATGTGGGCATATTTATTGATATCGGCTTCCACTTGAGGACAAGCAAGGTTTAAGCTTGGGGGAGTTGATACGTCCATTTTGCATCATGATTTTATATTGATATTTCTTGCATTATGGGCTGTTAGTACACATTTTGGTACAATCCTATGCCTTTTCCCTCTTATTTTACAAGGTCTACATGAAGAGAGAGAATGCCGGCAGCTGGAGTTCTGGACTGGAAAAGGAGCAAATCTGAGATACCTATTCTGCACAACTCCAAAAGTCCTGAAAATCTACGGAGAATTTGTTGGAAATATGCCCTAGAGGCAATAATAAATTAGTTATTATCATATTTCCTTGTTCATGATAATCGTTTATTATCCATGCTATAATTGTATTGATCGGAGACTTAGATACATGTGTGGATACATAGACAACACCATGTCCCTAGTATGCCTCTAAATAGACTAGCTCGTTGATCAAAGATGGCTATGGTTTCCTAGTCATGGACATGAGATGTCATTTGGTAACGAGATCACATTATTAGGAGAATGATGTGATGGACAAGACCCAAACTACAAACGTAGCATATGATCGTGTCAGTTTATTGCTACTGTTTTCTACATGTCAAGTATATGTTCCTATGACCATGAGATCATGCAACTCACGGATACCGGAGGAGTGCCTTGTGTGTATCAAATGTCGCAATGTAACTGGGTGACTATAAAGGTGCTCTACAGGTATCTTCAATGGTGTCTATTGAGTTGGCATGGATCAAGGCTGGGATTTGTTACTCCATGTGACGGAGAGGTATCCCAGAGCCCACTCGGTAATACAACATCACAATAAGCCTTGCAAGCAATGTGACTAAGTGTTAGTAACGGGATATTGTATTAAGGAACGAGTAAAGAGACTTGCCGGTAATGAGGTTGAACTAGGTATGGAGATACCGACGATAGAATCTCGCGCAAGTAACATACCGAAGAACAAAGGGAACATCATACGGGATTAACTGAATCCTTGACATAGAGGTTCGACCGATAAATATATTCGTAGAATATGTAGGAACCAATATGGGCATCCAGGTCCCGCTATTGGTCATTGACCGTAGAGGTGTCTCAGTCATGTCTACATAGTTCTCGAACCCGCAGGGTCTGCACACTTAAGGTTTAGTGACGTTTCGGTAGTATAGATTTATACATGGTGGTGACCAAAGGTTGTTCGGAGTCCCGGATGAGATCCGAACGTCACGAGGAGCTCCAAAATGGTCCGAACATAAATATTGATATATAGGAAGTCCTATTTTGGTCGCCGGAAAAGTTTCGGGCTTATCGGTAGTGTACCGGGAGTGCCGGGAGTGTATCGGGAGACCATCGGGAGGGGTATTTCGACCCAAGAGGCTACATGGGCTGTGGGAGAGTGAATACCAGCCCTTAGTGGGCTGGTGGAAGTCCCACACAAAGCCCATGCGGCTAGGAAGAAAAATCCCAAAGAGAAAAGGTGGAAAAAGGCAAAAATAGGGTGAATCCCAGTCCTACTAGGATTTGAGGTGGATTCCACCTCCTCCCGTTGGTTCGGCCGACTCCTAGAGGCTTGGACCTTGGGCCAAGCCTCCTCCTCTCTTCCTCTTATACATATTGGAGGTTTTAGGGTTTTTGGACAGAATTTTCTGCCACGTGCTACCCGTTCCTCCAGTGCACAATTTCTCCTCTAGATCGGTTTTCTACAACGCTTAGGCGAAGCCCTGCCAGAATTGCTCCACCACCATCACCGCGGCGCCGTCACACTGCCGGTGAACTCGTCTACCTCTCCGCTCCCTCTTGCTGGATCAAGAAGGCGGAGATCTCCATCGAGCTGTACGTGTGCTGAACGCAGAGGTGCCGTCCGTTCGGGGCTAGCTCGGAAGGACCATGATCAAGATCACGAGACAGATCGTGATGAGTTCGCGGGACAGATCGTGATGAGTTCGTGGGGCGGATCGTGATTGGATCGCGGGACGGATCGTGATGAGTTTGCGATACAGATCGTGATTGGATCGCGGGACGGATCGTGATGAGATCGCGGGTCGCTCGGCGATTTGGATCGCGAAGACGTTCGACTACACCAACCGCGTTTCTTAACGCTTCCCGCTTAGCGATCTACAAGGGTATGCAGATCCACTCTCCCTCTCGTAGATGCTCATCACCATGGATAGATCTTGCGTGTGCGTAGGATATTTTTTGTTTCCCATGCAATGTTCCCCAATAGTGGTATCAGAGCTAGGTCTATGTGTAGATGAGATCTCGAGTAGAACACAAAGAGTTTGTGGGCGTTGATGCTTAGATTGCTTCCTTCCTTGGTCGTGTTTTGGTTCAGCGGTATTGTGATATGAAGCGGCCCGGACCAACATTACTCGTACGCTTAGGAGAGATCGGTTCCCTCAACCGCAACTTGTTGCGTAGATGGCTTGCGGGTGCCAGTTTCTCTCACTTTAGTTGGATCGGATTCGACAAAGGCGGTCCTTGAGAAGGTTGAAAAGCAACTAGTGTATCACCGTTGTGGTTTTTGCATAGATTAGAATTGTTCTTGCTAGATACCCGTAGCACCCACGTAAAACATGCAACAACAATTAGAGGACGTCTAACTTGTTTTTGCAGGGTATGTTGTGATATGATATGGCCAGTTACATGATGTGATATATGTGATGTATGAGATGATCATGTGATTTATAGATTATCACGACTTGCATGTCGATGAGTACGGCAACCGACAGGAGCCATAGGGTTGTCTTTAATTATTGTATGACCTGCGTGTCAATCATTAAGCGCTTTGTAATGCTTTACTTTATCATAAATGGTAGCAATAGTAGTAGAAGCATGTTGGGCGCGACAACCCCGATGGCGACACGTTGATGGAGATCAAGATGATGGAGATCATGGTGTCTTGTCGGTGACGATGGAGATCATGTCGGTGCTTTCAAGATGGAGATCAAAAGCACGAGTTCATGGCCATATCATGTCACTTATGATTTGCATGTGATGTTAATCCTTTTATGCACCTTGTTTTTCTTAGGATGACGGTAGCATTATAAGGTGATCCCGCACTTAAATTTTAAGATGAATTGTGTTCTCCCTGAGTGTGCACCGTTACGAAAGTTCGTCGTATTGAGACACCACGTGATGATCGGGTGTGAAAGACTCTATATTCACATACAACGGGTGCAAGCCAGTGTTACACATGCAGAACACTCGAGTTAAACTTGACGAGCCTAGCATGTACAGACATGGCCTCGGAACACAAGAGACCAAAAGGTCGAACATGAGTCATATATAGATATGATCAACATGATGATGTTCATCATTGAAACCACCTCAACTCACGTGATGATCGGACTTGAGTTGGTGAATTTGGATCATGTATCACTCGAATGACTAGAGGGATGTCAATTTGAGTGGGAGTTCTTAAGTAATATGATTAATTGAACTCATTATCATGAACATAGTTAGTAGTGTCTTTGCAAACTGTGTTGTAGATTACTAGCTCACGTTGTAGCTCCCTTTGATTTTTATATGTTCCTAGAGAAGTATAGTTGAAAGATGATGGTAGCAATATTGCGGACTGGGTCCGTGATATGAGGATTGTCCTCATTGCTGCACAGAAGGCTTATGTCCTTAATGCACCGTTCGGTGCGCCAACCCCTCTAGCGTTGTTTGTAGTGGTTGTTGTGAACATCTGACAGGCACGTTCTGATAACTACTTGATAGTTTAGTGTGTCATGCATTACGACTTAAAATTGAGGCTCCAAAACGTTTTGAATGTCACAGAACATATGAGATGTTCTAAGAGCTGAAATTAGGATCTTAGGCTCATGCCCGTGTTGCGAGACATGAGATCTCCAACAAGATTCTTTTCCTGTAATATGAAAGAGAATAGCTCAATCGTTGAGCATGTGCTCAGATTGTCTGGGTGCTAATCGAGTGGGAGTTGATCTTCCAGATAAGATAGTGATTGATATAGTTCTCCAAGTCACTGTCGCTAAGCTACTAGAACTTGGTGATGAACTATAAAATGCCAGGGATAGAAATAATGATCCTTGAGCTGTTCGCGATGTTTGACACCGCGAAGGTAGAAATCAAGAAGGAGCGTCAAGTGTTGATGGTTAGTCAAACCACTAGTTTCGAGAAGGGAAGGAGCAAGGAGGGAAAACTTCATGGATAGCAAGTCAGTTGCTGCTCCAGTGAAGCAACCCAAAGTTGAACCCAAACCCGAGACTAAGTGCTTCGATTATGAGGAGAACGGTCGCTGAAGCGGAACAACCCTAGATACTTGGTAGATAAGAAGGCTAGCAACGTCGACAGAAGTATATTTGATATACGTGTTATTTATGTGTACCTTGCTAGTACTCCTAGTAGCACCTGGGTATTGGATACCGGTTCGGTTGCTAAATTTTAGTAACTCGAAATAAAAGCCACGGAATAAACGGAGCACTAGCTAAGGGTGAGGTGACGATGTGTGTTGGAAATGTTTCCAAGGTTGATGTGATTAACATCACACGCTCTCTCTCTACCTTCGGGATTAGTGATGAACCTAAATAAATGTTATTTGGTGTTTTGCGTTGAGCATGAACGTGATTAGATCGTGTTTATTGCAACACGGTTATTCATTTAAGTTAAAGAATAATGGTTATTCTATTTACATGAATAATACCTTCAATGGTCATGCACCCAGTGATAATGGTTTGTTGAATCTTGATCGTAGTAATACACATGTTCATAACATTGATGCCAAAAGATACAAAGTTAATAATGATAGTACCACATACTTGTGGCACTGTCGCTTAATGTCATATTGGTATAAAGCGCATGAAGAAACTCCATGCTGATGGATCTTTGGACTCATTCGATTTCGAATCGGTTGAGACATGTGAACCATGCCTCTTGGGCAAGATGACTAAGGACCCCGTTTTCTGGTTTGATGGAGCGGGCAAGTGATTTATTGGAAATGATACATGTTGATGTATGGAATCCAATGAGTCTTGTAGCATGCGGTGGATATCGTTATTTTCTTACCTTCACTGATGATTTGAGTAGATAATAGTGTATATTTACTTAATGAAACACAAGTCTGAATCGTTTGAAAAAGTTCAAGCAAATTCAGAGTGAAGTTTAAGATCATCGTGACAAGAAGATAAAATGTCCACGATATGATCGTAGAGGTGAATATATGAGTTACGAGTTTGGTATACAACTTAAGACAATGCGAAAGTTGTTTCACAACTTACGCCACCAGGAACACCATAGTGTGATGGTGTGTCCGAACGTCATAGTCGTGCTCTATTGGATATGGTGCGAATTATGATGTCTCTTATCCTTTTTACCACTATCGTTTTGGGGTTATGCATTAGAGATAACTACATTCACTTTAAATAGGGCACCATCTAAATCCGTTGAGATGACACCGTGTGAATTATGGTTTGATAGAAACCTAAGCTATCATTTCTTAATGTTTGGGGCTGCGACGCTTGTGTGGAAAATGTTTTCACCCAATGAGCTTGAACCCAAAGCGGACAAATGCATCTTCATAGAATACCCTAAGAATAGTTGGGTGAACCTTCTATCTCAGATCCAAGCATAAAATGTTTGTTGCTAAAATTGGGTCCTTTCTCGAGAAAAAGTTTCTCTTGAAAGAATTGAGTGGGAGGAAGATAGAACTTGATAAGGTTATTGAACCTCTGTTTCAACCAGAGAGTAGCACAGCACAGGAAGTTGTTTCTGTGAAGCCTACGTTAGTTGAAGAGGAAGTTAATGATGATGATCATGAAGCTTCGGATCAAGTTGCTATCAAACCTCGTAGGTCGACAAGGACACGTACTGCTCCTAAGTGGTGCGGCAACCCTGTCTTAGAGGTCATGTTGTTGGACAATGATGAAGCTACGAACTATGGAGAAGTGATGATGGGCCCGGAAACCAACAAATGGTTAGAGGCCATGAAATCCGAGAAAGGATCCATGTATGAAAACCAAGTATAGACTTTGGTGGACTTGCTCATTGGACGGCAGGTCGTTAAGTACAAATGGATCTTTAAAATGAAGACATACGCTGATGGTAAATGTCACCATTTGTAAAGCTTGACTTGTTGCAAAGAAGTTTATGACAAGTTCAAGGAGTTGACTGCGATGAGACTTTCTCACTCGTAGCGATGCTAAAGTCTGTTGAAGTTATGTTAGCAGTTGCTGCACTTTCAATTATGAAATTTGGCAGATGGATGTCAAAACATCGTTTCCTTAACGGTTTACTTGAGGAAAGGTTGTATGTGATACAACCAGAAGGTTTTGTCAGTCCTAAGGATGCTAAAAGGTGTGCAAGCTTCAGTGATCCTTTTATAGACTGAAGCAAGCATCTCGGAGTTGGAATGTACACTTTGATGAGGTGATCAAAGTTTTTGAGTCTATACAAAGTTTATGAGAAACTTGTATTTGCAATAAAGTGAGTGGGAGCACTATAGAGTTTCTGATAAGTATATGTGGATGACATATTGCTATTCGGAAATAATGTGGAATTTCTGGAAAGCATAAATGGTTGTTTGAAAAGTGATTTTCAAAGGAAGACCTGAATAAAGCTACCTAATTGTTGAGCATCAAGATCTATAGAGATAGATCAAGATGTTTTATAAGAATTTTAATGAGTACATACCTTGACAAGATTTTGAAAGAGTTCAAAATGGATTAGTCAGAGAGAAGTGTTCTCGCCTGCTTTGTAAGGTGTGAAGTTGAGTGAGAATCAAAGCTCGACCAAGGCAGAAGAAAGAGAAAGGATGAATGTCGTCCCCTATGCCTTAGACATAGGCTCTGTATAGTGTGCCATGCTGTGTACCGCACCTGTGTGTGCCTTGCCATGAGTCCGTCAAGGGGACAAGAGTAATCCAGGAGTAGATCACTGGACAACAGTCAAGATTATCCTTAGTAACTAAAAGACTAAGGAGATGTTTCTCGATTATGGAGGTGATAAAGAGTTCTTCGTAAAGAGTTACGTCGATGCAAGCTTTAACACCAATCCGGATGACTCGTAGTAGCAATCTGGATACGTATAGTGGGGCAGCCATTTGGAATAGTACCAAGTGGAGTGTGGTAGCAGTGTTTACGATTTGACATAGAGATTTGCAAAGTACACAGGATCTGAATGTCGCAGACCCGTTGACTATAAAGACCTCTCTCACATGCAAAGCATGATCGAGACCCAGAACTCCTTGGGTAAGATTCATAACAATGTGAATCACATGGTGATGTGAACTAGATTATTGACTCTAGTGCAAGTGGGAGACTGTTGGAAATATGCCCTAGAGGCAATAATAAATTAGTTATTAACATATTTCCTTGTTCATGATAATCGTTTATTATCCATGCTATAATTGTATTGATCGGAGACTTAGATACATGTGTGTATACATAGACAACACCATGTCGCTAGTATGCCTCTAAATAGACTAGCTCGTTGATCAAAGATGGATATGGTTTCCTAGTCATGGACATGAGATGTCATTTGGTAATGGGATCACATCATTAGGAGAATGATGTGATGGACAAGACCCAAACTACAAACGTAGCATCTGATCGTGTCAGTTTATTGCTACTGTTTTCTGCATGTCAAGTATATGTTCCTATGAACATAAGATCATGCAACTCACGGATACTGGAGGAGTGCCTTGTGTGTATCAAATGTCGCAACGTAATTGGGTAACTATAAAGGTGTTCTACAGGTATCTCCGATGGTGTCTGTTGAGTTGGCATGGATCAAGACTGGGATTTGTTACTCCATGTGACGGAGAGGTATCTTAGGGCCCATTCGGTAATACAACATCACAATAAGCCTTGCAAGCAATGTGACTAAGTGTTAGTCACAGGATCTTGTATTACAGAACGAGTAAAGAGACTTTCCGGTAACGAGGTTTAACTAGGTATGGAGATACCGACGATCGAATCTCGGGCAAGTAACATACCGAAGAACAAAGGGAACATCATACGGGATTAACTGAATCCTTTACATAGAGGTTCGACCGATAAAGATATTCGTAGAATATGTAGGAACCAATATGGGCATCCAGGTCCCGCTATTTTTTATTGACCGTAGAGGTGTTTCGGCCATGTCTACATAGTTCTCAAACCCGTAGGGTCTGCACACTTAAGGTTCGGTGACGTTTCGGTAGTATAGATTTATGCATGGTGGTGACCGAAGGTTGTTCAGAGTCCCGTATGAGATGCCAGACATCACGAGGAGCTCCGGAATGGTCCGGAGGTAAAGATTGATATATAGGAAGTCCTATTTTGGTCGCCGGAGAAGTTTCGGGCTTATCGATAGTGTATCGTGAGTGCCGGTAGTGTACCGGGAGACCATCGGGAGGGATATTTCGACCCAAGAGGCTACATGGGCTGTGGGAGAGTGAACACCAGCCCTTAGTGGGCTGGTGGAAGTCCCACACAAAGCCCATGCAGCTAGGGAGAAAAAGCCCAAAGAGAAAAGGTGGAAAAAGGCGAAAATAGGGTGAATCCTAGTCCTACTAGGATTGGAGGTGGATTCCACCTCCTCCCCTTGGTTCAGCCGACTCCTAGAGGCTTGGCACTTGGGCCAAGCCTCCTCCTCTCTTCCTATGATATATACTGGAGGTTTTAGGGTTTTTGGACAGAATTTTCTGCCATGTGCTGCCCGTTCCTCCAGTGCACAGTTTCTCCTCTAGATCGGTTTCCTACAACGCTTAGGCAAAGCCCTGCCGGAATTGCTCCACCACCATCACCGTGGAGCCATCATGCTGTCGGTGAACTCGTCTACCTCTTCGCTCCCTCTTGCTGGATCAAGAAGGCGGATATCGTCATCGAGCTGTACGTGTGCTGAACGTGGAGGTGCCGTCCGTTCGGCGCTAGATCGGAAGGACCGTGATCAAGATAGCGAGACGGATCGTGATGAGTTCGCGGGACGGATCGTGATGAGTTCGCGGGACGGATCGTGATTGGATCGCGGGACGGATCGTGATTTGTTCGCGAGACGGATCGTGATTGGATCGCGTTACGGATCGTGATGAGATCGCAGGACGCTCGGCGATTTGGATCGTGAAGATGTTCGACTATACCAACCGTGTTTCTTAATGCTTCCCACTTAGCGATCTACAAGGGTATGTAGATCCAGTCTCCCTCTCATAGATGCTCATCACCATGGATAGATCTTGCGTGTGCGTAGGAAATTTTTTGTTTCCCATGCGACATTCCCCAACAGAATTATTTTGGAATATATAAAAAATACTGGGTGAAAAAAATACACCAGGGGGGCACCAGGGAGCCACAAGCTTGCTAGGCGCGGCCACCCCCCTGGTCGCGCCCCTGGGGCTTGTGGCCCACCTGGTAGCCTCCCGGTGCCCACCTTCTCCTACATTGAGGGTTTCGTCCTGGAAAAAATCATTGAGAGGGGGTCAATCTCCATCAACATCTTCATCATCACCATCTCTTGTCCAAACCCTAGTTCATCTCTTGTATCTAATCTTTGTCTCGAAACCTCAGATTGGTACCTGTGGGTTGCTAGTAGTGTTGATTACTCCTTGTAGTTGATGCTAATTGGTTTACTTGGTGGAAGATTATATGTTCAGATCCTTGATGATCACTTATACTCCTATGATTATGAACACAAATATGCTTTGCGAGTAGTTACGTTTGTTAATGAGGACATGGGATAGGTCTTTTTATAAGTAATCATGTGAATTTGGTATTCGTTCAATATTTTGATGAGATGTATGTTGTCTCTCCTCTAGTGGTGTTATGTGAACATCGACTACATAACACTTCACCATTGTTTGGGCCTAGAGGAAGGCATTAGGAAGTAATAAGTAGATGATGGGTTGCTAGAGTGACAGAAGCTTAAACCCTAGTTTATGCGTTGCTTCGTAAGGGGCTGATTTGGATCCACATGTTTCATGCTATGGTTAGATTTATCTTAATTCTTCTTTCATAGTTGTGGATGCTTGTGGGAGGGGCTAATCATAAGTGGGAGGCTTTTCCAAGTAAGGACAACACCCAAGCATGGGTCCACCCACATATCAAATTATCAAAGTAGCGAACGCGAATCAAATGAACATGATGAAAACTAGCTTGACATAAATTCCCATGTATCCTCGGGAGCGCTTTGCTTTATATAAGAGTTTGTCCAGGCTTGTCCTTTGCTATAACAAGGATTGGGCCACCTTGCTGCACCTTTGTTACAATTGTTACTTGCTACCTGTTACGAATTATCTTATCACAAAACTATCTGTTACCGATAGTTTCAATGCTTGCAGAGAATACCTTACTGAGAACCGCTTGTCATTTTCTTCTGCTCCTCATTGGGTTCGACACTCTTACTTATCGAAAGGACTATGATAGATCCCCTATACTTGTGGGTCATCACTGGCATAGAGGCGAGGCGGTGACACGGCAAGGGCTTAGGCAATGCTTGAGGGCAGGGACTTCGGCGATGGAGGGCGGCGGCGGAGGGCGGCATGGGCAGGTGGCGGATGGCGACGGCGGCGTCGGAGGAGTGGGGTTAATTGAATGGGGAATGGATGGAGGAAAGAAGTGGAGGAGGAAGTCCGAGCGGGGGTTATGTCAAGATAGCAGTAGCGCATTTTAGGAAAGAGCGCTACTGCTACCTAACATAGCTATAGCGCGCTCCTAGTGGAGGCGCTACTACGAAGTGGGGCCTGTCATGTGGCCAAGTTCAAACTTAGTCATAGCGCCCTACCCAAAAACCGCGCTACTACTATTTAGTTAGCAGTAGCACCGTTTCTTGATGTGCGCTACTACTATGTAGCAATAGCGCCTCTTTTCATCCAGCGCTACTGATAAGGTTTTGTGTAAAACATTTGTGCGACCTGGGTAAAACATTTGTGCGACCTCTGATCCAAGACTTCTAGCTGCGCTCGGACCCCTACCGAGGGATATGACGGTATTTCACACCGCCATTCTCCATCTTTGGCTCTGCTGCTATAGCAAGCGCTCATACACCATCGACGGGTTTGGGAAGACCATTTACATCTTCTCCAAAAGTGTCGACGGTGATGTTTCCTGGATAACGGGTGCTTCAGAGCCAAGTGTGTTCTTAATGACTTGGAGGCACGTGATTTCAATCCTGTCCTGCATATAGTGAGAGTCTCGCGCTCTGGTAAGCATGGGGATGGAACCACATGATATGCCACAATGGTCCTGGACTCGCCGCTCACATGAGTTGCTTAATCATCTCATATAGGGCTACATGTATCGAATGCACGCGGGGGGAAGGGGGTGAATTGGAGATTTTAAAATTTTGTTTGAAAACATCTATTCTTTGAATAAAGTAGCATAGAAGAACTACAACAGAACAATAACAAAGAAAAAGTGAAGCTAGACAATAGCCAACTTAGAGATAAGCAATGCAAAATGGCTAAGTTAAACAAAGTAAGAAAACTAGGTAGATAGATAATTTCAAACTGAGCTCAGATGATTAGTTCCTTCTGGTGGAACCAACACAGTGGGGCTTGCTACCTCTTGAGCTTGCATTGGTTTTCCCTTGAAGAGGAAAGGGTGATGCAGCGAAGTTGATAAGTATTTCCCTCAGTTGATGAGAACCAAGGAATCAATCCAGTAGGAGGAACAAGCAAGTCACCAATGGATGCACCTACACAAACAATCAAACTCTTGCACCCAACGCTATAAAGGGGTTGTCAATCCCTTCACGGTTATTTACAAGGATTAGATCTGATAGGGATAGATGTAAACGAGTGTGGAAAGTAAAAGATAAATAAATTACAACAAGGTATTTTTGGTTTATAGATCTGAAAATATAATATGGAAATTAGACCCGGGGCCATATATTTCACTATAGGCTTCTCTCTTGCAGGAAAGTATCATGGTGGGTAAACAAATTACTGTCAAGCAATTGATAGAAAAGCGAATAATCATGTAGATATCCAAGGCGATGATTATGCATATAGGCATCACATCCGTGTCAAGTAGACCGAAAGGATTCCGCATCTACTACTATTACTCCACACATTGACCGACTCCTGCCTGCATTTAGAGTATTAAGTTCATGAAGAACAGAGTAACGCGTTAGGTAAGATGACATGATGTAGAGGGATAAACTCAAGCAATATGATGAAAACCCCATCTTGTTACCCTTGATGGAAACAATACAATATGTGCCTCGCTACCCCTACTTTGTCGCTGGGTGAGGACACCGCAAGATTGAACCCAAAACTAAGCCCTTCTCCCATTGCAAGAATTACCAATCTAGTTGGCCAAACCAAACCAATAAATTGAAGAGACTTGCAAAGATATGAAATCATGCATATAGGAATTCAGAAAATCCTCAAATAAGACTCATGGATAATCTAAACATAAACTCACAATTCATCAAATCTTGATAAACACAACGCAAAAGAGTATTACATCGGATAGATCTCCATGAAGATCATGAAGAACATGCTATTGAAGATCAAAGAGAGAGAAGAAGCCATCTAGCTACTATCTAGGGACCCGTAGGTCTATGGTGGACTACTCACGCATCATCGGAGGGGCAATGGAGTTGATGTGGATGCCCTCCGTGATCGGACCCGCTTCGGAAGATTGTTGGAAAAGGCTCGAAGATTGGATCTCTCGGGAACGGAGGCTTCTGTCGGCAAAAAGTATTTGTTTGGCTCTTTTAGGTGTTGGGGGAATATTTGGGTATTTATAGGACAAAGAATAGGGTTAGGAGGCCTGCCAGGAGGTGGCAAGTCTGCCAGACGCGGCAAGGGGGGGGGGGTGGCCGCACCTCCCTGGCTTGTGACCTCCTGGAAGATGCCCTACCGTGCACTCCAAGTCTAGTAGATGTCTTTCCTTCCAGAAAAAATCATTCCAAAGATTTTATTCCATTTGGACTCCGTTTAATATTCCATATTTGCAATACTCAAAAACAACGAAAAAACAGAAATTGGCACTAGGCTCTAGATTAATAGGTTAGTCCCAAAAATAATATAAAATAGCATATTAATGCATATAAAACATCCAAAATAGATAATATAATAGCATACCATCATAAAAAATTATAGATACGTTGGAGACGTATCAGGGCTCAAGTCCTAGACTTGGTTGTGGTGCTCGCATTTTTCTAGATTTATTTAGGCTTTTCGTTGATATTCGTTCAACGGGGGGAGACGTTCCAATCGACCATGAGACCCTTGTGATGACTTTGCCGATCTTAGGCTCAGTCTCTCGAAATTCTTATAGAGGTAGGGTGTGCGTACATAGGTTCATAGTGAGAGTGTATGTGAGGGTCTTCAATTGTATTGTGTTAAAAGAAAGATTGATAACGAACTAGCAAGCCACTACTAGGAAAAAGCCTAGCGGTAGAGTGGGTTAAATAGCTAGTAGTAGCACGGGTGCCCGCGCTACTACTACGGCGCTACAGCTAATTGGTGGTAGTAGCGCGGTGCATCCCACACTACTAGTACATGTGTTAGTAGTAGCACGAGTGGCACATGCGCTACTACTAACTATCTGTAGCGCGTGACTGTGACCCGCGCTACTACTATTAATTTCAAAAACCAAAAAAAATCGTGACCCATGCTGGAGAAGACGGCCGCTTCGAGGAGTAGGTCTTATGTACCACCGGCCAAAGATGGGGAGGAGATAAGGCATTGCCATCCTGTACACCGACGGATGGGAATGAAACCCATGATGGGAGAGAAGGCAAGGGAAGAGCAAATCTGAGATGGGTGAGAGAGTACCTAGCTTGAAGAGAGGAGGATCTCCATGGGGTCGTTGGCCAAGCAAGAGCGCACGTACGTCCCGATGCGTGACTGTTGGGAAAATTTGGAGCTCCAGGTCGAAGCCCATGATGGATCTGCGGGTGGGCACCATGGCCGCCGCCTGACCTTCTCACAGATCGAGGGTAGGGGAGGGTACGGGATGGGATGGGAGGAGGAGAGGGTGGGGGCGGTAGCAGCGATGGAGGAGAGAGCAAGGGCCATTGCCGATGATAGCAAGGTCAGGAGGAGATGGGTGAAGGTGCCAATGCGTTAGGGGAGGGGAGGGGAGGGGAGGGGAGGGGAGGAATGAATCAGAGAGAGGGATAGAGTGAAGGGAGAGATGAGGGATTCGGGGGAGGACATGAGGACTTCAAGGTTGTTAACCTACCTTATACTTAGTAGTAGTGCGGTTTATAACCCGCGCTACTACTATCAACTTGGTAGTAGCGCGGGTTTATATCCCCCGCTACTACCATGGCATGTCCCGTGGCAGGGCACGGTAGATACCACTTAGTAGTAGCGCGGATTTATAACCCTCGCTACTACTATCAACTTATTAGTAGCGCGAGTTTATACCCTTGCTACTACTATGGCTTGTCCCGGGGGGGGCACGATAGAGACCACTTAGTAGTAGCGCGGGTTTATAACCCTCGCTACTACTTGTCGGGGAACGTTGCATGTGAAGCAAAAAAAATCCTACAAACATGCAAGATCTATCCATGGTCATGAGCATCTACGAGGGGGAGAGTGGATCTACATACCCTTGTAGATCACTAAGCAGGAGGCATTAATAAACGCGGTTGATGTAGTCAAACGTCTTCCCGATCCAAATCACCGAGCGTCCCGCGATCCAATCACGACCCGTCCCGATCTAGCGCCGAACGGACGGCACCTCCGCATTCAGCACACATACAACTCGATGACGACCTCTGCCTTCTTGATCCAGCAAGAGGGAGTGGAGAGGTAGATGAGTTCTCCGGATGCGCGATGGCTCGGCGGCGATAGTGGTGGAACTATTCCGAGAGGGCTTCGCCTAAGCACCACCAAAAACTAGAGGGAACGATCTATCGGGTTGAGAGGGCTGCATCGTGGCTTAGGGTTTTCTAGTGTGGCTGCCCTCTCTTCCCTCCAGTATATATAGGAGGAAAGGGAGGGAGGCCGATGCCCCTAGGGTGCGGCCGAAGTGGGGAGGTGGAGGAGTCCAACTCCAATCCTACTAGGAGTAGGATTCCTCCTCCACTTGGAAACCTTTTCCTCCTCTTGGGTTTTCTCACCCCTAGCCGCATGGGCCTTAGTGGGGGCCTTGACCAGCACACCAGGGGCTGGTTTGCCTCCTCCCACATCCTATGAGGCCCTTTGGGGCGAGAGGCCCCTCCCGATGGTCCCCCGGTACCCTCTCGGCACTCCCGATACACTACCGAAGTACCCCAAACTTTTTCGGTGATCAAAACGGGACTTCCTATATATCAATCTTTACCTCGGAACCATTACGGAGATCCTCGTGACATTCAGGATCTCATCCGGGACTCCAAACAACCTTTGGTCACCACCAAACATAACTCTATACTACCGAAACGTCACTAAACGTTAAGTCCGTAGGCCCTGCGGGTTCGAGAACTATGTAGACATGATCGAGACACCTCTATGGTCAATAACCAATAGCGGGACTTGGATGCCCATATTGTTTCCTACATATTCTATGAAGATCTTTATCTATTGAACCTCAATGTCAAGGATCCATTTAATCCAGTATGTTGTTCCCTTTGTTCTTTGGTATGTTACTTGCCCGAGATTCGATCGTTAGTATCTCTATACCTAGTTCAATCTCGTTACCGGCAAGTCTCTTTAGTTGTTCCATAATACAAGATCCTGTGGCTAACACTTTAGTCACATTGCTTGCAAGGCTTGTTGTGATGTTGTATTACTGAGTGGGCCCTGAGATACCTCTCCGTCACACAGAGTAACAAATCCCAGTCTTGATCCATGCCCACTCAACAGACACCCTCGGAGATACCTATAGAGAATCTTTATAGTCACCGGTTATGTTGCGACATTTGATACACACAAGGTACTCCTCCATTGTCAGTGAGTTGCATGATCTCATGGTCATAGGAATAGATACTTGACATGCAGAAAAACTATAGCAATAAACTGACACAATCATATGCTATGTTTATAGTTTGGGTCTTGTCCATCACATCATTCTCCCAATGATGTGATCCCATTATGAAATGACATATTGTGTCTATGGCTAGGAAACATTGACCATGTTTGATCAACGAGCTAGTTTACTAGAGGCGTACTAGGGACACAGTGTTGTCTATGTATCCACACATGCAATGTATTTCCAATCAATACAATTATAGTATGGACAATAAACGATTATCATGAACAAGGAAATTTAATAATAGCCATTTATTATTGGCTCCAGGGCATATTTGCAATAGTCCCCCACTTGCACTAGAGTCAATAATCTAGCTCACATCACTATGTGATTTACATTGTAATGATTCTAACACCCATACAGTTCTGGTGTTGATCATGTTTAGCCCTTCTATAGGAACTTGATCCGAAGCTTCATGATCATCATCATTAACTTCCTATTCAACTGATGTAGGCTCTACAGAAACATCTTTCTACACTGCGCTACTCTCTAGTTGAAGTAAAGGTTCAATAACCTCATCAAGTTCTATTTTCCTCCCGCTCAATTCTTTCGAGAGAAACTCTTTCTCAAGAAATGTTCCATTTTTAGCGACAAACACTTTGCCTTCAGATCTGAGATAGAAGGTATACCCAAGTTTCTCTTTTGGGTATCATATGAAGACACATTACTTTGCTTTGGGTTCCATCTTTTCAGGCTGAAGCTTTCTGACATAAGCAACACATCCCCAAACTTTAAGAAACAAAAACTTTGGCTTCTTGCCAAACCACAGTTCATATGTCGTCGTCTCAACAGATTTTGATGGTGCCCTATTTAAAGTGAATGCAACTGTCTCTAATGCATAACCCCAAAACGATAGTGGCAAATCGGCAAGAGACATCATAGAAAGAAGCATATCTAATAAGGTTCTATTACGACGTTCAGACACACCATTACATTATGGTGTTCCAAGCGGTGTCAATTGTGAAACAATTCCACATTGTCTTAAGTGACTGCCAAACTCATAACTCAGATATTCTCCTCCTCGATCAGATCGTAGGAATTTAATCTTCTTGTTACGGTGATTCTCAACTTCACTCTGAAATTGCTTGAACTTTTCAAACGTTTCAGACTTGTGCTTCATCAAGTAAATATACCCATATCTACTTAAGTCAGCAGTGAAGGTGAGAAAATAACGATATCCACCGTGCGCCTCAATGCTCATTGAACTGCACACATCGGTATGTATGATTTCCAACAAGTCACTTGCCCGTTCCAGTATTCCAGAGAACAGGGTTTTAGTAATCTTGCCCATGAGGCACGGTTCACATGTCAAGTGATTCAAAATAAAGTGACTCCAAAAGTCCATTTGCATGGATCTTCTTCATGCGTTTTACACCAATATGACCTAAACGACAGTGCCACAAGAAAGTGGTACTATCATTATCAACTCTACATCTTTTGGCATCAATGTTATGAACATGTGTATCATCACTATCTAGATTCAATAGGAATAAACCCCTCACATTGGGTGCATGACCATAAAAGATATTACTCATATAAATAGAACAACCATTATTCTCTGATTTAAATGAGTAATCGTCTTGCAATAAACAAGATCCAGATATAATGTTCATGCTTAACGCAAACACTAAATAACAATTATTCAGGTTCATCAGTAATCCCGATGGTAGTCGAAGAGCGAGCGTGCTGACGGCGATCGCATCAACTTTGGAACCATTTCCCACGTGCATCATCACTTCGTCCTTAGCCAGCCACCGTCTATTCCATATGTCCTGCGAGTTGCAAATGTGAGCAACCGAACTGGTATCAAATACCCAGGCACTACAACGAGAGCTGATAAGGTACACATCAATAACCTGTATATCATATATACCTTGTTTGGTGTTGGCCGCCTTCTTGTCGGCCAGATACTTGGGGCAGTTTTGCTTCTAGTGACGAGTTCCCTTGCAATGAAAGCACTCAGTTTCTGGCTTGGGTCCAACCTTGGGTTTCTTCACGAGAGGGGCAACTACTTTGCCACTCTTCTCGGAGTTACCCTTCTTGCCCTTGCCATTCTTCTTGAAACTAGTGGTTTTATTGACCATCAACACTTGATGCTCTTTTTGGATTTCAGACTCAGCGACTTTCAGCATCGCAAACAGCTCGGCGACTGACTGGGTCATCTCGTGCATGTTATAGTTCAACACGAAGCTTTTGTAGCTAGGTGGCAATGATTGAAGAACTCTGTCAGTGATCACCTCCGGCGGAAGGGGCATCCCTAACTCAACCAGACGATTCGAATACCCAGACATTCTGAGTATATGTTCACTGACAGGCCCGTTCTCCTCCATCTTGCAAGCATAAAACTTATCGAAGGTCTCATACCTCTCGACCTGGGCATGCTTCTCAAAGATAAACTTCAACTCCTGGAACATCTCATATGCTCCATGACGTTCAAAAATTCATTGAAGTTCCGGTTCTAAGCCATACAACATTGCACATTGAACTATTGAGTAATCTCCAGAATGTGCCTTCCAAGCGTTCTTAACGTCTTCGGATGACACAGGAGCGGGTGGGCCACCAAGCGGTGCATCAAGGACCTAAGCCTTCTGGGAAGCCGTGAGGATAATCCTCAGATTACGGGCCTAGTCAACAAAGTTACTTCCATCATCTTTGAACTTGGCTTTCTCTAGGAACGCATTAAAATTCAGGGGAACTACTGCGCGAGCCATTGATCTACAACATAAATATGCAAAGGTTACTAAGACTATTGTTCAAGATAATGAGTTTAGTTAATCAAATTACTTAAAAATTCCCACTCAAACTAACATCCCTCCGGTCATCCGGGTGATACATGATCCAAATTCACCAACTCAAGTCCGATCATCACGTGAGTTGAGGTGGTTTCAATGGTGAACATCATCATGTTGATCATATCTACTATATGACTCATGTTCGACCTTTTGGTCTCTTGTGTTCCGAGGCCATGTCTGTACATGCTACGCTTGTCAAGTTTAAGCCGAGTGTTCTGCACATGCAACACTGGCTTGCACCCATTGTATGTGAACGTAGAGTCTATCACATCCGATCATCACGTGGTGTCTCGACACGACGAACTTTGGCAATGGTGCACACTCAGGGAGAACACAATTTATTCTTGAAATTTTAGTGAGGGATCACCTTATAATGCTACCTTCGTCCTAAGCAAAACAAGGTGCATAAAAGGATTAACATCACATGCAAATCATAAGTGACATGATATGTCCATGAACTTGTGCTTTTGATCTCCATCTCCAAAGGACCGACATGATCTCCGTCATCACCGGCACAACACCATGATCTCCATCAACGTGTCGCCATGAGGTTGTTGCGCCAACTGTTGCTTCTACGACTATTGCTAACTCATAGCGATAAAGTAAAGCAAACATTGTAAAGACAATCCTATGGCTCCTGCCGGTTGCCGTACTCATCGACATACAAGTCATGATATTCTATACAAAACATGATCATCTCATACATCACATATATCTTATCATGTAATTGGCCATATCATATCACAACATACCCTTGCAAAAACAAGTTAGACGTCCTCTAATTGTTGTTTGATGTTTTGCGTGGCTGCTACGGGTATCTAGCAAGAACAATTCTCACCTACGCAAAAACCACAACGGTGATACAGAAATTGCTATTCAACCTTCTCAAGGACCGCCTTTGTCGAATCCAACTAGAGTAGGAGAGACAGACACCCGATAGCCATCTTTATGCAACAAAGTCACATGTTAGTCGATGGAACCGGTGTCTTGTAAGCGTACGAGTAAGGTTAGTCCGGGCCACTTCATCCCACAATACCGTTGAATCAAAAAATGACCAAGGTAGGAAGCAATCTGAGCATCAACGTCCACAAACTCCTTTGTGTTCTACTCATGGTCTCATCTACACAAAGACATAGCTCATGATGCCACTGTTGGGGAACGTTGCATGGGAAACAAAAAAAATCCTACGCACACGCAAGATTTATGCATGGTGATGAGCATCTATGAGGGGGAGAGTGGATCTACATACCCTTGTAGATCGCTAAGCGAGAAGCATTAAGAAACGCGGTTGATGTAGTCTAACGTCTTTGCGATCCAAATCGCCGAGCGTCCCGCGAGCCAATCATGATCCATCCCGATCTAGCGCCGAACGGACGACACCTCCGCATTCAGCACACGTACAACTCGATGATGATCTCTGCCTTCTTGATCTAGCAAGAGGGAGCGGAAAGGTAGATGAGTTCTCCGGTAGCGCGACGGCGCAGTGGCGATGGTGGTGGAACTATTCTGGCAGGGCTTCGCCTAAGCATCGCCGAAAACTAGAGGGAACAATTTATCAAGGAGAGAGGGTTGCACCGTGGCTTAGGGTTTTTCCATGTTGCTGCCCTCTTTCCCCTCCAGTATATATAGGAGGAAGGGGAGGGAGGCCGATGCCCCTAGGGTTCCCCCTAGGGTGGGGATGAAGTGGGGAGGTGGAGGAGTCCAACTCCGATCCTACTAGGAGTAGGATTCCTCCTCCACTTGGAAACCCTTTCCTCCTCTTGGATTTTCCCACCCCTAGCCACATGGGCCTTAGTGGGGGGCTCAGCCAGCTCGCCAGGGGCCGGTTTGCCTCCTCTCACAGCCCATGAGGCCCTTTGGGGCGAGAGGCCCCTCCCGATGGTCCCCCGGTACCCTCCGGCCGGCACTCCCGGTACACCACCGAAGTACCTGAAACTTTTCTGGTGATCAAAACGGGACTTCATATCTATCAACTTTACCTCCGGGCCATTCCAGAGCTCCTCGTGACGTCCGGGATCTCATCTGGGACTCCGACAACCTTCGGTCAGCACCATACATAACTCTATACTACCGAAATATCACCGAACATTAAGTGTGCAGGCCCTATGGGTTCGGGAACTATGTAGACATGAACGAGACACCTCTATGGTTAATAACCAATAGCGGAACCTGGATGTCCATATTGGTTCCTACATATTCTATGAAGATCTTTATCGATTGAACATCTATGTCAAGGATTCAGTTAATCCCGTATGATGTTCCCTTTGTTCTTTGGTATGTTACTTGCCCGAGATTCGATCCTCGGTATCTCTATAACTAGTTCAATATCGTTACCGGCTAGTCTATTTAGTCGTTCCTTAATACAAGATCTCGTGGCTAACACTTTAATCACATTGCTTGCAAGGCTTGTTGTGATGTTGTATTATCGAGTGGGTCCTGAGATACCTCTCCGTCACATGCAGTAACAAATCCCAGTCTTGATCCATGCCCACTCAACAAACACCCTCGGAGATACCTGTAGAGCATCTTTATAGTCACTCAGTTACGTTGCGATGTTTGATACACACAAGGTACTCCTCTGGTGTTAGTGAGTTGCATGATATCATGGTTATAGGAACAGATACTTGACATGCAGAAAAACTATAGCAATAAACTGACACGATCATATGCTATGTTTATAGTTTTGGTGTTGTCCATCACATCATTCTCCCAATGATGTGATCCCGCTATGAAATGACATCTTATGTCTATGGCTAGGAAACCTTGACCATCTTTGATCAACGAGGTAGTCTACTAGAGGCATACTAGGGACACAGTGTTCTCTATGTATCTACACATGCAATGTGTTTACAATCAATAAAATTATAGCATGGACAATAAATGATTATCATGAACAAGGAAATTTAGTAATAACGATTTATTATTGCCTCTAGGGCATATTTCCAATACTATCATCAACTTAGTAGTAGCGGGGGTCAGTATAGCCCGCTACTAGTAAGTAGTAGTAGCGCGGGTCAATATAGCGCGCTATTATTAAGCGGCTACCTATAAGCTTTTTCCTAGTAGTGAGAAAACACATATGCTTCAGAACAAAGTAACAAAATACAAAACTTAACGGCAAGCTAAACAATGAAATATGGAAGTACTCAAAGAAGTCTTCACACAAGAGGAATGAGTAATTCTTTAGAAGTCGCAACTTAGAAAATAAAAAAGTAAATGTGCAAAGAATTGAAACCCAAATTGCTTGGTGAAGAAATAAGAATTTTTTTATGCCGGTTCAAATTACTGGCACAGTTCTAATTCTAGGTTGGAGAGGCTGGTCATATCTTTGAAGAGTTCTCCTTGAGATAATTTCCTTAGAACTCGCCCAATCACTTGGGTTAGATCTTGTGGTGATCTTTGAACTATCCACGTTCTGGATCCTCTAAACGACTCCTAACCATCTAGAGGATACACAATCCTTAAGAGTAACAAGTCTAAGTTAGGTTTCAATTAGATTCTTCGATGATGCTCAATCACTTTGCTTTAGACTCTGTGTGATTTTCATCACTTAGGGTCTCAGGAAATCAGTGCAAGGAGAGATGCTCACTTCGCAACACTTGGCAGAGTTTCGCTCAAGCAACCACCGTTATCTAAGGGAGCAGGGATCTATTTATTGCCACAACCCACAACTGGGTGACGATATGACTATTCGACGGGGCACACCCAACAGCGTGTTGTTGCCAGTTGTCATAACGATCAAAAAATCGAACTCGAATTCATAAGGTTCCTCGGAACCTGGGAGAACCTTGACGACAGGTTTCCTAACTCCTCATTAAATAATTCTAACTCGGATGTTTATAAAAAACACCTTCAACACGAGAGCTATAAATCTCACCTGAAAGGAGATTTCCAACTCTTCACTAACAAGTATAGATAGGTTCAGTGAGCACACATGAAGACTCTTTGTCTTGCTTCACATTTATCCCCCTTAATAGTACAATTTGCATGTGACTCAAAATAATAATAAAGGATAGTAACAAAGAATTACAATTCTTCAAGCTTCTCTTCAAAGGACAACCCGAAATCTTGAATGTTACCACAACCTTTTTAGGGGTCATAATCTAATGCCTAGTGACTTTCACTTGTGCATACTTACAACTCACAAACATATTTGTCCCTCAACCATTTGCCATTAATCATTCAAACCCCCACAAGCGGGTACTAGATGCACTTACAACTCATGCTATGGTGTTGTGGCGGATCTAAGCATGGCAGGTGTTTGTCTTCACTTTGCCTGGTGTTTCTTTGACATAGGCGATGCGGTGAAGTACGCCGATTATGTAGTGTGTAGAGATATCTAAGGGTTCTTCTATAATTTTACATTATTTGGAGCATTTTATACTTCATTGAAAAAGACATCTTATATCTGATAAAAATGAAAGAAAACAATAGCCAATGCAAAAGAAAGACAACAAGACACAAAACGGTTAGCAAAAAAGGTTGCATCAAAAGATCATATGAACACCTTTCCTTGATTGTGCTCCCCCCTTGAAGGTTGAGAAAATATTGAGGCACCTACAAACACCCTTATCAAACCAAGCTTTTGAAGAGTGTAATAGTCATTCACCATTAAAAAATGAAATCTGATAACTGCTGAAGGAACATTGGTTGATGCTTCATCCTATGTACCGAAAGCTTGTCGTCTTTCATCAGCAATATAGAGGGTTAAAATACATATCATGCCATCAAAGGAAACGAAAGAAGAGGTTGAAGTCACTGCACCACAAGAGCGAGTCAACTCCTTCCATTAATTGACACACCAATTATCAAGATCCAAAGAGAACCAGCTGATCTGGCAACCTAACCTTACAGGCCCTTTATCGACGCCAGATCATACATCATCTAAGGTGGAGAGAAGCCAGAGCGACTTTACTCCACGGCGCCATCATCGCCACCACCTCACCGATGGCCTCAAAAATCTAATGGAAAAAAGATCTACTAAAATAAAACAAAAGGACGGGTTTCACTCCTCTGGCCGTAGATGAGACCATCGGACAAAAGAGAGGAGGGGGCCGAGGCGGTGGCGTGGCAGCCAGGGCTACGAGTCTTGTGTACCCTCGCTCTAACGCATTATTGCATTATGATGTTTTTATATCCCTGAAAAAGAGCTTAAAAACTTCTGTCCCGTGACCTAGACACAGAAAGCTCTGAATTTGCACAGGGCATTGTCATTCTAAAAATAGATGTCCTGCTGCTCTGAACTTGCACATTACATTGTCATTCTACACAGTAACCAGCAATAAGCTTCAGGCCTGGGAAATCACCAGCCCCTCGTACGTAACCGCCGTCCTGCCCCAAATTTAGGCTCGGCGAATCCTCTCCCTCATAAATCACCGTCCCCTTGCACATACGACCGTCGTCCGTCCGCATTTCCCTCCCGCGTTCCGACCACCGTCCGCCCCGAGAGCCGTCCTCTTCGCCGAGAAATGCCGGCGAGGAGGGTGGTCATCGACCTGCTCCGGACCGCCTCCCGCGAGGCCTTCCAGGTGGCCGTCTCCTACGCCGCCAGGCCACCGGTGTCCACAATGCTGAAGCCGACCACCACCAAGCCCCTCCACCACGACCACCGGTGAAGAGGCGCTAACCAGCACGGCGATCGGGCTCTGGGAACAACACGTCCTCTTCGCCTCGCAGCAGGCAACCCAGCAACCGCATACGCACGTACGCGCGGGGCGGCAAGGCATGCAACGCGACGCGTTTCCACCCACTACTTTCTTCTTCCTGCGACCCATGGCTCCGGATTGGACGGACGCCGTGTCTCCGGTAGACGAAGCTCCGTCGTCGTCATATTCTATGTGCGTGCGTTTGGCTCCACTGTACGTCACTCCCGTGTACTACAATGTTAAACGTGAGTACGTAGTGTACCATACATGCATAATATATCTCCATGGACAAGGAGGAGCCATATACCCCGTCAGCAAAGTGGCTACGAGGGGAGCCCGGTCAAGGTCGCCGGCCCTCGCCGGTGTCGTCTCGCTGTCACTGCCAAATATACAATCCAAACCGAACGAACGACCGCAGTTGGGAACGTGGGAGTGGGATCGATAAGAATCGGCAGTGCGCCGCGGGTCAATGGCGAGCCCCGAACGAGCCAACGACTACGAGCGTATCGCCATATGCAGCTAGCGAGCAAGCTCGGGGCGGACCGGAGGCCGGAGGGAGCGATGATGTCGGAGAGGAGAGGGGAGTGGGACTGGGAGGACTACCGGGCGCCGCACGGGCTGCTGATGGCGGTGGTGATGGGGGCGGTGGTGGCGGGGCCGCTGTTCGTCCTGGACGGCGGCGAGGCGGTGCGCGGGGCCATGGCAGAGCTCTTCGGGCCCGTGGGGCTCCCGCTGCTCCCTCTCGGCCTCGTCGTCCTCATCCGCGTCCTCTCCTCCGGCCTCCGGCTCGTCGACGTCTTCGGCTTCGCCCTGGGCGACTCGCTCGACGCCGTCTACCGCTCCGGGCGGGGGTCGCCGGTGGGGGTCATGCTCGCGCTGCTGCTCTTCGTGCTCGCCGTGTACTACAGGTCGTGGTCGCCGTTCGGCGGCGGCGACGAGTAGCTGGCGTGGGCCGTGGCCGGCGAGGCGGGTCGTGCCGTGCCGTGCGGTACGGGTTTGCAATTTTGCATGTGTGATGCATGTGCTCGATCGGCAGCCTGCTGCTTACTTGTAATTAATCGGCGAAAATAACGTTGAGCCTCTTTGATTCAAAGAATTTTTTGAGGGTTCTAATTAATGCTTAGGCATGTTTTCTACACGAGTTTTTGGATTCATAGGATTGCAAACCATACAATTTTTGTTGTTGTAAGATTTATTTGTAGGTTTTATGGCAAAATTTGCATCCCTCTTGAAAAAGAATTATACGTCTTTCATGTTTTTTTTTTGAAAAGGAAGATGATCCCCGGTCTCTGCATCTGGAAAATGCATGTAGTCAATTTATTAATTATTCACAAAGTTCTTACAAAGCAATACATCAATATGTCCGAAGCCGCCCTCTTGACAACATCTGTCGCTACTCCTATCCAATGATGAAAGGGTGCAAAAAGTGTAAGCCACATAACCAGACCTCTCACCTCGCCTAACATCTAAAGCCGGAGGCCCCGACGAGCCACATACCGGGGTCAGGGTACAATCCGGTCCGACACACCCTCATTGGTCGTCGCCACCGCCTTCCATCAATTCATCTTCAGAATAGTTACTGATGCATCGACCTTGCAAGGCCTGCCGTCGACGCCCCCACGGCGCCAGACAGCGCCTTCTCCCTACGCGCGCTCATCATCACGCATTCGTCGCCGAGACTTTGCTGCGCCTCGCCACCGAGACTCCACGACGTTGATGTGTCACAGGAAACGCCGCTCCAGCATAGATGTCGACCACTGATCCCTCGAGCCCATGTGTACCTCCATGAATGAAGCCCCCAAGGAGGAAACGACACCAGAGCGTCGCCGTCATCCGATCTACTGATCTAGGGTTACCCCCGAAGGTAGCAGAGAGTGGCCTTGAACTTCTCCTCGGCGATGCCTTCAGGAAGGGAACGACGTAGACAGCGCCGTCATTGCCGGCCTTGGCAGTAGCAGAAGGCAAGCTTTCACCCAGATCTGTTCGAAGAGCCCATCTCTCCTGCACGGGCCACCTCATCCTGCAACATCCCCGGGAACGGGATCCCAAGATCTGCCGCCACCGGCGACGCCACAAGGACCCACCACCTAGCCGTCATCCATGACGAAGGGGATGGCGCCCCCACCTTGTTTAGATCCAGCAGCACGCCAACGCCTCCTGCTACCCCCATGAAGGAGGACGGTCAATGCGCGCGCCGCCGCCGGATGACGCCCGAGCCCGTCCACCGAACCGATCTGGGGTGGGGAACCCCAGATCCGCCGCCGTCGGTCTCCGCAACGTCGTCGGGATCCCATCGGACCGTCGCCTGAGCGCGCCAGCTCCGCCTCCATGACGTACGCCCAGAAACGCCGTCGCATCTCAGTCAGAGGGTCCCCTCGTGAGAAAGGGAGGGAGACCCACCGTCCGCCGTCCGCCGGGCGAGCTTCGCTCGCCGCCGGCCTCCTCCGACGACAGCGGGGAAGGAGGGAAGGAGGGAGGCCGAGGGCGGTGGCGACTAGGGCGCCCGAGTCGCCTCCCTGAAGGCGACGCAAGCAAAAGGGTATCGGACGAGGCGAGCAAACGTCTTTCATGTACGCAATCAAACAGCCATTCATTAGGATGTTTGCGTGCACATCAAAGAGGCCCTTAGTTAGCCGGAAGCGTTGAACATCAATTAATTTTCTGTGGTAGCTCCTCTGATGGTGAGTCTCTGCTGTTCCAGCTAAACATGTATTTCTTGGTTAATTTACCCATGGAATGAAAGCAATGTTGGAAAGAATCCAAACAAAGGCCATTTTTTTCTTACTGACTGCTTTTTTTTTTTGCGGGGTCTGACTGCTTGTTAACTCTGCCAAACAGATGGAAACGGAAGACGAAGCTTCTTTCAGCTAGCCTCTTAAACCCGTCCACTAAACTCTCTCATATATCAACTTGCGTGCGTATTTTTGAACTAAATATCGATGACCAATACACAGCCAATGATCGAAGTTGGAATAAGAATCAGCGATGTGTCGTTGTCAATGGCTGAGGTTGCACACCAACTTGTCTTCCAAGTTAGACTAGCCCTGAGTCGGAGTCAACATGGCGCCTGCAGGGTTTGGGCATGGGTATTAGAGCATTCACAGTGTTTAGAGCCAAGTTTGTCTCTAAGCTGGGACCCACTGACCTGTGTCTAAGCGTATATGAAAGCTTAGCAGTGTGCTGCCTCTACTATAGTTTTAAAGTTGGACCCACAGCTGAATAAAATACCATGTCTTTGTAACAACCAATCCATCTATTCTTATGGCTGATAAGTAGGCACAACTGAATATTTTTTATAGTCCAAAATATTGAAGGCGAGCGCTTAGCTTAGAGACACCTCCAAGGATTTTTTTTGCTTAGAGACAGATGATACAGTGTATGGAGGCAACAAATGCTCACGCTGCGGATGCCATTGTGCGCCCAAACTCGTACCCATCTCAAAATTTTCTGTCCATACCGTGCAGGGGCGGACCCAGGATTGGGCTAAGCCCAGGACCCTAGGCCGGCTACAGTCTGTTAATTGAAGGCGGTATTGACCTTCACGTCCAGGGCCCAGCCCAGCCCTCCCACCCCCACCCTGGGTCCGCCATACCGTATCCGCGTCCCGAGTTTCAAATTGTTCCCATACCCGTATCCGGCCGGGTATCGGTAATACCAACAGGTAAAAATACTCAGCTGGGCATGCATATTTCAGTATATCTATTTCAGTATTTTAACAAATAAGCATTTCAACACATATATACATCATTTCATCACAAATATAAAACCATTTCAGCATATTTATACAACATTTAACACATTTATATATCATTTCGGCATATATGAACAACATTTCAACACATGACACCAAACAAACATGACACAGAAATAGGGGGTGGCGTATTTTGGATCGAGAATTCGAAGGTTGAGGGCGCGGCTGGGTGCCTGGTTAGCTTAGTTTCTTTTAATCTGTGTCAATGACATATGGACCTACTTGACAGGGTGTTTTATCATACGGGTTTGCCGGTTCCTGGGTATGGGTATTGCCTTTCAGTACCCATACCAGCCTTACCCGTTGATATAATTTTTTCCTATTTAAAAATACCCTTACCCTAATGGGGTTTTTATCCACCAGGTTTGCGGGTATCGGGTACCCATTGCCATGTTGAGTCGGAGCAAGGATGGTCCCGAAGGGGGAGTGGTACGGGCTGGTGGTGGTAGTGGTGGTCGGGCTTGGTCGAGACGGGAGTGCTCTTCCTCAACGACAGCAGTGAGGCGGTAATTGAGGCCATGGCGGAGCTCCTTGGATCCATGTGGCTCAAACTGCTCCCCGATGGCTTTATCATCCACATCCTCTCCTCCGGCTGCAGGCTCAGCGCCAGCCTTCGGCGGCTCGCCATGGGGTCGCTTTCGTACTGCTGCCCATCTTGTTCATCTTCTACTACAGGTCGTTGCTCTTCAGCAATGACGCCGGCAAATGATGTGTAGCACTCCAGCCTTGGAGATGGGAGTGCAAGTACACCTGTGCATGTGCTCTGCAGCCTGCAGCTTCTTTGTCAAAATTTATGGAAATAATTTTGTTCTCACCAAAAGCAAAGATTCTGTGCAGCATCAATGTTTGTGTTGCTCCAGCTGACCATATGTCTCGGCCTAGTTCATGACAATGATCACATCGGCATACCACTATCCAACTGGCCAAACACTCGCTTGCTACTTTTCTTACCAAAATCTTCTTCCTGCTTTACTTTCTTTAGTGAATTCTTCTTCATACTGCCCATGAAGAAAACAACACAGCAACAGTTCTTCATTGCTTGTATGACAGGCCCAACATATACAGCCTTTCCGACATGCTAGTCTGCTTGCCTTAATTCACTTCATTTTAGTGTACACTATTTTGCTGGAGAAACACACCTAGCCAGAGGAAAGGACAGTGGAACCACAATGCAGAATCCTGTTGAGTAGTTCTCGCTTCCTGCCTCGCAAGGAAAATGACCTCACCCACAATTGGCTGAATCAAGCTCAGCTTGAATCATGGTACCATCCAGACAAGTTTATTATTATTGCTTTGTTTCCCTGCACGCAACTATAAACAAAGTTAAGCAAGAAACTAACACTGCGTAGACTGATTATGATGTGTACAAAAGATAACATGGAGCAGTATATGCATTTCTCGTTCTTATAAATATTTTTCCCTATCCAAAGGACAAGAGCAGTCACCACGATATGATATGATAAGATGTATGGAAATGACATGTCAAATTCCCTTCAGTGCGAAGGCAGAATATTGTGAGGAAACATTTATGGCATAAAACCACTGCTGCTACTGAAACGATGCATTAGACCTGACTAAACGTTGCGAAGATGTAATCCGCAAGGTGGGATAATATGGCTGGTGGCACAAAACAGACTATGATCTCATGAGCTTCATGCCATAAGCATATTACCACCAGAGCTCAACCAAAGCCTAACATGCTCGTGGCAAAATCCAGCAGAACCTCCTTTGTACCGTCGGACATCCATGACAGGCAATTAAATAAGCAGAGTATTTATATACGAAACACAAGCGGAATTGCGGAAGCATATAAAAGTTCGTAATTAACATACAGAGCTCGGTGGTGAAGCCCCAACCCGATATGCTACACCGAAACAGGAAACCAACTGTTCCGAGCACACAAACATATATGGTGGGAACCCATAAACTCCAATCCACCTTGGAGAGCAAGCATAACGGTCATGAGAACAAACCGAAAGAACCTGTTATTTATGTTTCTATAGCAGGTTGTGGCACCAATCCACCAGATGTAGCCTCGCACCACCTCCCTAGCAGCGGTTGAGGCGAGTACACCCGGCAACAATGACTAGCTTGCTCCTCCAATATGATGTTCATGTTCACATTATTCTTTTACATTCATGCAATGGTGAACATACAATTCTCTAGTGTATAATTCAATACAACATACCACTAGTATGTGATTGGGATTGGTTCTTATTGATAACCAAATTCCATCATGAGTGAATCTTCCCAATTAAAGGAGTGTTACTCGCTTTGCAAGTGTATGGTCCTTCAGGTCCATGCTCATGTTATGGTCCTCTCACCTGGTGAGGGTTGAAAAGGAGTTTGGGTGGGATGTCGCCCCTCCTCAGCTTGCTTGCAGTAGCTCAGATCCAAGTCCTCGGTTTTATTTGGTTGCATTATTTTCTTCATGCATTCTCATGTCATTCAAAGCATGGGAGGTTCGAGTATAACATTCACCCGTTCAAGCATGGTTCATCTTCATGATCTTACTTTCTACTCCCTCCGTTCCTAAATATTTGTCTTTCTAGAGATTCAACTACGGACTACATACGGAGCAAAATGAGTGAATCTACACTCTAAATTATGTCTATATACATCCGTATGTAGTCCGTAATGAAATCTCTAGAAAGACAAATATTTACGAACGGAGGGAGTATTTTATTACATGCTTCGTTTACATTCTTTGTTGTGTACTTGTTGAGTCTTTGGACTCACTTCTCGTGGGCTTTGTTTTCAGGTACATCACTGTGAGGTTTTGCAAGTAGTCAGAAGGGTGTAGCTCCCATGGGTGTTCAATCACAAATTATACTCTCCTTTCATTCACCTAGCTTGATCATGATAACCCTCATACTTTAGTTTATTGTTCTTGATAGCTAGGATCTACTTGTTGTGTATAAACTTTGCTTCGGTTTGTTCCCATGACTACTATATTTACTTTACAAGGTGGGTTGAAGTTTGCTAGTCCCCACATAGTACCCATCTGTGCTTGGAACGTATGATTTCTTCTTCTGGTGTAGCATAACGGTTTGTGGATTCACCACTTTGCTCTATATGTGTTATATGAGCTTGTTGAATGCTTCTGCACGTGGTATCATTTATATATATACTCTGTTTATTCAATTGCCTGTCGTGGATGTCCGACGGGAGGTTCTGCCGGACTTCTCCCATGAGCATGTTAGGCTTTGGTTGTGTTCTGGTGGTAACAATCCTTCTTACAAGGAGGGGGGTTATAGTTGGTATCCCTTGCAATTGCACAAAAGGTTTGTATCTTGATTACTCAAACCCAACACTATGTTTGTCAAGTATGTCAACGCTCGATATTAGAAGGCATTTAACTGGAAATAAGATTGATGTGAAAAGCATCACTGTGAATCTTGCTTTTATTTGTCGAATTTGCATCCACAGAAGACAGAACTGACAAAATCAACCTCCCTTGCACATTAGACCAAGTTGATCTGATATATAAGTCAAAACTGAATGCAAAATGTATCACCCATTCACTAGCTTCTCAGCAATGCCCTATCTCTTATGTGATCAGCCCAAGCTACACGCAGGAGTCTATTCACATCAAGTAACTTCATACAAAATTTGCGAGTTATGGCCGTTACCGACTCACACAAACAGCTAAACAATCACATTCACCTACAAAACAATGCACTCTCTGCGCCCCTTACCGATACAGTGTCATTATTCAACATAGTAACCTATGAGTTATTGCCAAGTAATTTACTGACTATTGTGAATTTGTGATACTTCTAAGAACATATACCTACCTCCAGTGAAGCATTCCTCACAGATGTCAAGCTGTACTGCACACAATACCGAGCTTTTCAAGTCTCAGCCAGCAGTGAATCTGAAACAACATTGTTAGCTAGTAGTTATTCAATCTGTTAAACAACATAAACTGCATCATTGCAGTTGGCACAAAAAGGCATGTATAACAAATCAACAACTCATATTTTACCTTTTGAAACAGGCATGCTCCTTGATTTTCATCTGCAGCAACCATGTCATAGATCCAATGAAATGCAATGTGTGATCGCAGAGCCCCTCGGCATGTCTGTGAACACAACAGTATCCCTCGATATTACCTTCCCAATTAACCGCCCCTCTTCGGCCCTCGTCACCTCAATGGTAGCCCATTCAATCACCAACATGTCCTTCACTTTGCCTTTTTCATTAGTAGCTTTTCCTTTCAACTTCCCTTCCCAGATCAGGTAGAGCAGTCCGCCGACATTGGCAAGAGTGGCACCACACAGGAACCTCGGCAGCTCCTTCTCCAACCCTTCCACCGTGTTCCAGGAATCAGTGTCTGGATCATAGCCCTTGACCTGCCCCATGTAATCGTAGGAGTAGAGGATTCCACCGACCACAGCAGCACGGCCCTTCCACCCCATGTCCAGGACCGGGGAGACCGGCGCCCACGCCTCTCCAGGTAGCGCCGCCGGATTGTAGACCAAGCCGCCGCGGTCGGCCACCGCAAGGACCTTCCCGGCGAGCGACACGCAGCCGTGCATCCACTTCTCCCGGAGGTGGTCCGGGCTGGGCACCGGGGACCACTTGGCGCGTGGGGAGGCAAGGTCCAGAGCCTCGGCCCAGAAGGGAGAAGACGGGACACAGCCCCCGGCGACGAATAGCACGTCGGGGAGGACAGCGGCGGCGGCGAACTCCCGCGGGGAGGAGAGGCGCGGACCGATGGACCAGGATCTGGTGCGCGTGTCCAGGATTTGCACCGACGAAGCGGGGATACCGGCCACAGATCCACCGACGAGGTAGAGACGGTGCCCGTTGACGGCGACCGCCGAGGAGGAGGAGACGGGGATCGGAGGGGATGGGAGGGGCAGAGGGGCCCACCCGGGATGCGGCAGCAGCAGGAAGAAGCGAGGGGACGCGGAGTAGGGCGGGCGTACCGAGATGACGATGTGCGGGTCGGAGCGGCGGAGGTGGCGCCGGGCGGCGAGGAGGGGCTCCGGGTGGAGGCAGAGGAGGGCGTGCAGAGCGCGGGAGGCGAGGGCGAGGGTTGGGTGCGCGGCGCGCGGGAGGAGCGCGATGCACTGGATGGCCAGGTCGTCCGGTAGAACGGGGATGAGGGTTCCGCGGATGGCCTCCGGCGGTTGGGGCGAAGACGCGGGTGCGGCGGACATGGCTCGCCGTCGTCGTTGGGGGTGAGAGGGGGCGAAGGATGATGCGTCTGTGCACGACTCCTTTTTTTCTTTTGGGAAGAGTATGTGTAGTTGTGTACGACTCGAGCACGGGTTTTTTGTTTTTTGAGGGCTGACTCGAGCACGCCTGGTTTGACGACGGAGGCTCGTCCCTCTCTTCTTCCGGACTCTCGGCCCAATAGAAAGATGCAAGTTTTGGGCTTGATATGGGCTAGCGTTTTGGGAACAGAAACGTGGGGGTGATTTTTTTTTTAAAAACAAGGTTACCCGACGAAATCACTAGTTAGCGAATACACCTTCCAAGGATTACTCCCACCTTCCCAGTTTGCGACAAGTGGCGGACTGCATGCACGCTACTTGTCGCAACCTGGGAGTTTTCCTTTTTTCGTAGATCCGTATTTTCAAAACGTTTTATCTCCTAAACCATGCGTCCAAATCTCGAACCATTTTCACCGTTGGTTTTCTCACGTCGAGATCTTCAAAACTAGATCCATGTTGATAGGTTTTGACGAACTTTTTTTCATGAAAAAAAGGACAGAAAGAACCGGACGAAAAAACCGTGCCTCACGCGATAGGAAAAAAACAAAAACTCGTTTTTTCCCTTTCCGAGAGGCACGAGTTGTGCCTCTCGCGAAGGCAAAACCGTGTCTTTCGCGGAAAAAAAAAGAGCAGCAAACGCGTTTTTCCCTTTCGGGAGAGACACGGCCGTGCCTCTCGCGATAGCAAAACCGTTCCTCTCGCGTAAGCAAAACCGTGCCTCTCGCGGAAAAAAAAAGAACAGAAAACGCGTTTTTTCCCTTTCTGCCGTGCGTCTCGCGAAAGCAAAACCGTACTTCTCGCAAAAAAAAACAGAAAATGTGTTTTTTCCTTTCCGAGGGGCACGGCCGTGCCTCTCGCGAAGGCAAAACCGTGCCTCTCGCAAAAAAAACAGAAAACGTGTTTTTCGCGTAAAAAACAAAAAACGCGTTTTTTCGCGTAATTTTTTTGTCCAAAAGTTACGAAAGACCGGTGGAAAACCGAAACACCAAAAAATCCGGAAAAACCACTCCAGAAAGGCAAAAACGCGTGCGAAAAAATAAAAAAAATAAAAATTTGAAGGGAACGCTCAAAGCGCGACACGTGACGACGACTGGGAACGGGCCAAGTGGCGGCGCGTCGGAGCGATCGCTAGAACGCTTGTGAGGAAGTGCTCGCTAACTAGTTGGTCCCTTACGACGGGTGTTCTTCCCAAAAGGCTACTGTGTGATTGCCCCTCTCCTCATTGCAACATGCCACATATTGAAAAGCTCAGTGCAACATGATTCATGTTTCAAACCTTGTTGTAACACACACTTCATGTTGCAAAATCATGTTTGATAAGTCCCCGGCACAACCCTATTGCAAAACACCTCTAGCGAGCCCCTCTTCAGCACGACCCCTATTGCAAGCACATCGGAGTGAGTCCCTGTTGCAGCACGACCCCCATTGCAAAGCATCTTCGGTGTGCCCTCCTCCTCATTACATCATCCATGTTGTTGTCTCCGACATCCTCCGCAACACTAACTCTAGCACCCGGTGAGTGGCGTACCTCGGCGAGCTAGCGGCATTGGAGACAACCTGGCAGGGTAGGAGTGGTTCCCCTTCTTTGCCATAGCTCAAGGAAGGGCGTCTGCATCACCAATTTGCGTCCCCCCTTGCATTGTCGGTGACGAGTGATGGTAGGCCAAGCCTTGTGACAACGCCCCCCCCCCCAACTTGCGAAAATGTACAGGAGGTGGAGGCCGCAACAAGCGGGTGATCCCCGAGGATGCGTGCCAAGGGTGAGAGGAAGGTTGCAGCAATGGTGTGGCTGGCTTGACCGCGTTGGCCCTAATTTGGTGGAAGGGTAAAGTGGTGAGGCGAGGGAAGAGTGAGGATATGCACGGGAAAGTCTGACAAGGAAGACGGACTAGATGTCCAATTCTAGAAAAGAGATAAGGTGTAGGCACGCTAGAGACATGCGACATTCACGCATGGTGACCGGCGTGGTGCATACAATATGTTGGTTGAATTTGAATGTGCACTAGTAGAAAACATGGCATCAGTCCTAGTTTCAGAGGGCCTTTAGTCCCGGTTCTGCAACCGGGACAACACGATCGGGACTAATGTCGATGACTTTTAGTCCCGGTTGGCTTATGAATCGGGACCAAAGGTGCTCCACGTGGCCGCTATGCGGCGCCGAGGCAAGAGGACCTTTAGTCCCGGTTCGTAACACGAACCGAGACAATAAGGCACTGTTTTTTTTGGAAAGGCGTGTTTCATTTTTTGTTTTCATTTCCTTTTATATTTATATTGTATTTTCACGCGGTTAAACATATTAATATACAACATCATCAGTACAAATTATGGAAAAAACAACCAACATCAGTAAAAATTAGATGGATGCAATAGACCAAGTTGAATTAGAGGAAAATACGTCTAATTTGTACTCGTATATGTCATATAACAACTCATCATCATCGTCTTAATCAACTCTTCATCATTCAGCATCCAACAACTCATTATCATCTTAATCAACGATCCTCATTATTGTAGTTATCAAAAGGTTGAAACACTAACTATTGCTAGGTAAAAAAGCATAATAAAGGCGAACTCCGTCATCTCCCATTGAAGAACACAGATCAACCTATCTCCAACTTGTGGGATGCGCAAGTATTCCTCTCCAAGTGGTAGCGTAAATGCTTGTATTGCATTTCTCCATCCTGTGATTTTCAGGGTTTCTTCACTTTGAGATATCCTATAGCTACCACTGTAATTAATCGGGAGTGGTCATAAGCTAACCATTTGCAAATCACCATTTGTGAACATCCATCTAGGCACGGTCTATGGGGGGTACCTATTGAAAAACATTAGTAATAATAACATAGTTAGCAAACTAGTTTTGCTTAAAAACAATGTATATATGAAAAAGATGGACTAGTGATGCAATGGTAAAACAATTCTTACAAAGTTGTTTGAAATGATGTTATGATGGTTCAACTTGTGCACTAGTGGCACATATCCATTATAAATGTTGTCAGTCCGGTAATGTTTAGCATGATCCTCAACATCATGAATAAATGAGATGAGGTGATTTACTCCGAACAAGTAAGTTTGGAGTAATGATTGTAGTACGTCCGATCTATTAGCTGTCGGGTAGTTCTTATAGCACGAAAATAAGCTGATAATTAAAAGTAAAGAAATTCAGTCGGGATGAGTACCAAATACTTTTCAATAATCAATATAAAGTACCTAACAAATATGTTGACAAACGCACCTGGAGGTAGCACCAGAATCAAGTCATCCTCCGCATGCATCCAAATATCTATATTATTATCACGAACATTGTCATTACCAAGATCAAAGGTAATGTTTATGTCCTCATCCAACCCATATGCCTTGCAAAATGCTCTCCAATTAGAACAACCAAAATATGTGTGATCTTCGTTATTTTTCACCTTAACAACAAAAGTGTAATGCTCCGTTCTTAGGTGAGCTATCTTAGGCTCCCTACTATCCTTCTCTTTGAAATGGAACTTGTCCAAGATAGCGAATCTTGCATGACAGGGAACGCACTAGTCGAATTGTACAAAAGAAAATTAAAAGTTAATTAGAGCAAAAAAACATATGTCATACTTCATTAAAAAAATACATGTCATTTGTACATACCGTAATAATACTAAATTCTTCTGTTAGCTTGACGGTGAACGACCTATCGTTGTCTAGGTGAGGATAAATGTCGCATATACCCCTGTCGTCCCAGCACAAAGGGCACTGGGGGATCCTATCGTCGTCATTCAACGTCAACATTTCGTGTGTTCATGATTCTAAGATTAAAAATCGATTGCAAAATTTTGATATCAACGAGGATCGTTGGGGACTCTACATATAATATTATCATATAATATCACAACATGGCAATATACAACCATGAAATATGGATTAGTGGCAAACATAGACTTAATCACAACAAGGAATTATATGCATATGAGCAATGGATTAGTGGCAAACATCATGCAAAGCTTACAAGTTTTATATCAGTCATGCCTTATTGCATCGAATATTATCGCTAATACAACTCGAATATTATCATATAATATTATTAATTAATACAGACTGAGTTGAGGTCTCACGGCGCATGCGGTGGACACCCAAAGAGAAGGAACCATTGCCGGATCATAGCTCGAGTGAGATCCCTGAATAACCTGCCAGGTATTAGAGAACATGGCGTCCAATGCAGCCATGTAGCGACGGACGTGCTCGTCCTCTTTCCTGACACGACGACGTACCACCTTCGCGGGGGCCGACTCCCTCTGCACCGATAGTGGCCCACGCGACCGCCACCAAAGAAGCTCCGGGTCGACGACAAGACCCGGATTTCTCACCAAGGTGCGAGTCCCGGAAGGTAGCACCTCCTAGTGCCAGTCCGGTGGAGCCCAGTCCCGGACATGATGTTGCCTCTCAAGCAGGTGGTCGCCGGCGCCGAGTCAACAACGAGGATGCGGGATTGACATCGTCGACGAGAACAAATTATGGCTATATAGAAAATATCATTTTATTTAACAACAATAACAATGACATATCTTTTTATAATTATATGCTATGATAATCCTAGCTATTCATTGGTTAGGCAGGAGCAAAGTCATGTTTTTTTGTGTATTATTTAGTTTGCTCATCTTACAAGTTGTTACTTTGATAGCTTACAAGCTTTTACTTTGATATATTACAAATGTAGCTAGGAGTAATACAAGCTATTATGCTTAGGGTATTATCTCGTGAAGCCAGAAATGTAGCTAGGAGAAATACAAGGGACGCGACGTTTCGGCTCTCGGGTGCATCTGCACCCGCGCTCACGAAAAAAATCAAAACAAATACTAGACAAATTCAAAAAATTCTAATTTTTTTGTGTGGTACATATTTTGATGCGTGAGGTTCGCTCCAAATTTCAACTTATTTGGACATTTGAGGAGCTCTCAGCAAAAAAGACAAATCCGGGTCTGAAAAAAAGGTTTACTGTTCACCAATTTTTTTGACCCGATTTGTCTTTTTTGTTGAGAGCTGCTCGGATGTCCAAATAAGTTGAAATATGGAGCGGACCTCACGCATAAAAATATAAATATGTACCACAAAAAAAATGGATTTTTTTGAAATTTTCTAGTATTTGTTTTTATTTTTTCCATCGGCAGGTGCAGATGAGCCTCGGCTCAGAAATGAATTTTCCAAATACAAGCTATTACTTCGATATCTTACAAGTTGTTAATGCAAATTTTTCATTCCATACTGATTGTACTCTCTCTATGCTCAATATGCTCTATCTATGCATTAGTACTTATGTGATCAGTCAAAACCAAAAACACTCTCCAAAAACTTAAAAAAACACTGCATATCAATCAGCACGACGCGGCGTGCAGCCTACACGCTAGTAAATCCTATGAACCAAATTATATATGAGACTCCATGGATTTTGGATCCCACGCCGCCACTACTTCGGCCGGCGACGGGCGACGAGAGTGACCACGAGGGGGAGGGGTGGAGGAGGGGAACAGCGGTGTGGCACCCGACGGCTCACCTAGCTAGGAGGAGGGGAGCGGGGCTCGAGGCAGCAATAGAGTCGGGGGGAAGGGGGCAGCAACGGGGACGACATCGAGGGGCGGCGATGGGATGGAGTCGGGGGCGGCGTGATGAGGAGCAGGCTCAAGGAGGCGACGGTGTGGTCCGGCAGCCTGGCAGCGTCGAGGTTTTCTTTGGCGTCGTCGTGGGAGATGGAGATCGAAAACTATAGATGGATTTTGGTCCACTTATATATCCCGACCTTTAGACTGTTGGGAGACGTAGTAGTAAATCAAAATTTTCCTACGATCACCAAGATCTATCCATGGAGAAACCAGCAATGAGTGGGGACAGATTGCATCTTCATACCTTTGAAGATCGCTAAGCGGAAGCGTTACAAGAACGCGGTTGGTGGAGTCGTACTCGCAGCGATTCAGATTGTGGTGGATTCCGATCTCAACGCCGAACAACGGCGCCTCTGCGTTCGACACACGTGCAGCCCAATGACGCCTCCTACGCCTTGATCCAGCAAGGAGGAAGGAGAGGTTGAGGGAGAGCTCCGGCAGCATGACGGCATGGTGACGATGGAGCTACGTGAACTCCGGCAGGGCTTCGCCAAGCGCTACGGAGAACGAGGAAGAGGAAGGGTAGGGCTGTGCCGAGAGAGAGAAGTCGTGTCTCAAATTAGCCCAAACCCTTGCATATATATAGGAGGAGGGAGAGGGAGGGCTGCCTTGGCCCCTCCTCCAAGGAGGAGAGGTTCGGCCGACCCTAGGGGAAGAGTCCACCTCCCACAAGGGAGGTGGATCTCCTCTTTTTCAAACTCCTTTGCCCTATCTCCTTATCTCCAGACGCATGGGCCTTTATAGAAGGTCTTGGCCAGCCCAACAAGGGCTGACACACCTCCTCTAAGGGCCCACGAAGTCCTATGGTCGTCACACCCCTCCCGGGGGTCCTCCGGCACCCTCCCGGCACTCCCGGTACACTACCGATGAGCCCGAAAAATTTCCGGTGACCAAAACTAGACTTTCTATATATCAATCTTTACCTCCGGACCATTCCGGAGCTCCTCGTGACATCCGGGATCTCATCCAGGACTCCGAAAAACCTTTGGTAACCACGTACAACATTTCCCTATAACCCTAGCGTCATCGAACCTTAAGTGTGTAGACCCTACGGGTTCGGGAGACACGTAGACATGACCGAGACACTTCTCCGGTCAATAACCAACAGCGGGATCTGGATACCCATGTTGCCTCCCACATGCTCCATGATGATCTCATCGGATGAACCACGATGTCGGGGATTCAATCAATCCCGTATACAATTCCCTTTGTCTATCGATATGATACTTGCCTGAGATTCGATCGTCGGTATCTCTATACCTTGTTCAATCTCGTTACCGGCAAGTCTCTTTACTCGTTCCATAATACATCATCCCATGACTAACTCCTTAGTCACATTGAGCTCATTATAATGATGTCTTACTGAGTGGGCCCAGAGATACCTCTCCGTCACACGGAGTGACAAATCCCAGTCTCGATTCGTGCCAACCCAACAGACACTTTCGGAGATACCCGTAGTGCACCTTTATAGCCACCCAGTTACGTTGTGACGTTTGGCACACCCAAAGCATTTCTATGGTATCTGGGAGTTGCACAATCTCATGGTCTAAGGAAACGATACTTGACATTGAAAAGCTTTAGCAAACGAACTACACGATCTTGTGCTATGCTTACGATTGGGTCTTGTCCATCACATCATTCTCCCAATGATGTGATCCCATTATCTACGACATCCAATGTCCATGGTCATGAAACCGTGACCATCTATTGATCAACGAGCTAGCCAACTAGAGTCTCACTAGGGACATGTTGTGGTCTATGTATTCACACATGCATTACGGTTTCCGGTTAACACAATTATAGCATGAACAATAGACAATTATCATGAACTAGGAAATACAATAATAACCATTTTATTATTGCCTCTAGGGCATATTTCCAACAGTCTCGCACTTGCACTAGAGTCAATAATCTAGTTACATTGTGATGAATCACCCATAGCAATCTGGTGTTGATCATGTTTTGCTCATGAGAGAGGTTTAGTCAACGGATCTGCGACATTCAGATCCGTATGCACTTTACAAACATCTATATCTCCCTCCTGAATGTAATCACGAATGGAGTTGAAGCGACGCTTGATGTGTCTTGTCTTCTTGTGAAACATGGGCTCCTTCGCAAGGGCAATAGCTCCAGTGTTGTCACAGAATAGAGTCATCGGGCCCGACGCACTTGGAATTACTCCTAGGTCGGTGATGAAATCCTTCATCCAGACTCCTTCCTTTGCCGCTTCTGAAGCAGCTATGTACTCCTCTTCACATGTAGATGCCGCCACGACGCTTTGCTTGCTGCTGCACCAGCTGACTACCCCTCCGTTCAAAATATACACGTATCCGGTTTGCAACTTGGAGTCGTCCGGATCTGTGTCGAGGCTAGCATCGACGTAACCCTTTACGACGAGCTCTTCGGCACCTCCATATACAAGAAACATGTCCTTTGTCCTTTTCAGGTACTTCAGGATATTCTTGACCGATGTCCAGTGTTCCGCTCCGTGATCACTTTGGTACCTCCCTACCAAACTCATGGCAAGGTTCACATCAGGTCTGGTACACAGCATGGCATACATAATAGAGCCTATGGTTGAAGCATAGGGGATGACACTCATCTCTTCTTTATCCTTTTCCGTGGTCGGTCATTGAGTCGTACTCAATATCACACCTTGTAGCACAGGCAAGAACCCCTTCTTGGACTGATCCATATTGAGCTTCTTCAATATCTTGTCAAGGTATGTGCTTTGTGAAAGACCTATGAGGCGTCTCGATCTATCTCTATAGATCTTAATACCTAATATGTAAGCAGCTTCTCCAAGGTCCTTCATTGAAAAACACTTATTCAAGTAGGCCTTTATACTTTCCAAAAGTTCTATATCAATTCCCATTATCAGTATGTCATCCACATATAATATGAGAAATGCTACAGAGCTCCCACTCACTTTCTTGTAAATACAGGGTTCTCCATAAACCTGTACAAACCCAAACGCTTTAATCACTTCATTAAAGCGAATGTTCAAACTCCGAGATGCTTGCACCAGCCCATAGATGGAGCGATGGAGCTTGCATACCTTGTTAGCATCTTTAGGATCGACAAAACCTTTCGGTTGCATCATATACAGTTCTTCCTTAAGGAAACCATTAAGGAATGCCGTTTTGACGTCCATTTGCCAGATCTCATAATCATAAAATGCGGTAATTGCTAACATGATTCGGACAGACTTCAACATCGCTACGGGTGAGAAAGTCTCATCGTAGTCAACTCCTTGAACTTGTCGATAACCCTTAGTGACAAGCCAGACCTTATAGACGGTTACATTACCATCCGCGTCAGTCTTCTTCTTAAAGATCCATTTATTTTCAATGGCTTGCTTATCATCAGGCAAGTCCACCAAAGTCCACACTTTGTTCTCATACATGGATCCTATCTCGAATTTTATGGCTTCAAGCCATTTGTTGGAATCCGGGTCCGCCATCGCTTCTTCATAGTTCGAAGGTTCACCGTTGTCCAACAGCATGATCTCCAGGACAGGGTTGCCGTACCACTCTAGTGCGGAACGTGTCCTAGTGGACCTTCGACGTTCAATAGCAACTTGATCTAAAGTTTCATGATCATCATCATTAACTTCTTCTCTAGCCGGTGTAGGATCCACAGAAACAACTTCCTGTGCTGTGCTACTCTCCGGTTCGAGTGGAGGTACAATTACCTCATCAAGTTCTATTTTCCTCCCACTTACTTCTTTCGAGAGAAACTCTTTCTCAAGAAAGGATCCATTCTGGGCAACAAAGACTTTGCCCTCGGATTGTAGGTAGAAGGTATACCCAATAGTCTCTTTGGGATATCCTATGAAGACGCACTTTTCCGCTTTGGGTTCGAGCTTCTCTGGTTGAAGTTTCTTCACATAAGCATCGCATCCCCAAACTTGTAGAAACGACAACTTAGGTTTCTTTCCAAACCATAATTCATACGGTGTCGTCTCAACGGATTTTGACGGTGCCCTATTTAAAGTGAATGCGGCAGTCTCTAATGCATATCCCCAAAATGATAGCGGTAAGTCGGTAAGAGACATCATAGATCGTACCATATCTAATAGAGTGCGATTACGACGTTCAGACACACCATTTCGCTGAGGTGTGCCAGGCGGCGTGAGTTGTGAAACAATTCCACATTTCCTTAGGTGCGTGCTAAACTCGTGACTTAAATATTCTCCGCCACGATCAGATCGTAGGCACTTTATTTTCTTGTCACGTTGATTCTCTACCTCACTTTGAAATTGCTTAAACCTTTCAAAAGTTTCAGACTTATGTTTCATTAAGTAGACATAGCCATATGTACTCAAGTCATCAGTGAGGGTGAGAACATAACGGTAGCCACCACGAGCCTCGACACTCATTGGACCACATACATCGGTATGTATTATTTCCAACAAGTCAGTTGCTCGCTCCATTGTTCCGGAGAACGGAGTCTTGGTCATCTTGCCCATGAGGCATGGTTCGCACGTGTCAAATGATTCGAAATCAAGTGACTCCAAAAGTCCATCAACATGGAGCTTCTTCATGCGTTTGACACCAATATGACCAAGGCGGCAGTACCACATGTAAGTGGGACTATCGTTATCAACCTTACACTTTTTGGTACTCCCACTATGGACATGTGTAAGATCACGTTCGAGATTCATCAAAAATAAACCATTGACCAGCGGGGCATGACCATAAAACATCTCTCTCATATAAATAGAACAACCATTATTCTCATATTTAAATGAGTAGCCATCTCGCATCAAGCGAGATCCAGATACAATGTTCATGCTCAAAGCTGGTACTAAATAACAATTATTAAGGTTTAAAACTAATCCCGAAGGTAGATGTAGAGGTAGCGTGCCGACGGCAAGCACATCGACTTTGGAAACATTCCCGATGCGCATCGTCACCTCGTCCTTTGCCAGCCTCCGCTTATTCCGCAGATCCTACTTGGAGTTACAAATGTGAGCAACTGCACCGGTATCAAATACCCAGGAGCTACTATGAGTGCTGGTTAGGTACACATCAATAACAAGTATATCACATATACCTTTAACGTTGTCGTCCTTCTTATCCGCTAAGTACTTGGGGCAGTTCCGCTTCCAGTGACCGGTACCCTTGCAATAAAAACACTCAGTCTCAGGCTTGGGTCCATTCTTGTTCTTCTTCTTCCCGGCAACTTGCTTACCGGGCACGACAACAACTTTGCCGTCCTTCTTGAAGTTCTTCTTACCCTTGCCTTTCTTGAAACTAGTGGTCTCATTCACCATCAACACTTGATGCTCCTTTTTGATCTCAACCTCTGCTGATTTCAGCATCGAGTACAACTCAGGAATGGACTTCTCCATCCCTTGCATGTTGTAGTTCATCACAAAGCTCTTGTATCTAGATGGAAGCGACTAGAGGATTCTGTCAATGACCGAGTCATCCGGGAGATTAACTCCCAGCTGAGTCAAGCAGTTGTGTAGCCCACACATCTTGATGATGTGCTCACTGACAAAACTATTCTCCTCCATCTTACAACTGAAGAACTTGTCAGAGACGTCATATCTCTCGACCCGGGCATGAGCTTGGAAAACCAGTTTAAGCTCTTGGAACATCTCATATGCTCCATGTTGCTCAAAACGCTTTTGGAGCCCCGGTTCTAAACTGTAAAGCATGCTGCACTGAACAAGGGAGTAATCATCGCAGCGAGAATGCCAAGCGTTAGCAACGTCTTGCTCTGCTGGGAGAAGGGGTGGGTCACCTAGTGGTGCATCCAGGAAATACAATTTCTTGGAAGCTATGAGGATGATCCTCAAGCCACGGACCCAGTCCGCATAGTTGCTTCCATCATCTTTCAGCTTGGTTTTCTCTAGGAATGCGTTGAAGTTTAGGGTGACATTCGTGTTGGCCATTGGATCTACAATATAGATTGTAAAGACAATTTTAGACTAAGTTCATGATAATTAAGTTCACATAATCAAATTATTTAATGAACTCCCACTTAGATAGACATCTCTCTAGTCATCCAAGTGATACATGATCCATGTCAACTAGCCTGTGTCCGATCATCACGTGAGACGGACTAGTCATCCATGGTGAACATCTCCATGTTGATCATATCTTCTATACGACTCATGTTCGACCTTTCGGTCTTCCGTGTTCCGAGGCCATGTCTGTACATGCTAGGCTCGTCAAGTCAACCTAAGTGTATCACGTGTGTAAATCTGGCTTACACCCGTTGTATGAGAACATTAGAGCCTATCACACCCGATCATCACGTGGTGCTTCGGAACAACGATCCTTAGCAACGATGCACAGTTAGGGTGAACAATTCTCTTGAAATTTTATTGAGAGATCATCTTATTTACTACCGTCGTTCTAAGCAAATAAGATGCAAACATGATAAACATCACATGCAATCAATATAGTGACATGATATGGCCAATATCATCTTGCTCCTTTGATCTCCATCTTCGGGGCACCATGATCATCACTGTCACCGGCACGACACCATGATCTCCATCATCATGATCTCCATCATCATGATCTCCATCATTGTGTCTTCATGAAGTTGTCTCGCCAACTATTACTTCTACTACTATGGCTAACGTTTAGCAATAAAGTAAAGTAATTACATGGCGTTTATGATTGACACGCATGTCATACAATAAAATAAGACAACTCCTATGGCTCATGTCGGTTGTCATACTCATCGACATGCAAGTCGTGAATCCTATTACAAGAACATGATCAATCTCATACATCACAATGCATCACATCACATTCTTTGGCCATATCACATCACAAGGCATATGCTGCAAAAACAAGTTAGACGTCCTCTAATTTGTAGTTGCAAGTTTTTACGTGGCTGCTATAGGTTTCTAGCAAGAACGTTTCTTACCTACGCCAAAACCACAACGTGATATGCCAATTGCTATTTACCCTTCATAAGGACCCTTTTCATCGAATCCAATCCGACTAAGGTGGGAGAGACAGACACCCGCTAGCCACCTTATGCAACAAGTGCATGTCAGGTGGTGGAACCAGTCTCACGTAAGCATACGTGTAAAGTTGGTCCGGGCCGCTTCATCCCACAATACCGCTGAATCAAGATAAGACTAGTAGTGGTAAGCATATTAACAAAATCGACACCCACAATAACTTGTGTTCTACTCGTGCATAGATTCTACGCATAGACCTGGCTCATGATGCCACTATTGGGAGACGTAGTAGTAAATCAAAATTTTCCTACGATCACCAAGATCTATCCATGGAGAAACCAGCAATGAGTGGGGAGAGATTGCATCTTCATACCTATGAATATCGCTAAGCGGAAGCGTTACAAGAACGCGGTTGGTGGAGTCGTACTCGCAGCGATTCAGATTGCGGTGGATTCCGATATCAGCGCCAAACAATGGTGCCTCCGCGTTCAACACATGTGCAGCCCGATGACGTATCCTACGCTTTGATCCAGCAAGGAGGAAGGAGATGTTGAGGGAGAGCTCCGGTAGCACAACGCCGTGGTGACGGTGGAGCTACGTGAACTCCGGCAGGGCTTCGCCAAGCGCTACGGAGAAAGAGGAAGAGGAAGGGTAGGGCTGCGCCGAGAGAGAGAAGTCGTGTCTCAAATCAGCCCAAACCCTTGCATATATATAGGAGGAGGGAGAGGGAGGGCTGCCTTGGCCCCTCCTGCAAGGAGGAGAGGTTCGATCGACCCTAGGGGAAGAGTCCACCTCCCACAAAGGAGGTGGATCTCCTCCTTTTCAAACTCCTTTGCCCTATCTCCTTATCTCCAGCCGCATGGGCCTTTCTAGAAGGTCTTGGCCAGCCCAAAAAGGGCTGGCACACCTCCTCTAAGGGCCCACGAAGTCCTATGGTCATCACACCTCTCCCAGGGGTCCTCCGACACCCTCCCGACACTCCCGGTACACTACTGATGAGCCCGAAAACTTGGCACACCCAGTTACGTTGTGATGTTTGGCACACCCAAAGCATTCCTACAGTATCCGAGAGTTGCACAATCTCATGGTCTAAGGAAACGATACTTGACATTGAAAAGCTTTAGCAAACGAACTACACGATCTTGTGCTATGTTTAGGATTGGGTCTTGTCCGTCACATCATTCTCCCAATGATGTGATCCCGTTATCAACGACATTCAATGTCCATGTTCATGAAACCGTGACCATCTATTGATCAACGAGCTAGCCAACTAGAGGCTCACTAGGGACATGTTGTGGTCTATGTATTCACACATGCTTTACGGTTTCCGGTTAACACAATTATAGCATGAACAATAGACAATTACCATGAACTAGGAAATACAATAATAACCATTTTATTATTGCCTCTAAGGCATATTTCCAACAAAGACCCAGTTGATGGCTCTAACCGGGACTAAAGGTCCCAATTTGGTCCCGATTGGAGCTACCAACCGGGACTAAAGGTGAATTTCAGCAGCCCAAAGGGCGGGAAGCCCAGCCCTTTAGTCCCGGTTGGTGGCTCCAACCGGGACTAAAGGGGGACTTTTAGTCCCGGTTAGAGCCATCAAACAGGACTAAAGGGTTAGTCCTTGCTGTGGTGGGAGTTTAGTCCCACCTCGCCAAGCGAGAGGCGCTCGCACCAGTTTGTAAGCCCGCCCCTCTCTGCGTTGTTAAGTTTCTCTCAAAGCCCTGACAGCTCATCGTCTGACCTCACGCCCTCTTTGCCCTGTGGGGCCTACTGTCAGGAGTTATTCGTGTGTGTAGGCCTGCATCCTATCCCATATAGGGTTTCGAGTCATATGCGGGTTGTGGTGTGTGATTCTCCTGACTTGTAGGCGGGCATTTTTTTTATTTTTTGCATATGTTATGTCATTTTAGGAGCACGATGGGAGTTTAGTCCCACCTCGCTAGTTGAGGAGCACGATGACCAACTTATAAGCCCCGCTATAAGAGAGGCAACACGAGCCTCTCTCAAACCGAACATGTGCCTACTATGTCGCTGTTAATAAAGTGAAAATAGATGCACTAAAAGAGAAAATTCAAGCTAAATTCAAAGTGTTAGTGGAATTTAGGTTGAATTTTCTCTATAAGGGCATCTATTTTCACTTTTGCTATTTTTATGTTATATTTTTGCATATTAAAAGTTCTTAACAAAAAATACTTTATGAATATTCTTTTTAAGATTAAAGTTTTTAACAAAAATAACTTTGATAATTTTAGTTGCATAAATTTTATATAATATTAAGTTAAATAACTTTCATCGGGCGAAAACATGTCTATTACAAAGGGATTTCAATTTTTTAAACATATTTTAACTCAAGACTTTTTCTACATTTAATATGCACCATTTAATGGCACATCAACACTTTTCAACCATTTTTTGACTTCATTTGCTATTTTTCATGCATGTCATGATTTATTTTGAGCTAAAATGACCTTGAATTGAAAAGCACTAGAAATGAATTCTAAAATGGTTCAAAGTTGGCATGGTATGATAATTTCACCCGCATAGCATGTGCTAAAAAGTTGAGAGGGTTACAGGAAAAACTGGATGCATTTCATGTACAAACTGGACAATTTCTTTCGAAGTATGAGGATTTCGGACGAAAACACTTCTATTACAAAGTGATTTCTTTTTTTTAAAACATATTTTAACTCAAGGCTTTTTCTGCATTCAATATGCACCATTCAAAGTCACATCATCACTTTTCAACCCTTTTCTGACTTCATTTTCTATTTTCCATGCAATTCATGATTTATTTTGAGTTAAAATGACTCTGAATTTGAAAAGCACTCCAAATGAATACTGAAATGGTTAAAATTTGGCATGGTATCATAATTTCACCCAGGGATTTCAATTTATTAAACATATTTTAACTCAACACATTTTGTGCATTCAATATGCACCATTCAAAGCCACATCATCATTCAATATGCATCATGACTTCATTTTCTATTTTCCATGCATTTCGTGATTTATTTTGAGCTAAAATGACCTTGAATTTGAAAAGAGCTGCAAATGAACTCTGAAATGGTTGAAATTTGGCATGGTATCATAATTTCACCCACATAGCATGTGCTAAAATGTTGGGAGGGTTACAGGAAAAACTTGATGCACTTCGTGTACAAACTGGACAATCTCTTTCGAAGTATCACAGTTTCGGACGAAAACACGTCTATTACAAAGGGATTTCAAATTTTACAACATATTTTAACTCAAGACTTTTTCTGCATTCAATATGCACCATTCAAAGCCACATCATCACTTTTCAACTCTTTTCTGGCTTCATTTGCTATTTTCCATGCATTTCATGATTTATTTTGAGCTAAAATAACCCTGAATTTGAAAAGCACTGCAAATGAACTTTGAAATGGTTGAAAGTTGGCATGGTATCATAATTTCACCCACATAGCAGTGATATTACTAAAGGATTTCAACTCTTCACATGTAACTGAAGTGACATTCTAGATGAAAGCGATCATCAGAATAGTTGTGGACAGAAAGTCTTCACTTTTTCTTCGCGTGTGTCCCTTGCTTATTGCGCCGTAACCATGGATAATATTCATCGTTTAATAATATGCTTGGGCCAGCCTTCAATTTGAAGGGAGGAATTTCATGAAACTTTTCATAATATTCAGACATGTCTGTTTTGCCCTCCACTCCCATGATGTTTCTTTTCCCTGAAAGAACTATGTTTCGCTTTGGCTCATCGTTTGATGTATCCGCTTCCTTATCTTTTTTTCAGTTTGGTAGACATGTCCTTCACATAGAAAACCTGTGCCACATCATTGGTTAGGACGAATGGTTCATCGGTGTACCCAAGATTGTTGAGATCCACTGTTGTCAGTCCGTACTGCCGGTCTAACTGTACGCCACCTCCTGACATATTGACCCATTTGCACCAAAATAAAGGGACCTTAAATTCATGTCCATAGTCAAGTTCCCATATCTCGTCTACGTAACCATAATATGTGTCCTTTGCCCTATTAGTGATTGCTGCATCAAAGTGGACACCACTGTTTTGGTTGGTGCTCTTTATATCTTGGGCGATCGTGTAAAATGTGTTAACATTTATCTCGTACCCTTGGTAAGTCAATACAGTTGAAGATGGTATCCTGGCCAACAAGTACAGGTCAGCTGCAACAGTGTTGTTACACATGACATGCATTTGCAACTGTTGGTGAACGTCGCATGGGAAACAAAAAATTTCCTACGCACACACAAGATCTATCCATGGTGATGAGCCTCTACGAGAGGGAGAGTGAATCTAAATACCCTTGTAGATCGCTAAGCGGGAAGCGTTAAGAAACACGGTTGGTGTAGTAGAACGTATTCGCAATCCAAATCGCCGAGCGTCCCGCAATCTCATCACGATCCGTCCCGCGAACTCATCACGATCCGTTTCACGATCTTGATCACGATCCGTCCAGCGAACTCATCAAGATCCGTCCCGCGAACTCATTACGATCCGTCCCACGAACTCATCATGAACCGTCTCGCGATCTCATTACGAACCGTCTCGCGATCTTGATCACGGTCCTTCCGATCTAGCACCGAACGGACGACACCTCCGTGTTCAGCACATGTGCAGCTTGATGACGATCTCCACCGTCTTGATCCAGCAAGAGGAAGTGTAGAGGAGAAAGAGTTCACCGGCAGCGTGACGGCGCTCCGGCGATGGTGGTGGAGCAATTCCGGCAGGGCTTCGCTTAAGCACTGCGGAAATCCGATCTAGAGGAGCACCGGTGGAACGGGTAGCACATGGCGTGAAAATCAAGTACAAAACACCCAATACCACCAGTATATAAAAGAGGGAGGGAGGAGGAGGGCTGGTGCACAAGGCAGCCCTTGCGCAAGGAGGAGAGGAGGAATCCTCCTCCAATCCTATTAGGACTAGGATTCCTCCTTTCCTACTTGGAATCTCTTTCCACCTTGCGTTTTTTTCTTTCTCTTTCAACTCCAGCCGCATGGGCCTCTTGGAGGACTTCCACCAGCCCACTAAGGGCTGGTTTCCACCCTCCCATAGCCCATGTAGCCTCTTGGGTCGAAATACCTCTCCCGATACACTACCGACACTCCCGGTACACTACCGATGAGCCCGAAACTCTACCGATGAGCCCGAAACTTTTCCGGCGACCAAAATAGGACTTCCTATATATGAATCTTTACCTCCGGACCATTTCGGAGCTCCTCGTGACGTCCGGGATCTCACCCGGGACTCCGAACAACCTTCGGTCACCACCATACATAACTCTATACTACCGAAACGTCACCAAACCTTAAGTGTGCAGACCCTGCGGGTTCGAGAACTATGCAGACATGACCGAGACACCTCTACGGTCAATAACCAATAGCGGGACCTGGATGCCCATATTGGTTCCTACATATTCTACAAAGATCTTTATCGGTCGAACCTCTATGTCAAGGATTCAGGTAATCCCGTATGATGTTCCCTTTGTTCTTCGGTATGTTACTTGCCCAAGATTCGATCGTCGGTATCTCCATACCTAGTTCAACCTCGTTACCGGCAAGTCTCTTTACTCGTTCTGTAATACAAGATCCCATGACTAACACTTAGTCACATTGCTTGCAAGGCTTATTGTGATGTTGTATTACCGAGTGGGCTCTGAGATACCTCTCCGTCACACAGAGTAACAAATCCCAGTCTTGATCCATGCCAACTCAACAGTCACCCTCAGAGATACCTGTAGAGCACCTTTATAGTCACCCAGTTACGTTGCAACATTTGATACATACAAGGCACTCCTCCGGTGTTAGTGAGTTGCATGATCTCATGGTCATAGGAACATATACTTGACATGCAGAAAACAATAGCAATAAACTGACACGATCATATGCTACGTTTGTCGTTTGGGTCTTGTCCATCACACCATTATTCTAATGATGTGATCCCGTTATCAAATGACATCTCATGTCCATGGCTAGGAAACATTAACCATCTTTGATCAACGAGCTAGTCCATTAGAGGCATACTAGGGACATGGTTTTGTCTATGTATCCACACATGCATCTAAGTCTCCGATCAATACAATTATAGCATGGATAATAAACGATTATCATCAACAAGGAAATATGATAATAACTAATTTATTATTGCCTCTAGGGCATATTTCCAACAGTCTCCCACTTGCACTAGAGTCAATAATCTAGTTCACATCACCATGTGATACGCATTGTTATGAATCTAACACCCAATGAGTTCTGGGGCTCGATCATGCTTTGCATGTGAGAGAGATCTTATAGTCAACGGGTCTGCGACATTCAGATCCGTATGTACTTTGCAAATCTCTATGTCAAACTGTAAACACTGTTACCACGTTCCACTTGGTACTATTCCAAATGGCTGCTCCACTATATGTATCCAGATTGCTACTACGGGTCATCCGGATTGGTGTTAAAGCTTGCATCGACGTAACTCTTTACGATGAACTCTTTATCACCTCCATAATCGAGAAACATATCCTTAGTCTTTTAAGTTACTAAGGATAATCTTGACCGCTGTCCAGTGATCCACTCCTGGATCACTCTTGTACCCCTTGACGGACTCATGGCAAGGCACACATAGGTGCGGTACACAGCATGGCATACTATACATAGCCTATGGCTAAGGCATAGGGGAAGAAATTCATCCTTTCTCTTTCTTCTGCCATTGTCGAGCTTTGAGTCTCGCTCAACTTCACACCTTACAAAGCAGGCGAGAACACTTCTCTCTGACTAATCCATTTTGAACTCTTTCAAAATCTTGTCAAGGTATGTACTCATTGAAAGTCTTATCAAACATCTTGATCTATCTTTATAGATCTTGATGCTCAATAATTAGGTAGCTTTATCCAGGTATTCCTTTGAAAAACTCTTTTCAAACAACCATTTATGCTCTCCAGAAATTCTACATCATTTCCAAATAGCAATATCTCATCCACATATACTTATCAGAAACTCTATAGTGCTCCCACTCACTTTATTGCAAATACAAGTTTCTCGTAAACTTTTGTATAGACTCAAAAACTTTGATCACCTCATCAAAGTGTATATTCCAACTCCGAGATGCTTGCTTCAGTTCATAAAAGAATCACTGAAGCTTGCACACCTTTTAGCATCCTTAGGACTGGCAAAACCTTCTGGTTGTATCACATACAACCTTTCCTCAAGTAAACCGTTAAGGAAACGATGTTTTGACATCCATCTTCCATATTTCATAATTGAAAGTGCATCAACTGCTAACATAGTTTCAACAGACTTGAGCATCGCTACGAGTGAGAAAGTCTCATCGCAGTCAACTCCTTGAACTTGTCGTAAACTTCTTTGCAACAAGTTGAGCTTTACAAATGGTGACATTTACCATCAGCGTTTGTCTTCATTTTAAAGATCCATTTGTACTTAACAACCTGCCGTCCAACAAGAAAGTCCACCAAAGTCTATACTTGGTTTTCATACATGGATCCTTTCTCGGATTTCATGGTCTCTAACCATTTGTTGGTTTTCGGACCCATCATCGCTTCTCTATAGCTCGTAGGTTTATCGTTGTCCAACAACATGACCTCCAAGACAGGGTTGTCGTACCGCTTAGGAGAAGTACACATCCTTGTCGACCTACGAGGTTCAATAGTAACTTGATCCGAAGCTTCATGATCATCATAATTAACTTCCTCTTCATCTAACGTAGGCTTCACATATACATCTTCTTGCGCTGCGCTACTGTCTGGTTGAACAAAGGTTTAATAACCTCATAAAGTTCTATCTTCCTCCCACTCAATTCTTTTGAGAGAAACTCTTTCTCGAGAAAGGACCCAGTTTTAGCAACAAACATTTTATGCTTGGATCTGAGATAGAAGGCTTACCCAACTGTTCTTAGGGTATTCTATGAAGATGCATTTGTCTGCTTTGGTTTCAAGCTCATTAGGTGAAAACATTTTCCACACAAGCGTTGCAGCCCCAAACATTAAGAAATGAGAGCTTAGGTTTCTATCAAACCATAATTCACATGGTGTCATCTCAATAGATTTAGATGGTGCCCTATTTAAAGTGAATGTAGTTGCCTCTAATGCATAACCCCAAAATTATAGTAACAAAACGATAATAGACATCATAACACGGACCATATCCAATAGAGCACGACTATGACGTTCGGACACACCATCACACTATGGTGTTCCAGGTGGCGTGAGTTGTGAAACAACTTTCACATTGTCTAAAGTTGTATGCCAAACTCGTAACTCAGATATTCACCTCCACGATCATATCGCAAACATTTTTATCTTCTTGTCACGATGATCTTAAACTTCACTCTGAATTTGCTTGAACCTTTCAAACGATTCAGACTTGTGTTTCATTAAGTAAATATACACGATATCTACTCAAATCATCAGTGAAGGTAAGGAAACAACGATATCCACCGCATGCTACAAGACTCATTGGATTGCACACATCAACATGTATCATTTCCAATAAATCACTTGCCCGCTTCATCAAAACAGAAAACGGTGGGTCCTTATTCATCTTGCCGAAGAGGCATGGTTCGCATGTCTCAACTGATTCGAAATCGAATGAGTCCAAAGATCCATCAACATGGAGTTTCTTCATGCGCTTTATACCAATATGACATTTAGCGGCAGTGTCACAAGTATGTGGTATTATCATTATTAACTTTATATCTTTTGGCATCAATGTTATGAACATGTGTATTACTACGATCAAGATTCAACAAACCATTCTCACTGGGTGCATGACCGTTGAAGGTATTATTCATGTAAATAGAATAACCATTATTCTCTAACTTAAATGAATAACCGTGTTGCAATGAACATGATCTAATCATGTTCATGTTCAACGCAAAAACACCAAATAACATTTATTTAGGTTCGTCACTAATCTCGAAGGTAGAGAGAGCGTGCGAGATCACATCAACCTTGGAAACATTTCCAACACACATCGTCACCTCACACTTAGCTAGTATCCGTTTATTCCGTAGCTTTTACTTAGAGTTACTAAAATTTAGCAACCGAACCGGTATCCAATACCCAGGTGCTACTAGGAGTACTAACAAGGTACACATCAATAACACGTATATCAAATGTACTTCTGTCGACTTTGCCAGCCTTCTTATCTACCAAGTATCTAGGGTTGTTCCGCTTCAGTGACCGTTCTCCTCATAATCGAAGCAATTAGTCTCGGGTTTGGGTTAGACTTTGGGTTGCTTCACTGGAGCTGCAACTGACTTGCTATCCATGAAGCTTCCCTCCTTGCTCTTGCCCTTCTCAAAACTAGTGGTTTTGACTAACCATCAACACTTTGACGCTCCTTCTGGATTTCTACCTTCGCGGTGTCAAACATCACGAATAGCTCAGGGATCATTATTTCTATCCCTGGCGTTTTATAGTTCATCACCAAGTTCTAGTAGCTTTAGTGATAGTGACTTGGAGACCTATATCAATCACTATCTTATCTGGAAGATCAACTCCCACTCGATTCAAGCGATTGTAGCACCCAGACAATCTGAGCACATGCTCAACGATTGAGCTATTCTCTTTCATCTTACAGGCAAAGAATCTTGTTGGAGATCTCATATCTCGCAACACGGGCACGAGCCTGAGATCCTAATTTCAGCTCTTAGAACATCTCATATGTTCCATGATGTTCAAAATGTTTTGGAGCCTCAATTCTAAGCTGTAATGCATGACGCACTAAACTATCAAGTAGTTATCAGAACATGCGTGTCAGATGTTCACAACATCTACAAACAACGCTAGAGGGGTTGGCGCACCGAGCGGTGCATTAAGGACATAAGCCTTCTGTGCAGCAATGAGGACAATCCTCAGATCACGGAGCTAGTCCGCAATATTGCTATCATCATCTTTCAACTCTATTTCTCTAGGAACATATAAAATTCAAGGGAGCTACAGCGTGAGCTAGTAATCTACAACACAGTTTTGCAAAGACACTACTGACTATGTTCATGATAATGAGTTCAATTGATCATATTACTTAAGAACTCCCACTCAAATTGACATCCCTCCAGTCATCCGAGTGATACATGATCCAAATTCACCAACTCAAGTCCGATCATCACATGAGTTGAGGTGGTTACAATGGTGAACATCATCATGTTGATCATATCTACTATATGACTCATGTTGACATTTCGGTCTCTTGTGTTCCGAGGCCATGTCTGTCCATGCTAGGCTCGTCAATTTTAACCCGGTGTTCTGCATGTGCAACACTGGCTTGCACCCGTTGTATGTGAACGTAGAATCTATCACACCCGATCATCACGTGGTGTCTCAACACGACGAACTTTCGCAACGGTGCACACTCGGGGAGAACACAATTCATCTTGAAATTTAAGTGAGGGATCACCTTATAATGCTACCATCGTCCTAAGAAAAACAAGGTGCATAAAAAGGATTAACATCACATGCAAATCATAAGTGACATGATATGGCCATGAACTTGTGCTTTTGATCTCCATCTTGAAAGCACCGGCATGATCTCCATCGTCACCGGCAAGACACCATGATCTCCATCATCTTGATCTCCATCAACGTGTCGCCATCGGGGTTGTCGCTCCCAACATGCTTCTACTACTATTGCTACCGTTTAGCGATAAAATAAAGCATTACATAGTGCTTAATGATTGACACGCAGGTCATACAATAATTAAAGACAACCCTATGGCTCCTGCCGGTTGCCGTACTCATCGACATGCAAGTCGTGATAATCTATACATCACATGATCATCTCATACATCACATATATCACATCATGTAATTGGCCATATCACATCACAACATACCCTGCAAAAACAAGTTAGACATCCTCTAATTGTTGTTGCATGTTTTACGTGGCTGCTATGGGTATCTACCAAGAACAATTATCATCTACGCAAAAACCACAACGGTGATACACTAGTTGCTTTTCAACCTTCTCAAGGACCGCCTTTGTCGAATCCGATCCAACTAAAGTGAGAGAAACTGGCACCCGGTTGCGATCGAGGGAACCGGTCTCTCGTAAGCGTACGAGTAATGTTGGTCCGGGACGCTTCATCTCACAATACCGCTGAACCAAAATCCGACCAAGGGAGGAAGCAATCTAAGCATCAACGCCCACAAACCTTTTGTGTTCTACTCGAGATCTCATCTACACATAGACCTAGCTCATGATGCCACTGTTGGTGAACGTCGCATGGGAAACAAAAAATTTCCTATACACATGCAAGATCTATCCATGGTGATGAGCATCTACGAGAGGGAGAGTGGATCTACATACCCTTGTAGGTCGCTAAGCGGCAAGCGTTAAGAAACGCGGTTGGTGTAGTCAAACGTCTTCGCAATCCAAATCGCCAAGCGTCCCGCGATCTCATCACGATCCGTGCCGTGAACTCATCACGATCCGTCCCGTGAACTCATCACGATCTGTTTTGCGATCTTGATCATGACCCGTCCCGCGAACTCATCACGATCCGTCCTGCGAACTCATCATGATCCGTCCCGCGAACTCATCACGAACCGTCTCGCGATCTCATCACGAACCGTCTCGCGATCTTGATCACGGTCTTTCCGATCTAGCGCCGAACGGATGGCACCTCCGCGTTCAGCACACGTGCAACTTGATGATGATCTCCACCATCTTGATATAGCAAGAGGAAGTGGATAGGAGGAAGAGTTCACCGGCAGCGTGACGGCGCTCTGGCGATGGTGGTGGAGCAATTCCGGCAGGGCTTCGCCTAAGCACTGCGGAAATCCGATCTAGAGGAGCACCGGTGGAACGGGTAGCACATGGCCGTAAAATCAAGTGCAAAACACCCAATACCACCAGTATATATAAGAGGGAGGGAGGAGGAGGGCTTGTGCACAAGGCAGCCCTTGCACAAGGAGGAGAGGAGGAATCCTCCTCCAATCCTATTAGGACTAGGATTCCTCCTTTCCTACTTGGAATCTCTTTCCACCTTGCGTTTTTTCTTTGTCTTTCAACTCCAGCCGCATGGGCCTCTTAGAGGACTTCCACCAGCCCACTAAGGGATGGTTTCCACCCTCCCACAGCCCATGTAGCCTCTTGGGTCGAAATACCTCTCCCGATGGTCCCCCGGTACACTACCGGCACTCCTGGTACACTACCGATGAGCCCAAAACTTTTCCGGCGACCAAAATAGGACTTCCTATATATGAATCTTTACCTCCGGACCATTTCGGAGCTCCTCGTGACGTCCGGGATCTCACCCGGGACTCTGAATAACCTTCGGTCACCACCATACATAACTCTATACTACCGAAATGTCACCAAACCCTAAGTGTGCAGACCCTGCGGGTTCGAGAACTATGTAGACATGACCGAGACACCTCTATGGTCAATAACCAATAGCGGGACCTGGATGCCCATATTGGTTCCTACATATTCTATGAATATCTTTATCGGTCGAACCTCTATGTCAAGGATTCAGTTAATCCCGTATGATGTTCCCTTTGTTCTTCGCTATGTTACTTGCCCGAGATTCGATCGTCGGTATCTCCATACCTAGTTCAACCTCGTTATCGGCAAGTCTCTTTACTCATTTTGTAATACAAGATCCCATGACTAACACTTACTTACATTGCTTGCAAGGCTTATTGTGATGTTGTATTATCGAGTGGGCCTTGAGATACCTCTCCGTCACACGGAGTAACAAAAACCCAGTCTTGATCCATGCCAACTCAACAGACACCCTCGGAGATACCTGTAGAGAACCTTTATAGTCACCCAGTTACGTTGCGACATTTGATACACACAAGGCACTCCTCCGATGTCAGTGAGTTGCATGATCTCATGGTCATAGGAATATATACTTGACATGCAGCAAACAATAGCAATAAACTGACATGATCATATGCTACGTTTGTAGTTTGGGTCTTGTCCATCACACCATTCTTCTAATGATGCGATCCCGTTATCAAATGACATCTCATGTCCATGGCTAGGAAACCTTAACCATCTTTGATCAACGAGCTAGTCCATTAGAGGCATACTAGGGACATGGTTTTGTCTATGTATCCACACATGCATCGAAGTCTCCGATCAATACAATTATAGCATGGATAATAAACGATTATCATGAACAAGGAAATATGATAATAAATAATTTATTATTGCCTCTAGGGCATATTTTGCAACAGCAACCAACTGCCAAAAGTATTGATGTGTTCATGTGTAATCTAGTCGTCAGACTGCTCCGGGTGTGTCCAGCATAGAATATTCTTGTGTGTATTCGTATACGAGGCCACAAAGGTAGAATTCTGTAGAAGTGTGTAGTGTGCTTGCGACCAAGAATGCCTGTCACTACATATTATTGATTTTGCTCCTAGCGTGCCTTTTCCACTCAGTCTCCCCTCATACCGTGATTTAGGGACACCAATCGGCTAAAGGTCAGGAAAATAAGTCAACACAAAACCCAATGACCTCCTCTGTTTGATGGACCGTGGAGATGCTTCCTTCTGGCCTAGCACGATTATGAACTTATTTCTTTAAGATTCCCATGAACCTCTCAAAGGGGAACATATTGTGTAGAAAAACAGAACCCAGAATGGCAATCTCGTCGACTAGATGAACTAGGACGTGAGTCATGGTATTGAAGAAGGATGGTGGGAAGACCAACTCGAAGCTGACAAGACAATGCACCAAATCATTCCGTAACATTGGGAAGATTTTTGGATCTATTACCTTCTGAGAGATTGCATTGAGAAATGCACATAGCTTCACAATGGCTAATCGAACGTTTTCCGGTAGAAGCCCCCTCAATGCAACCGGAAGCAGTTGCGTCATAATCACGTGGCAGTCAGGTTCTACAATTTTTTTCTCTACCATGTTTATTATTCTCTTTATATTCAATGAGAAGCCAGGCGGGACCTTCATACTGAGTAGGTATTCAAAGAAGATTTCCTTCTCTGCTTTGGTAAGAGCATAGCTGGCAGGACCTCGATACTGCTTTGGATGCATGCTGTTGTTTTCGTGCACATGTTGCTGGTCCTCCCATGCCTCCGGTGTATCTTTTGTCTTCCCATACACGTCCAAGAATCCTAGCAGGGTCACACAAAGATTCTTCGTCATGTACATCACGTCAATTGAAGAGCACACCTCTAGGTCTTTCCATTTGGGTAGGTCCCAAAATATAGATTTCTTCTTCCACATGGTTGCGCATCCCTCAGCATGAGTCAAAACATATTATTTGCGAGGACCCTTTCCAGAGATTGCTTTTAAATCCTTGACCATATCAAGTATGCCATCACCATTATGGAGGACGGGCTTCTTCTGGTGATCTGCCTCACCTTTGAAATGCTTGTCTTTCTTTCTTAAGGCATGCCTGGTCAGAAGAAATCGACAATGTCCCATGTACACATTCTTCTTGCATTTGTCCAAATATATACTTTGGGTATCATCTAAACAGTGCATGCATGCATTGTATCCCTTGTTTGACTGTCCTAAAAGATTACTAAGAGCAGGCCAATCATTGATGGTTACAAACAGCAATGCTCGTAGGTCAAATTCGTCTTGTTCATGCTCATCCCACACACGTACACCTTTTCCATTCCATAGCTATAAAAGTTCTTCAACTAATGGCCTTAGGTACACATAAATGTCGTTGTCGGGTTGCTTAGGGCCTTGAATGAGCACTAGCATCATAATGAACTTCCGCTTCATGCACAACCAAGGAGGAAGGTTATAGATACATAGAGTCACGAGCGAGGTGCTATGATTTCTTGTCTACTCCCAAAAAGGATTAATGGCATATGCACTTAAACCAAACCATATGTTCCTTGCGTAACCTGCAAAGTCCTCCCACTTTCTCTTGATTTTTCTCCACTACCGCCCGTAAGCAGGTACTCTCAACTTCCCGTCTTTCTTACAGTGTTTTCTGTGCCATTGAAACAACTTGACATGCTCTTTGTTTATGAATAGACGTTTCAATCATGGTATTATAGGATCATACCACATCACCTTGGCAGGAACCCTCTTCCTAGAGCGCTCGCCCTCAACATCACCAGGGTCATCTCGTCTGATCTTATACCGTAATACACTTCATACCGGGGATGCGTTCAATTCCTCGTACTCATCGCGGTAGAGGACGTAGTCATTAGGGGATGCATGTATCTTATGCACCTCTAATCCTAGAGGGCAGAGAAGCTGCTTTGCTCCATACGTAGTGTCAGGCTATTTGTTATCCTTTGGAAGCTTATTCTTCATTATTTTCAGTAAGTTTTCAAATCCCTTATCAGATAAACCGTTCTCTACCTTCCATTGCAGCAATTGCAGTAAGGTACCGACCTTTGTGTTGCCATCTTCGCAGTTTGGATACAACCCTTTTTTGTGATCCTCTAACATGCGATTGAACTTCAACTTTTCCCTTTCACTTTTGCATTCTCTCTCTGCATCAACAATGACCTGGCGAAGATCATCATCGGGCACATCTGGTGCCTCTTGATCTTCAACCTCCCCCGTTGCAGTATCATTGTATTCAGGGTACTTAGAACGATAGCTGTCATCGTCCCCTTCTTCTTCATTGTCTTCCATCATAACCCCTCTTTCTCCATGCTTGGTCCAAACATTATAGTGTGGCATGAAACCCTTCTCAAGCAGGTGGAAGTGAAGGGTTTTAGAGTTGGAGTAATCCTTCGTATTCTCACAGACAGTACATGGACAATACATAAAACCATTCTGCTTGTTTGCCTTAGCCACTTCGAGAAATTTATGCAGGCCCTCAATGTACTTAGAGCTACGTCGGTCACTGTACATCCATTGCCAGTTCTTCTGCGTGTATTATATAATTAAATGTATCAAAAAGCATTACAGAACACCATGAACAGAGAAGTAATCAAATTAATACAAGTTCATCATCACATTAAAACCAAAGTACAGTAGTGATCAAATATTATTATTAAAAAAAAAATACATAAAGTTCATACATAGTTCTCATAGAACAACATACAAATAAGAAAATTATACAAGTATCTATCTAAATCATACAAGTAAGATTTTTTTCTTTTAGAAAGAAGATAAGAACAAGAGGCTCACCATGGTGGTGTCGGCGACGAGATCGGCGTGGGTGATCGACGACCATGAGGACGGGGACGGGGATGGCACCCTACACATGTGCAGACTCTAGGAAGTTAATTTCATCTCTAATTGTGCGTCTAAATCAAAAGAACTCCCACATACACTCCTCCACTAAAACCCACAAACCACACTCTACTTCTAGAGTGTTTGAAATGAGCTAACCTAGTAGTGAGAGATAAAACGATGATGTCGTTAACGTTTTAGAACACTTGTGTAGTTTGTGCACCGCCAAACCTAAACAAATCTTGGGGAAATGTAGCTTGGAGGTCGAGCTTGGAGAGGAGAAAGCTTAAGTGTGGCTGCGGCATCTCATCGAACACCTCATGTGCATAGTAGGTGAGAACAGAGAGCAACACACCTGCCAAATGTCGGATGGCCAAAAAACACAGGAGTGAGCGGGCAGGGGCGAGCATATATATATATATATGCGTTGTATAAGTCCCCGTTGGTGGCTAGCACCGGGACTAAAGGGTCGTCTTTAGTCCTAGTTTCAGCCACCAACCAGGACTAAAGGGACTGGTCCAGGAGCGAGGCCCTTCAGTCCCGGTTCGTGTCTGGAACCGAGACTAAAGGGATCAGACGGATCGGACTGGTTCCTGCCGATGCCCGGCCGGCGTCCTGGCCTCATGAACCGGGACTGATGCACCCATTAGTCCTAGTTCGTAACATGACCGGGACTAATGCAATATTCTGACCCGTTTTCAAAGCCCTGTTTTCTACTAGTTGTGTCTCCAAAGCAAATGCACTACCCTACAAATGAAAACGCAAAACAAATGCATTGACTAATTACACATTTATTGTGGCCAAGAAAAGATAGTGTTGTCACACACATTTAGCCGTTGCTATATACAACAACCTCTTTTTCGCTTGTGTATTTCAGTTACTCTCATCTTCAGGCAGCCTCACGAGGAGGCTGAAAGAAGTGTGTATCATTGTTAGCGAGTAGTTCTAATTTGTACTAAACTGATTTTGTGTTTTTTTGTGGCAATGGTCTCGCTGGTTTTTATTTTCAAAAAGGAGGATGACCCCTGGCCTCTGCATCTGGGAGATGCATGCAACCATTTTATTAATTATTCACAAAGACCTTACAAAGTAGTACATCAGGAAGCCTAAAGCCACCATTAGCAACATGTGTCGCTACTCAAATCCACTTGATGAAGGGGTGCCTATAGTCCGAGCCTAATACCAAACACACATCGCACAAATGCCTAACATCTAAAGCCGGATGTCCCAACCAAGCCAAATACTGGGTTTCGAACGCAAACCGGTCCGACGCACTCATAGGTCGTCGCCGCCATCTTACACTAATCCATCTTCAAAGCAGGTACTGATGCATCAACCTCGCCAGGACTATCGTTGATGCCCCCACGGTGCCAGATGATACTTCTCCAACATATCTACTTTTCCTAACGCTTTTCCTCTTGTTTTTCACTCTAATTTTCATGATTTGAATGAAACTAACCCCGGTCTGACGCTGTTTTCAACAGAACTACCATGGGGTTGTTTTTGTCCAGAAATAAAAGTTCTCGGAATGGAACGAAACTTTGCGAGGATTTTTTATATCAATAATAAGAATTTATGGAGCCAAGACCTGCCAGAGAGGGACACCTGGGTGGGCACAACCCACCAGGGCGCGCCCCCTCTCCTGGCGCGCCTAGGTGGGTTGTAACCACCTGGTGGCCCCGCAGTCCCTGATCCCGGCGCTATAAAATCACATTATTCCAGAAAAAACAAAGGAGAAAGAATTATCGCAATCCACAAGATGGAGCCGCCGCCACCTCCTGTTCTTCATCGGGAGGCCAGATCTGGAGTCCGTTTGGGGGATCTTCGTTCTTCCTCATCAACAACCCTTCTCCATTGCCAATTCCATGATGCTCCCCACCAGGAGTGAGTAATTCCTTCGTAGGCTCGCTGGTCAGTGAGGAGTTGGATGAGGTTCATCATGTAATCGAGTTAGTTTTGTTAGGGCTTGATCCCTAGTATCCACTATGTTCTTAGATTGATGTTGCTATGACTTTGCCATGCTTAATGCTTTTCACTTTGGGCCCGGGTGCCATGAACTCAGATCTGAAACATTTATGTTATCATCATTATATCCATGTTTTAGATCTGATCTTGCAAGTTATAGTCACCTACTACGGGTTATGATCCGGTAGCCCCGGAGTGACAATAACCGGGACTTCTTCCGGTGATTACCGTAGTTTGAGGAGTTCATTTATTCACTATGTGTTAATGCTTTGTGCCGGTTCTCTATTAAAAGGAGGCCTTGTATCCCTTAGTTTCCAGTATGGACCCCGCTGCCACGAGAGGGTAGGACAAAAATATTTCATGCAAGTTCTTTTAATAAAGCACGTATGACTATTTACTGAATACATGCCTACATTATATCGATGAACTGGAGCTAGTGCCGTATCGCCCTAGGTTATAACTGTCTCATGATGAATATGATCCAACAAGTCACCGATCCAATGCCTACGAATTTATGTTATATTGTTTCTGCTAAGTTACTACTGCTATCATCGCTGTTACACTTGCTACAAAATTACTGCGATCACTGTTACCGTTACTGTTACTGTTGTCACTCCTATCAAAACTATCATATTACTTTGCCACTGATCACTAGCTGTAGATAATTAATCTCCAGGTGTGGTTGAATTGACAACTCAGCTGCTAATACCTTCAAATATTCTTTGGCTCCCCTTGTGTCGAATCTATAAATTTGGGTTGAATACTCTACCCTCGAAAACTGTTGCGATCCCCTATACTTGTGGGTTATCAAGACCTTTTTCTAGCGCCGTTGCCGGGGAGCATAGCTATATTTGTTGAGTCACTTGGGATTATCACCATATTATCACTATGAAGAATCTGAAGGATCCTAAGACTAAGATATTTCCCTCAAGGACGAGGGGAGGTAAGGAACTGCCATCCGATTCTGCTTTAGATTCACCTTCTGTTATGAGTAAACTAGCAACACCACCACATGCTATTAATTCTGATATGTCACAAGTTATTGATGATGCTACTTATGTTATGGATAATGCTTATGATGATGCTAGTACCTTGCTTGATTGTGATGATGTGCCACTTGGTGAATTTCTTGATAAACAAATTGCTAGAGTTATACAACATGATGTTGTTGAATCTGATGATGAGCTTGAAACCGAATCTCTTGAAACACCTGATAGAACTAGCCTTCCTAGATATGAATTGGCTAAGGTACCGAAAGGTTATGTTATGAGTGAGGAAACAACTAGAGATATTCTTGCTTGCAATGATAGAGATGATCTAGAGAAATTATTACACAAGTATAAAGAAAAATCTCTGAATGCTAGAATGAAGTGTGATCCTAAGTTTTCTACCACCTATCTTTATTGATGATAAGGATTATGAATTCTCAGTCGACCCGGAGTTAATTACTTTGGTTGAATCTGATCCTTTCCATGGTTATGAAACTGAAACTGTTGTGGCGCATCTTACTAAGTTGAATGATATAGCCACCCTTTTTACTCATGATGAGAAAACTCGCTATTACTTTATTCTCAAATTATTTCCTTTCTCATTAAAGGGTGATGCTAAAGCTTGGTACAATACTCTTGCTCCTGGTTGTGTGCGTAGTCCCCAGGATATGATTTATTACTTCTCTAAAAAATATTTTCCTGCTCATAAGAAACAAGCTGCCTTACAGGAAATATTAAACTTTGTGCAAATTAAAGAAGAGAGTCTCCCACAAGCTTGGGGGAGGCTTTGCCAGTTACTTAATGCTTTGCCATATCATCCTCTTAAGAAAAATGAAATACTTGATATCTTCTATAATGGACTAACCGATGCTTCTAGGGATTTCCTAGATAGTTGTGCTGGTTGTGTTCTCAAGGAATGAACTATTGGACAAGCTGAAGAATTATTGAATAACATATTGAAAAATTATGATGATTGGACTCCTCCTGAACCATTGCCTAAACCCACTCCGAAGAAGAGGGGTATATTATATCTCAATCCCGAAGATACGCAAGAGGCAAAGAAATCTATGATGGAAAAAGGTATCAAAGCTGAGGATGTTAAACATTTACCTCCTATTGAAGAAATACATGGTCTTAATACACCACCACTACCTAAGGTGGTAGAGGTAAATTCTCTAATGAAGTTCAATGATAATGATAATCCTCACAATATGCATCCTAGTCAATGCCTTTATGAGTTTGAAAACTATATTAGAAAACAAGATCACTTCAATGCAAATGTTATGAAAAAATTGAAATATAATTCTGATATGATTGATCGCTTGAGTGACTTGTTATTTAGAATCTCAAATGATGTTAGAGGTGTTGGAAAACATGCTTCTATGGTTCAAACTCAGTTAGAACAAGTTGCTAAATCTCAAAGAGAATTGCTTGACGAAATGAATCACAATATGCATGAATTTGCTGTTAGAGTTGCAACTAGAGGAGGTAAAATGACTCAGGAACCACTTTATCCTGAGGGACACCCAAAAAGAATTGAACAAGAATCACAAATAGCTAAGACTAGTGCACCAAGTAATTCTAAAAAGAAAAAGAAAAATGATAGGACTTTGCATACTTCTAGTGAACTTGAAATAGAGAAACCTCCTGATAATGATAATGAAACTTCTATCTCAGATGCTCAATCTAGTAATGAACACTCACCAAGTGATAATGAAAAGGATAATGATGAGGTTCATGAAGATACTCAAACAAATGGTAAAGAACTAGATAATGATGTTGAGATAGAACCACTTGTTGATCTTGATAACCCATAACCTAAGAATAAAAGATATGACAAAAGAGACTTTGTGGCTAGAAAACACCGTAAATAAAGAGAACTATGGGTTCAAAAATCTATGCCTTTTCCACCCAAGTCAACAAAAAAGAAAGATGATGAAGAATTTGAACGTTTTGCTGAAATGCCGAGGCTAGTCTTTCTGCGTACTCGCTTGACTGACATCTTGAAAATGCCTCCTTATGCAAAGTATATGAAATACATCATCACAAATAAGAGAAAAATACTGGAAGCTGAAATCTCCACTATGCTTGCTAATTACACTTTCAAAGATGGAGTACCTAAAAAACTTGGAGATCCGGGAATACCAACTATACCTTGCTCTATCAAAAAGAATTATGTTAAAACTGCTTTGTGTGATTTAGGAGCTGGTGTTAGTGTCATGCCTTTCTCTTTATATAAAAGACTTGATTTGAATAAACTCACACCTACTGAAATATCTTTGCAAATGGCTGACAAATCAACTACCATACCTATCAGTATCTATGAGGATGTACCCGTTGTTATTGCTAATGTTACTATTTTGACTGACTTTGTTACACTTGAGATGCCCGAGCACGAAAACATGTCGATTATTTTTGGTAGACCCTTCTTGAATACTGCAGGGGCTATTATTGATTGCAATAAAACTATGGTCACTTTTCATATCAATGGTAGGAGCATACGGTGCACTTTTCAAAGAAACAATTCCAAGTGAATGGCATTAATGTTATTGAAAAACCTTCGACAATCACTATTGGAAGTTTTCAAATACCTCTACCTACTGTCAAAAAGAAATATGAAATTCTTATTGTTGGGGAAATGCATATCCCCATTGAGGTAACTTAGTGATTTACGAAATTTCTTCGGTTTCATGCTAATCGAAAGTGGTTGTTAATAACACCTGATCAACGTTATTAATGAATCATTTTTGAGCGGTATGAAGTTGATGAATTTTGTAAGCACTACCTTCTGTCCCTACCTTTTGTTTTCCGTTTTTATTAGTTGAGTAAAATAGAATGACGTGTGTTGTCTGTTTTATGAATTTCCCGTACAATAAAAAATGACCCAAAAATAAAAGTTCTCAGAATGCCTTGAAAAATTTACACGATTTTTTCTGAATATTTCTGAATTTCTAGTGCAAATAATATCAGAGGGAGGTGCACCAGGTGGGCACAACCCACCTGGGCGTGCCAGGACCCCCTAGCACGCCCTGGTGGGTTGTGGTTCCCACATGGGCCTCCTCACTTACCTCTTCATCCCACATCATCACTTACCTCCAGAAAAAAATCTCCATTGCTCTCTCTCCCGTGTTCTTGAGCTCAAACCCGCGGATTTCGATCTCTTTGCTAGAAGCTCCGTTTCTGAAACTATTTCGGGGGATTGTTGCTTGGTATGTGACTCCTCCGTTTGTCCAATTAGTTTTTGTTTTAGTGGTTTATATTTTTATTAATTAGCTAGTCTTGGTGCTGCTGTAGATGTGCTTTTATGTTAAATTCTTAGAGTTGTAAGTAGTTTGAATGCTTGTTATGGCCTCTATGTATCCGTGTGAGTAGTTGCTATCAATCTTATAAAGTTTTGTTGAAAAAAAAAATTCACCCCCAAAGTTTTTATTTTTTCAGAAAATTGTACGCGACATGATGAACCTATTTGGAAGGAGTTCTTCGAGGAGATGATCCTCGGGGGCATCTTCTAGTGACAGTTCTGCTCGCCGGTCTTATGTTGAACCAAGTGAAAGTTCCACACGATATGCCACCACCAAAACATGCTTATGGCCTTGCGATGAGTATATGATGCGTGAGGGCATTAAGGAGGAATTTGAGCAATCTGTTCACAATGCCGGTCTTGGTCCCTACATCTCAGATAAGTGCGAACAACGTCACATTCTCACAGAATCATTTGACAAAAGATTTAAATTCCATCCCCGTGAGTCTAGGGTGTCGTTTATGCTTTATGATAATACATATACCATCTCATTAGAGAATTTTGCTTATCACTGCAAACTCCTATTCTAGGGTTCACTTGACGAACCGCCAAGGGCTGGGTACCAATTATTCTTAACTAGTCTTTGCTACGGTGAGAGGAGGGGAGTGACACAAGGTAGAATAAAGAGCACTCATTTTCCCGCAATTCAGTACTTTGCATTATTTAATGGGAAATGTATAGTAGGCAAGAAAGACTGTAGAACACTTTGTGCTCTAGACTTGAGCCTCATTCGCATTGCTTTCACTTTGTGCTCAAGACTGTAGTACACTTTGTCCACACTTTTTCATTGTATCATCCATGCTTAGATTTATTTTCTTGCTTTCTTATTGTGTGTTTGAAAAACTTTAGAAAAAACAAAAAAATTAGTTGTAGTCAATTTACTTTCTATGTATGATTAGTAGTAATATTAAATAGAAAACCCCAAAAGATTTCCTCGTTCTTCTTTTACTTGTTGGGAGCTTTCCCATGTAAATAGTTTTTCTTGTTTTCGCTTTTTATTTTCTTGTTCAAGAAAACCAAAAACTCCACAAATATTTCAGTGTGTTTCTCTAAAAATTCTTTTCTTTTTATTCGAGTCTTACCTACGAGAAGACCACGATGAAAATGTTGATTGGCTCTCATATGAATAATTGTTGAACTAATAAAGAGCACATTTTACCTTGTCTTCTCCTATTGAATAAAATGTTTGCAGATTCCAACTTAGTCCATGGCACTCTTGCACTATTATTATTTTCATATCGTTCGGTCATGCAAGTGAAAGGCAATAATGACGACATTCGATGAACTAGCCACGGCAAGAGAAACTGGTATGAACTCGACCTGTTCTGTTTGTGTAAATATATTTAACCTAGTATCTATGATTCAACCCATTATGATTAAACATGTTTGCAATGATAATTAGAGATTATAGTTTCTCATGCCATGCATAAGTATCTAGGAGTTGATAATGATTTATCTTGGATATCAACATAGCGTTAAAATGATTGTGATGTAGTATGGTGATATGGTATCCTCCTCTGAATGTTCGAGTGGCTTGACTTGGCACATGTTCATGCATGTAGTTGAGCCTCTATGATATTTAAGTTCATGGTGTTCATATCCTACTCATGCTAGTGTCCAATGTTACTTATGCATAATGCATGGTTATGACAGTTGTTGCTCTCTAGCTGGCCGCTTCTCAATCTAATTGCTAGCCTTCGCCTGTACTAAGTGGGAACTCTGCTTGTACATCAAAAACCTTGAACCCAAAAGTTATTCCAGATGAGTCCACCATACCTACCTATATATGGTATTACCCTGCCGTCCTAAGTAAATTTGCATGTGCCACCTCTAAAAACTTCTAAAAATTATCCTTTTGTGTGCCTGGATCGTTGATGGAATGACAGGAGGTGGTCGGTATCTTCCATGCTAGGCGGGTTATTCTCAGGTCGAGTGTTTATTCACTATCCATCACACGAGAAAAGGGCGGTAATAGGGATTCCTAGTCCCAAACTGCAAAATACAAAAAGAGTTAATCGCTCGAATAATCAAACAAAAACTCCCAATGGAGTCAAAACCCTTTACTTTTATCGCTTGGGAACCGCCCCTAGCATGCTTAGCATGGAAGATGTTGGTAACTGATGGTCCTGAAGTATATGAGAAGGGTGCATGCCTCAAAATATCATTTATCTCTATTTTAAAAATTGAGCTTTGGCACCTCTGCAAATCACTGCTTCCCTCTGCGAAGGGACTATCTATTTACTTTTATGTTGTGCCATCACCTTCTAAAACAAGCGCCAGAAACTGAGAAGAGCACAATTGCCATGATTTATGCATTGTGTGTAGCTAATGTTGGGTGCATCATGATTGGATCTTTTCTACCATGAATTACAATGTTTAGTCGCTGCTTGAACTTTGGAGGTGCTTTGCATTTAGGTTTTGCGGTCTCAGAAAGGGCTAGCGAGATACCACTATTGTCAAATTATATCATGGTTGTTTTGACAACATGTTGCTGTTTGAGATATCTTATTATTGCTCGCTAGCTGATTATGTCATTGATATGAGTCATTATAACCTTTAAGAGTTATTGTCGACATGATTAGTTATAATGTAGGCTGAAAACCTGGGTGCTGTTTAAGCTTATTTATGCAAACAAGAGCAAAAGAGTTCGTAAACGTTTTTCTTTTTCACTTTTAGTTTATGCCCTGAATTGCTTGAGGACCAGCGAAGGTTTGAGCTTGGGGGAGTTGATACATCTCCAACGTATCTACTTTTCCTAACGCTTTTCCTCTTGTTTTGGACTCTAATTTGCATGATTTGAATGAAACTAACCCCGGGCTGACGCTGTTTTCAGCAGAACTACCATGGTGTTGTTTTTGTGTAGAAATAAAAGTTCTCAGAATGGAACGAAACTTTGCAAGGATTTTTTATATCAATAATAAGAATTTCTGGAGCCACGACCTGCCAAGAGAGGCACCTGGGTGGGCACAACCTACCAGGGCGCGCCCCCCTTTCCTAGCGCGCCCAGGTGGGTTGTACCCACCCGATGGCCCCATAGACCCTGATCCCGACGCTATAAAATCACATTATTCTAGAAAAAAACAAAGGAGAAAGAATTATCGCAATCCACGAGATAGAGCCGCTGCCACCTCCTGTTCTTCATCGGGAGGCCAGATCTGGAGTCCGTTTGGGGGATCTTCATTCTTCCTCATCACCAACCCTTCTCCATCCCCAATTTCTTGATGCTCCCCACTAGGAGTGAATAATTCCTTCGTAGGCTCGCTGGTCAGTGAGGAGTTGGACGAGATTCATCATGTAATCGAGTTAGTTTTGTTAGGCCTTGATCCCTAGTATCCACTATGTTCTTAGATTGATGTTGGTAGGTCTTTGCCATGCTTAATGCTTGTGACTTTGGGCCCGGGTGCCATGAACTCAGATCTGAACCGTTTATGTTATCATCATTATATCCATGTTTTAGATCCGATCTTGCAAGTTATAGTCACCTACTACGTGTTATGATCCGGTAACCCCGGAGTGACAATAACTAGGACTTCTTCTGGTGATTACCGTAGTTTGAGGAGTTCATGTATTCACTATGTGTTAATGCTTTGTTCCGGTTCTATTAAAAGGAGGCCTTAATATCCCTTAGTTTCCAGTATGGACCCCGCTGCCACGAGAGGGTAGGACAAAAGATGTCATGCAAGTTCTTTTAAGAAAGCACGTATGACTATTTACGGAATACATGCCTACATTATATCGATGAACTGGAGCTAGTGCCGTATCGCCCTAGGTTATAACGGTCTCATGATGAATATCATCCAACAAGTCACAGATCCAATGCCGATGAATTTATCTTATATTGTTTCTGCTAAGTTACTACTACTATCATCTCTGTTACACTTGTTACAAAATTACTACTATCGATGTTACCGTTACTGTTACTGTTGTCACTACTATCAAAACTATCATATTAATTTGCCACTGATCACTTGCTGCAGATAATTAATCTCCAGGTGTGGTTGAATTGACAACTCAGCTACTAATACTGTCAAATATTATTTGGCTCCCCTTGTGTCGAATCTATAAATTTGGGTTGAATACTCTACCCTCGAAAACGGTTGCGATCCCCTATACTTGTGGGTTATCACCAGACCAGGCCGCCTCCCCGCATGCATCCATCATCTCACATCTGTCGCCGAATCCATGCCGGTCCATGCCGCCGAGACTCCATGTCGTCGATGCATCACATGGAAAGCCGATCCACCTTTAGAACCGCCCACTCGCCCCTCAAGCTTATGCACACCTCCAAGAATGACACCCCCAAGGAGGGAACGACACAAGTGCGCCACCATCATCCGATCGACTGATCTTGGGTTTCCCTCGGAGGTAGTGGAAGGAGTTGGGAGCTTCACCTCGATGATACCTTCAAGATGGAAACGACACCTAGGGCGTCACCTTCACCGGCTCCGGCCACCGTTCAGAGATCAAGTTTTCATCCGGATCTATACCATAAGCATCCAATTGACAACATGTGCGGGTTGGTGTCTCCAACCGGGACTAAAGCCTCAACCCCCTTAGTACCGGTTCGTGGCATGAACCGGGATTAAAGGTCCAGAATGAACTGGGACTAATGATGCCCATGCCGAACTGGGACTAATGGTCTCATTAGTGCCGATTCAAAACCTGACTGGGACTAATGCTATGGACAAAAGGTTTGTTTTCTGCTAGTGATCCAGGGCCGCCGCCCCGGGTCGCCACCGCCAAGGAATCCTTGTCACGCCCAAGATGCGACCCTATCCTTATTTTGACCCGAGGGCCTCGACAGGGATAGGAGCGCATCTCGTCGTGTTGCAAGAATGGATATCATTACAAGTACATGTACAGAAGAGACGAGTATATGGAATTGGCTTACACTCGCCACAAGCTACCTCAATATCACATCAATACAACAACATATTCAAACATCATATAGAAGAGCAGGGTCTGACTATGGACGAAAGCAAACGATAAAATGACAAACATACTTGCTATCCCAGGCTGCCGCCTGGAACCCATCCTAGATTGATGATGAAGAAGAAGAACTCTAATCAAACAAGCATCGCACTCACATCAAAGTATCGCATTACCTGTATCTGCAACTATTGTTGTAGTAATCTACGAGCCACAGGGACTCAACAATCTCATTTCCAAGGGTATCAAGACTATTAAAGCTTAATGGGTGAGGTATGGTTAAGTGGTGAGGCTACGACAAGCGACTAAACATTTATTTGAGTGGCTAACTTACGAATACAAAAAGTAAAGTGGTTGCTCCAACTCGTCCATCACAAATTAACCACATGCAGTGAGAATAACCTTGACCACAGATCTCGTGATCTTCCTAGGCAATTCCACAGGAAATCCACCACCTCGAGATAGCCCGAAGAAAATTAGAATTCCTCACTCAAGAAATTTGAGAAAGGTAAAACAAATCCAGCAAGGCCGCTCGACGTGTCGACGATCCCGATAGGAGCCGCGTATCTCGTTCTTAGGACACGACAGATTGTCCAAACTTCCGGTAGGCCAGTCGCAGAGTTGCCCCTGGTAGCCACCGACGGTTGACAGGTTGGACCAACACTCATGAGGAGCACTGGCCCGAGGGTTCATTAAATTATCCGCGGGTGCCGGCGGGTCCCTATGAAATTTATTAGTTATTAGGCAAATGTAATACCAATGTTGGGCCTTGCTAGATAAGTTTTATCCCAAAACGAAAATGAAGGGGTCCCCATAACAACCCCGAGCATGTTTGGAGCTCTCAACTATGGAACATAACACCGGTACACAAGTAACAAGGGCGGAAAAAGTGGAACAAAACACCGAGCAAAAGGCCAAGCCTTCCACCTTTTACCAAGTATATATGTGCATTAAATTAAATAGCAATCATATTGTGATAACAAAAGAATGTCCATGTTGTCACATGGAAGCAATTGCACCTGCAGCTAGAAACGCTATAAGAAAGGCTGAGCAAGCGGTAACATAGCCATACAAAGGTTTGCTGGGATGTGGAGGGGTTAGAGGCTTTCATGGGAATGTCGGGAGGCTTGACAAACAAGTGGTAGGTAGCGAGACATAACGATAAAAGCAGGACAACTAGCATAGCAATGATAGTAGTGGTATCTAGGGAAATGTGTCATCTTGCCTGAGATCCCACTCGAAAGAAGAACGACTCCATGAAGAAGACGTGCCAACGTAGTCGAAGGAATCCTCACACTCCGAACGCTTTCGAAACTCTATCGAGAATAAGCAATCCGAAACAACAATCAACACATGATACACCACAACATATGCATGAGATGATGCACAGACAAATATGATGTATGTCCGGTTTAATATGCAACGCATGGCATGGCATGGAAAGAACGACAAACAACTACTACATATTAAGTGAAGTTCAATATGCAACGAGTTGCATATTGACGAAACTCCATGTTTGAATTACTTAGTTCACTCTCGTTAGGTACTCATCAATATTAAATGTTTGTAATATGGGTGGTCATGGCATAGGGCGAAGATGGAATTAAGAAATTTTAAATGGAGAGGGACAACATACATATAAAAAATAATAACTCTCCATATTATGAGAAAAGTGGTTAATGTTGTTTATCATGGCAAGAGGTGAAACATAAACAACTATATCATCTAGGCATTTTAAATGAGGCCGGAGCAACATATAGCATTTCCGAAACATCCCCATAAGCATAATATGAATTTGGTCCAGATCTGGATAAAACATATTTTAGAGTTGTTAAACAGCAAAATAAATGTCACCATGAGATTCTACACATTTTTCTAGCCAAGTTACATATGTGGAACATTTTTATCAGAGCTACGGTTTTGTAGTTATGAAATAAATCATTTTCACATGGCAATTATGCAAATCAATGCAAATAGCAAGGTTAAACATTTTTATCACATGTGAAAGTTGGATATTGTGAATCTACACGAAATTCCAGTCATTTTCCATATATAAAGTTTTTTTAATCCGATGCACGGTTATGGAGTTATTAAACGCATGATCTGGGGGGACTTTTATGTAAAACAGTAGTTCACAGGATATTTGACAAAATCGCAGAATAAAAAAAACGATCCTGGGCCAAATCTAATAGGCGCAACATATCTATACAGTGCACTGGGCGGGGCTTAGCGGGGTGACGCTCACCTTGGGCCATCATGGGCCAGGCGGGCTGGCTGGGCCGAAGCCCACACGAGGGCGCTGGAGCGGGCGAGCGGGCGATCAACCTCGTCTCTGACCTCCTGCCCGACGCAGGGAGGCAGGGCGGCGGCGGCCTGGTCAACGGCAACGAGGGTGGCACGGGGAAACGGGCTCTGGCAAGGGGGAGGCCTGGGAAGGCCGGATCCGGCGGGGCCGGAGCCATTCCCGACGGTGGCGACGAGAAACGGAGGCGGGTGGAGCAGATCGGGCGGCAGCCATGGAGGATCCTGCGAGGAGGGAGAGAGAACGGGTGAGGAGAGGGAGAGAAGAAGGAGAGGGAGGACCTCGGGGCAAGGGGCGGCGGCTCACCGGGGCTCCGACGATGGTCGGCGGCAACGGGCGCCGGCTCGCCCGACAGGGGGAGCAGGGCTGGGAGGCTCGGGAGGCAGAGGAGCTCGGGAGCGGCTCGGTGTACGGGTGGCGGCGATTCGGGCCTGGACGGGCCTCTAGATGGGCCTGGGCCGGCCGGCGGCGCTGGAGGTGGGAGGAGGCGGCGGCTGATGATTGGGGCACACGGAAAACGAGGGGAGGGCTAGGGTTTGCCCAAACGGATTCAACCAGTACACAGATGAGCATGGATGAACGAAGACTTGAACCAAGCAGATCCGTCAAAGACAAATATCGACTGAATCTCGCTAGATTCATTAGAGACACACCTCCACATGCCCTCTGACAACGCGGGACGCACCGTCAGGACATGGCAAGGTGGGAACAATCTTATTTCATCTTCAGGGATCCGCCACCTCGCATTCTTGAACATGACACAATCCCTAAACAGACTAGCGAATGACCTACAAATAAAGTATGAGCCCTCCTGCCTGGAAGGACCGAGATCTTCCATGCCTCTCCATGGCCGTAAAGCCAGGCAGATCAATGACAGTTTTAGAGAGAGGCTTTCTTTCTCGAGAAGAACGAACACGCCAATAGACGCGCCCCTGACTGCAGTGGCGGAGGCAGGGGACGAGCAGGGCCCTGCCCGCTCCCCCCACCCCTCCCCAAACGATGGAGCAATAGCCTCCGCTCTAGTTTCTTGAAAAGCGACGTTCTCCCATGATTAGCATAAGATTTGGGCTGGCGTCGGCGCCCCCATCCTGTGCCCTAGTCGTCCGCCTGCATCAGCTCTTTCTGCTTTCCTGCTCAACATTCATTTCATGCCGGTAGTTGGCAATGCAGTCTACTTCACTGCTCCAGCCAACAAACTAGCCAAGGTTGACACATCATACTATACTGATCTCTCTCAGTTTCTCATCTTGTATCAATTTTGATATTTTACATTATATTTTAGTTGTTTTGTTGGGTAATTTGAGATGCTATCAAAAATTCATACCATGTGCTTTTCCTAGACATTATCGTGATGCAAATTATTTTATACGAATTCATATTTGTGATGCAAAGATATTTCTATGTCGAACGCATACAATACAGCTAATCCCAAGATTAAAATTTAGCAACTACCAAAATAAAAAAAAGCTGCCAAGCACTATTAAGATTAATTTGTGTCGTCGTTTTGTCACGACATATACCATGGGTAGGCTTATCGTAGGTGGTTGGGGCCGGAGGACGCCGACGGGCTCTGGGAAAGGGACTAGGTACAAGTGGTGGTGACACACAATGTACCCAGGTTCAGGGCCCTTCGTGGGAGGTAATACTCCTAGTCCTGCCCGGTCTAGTTTGATGGATGGGTATATTTACAAGGTTGCTCCTTGACGGGGATATACCCCATGGTATGACCCGGCCTGGCGACTCACAGGAGACCCGACATGACATCTTATTTATGACCCGGCCGACGGGTCACAGGATGACCAAGCCCAAGACCCAGCGGGTGAGCCGGCGCTAGGAGGCTCAAAAGAGAAGGCCCACAGCAGAAGGCCCACAAGAGAGAAGGATTCCCTTAAAGGAAATAAGACCCGGAGTAGGATTCGTGAGAGACTAGTCCTACTCCTACTCCTAGTAGGACTCTATTTGTAAGCCTACCCTCTCCACTTATATAAGGAGGGGTAGAGCACCCCTAGAGGGACAAGTTCTCAAGAGACATAAGTCTACAAGTTTAGACAACACAAGAGATTAGAGGTAGCAATTAGCACCCTTGTAACCGAGAGATCTTCAGCATCATCAATACCAGACAAGCAGGACGTAGGCTTTTACCTCCATCGGAGGGGCCGAACCTGGGTAAAACTCCGTGTCTTCTCGATTCCGATCAACCCCTTCAAGCCGCCACGTAGTTGCGTCTCGCCCCGAACCTAAGTCCGTTGACCCGGACATCTGCCATGACAAATCCACGACAGTTGATGCCCACTGTGGGGCCGCACGGTGGTGTTGTGTTCTTGGAGGAAGCCCTTTAGGGATCAGGAAGCTCGCGATTCGTCGGAATAAGAAAATTCAGCACAGAAGGGTCTACATCGTCTTTATGCTGAGCAGTCAGAACGACATATACGAGATTGAGATCAATGGAAATTATGGTTAGCGGTTCGTGCGCCGCAGTAAGAGTCGCCAAGACCGACAGGATTCGACATAAATTTTTTGCAGCTCCGTAAAAGATCTAGAGATCAATTTCCACTACAATTCGACGTCGCCGAGACCGAATATGCATTGACAGTTTCTGACACACGACCTTGTTTTCCATCAACAGGCAGATCAAGTCCCGAGGAGCAGATGTTATTAGCCAATCATTTGATGGTGTGTAGCAGTATCACACGTGACAGGGTATTGCTATTCCTCCACCCTTAATTATCTCCCATCAGGCAAAGGCTGGCAAGTCCACTCCCGATACAACCATTAGTGAATTCTCTCCCATGCGCAAAGTATTAGTGGGCATTACTTTTGGAATAGCATGGTCATGTGGAGGTTACTACAAGTTCAAGTTTTGCTCTCTCCTCAATTGCTGCCTATACTCTAGGAAGGGTACAAGGAAAAAAGGAAGGGAAGGTAAGACAGAAAAGGAAACAGAGGAGGGAGACATCGGCAACAGCAAATAAACAAAGTTGATAGTGAACATCAGATCGGCTCATGTGGATTTCCGGCTACGATAGAGAGCTAACAGCAAAGAACATGCTACATCGACCGGAAACCAACACGGAGGAGAAGCAAAGAGAAAGGTGTCTACAGTTCCGAGCACGACCCGGGTAAAATCCGAGCATAACTGGGCCTCTGTGCTTGCCCGCCTGGAACTCCTCGTCTCCACCTCGCCTCGGACACGCCTCGCCTATCCCTACTCGACTCAGTCTCTACCGCCGCGCCCTGCGTCTCCCTCGCCATCCGCCTCGCCCGTGTATGAGCCGCCTCCGCCCACTCCCGCGGCCGGCTGACATGCTTGCCGCTCGCGCGCCCGTAAGCCGCCACACCGCGGCGCCACATCTCTGCACCGGGCCACGTCAGGCCGCCATGCCTACAAAACACCGTTCGGCTCGCCGTACCTCGCGCTCCCGCCAGTCGCCGCATCGCACCTCGCCTCGCTCACGACGCCATGCCCGGCTCTGTCGCGCCTCGCCACCGCCTCTCTCGCCTCACCTCCATGCTGTCTAGCGTCGCGGCTGCACCAGACGGTTGCTGTGCGCTTGTCACCGAAGACGCCGTCTTCCGCCCTGTTGCCGCTGGTGCACCTGAGGAGATCAAGTATCGCTGCTACTGCTACCTTCTAGCCGCAGAGCATCATCCATCAGACAAAGCTGCTGCTCTGCTCCACGTACACGCAACCTGAGGTTGCTCCCGTGTGCTGTTTTGCCATTGCTAATCAACACGATTACCAAGTCTAAGTGCTGGTGCCTGTTTTACGTGGAGTATTAGATCAGATTTTTTGACCCGGCTGCTACATACACACAAGGAAAGCTACCAGGAAAAAGAGAAAAAGGAATAGCTTCTCAACTCAGATCCGACTCAGAAGCAAACATAGACCTGGACACAAGGCTCCGCCGGTGGCTCTCTCTGCCGGGGTTGACCTCGCCTCGAGTAGGCCCTCCCTGCCACACCAGGCTATTTTCCGTGTTCACGGTTGCGGCTAATCAAAAAGCAGTGATGAGTTGACCCGATAAAAAAGGGAGTTCAGTCAAAATTAGACGTGCATCTGTTCATCTGATTACTTCCATTATTATGTCGGTGTCCGTATTCATCCGACGAAAAATGCCAGGTGCTATCTGTTCCATCTATTTTATTCTCGCATGATAATTTCTTTTGAGAAAAATTACTTTGGCCTGTAATATTTTTTATGCAGGAAAAATTATAATAAAAAGGGCATGGCGTTGGATCGGAAATATGGAGCTCGCGCCAATATTATCATGCGCCGGCAACCGCCCGGGTCGCACTTCTCGACGAGCATCCATGCAAGCCGCCGCCTCCGGCGTCTGGACTATATCAACCTGCCACGGACGGGCACAAGCCGCCATCTCCGCGGTCGGATTTACATCAACAATGTCGCGTCCACCTCACGTCTTCCGCACCGGCTTACAATGCCGCGGACGACTCGTGCGTCAACATCGATCTTTAATACCACTGTCGACTCACCGACCGCGTCGGCTTACAATGACGTGGCGTCTTTCACAACAGTACCGGATTAACAACGCCACGGCGACTCGCCGTCCATGCCGGTTTCCAACACCATGGGCGACTCACCGTCCGTGCTGGCTTGTAGATGAAGATTCTCAAGCTGCCTCTTCAAGTCAACTTGAGGCACGGGGGATACAGACATGGCAAGACACATTTGGTCGTTTTCAATGAGAAGCCCAGTTCTTTGCAAGATGAAATTTTCTGGGTCAGAAATTTGAGTTGAAGTGGTTGGTTCGCCATCAAAAAGGCTGATCTATCATCCGGCTTATGCCCTATCAAGCGCTATTGCAGGGAGGCTTCTTGCCTTCGGGTATAGCTTACATCTCCCCTGCACAGTCTGCTTTTACGCTGTTGCAAGGAGGCTTCTTGCCTTCGGGTATAGCTCACATCTCCCTTGCATAGCCGACGTTATGCCCAATTAAGCATTGTTGCAAAGATGCTTCTTGCCTTCGGGTATAACTTACATCTCCTTTGCACAACCAACTGTTATTAAACTGTTGCAAGGAGGCTTCTTGCCTTTGGGTATAGCTTACATCTCCCTTGCACAGTTGGCTTTATGCTCAATTAAGCACTTTTGCAAAGAGGCTTCTTGCCTTCGGGTATAGCTTACATCTCCTTTGTACAGCCAGCTGTTATTAAACTGTTGCAAGGAGGCTTCTTGCCTTCGGGTATAGCTTACATCTCCCTTGCATAGTTGGCTTTATGCCTAGTTTGGTTACATTAAGCGCTATTGTTGATGGAGGCTTCTTACCTTTGGTATAGCTTACATGACCCTAAGACAACAGCATGTACACCAAATTTCAGTTGCTTATCAACTGCGGCCATCGAAGGGGGCTTCTTACCGACGGGTATCGCTTATCTCACCCTAATGGCCGGCTTTATGCCACTTCCGGTTACTTATTAAACCGCGGTTGTCGAAGGGGGCTTCTTACCGACGGGTTCGCTTATCTCACCCTAACAACCGGCGTTTACGCCAAAACTCAGTTGCTTATCAACTGTAGCTGTTGAAAGAGGCTTCTTGCCTTTGGGTATAGCTTACATCTCCTTTCAAACAGCCGGCTTTATCAGTAAGTCATGGTTGTCGATGGAGGCTTCTTGCCTTCGGGTATAGCTTACACTACCCATCGACAGCCGGCGTTCGCGCCTACAACTGTAGCCGTTGAAAGAGGCTTCTTGCCTTCGGGTATAGCTTACATCTCCTTTCAAACAGCCGGCTTTATCTGTAAGCCATGGTTGTCGATGGAGGCTTCTTGCCTTCGGGTATAGCTTACATTACCCATCGACAGCCGGCGTCTGCGCCTAAAACTGTAGTTGTTGAAGGAGGCTTCTTGCCTTTGGGTATAGCTTGCATTTCCTTCAAACAACCGGCTTTATGCCGTTCCGGCTCATCAGTAGCCATGACTGTCGATGGAGGCTTCTTACCTTGGGTATAGCTTACATCACCCATTGACAGCTGACGTTCGCGCTTACAATATTTGCTGTCAACAGGAGGCTTCTTACCTTTGGGTATAGCTTACATTACCCTAAAAACAGTCGGCTTTATGCCGTTCCGATTGACATGTCAGCCGTGGATTATTCAAGGGGGCTTCCCACCTCCAGGTAACCTGCCGGTTTATCAAGCCGGGTCAGAGCAAGGTTATGAGAAAAGGAACAATGTTATGAAAGGTATACATCTCCCGGTTGAGCTTCTTTAAAGCCACCCTCACAACAATGCAGAATATATGCTGTCTTGTTCATTTTTGCAGGTTTTATCTCTTAAGATGAGCCGCCGTTAAAGTATTCTGCAAAAGCAAATGGATTTTTTAATATCCAACATGGCTGGATCTTCATGGTTTATCATAACCAGTAATAAATGATTGGGATTTTTCAAACAAGCTCGGAGAAATTATTATCTTTCAAGAGCCGCCCTATCAGATATAATGCCGTGTCATCTAATTGGCCGGTTCTCGGATTTCTTTAATTGTGCTCTGTAGTGATCTACAACACTCACGGATTTCTCAAACTTATATTTGCCGGGTTGCACCACAACCACGAGCAGGAATTTCATGTCAAAGACAAAGGAAATATTCTAGGATATTCATTCCAGGTTATTTTACGACCACGGTCAAAGATTCATTCAACAAATTATGGTGAGACGTATTATTCTCACATAGTCCCGAGTCGCCGCAGGCAGACGACCCGGCACTTGGGGGCTACATTATCCAAGTCCAAGTTTATATCAATTATGCAAGTCCCATTTCGCTGCAAGCATGCACCAGGGCACTTGGGGGCTAATGCAATCCGGTTTTCAAACCATTACATTGTTAGCAAGACCATATTATCTCAAGGAGATGAGCCGACCCTTCTATATTTTTCTAAAGTCCCAGCAAGTAATTATTACTGACCCGACACTTGGGGGCTACAGTATTCAGCTGTTCCAACAGATTAAAGAGATTCAAATTGAAGACCCGGCGCATCACATTCGGATGAGCCGGCCCTTGGGGGCTACACCCGCCGAAGCATTCTGACGAGCCGGCCCTTGGGGGCTACACCCGCCGAAGCTTTCTGATGAGCCGGCCCTTGGGGGCTACACCCGCCGAAGCATTATAAGATATAAGGCAATTATAAGTCCCAGGTTGCTGCAGGCAGGACAACCCGACACTTGGGGGCTACATAGTCCAAAATGTTATTTGCAAAGCACCAAGTTATCATGGATAATCTCAGAGCTTGGGGGCTACAGGTAAGATGGACATATCAAAAACTTTGAGGAGAATTTTCAAGATATTAATATAGAGTTCAATTGTTAGACCCGGCGTCACCAACACTTATGACCCGGTGTTATCAAAAGATCATAACCCGCCAGAGTTTATATAAGCCGCCCTGCTTCACAACAATGGAAGTCCGGTTCTATATCAGATGGATTTTCATCCCAATATTTATCAAGTCAGCAGGATTCTAGTTATTTAACCCGGAGTCACCAACGATAATGACCCGACATCATCAATGATTATGACCCGACGGAGATGACCCGCCAAGAGTATTGGAAGCCGACTCAATGGCATATGGGTGTTCTATTCTCAATATTTTTCAAAAGACATTGACAAGCAAGATGATTATCAAGACAACTCATTCATATGGAGAAAAGACCCGGATTTCTGAGAAGCCATTTTATAAGCCGGCCAAAGGAGCAAGCCGGCCACTTAACATATTTGTTACTTTTATTTCAGGAGCTTACCATGAATAAATTCAAGCTAACCTGGGAGCTAATGACGGGGATATACCCCATGGTATGACCCGGCCTGGCGACTCACAGGAGACCCGGCCGAAGACATGACATCTTATTTATGACCCGGCCGGCGGGTCACAGGATGACCAAGCCCAAGACCCGGTGGGTGAGCCGGCACCAGGCAGCTCACAAGAGAAGGCCCACAGCAGAAGGCCCATAAGAGAGAAGGATTCCCTTAAAGGAAATAAGACCCGGAGTAGGATTCGTGAGAGACTAGTCCTAATCCTACTCCTAGTAGGACTCTATTTGTAAGCCTACCCTCTCCACTTATATAAGGAGGGGTAGAACACCCCTAGAGGGACAAGTTCTCAAGAGACATAAGTCTACAAGTTTAGACAACACAAGAGATTAGAGGCACAGGAGATTATAGGTAGCAATTAGCACCCTTGTAACCGAGAGATCTTCAGCATCATCAATACGAGACAAGCAGGACGTAGGCTTTTACCTCCATCGGAGTGGCCGAACCTGGGTAAAACTCCATGTCTTCTCGATTCCGATCAACCCCTTCACGCCGCCACGTAGTTACGTCTCGCCCCGAACCTTAGTCCGTTGACCCGGACATCTAGCGTGACAAATCCACGACACTCCTGGAGCTATGTCTAGAGGAGGAAGGGGGAGCAGCCGGCTCGCCTTCCTCCGCTATGGAATGTGAGAATGTGAGGGAGTATCCCGTAGGTGTGTGTGAGAGACTTGTCATCCCCATTGCATGGGGGGCTCGGCGGGTTTTATAGGACAACCCCCCGACTTACAATATTCCTGAGGTACATAGGTGGGGGGACCCGACTGGCAGCCTCTCCAGCTGACTAGGGGGCCCGCCCCTCGAGCCGTCTCGTCGCCCATAGGGTCCACCGGCTTTGTGGTACCATCGACTGCTGGGGCCTGCCAGCCGGCTCCGCGATTTGCCCCCGCCCACCTGCTGTGGCACGGGCCTCCCGGGTGGCGTCGTCCAGTGCCAGCTGGCCAAAGTCTTCGGTATGGCCGGCTGCGCTGTAGCCATGCCGAGGCAAGTAATCGAGTGGGCGGGGGCGTGCCAGCATTGTTTCCCCGCCCGGTCACGGTCGCCAAGGTCAGCAGCCTGGACAGCTAAATTGTAGCCATGCGCACCCGTGCATCAGCGGCCACTGTGGCTACAATGGCGCCCCTCGTGGCGGTCACGTCGTGTCGCCATACCTGCACGCAGAGGGACGTGATGTTGCTTGTCCGCCCTGTGGTCAATGGGGGAGGCGGCCCGAGGGTAGCCGGGCATGCCCAGCTGGCCGGGGGCCAAGCCGGTGCCGGGACGAGCCGTCCCCGAGCCAGCCTGCAATCGCACCTGCCGGCTACATGCCAGCCGGCCGGGGCCAGCTGGTCGCATGCTTTTTTCAAAGCGGGAAGGTGAACCCCATTGCTTTGGACTACCGAGGGGTAATAACCCCGTTAGTAGTCCCCGAAGCTGGTGGGGGCCCGTGTCCAATAGACGGAGGGGAGTCGGCGGCTTCCCCCTGGCGACGTTTGCCACTGGTGTGAAGCTGAAAGGCCAACCGGTCGTTAGTCGAACCTGATGCCTCGGGTTCCGGTGCAACGCTCCGGTCCTCGAGCTGGCCCGCCGCGCGCCATGCGGCGGGTAATGATGTTGCGGGCCCCACGCATGCGGGCAGACGGGACGTTGCCCTGGGCCTAGTCCGCTAGGCCTTGGCGGCAGCCCAGTAGTCCTCGGGGTGCAGGCAAGGATCTTTTGCGCCCCGAAACGGTGGTTACGGCCCGGGCTGCCCACGCGTGCGCGGGGATTCCGGGGGAGTGGGCGCAGTTAAACCCCACGTCCCCCAGTCGTGGCCTCCCCATTTAAAACGGGAGGAAGGGCCGAGGGCGGAGGTACCCGCACCCCACTTGCCCTCTTGCAGCCTCTTCTCTTCGTCTTCCTCGCTCCCTTGCGCGCCGTGGCTCCTCTCGCATGCAACCGCGCTCGCGCGCCATCCTGCCGTTGCAATGGCTGAAGGGCGTGGAGGAAGCTGGGCCGGATCCATGGTCGCGGACACAACCATCGCGGACCTCCACCGTGCGTGCATGCTGCCGCCGGCGGGGCGTGTGGTTGCTCGCGCACCGGGCGACAAGGTGCTGCCCACGCCACAGCCCGGCGAGTTCGTCGTCTACGCCTGGCATTTCTCCCGCGGCTTCGGGTTCCCGATGAGCCACTTTTTTTTGGCTGATGATGGACACGTTCCACCTCTAGCCACACCATCTCGGCCCCAATGCCATGCTTTACCTCGCCGACTTCGTGACGCTTTGCGAGGGATATCTGGGGATTCTTCCCTTCCTCGACCTCTTCAACTCCCTCTTCTACTCAAGGCGTTGAAGAGCAATGCCTGCGGGGGCGCGGTGGTGTGCTGCCGCGGCATGCGCTTACCGCATTTTCCCCTCATCGACTCCATCAAGGGGTGGCACCGAACGTTTTTCTATGTGAAGAACGCCAACCCACAGCAGGACTACATCAGGTTGCGGCCCTTCATCGACGCGCAGTCCACCAGAGTCAACTGGTCGGGAGCTGCTCCGCGTGAAGTGTCTCTGGGGGAGCTCGGCCGGCTCGTGCAGTTGAGGACCGCCGCGGGGCTGGTCACCTCCGATCTGGTGGCGGCCTTCATCTCACGCCGGGTGTTGCCTCTCCAGATGAGGCCTCACCGGATCTGCGATATGTCCGGCCACCGAGACCCTTGTCGGTTACGACCGTCGACCTGACGCCGCCTTAGGTGGCGACGCGGGTGAACGCCATCATGACGTTCAAGCTAGCGTCGGCATCATGGACCTTAGGCATGAATCCATACGACCGCATCAACCGTCCTCCCCTGGTACGTTTTGTCAAGGCGGCTCTTTTCATTTGATTCTTCCTAGCCGACAGTCGGCATCAGTCCTTACTTCTCCATGCCGACCGCAGTTGCTTGTGCGTCAGAACACGCCGGATGGCCAGTACCCCCAAATCTTCGAGGCAGATCATGACCACTCCGACTCCGAAGACAATGAGCAGGGAGGCGCGCCTGAAGAGGGGGTTGACTCCTCGGGAGGGGTCGAGGAGCCGGCCGACCCGCGAACCAGTGGGCCCAGCAGAGCCGGAGGGTCCGGCATAGTCGGAGAGCCCAGCGGAGACGGTGAGTACCCTATCGGTCCCACGATCAGGGACTGAACCGATGACGATGATGACGATGATGATGATGTGATGATCCTAAATGCACCTCCCCCTCAATTCAGCAGGGCCGGCGCGGGCAGAGCAAGGAGCGGCCAGCTCAAGCCCTGGCAGCCGAAGCCGCCAGCCGGGCAAAGAGGTCGGATCAGGAGGAGCCGGCGGCCCCGCCGCCTGCCCATAAGCAGATGAAGGTGGCTGCACGGAAGCCGCCAACGCGCACCAAGTGGGCTCTGCCCGTCATCACCGGGTAAGTGCCTTCCTTTTCCTTGCGTGTGTTTCTCTCTGAGTCTTGGGTCGGTGGGTGTTTGACCCTGATGCTGTTGGAAATATGCCCTAGAGACAGTAATAAATTAGTTATTATCATATTTCCTTGTTCACGATAATCGTTTATTATCCATGCTATAATTGTATTGATCGGAGACTTAGATGCATGTGTGGATACATAGACAAAACCATGTCCCTAGTATGCCTCTAATATACTAGCTCGTTGATCAAAGATGGTTAAGGTTTCCTAGCCATGGACATGAGATGTCATTTGATAACGGGATCACATCATTAGGAGAATGGTGTGATGGACAAGACCCAAACTACAAACGGAGCATATGATCATGTCAGTTTATTGCTATTGTTTTCTACATGTCAAGCATATGTTCCTATGACCATGAGATCATGCAATTCACAGACACTAGAGGAGTGCCTTGTGTCTATCAAACGTTGCAACGTAACTGGGTGACTATAAAGGTATTCTACAGGTATCTCCGAGGGTGTCTGTTGGGTTGGCATGGATCAAGACTGGGATTTGTTACTCCGTGTGATGGAGAGGTATCTCAGGGCCCACTCGGTAATACAACATCACAACAAGCCTTGCAAGCAATGTGACTAAGTGTTAGTCACGGGATCTTGTATTAAGGAATGAGTAAAGAGACTTGCCGGTAACGAGGTTGAACTAGGTATGGAGATACCAACGATCAAATCTCGGGCAAGTAACATACCGAAGAACAAAGGGAACATCATACGGGATTAACTAAATCCTTGACATAGAGGTTCGACCGATAAAGATCTTTGTAGAACATGTAGGAACCAATATGGGCATCCAGGTCCCTCTATTGGTTATTGACCAAAGAGGTGTCTCAGTCATGTCTACATAGTTCTCGAACCCGCAGGGTCTGCACACTTAAGGTTGGGTGATGTTTCGATAGTATAGAGTCATGTATGGTCGTGACCGAAGGTTGTTAGGAGTGCCAGATGAGATCCCGGACGTCATGAGGATCTTTGTAATGGTCCGGAGGTAAAGATTCATATATAGGAACTCCTGTTTTGGTCGACGGAAAGGTTTCTGGCTCATCGGTAGTGTACCGGGAGTACCGGGAGTGTACCGGGGGACCATCAGGAGGGGTATTTCGACCCAAGAGGCTACATGGGCTGTGGGAGGATGAATACCAGCCCCTATTGGGCAGGTGGAAGTCCCACTAAGGGTCCATGCAGCTGGGAATGAAATCCCAAAGAGAAAAGGGTGGAAAAAGGCAAAAAGGCTAAATAAGGAAGGAGTCCTAGTCCTACTTGGATTGGAGGAGGATTCCTCCTCTCCTCCTTGCGCAAGAGGCCAAAGGGCTGGCCCTTGTGCGCCAGCCTCCTCCCTCTGTCCTACTATATATAGTAGAGGTTTTGAGGGTTTTGAGACACAGAAAAACAGCCACGTGCTACCTCTCTTCTAGATCGTAGTTTCTCCTCTAGATCGGTTTTCAGCGGTGCTCAGGCGAAGCCCTGCTGGAATTCCTCCACCACCATCACCGCAACGCCATCGCGCTGCCAGAGAGCTCGTCTACCTCTCCACTCCCTCTTGCTGGATCAAGAAGGTGGAGATCGTCATCGAGCTGTACGTGTGCTGAACGCGGATGTGTCGTCTGTTTGGCGCTAGATCGGAAGGACCGTGATCAAGATCGCGATACGGATCGTGATGAGATCGCGGGATGGATCGTGATGAGTTCGTGGGATGGATCATGATTGGATCGCGAGACGGATCGTGATGAGATCGTGGGACGCTCGGCGATTTGGATCGCGAAGACGTTCGACTACACCAACCGCGTTTCTTAACGCTTCCCGCTTAGCGATCTCCAAGGGTATGTAGATCCACTCTCCCTCTCGTAGATGCTCATCACCATGGATAGATCTTGCGTGTGCGTAGGAAATTTTTTGTTTCCCATGCAACGTTCCCCAACAGTGGTATCAAAGCTAGGTCTATGTGTAGATGAGATCTCGATTAGAACACAAAGAGTTTATGGGCATTGATGCTTAGATTGCTTCCTCCCTTGGTCGTGTTTTGGTTCAACGGTATTGTGGGATGAAGCGGCCCAGACTAACCTTACTCATACACTTATGAGAGACCGGTTCCATCGACTGACGTGTAACTTCGTTGCACAAAGATGGCTAGCGGGTGTCTGTTTCTCCTACTTTAGTTGGATCAGATGCGACGAAGGTGGTCCTTGAGAAGGTTGAAAAGCAACTTATGTATCACCGTTGTGGTTTTTGCGTAGGTGAGAATTGTTCTTGCTAGATACCCGTAGCAGCCACGTAAAACATGCAACAACAATTAGAGGACATCTAACTCGTTTTTGTAGGGTATGTTGTGATGTGATATGGCCAATTACATGATGAGATATATGTGATGTATGAGATGATCATGTTTTGTATAGAATATCACGACTTGTACGTCGTTGAGTACGGCAACCGGCAAGAGCCATAGGATTGTATTTAATTATTGTATGACCTGCGTGTCAATCATTAAACGCCATGTAATGCTTTACTTTATCGCTAAACGGTAGCAATAGTAGTAGAAGCATGGTGGGCGCGACAACCCCGATGGTGACACGTTGATGGAGATCAAGATGATGGAGATCATGGTGTCATGCCGGTGACGATGGACATTATGCCGGTGCTTTCAAGATGGAGATCAAAAGCACAAGTTCATGGTCATATCATGTCACTTATGGTTTGCATGAGATGTTAATCCTTTTATGCACCTTGTTTTGCTTAGGACGACAGTAGCTTTATAAGGTGATCCCTCACTTAAATTTCGAGATGAATTGTGTTCTCCCCGAGTGTGCATCGTTGTGGACGTTCGTCGTGTCGAGACACCACGTGATGATTGGGTGTTTTAGACTCTACGTTCACATACAACGGGTGCAAGCCAGTGTTGCACATGCAGAACACTCGGGTTAAACTTTACGAGCCTAGCATGTACAGACATGGCCTCGGAACACAAGAGACCGAAAGGTCGAACATGAGTAATATAGTAGATATGATCAACATGATGATGTTCACCATTGAAACCACCTAAACTCACGTGGTGATCGGACTTGAGTTGGTGAATTTGGATCATGTATCACTCGAATGACCGGAGGGATGTCAATTTGAGTGGGAGTTCTTAAGTGATATGATTAATTGAACTCATTGTCATGAACATAGTCAATAGTGTCTTTGCAAATTATGTGGTAGATTACTAAGCTCAGATTGTAGCTCCCTTGAATTTTTATATGTTCCTAGAGAAATAGAGTTGAAAGATGATGGTAGCAATATTGTGGACTCGGTCCATGATCTGAGGATTGTCCTCATTGCTGCATAGAAGGCTTATGTCCTTAATGCACCGCTCAGTGCGCCACCCCCTCTAGCATTGTCTGTAGATGTTGTGAGCATCTCACAGGCAAGTTTCGATGACTACTTGACAGTTTAGTGCGTCATGCATCACGGCTTAGAATTGAGGCTCCAAAACGTTTTGAATGTCACGGAACATATGAGATGTTCTAAGAGCTGAAATTGGGATCTCAGGCTCGTGCCCTTGTTGTGAGATATGAGATCTCCAACAATATTCTTTGCCTGCATGATGAAGGAGAATATCTCAATCGTTGAGCATGTGCTCAGATTGTCTGGGTGCTATAATCGCTTGAATTGAGTGGGAGTTGATTTTCTAGATAAGATAGTGATTGATATAGTTCTCCAAGTCACTGTCATTGAGCTACTAGAACTTGGCGATGAACTATAAAATGCCAGGGATAGAAATAATAATCCCTGAGCTATTCGCGATGTTTGACACCGCGAAGGTAGAAATCAAGAAGGAGATTAAAGTGTTGATGGTTAGTAAAACCACTAGTTTCGAGAAGGGCAAGGTCAAGGAGGGAAACTTCATGGATGGCAAGTCAATTGCTGCTCCAGTGAAGCAACCCAAAGTTGAACCCAAACCCGAGAATAAGTGCTTCGATTATGAGGAGCGCGGTCGCTGAAGCGGAACATGTTGGAAATATGCCCTAGAGGCAATAAATAAAGTGTTTATTATTATATTTCCTTGTTCATGATAATCGTTTATTATCCATGCTATAATTGTATTAATTGGAAACACATTACATGTGTGGGTAAATAGACAACACTTTGTCCCTAGTATGCCTCTAGTGAACTAGCTCGTTGAACAAAGATGGTCAAGGTTTCGTAGCCATTGACATGAGATGTCATTTGATAACAGGATCACATCATTAGTAGAATGATGTGATGGACAAGACCCAAACTACAAACGTAGGATATGATCGTGTCAGTTTATTGCTACTGTTTTCTGCATGTCAAGTATATGTTCCTATGACCATGAGATCATGCAACTCATGGATACCGGAGGAGTTCCTTGTGTGTACCAAACGTCGCAACGTAACTGGGTGACTATAAAGGTGCTCTACAGGTATCTCCGAGGGTGTCTATTGAGTTGGCATGGATCAAGACTGGGATTTGTTACTCCGTGTGATAGAGAGGTATCTCAGGGCCCACTCGGTAATACAACATCACAATGAGCCTTGCAAGCAATGTGTCTAAGTGTTAGTCACGGGATCTTGTATTATGGAAAAATTAAAGAGACTTGTCAATAACGAGGTTGAACTAGGTATGGAGATACCGACGATCGAATCTCGGGCAAGTAACATACCGAGGAACAAAGGGAACATCATACAGGATTAACTGAATCCTTGACATAGAGGTTCGACCGATAAAGATCTTCGTAGAATATGTAGGAACCAATATGGGCATCCAGGTCCCGCCATTGGTTATTGACAGTAGAGGTGTCTCGGTCATGTCTACATAGTTCTCGAACCCGCAGGGTCTGCACACTTAAGGTTTGGTGACGTTTCGGTAGTATAGAGTTATGTATGGTGGTGACCGAAGGTTGTTCGGAGTCCCGGATGAGATCCCGGACGTCACGAGGAGCTTTGGAATGGTCCAGAGGTAAAGATTGATATATAGGAAGTCCTATTTTGGTCGCCGAAAAAGTTTTGGGCTCATCGGTAGTGTACCGGGGGTGCCGGTAGTGTATCGGGAGACCATCGGGAGGGGTATTTCGACCCAAGAGGCTCCATGGGCTGTGGGACAGTGTTTACCAGCACTTAGTGGGCTGGTGGAAGTCCCACACAAGGCCCATGCGGTTTGGGAAAAAAGGCCCAAAGAGAAAAAGTGGAAAAAGGCAAAAATAGGGTGAATCCTAGTCCTACTAGGATTGGAGGTGGAGTCCACCTCCTCCACCTGGTTCGGCCGACTCCTTGGAGGCTTGGCCCTTGTGCCAAGCCTCCTCCTCTCTTCCTCTTATATATACTGGAGGTTTTAGGGTTTTTGCACAGATTTTTCAGCCACGTGCAGCCCGTTCCTCCAGTGCATAGTTTCTCCTCTAGATCGGTTTTCTACAGTGCTTAGGCAAAGCCCTGCCGGAATAGCTCCACCACCATCGCCGGAGCGCTGTCACGCTGCCGGAGAACTCTTATTCCTCTCCTCTCCTTCTTGCTGGATCAAGACGGCAGAGATCGTCATCAAGTTATACGTGTGCTGAACGCGGAGGTGCCGTCCATTCGGCGCTAGATCGGAAGGATCGTGATCAAGTTCATGGGACGGATCATGATCATGTTCGTGGGACGGATCGTGATCAAGTTCGCGGGACAGATCGTGATTGGATCACGGGACGGATCATGATTGGATCCCGGGACGCTCGGCGATTCGTATCGCGAAGACGGTCGACTACACCAACCGCGTTTCTTTACGCTTCCCGCTTAGCGATCTACAACGGTACGTAGACCCACTCTCCCTCTCGTAGATGCTCATCACCTTGGATAGATCTGCGTGTGCGTAGGAATTTTTTTGTTTCCGTGCGTCGTTCCCCAACAGAACAACCCTAGATACTTGGTAGATAAGAAGGCTAGCAACGTCGACATAAGTATATTTGATATATGTGTTATTGATGTGTACCTTGCTAGTACTCCTAGTAGCACCTGGGTATTGGATACCAGTTCAGTTGCTAAATGTTAGTAACTCGAAATAAAATCTATGAAATGGAGAACTAGCTAAGTATGAGGTGACGATGTGTGTTGGAAATATTTCCAAGGTTGATGTGATCAACATCACATGCTCTCTCTACCTTCGAGATTAGTGACGAACCTAAATAAATGTTATTTGGTGTTTGCGTTGAGCACGAACATGATTGGATCATGTTTATTGCAACATGATTATTCATTTAAGTTAGATAATAATGGTTATTTTGTTTACATGAATAATACCTTCAATGGTCATGCACCCAGTGAGAATGGTTTGTTGAATCTTGATCGTAGTAATACACATGTTCATAACATTGATGCCAAAAGATACAAAGTTAATAATGATAGTACCACATACTTGTGGCACTGCCGCTAAATGTCATATTGGTATAAATCGCATGAAGAAACTCCATGCCGATGGATCTTTGGACTCATTCGATTTCGAATCGGTTGAGACATGCGAACCATGCCTCTTGGGCAAGATGACTAAGGACCCCGTTTTCCGGTTTGATGGAGCGGGCAATTGACTTATTGAAAATGAAACATGTTGATGTATTCAATCCAATGAGTGTTGTAGCATGCGGTGGATATCGTTATTTTCTTACCTTCACTGATGATTTGAGTAGATATGGTGTATATTTACTTAATGAAATACAAGTCTGAAGCGTTTGAAAAATTCAAGCAGAATCAGAGTGAAGTTTGAGATCATAGTGATGAGAAGATAAAATTTCTATGATATGATCGTGGAGGTGAATATCTGAGTTACGAGTTTGGTATACAACTTAAGACAATGTGAAAGTTGTTTCACAACACACGCCACCTGGAACACCATAGTGTGATGGTGTGTCTGTACGTCGCAGTCGTGCTCTATTGGATATGGTGCAAATTATGATGTCTCTTATCGTTTTGCCACTATTAGTTTGGGGTTATGCATTAGAGACAACCACATTCACTTTAAATAGAGCACCATCTAAATCTGTTGAGATGACACCATATGGTTTGATAGAAACCTAAGCTGTCATTTCTTAATGTTTGGTGCTGCGACGCTTATGTGAAAAAGGTTTTCACCTAATGAGCTCGAACCCAAAGCGGAAAAAAGCATCTTCATAGAATACCCTAAGAATAGTTGGGTAAACCTTCTATCTCAGATCCAAGCATAAAGTGTTTGTTGCTAAAACTGGGTCCTTTCTCGAGAAAGAGTTTCTCTCGAAAGAATTGAGTGGGAGGAAGATAGAAATTGATGAGGTTGTTGAACCTTTTGTTTCAACCAGAGAGTAGCGCAACGCAGACAGTTGTTTTCTGTGGAGCCTACGTTAGTTGAAAAGAAGTTAATGATAAAGATCATGAAACTTTGGATCAAGTTACTATAGAACCTCGTAGGTCGACAAGGACGCGCACTACTCCTGAGTGGTATGGCAACCCTATCTTAGAGGTCATGTTGTTGGACAACGATGAACCTACGAACTATGGGGAAGCGATGATGGGCCTGGATTCTGACAAATGGTTAGAGGCCATGAAATCCAAGATAGGATCCATGTATGAAAACCAAGTATAGACTTTGGTAGACTTGCTCGTTGGATGGCAGGTCGTTGAGTACAAATGGATCTTTAAAATGAAGACAGATGTTGATGGTAAATGTCACCTTTTGTAAAGCTCGACTTGTTGCAAAGAAGTTTACGACAAGTTCAAGGAGTTGACTGTGATGAGACTTTCTCACTCGTAGCGATGCTAAAGTCTGTTGGAATTATGTTAGGAGTTGCTGCATTTTTCAATTATGAAATTTGGCAGATGGATGTCAAAACATCGTTTCCTTAACGGTTTACTTGAGGAAAGGTTGTATGTGATACAACCAGAAGGTTATGTCAGTCCTAAGGATGCTAAAAGGTGTGCAAGCTTCAGTGATCCTTCTATGGACTGAAGCAAGCATCTCGGAGTTGGAATATACACTTTGATGAGGTGATCAAAGTTTTTGAGTCTATACAAAGTTTATGAGAAACTTGTATGTACAGTAAAGTGAGTGGGAGCACTATAGAGTTTCTGTAAGCATATGTGGTTGACATATTGTTGATAGGTAATGGTATAGAATTTCTGGAAAGCATGAAGGGTTGTTTGAAAAGAGTTTTTCAAAGGAAGACCTGGATAAAGCTACATAATTGTTGAGCATCAAGATCTATAGAGATAGATCAAGATACTTGATGAAACTTTCAATGAGTACATATCTTGACAAGTTTTTGAAAGAGTTCAAAATGGATCAGACAGAGAAAGAGTTCTTGCCTAATTTGTTAGGTGTGAAGTTGAGTAAGACTGAAAGCTCGACCACGGCAGAAGTAGGAGAAATGACGAATGTCATCCCCTATGCCTTAGCCATAGGCTCTATATTATGCCATGCTGTGTATCGCACCTGGTGTGTGCCTTGCCATGAGTCTGTCAAGGGGTACAAGACTGATCCAGGAGTGGATCATTGGACAGTGGTCAAAATTATCTTTAGTAACTAGAGGACTAAGGAGATGTTTCTAGATTATGGAGGTGATAAAGAGTTCGTCGTAAAGAGTTTCGTTGATGCAAGCTTTAACACCAATCCAGATGACTCGTCGTAGCAATCTGGATACGTATGGTGGAGCAGCCATTTGGAATAGAACCAAGTGGAGTGTGGTAGCAGTGTTTACAGTTTGACATAGAGATTTGCAAAGTACACACGGATCTGAATGTCGCAAACCCGTTGACTAAAAGACCTCTCTCACATACAAAGCATGATCGAGCCCCAGAACTCATTGGGTGTTAGATTTATAACAATGCGAATCACATGGTGATGTGAACTAGATTATTGACTCTAGTGCAAGTGGGAGACTGTTGGAAATATGCCCTAGAGGCAATAATAAATTAGTTATTATCATATTTCCTTGTTCATGATAATCGTTTATTATCCATGCTATAATTGTATTGATCGGAGACTTAGATGCATGTGTGGATACATAGACAAAACCATGTCCCTAGTATGCCTCTAATAGACTAGATCATTGATCAAAGATGGTTAAGGTTTCCTAGCCATGGACATGAGATGTCATTTGATAATGGGATCACATCATTAGGAGAATGGTGTGATGGACAAGACCCAAACTACAAACATATCATATGATCATGTCAGTTTATTGCTATTGTTTTCTGCATGTCAAGTATGTGTTCCTATGACCATGAGATCATGCAACGCACTGACACTAGAGGAGTGCCTTGTGTGTATCAAATGTTGCAACGTAACTGGGTGACTATGAAGGTACTCTATAGGTATCTCCGAGGGTGTCTGTTGGGTTAGACTAGATCAAGACTGGGATTTGTTACTCCGTGTGACGAAGAGGTATCTCAGGGCCCACTCGGTAATACAACATCACAACAAGCCTTGCAAGAAATGTGACTAAGTTTTATTCATGGGATCTTGTATTATGGAACGAGTAAAGAGACTTGCTGGTAACGAGGTTGAACTAGGTATGGAGATACCAACGATCGAATCTCGGGCAAGTAACATACCGAAGAACAAAGGGAACATCATACGGGATTAATTGAATCCTTGACATAGAGGTTCGACCGATAAAGATCTTCGTAGAATATGTAGGAACTAATATGGGCATCTAGGTCCTGCTATTGGTTATTGGTCGTCGAGGTGTCTCGGTCATGTCTACATAGTTCTCGAACACGCAGGGTCTGCACACTTAAGGTTCGGTGACGTTTTGGTAGTATAGAGTTATGTGTGGTGGTGACCGAAGGTTTTTCAGAGTCCCAGATGATATCCCAGACGTCACGAGGAGCTCCGGAATGGTTCGGAGGTAAATATTCATATATAGGAAGTCCTGTTTTGGTCGCCGGAAAGGTTTTGGGCTCATCGGTAGTGTACCGGGAGTGTCGGTAGTGTACCGGGGGACCATCGGAAGGGGTATTTCGACCCAAGAGGCTCCATGGGCTGTGGGAGGATGAATACTCGCCCTTAGTGGGCTGGTGGAAGTCCCACAAAGGGCCATGCGGCTGGGAAGAAAAGCCCAGAGAGAATAACGTGGAAAAAGGCTAAATAAGGAAGGAGTCCTAGTCCTACTAGGATTAAAGGAGGATTCCTCCTCTCCTCCTTGCGCAAGAGGCCAAAGGGCTCGCCCTTGTGCGCCAGTCTCCTCCCTCTCTCCTCCTATATATAGTAGAGGTTTTGAGGGTTTTGAGACACAGAAAAACAGCCACGTGTTGCCTCTCCTCTAGATCGTAGTTTCTCCTCTAGATCGGTTTTCAGCGGTGCTTAGGCGAAGCCCTACTGGAATTCCTCCACCACCATCGCCGAAACATAGTCGCGCTGCTGGAGAACTCGTCTACCTCTCCGCTCCCTCTTGCTTGATCAAGAAGGCAGAGATCATCATCAAGCTGTACGTGTGCTGAACGCGGAGGTGTCGTCTGTTCGGTGCTAGATCGGAAGGACCGTGATCAAGATCGCGGGACGGATCGTGATGAGATCGCGAGACGGATCGTGATGAGTTCGCAGGAAGGATTGTGATTGGATCGCGGGACGGATCGTGATGAGATCGCGGGACGCTCGACGATTTGGATCGCGAAGACGTTCGACTACACCAAGCGCGTTTCTTAACGCTTCCCGCTTAGCGTTCTACAAGGTTATGTAGATCCACTCTCCCTCTCGTAGATGCTCATCACCATGGATAGATCTTGCGTGTGCGTAGTAAATTTTTGTTTCCCATGCAACGTTCCCCAACAGATGCATCACAAGGACCCCACGAGCTCCACGAAGTGGAGTCGGCGATGGACCCGACGGACGCCGCCAGCCTGCTGGCCCGTGAGCATGCGGCCATGCAACGGGAGGAGAAGAGGAGGTTCACGGAGCTTCGAGCCTCAAAGTTCACAACATGAGGCGGGGCCTCGCATTCCGGAACTTCGAGCGGCAGGAGGCGGAGGAGGTCCATGGACCCTGCATGGGCGTCCGATTCGGTAGTGGAATCGACCCGTCTGTCAAGGCCCCCGTCGAGTGAGCCATGAGGAGTGGCTATGGAGCCGCCTGCGCCCCCGTCCGCAGAGGAGGTGGTCCGATCGGGGGTGGCGGCTACGGAGCCGGCCCCCAAGGCAACCCGACCGGTGGTGCCGAACGTGACACCAACCCGCGGCCGAGCCAGCCCAGCTCGACGTGCCGGAGGATCCGGTAGCCCCCGAGGCGGCGCCGGAGGTGGCGCCGCCAGCGGCCGCCATGGAGACGGAGACACCGTCCGCCGCGGTCACTGTGTCAGGCCATCAGGGGGGAGGAGGCGGCACGAGCGGTGGGCGAGGGGCCACTGGAGACCGATTGCCGTGCCCTTGCCGTCATCAACCCTCCCCCAACGGCCGGCACCGTGACGAGTGTCGGGACGGGTGGTGACTCCGCGCGTCCTAATCCCTCCGGCTCCCCCGGCAGTTGGCCCGGCCCCTACGCACGGGGAGTTGGGGAGCGTCCTGGATCGGTGCCGCCAGGAGCTCGCCCGATTCGCGGAGGCGGTCGACACCACCCCGTGGCACGCGGAGGTAAGCGTTGTTGTCTTTGTCGAATTTTTCAGTGGAGGCGCGCAAGCACACCCACTGGGTGTAGCCCCGAGATGCGGGCCGGCTGACCGACTCACGAGCAGCCGGGCCGGATCTCTTTGTGCGTGTTTTGACTTTGGTTTTATGTGGCAGGAGGGGAACTCCCAGCGGTAGAAGCTTTTCGAGGAGGCAGTTTCCATCCACGACCGCGGCAAGCACGGCTTCTACCGGCTGGAGGAGAAGGCTTGAGTGTAAGGTATGTTTGGTCTTGCGGGAAGGGGGGCGTATCCCTCGAGAGTCGGCAGCCGGGAAGTGGTCTTGAACGCCCGGATGACACCGGCTTTTACTTTGCAGGGTAGATAGCCACCCTCCGGTCGGAGAAGGCCGTGGTGGTTTCCCAGCGGGACCGGCTGGCGTAGAGCGCCCAGGCGGTCACTCAGGAGAGGGACCGGCTCAAGGCCCGACTGGCAGATGGGCAAGCGGCCCAAGATCGCCTGACGGCCAACGTGGCACGGGAGGTGGTGACTAAGGAGAAAGCTGTCAAGGAGGCGGACGAAGCCGCCCAACGCACCGCCAACCTCCAGAACGAGGTGACCCGCCTCGAGAGGACGCTTGAGGAGCACAAGGAGGCTCTTGCCGAGGCGGAGGCGGCGCTGGCGTCGGAGCGGGACTCCTCGCTCCAGTTTGCCATCGAGACGGACGACTCCATCGAGCGTGAGTGTTCCAATTTTCTTTTTTCAGCCGGTTGCCTTTTTTCTTCCTGGTTCTTGTTTTTGTTTCGCCTCCCTCTCCTTATTCCCTTTCCTCCTCAGGGCATTTCCCGGAAACCCAGCGCCGCGCTGAGCATGCCGTCGAGGAGCACTGGGATTTTCTTCGGGCGCGCGGGCGCTCCATAGAGGAGGATGCTTCATGGAGTATGGCGGAGCTTGGGCTCGCCATAGAAAACCGGCTGATCCACCTCGAGCGGAGCATGGAGCGGCTAAAGATGGCCGACATGGAGATCATCGCCGCCTTGTGGCCGGGCTGTGGAGGGGCTCCGGAGAACCGCGTGGCCTTGTGGTTGGAGCACGCCGTGGCCCGGCTTGAGGTCTAGAAGGCATCGACGGCTCGAGCCGACGTGCAGATGGCGCTCCGGTTCGTCACTTCATGGTACTGTGGCGTGGACTTGGATTGGCTGGCCACTATGTGGGACGAGCCGAACGAGGAGCGGGCGACCCGTGAGCCGGTCCTTGTCCCTAGGGCCAACGAGTTCGCGTCGTACGTCGATCGGGATGAGCTCCTACCGGCCCTTGGCGGGGCCGGCGAGCCGGCGGCCGAAGACTCCTTTGGCATCCCCCAAGGTCCAGAGGACAAGGAGGTTGCCGATGAGAGTACTGACTCTAGGGGCGAGACGACTGGGACCGCGAAGGCTGCCTTGAAGGCCAAGGAAGCCGACCTGAAGGCCGCGACCACATCCGGATGGGAGTCGAGCCGCCCGGCGATGCGCCGGCTGGAGACGCGCCAGTGGCCTGAGCCCTCGGGAATCTTATTTTTTTCCTTGTTAACTTTCCTACATGTTAGACTTAAGTCCACCCACTAGGGGTGTAATGTAATGAACTGCGTTCGATGTGTTTGCCTATCAGGCGTGCCTGCTCGTCCTTACCCTTTTTGCCCATTTGGTTCCGTCTGTTCGGTCCCTTTTCCCCTTTGGTTTCGGCCCCGCCAGCCCGACAGCCGGGAGTCGGGTCTATAGCTAGGTCGGGGTGCCTCCTCGAGGGAGCCGGTTCTGAACTTAGGAACCGCGAGAGCTTTTTTGGGTAAGTTGAGTGGCAGAGGCAAGGCGGTGGTCCGGCTAGACATAACTAGCGACCCCTTTGTGATCGAACTTTCATGTGTGCTAAGTTTTGCCACCCCGAGGCCCCGTCAGCCGAACAAGCGGGAGCCGGTATGTAGCTGGGAGGGGTGGGAGAGCTTCCTCAGCTCACACTACTTGGTTGATTTTGGGAGAGGCGACCTAGGACCAGTCGAAGAGCCCCCGGGCCTGGGAGCCGGGTCGGGGAGCCGGTGAGTGAGGAGACCTTTAAGGTAAATGAAAAGGGCGTGCCCCAAAAGCCCGCCTGGGGCACCCATTGCATTCATAAGCCCAAAAGGGGAAGGATACATACATACACTGGTCTTTTCAGCAGTAAACGGACGGAGGAGCGTCGCGTTCCATGGGCGCTCGGTCTCCTTGCCGGATGCGTCTCTTTTGGTCTTGTGTGGCTTCTGGGCGTCTATTAGGTAGTATGCATTGTTATGCAGCGCCTTGCTGACGATGAACGGGCCCTCCCATGGGGAGGACAACTTGTGTTGTCCAGCTGTCCACTGGATCCACCTGAGCACCAGGTCCCCTTCGCGAAAGGAGAGCGGCCGGATCCGCTTGTTGTGGTAGTGCCAGAGCTTCTGTTGATAGATTGCCATCCGGCTCAAGGCCAGCTCGCGGGCTTCTTCGAGTAAGTCGATGCCGTATTCTCTTGCCTCCTTTGCGTCCTTCTCTGTGTATAGGGAGATCCGAGGCCAGTCGAACTCGATATCGGTGGGGATGATCGCCTCGGACATGTACACAAGGAAGAAGGGCATGTAGCCGGTTGATCGGTTGGGGATGGTCCTGAGGCTCCAAAGGACAGCCAGCAGCTCATCGACCCAATAGCCGACTGACCTTACCAGCAGCGTTACGAGTTAGGGCTTGATGTCGGACAGGATTAGGCCATTTTGCGTCTCGACCTGGCTCTTTGACTGTGGATGAGCGGCGGAGGCCAGGTCGAGCCGGATGCCCTGCTTGGAGCAGAAATGTTTATGTTATCATCATTATATCCATGTTTTAGATCCAATCAAGCAAGTTATAGTCACCCACTACGTGTTATGATCCGGTAACCCCAGAGTGACAATAACCGGGACTTCTTCCGGTGATTACCGTAGTTTGAGGAGTTCATGTATTCACTATGTGTTAATGCTTTGTTCCGGTTCTCTATTAAAAGGAGGCCTTAATATCCTTTACTTTCCAGTATGGACCCCGCTGCCACGGGAGGGTAGGACAAAAAGATTTCATGCAAGTTCTTTTAATATAGCACGTATGACTATTTACTGAATACATGCCTACATTATATCGATGAACTGGAGCTAGTGCTGTATCGCCCTAGGTTATAACTGTCTCATGATGAATATGATCCAACAAGTCACCGATCCAATGCCTACGAATTTATCTTATATTGTTTCTGCTAAGTTACTACTGCTATCATCGCTGTTACACTTGCTACAAAATTACTGCTATCACTGTTACCATTACTATTACTGCTGTCACTACTATCAAAACTATCATATTACTTTGCCACTGATCACTTGCAGCAGATAATTAATCTCTAGGTGTGGTTGAATTGACAACTCAGCTGCTAATAGCTTCAAATATTCTTTGGCTCCCTTTGTATCGAATCTATAAATTTGGGTTGAATACTCTACCCTCGAAAACTATTGCGATCCCCTATACTTGTGGGTTATCAAGACCTTTCTCTGGTGCCGTTGTCGAGGAGCATGGCTATATTTGTTGAGTCACTTGTGATATTATCATATTATCACTATGAAGAATCTGAAGGATCCTAAGACTAAGATATTTCCCTCAAGTACGAGGGGAGGCAAGGAACTGGCATCCAGTTCTGCTTTAGATTCACCTTCTGTTATGCGTAAACTTGCAACACCACCACATGCTATTAATTCTGATATGTTGCAAGTTATTGATGACGCTACTTCTGTTATGGATAATGCTTATGATGATGCTAGTACCTTGCTTGATAATGATGATGTGCCACTAGGTGAATTTCTTGATAAACAAATTGCTAGAGTTAAACAACATGATGTTGTTGAATCTGATGATGAGCGTGAAATTGAATCTCCTGAAACACCTGATAGAACTAGCCTTCCTAGATATGAATGGCCTAAGGTACCTGAAGGTTATGTTATGAGTGAAGAAACAACTAGAGATATTCTTGCTTGCAATGATAGAGATGATCTAGAGAAATTATTACACAAGTATAAAGGAAAATCTCTAAATGCTAGAATGAAGTGTGATCCTAAGTTTGCTACTTCACCTATCTTTATTGATGATAAGGATTATGAATTCTCAGTCGACACAGAGTTAATTACTTTGTTGGAATCTTATCCTTTCCATGGTTATGAAACTAAAATTGTTGTGGCGCATCTTACTAAGTTGAATGATATAGCCACCATTTTTACTCATGATGAGAAAACTTGCTATAACTTTATTCCCAAATTATTTCCTTTCTCATTAAAGGGTGATGCTAAATCTTGGTACAATACTCTTGCTCCTGGTTGTGTGCGTAGTCCCCAGGATATGATTTATTACTTCTCTGAAAAATATTTTCCTGCTCATAAGAAACAAGCTGCCTCACAGGAAATATTTAACTTTGTGCAAATTAAAGAAGAGAGTCTCCCACAAGCTTGGGGGAGGCTTTGCCAGTTTCTTAATGCTTTGCCTAATCATCCTCCTAAGAAAAATGAAATACTTGATATCTTCTATAATGGACTAACCGATGTTTCTAGGGATTTCCTAGATAGTTGTGATGGTTGTGTTTTCAGGGAATGAATTGTTGGACAAGATGAAGAATTATTGAATAACATATTGAAAAATTATGATGATTGGACTCCTCCTGAACCACTGCCTAAACCCACTCCGAAGAAGAGGGGTATATTATATCTCAATCCCGAAGATATGCAAGAGGCAAAGAAATCTATGATGGAAAAAGGTATCAATGCTCAGGATGTTAAAAATTTACCTCGTATTGAAGAAATACATGGTCTTAATACACCACCACTGCCTAAGGTGGTAGAGGTAAATTATCTAATGAAGTTCAATGATAATGATAATCCTCACAATATGCATCCTAGTCAATGCCTTTATGAGTTTGAAAACTATATTAGAAAACAAGATCACTTCAATGCAAATGTTATGAAACAATTGAAATATAATTCTGATATGATTGCTTGCTTGAGTGACTTTCTATGTAGAATCTCAAATGATGTTAGAGGTGTTGGGAAACATGCTTCTATGGTTCAAACTTATTTAGAACAAGTTGCTAAATCTCAAAGAGAATTGCTTGATGAAATGAATCACAATATGCATGACTTTGCTGTTAGAGTTGCAACTAGAGGAGGTAAAATGACTCAGGAACCACTTTATCCTGAGGGACTCCCAAAAAGAATTGAACAAGAATCACAAAGAGCTAACACTAGTGCACCAAGTCATTCTAAAAATAAAAATAAAATGATAGGACTTTGCATACTTCTAGTGAACCTGAAATAGAGAAACCTCCTGATAATGATAATGAAACTTCTATCTCAGATGCTCAATCTGGTAATGAACACTCACCAAGTGATAATGAAAATGATAATGATGATGTTCATGAAGATACTCAAACAAATGGTAAAGAACCGGATAATGATGTTGAGATAGAACCACCTGTTGATCTTGATAACCCACAACCTAAGAATAAAAGATATGACAAAAGAGACTTTGTGGCTAGAGAACAAGGTAAAGAAAGAGAACTGTGGGTTCAAAAATCTATGCCTTTTCCACCCAAGTCAACTAAAAATAAAGATGATGAAGAATTTGAACGTTTTGCTGAAATACTGAGGCCAGTCTTTCTATGTACTCGCTTGACTGACATCTTGAATATGCCTCCTTATGCAAAGTATATGAAAGACATCATCACAAATAAGAGAAAAATACTGGAAGCTGAAATCTCCACTATGCTTGCTAATTACACTTTCAGAGATGGAGTACCTAAAAAACTTGCAGATCCGGGAATACCAACTATACCTTGTTCTATCAAAAAGAATTATGTTAAAACTGCTTTGTGTGATTTAGGAGCTGGTGTTTGTGTCATGCCTTTCTCTTTATATAAAAGACTTGATTTGAATAAACTCACACCTACTGAAATATCGTTGCAAATGGCTTACAAATCAACTGCCATACCTATCGGTATATGTGAGGATGTGCCTGTTGTTGCTAATGTTACTATTTTGACTGACTTTGTTATACTTGCGATGCCTGAGGACGACAACATGTCGATTATTCTTGGTAGACCCTTCTTCAATACTGCAGGGTATGCTATTGATTGCGATAAAAGCAAGGTCACTTTTCATATCAATGGTAATGAGCATACGGTGCACTTTCCGAACATTAATGTTATTGAAAAATCTCTCACAATCACTATTGGAAGTTTTCAAATACCTCTACCTACTGTCAAAAAGAAATATGAAATGCTTATTGTTGGGGAAATGCATATCTCCATTGAGGTAACTTAGTGATTTACGAAATTTATTCGGTTTCATGCTAATCGAAAGTGGTTGTTAATAAGACCTGATCAACGTTATTAATGAATCATTTTTGAGCGGTATGAAGTTGATGGATTTTGTAAGCACTATCTTCTGTCCCTAGCTTTTGTTTGTCGTTTTTATTAGTTGAATAAAATAGAATGACGTGTGTTGTTTGTTTTCTGAATTTCCCATACAATAAAAAATGACCCAAAAATAAATTTCTCAGAATGACCTGATAATTTTACACGATTTTTTTCTGAATATTTCTGAATTTCTGGTGCAATTAATATCAGAGGAGGTGCACCAGGTGGGCACAACCCACCTGGGCACGCCAGGACCCCCTAGCGCGCCCTGGTGGGTTGTTGTCCCCATGTGGCCCCCTCACTTACCTCTTCATCCCAGATCATCACTTATCTCCAGGAAAAAAAGTCCATTGCTCTCTCTCCCATGTTCTTGAGCTCAAACCCGCGGATTTCAATCTCTTTGCTCGAAGCTCCATTTCTGAAACTATTTCGAGGGATTGTTACTTGGTATGTGACTCCTCCGTTTGTCCAATTAGTTTTTGTTTAGTGGATTATATTTTTATTAATTAGCTACTCTTGGTGTTGCTGTAGATGTGCTTTTATGTTAAATTCTTAGAGTTGTAAGTAGTTTGAATGCTTGTTATGGCCTCTATGTATCCGTGTGAGTAGTTGCTATCAATCTTATAAAGTTTTGTTGAAAAAAAAAATTCACCCCCAAAGTTTTTATTTTTTCAGAAAATTGTACGCAGACATGATGAACCTATTTGGAAGCAGTTCTTCGAGGAGACGATCCTCGGGGGCATCTTCTAGTGACAGTTCTGCTTGTCGGTCTTATGTTGAACCAAGTGAAAGTTCCACACGAGATGCCGCCACCAAAACATGCTTATGGCCTTGCGATGAGTATATGATGCGTGAGGGCATTAAGAAGGAATTTGAGCAATATGTTAACAATGCCCGTCTTGGTCCCTACATCTCAGATAAGTGCAAACAACGCCACATTCTCACTGAATCGTTTGTCAAAGGATTTAAATTCCATCCCCGTGAGTCTAGGGTGTCGTTTATGCTTTATGATAATCCATATACCATCTCATTAGAGAATTTTGCTTATCACTACAAACTCCGGTTCTGGGGTTCACTTGACGAACCGCCAAGGGCTGAGTACCAATTATTCTTAACTAGTCTTTGCTACGGTGAGACGAGGGGAGTGACACAAGGTAGAATAAAGAGCATTGATTTTCCCGCAATTCAGTACTTTGCATTATTTAACGGGAAATGTATAGTAGGCAAGCAAGACTGTAGTACACTCTGTGCTTCAGACTTGAGCCTCATTCGCACTGCTCTCACGGGTGAAAGGAATTATAACCTTGGAGCAATTGTTGCACGTAGACTTCAGCATAATGCTAACAGTGGCTATTTCTATGGTGGAATATAAGCCACGCGTTTAGCATGAGGGCTGGGTGTTTCACCTTTGCCCTTTGATCCTATCCTACCCATGCAGTATTTAGATTTTGACACCTTAAACGATCATAAAATTCTCAAGGGAAAGGTTGCTAACTTCACTTATAATATATTGTTTAACCAAAACTCTGTTGTGCACACATATTTACCAGCGCCTGCTCTTTTTGACTATCACAGCAAAGGAAGATATTTTGTTCTTGAGAGCGAGGCCCGAGCTCACAATGCAGCAGATGAGGCAGCATGGGAGGCCAAGGCATCCGCACCGGGAGCCTCCATGAGATACCACTCCAACTAATATCCAGGCTACTAATCAACTACCAAGTTAGGCAAAAAGCCTAAGCTTGGGGGAGTATGTGTTTCTCACCGACTTTACATTCATGTCCACTTATTCTATTTGTCGGTGTCCACACTTTTTCATTATATCATCCATGCTTAGATTTATTTTCTTGCTTTCTTCTTGTGTGTTTCAAAAACTTTAGAAAAACCAAAAAAAATTAGTTGTAGTCAATTTACTTTCTATGTATGCTTAGTAGTAATATTAAATAGAAAACCCCAAAAGATTTCCTCGTTCTTCTTTTGCTTCTTGGGAGCTTTCCCGTGTAAATAGTTTTTCTTGTTTTTGCTTTTTATTTGCTTGTTCAAGAAAACCAAAAACTCCACAAATATTTCAATGTGTTTCTCTGAAAATTCTTTTCTTTTTATTCGAGTCTTACCTAGGAGAACACCACGATGAAAATGTTGAGTGGCTCTCATATGAATAATTGTTGAACTAATAAAGAGCACATATTACCTTGTCTTCTCCTGTTGAATTAAATGCTTGTAGATTCCAACTTAGTCCATGGCACTCTTGAACTATTATTATTTTCATATTGTTCGGTCATGCAAGTGAAAGGCAATAATGACGACATTCGATGAACTGGCCGCGACAAAAGAAACTGGTATGAACTCGACCTGCTCTGTTTGTGTAAATATGTTTAACCTAGTATCCATGATTTAGCCCATTATGATTAAACAAGTTTGCAATGACAATTAGAGATTATAGTTTCTCATGCCATGCATAAGTAGCTGGGAGTTGATAATGATTTATCTTGGATATCAACATAGCGTTAAAATGATTGTGATGTAGTATGATGATATGGTATCCTCCTTTGAATGTTTGAGTGGCTTGACTTGGCACATGTTCATGCATGTAGTTGAATCAAAACCAACATAGACTCTATGATATTTAAGTTCATGGTGTTCATATCCTACTCATGCTAGTGTCCAATGTTACTTATGCATAATGCATGGATATGATAGTTGTTGCTCTCTAGCTGGCCACTTCTCAATCTAATTGCTAGCCTTCGCCTGTACTAAGTGGGAACTCTGCTTGTACATCAAAAACCTTGAACCCACAAGTTATTCCAGATGAGTCCACCATACCTAACTATATACGGTATTACCCTGCCGTCCTAAGTAAATTTTCATGTGCCACCTCTAAAAACTTCTAAAAATTATCCTTTTTGTGTGCTTGGATCATTCATGGAACAACAGGAGGTGGTCAGTATCTTCCATGCTAAGCGGGTTATTCTCAGCTCGAGTGTTTATTCACTCGCCATCGCACGAGAAAAGGGCGGTAATAGGAATGCCCAGTCCCAAACTACAAAATACAAAAAGAGTTAATCGCTTGAATAATCAAACAAAAACTCCCAATGGAGTCAAAACCCTTTACTTTTATCGCTTGAGAACCGCCACTAGCATGCTTAGCATGGAAGTTGTTGATAACTAATGGTTGTGAAGTAAATGAGAAGGGTGCATGCCTCAAAATATCATTAATATCTGTTTTAAAAATTGAGCTCTGGCACCTCTGCAAATCACTACTTCCCTCTGCCAAGGGACTATCTATTTACTTTTATGTTGTGTCATCACCTTCTAAAACAAGTGCCAGAAACTGAGAAGAGCACATTTGTCATGATTTATGCATTGTGTGTAGCTAATGTTGGGTGCATCATGATTGGATCTTTTCTACCATGAATTACAATGTTTAGTCGTTGCTTGAACTTTGGAGCTAGCTGATTGAGATATCTTATTATTGCTCGCTAGCTGATTATGTCATTGATATGATTCATTATAACCTTTAAGAGTTATTGTCGACATGATTAGTTATAATGTTGGCTGAAAACCTGGGTGCTGTTTAAGGTTATTTATGCAAACAAGAGCAAAAGAGTTCGTAAAAGTTTTTCTTTTTCACTTTCAGTTTATCAACTAAATTGCTTGAGGATAAGCAAAGGTTTAAGCTTGGGGAGTTGATACGTCTGCAACGTATCTACTTTTCCTAATGCTTTTCCTCTTGTTTTGGACTCTAATTTGCATGATTTGAATGAAACTAACCCCAGACTGACGATGTTTTCAGCAGAACTACCGTGGTGTTGTTTTTGTGCAGAAATAAAAGTTCTTGGAATGGAACGAAACTTTGGGAGGACTTTTTATATAATAATAAGAATTTTTGGAGCCAAGACCTGCCATAGAGAGGCACCTGGGTGGGCACAACCCACCAGGGTGCGCCCCCCTCTCCTGGCACGCCCAGGTGGGTTGTACCCAACCGGTGGCCCCACAGACCCTGATCCCGACGCTATAAAATCACATTATTCCAGAAAAAAGAAAGGAGAAAGAATTATCGCAATCCACGAGATGGAGCCGCTGCCAGCTCCTGTTCTTCCTCGGGAGGCCAGATCTTGAGTCTGTTTGGGGGATCTTCGTTCTTCCTCATCACCAACCCTTCTCCATCACCAATTCCATGATGCTCCCCACTAGGAGTGAGTAATTCCTTCATAGGCTCACTGGCCAGTGAGGAGTTGGATGAGATTCATCATGTAATCGAGTTAGTTTTGTTAGGGCTTGATCCCTAGTATCCACTATGTTCTTAGATTGATGTTGGTATGACTTTGCCATGCTTAATGCTTGTCACTTTGGGACCGGGTGCCATGAACTCAGATCTGAAACGTTTATGTTATCATCATTATATCCATGTTTTAGATCCGATCTTGCAAGTTATAGTCACCTACTACGTGTTATGATCCGGTAACCCTGGAGTGATAATAACCGACACTTCTTCCAGTGATTACCGTAGTTTGAGGAGTTCATGTATTCACTATGTGTTAATGCTTTGTTCCAGTTCTCTATTAAAAGGAGGCCTTAATATCCCTTAGTTTCTAGTATGAACCCCGCTGCCATGGGAGGGTAGGACAAAAGATGTCATGCAAGTTCTTTTAATAAAGCACGTATGACTATTTGTGGAATACATGCCTACATTATATCGATGAACTGGAGCTAGTGACGTATCGCCCTAGGTTATAACAGTCTCATGATGAATATCATCCAACAAGTCACTGATCCAATGCCTACGAATTTGTCTTATATTGTTTCTGCTAAGTTACTACTGCTATCATCGTTGTTACACTTGCTACAAAATTGCTGCTATCACTGTTACCGTTACTGTTACTGTTGTCACTACTATCAAAACTATCATATTACTTTGTCACTGAGCACTTGCTGCAGATAACTAATATCCAGGTGTGGTTGAATTGACAACTTAGCTACTAATACCTTCAAATATTCTTTGGCTCCCCTTGTGTCGAATCTATAAATTTGGGTTGAATACTCTACCCTCAAAAACTGTTGCAATCCCCTATACTTGTGGGTTACTACCAGACAATGCCGCCTCCCCGCGCGCGTCCATCATCACACATCTGTCGCTGAGTCCATGCCGGACCATGCCGCCAAGACTCCACATTGTCGATGCATCACATGGAAAGCCGCTCCACCGTTGGAACCGTCCACTCGCCCCTCAAGCTTATGCACACCTCCAAGAATGACACCCCCAAGGAGGGAACGACACAAGTGCGCCGCCGTCATCCGATTGACTGATCTTGGGTTTCCCCCGAAGGTAGCAGAAGGAGTTGGGAGCTTAACCTTGATGATACCTTCAAGAAGGAAACGACACCTAGGTCGTCACCATCACCGGCCCCGGCCACCGGTCGGAGATCAGGTTTTCACCCAGATCTGTCCCATAAGCATCCAATTGACAACATGTGCACCGTCCAAACAGCGTTCAAAGCCCCAGATCTGGCCACCCAGATCCGGCAACCATCCAGAACCGCACTGCCACCGTGGTAGCCCTGACATACAAACCACTGCCTGCGTGTGCCACCACTGGAGCCTAGGAGGTGGGCCGCCACCCCACCTCACCAAACCGCGAGAGCCGCTGAGGGGAATCCCGTGCGCTTGATGCCGTCACTGATCCGATCTTATCCGGAGCCCAAGTCACCAGATTGCCGGCACAGATCTGCCTTGGACAGGGACATCGCTACTCAACGCTACCATGAGAGGTCTGGGTTTCACCTGCCACCACCATCCACTAGTAGAAAACAAGCCTTTAGTCCCAGTTCGTAAGGGCCTTTAGTCCCGGTCTTGCAACCGACACTAAAGGGTGGGGACTAAATCCCCCCTTTAGTCCCGGTTCAACACGGACCGGGACTAAAGGCCCTCCACGTGGCGCACTAGGGCTTGAGGACCTTTAGTCCCGGTTGGTGTTACCATCTTGGACTAAAGGATTTTTTTGATTTTGATTTTTTTTCAAATCATTGAATTATTAGTCAATTTAATCTCTAATCATCCTTCCTCACTCCTCTAGTGTGGAACACTCATTCCAAATCGTCTAACTTCCTGGTCGGTCACCTATCCTCTGACTGCTCCAGCCCCAGCACGCTTAACTTTCAGGTTCTATCGGCCCTAGTTTCCAGGTCTCCACTTATTGTTTTCCTAACAATAGTAAGCTATCAATCCTATTAACCCTTAGGTCTTGATGTCATATGATTTAATTTTTCTAATTTCAAACAATTATTAAAATAAACAAAATAATTAATAATATTGAACTTCAATGAAAAGAAAATAAGTAATAATATGATTTTATTCATTTTTTTGCCATTTATTCATTTAATATGGCATAATTAATATCTTTAAATCCGTAAATCGAAATTTGACAAATAATATATCCGTTATTATCAGAAAAATGTGAGGAAATCCAAATATGACATCATTTATTTATTTTTAAATAAAAATATTTTCTTTATTTTTCTAGAAAAAACCTTCTTTTTGAAATATTTTTTTTACTTTTGGAATTTTGAGAATGTGAGAAAACTTCACCGGGTAAACCCAGGTGAAATCCAGTACCAATTTTCCTCTAGGTTTTTTATATATTAAATTTTTTTCCGACGTCGTATGCTAAAGTTATGGTCGTTTTACATATTTTCATTTTTTGCAAAAACGGTTAAAATTCATATTTCAAAATTTCTATACAACCTAGACACTAAACCCTAACTACTCCCTCCGTTCCTAAATATAAGTCTTTTTAAATATTTCACTACGAGACTACATACGGAGCAGAATAAGTGTATCTACATTCTAAAGTATGTCTATATACATCTGTATGTAGTTCCCTAATTAAACATCTAAAAATACTTATATTTAGGAACGAAGGGAGTACATCTCAAAGGATTTTATTTTTTAAAGAATTTATCATTTTTGTTTATTTTCTACAAAACTAAAAAAGGCGGTCCACCAGGGGGTAGAGTTTGAAAATTTCAAAACCCCTTTAGTCCGGGTTGGTGTCCATCCAATCATATCTTCGACTACATATACTAGCACCGTCCCAGCTAGAGTCACAACTAAGGTTAACCAAGCCAGAGTTAACCCTTTTTAACTTCATTTGCTATTTTTAATGCATTTAATGATTTTTTTGAGCTAAATGACCTTGAAATTGGAAACTACAAATGAACTCTGAAAAGGTTGAAACTTGGCATGGTATCATCATTTCACCCACATAGCTTGTGCTAAAAAATTGAGAGGGTTACGGCAAAAATTGGATGCACTTCGTGTACAAACTAGACCATCTCTTTCGAAGTATGAAGGTTTGAGACGAAAAGCCATCTATTACAAAGGCATTTCATTTTTTTAACTTATTTCAACTCCAGACTTTTTGTGCATTCAATATGCACCATTCAAAGCCCCATCCTCAAATTTCAAACATTTCTAACTTCATTTGCTAATTTTGACGCATTCAATGAGTTTTTTGAGCTAAATGACCCTGAAATTGAAAAGCACTACAAATGAACTCTGAAAAAGTTGAAACTTGGCATGGTATCATCATTTCAGCCACATAGCTTGTGCTAAAAAGTTGAGAGGGTTAAGGGAAAAATCGGATGCACTTCGTGTACAAACTGGACCATCTCCTTCCTTGGACGAACTATTTTTGAACTCAAGTTATTCACAATCTAGGGTTTGAAGAAAATTTGAACAAATTCATATTTAAACCATTCAAAATTTAAAACTAATGGCACAAACATAAAGTAGACAAAATTTTGAATCTAATGCAAAAAGAATCACTCAAAAACATGAAATATACTAAAAGATATAAGCATTTTAAAACAGAAACTTTTAGAACCCCTTTAGTACGGGTTGGTGTCTCCAACCGGGACTAAAGCCTCAACCCCCTTAGTAACGGTTCGTGGCACGAACCGGGATCAAAGGTCTGGAACGAACTCGTACTGATGATGCCTGTCTCGAACCGGGACTAATGGTCTCATTAGTGTCGATTCAAAACCTAACCGGGACTAATGCTATGGACAAAAGGTCTGTTTTCTACTAGTGATCCAGGGCCGCCGCCCCGGGTTGCCACCACCAAGGAATCCTTGTCATGCCCAAGATGCGACCCTATCCTTATTTTGGCTTGAGGGCCTCGACAGGGATAGGAGCGCATCTCGTCGTGTTGCTAAAATGGATATCATTACAAGTACATGTACAAAAGAGACGAGTATATGGAATTGGCTTACACTCTCCACAAGCTACCTCAATATCACATCAATACAACAACATATTCAAACATCTTACAGAAGATCAGGGTCCGACTATGGATGAAAGCAAACGATAAAATGACATCCATCCTTGCTATCCCAGGCTGCCTCTTGGAACCCATCCTAGATTGATGATGAAGAAGAAGAACTCCAACTCAAACAAGCATCACGCTCATGTCAAAGTATCGCATTACCTGTACTTGCATCTGTTGTTGTAGTAATCTGTGAGCCATAGGGACTCAACAATCTCATTTCCGAGGGTATCAAGACTATTAAAGCTTAATGGGTGAGGTATGGTTAAGTGGTGAGGCTGCAGCAAGCGACTAAGCATTTATTTGAGTGGCTAACTTACGAATACATAAAGTAAAGTGGGTGGTCTATGCATAACGGACATGAACTACTAATGATCACTAACTGATCCTGAACACCTACTTACGTCAAACATAACCCCACCGTGTTCTCTCTTGGATAAGGACTCACGAGAAGAGACAATCATGGTTATGCACACAGTTGGTGTATTTTATTAGAGTTTACTTCAAGTTTTCTATGACCGGGTGTTAAACAAAGTTTCCAAGTTTGCCACATAACCACATGCATGGCTTTCTGAAAGATTTAACCATGGAGGGGTGCTCCAACTCGTCCATCACAAATTAACCACATGCAGCGGGAATAACCTTGACCACGGATCTCGTGATCTTCCTAGGCAATTCCACAGGAAATCCGCCACCTCAAGAGAGCCCGAAGAAAATCAGAATTCCTCACTCAAGAAGTTTGAGAAAGGTAAAAGAAATCCAGCAAGGCTGCTTGGCGTGTCGACGACCCCGATAAGAGCCGTGTATCTCGGTCTCAGGACACGACGAATTGTCCAAACTTCCGATAGGCAAGTCGCAGAGTTGCCTTGGTAGCTACCGGCGGTTGACAGGTTGGACCAACACTCATGAGGAGCACTGGCCTGAGGGTTCATTAAATTATTCGTGGGTGCTGGCGGGTCCCTATGCAATTTATTAGTTATTAGGCAAATGTAGTACCAATGTTGGGTCTTGCGAGATAAGTTTTATCCCAAAACGAAAATCAAGGGGGTCCCCATAACAACCCCGAGCATGTTAAGAACGCTCAATTATGGAACATAACACAAGTAACTAGGGGCGGCAAAAGTGGAACAAAACACCAAGCAAAAGGTCAAGCCTTACACCTTTTACCAAGTATATATGTGCATTAAATTAAATAGCAATCATATTGTGATAACAAAAGAATTTCCATGTTGTCACGTGGAAGCAATTGCACCTGCAGCTACAAATGCTATAAGAAAGGCTGACCAAGCGGTAACATAGCCATACAAAGGTTTGCTGGGATGTGAAGGGTTAGAGGCTTTCATGGCAATGTTGGGAGGCTTGACAAACAAGTGGTAGGTATCGAGACATAACGATAAAAGCGGTACAACTAGCATAGCAATGATAGTAGTGGTATCTAGAGAAATATGTCATCTTGCCTGAGATCCCACTCGGAAGAAGAACGACTCCATGAAGAAGACGGGCCAACGTAGTCGAACGAATCCTCACACTCCAAACACTTTCGGAACTCTATCGAGAAGAAGCAATCCGAAAACAACAATCAATACACGATACACCACAACATATGCATGAGATGATGCGTAGACAAATATGATGCATGTCCGGTTTAATATGCAATGCATGGCATGGCATGGCATGAACGACAAACAACTACTAGATATTAAGTGAAGTTCAATATGCAACGAGTTGCATATTGACGAAACTCCACATTTGAATTACTTAGTTCACTCTCCTTAGGTACTCATCAATATTAAATGTTTTTAACATGGGTGGTCATGGCATAGGGTGAAGATGGAATTAAGCAATTTTAAATGGAGAGGGACAACATACATATAACAAAATAATAACTCTCCATATTATGAGAAAAGTGGTTAATTTTGTTTATCATAGCAAGAGGTGAAGCATAAACAACTATATCATCTAGGCATTTTAAATGGGGCCGGAAGCATCATATAGCATTTCCGAAACATCCCCATAAGCATAATATGAATTTGGTGCAGATATGTATAAATCATATTTTAGAGTTGTTAAACAGCAAAATAAATGTCACCATGAGATTCTACACATTTTTCTAGCCAAGTTACTTATGTGGAACATTTTTATCGGAGCTATGGTTTTGTAGTTATGAAATAAATCATTTTCACATGGCAATTATGCAAGTCAATGCAAGTCAATGGAGGGGAGGGCTAGGATTTGCCCAAACGGATTCAATGAGTACACAGATGAGCATGGATGAACGAAGACTTGATCCAAGCAGATCCATCAAAGACAAACATCGACTGAATCTTGCTAGATCCATTAGAGACACACCTCCACACGCCCTCTGACAACGCGGGGCGCACCATCGGGACATGGCAAGGTGGGAAGAATCTTATTTCATCTTTAGGGATCCCCCACCTTGCATTCTTGAAAATGACACAATCCCTAAACAGACTAGCGAAGCACCTAAAAATGAAGTATGAGCCCTCCTTCCTAGAAGGACCGAGATCTTCCATGCCTCTCCATGGCCGTAAAGCCAGGCAGACCAATGACAGTTTCGGAGAGAGACTTTCTTTCTCGGGAAGAAAGAACATGCCAATAGACGTGCCCCTGACTGCAGTGGCGGAGGCAGGGGACGAGCAGGGGCCTGCCAGCTCCCCCCACCCCTCCCCAAACGATCGAGCAATAGCCTCGCTCCAGTTTCCTGAAAAGCCACGTTCTCCCATGATTAGCATAAGATTTAGGCTGGAGTCGGCGCCCCTGTCTTGTGCCCTAGCCGTCCGCCTGCATATGCTCTTTCTGCTTTCCTGCTCAAATTAGTTTCATACCGGGAGTTGGCAATGCAGTCTACTTCACTACTCCAGCCAACAAACTAGCCAAGGTTGACACATCATACTATACTGATCTCTCTCGGTTTCTCATCTTGTATCAATTTTGAAATTCTACATTATATTTTAGTTTTTTTGTTGGGTAATTTGAGATGCTATCAAAAATTCATACCATGTGCTTTTCTTGGACATTATCATGATGCAAATTATTTTATATGAATTCATATTTGTGATGCAAAGATATTTCTATGTCGAACGCATACAGTACAACTAATTCCGAGATTAAAATTCAGCAACTACCAAAAGAAAAAAAGCTGCCAAGCACTGTTAATATTAATTTGTGTCATCGTTTTCTCATGACAGATGCCATGGATAGGCTTATCATAGGTGGTTGGGGCCGAAGGACGCCGACGGGCTTTGGGAACGGGATTAGGTACAAGCGGTGTTGACACACAATGTATCCAGGTTCAGGTCCCTCCGTGGGAGGTAATACCCCTAGTCCTGCCTGGTCTAGTTTGATGGATGGGTATGTTTACAAGGTTGCTCCTAGAGCTATGTCTAGAGGAGGAAGAGGGAGCAGCCGGCTCGCCTTCCTCCGCTATGGAATGTGAGAATTTGAGGGAAGTATCCGGTAGGTGTGTGTGTGAGACTTGTCGTTCCCGTTGCATGGGGGGATCGGGGGGGTTTATGGGCCAACCCCCGACTTACGATATTCCTGAGGTACATAGGTGGGGGGGCCCAGCTAGAAGCCTCTCCAGCTGACCAGGGGTCCCGCCCCTCGAGCCATCCCGTCGCCCGTAGGGTCCACCTGCTGCGCGGTCCCATTGCCCATTGGGGCCCGCCAGCCAGCTCCGCGATTGGCCCCCGCCCACCTACTGCGACGTCTAGTGCCAGCTGGCCAAAGTCTTCGGTACGGCCGGTTGCACTGTAACCATGCGGGGGCAGGTAATCGAGTGGGCGGGGGCATGCTGGCACTGTTTCCCCGCCCGGTCGTGGTCGCCAAGGTCAGCGGCTTGGACGGATGAACTGTAGCCATGTGCACCCGTGCGTCAGCGGCCATTATGGCTACAATGGCGCCCGTCGTGGCGGTTACATCGTGTCGCCGTACCCACGCGCCCAGGGACGAGGCGTTGCTTGTCTGCCGCGAGGTCAACGAAGGAGGCGGCCCGAGGGTAGCTGGGCATGCCTAGCCGGCCGAGGGCTGAGCCTGTGCCGGGAACAGCCCGAGCCAGCCGGCAATCGGACCTGCTGGCTGCGCGCCAGCCGACCGGGGCCAGCCGGTCGCATGATTTTTCTTCAAAGCGGGGAGGTGAACCCCGTTGCTTTGGCCTAACCAGGGGTAATAACCCCGTTAGTAGTCCCTGAAGCCGGCGGGGGCCCACGTCCAATAGATGGAGGGGAGCCAGTGGCTTCCCCCTGGTGACGCCCGCCTCTGGTGTGAATCCGAAAGGCTAGCCGGTCGCTAGTCGAACTCGACGCCTCGGGTTCCGGTGCGACGCCCCGGGCCCTAAGCCGGCCTACCACGCGCCATGCTGCGGGTAATGATGTCACGGGCTCCGCGCATGCGGGCAGACGGGACATTGCCCTAGGGCTAGTCCGCTAGGCCTCGGGGGCAGCTCAGTAGGCCTCGGGGCACATGCAAGGATCTTTTGCGCCCTAAAATGGCGGTTATGGCTCGGGCCGCCCATGCGTGCGCGGGGATTCCGGGGGAGTGGGCGCAGTTAATCCCCACGTCCCCCAGTCGTGGCATCCTCATTTAAAACAGGAGGAAGGGCAGAGGATGGAGGTACCCACACCCCACTTGCACCGTTGCTGCCTCTTCTCTTCGTCTTCCTTGCTCCCTCGCGCGCCGCGGCTCCTCTCGCACGCAAACGTGCTCGCATGCCGTCCCGCTGTTGCAATGGCTGAAGGGCGCGGAGGAAGCTGGGTCGGGTCCGTTGTCACGGACGCGGCCATCGCGGACCTCCGCCATGCATGCATGCTACTGCTGGCGGAGCGCGTGGTTGCTCGCACACCGAGCGACGTGGTGGTACCCACGCCACAACCCGGCAAGTTCATCGTCTTTGCCTGACATTTCTCCTGCGGCTTCGGGCTCCCGTTGAGCCACTTTTTCGGCTGATGATGGACACATTGGACCTCCAGCCGCACCATCTCGGCCCCAACACCATCCTTTACATCGCCAGCTTTGTGATGCTTTGCGAGGGATACCTGGGGATTCTTCCCTTCCTCGACCTCTCCAACTCCCTCTTCTACCTCAAGGCGTTGAAGAGCAATGCCTGCATGGGCGCGATGGTGTGCTGCTGCAACACGCGGTTCCTGTATTTTTCCCTCATCGACTCTGTCAAGGGGTGGCACCAAACGTTCTTCTACGTGAAGAACTCCAGCCCGCAGTAGGACTACATCAGGCTGCTACCCTTCGTCCACGCGCAGTCCACCAGAGTCAACTGGTCGGGAGCCGCTCCACGCGGAGTGGCTCTGTCGGAGCTCGGTCGGCTTGTGCAGCCGAGGACCACTGAGGGGCTGGTCCCCTCCGATCTGGTGGCGGCCTTCATCTCGTGCTGGGTGTTGCCTCTCCAGATGAGGCCGCACCGGATCTGCGATATGTCCGGCCGCCATGACCCCTGTCGGCTGACGACCGTCGACCTGACGCCGGCTCAGGTGGCAACGCGGGTGAACGCCATCACGACGTTCAACCTGGCGACGGTGTCATGGACCTTCGACATGGATTCGTATGACCACATCAACCGTCCTCCCCTGGTATGTTTTGTCGAGGTGGTTCTTTTCATTTGATTCTTCCCTGCCCGGAGCCGGCATCAGTCCTTACATCTCCGTGCTGACCGCAGTTGCTCGTACGACAGAACACGCCGGATGGCCGGCACCCCCAAAATCTTCGAAGCGGAGCACAACCACTCTGACTCCGAAGACTACGAGCGGAGAGGCCTGCCTGAAGAGGGGGTTGACTCCTTTGGAGGGGTCGAGGAGCCGGCCGACCTGTGAGCCGGTGGGCCTAGCGGAGCCGGAGGGTCGGCTTAGCCGGACAGCCCAGCAAAGCCGGTGAGTACCCTATCGGTCCCACGATCAGGGACTGGACCAATGACGATGATGACGATGATGATGATGTGATGATCCTGAATGCGCCTCCCCCTTAGTTTAGAAGGGCCGGCGCGGGCGGAGCAAGGAGCGGCCGGCTCAAGCCCCAGCGGCTGGAGCCTCCAGCCGGGCGAGGAGGTCGGCTCAGGAGGAGCCGGCGACCCCACCGCCTTCCCATAAGCGGGTGAAGGTGGCTGCACAGAAGCCGCCAGCACTGCCAAGCGGGCTCTGCCCGTCATCACCGGGTAAGTGCCTTCCTTTTCCTTGCGTGTGTTTCTCTCCGAGTCGTGGGTCGGTGGGTGTTTGACCCTTATACATCACAGGGAACCCATCGAGCTCCACGAAGTACAGTCGGCGATGGACCCGACAAATGCCGCCAACCGGCTGGCCCGCGAGCATGCGACCACGCAGCGGGAGGAGAAGAGGAGGCTCATGGATCTGCGAGCCTCAAAGTCCGGAACGTGAGGCGGGGCCTCGCATTTCGGGACTTCGAGCGGCAGGAGGCAGAGGAGGTCCGCGGACCCTGCGCGGGCGTCCGACTCGGCGGCGGAATCGACCCGTCTGTCGAGGCCCCCGTCGAGCGAGCCACGAGGGGCTTCTATGGAGCCGCCTGCGCCCCCGTCCCCGGAGGAGGCGGCCCGATCGGGGGCGGTGGCAACGGAGCCGGCCCCCGAGGTGACCCGGCCAGTGGTGTCGGACGTGGCACCACCCGCGGCCGAGCCGGAAGCTTTGGTGGCCCCGGAGGCGGCGTCGGAGGTGGTGCCAGCGGCGGCCACCACGGAGACGGAGACATCATCTGCCGCGGTCGCCGCGTCAGGCCGGTAGGGAAAGGAGGCGGCGCGAGCGGCGGGCGAGGGGCCACTGGTGACCGATTCCCGTGCCCTTGCCGTCATCAACCATCCCCAGTAGTTGGCACCGTGGCGAGTGTCGGGATAGGTGGCGACGGCAGCCGGGCCCGGAGGTCCATGCAGGACATGATCCGGGACTGGGAGGCGCTGGCGCGCGTCCCAACCCCTATGGCTCCCTCGGCAGGTGGCCCGGTCCCCGCGCTCGGGGAGTTGGGAAGCGTCCAGGATCAGTGCCGCCAGGAGCTCGCCCGGTTCACGGAGGCGGTCGACACCACCCTGCGGCACGCGGAGGTAAGTGTTGTTGTCTTTGTCGAATTTTTCAGTGGGCGCACAAGCGCACCCACTGGGTGTAGCCCCCGAGATGCAGGCCGACTGACCGGCGAACGAGCAGCCGGGCTGGATCTCTTTGGGCTTCTTTTGACTTTGGTTTTATGTGGCAGGAGGGGAACTCCCAGTGGCAGAACTATTTTGAGGAGGCGGTTTCCATCCACGACCGCGGCGAGTAGGACTTCTACTGGCTGGAGGAGGAGCAGGTTCGAGTGCAAGGTACGTTTGGTCTTGCAGGGAGGGGGCGTAGCCCTCGGGAGTTGGCAGCCGGGAAGTGGTCTTGAATGCACGGCTGACGCCGGCTTTTACTTTGCAGGGGAGCTGGACACCCTCCGGTCGGAGAAGGCCGCGGTGGTCTCCGAGCGGGACCGGCTGGCGTAGAGCGTCCAGGCGGTCACTCAGGAGAGGGACCGTCTCGGCGCTAGGCTAGCAGATGGGCAAGTGGCCCAAGATCACCTGACGGCCGCCGTGGCGCGGGAGGTGGCGGCTAAGGAGAAAGTCGTCAAGGAGGCGGCCGAAGCTGCCCAACGCACCGCCGCCCTCCAGAACAAGGTGACCCGCCTCGAGAGGATGCTCGAGGAGCGCATGGAGGCTCTTTTGAGGCAGAGGCGGCGCTGGCGTCAGAGCGGGACTCCTCGCTCCACTTTGCCATCGAGACGGACGACTCCATCGAGCGTGAGTGTTCTAATTTTCTTTTTTCAGTCGGTTGCCTTTTTTCTTGTCAGTTCTTGTTTTTGATTCCCCTTCCTCTCCTTCTTCCCTTTCCTCCTCAGGGCGCTTCCCGGAAACCCAGTGTCGCGCTGAGCATGCCGTCGAGGAGCACCGGGAGTTTCTCCGGGCGCACAGGCGCTCTATTGAGGAGGATGCTGCGGGGAGTATGGCGGAGCTTGGGCTTGCCATAGAAAACCGTCTGATCCACCTCGAGCGGAGCATGGAGCGGCTGAAGACGGACGGCAAGGAGATCATCGCCGCCTTGTGGCCGGTCCATGGAGGGGCTCCGGAGAACCGCATGGCCTTGTGGCTGGAGCACGTCGTGGCCCGGCTCGAGTTCTGGAAGGCGTTGACGGCTTGAGCCAACGCACTGATGGTGCTCCGGTTCGTCACTTCGTGGGACCGCATCATGGACTTGGACCGACTGGCCACTATGCGGGACGAGCCGACCGAGGAGCGGGCGACCCGTGAGCTGGTCCTTGTTCGCTGGGCCAACGAGTTCGCGTCGTGCGTCGACCCGGATGAGATCCTGCCGGCCCTTGGCGAGGACGGCGAGCCGGCGGCCAAAGACTCCTTCGGCATCCCCCAAGGTCCGGAGGACAAGGAGGTTGCCGACGAGAGTACCGACTCTAGCGGCGAGACAGCTGGGACCGCGAAGGCTGCCTCGAAGGCCAAGGAAGCTAACCCGAAGGCCCCGACCACCTCCGGATGGGAGTCGAGCCTCCCAGCGATGCGTCGGCTGGAGACGCGTCCATGGCCTGAGCCCCCGGGCGTCTTATTTTTTTCCTTGTTAACTTTCCTGCACGTTAGACTTAAGTCCACACACTAGGGGTGTAATGTAATGAACCGTGATGGCCGTGGGCCTCTTTTATCTTAAAATTCGAATTCTTAATGTTTGATGTGTTTGCCTATCACGTGTGCCTACTTGTCCTTACCCTTTTTTGCCCGTTTGGTTCCGTTTGTTCGGTCCCTTTTCCCCTTTGGTTTCGGCCCTGCCAGCCCGACAGCTAGGAGCCGGTCTGTAGCTAGGTCGGGGTGTCCTCCTTGAGGGAGCCGGTTCTAAACTTAGGAACCACGAGAGCTTTTTTGTGTAAGTTAAGTGGCAGAGGCGAGGCGGTGGTCCAGCTGGACCTAATTGGCGACCCCTTTGCGATCTTACTTTCGTGTGTGCTAAGTTTTGCCACCCCGAGGCCCCGTCAGTCGGACAGCCGGGAGCCGGTCTATAGCTGGGAGGGGTGGGAAGGCTTCCTCAGCTCACACTACTTGGTCGATTTTGGGAGAGGCGACCTAGGACCAGCCGGAGAGCCCTCGGGCCTGGGAGCCGGGTCGGGGAGCCGGTGAGTGAGGAGACCTTTGAGGGAAACGAAAAGGGCGTGCCCCAAGAGCTGGCCTGGGGCACCCATTGCATTCATAAGCCCAAAAGAGGAGGGATACATACATACACTGGTCTTTTCAGCAGTAAAACGGACCGATGAGCGTCGCATTCCATGGGTGCTCGGTCTCCTTGCCGGAGGCGTCTCTTTTGCGCTTCTGTGGCTTTTGGGCGTCTATTAGGTAGTACGTGTTGTTATGCAACGCCTTGCTAATGATGAACGGGCCTTCCCATGGGGAGGACAACTTGTGTTGTCCTCCTGTCCGCTGGATCCGCCTGAGCACCAGGTCCCCTTCGCGGAAGGAGAGCGGCCAGATCCGCTTGCCGTGGTAGTGCCGGAGCTTCTGCTGATAGATTGCCGTCCGACTCAAGGCCAGCTCGCGGGCTTCTTCAAGTAAGTCGACGCTGTCTTCTCTTGCCTCCTTTGCATCCTTCTCCGTGTATAAGGAGACCCAAGGCGAGTCAAACTCGATATTGGTGCGGATGATCGCCTCAGACCCGTACACAAGGAAGAAGGGCATGTAGCATGTTGATCGGTTGGGGGTGGTCCTGAGGCTCCAAAGGACAGCCGGCAGCTCGTCGACCCAGCGGCCGGCTGACCTTACCAGCGGTGTTACGAGCTGGGGCTTGATGTCGGACAGGATTAGGCCGTTTGCCCTCTCGACCTGGCCGTTTGACTGTGGATGAGCGACGGAGGCCGGGTCGAGCCGGATGCCCTGCTTGGAGAAGAAACACGCGAGCACGCCCTTGGCGAAGTTTGTGCTGTTGTCGGTGATGATGCTGTGGGGGATGCCGTAGCGAACCGTGATGTCGTCGATGAACCGGACGGCCTTGAGGCTGTCCAACTTCTTGATTGGCCGGGCCTCAATCAGCTTGGTGAATTTGTCGATGGCCACCAGTAGATGTGTCATGGTGCCTCGTGCGGTCTTGAAGAGGCCCACCATGTCCAGCCCCCAGACGACAAAGGCCCACGAGAGGGGGATGGTCTGGAGGGCCGACGCTGGCAGGTGACTATGTGCTGAAGTGCTGGCAGCCCTCGCACTCGTCGACCAATTTCTTGGCCACCTCCAAGGTGGTGGGCCAGTAGAAACCATGGCGGAAAGCTTTGGCCACCAGGGTCCTGGAGGTGGCATGATGCCCACACTCGCCCTGGTGGATGTCGAGGAGGATCTCCAAACCCTTTTCCGGCTCGATGCACCGCTGGAAGACGCCGGTGGTGCTGCGATGGACGAGCTTGTTGTTGACGATGCTGTAGGCCGAGGACCGGTGCTGAATTTCCCTTGCAATGGACACGTCCGGGGGGAGCTCGCCATGCAGAAGGAATGCCAGGATGGGCTGGGCCCATGAGGGAGCCGAGACGGGGACTGGCTCGGGAGCCCCCGGGCCTGGATGATCAGTCCCCGGGACCGGCTCGACAGCCCCTGGTGCCGGCTCGTCAGCCCCCGGGTTGGGGACGGCCGGAGGGGCGTCGACTGTCATCATGACAGCCACGGTGTCGGAGCCGGCTGCCTTGGATGCAGCCAGATCAATGGGTGTCGGCAAGGCAGCTGAGGTTGATGGAGCCGGTGGCGCATATGTCGAGGGAGCAGCTGGAGCCGCCGATGGGCCGGCAGCGTCTGCTGGCACGAAGATGGATTCCGATTCCCAGGAAGGCTTGATCAAAGGCTTGAGCAGCCATTCGAGGGAGACGTCGGCTAGGATGGCCTGCCGGGTGGAGCCGATCTTTGCCAGTGCGTCGGCCGCCTCGTTGTCCACTCGTGGGACGTGGTGGAACTCACAACCCTCGAAGGATCTGGTGAGTTGTTGTACGAGGAAACGGTAGCTGGCCATGTTGGCATCCCTGGCGTCCCATTCACCAGAGACCTGTTGTACCACGAGGTCGGAGTCACCGAAGCATAGGATGCGCCTGATGCCGATCTTCTTGGCGAGCCGGAGGCCATGGAAGATGGCCTCGTACTCGGCCACGTTGTTGGAGGTGGCGAAGTGGATCTGGAGGGCGTACTTGAGCTGGTCAGCTTTCGGGGAGGAGAGGAATATGCCAGCACCCAGGCCAGTCCTCATTTTTGAGTCGTCGAAATGCATGCACCAATGCGTGGAGTCTGGGGGAGGCGGCACGAACTCGGTATCCGCCCAGTCGACGAGGAAGTCGGGCAACGCCTACAACTTGATGGTGGTACGAGGTTCGTACCGGATCTCGTGGTCAGCAAGGGTGATGACCCATTTGGCGATCCGGCCGGTGGAGTCCCGGCCGCTCATGAAATCGCCGAGCGGGGCCGTGCTCACCACGGTGATGGTGTGCTCCTGGAAGTACTACTGGACCTTCTTTGCGGCGAAGTATATGCCATAGCACATCTTCGGGTAGTGGGGGTAGTTCTGGTTGGACGCGGAGAGGACCTCGCTGAGATAGTAGACGGGGCGTTGGACCGGTAGGGACTTGCCCTCCTCCGGCCGCTTAACCACCAAGACGACGCTGATGATGCGGGTGGTCGAGCAAGGGTTCCTTCTTAGCCGGCACGACCATGATGAGCGCGTGGGTGAGAGCCTTCTTGAGGCCGTGGAAGGACTCGTTCGCCTCATTGGGCCAATCGAACATGCCCAGCTTCTTGGTGTGACCCGACTCGATCAGGGCCGTCTTGCGAAGGAGCCCATAGAGGGGCAAGTCTTTCTCCCCCAGCCGGCTGATGAACCGGCTAAGCGAGGCGAGGTAGCCGGTGAACTTCTGGACGTCATGGAGCCGGGTCGTCTTGGGCATGCGCTCGATTGCGCTGATCTTCTCTGGGTTAGCTTTGATGCCGCGGGCGGACACGAAGAAACCCAGGAGCTGGCCGGCTGGGACGCCGAAGACACATTTCTTCGGGTTGGGCTTGATCTTGTATTCGCACAGGTTCACGAAGGTCTCCCAAAGATCGTCGAGGAGGCTGGAGTGCTTCTTGGTTTTGACGATGATGTCATCGACGTAGACGTGGACGTTCCTGCCTATCTGAGGCAGGAGGCACTTCTGCATGCACCGCTGGAAGGTGGTGCCTGCGTTCTTCATGCCGAAGGACATGGTGATATAGCAGTAGGCCCCGAAGGGCGTGATGAAGGAGTTCTAGAGTCGGTCCTCCGGATCCAGCCTTATCTGGTGGTAGCCGGAGTAGGCGTCCAGGAAGGATAGCAAGTCGCAGACGGCCGTGGAGTCGATGACTTGATCGATCCGCGGCAGGGCGAATGGGTCCTTGGGGCACGCCTTGTTCAGGCTAGTGTAGTCGATGCACATGCGCCAGGTCTTGTTCTTCTTCAGCACCAGGACTGGGTTGGCCAGCCAGTCTAGGTGAAAAACTTCCATGATGAAGCCGGCTACGAGCAGCTAGGCGATCTCTTCTCCTATAGTATGTCGCTTCTCCTCAAAGAAATGACGTAGGGGTTGCTTGACCGGCTTGACGTCCAGCCGGACGTGTAGTTTGTGCTCGGCGAACTTCCTCGAAACACCCGGCATGTCCTTGGAGGACCATGCAAAGATGTCCCAATTCTCACGGAGGAAGTCGACGAGCTCGCCTTCCTATTTTTTGTCGAGGCGGGAGCCGATGGTGACGCACTGAGCAGGGTTGGCCGGATCGAGCGGGATTTGCTTGGTGTCCTTGGATGGCTGGAAGGAGGCCTCGCCGACGGACTGCAAGGGAGGACACGACACGGCTGGCTGGCTGGCTGCGAGGGCCACGAGCCGGTCGAGTTGCCGCTTTTCCTTGGCTATCTCCAGGGCCTTGGCCAGCCGTCTGCCGTCTCAAGCGCACTCGAGTGACATCTTGTAGTCACCCGTGATGGTGATGATTCCCTTGGGGCCCGACATCTTGAGCTTGAGGTAGGCGTAATGGGGGACCGTCATGAACTTGACGAGGGTTGGTCATCCCAACAGCGCGTGGTAGGGACTTGCAAGGTCCACTACCTCGAACAACACCGGCTCACGGCGGAAGTGGCTCGGGCCGCCGAAGAGGACGTCAAGCGTGATCTTGCCGCCAAGGGAGCAGGACTTTCCAGGCACGATGCCATGGAAAACCGTCCGGCTTGCCTGCAGGTCTTCTATCTTCAGCCCCAGCTTGTGCATAGTGTCGAGGTAAAGGATGTTGATGGTGCTGCCACCATCTATCAGCACCCATGAGAAGCGGCAGGTGCGCTTCTCAGTGGCGATGGTGGGGTCGAGTACCAGGGCGTCGTTGCCGGGACTCGGCATCACAGCGGGGTGATCTGCCCGGCTCCAGGTGACCGGCTTCTCCGACCAGTGCATGAACTGGGGAGTTGCCGGCATGGAGCCGGCGTTGAGCATGTTTGCTCGTCATCTTCACTAGTGAAGAAGACGTAGCAACCGTCCTGGTTGGGGAACTGGTCGTGTAGACGACCGTCGTTTTGGGCCGGAGGCGGAGCCGATGCCGGGGCGGCAACTGGGGCTGGGGCAGGCACGCGGGCAGGTGGCGCGGGAGGAGCCGGAAGGCCGTCTCCCCGGGCCAATCGCTATGAGAAGCTGCACTGCCGGAGCGTGTGCGTAGAGGGCTTGCCCCAAAAATGGTTCTTGCAGGGGAGCTCAAGCATCTGCTTGAAGTTGAGCTTCGGTTGCCAGGCAGCCTTGCCAGTGCGCTGGCGCTGGCTGGAAGACTCGGCAGCCAGCTCCTGCTCCTCGATGGTGGCGACCTGCCGCCTTCCATAGCGGGAGTCCGGCTGGTCATTATTGCGCTTGTTGTTCTACGGCTGCCAGTTGTCGGTAGCCGACCGGGACGTTGCCGGTGTAGACGTTGCCTTAGCGGGCGGGGTCGTCTTGACCCGAATGGCGGAATCAGCCATGGCGTACTTGTCTGCCTTGGTCATGAACTCGGCAACCATGGTCGGGTCGGAGCACAGAAGCTTGTGCTTGAGGGGGCTGCCGTCACGACAGCCTTCGATGAAGTACTGTATGGCCTGTACCTCATGCACCACCTCGCAGGAGTTGCGGAGCTCGGTCCACCGGGTGAGGTAGTCGCGGAGGGACTCGTCCGGACCCTGAACACACATGGCTAGTTCACGGGGGCGGCCAGGCCGCTTGTAGGTGCGGTGAAGTTGTGGATGAAGGCTTCCTCAAAGTCTGTCCAAGTGTTGATACTGCCGGCCGCCAGGCTGTTGAGCCAGGTGCGGGCTGAGACGATCAACATGAGGGGAGCGTAGAGAACGGTTATGCGTTTGTTGCCCCTAGCGATGCCGACCGCGGTGGTGTAGTCCATCAGCCAGTCTTCGGGCTTGGTGGCCCCGTTGTACTTCGGGGTGTCTCGGGGGAGCGTGAAGCCGGTTGGGAACGGTTCATTGCAGATCCGAGGGCCGAAGCACGCTGGGCCAATCGAGCCCTCCTCCTCGAGGAGGGCTGACTGTGCGAGCCGGTCAATGCAGAGGCTAGCATCATTCTCGCTATGGGGGACACGTGGCCCGAGCCGGGCCGAGAGCTCGGGGCGGATGACGGGTGGAACTGACCATTCTGGCTCGCGCCGCGGGGGTGGAGTGTGCCCGCGGCTGCGCCAGCGCTTCGTGATGGCGGCCGCTACGAGGCGGCTCATTGGTGCGCCGGCTATTCATAGTCTGCTGCTGAGAGGGCCAGAGGTTGCTTGCCCCGACCCGGCGGCCAAAAACGCGAGGGGAGCAGGAGTGCTGAGCCGGCTGATGGCCAGCAGTCCCCGTGCCCTCGCACTTGGGCTGGGGGCCTTCGGAGGCGACACCGTCTGCCGCGAGCAGATGTTGCTGCGCATTGGCGGCGTCGATGAGGTCCTTGATGTGACGCTCGCGGGCGGCACGTTCTTCGCCCTCCAAGGTAGCCAAATCCTCGTAGGCTACCTTGACGGCCCGCAGGTTGGCTGCGGAGGTGTCATAGACGGGCATGTTGCCTCCCAAGATTTCGACGACCACGCGAACGCGGTCGCGCACAGCCCCACGCCGGCTGTGCTCAGTGCCAGCCGGGGTGAGACCATAGGCGGAAGTGTATTCCCGGTGAGTGGCCTCCATGCGGCACCGCGTGGCCATGAGGGCACTAGCGTGCTCGAACAGGAGGCGGCGAGCCACCTCAATCTCGGCCGTGGCGGCGTCGGGGTTTTCCATAGGGGCAATAGGGGTGCTCAAGCCCCGGAGGGCCGCACCGAGCGGGTCGGAGGTGCCGACGCGGGTCGTGGCGGCATCAGCCTCGGCCCACGCACGTTTGGAGGAGGTGGAGGAGATGATGGCCATTACTCCCACGCGATCGTGGGAGCCGCTGGACTGGGTCGCAGCGAGTGCGCCCACAACCGTGGGCGAACTGGCGCAGACGAGCATCTGCCTAGGGTACTCATTGGCGGCCGGAGCTTCGGCAAGGCTGAGCCTGCCGAAGCGCTTGGTGAGCACGTCGATGTCGAGCGTGAGGTCGACGGAGCTGCCCGCAGGGCCTGCCGGAGCAAGCCCAACGAGCCCGCGGTTTTGCCTAGACGTGCAGCAACTGCGGGGAATGGCGAGGGGTCCTGCCCGGAGCGTGAATCCGGCCGGCGCCACGTACGACCCCACGGTGGGCGCCAACTGTCGTCGTTTTCTCACTACAGATGCCATGGGTAGGCTTATCATAGGTGGTTGGGTCTGGAGGACGCCGACGGGCTCTAGGAACGGGATTAGGTACAAGCGGTGGTGACACACGATGTACCCAGGTTCAGGGCCCTCCGTGGGAGGTAATACCCCTAGTCCCGCCTGGTCTAGTTTGATGGATGGGTATGTTTACAAGGTTGCTCCTGGAGCTGTGTCTAGAGAAGGAAGAGGGAGCAACCGGCTCGCCTTCCTCCGCTATGGAATGTGAGAATGTGAGGGAAGTATCCCGTAGGCGTGTGTGTGAGACTTGTCGTCCCCGTTGCATGGGGGCTCATGGAGTTTTATAGGTCAACCCCCCCGGCTTACAATATTCCTGAGGTACATAGGTGGGGGGACCCCGCTGGCAGCCTCTCCAGCTGACTAGGGGGTCCCGCCCCTCGAGCCGTCTCGTCGCCCGTAGGGTCCACCGGCTACGCGGTCCCATCGCTCGCTGGGGCCCGCCAGCCGGCTCCACGATTGGCCCCCGCCCACCTGCTGCGGCACAGGCCGCCCGGGTGGCGTCGTCTAGTGCCAGCCTGCCAAAGTCTTCGGTACGGACGGCTGCACTGTAGCCACGACGGGGCAGGTAATCGAGTGGGCGGGGGCGTGCCGACACTGTTTCCCCGCCCGGTCGCGGTCGCCAAGGTCAGCGGCCTGGACGGCTAAACTGTAGGCATGCGCACCCGTGCGTCAGCGGCCACTGTGGCTACAATGGCGCCCGTCGTGACGGTCACGTCGTGTCGCCGTACCCACGCGTAGAGGGACAAGACGTTGCTTGTCCGCCTCGGGGTCAACGGAGGAAGCGGCCCGAGGGCAGCCGGGCGCGCCCGGGGGCCGAGCTAGTGCCAGGACCAGCCGTCCCCAAGCCAGCCGGCAATCGCACCTGCGGCCGCGCGCCAGCCGGCCCGGGCCAGCCGGTCGCATGCTTTTTCTTCAAAGTGGGGAGGTAAACCCTGTTGCTTTGGCCTACGCAGTGGTAATAACCCCGTGGATTTGTTTTCTAAGATGGTTGCTTTGAGTTTTCAACTACTGAAATTGTTAGGCTGGTCTGCAAAATTTCAACCTGTTTCTTTATGAATATCTTTTACACCGGTGGATTTTTTATCTACTTGGCTTGACCCCCCCTCCCCCCTCCTCCATGCCTAAATCTTAATTCCGCCACTGCCTGACTATAATGCTTTCAACAACCTTAGGTTTTCACTTTATTTGGGTTGTTCAACCAACCTTTCAAAACCCTCAAGGTTAGTCTAGTTTATGTAAAATTGGTTGGTTGCAAATTCTACATGCAAAGTCTCACGCATATATTTTTATAAACATCAGATCACTTGTCTTAATTTTAGTGATCTTATGTGTTTGATAATTAATAAGGGCATATCCTTTGGTTAAAAACAAATCAAATGCACACTTACAAAGTACCGAAAGTTCTGAAGTTGTTGGACTCGGTATGAGTCCAAACCAAAACACTATGTACAATATATGTTTATGCTTTATACTCCCTCCGTTCAGAAATACTTGTCCTACAAATAGATGTATGTAGATTTATTTTAATTATAAATACATCTGTTTTATTCATTTATAGAACAAGTATTTTCGAACGGAGGGAGTAAAAGAAAAGATGGAGGGTAATTGTATGCACAACTAATTATCTCGACACACAAAGAGACACGTTCTTACTAAGTTGTGTGCTTCACGCTCCATCACACAAAATGTAAACACACCAATTTTGTGAGACCTTGTGTGTAATTGAACGCATATGGTGCTGGGTGCACCCACGTATTTATTTTCGTTGAGAAAATCAACAGCAAATTTGCAGAGCATGATTGCACTGACATACAACGTATGTTTGCAATCCTTCGTCACGAATCTAGATGGTTGGAGAAACTTAACCATACCACAGAACAGAATGAAATAAAAATCTTTAAATGTACAAAGCTTATTATTTCGACGCGTGAAGGGCTCATTTAAGGTTTCTTATTTCATTTTTCTGCTGCGCTTCGTCAGACAAACGTAAATACACGAAAGTTTGTGAGGATTTTCTGGACCTTGTGTGTAGTCAAACCCACACGGTGCCGGGTGCACCCACGTATTTTCCACCGAGAAAATCAACTGCAAATTTGCAGCGCACCATTGCACTGAACACAAAACAAACATGCACACTGTATGAACGAAACGAGAAAGTATTATCCTCTCGCTACGCTCCGTATTCTGCGTCACATCATCAGTACATGTATGTACAATTTCACGTATAACCAAACCTGAAAAATTACTGTAACAGAGACGGGGGGGACCTCAGCCAATCAGATCCGCACCCGAAATCGCGAGCTGGAACACCACAGCCACATGCCACCTCCGAGGATAACGTTATCCCACCACGGCGCGACGAGAGCACCCCACGTCGGACTCCCGAGCCGACCTGGCACACCGCGATCCTCCACACGCCCTACTTTAACCTTCTCCGCGCCAACCATCCCGTCCCCCACACACCTTACGCCCGCCGCGCGCCGAGCCAACAAGACAACGCACGCCGACCTTCTTCTCTCGCCATGGCCGCCACCGCGTCCCTGTCCGCCGTCGCGGCGCCCCTGTCCGTCGCCGGGCTCAAGAAGGCGACGTCGTTCCGGCCCCTGCCGGTGGTCAGGGCCGGCAGGCCCGCGGCGAGGATGACGGCCGTCCGGGCGTCGTCGGCGTCCGTGCAGGAGAAGCTGACGGCCGGGCTGACCGCGGCGGCCGTGGCGGCGGCGCTGGTGCTGCCCGAGGTCGCGGAGGCCGCGTCCCCGGGGCTGTCCCCGTCGCTCAAGAACTTCCTGCTCAGCATCGTGTCCGGCGGGGTCGTCTTCGCCGGCATCGCCGGGGCCGTCGTCGCCGTCTCCAACTTCGACCCCGTCAAGAGGACCTGATCGCCTCGCGCTCGTGCTGGCCGGCTCGCTTTGTATCTCGATAAAAATCTCTTTGCTGTGTTTTATTCGGAGACTCTGTACGTAGAAGAGATCCATGACAATGGAGTTCTGATTAATGGCTGTGTATACTCTGGTTCGTCTGCTTAAAACTGTTGCTTGCGGGCTGTATCCACTACTTGAATGTTTGTTTACTTCCCAAGCTACTTCCCCTTTTCCAAATTACTTGCAGCGTGTCTGCAGTCTGAGGGAAAGGGAACAGAAGATTACAACAGGGAGCTTATCTAGAGATTAGACTTGGGAATTAGAATTTTGGTCTCAATTTTATTTTTGATGTGTAGTGGGAATTATCTGTGAGAATTTTGGAGGAAGCTCTGTGATGGATAAGACATCTCCCTCGCCCCTAGCCAAACTAGAAGAGCATCCATCCCGCGTCCGCTGACATTGACCGGTTAATTTTATAAAGACATTGTCCACATCCGTATATCTTATATCCGATCCCCTGGCAGCGTCGATAAAACTGATAAAACTACGTAGATCATGAGCGGACATAAAAACGGACATACAAATGCACAATCCGTTCACCAAAAGATCACCAAGGGGTTTTCAAAAGATCGCCAAAGTTCACATAATGCACATAAACGACAGACAAGTTTAAACTACATCTAAAAACTTGAAGTTAAATGGAGAAAGCATGTCTTCACTACTTCCTCACCGGCCTTTTCCCCTTCCGGTTGATGGCACGTCTATAGGCATCGACGATTGGTGGAGGATTGTCCGAGTCGTTGGACGAGGCATCGTGGTCAGATGAGCAGTCGGAGAGGATGATGAGTCCTTTGAGCTGTGGAACGACCCTGTCTTGCTGCTGCTTGAGCTTCACCTTCGCCGCTGCTCCTCCCGCCCCGTGCTCGGACTGCTCAATGGCTAGCCGGAGCACCTTGGCATTCTTTCAGCAGAGCCGTCGAGCTTCTATCTCCACCGTTATAAGCGACCGGTGGTAGACCCAAGCGATGAGCCGCTCGTCCTCGTCGGGCTCCGCCGGAAACCCGCGGCGTCGACACACAAATTTCCCCCCGCCGTGCCCCTCCCCCTTGCCCTTTGCCCCTCGCGGCGGGCGGGACATGCCTTCGATTTTGGCACGCGCGTACAAATGTGTCGAGGCGTTTTAAGTGCCGTAGATTGTAGTTTGATTTAGGGAGTCCCAACCCTGTGAAGCTTAACAGACAAAGAAAATGATAGAGACTTCCGGGTGTAGGATGACGACCTTAATGAATGAAGTCCGATTGAAATATGATCTAAACAAGGAAGAGCACTTGCCATTCGTTGGTTATTAGAAGCATCCCAAAAGCGCCCGGGTCGAAATATGGCTTTCAAATTAAGTTCTGAATTAGTAGATGCTGCCGAAGGGAGTGGGGGTGCCATACGAAAAAGGAAGCGACTCATAGAATGGCAGAGGCACCGACAGATTCTGGATAAAAATCTCCATTCCACCACCCGTTTGAATAGAATCGTGGATGCTCTGCCAAGTTTCGCCATTGCGGTGTCGGTTTCTCAATAATCCTCTAGCTAATTTGATAGCTTCTTGCCCGGACTCATGGAGCATCAAATACCTTCGTATTTGACTGGCTAATATGACGTTGAAAATTTCCTCACGGTTGGATGAAAATTGAGATCTAGATCAAAAGGCATTTCAAATGCTTCTTATTCTTGTGTTTGATCTTATCCATCTCTGCCCCGCTTCCATGTGGGTAGAGACCCTTGTAGAGAATGAAGAGGAGCCAAGGATCTTACTCTCAAGAGTGCTTCGGAATAACCAGGGTACATTATCCCAAAATGTTCCATCTTCCTAGAAAAGTGGATTCGTTCCAGAAAAGTTCCAGAAGATGCTAATGGTAAGCAAGAAGATTGTTTACGAACAAACAACAAGAAAAAAAATCATATTATGATACATAAGAGTAATAACAAGGATGGAACCATAGGCTCCTATGCTGGGAGCATTTCGGGGTATAGGTCTAACCACCTCAACTCCCCGTTTCTGGCATGCTATAGTTCTTTTAGTTCCTCGACGGCGGGAATGGGAGATGACCGGTAAGCCAGATGCTTCGTGAACCACCGGTACATTTCGTTGCACTTAAATCACCCTCGTTAAGTTGCGTATTTAGAAAAAAGGAGAAGGACAAGGGTCGCTAGTCAAAAAAACTATAGTTATCAATTCAAATTCTGAATGAATAAAATCTCCCCAAGTAGGATTCAAACCTAAGACAAGTCAGTTAACATGCGGTGGGCCGGGCACAAGGACCCGATAGTGGACGTCGTGCGGGAGGCGTGGACTGCGCAACCCTGGCGGAATTGCGTGCGGGTCGGGAGGGGCCAACGCTGGTGGGGGAGAGGCGAGACGATAGATCCAGAACTACCCCCCTCATCTTCACCTTGGACCTCTCGAGGGCAATGCGGAGGGCCAGCTCCTCATGGGCATCCAAGTCGGAGTCGGAGTGACTGTCGGAGCTCGACATGGTCCTCAGAGTCATTAGACTGGATCGAAATCGAAGAAACCGGAGGAGGAGGAGAAGAAGCGACAGAGCGAGATATGAGTGAACTGAGGTAGGTTTTCGGATTGGGGATATTTATGGTGATGGTGTGGGGTTGGGGTGGGTCGGGCTGATATGGTGGAAGCACCCGGGCTGCCCATATGCACCCTACATTTGGGTTGAATATTGATGACCCACAAGTATAGGGGATCTATCGTAGTCCTTTCGATAAGTAAGAGTGTCGAACCCAACAAGGAGCAGAAGGAAATGACAAGTGGTTCTCAGTAAGGTATTCTCTGCAAGCACTAAAATTATCGGTAACAGATAGTTTTGTGGTAAGATAATTCGCAACGGGTAGCAAGTAAAAATTATAACAAAGGTGCAGCAAGGTGGTCCAATCCTTTTTATACCAAAGGACAAGCCTGGACAAACTCTTATATAAAGCAAGGCGCTCCCGAGGACACATGGGAATTTATGTCAAGCTAGTTTTCATCATGCTCATATGATTCACGTTCGCTACTTTGATAATTTGATATGTGGGTGGACCGGTGCTTGGGTGATGCCCTTACTTGGACAAGCCTCCCACTTATGATTAACCCCTCTTTCAAGCATCTGCAACTATGAAACAGGAATTAAGATAAATCTAACCATAGCATGAAACATGTGGATCCAAATCAGCCCCTTACGAAGCAACGCATAAACTAGGGTTTAAGCTTCTGTCACTCTAGCAACCCATCATCTATTTATTACATCCCAATGCCTTCCTCTAGGCTCAAACAATGGTGAAGTGTTATGTAGTCGATGTTCACATAACACCACTAGAGGAGAGACAACATACATCTCATCGAAATATCAAACGAATACCAAATTCACATGATTACTTATAACAAGACTTATCCCATGTCCTCAGGAACAAACGTAACTACTCACAAAGCATATTCGTGTTCATAATCAGAGGAGTATTAATGATGATCAAGGATCTGAACATATGATCTTCCACCAAGTAAACCAACTAGCATCAACTACAAGGAGTAAGCAACACTACTAGCAACCCACATGTACCACTCGGATACAAGAGATGAACTAGGGTTTGGAGAGGAGATGGTGCTGATGAATATGTTGATGGATATTGACCCCCTCTCGATGAGAGGATTGTTGGTGATGACGATGGCTTCGATTTCCCCCTCTGGGAGGGAAGTTTCCCCAGCAGGATCGCCTTGCCAGAGCTCTAGATTGCTTCTACCCAAGTTCCGCCTCGAGATGGTGACGCTTCATCCTGAAAGCTCTGTTATGATTTTTTCCAGGACGAAACCCGCAATATAGCAAAAGATGGGCATCAGAGGGCTGCCAGGTGGGCCACAAGCCCCAAGGGCGCGTCTAGGGGGGTAGGGCGTGCCCAGCAGGCTTGTGGCTTCCTGGTGGGTCCCCTGATGTATTTCTTTCGCCCAATATCTTTTATATATTCCATAATAATTCTACGTAGATTTTCAGGACTTTTGGAGTTGCACAGAATAGGTATCTCAGATTTGCTCCTTTTCCAGTCCAGAACTCCAGCTGCCGGCATTCTCCCTCTTCATGTAAACCTTGTAAAATAAGAGAGAAAAGGCATAAGTGTTGTACCAAAATGTGTAATAACAACCCAAAATGCAATAAATATAAATATAAAATCATGATGCAAAATGGACGTATCAACTCCCCCAAGCTTAGACCTCGCTTGTCCTCAAGCGAAAGCCAAAATCGACAAATATGCCCACATGTTTAGAGATAGAGGTGTCAATAAAATAAAATATGGACATGAGGGAATTATGATCATCTTTAGAAAAAAAATATTGATATATAATTTATTATGCTAAAGTAACAATTCATTCACAATGGCAAAGTATGAATCAAGAACTCTACCGAGAACTGACAAACTATGATCTCAGTCATTGAAGCAATTCCAATTTATCATAACGTAGGAAAGAGGCAATATAAGAGCTTGTAAAGCAAACCCACATACTCAATCATCTTTTAGTCTTTCACAATTGCTAACACTCACGAGGTACCTATGTGTTCAAAGTTTTAATCGGACACAGAGAAAGATAGGGGCTTATAGTGTTGCCCCCAACTATTTACCTCAAGGGTAATGTCAACAGTAATGACTCATGTTCGTCCACTTTCGAGTAGATATATGTGCCTAGATCATTCCCCAACACGTGACACTTGCCAGAAAATAAAGGCGAAAATAGAGAAGGTGATGGAAATCACCACGACTCTTGCATAAAGGTAAGAACTAGAAAAGAAAAGTGACAGATAGGCCCTTCACAGAGGGAAGCAGAGGTTGACATGCACTTTATAGTTGGATGCACAATCTCTTAATGCAAAAGAACATCACTTTATATTGCCCCTTGTGATAGAGAACTTTATTATGCAGTCCGTCGCTTTTATTTCTTCCCTATCACAAGTTCGTATAACGTTTATTTTCCTCACATTAATAGATCACACATATTTTAGAGAGCAATTTTTATTTCTTGCACCAATGACAACTTACTTGAAGGATCTTATTCTATCCTTAGGTAGGTATGGTGGACTCTCACGACAAAACTGGGTTAAGGGTGTTTGGAGGCACAAGTAGTATCTCTACTTGGTGCGGAAGTTTTGGCTGATATTAGGTGGAAGCAAGCGACACATGTTGAGGGATCCAGAACAATATAACTTCTATTCAGAAATAAGCAAACATAAACCATTATGTTGTCTTCCTTGTTTGTCATCAACTTCTTAACATATAATATTTTAATGAGTGCTCACAATCATAGAAGATGTCCAAGATAATATATTTATATGTGAACCTCTCTTTCCTTATTACTTCCTTTTAATTGCCCCAATGACCAACAACTATGTTTGTCAACCCACAACAAGTTTCAATCGACAAACTACTTGTATGTGAAGTCATCACTGCCCATAAGATTCTCATATGTACTCTTTTGCTTTTATTCTATACTTCTTTCTACTTCATCTTTCTCAAGATCAAGATCATGCCAAACAAGAAAAATCCCTCAACTCAAAAGCAATTTTTATTGTATAACTCATGGACTTTCTTACATAGGAGGAATCCTAAAGTAAAGGCTCAAAACTAGATCACACGAAAACTTTATTGTACTAGATCAAGATATAACCAAAAGGATCAAACTAAGGAAAGATGATAAAAATAATAATAAAAATAAAAATAAAAGATGTGATGGTGATACGATACCGGGGAACCTCCCCCAAGCTTGGCACAAGCCAAGGGGAGTGACCATACCCATGTGTTTAATTGCCTTGCTTCAGAGGTGGTGATGTTGGTGTTGTTGATGAGGTTGGAAGCTTGTCCAGTTTCCTCCTAAGCATAAAATTATGTTCCCTCAGGTCGTCCACCTCCTTCTCGAGCTTCAATATCCTTTGACATAATTCTTCTTTACTCTCCTGTAGAAAACGAGAAGGGATAATAGAACTTTAGGTTTTCTTCTTGCGTTTGGGAGGCTTGATTTCCTGAACTCCACGTGCCTGTCTCCCAGTTGAGGTATATGTTGGAAATATTCCCTAGAGGCAATAATAAAATGGTTACTATTGTATTTCCTTGTTCATGATAATTGTCTATTGTTCCATAATTGTGTTAACCGGAAACTGTAATGCATGTATGAATACATAGACCACAACATGTCCCTAGTGAGCCTCTAGTTGGTTAGCTCGTTGATCAATAGATGTTCATGGTTTCATGACCATGGACATTGGATGTTGTTGATAACGGGATCGCATCATTAGGAGAATGATGTGATGGACAAGACCCAATCATAAGCATAGCACAAGATCGTGTAGCTCGTCTGCTAAAGCTTTTCTAATGTCAAGTGTCATTTCCTTAGACCATGAGATTGTGCAACTCCCGGATACCGTAGGAATGCTTTGGGTGTGCCAAACGTCACAACGTAATTGGGTGTCTATAAAGGTTCACTACGGGTATCTCCGAAAGTGTCTATTGGGTTGGCACGAATCGAGACTGGGATTTGTCACTTCGTGTGACAGAGAGGTATCTCTGGGCCCACTCGGTAAGACATCATCATAATGAGCTCAATGTGACTAAGGATTTAGCCACGAGATGATGTGTTACAGAACGAGTAAAGAGACTTGCTAGTAATGATATTGAACAAGGTATAGGGATACCGATGATCGAATCTCGGGCAAATATCATACCGTTAGACATAGGGAATTGTATACGGGATTGATTGAATCCCCGACATCGTGGTTCATCCAATGAGATCATCGTGGAGCATGTGGGAGCCAACATGGGTATCCAGATCCTACTGTTGGTTATTGACGAGAGAGGTGTCTCGGTCATGTCTACATGCCTCCCGAACCCGTAGGGTCTACACACTTAAGGTTAGATGACGCTAGCTTTATAGGGAAATACTATACATGGTTACCGAAGGTTGTTCAGAGTCCCGGATGAGATCTCAGACGTCACGAGGAGCTTTGGAATGGCCCGGAGGTAAATATTCATATATAGGAAGTGAGGTTTTGGTCACCGGAAGTGTTTCGGGAATTACCGGTAACGTACCGGGACCACCAGAAGGGTTCCGGGGGTCCACCAAGTGGAGTCACCAGCCCCAGAGGGCTGCATGGGCCGCAAGTGGGAGGGAACTAGCCCCTAGGTGGGATGGTGCACCCCTCACAAGGGCCCAAGGCGCAGCTGAAGTGGGAGGGGCGACAAACCCTAGGGCAGATGGGCCCTAAGGCCCACCCAGGCCCACCCTAGGGCAGCTGCACCCCTCTCCCTCTGTGGCCGCCGGCCAAATGGGATCTAGAGGCTGCCACACCACCCTAGGGTGGGAACCCTAGGGCGCATCTCTCTCTCCCACGGGGCATCCCTACTCCTCCCTCTCCTCGGGGCAGCCCTACTCCTCCCTCTCCTCGTTCTCCGTAGTGCTTGGGGAAGCCCTGTCGGAGACCACGCAGATCCATCGTCACCATGCCGTCGTGCTGCCGGAGCTTTCCCTCAACCTCTCCTTCCTCCTTGCTGGATCAAGGCGTAGGAGACGTCACCGGGCTGCACGTGTGTTGAACGCGGAGGCGCCGTTGTTCGGCGCTTAGATCGGATTCCACTGTGATCTGAATCGCTGCGAGTATGACTCCACCAACCGCGTTCTAGTAATGCTTCTGCTTTGCGATCTTCAAAGGTATGAAGATGCACTCTCCCCTTATTCGTTGCTGGTTTCTCCATAGATAGATCTTGGTGAACACATTGGATTTTTTTTGATTTACTACTACGTATCCCAACAGTGGCATCATGAGCTAGGTCTATGCGTAGAATCTATGAATGAGTAGAACACAAGTTGTTGTGGGCATCGGTCTTGTTAATTTGCTTGCCGTTACTAGTCTTATCTTGATTCGACGGTATTGTGGGATGAAGCGGCCCGGACCAACTTTACACATACGCTTACGTGAGACTGGTTCCACCGCCTGACATGCACTTGTTGCATAAGGTGGCTAGCGGGTGTCTGTCTCTCCCACCTTAGTCGGATTGGATTCGATGAAAAGGGTCCTTATGAAGGGTAAATAGCAATTGGCATATCATGTCGTGGTTTTGGCGTAGGTAAGAAACGTTCTTGCTAGAAACCTATAGCAGCCACGTAAAAAAATTGCAACTACAAATTAGAGCGTGTCTAACTTGTTTTTGCAGCATATGCCTTGTGATGTGATATGGCTAAAGGATGTGATGTGATGCATTGTGATGTATGAGATTGATCATGTTCTTGTAATAGGATTCACGATTTGCATGTCGATGAGTATGACAACCGGCAGGAGCCGTAGGAATTGTCTTATTTTATTGTATGACCGACGTGTCAATCATAAACGCCATGTAATTACTTTAATTTATTGCTAAACGTTAGCCATAGTAGTAGAAGTAATAGTTGGCAAGATAACTTCATGAAGACACGATGATGGAGATCATGATGATGGAGATCATGGTGTCGTGCCGGTGACAGTGATGATCATGATGCCCCGAAGATGGAGATCAAAGGAGCAAGATGATATTGGCCATTTCATGTCACTATATTGATTGCATGTGATGTTTATCATGTTTACATCTTATTTTCTTAGAACGACAGTAGCTAAATAAGATGATCTCTCACTAAAATTTCAAGAAAAGTGTTCACCCTAACTGTGCACTGTTGCTAAGGATCGTTGTTCTGAAGCACCACGTGATGATCGGGTGTGATAGGTTCTAACATTCGCATACAACGGGTGTAAGCCAGATTTACACACGCGATATACTTAGGTTGACTTGACGAGCCTAGCATGTATAGACATGGCCTCGGAACACGGAAGACCGAAAGGTCAAACATGAGTCGTATAGAAGATACGATCAACATGGAGATGTTCACCATGGATGACTAGTCCGTCTCACGTGATGCTCGGACATGGGCTAGTTGACGTGGATCATGTGTCACTTGGATGACTAGAGAGATGTCTATCTAAGTGGGAGTTCATTAAATAATTTGATTATGTGAACTTAATTATCATGAACTTAGTCTAAAATTGTCTTTACAATCTATATTGTAGATCCAATGGCCAACGCTAATGTCACCCTAAACTTCAACGTGTTCCTAGAGAAAACAAGCTGAAAGATGATGGAAGCAACTATGCGGACTGGGTCCGTAGCTTGAGGATCATCCTCATAGCTTCCAAGAGATTGTATGTCCTCGATGCACCGCTAGGTGACCCACCCATTTTCCCAGCGGACCAAGACGTTATGAACGCTTGGCAGTCACACTGTGATGATTACTCCCTGGTTTAGTGCGACATGCTTTACAGTTTAGAACCAGGGATCCAAAAGCGTTTTGAGCAACACAGAGCATATGAGATGTTCCAAGAGCTGAAACTGGTTTTCCAAGATCATGCCCGGGTCGAGAGATATGACATCTCCGACTTGTTCTTCAGCTTTAAGATGGAGGAGAATAGTTCTATCAGTGAGCACATACTCAAAATGTCTAGGTTGCACAACCGCTTGACTCATCTGGGAGTTAATCTCCTGGATGACTCAGTCATTGACAGAATCCTCTAGTCGCTTCCACCTAGCTACAAGAGCTTTGTGATGAACTACAACATGCAGGGTATGGAGAATTCCATTCTTGATTTGTACTCGATGCTGAAATCAGCGGTGGTCGAGATCAAAAAAGAGCATCAAGTGTTGATGGTGAATAAGACCACTAGTTTCAAGAAAGGCAAGGGTAAGAAGAACTTCAAGAAGGATGGCAAAGCAGTTGCTGCGCCCGGTAAGCAAGTTGTCGGGAAGAAGAACAAGAATGGACCCAAGCCTGAGACTGAGATCTTTTATTGCAAGGGTACCGGTCACTGGAAGCGGAACTGCCCCAAGTACTTAGCGGATAAGAAGGCCATCAACGTTAAAGGCATATGTATATACTTGTTATTGATGTGTACCTTACAAGCACTCGTAGTAGCTCTTGGGTATTTGATACCGATGTAGTTGCTCACATTTGTAACTCCAAGCAGGAGCTGCGGAATAAGTGGAGACTGGCGAAGGACGAGGTGATGATCCGCGTTGGGAATGGTTCCAAGGTCGATGTGATCGCCGTCGGCACGCTGCCTCTACATCTACCTTCGGGGTTAGTTTTAAACCTTAATACTTGTTATTTAGTACAAGCCTTGAGCATGAACATTGTATATGGATCTCGCTTGATGCGAGATGGCTACTCATTTAAATCTGAGAATAATGGTTGTTCTATTTATATGATAGAAATGTTTTATGGTCATGCCCCGCTGGTCAATGGTTTATTTTTGATGAATCACGAACGTGATGTCACACATGTCCATAGTGTGAGTACCAAAAAGTGTAAGGTTGATAACGATAGTCCCACTTACATGTGGCACTACCGCCTTGCTCATATTGGTGTGAAACGCATGAAGAAGCTCCATGCTGATGGACTTTTGGAGTCTCTTGATTTCGAATCATTTGACACGTGTGAACCATGCCTCATGGGCAAGATGACCAAGACTCCGTTCTCCGGAACAATGGAGCGAGCAACTGATTTGTTGGAGATAATACATACCGATGTATGCGGTCCAATGAGCGTCGAGGCTCGCAGTGGCTACCGTTATGTTCTCACCCTCACTGATGACATGAGCATATATGGGTATGTCTACTTAATGAAACACAAGTCTGAAACCTTTGAAAGGTTCAAGGAATTTCAGAGTGAGGTAGAGAATCTACATGACAGGAAAATAAAGTGCATACGATCTGGTCGTGGCAGAGAATATTTGAGTCACGAGTTTGGCATGCACCTAAGGAAATGTGGAATTATTTCACAACTCATGCCGCCTGGCACACCTTAGCGAAATGGTGTGTCTGAACATCGTAATCGCACTCTATTGGATATGGTGCGATCTATAATGTCTCTTACCGACTTACCGCTATCATTTTGGGATATGCATTAGAGACTGCTGCATTCACTTTAAATAGGGCACCTTCAAAGTCCGTTCAGATGACACCGTATGAAATATGGTTTGGATAGAAACCTAAGCCGTCGTTTCTAAAAGTTTTGGGATGCGATTCTTATGTGAAGAAACTTCAACCTGAGAAGCTCGAACCCAAAGCAGAAAAGTGCATCTTCATAGGATACCCCAAAGAAACTATTGGGTATACCATCTACCTCAGATCCAAGGGCCAAGTCTTTGTTGCCAAGAATGGATCCTTTCTAGAGAAAGAGTTTCTCTCGAAAGAAGTAAGTGGGAGGAAAATAGAACTTGATGAGGTAATTGTACCTCCACTCGTACCGGAGAGTAGCGTAGCACAGGAGTTGTTTCTGTGGAGCCTACACCGGCTGGAGAGGAAGTTAATGATGATGCTCATGAAACTTCAGATCAAGTTACTATTGAATGTCGAAGGTCCACTAGGACACGTTCCGCACCAGAGTGGTACGACAACCCTGTCCTAGAGATCATGTTGTTGGACAACGGTGAACCTTCAAACTATGAAGAAGCGATGGCGGGCCCGGATTCCAACAAATGGCTTGAAGCCATGAAATCCGAGATAGGATCCATGTATGAGAACAAAGTATGGACTTTGGTGGACTTGCCTTATGATAAGCGAGCCATAGAAAATAAATGGATCTTTAAGAAGAAAATTGACGCAGATGGTAATGTGGCCATCTATAAGGCTCGGCTTGTCGCTAAGGGTTATCGACAAGTTCAAGAAATTCACTATGATGAGACTTTCTCACCCGTAGCGATGCTGAAGTCTGTCCGAATCATGTTAGCAATTGCCGCATTTTATGATTATGAGATCTGGAAAATGGACGTCAAAACGGCATTCCTTAATGGTTTCCTTAAGGAAGAACTGTATATGATGCAGCCAGAAGGTTTTGTCGATCCTAAAGATGCTAACAAGGTATGCAAGCTCCAACGCTCCATCTATGGGCTAGTGCAAGCATCTCGGAGTTGGAACATTCACTTTAATGAGGTGATTAAAGCATTTCGATTTATACAGGTTTATGGAGAACCCTGTATTTACAAGAAAGTGAGTGGGAGCTCTATAGCATTCCTCATATTGTATGTAGATGACATATTGTTGATGGGAAATGATATAGAAATCTTGGAAAGTGGGAAGCCCTACTTGAATAAATGTTTTTCAATGAAGGACCTTGGAGAAGCTCCTTACATATTAGGCATCAAGATCTACAGAGATAGATCGATACGCCTCATAGGTCTTTCACAAAGCACATACCTTGACAAGATATTGAAGAAGTTCAATATGGATCAGTCCAAGAAGGGGTTCTTACCTGTGTTACAGGGTGTGAGATTGAGTACGACTCAATGCCCGACCACGGCAAAGGATAGAGAAGAGATGAGTGTCATCCCCTATGCTTCAGCCATAGGCTCTATTATGTATGCCATGCTGTGTACCAGACCTGATGTGAACCTTGCCATAAGTTTGGTAGGGAGGTACCAAAGTGATCCCGGAGCGGAACACTGGACAACGATCAAGAATATCCTGAAGTACCTGAAAAGGACAAAGGACATGTTTCTCATATATGGTGGCGTCGAAGAGCTCGTCGTAAAGGGTTACGTCAATGCTAGCTTTGACACAGATCCAGATGACTCCAAGTCACAAACCGTATACGTGTATATTTTGAATGGAGGGACAGTCAGCTGGTGCAGCAACAAGCAAAGCGTCGTGGTGGCATCTACATGTGAAGTGGAGTATATAGCTGCTTCGGAAGCAGCAAAGGAAGGAGTCTGTATGAAGGAGTTCATCACCGACCTAGGAGTAATTCCCAATGCGCCGGCCCCGATGACTCTATTCTGTGACAACACTGAAGCTATTGCCCTTGCCAAGGAGCCCAGGTTTCACAAGAAGACAAGACACATCAAGCGCCGCTTCAACCCCATCCGTGATTACATTCAGGGGAGAGATATAGATAGTTGTATACATATGGATCTGAATGTCGCAAATCCGTTGGCAAAACCTCTCTCACGAGCGAAACATGATCAACACCAGAATGCTATGGGTGTTCGATTCATCACAATGTAACTAGATTATTAACTCTAATGCAAGTGGGAGACTGTTGGAAATATGCCCTAGAGGCAATAATAAAATGGTTATTATTGTATTTCCTTGTTCATGATAATTGTCTATTGTTCATGCTATAATTGTGTTAACCGGAAACGTAATGCATGTATGAATACATAGACCACAACATGTCCCTAGTGAGCCTCTAGTTGGCTAGCTCGTTGATCAACAGATGGTCACGGTTTCATGACCCTGGACATTGGATGTCGTTGATAACGGTATCTCCTAATGATGTGATGGACAAGACCCAATCCTAAACATAGCACAAGATCGTGTAGTTCGTCTGCTAAAGATTTTCTAATGTCAAGTGTCATTTCCTTAGACCATGAGATTGTGCAACTCCCGGATACCATAGGAATGCTTTGGGTGTGCCAAACGTCATGACGTCACTCTGTGGCTATAAAGGTGCACTACGGGTATCTCCAAAAGTGTCTGTTGGGTTGGCACGAATCGAGACTGGGATTTCTCACTCCGTGTGACGGAGAGGTATCTCTAGGCCCACTTGGTAAGACATCATCATAATGAGCTCAATGTGACTAAGGAGGTAGCTACATGATTATGTGTTATGGAACGAGTAAACAGACTTGCCAGTAACAAAATTGAACAAGGTATAGGGATACCAACGATCGAATCTCACGCAAGTATCATAGCGGTAGACAAAGGGAATTGTATACGGGATTGATTGAATCCCCGACATCATGGTTCATCCGATGAGATCATCGTGGAGCATGTGGGAGCCAACATGGGTATCCAGATCCCGCTATTGGTTATTGACCGAAGAGGTGTCTCGGTCATGTCTACATGCCTCTCGAACCCGTAGGGTCTACACACTTAAGGTTCGATGACACTAGGGTTATAGGGAAATAGTCTACGTGGTTACCGAAGGTTGTTCGGAGTCCCGAATGAGATCCCGGACGTCACGAGGAGCTCCGGAATGGTCCGGAGGTAAATATTCATATATATGAAGTGAGGTTTTGGTCACCGGAAGTGTTTTGGGAATTACCGATAACGTAGCGGGACCACCAGAAGGGTTCCGAGGGTCCACCAAGTGGGGCCACCAGCCCCAGAGGGCTGCATGGGCCGCAAGTGGGAGGTAACCAGCCCCTAGGTGGGCTGGTGAGCCCCTCACAAGGGCCCAAGGGAGGGGGGCAAACCCTAGGGCAGATGGGCCCTAAGACCCACCCTTGGGCAGCCGCACCCCTCTCCCTCTATGGCCGACGGCTAGATGGGATCTGGAGGCTACCGCACCACCCTAGGGTGGGAACCCTAGGGCACAGCCCTCCCTCCTCCTCGTCCTATAAATAGAGGAGCCCTTGGGGCTACTGAATACACGCATCTCTCTCTCCCACGGCGCAGCCCTACTCCTCCCTCTCCTGGTTCTCCATAGTGTTGGCGAAGCCCTACCGGAGACCACGCAGATCCACCGTCACCAAGCCGTTGTGCTGTCGGAGCTCTACCTCAACCTCTCCTTCCTCCTTGCTGGATCAAGGCGTAGGAGACTTCGCCGGGCTGCACGTGTGTTGAACGCGGAGGCGCCATTGTTCCGCGCTTAGATTGGATTCCACCGCGATCTGAATCGATGCGAGTACGACTCAACCAACCGCATTCTAGTAACGCTTCTGCTTTGCGATCTTCAAAGGTATGAAGATTCACTCTCCCCTTACTAGTTTCTGGTTTCTCCATAGATAGATCTTGGTGAACACGTAGGAATTTTTTTGATTTACTACCATGTATCCCAACAGTATAGGAGTCTCCTCTACATCTGAGCTTTCTTCTCGGTACTTGTCTTCTTGTTCCTCCTCTGAGAATAATCCATAAGGATCTATGTCCCCACAGAGCTTGGGATTAGCAAGATAATGCGATATGTAGCTCTCCCCATCAGACTCTTGGGATGACATCTTGCTCTAAATCTGCTACAGGAACATCTCAAAACGAAAACAATAGGTAGTGTCGTGATACGAGAGTTAAAACCTTTGGGAGATTATATAATGAGTTTTTACCAACCCGAAGGAGTATGCCACAAGAAAATGGAGTCCCAGGGGCGCGCCCAGGGGGTAGGGCGCGCCGTGCAGGCTTGTTGCTTCCTCGTGCACTATTCGGACTACTTTAAATTTTCCTAATTTTTTAAATATTCCAAAATAGATAAAAATTGCCATTGAAAAGGTTTTGGAGTCTTTTTACTTACCGTACCACATACCTATTCCTTTTCGGAGTGTGAAACGCTCCGGTAAGTCTCCCTAATGTACTCCTCCAGAGTTATGGTATTGATGACATTGGTTTCCACATTTATTGGGGTACCTGAGATATAATGCTTGATTCTTTGACCATTCACCACCTTTGGGTTTGTGCCTTCGGGTTTGTTAATCTTGATGGCATCGGAACGGTATACCTCCTCGATAACTTAAGGACCTTCCCATTTAGAGAGAAATTTTCCTACAAAAAAATCTTAAACAAGAATTGTATAGCAAGACATGACCACCTACATTGAATTCACATTTTTGTATGCTTCTATCATGCCGTCTCTTAACCTTTTTCCTTAAACAACTTGGCATTCTCATAGACTTGGGTTCTCCATTCGTCAAGTGAGCTAATGTCAAATAACCTCTTCTCACTAGCAAGTTTAAAATCGTAATTGAGCTCTTTCATTACCCAATAAGCTTTATGTTCTAGTTATAGAGGTAAATGACATGCTTTACCATAAACCATCTTATACGGAGACATACACATAGGGTTTTTGTAAGCGGTTCTATAAGCCCACAATGCATCGTCAAGTTTCTTAGACCAATTCTTCCTAGACCTATTTACAGTCTTGTGCAAAATCAATTTAATTTCTCTATTACTCAATTCTACTTGACCACTAGACTGAGGATGATAAGGGGGCGCAATTCTATGGTTAACATCATATTTAGCGAGCAATTTATGGAAAGCACCATGAATAAAATGTCAACCAACATCAGTCATTAAATATCTAGGGACTCCAAATCTAGGGAAAATAACTTCTTTAAGCATTTTAATACAAGTGTTATGATCAGCGCTACCTGTTGGAATAATTTCTACCCACTTAGTAACATAATCAACCACAACTAGAATATGAGTATACCCGTTAGATTGTGGAAAAGGCCCCATATAATCAAAAACCCAAACATCAAATGGTTCAATAACAAGAGAATAATTCATAGGCATTTCCTGACGTCTACTAACATTACCAATTCTTTGACATTCATCACAAGACAAGACAAAGTTACGAGCATCCTTGAAGAGAGTAGGCCAATAAAACCCAAATTGTAGTACCTTATGTGCAGTTCTATCTGCAGCGTGGTGTCCTCCGTAGGCTTCGGAGTCACATTTGTGGAAGATCTGTTCCTGTTCATGCTCAGGTACACAACGTCTAATAATACCATCTACTCCTTCTTTATAAAGGTGTGGATCATCCCAAAAGTAATGTCTTAAATCATAGAAGAACCTTTTCTTTTGTTGGTATGTGAAACTAGGAGGTATAAATTTAGCAACAATGTAATTGGCATAATCAACGTACCAAGGAGCATTATGTGAAGCATTTATGACAGCTAACTGTTCATCAGGAAAGCTCTCATCAATAGGTAGTGGGTCATCAAGAACATTTTCTAACCTAGACAAGTTATCTGCCACAAGGTTGTCAGCACCCTTTCTATCAATGATATACAAATCAAATTCTTGTAGCAGAAGGATCGATCTAATAAGTCTAGGTTTAGCATCTTTCTTTTCCATAAGGTACTTAATAGCAGCATGATCTGTGTGAACAGTTACTTTGGAATCAACAATATAAGGTCTAAACTTATCACAAGCAAACACGACTGCTAAAAATTCTTTTTCAGTAGTAGCATAGTTTCTTTGAGCACAGTCTAGAATTTTACTAGGATAATGGATAACATTTAATTTCTTATCGACTCTTTGTCCTAGAAAAGCACCAACAACATAATCACTAGCATCACACATAATTTCAAAGGGTAGGTTCCAGTTAGGTGGTTGAACAACAGGTGCGGTAATCAGAGAATTCTTAAGAATTTCAAATGCTTCCACACAATCATTATCAAAAACAAACGGGACATCTTTTTGCAAAATATTTGTGAGAGGCCTAGAAATCTTAGAGAAATCTTTGATAAACCTCCTAGAGAAACCAGCATGACCAACAAAACTTCTTATACCTTTGATATCCATAGGGCAAAACATTTTTTCAATGGCGTCAACTTTAGCTTTATCAACTTCAATACCTCCTTCGGAGATCTTGTGCCCCAAGACAATACCTTCATTAACCATAAAGTGGCACTTTTCCCAGTTCAAGACAAGATTAGTTTCTTCACATCTCTGCAAGACTCGATCAAGGTTGCTCAAACAATCATCAAATGAAGTTTCGTAAATGGAAAAATCATCCATGAAAATCTCAAGAATCTTTTCACAAAAGTCAGAGAATATAGCCATCATACATCTTTGAAATGTAGCAGGTGCATTGCATAAACCAAAAGGCATACGTCTATAAGCAAAGGTACTGAAAGGGCAAGTAAAAGTGGTTTTTTCTTCATCCTGGCTTCATACTGGTATTTGACAGAAACCAGAGTAACCCTCTAGAAAGAAAAAATGAGTATGTTTTGATAACCTTTCTAGCATTTGATCAAAAAAAGGTAAAGGGTAATGATCTTTCTTAGTAGATTTATTTAATTTCCTAAAATCAATTAAAATTCTATAACCTGTAACAATTCTTTGTGGGATCAATTCATTTTTATCATTAGGAACAAAGGTAATACCTCCCTTCTTAGGGACACACTGGACTGTTGGGGAACGTTGCATGGGAAACAAAAAAAATCCTACGCTTCACCAAGATCAATCTAGGAGATGAGCATCTATGAGAGGAGAGATTGCATCTATGTACCCTTGTAGATCCCTAAGTGGAAGCATTAAAGAACCCCGATCAAGTACCGAACGGATGGCACCTCTGTGTTGAGCACACGTGCAGCTCGGTGAAGATCTCTGCCTTCTTGATCCAGCAAGAGGGAGCAGAGAGGTAGACGAGTTCACCGGCAGCGTGACGGCGTTGTGGTATATAGCGGAGGGTTAGGGATGCCCTCAAAATCCTCTGGTATATATAGTAGTAAGAGGAGAGGAGGCAGCCTTGCCCCTCCTACAAGGAGGGCTTCGGCCGAAGGCAATAGGGGAGAGTCCACCTCCCAGAAGGGAGGTGGATTCCAAGTGGGACTCTTCCCTGACTTGGCCCCTACTCCTCCTCCTTCTCCATGCGCATAGGCCCTATTGGGATGGCTTTCCCAGCCCACCAAGGGCTGGTGCGCCACTTCTGAGGCCCATGTGGCCCTTGGGGTATGTCGGCCCCACTTGGTGGTCCCCGGAACCCATTCGTCACTCCCGGTACACTACCGGATATGCCTGAAACTTTCTGGAGTTCAAACATCACTTTCCTATATATCAATCTTTACCTCCGAACTATTCCGAAGCTCCTCGTGACATCCGGGATATCATCCGGGACTCTGAACAACCTTCGGTCACGACCATACATAATTCTATACTACCATAACGTCACCGAACCTTAAGTGTGGAGACCCTGCGGGTTCGAGAACTATGTAGACATGATCGAGACACCTCTATGGTCAATAACCAATATCGAGACCTGGATGCCAATATTGATTCCCACATATTCTACTAAGATCTTTATCGGTCGAACCTCTATGTCAAGGATCCAGTTAATCCCGTATGATGTTCCCTTTGTTCTTCGGTATGTTACTTGCCCGAGATTCGATCATTGGTATCTCCATACCTAGTTCAACCTTGTTACATGCAAGTCTCTTTACTCATTCCGTAATACAAGATCCCGTGGCTAACACTTAGTCACATTGCTTGCAAGGCTTATTGTGATGTTGTATTACCGAGTGGGCCCTGAGATACCTCTCCGTCACACGGAGTAACAAATCCCAGTATTGATCCATGCCAACCCAACAGACACGCTCAGAGATACCTGTAGAGCACCTTTATAGTCACCCAGTTACGTTGCGATGTCTTATACACACAAGGGACTCCTCCGGTGTCCGTGAGTTGCATGATCTCATGGTCATAGAAACATATACTTGACATGCAGAAAACTGTAGCAATAAACTTACACGATCATATGCTACGTTTACAGTTTAGGTCTTGTCCATCTCATCATTCTCCTAATGATGTGATCCCGTTATCAAATGCCATCTCATGTCAATGGCTAGGAAACCTTGACCATCTTTGAGCAACGAGCTAGTCTACTAGAGGCACACTAGGGACAAAGTGTTGTCTATATATCCAGACATGCAATGTGTTTCCAATCAATACAATTATAGCATGGATAATAAATAATTATCATGAACAAGGAAATATAATAATAAACACTTTAGTTATTGCCTCTAGGGCATATTTCCAACAGTCTCCCACTTGCACTAGAGTCAATAATCTAGTTCACATCACTATGTGATTTACATTGTAATGAATCGAACACCCATGCAGTTCTAGTGTTTATCATGTTTAGCCCTTGGAAGAGGTTTAGTCAATGGGCCTGCAACATTTAGATCTGTGTGCACTTTGCAAATATTTATGTCCTTCTCCTCGATGTAATCGTGGATGGAATTGAAGCATCGCTTTATGTGTCTGGTCCTCTTGTGAAACCTTGGCACCTTGGCTAGAGCAATGGCACCAGTGTTGTCATAGAATAGAGTCATTGGATTTAGTGCACTAGGCACTACACCAAGATCTGTCATGAACTGCTTCATCCAGACACCTTCCTTCGCTGCCTTCGAGGCTGCGATGTACTCCGCTTCGCATGTAGAATCGGCTACCACGCTTTGCTTGGAACTGCACTAGCTTACCGCTCCTCCGTTGAGAATAAATACGTATCCGGTTTGTGACTTAGAGTCATCCGGATCAGTGTCAAAGCTTGCATCGACGTAACCCTTTAGGACGAGCTCTTGATCACCTCCATAAACGAGAAACATTTCCTTAGTCCTTTTCAGGTACTTAAGGATATTCTTGACCGCCACCCAGTGCTCCATTCCAGGATCAGTTTGAAACCTTTTGTCCATATTTATGACAAGGCTGACATCGGGTCTTGTGCAATGAAAGCACTCAGTTTCTGGCTTGGGTCCAGCCTTAGGTTTCTTCACGGGAGGAGCAACTACTTTGCCACCCTCTTGGAGTTACCCTTCTTGCCCTTGCCATTCTTCTTGAAACTAGTGGTTTTATTGACCATCAACACTTGATGTTCTTTCTGGATTTCAGACTCAGTGACTTTTAGCATCGCAAATAGCTCGGCGTCTGAATTGTTCATCCTGTGCATGTTATAGTTCAGCACGAAGCTCTTGTATCTTGGTGGCAATGATTGAAGAACTCTATCAGTGATCGCCTCTGGCGGAAGAGCGAACCCTAACTCCACCAGACGAGTCGAATACCCAGACATTCTGAGTATATGTTCACTGATAGACCCGTTCTCCTCCATTTTGCAAGCATAGAACTTATCGGAGGTCTCATACCTCTCGATCTGGGCATTCTTCTTAAAGATAAACTCCAACTCCTAGAACATCTCATATGCTCCATGACGTTCAAAACGTCTTTGAAGTCCTGGGTCTAAGCCATACAATATTGCACACTAAACTATTGAGTAATCTCTAGAATGTGCCTCCCAAGCATTCTTAATGTCTTTGAATGACAAGTCTGCGGGTTGGTTACCAAGCGGTGCATCAAGGACATATGCCTTCTAGGAAGCCATGAGGATAATCCTCAGATTACGGGCCCAGTCCACAAAGTTACTTCCATCATCTTTCAACTTAGCTTTCTCTAGGAACGCATTAAAATTCAGGGGTGCTACTGCGCGAGCCATTGATCTACAACATAAATATGCAAAGGTTACTTAGACTATTGTTCAAGATAATGAGTTTAGTTAATCGAATTACTAAGGCTCCCACTCAAATTGACATCCCTCAGGTCATCTGAGTGAAACATGATCCATATTCACCAACTCAAGTCCGATCATCACGTAAGAAAAACAAGGTGCATAAAAGGATTAACATCACATGCAATTCATAAGTGACATGATATGGCCATGAACTTATGCTTTTGATCTCTATCATGAAAGAACCGACATGATCTTCATCATCACCGGCATGACACCATGATCTCCATCATCTTGATCTCCATCAACGTGTCGCCATCGGGGTCATCGCGCCCGCCATGCTTCTACTACTATTGCTACCATTTAGCGATAAAGTAAAGCACTACATAGCGCTTAATGATTGATACGCAGGTCATACAATAATTAAAGACAACCCTATGGTTCATTTCGGTTGCCGTACTCATCGACATGCAAGTCATGATATTCTATACAAAAAACATGATCATCTCATACATCACATATATCACATCATGAAATTGGCCATATCACATCACAACATACCCTGCAAAAACAAGTTAGACATCCTCTAATTGTTGTTGCATGTTTTACGTGGCTGCTATGGGTATCTAGCAAGAACGATTCTTACCTACGCAAAACCGCAACGGTGATATGAAGATTGCTTTTCAACCTTCTACAAGGACCGCATTAATCAAATCCGATCCAACTAAAGTGGGAGAGACAGACACCCGCCAGCCATCTTTATGCAACAACGTCACATGTTAGTCGATGAAACACGCTCTGTCGTAAGCATACAAGTAAAGTCGGTCTGAGCCGCTTCATCCCACAATACCGCTGAACCAAGAAAAGACTAAGGAAGGAAGCAATCTGAATATCAATGCCCACAAACTCTTTGTGTTCTACTCAAGATCTCATCAATGTATAGACGTAGCTCATATGCCACTGTTGGGGAACATTGCATGGGAAACAAAATTTTCCTACGCTTCACCAAGATCAATCTAGGAGATGAGCATCTATGAGAGGAGAGATTGGATCTATGTACCCTTGTAGATCGCTAAGCGGAAGCGTTGAAGAACGTGGTTGATGTAGTGGTACATCTCCGCGATCCAAATCGCAAGACATCCTACAAACTCCCGATCAAGTACCAAACGGATGACACCTTTGCGTTCAGCACGCGTGCAGCTCGATGAAGATCTCTGCCTTCTTGATCCAGCAAGAGGGAGCAAAGAGGTAGACGAGTTCTCCGGCAGCGCGATGGCGTTGTGGTATATAGTGGAGGGTTAGGGATGCCCTCAAAATCCTCTAGTATATATAGGAGGGAGAGGAGAGGAGGCAGCCTTGCCCCTCCTACAAGCAGGGCTTCAGCCGAAGGCAATAGGGGAGAGTCCACCTCCTAGAAGGGAGGTGGATTCCAAGTGGGACTCTTCCCTGACTTGGCCCCTACCCTCCTCCTTCTGCATGTGCATAGGCCCTATTGGGCTGGCTTTCCCATCCCACCAGGGGCTGGTGCGCCACTTCTAAGGCCCATGTGCCCCCTTGGGGTATGTAGGCCCCACTTGGTGGTCCCCAGAACCCATTCGTCGCTCCCAGAAATGCCCGAATCTTTTCCGGCGTTCAAACACCACTTTCCTATATATCAATCTTTATCTCCGGACTATTCTGGAGCTCCTCATGACATCCAAGATCTCATTTGGGACTCCGAAGAACCTTCGGTCACCACCATACATAACTCTATACTACCGAAACGTCACCGAACCTTAAGTGTGCAGACCTTGCGGGTTCGAGAACTATGTAGACATGACCGAGACACCTCTACAATCAATAACCAATAGCAGGACCTAGATGCCCATATTGATTCCCACATATTCTACGAACATCTTTATTGGTCGAACCTCTATGTCAAGGATTCAGTTAATCTCGTATGATGTTCCCTTTGTTCTTCGGTATGTTACTTGCCCGAGATTCGATCGTCGCTATCTCCATACCTAGTTCAACCTTGTTACCGGCAAGTCTCTTTACTCATTCTGTAATACAAGATCTCGTGGCTAACACTTAGTCACATTGCTTGCAAGGCTTATTGTGATGTTGTATTACCGAGTGGGCCCTGAGATACCTCTCCGTCACACGGAGTAACAAATCCCAGTGTTGATCCATGCCAACACAACAGACACCCTCAGAGATACCTGTAGAGCACCTTTATAGTCATCCATTTACGTTGCGACATTTGATACACACAAGGCACTCCTCCGGTGTCCATGAGTTGCTTGATCTCATGGTCATAGGAAAAATACTTGACATGTAGAAAACTGTAGCAATAAACTTACACGATCATATGCTATGTTTATAGTTTGGGTCTTGTCCATATCATCATTCCCCTAATGATGTGATCCCGTTATCAAATGACATCTCATGTCAGTGGCTAGGAAACTTTGACCATCTTTGATCAACGAGCTAGTCTACTAGAGGCACACTAGGGACAAAGTGTTGTCTATATATCCACACATGCAATGTGTTTCCAATCAATACAATTATAGCATGGATAATAAATAATTATCATGAACAAGGAAATATAATAATAAACACTTTATTTATTGCCTCTAGGGCATATTTCCAAAAGTCTCCCACTTGCACTAGAGTCAATAATCTAGTTCACATCACTATGTGATTTACATTGTAATGAATCGAACACCCATGCAGTTCTGGTGTTGATCATGTTTAGCCCTTGGAAGAGGTTTAGTCAATGGGTCTACAACATTCAGATCCGTCTGCACTTTGCAAATATTTATGTCCTTCCCCTCAATGTAATCGCGGATGGAATTTAAGCGTCGCTTTATGTGTCTGGTCCTCTTGTGAAACCTTGGTTCCTTGGACAGAGTAATGGCACCAGTGTTGTCACGGACCAGAGTCATTGGATTTAGTGCACTACGCACTACTCCAAGATCTGTCATGAACTGCTTCATCCAGACACCTTCCTTCGCTGCCTCCAAGGCTACGATGTACTCTGCTTCGCATGTAGAATCGGCTACCACGCTTTCCTTGAATCTGGACCAGCTTACCGCTCCTCCGTTGAGAATAAATATGTATCCGCTTTGCGACTTAGAGTCATACGGATCAGTGTCAAAGCTTGCATCGACGTAACCCTTTACGACGAGCTCTTGATCACCTCCATAAACGAGAAACATTTCCTTAGTCCTTTTCAGGTACTTAAGGATATTCTTGACCGCCGTCCAATGCTCCATTCCAGGATCACTTTGAAACCTTCCGGCCATACTTATGGCAAGGCTGACATCGGGACTTGTGCACAACATTGCATACATGATAGAGCCTATGGCTGAAGCATAGGGGATGACACTCATCTTCTCTCTATCTTTTGCAGTTACTGGCATTGAGTCTTACTCAACTTCACACCTTGTAACACAGGCAAGAACCCCTTCTTGGACTGATCCATTTTGAACTTCTTCAAAACTTTATCAAGGTATTTGCCTTATGAAAGTTCTATCAAGCGTCTCGATCTATGTCTATAGATCCTAATGCCTAATATGAAAGCAAGCGACACATGTTGAGGGATCTATAACAATATAACTTCTATTCGGAAATAAGCAAACATAAACCATTATGTTGTCTTTCTTGTCCAACATCAACTTCTTAGCATATAATATTTTAACGAGTGCTCACAATCGTAGAAGTTGTCCAAGATAATATATTTATATGTGAACCTCTCTTTCTTTATCACTTCCTTTGAATTACCCCAATTACCAATAGCTATGTTTGTCAACCCACAACAGGTTTCAATCGACATACTTTTTATACGTGAAGTTATCACTCCCCATAAGATTTTCATATGTACTCTTTGTTTTTATTCTACACTTCTTTCTACTTCATATTTCTCAAGATTAAAATCATACCAAGCAAGTTCCTCAACTCTAAAGCACTTTTCATTATATATAATTCAAGGACTTGCTTACATAGGGGGAATCATAAAGCAAAGACTCAAAGCTAGATCACATGAAAACTTTATTCTACAAGATTAAGATATAACCAAAAGGATTGAACTAAGAAAAGATGATGAAATTAAAAAAAAGATGTGGTGGTGATACGATACCGGGGCATCTACCTCAAGGTTGGCACAAGCCAAGGGGAGTGCCCATACCCATGTGTTTAGTTGTCTGGCTTTGGAGGTGATGATGTGGGAGTTGTGGATGAGGTTGGAAGCTTGTCCTTCATCTTCCAAGGCATAGGCTCACCATCATAAAAGGATGAACGAGTCTCCGGAATCCTCAAATCTGCAGCCAAACTCATTCTCTTAAATCTGTATTCATACTCACAGTTTTGGTTTTGCAGGTCGTAGATCTGGTCTTGGAGGTGCTCGATTCTCTCATAAAGCTTGAAGATGTGATCTGCAACATCATTGGCATCCAGCTTATGTTTATGATGTAAACTCCACAATCATCATCTGATTAGCATCAAGTCCCTGTTTCAATATCCCTTGGCACTTGAAGACATGTTGTTCCATTGCTTCGAGCCTTGTCTCCATGCTTCCGGTTTCCTTTGGCCCCTCCACATCACGGATGCGCAGCACCCCCTCACGCACCTCAATGGTTTGAGGGTGTTGCAGCACCTCCGCAAGGTAGGGGCTGATGGCCTTCTCGAATAACTTGTCCTTCGGAACACTTGGGGACGCCATGTTGACCTAAATCTGCTGTAGAAATAGCTCAAAAGAGAAAACGGGAGGTATTGTCGTGATACGAGAGTCAAAACCTTCGGAAGATTATGTAATGAATTTTTACCGACCTGAAGGAGTATGCCACAAGACAACGGAGTCCGTTGGTGCACGAGATGGCCACAAGCCCTAGGGGTGCGGCCAGGGGGGTGGCCGCGCCGAGGAGGCTTGTCACCTCCTCATGCACTACTCAGACTACTTTAAATTTTCGTAAATTTTTTAAATATTCCAAAATAGATGAAAATTGCCATAGAAAAAGTTTTGGAGTCTTTTTACTTACTGTACCACGTACCTATTCCTTTTCGGAGTCTGAAACGTTCTGGTGAGTCTCCCTAATGTACTCCTTCGGAGTTATGGTATTGATGATATTGGTTTCAACATTTATGGGAGTACCTAAAATATAATGTTTGATTCTTTGACCGTTCACCACGTTCGGGTTTGTGCCTTCGGTGTTGTTATCTTGATGGCACCGGAACAGTATACCTCTTCGATGACGTAAGGACCTTCCCCTTTGTAGAGAAGTTTTCTTGCAAAAAATCTTAAACGAGAATGGTATAGCAAGACATGATCACCTACATTAAATTCACGCTTTTGCATCCTTCTATCATGCCATCTCTTAACCTTTTCTTTAAACAACTTAGCATTCGCATAGGCTTGGGTTCTCCATTCATCAAGTGAGTTAACACTGCTGGAATTAGGATCTTTGCCGCCAGCTAGCTCTTTGCCATCAGCTAGCTGACGACAAAGAGTCTTTGCCATCAGCTTACAGAAAACTGGCGGCAAAGAAAGAGCTGACGGCAAAGATCATGTTTGCTGTCAGCCAGCTCTTTGCCGTCTGCTAGCGGACGGGGTAGAAGCTTTGCCGCCAGCTAGCAGATGGCAAAGAGGGAGGGTGGCCTACTAACGAGACCAACCTAACGGCCACTTTCTTTGCTGTCTTCTAGCAAACAACAAAGAAAGTGGCCAACCTAACTGTCGTTCCCTCCCACTAGCTAGGCTCTTTGTCGTCTGCTAGCAGACGACAAAGAGCTTTGACCTAACAAAAACCGGTCGGTGCCCGCGCCCCACCCCTCTCTCTCTCCCGTCTATCTCTCTGCCCTCAACTCACACGCGTCGTCCCTGTGCTCGAGCTGCCCCCGCCGTCGACCCGCACCGCCCCCATCGCCGCCGACCCCCACCGCCACCCGACCCCAAAGCCGCCCGCCGCCCCACCAGCCCAGGCCTTGCGGCCGCCCTGCCGCCCCGGTGCCCCACCGCTCCGGCGCCGCTCTACCCCCCGCCGCCCGGCCCCTCTCCGTCCAGCCGCCCCCCGCCGCCCGGTGCCGCTCCGTCCAGCCGCCCCTGGTGAGGTTCTTCCCCTTTTAGGTTAGTTGCTTTTTTTAGGTTAGTAGAGTGTAGGTTAGTTTTTTTGTATTTAGTCATATTTTAGGTTATTAGTACATTTTGTGAGATGAAAAAAATAAGAAAAGTAGAAAAGTAGAAGTGGAGAGGAAAAAGGAAAATAAGGATAATGAAGAAGAAAAAGAAGACAAGAGGAAGAAGGAAAAGAAGGAAGAAGAAGAAAAAGAAGGAGAGGAAAAAGGAAAATAAAGAAGAAGAAGAAGAAGAAGAAGAAGAGGAGGAGGAGGAGGAGGAGAATAGAAGAAGAAGAAGAAGAAGAAGTAGAAAGACGAAGAAGATGAAAAAAAGAAGTAGAAGTACAAGATGACAAAAAGAAGTAGGAAAAGTAGAAAAAGAGGGGCGCCGAGGGAAAAGAGGGTTGCCGAGTGGTAGAGGGGTCGAGGATCGAGGTTAAAAGGAGTCGAGGGTCTAGGGGTCGAGGATCGAGGTGTCGAGGGGTTGAGGGTCGAGGGGAAAAGGGGTCCAGGGGTCAAGGGTTGCCGAGGGGTCGAGGGGTCGAGGGTCGCCGAGGGGTCGAGGGGTCGAGGATTTGCCATCCCGACCCCGACACCTCGACCCCCTGACGCCGATACCCCGCCCCCGACACGACTCCCCAATACCCCGACCTCGACACGACACCCCGACACCGCGGCCCTGACACAGCACCCCAACCCCAACACGACACCCCCGACCCCGACACAGCACCCCGACCCCAACACGGCACCCCAACCCCGACACAGCACCCCGACCCCGACACGACACCACCGACCCCCGACACAACACCCTGACACGGCACCCCCGACCCCGACACAGCACCCCTACCTCGACATGACACCCTCGACACCCCGACCCCGACACGACACCCCCGACACCCCGATCCCAAAAAAGGTGCTCTTCGGCCTTCAAGAGGCCGACGGATCATATATTTGTGAATTATGAGTTAGGTCATATATTTTTTGATTTTGTTGTACAAAATATCATATTTATGTTGATCAGGTGGATTTAAATGTGCAGTTGTTTTGTCGCTGCGAGGGTCTGGTGTTCGACGACCTCCCTGTGCGTTCGACGAGCTTCGCCCCTGCGTTCGTGGGTGAGCACAAATGAAATCTCCTCCTCCCCCCTTCATTTCCTCTGTTCTGGTCTTCGTGCCGATGAAACTTGCTAGCTATAGGTGTCTTCAATCGTCAGTATGCGTGACCACTACGTGTCTTCCGTTTGAAAAGGTTACATCTATAAATATGCATTCATTAGCATATTTATAATCGTGATTCTTTCGAATTGTCCAACGTTATCCATGGACTGCCCAAGTATGTGTAGATTGGGTTCGTTTTCCCATATATGTTCTACTCCGGATCCGATGCAGAATTTCGTCAGTGCCTCCCTGTTGTTCTCTGGGTACACATCGTCTCCGCTTATTGTCGAGACGTGTATCAGGAGAACAGCGGGGAGGTGCTGCCAAAATCGTGCGTCAGATCCGGAGCAGTGCATGGGAAAACAAACCCAATATACATATACTCGGGTGGGATTAGGACCTATCTCTACCTACTAGCGTCTAGGTTGCATCGACGTGATAAAACTGACAAACTCTATGAACTGATGAATATGGTTTGCTGAATTATATATTTTTTGTGTGTGTCCAGTAGCTAGGCAAGATGAGTGATCATGGGTGGATGTACACCGGTCACACTAGTCAGAATAACATGACCCGTGAATGGATAACAAAAACCAAGGAGTTTGTGAGAGTCGTATTTAAAAATGGACAGAAAATAACCTGGTGCCCTTGTGTCAATTGCGACAACTTTAAGAAGAAGTCAGAGTTTGAAATGATCAAACACCTGCACAAGTGGGGTTTTATGCCTAATTATACGGTCTGGACATTTCATGATGAGTCTGCCCAACGTGCCAAAGCTGAGGTGGTTCGTCGTCGCACCGACGAGCATGGTACCGTGATCGAAGACATGGTGCAAGACTTTGATGATACTCGGGATTCGGACAATGAGATGGAGGAATCTGCAAAGGCCTTCTATGAAATGTTGGAGTCTTCAAAAGTCCTCTCCACAAGCACACTGATCTTTGTCAGCTAGATGCCATCGCGCAAGTAATGGCTCTGAAGGCTCAGTTCAACCTGGGCAGATAATGCTATGACGCAATGATGACGATATTTGGATGCTTTCTACCCAAAGGCCATGTATTGCCAGCAAACCTGTACCACTCGGACAAAATCCTACGTGTGCTTAAGATGCCCTATGAGAAGATAGATGCCTGTGAGCATGGATGTGCCTTATTTAGGATTGAGTATGCGGGCTTCAACTATTGTCCCATTTGCAATGCTTCCAGGTATGTTTTGGTAGACAATGGTATGGGTGAGAAGAGTTAGACCAAAATCCCAGTCAAGGTTCTTCGATATGTACCATTCATACCAAGACTTCAACGTCTTTTCATGATCGAAGAGAAGGCTAGTCAGATGACGTGGCATAAATTGGGCAAAAGAACAGAACTAGATGTAGATGGGAATCCGATGTTGGGACACACTTCAGATGCTTTTGCGTGGAAGCACTTCGATGCATTACATAAGGATAAAGCGACAGATCCAAGGCATCCTTGAGTTGCCATCAGCACGGATGGGTTCAATGTGTATGGTATGATGGCAGCACAATATAGTTGTTGGCCTGTATTTGTCATTCCACTCAATCTCCCCACGGGAGAGATTATGAAAAGAAAGAACATTTTCCTGACGTTGATAATTTCAGGGCCCAACTATCCGGGGAAGAATATGAATGTGTACATGCAGCCGCTTAAGGATGAATTGCAAGAAGCCTAGGATAATGGGATCAAGACATACGACACCGCTACCAAAAAGAACTTCAAAATGCATGTGTGGTACATGTACTTGTCGCATGAGTTGCCGGCGTATGCACTATTCGTTAGATGGTGTGTGCATGGAAGGTTCCCATGCCCCACATGCAAGGCATCTCTTCAATTCCATTGGTTGCAGGCGGGTCGCAAGTTTTCTTGCTTCGACATGCATAGACAGTTCCTGGATCCTGACCATAAGTTCAGAAAAGACAAGAATAATTTCATCAAAGGTAGAGTTGTCAAAAACATTGCACCACCTACGTTAACAGGCCAACAGATCCTAGATCAGATAAACACTCTCGAGCTGGATCCAAATCGTCTAGGGTATTTCAAAGGGTATAATACGAAACACGCCTGGACTCACAAGATATGTTTTTGGGATCTGACTTACTTTAAAGACCTCCTTTGCCCACATAACATCGACGTGATGCACACTGAAAAGAATATCGCGGAGACCCTTTTTGATACATTGTTCGGCATAGAGGGGAAGTCGAAGGATAATCCTAAGGCTAGAGTCGATCAGGAGGCTCTATGTGATAGACCATTACAAAACATACGACAACCGAAAGGAAAGAAGAACTGGAGGAAGCTAAAGGCATGGTTCAATCTTGGGAGGCCAGCTATGAGGGAAATGATCTTGTGGGTGAAAATGCAGTTGATGTTCCCCGATGGGTATGCAACGAATCTAAAGAGGGGAGCGAGTCTTGACAAATGGAAAATATTTGGTCTCAAGAGTCATGATTGGCACATATGGCTTGAGCGGGTAATGCCGGTGATGTTGTGTGGCTTTATCCCTGAGGTTGAATGGCTAGTACTTGCAGAGCTAAGCTATTTCTTCCGTTCTCTTTGTGCGAAAGAACTATAGCCTGACGTGCTAGGCGAACTGGAAGAGTTGGCGCCGGAGTTGATCTGCAAGTTAGAAAAGATCTTTCCACCGGGCTTCTTTAATCCAATGCAGCCTTTGATTTTGCATCTCCCGACCAAGGCAAGATTGGGGGGGGGAGTGCAAAATCGTTGGTGCTTCGCAACTGAGAGGATGCAGAAGACGCTTCGAGGAAAATGTAAGAATAAACATAGAGTTGAAGCATCGATGGCCGAGGAATTCATTACTGAGGAGGCAGCAAACTTCATGACATCACACTACAAAGCCAAGAATCGCCATTTTCATAATCCGAAGCCTCGACACAATGATGGCGACCGTGAAAAAGGTCGATCCAACCTTAGCCTATTCAAAGGGAAGCTCGCACCAGCCGGTGCTTCGAAAGCAATAGCGTTGGATGTCGAAGAATGGCGGACCATTTCGTTGTATATCTTCAACTACCTAACAGAAGTGTGGCCGTACATCGAGTAAGTTCTCGGCACATTGTTTCGGAACTTCTAATTCCTTTGAAATGCTCTTATTCCCGGATATGTGATACAGTCGATACGTCGCCAAATTCTCGGATGGAGCGGTGATCCAAAAGGATTCCATCGAAGAGTATGAGCTTCTGGCAAAGCATGGTGGCGGCTATCCCGGTTTCATCTCTTGGTTCAAGCAAATGGTAATTTCCATTAGATGATTTCATTTCTTCACCTAGTTTGTGGCTAGTGCAACAATCCTTTCGTATTAAACTTGTAGGCTAATGCAGAGTCTATGGACTCCGAACTGAGACAAGTCGCTAATGGTTTTGACTATAAGGTCCGTTCATTTGACAAATACGACATTAACGGGTATTGTTTTCATACTTTTGGCAAAGAGGTATCTATGGCCAACCAAAAGTCTACAAATTGTTGTGTCTCCGCTGTTGACGAAGGAGGGGTCGAGTATTATGGAAGAGTTGAAGCAATTTATGAGCTTACATTCTTTGGTGAAAACCCACCAAATGTCTTAGTCTTCAAATGTTATTGGTTCCAGCCGAAGGAGACTAGAAGGACTGATGAACATATAGGGCTAGTCGAAATCAAACAAAGCACCCATTTAGATGTTCCCGATGTCTATATTACGGCTCAACAGGCGACCCAAGTTTTCTATCTACCGTGGGCCTGCCAAACGGATCCAAATCTGAATGGTTGGGATGTCGTTTATGATGTGCCGCCACATATTAGACCACCTCCCCTCAATGAAGATGATTATGAACCTCACATTAACCCAGACACATATGAAGGAGAATTCTTCCAAGAAACATGTGTTTCCAAAAATCGTTTCAAGTACCGCTCTACTTCACCCCAGAACATTGAGGTAGACAGCGACAGTGAATCCGACTTCACCCCTGAGCCGGAACAAGAAGAGACGGAAGAAGAAGAGGTTACTACTGTGGATGACCTGTCAATGCTTGACCGATTACATCAAGGAGGCCTTCCACATGTTGATGCATTTATTGATGATGCTGATGAGCACGTCATTACTGATAGTGATGATGATTATGCATTTATTGATCCCGGAGCATATATAGACGATGAAGATTAATATTAGTAATGTCAGGTATTCAATTATTATTATGTACATATATATTATTAGTTAGTTCATGTTTTTAGGTATTTCATTTTTTTATGTTGCACTAATTTCGTTCACTCTTTGTCATTGCAGGTGTTGACAGATGGTGGGCGCGGGTCGAGAGTGCTCTGAGCCTCCTTCCTCGGTGCATGCTGGGAGGGGTGCTATTATTCCACCCCAACAACTCCGGAGAGCTCTGGTACATTGTATGCAGACACCAGCGGGCGCTTCTTCTTCGACCGGGAGAGGTCAGGGGAAGACGAAGAGAGGTTCTAGAGGTAGGAAGGTTGCAGTGCCTTCCTCGCCGCCACCCCCAGTTGATTCTCCTGACCACAGGAGTGCTCCGTCTCAGGTGGACCCGTCTGACTTGGATCCGTCTCGGACTCCGGTCGCCGAGCCTCGGGCCGACGAGCCTCGGGTCACCGAGCCTTCGTCCCAGGAGACTCTGGTCCCAGAGTCTTTGTCTCATGTGACTCTGGAGGCAAGTGGCCATGCTGATGGTGGCGAGGACAACTTGTTTGAGGACACCTATAGCGAGGGCGAGCTGGTTGAGGAGGGCAAGAAGGTCTACCAGCGTGGTTGTACAAAGCTCCTGCCCGTGCCGATGACCCGCGATCAGAGGTGGTTGATTGAGCTTAATGCGGAGAAGTAAGTGGATTTACTCTTTTTTAACCTTTTGCCTTCATGTTTCTTAAAATTAATATCTAATGTGTTGGCCTTGTCATACTACAGGGGTTGGAAACACGAGCGTGGTGTCCGCAGGCCCAACCAGGTCCTTGGTGTGCTTCTCCGGCACCACTTCCCGGGGAAGGTGCAGTTGCCCGGTGAGGGCGAGGTTCCACAGGTAGCACTCACCTGGGAGCTGTACGTGGCTGCCCCAGCCCCGCTGGAGGAGATGGTCGACGGCGTCTTGTGCCAAACGGTGGCCGACATTGTGATCCGTCGGTTTTGGGTAATTTCTCCTTTACATAATTAAAAATCAACATCACCTAGTGATTGTAGTGTTGTCTTGTTTGATTGCAGACCTGCTACAGGTGTCTTGAGGAACACGAGGCGAACACGGATATTGTTCTCATAACTGAGTGCAAGCACCTACTTCAGAACTTACGGCATGAGGCTCGGGTGCAGGCTATTCGAGATTACTACGCCTCGACTAACATTAAGAGGGCCAATAAGAAGTGCCGCAAAAATTATCTAAGTAAGGAGAAGTTAATGAAGGTAATTATCTATTCTTAAGGCCTTGTACTTAGTTTCCTTGATTTGATTCGTAGGCGTAGCGCTGAAATTTCTCTTGTCTAACTTATGTGCCCCCGAGATGGTGTGCGGATAGGATGGACTGTTGGGAGGCATTGGTGGATGAGTGGTGCTCTCCCAAATGGCTAGCCGACCACAACAAGGCCAAGGATAAGCATGCCCAAATGAAAGGTGTGCCACACCATCAAGAGAGCTCCAGCCTGTTTGAGTACAGGGATCACTGGGTATGTGGTTTGCTTCATGATTCGTGCAATTTCATTCTTCATGCTAGCTTGATCCCTTAACTAATATTTTGTTCCTCTCTTTTAGGCGCGAGAAAACAAGAAAGAGGTGCCATCGCTGTTCGACCTCTATGCCATGGCCCATACTGCCTCGTATAAGAAGGCCAAGGCATTCTTTGAGTTAGACCTCGATCATCCAGAGAGCTTCAGCAACATCTCCTCCCACAACAAGCTCGTGAGGTACAGAGATGAGGGGAAGGCGAGGAAATGGGAGGACTTCAACCCGAGCCAGAGTCCTTTTGATCCAGAGCTCGTGATGATATCTGATGGCGGGAGGCCCCATGCTCCGATCCTAGGATAAGGCCTTGTCCATGGCCAATGGAGCTCGCCATCGAGGCTAGGGCCCAGGAGCTTCTGGCGGAGGCAAACAGGCAGGCGACACAGAGGGAGAGGGACATGGAGGAGAGGACGGCTAGGATGTTGGAGGAGGAGAGGAACCGGAACGATGTGTCTCACTGGGCCCTATACGAGCTCCTCGTGCTAAGTTTCTACTTCATATTAGCCAAATCATGCACGTAATGTTCGTCTCATCACTAACTAATATGACTGACTCGTGAAAACAAAATGTGCAGACCGTGTGCCAGAACAATGATCAGACTCCTCCGTCGATGCCCCAGATTGGTATAGCACCCACGGTGAGTTTCATTTCAATGGTCATTAGTTACTAGTATTCACATTTGAGTTGCATCATGCTAAGGAGACATTGCAAATGATCTTTGGTGCACGTGCCTCCCGACAAGCATCAACCGATCCTTCTGCGTCTGCTGCAACCCCGACCGGTCCTTCTCCATCTCACCCTAGCGCAAACCCGACCGGTCCTTCACCTTCGTGATGATGGTAAGTTTTCCCAAGTGTTTTGCTTAACAAATGCATACTTAGATTAAGAAATGACCAATTTAGCTCCAAAATGACATATACTTAGCTTCGTTAGTTCATTTATGACATACTAAGCATACTTAGGGAAAAAATGGCATGATGTAACACCCCAAAAATTTAATCATGTTTTACTAATTAAAATTTTTGCCAGGAAATTATATTTTTATTTTTTGGATCATGTGTTGATTTGAGGATAACTTCTTTCTTCTGAATTGTGGAGTTTTCCGTCCAAATAGAAACTTTTCAAAAATAATTGTTGGACTTGAATAGCTCCTCCAGAGCAATTATTTGTTTTTATATTTGATTTGTGGAGATATTTCTATAATTATTTTTCCTGAGATTTAATTATTCTAAAATGGTTTCTCATAATTTTTAGAGCTTCTTTTGCACTACAACCATTTGATATCTTCATTTAAAAATTCTACAAAAATTCTTAGATGACAGGTGGTGTTTCTACATCACTTTTATGCAAAATCCTCTTTTAGTCATTTGGAGATTTTGAGCTTTATCTTAAGTTTTCAAATCTGGTGCAGTTTGTAGTTTAACTACAACCTATTTAAATATTACTTTAAAAATTCCATAAAAATTTGGAGATGTTAGTAGAAGTATATAACTCAATTTTATGCAGAGAAACAACCTTGTGTTTTGGAAAATTTAAGCAAACCATCATCATATTCATTCTGGCCCAGTTTGGTACTTTCTTCTGCAACGTATTTTGTTTTGCTCTAATGCCCATGAGATCTCTCCTACTTGAAGTTTACCCTACCAAACCCTTAAGTCCAGGAGTTGAGGTCCAGTGGAATAAGTTTTGACCATGCTATAGCCCCATTTAGTTTCTATTCAGAAACTAACTTTTACAAATATTACATTAGCAACTTACTTTTCTTGATAAAACAACCATGCCATGATCACCAGCATCTAGAGAGACCCCAACCTGGAGGTTTTTACCATCAAAAGAGTTGTCTTAATGCCCTTAGCATTTTGTCGAACACCTGGATAGCAGGAACAATTTTGGCATGGTTTTGTGTTTGTATTGGGAAGTTACCTCCCAGGACAAACCAGCATGTCCTCTAGGCATGTTTAGCCCTAAACCATAGTCCTGCTATCTTTCATTTGCATCCATGCAAGTTTGGTCGCCCTGGCATTTCGTCGAACGATCACCGTGCATGCCTAAAGCGCAAGCGAGAGCGCGCGTATCGTAGCCACGCAACCGAGTCGCCGCGTCTGCCTACCCTGTCCCTGGCCTTTCCCTGCCTGTAGGGACACGCCCCCGACCCCTCCAACACTGCAGAGCTGCTCGACCGTCCCTTGTCGTCTCGCAGCGCCGCCGTCAGAGCTCGCTGGCGGCTAGCCTGCAGCCAGTGCCGTTCTGCCATGGTCGGCACCGCCCCAGCCACCCCAACACGCCAGCTGCCCCCGGCAACAGGTCGAGATCATCCGCGAGCTTGTCTGCTAGCGCCATCGCCGCCATGTCGCCCTGCTAGCAACAGAACAGCGGTTCGCTGATCTTATCCTCGGTCATCGACGGAACCAACCTCGATTCACCCATAAATTGAGACCCTGAGCGCATTTGAGATCGTCGTCAGCCCCACCCCGACCATAGCCGGCCTTTCTAGCCACAAATGGAGCAGAGGAAGTCATCTTCCTCGCATCCACTAGCTCCGGCTACAGCCACCCTGCGCCTGAATCTGAGTGAGCCAGAGCGTCCCCCTCCTCGCTCGCGGCACCATTCTCCCTCCATCGACTCCGTGGAACCCCCCACCTCTCCGTTTTGACTGGGAGCCACCGTGGGCCAAGAACCCTAGCTGACCCGAAGTTGCCGACCGCCTTGGAGCTTGCCGCTAGCGACCCCTCTTCGCTACCGCGCCCCTTTCGACCAATAGGAGGATCGACTTGGAGTGGTGGATCCATTCCTGCCCTCGGAAGGCTCCTAAGAGTCGTCGTTCACTGACAAAGATCGTCCGAGCTCCACCCCCGCTCGGCCACGGGAGGAAGGAGGCAGGGGAGGACCGATCAAACTTGACTGGTGGACCCACAGGCCCACCATCAGTGACCCTAGGCCCTGGCGAGGTGCTTAAGTGAAAGCATAAGCGCTGAAGTACGTATCCCCCTCTCGAAAGCGTATTCCGCCCGAATCGTTTCCTTTTAAATGTTTTATTAAAAACATAACTTTGACTGGCTATAACTTTTAAAATATAACTCCAATGAACCTGATTCTTTTTCTGTTGTTTCCCAAATTCCATCTGTTTATTTTCATATTTATATGAAAATTTTCCAAAACAACTTTTTGTGTTGTTTTTGAATTGTGTGTTAATTAGAATAATTTCAAATAGTAATTTGGAGCGAAGATCAAGTTTGGAGTGCACCTCAAATACATACATATTGAAGGCAAGCATTCTAAACCCTGGTATTATATTTGTTGTGTGTTGCTTGATGTGGCTGTAACATCAAGTTGACCTGAAGTATGCTTTAATTCATGTGATGGTGTGATCATGTTTACAAATGCATGATGAAAATTCCTTGTTGTTGGAATTGATATGCTTGTGAAAGTATTCACCCTCGTATACCTTTCATGCCTACTGGAAGGAAACAGGAGAAGTCTCTGTCTCGAGTAGACACGAGCTTGGTGCTGACATCTCGTTGGAGTGAGAATGGTCAGTAAGGCATGAAAGGGTATGATGAGTGGTGATTCTTCCTTATATTGTGAAATATATTTGTTGTGCTAACCATGCAGAGAATACACAACATCCTGAGTCGACCATAGTTCGAGTCTTGTGCTAGTAACCCCCATACTTGTTTCGTACTACCATTTCCCTAAGGCAGGTAGGGTACGGTTCAGTAAGTTGTCAACCCCTTTCTTAGCACACATCGTACAGAGAGGCCATGGTGGAAGATACCGGCTGCATCCGGTAGGCATGCCACCTGGTCCGGGGGCATGGGTGTTTCCGGTTGGAGCCGAGGGGGTAGCTCCCCTAGTTTGCATGCATTATAATTTTTGTGATCCCATGCTAATCGAGGTTGTGGCCTCCCCACTTAGAGTTTTGCTTAATGAGTGCCGTGGGTGATTCCAGGCACCGGTAAGTTAAGTTGGTGTGTGTAGGTCAGGTGTGTTTTCAATTCAAAGACCGTAAGCGGAATTAGCCCCGGTGGACTACAGGAATCCGTTACTCATGGGTAAACAGTACACCCTTTGCAGAGTTAATATCTATTCGAATAGCCGTGTCCGCGGTTAAGGACTACAGTCTAGGATGGGTCAAGTGTCAGTCTTCGGAGGAAAACTTCTAAACTGGAATATGGATCATGACAAGTGACAATTGATGATTGTGATTATTATTATTGTGGACTAACCATTTATATTATTTGAATTATTGAGTATCCCTGGGAAGGTTCTACCTCCTAGATATTCATTATGATTATTTTTATATAAGCCCTTTATGCGGCGTCGCACAGACGCCCGACTCAGGCATGCATACTGATTGCTTTATCATAAAAGCCCTTTTTCTAGCGTCACTCAGACGCCCGACCGTGGCACGTTGGTTATTTATTTTCCTTATAAGCCCTTTATGTGGCATCGCTCAGACGCCCGGCTATGGCATGCTTGTTATTTATTCCATTTATAAGCCATTATGTGGCGTCGCCCAGACGCCCACTTGTGGCATGCTGATTATTTGTTTTTCCTAATGAGCCCTTTATGTGGCATCGCCCAAACGTCCGACTGTGGCATGCTGATTATTTATTTTTCCTAATGAGCCCTTTATGTGGCGTCGCTCAGACGCCCGACTTAGGCATGCTTTATATTATTATCCTTTCGAGGCGTCGCTTCAGACACCCGATCGGTCTATGTTATATCTATTCTCTGATTGCTTATCCATGTTTAAGATGAATGACATGCTTGCATGCATCATGATATTTTATTTTATGACTGGTTAAGTGACCGTGGATTAAATTCAGTGCATGAATACCACTACTATGTTATACCTGTTTTTATAATGTTTGCGAGTACATTGAAAGTACTCATTGGCTTGTCCGTGGCTTTTGTCTTGGCCAGATTATGCATGTGGAGAGGAGCATTATGACGACAACCCCAGAACCTAGGCATCAAAGATCGCAGCCACGCAAAGATAGGAGTTAACCAGGTCAGTTGTTCATTTGGGAAATGGAGTCCCATAGACGCTGATGAACCCGAACCGCTTCCGCCACCAACCAGTAGAAACCTTTTGTTGTACCGATAGACCATGACGGTCTTGTACTTCAGCTTTTGTAGTCTTGCTTGGAATTTCTGTATCAAGAGTGTGTCTCATCAGCTAACAGTAATCCTGGGGCTGATGGGCACAAGGACCATTTACTGGAAAATTAATGTCTTGGAAAACCGGTCCTGAAAACCTTGGTATCAGAGCCATGTTAACCATTGGCTAATCCTATCTTAGCCAGGTCGATAAACCTAGGTAAACCACCCACCAAGATTTTAACCTAACTGCAGCCAAGCCTATACTATCCGATAGCCCACAGAGTGACCCCGACACCTTTTGGCAGTCGGTGCCCAACCTATCAGCCTAGCCCGTCGATCACGCGTCGTGACCGAAACCTAAACTGTCCCTTTCGCAAGCGTACGAAGGAAGACTCTGTTTTCTTCTATAAAGGAAAATGTTTACCCCAAACCCATCACACCACATCCAATCAGCCAAAACCAAGCCAAGATGCCTGGCGCCATTGTTCACAATGAGACCACCGCAAACAACCTTGGAGGTTTCGTGACCGTCCTAGCTAACCTCACCCGTCGTGCCTTTGCATTAGAAAAGCCCCCAGAGTATGTTGTGTACCAGGAGCGCACAAGTGATGAGAGTCGTCACTTATGGGCTATGGTGCACATCTACGGTAGTGGCATCTCGCCAGAACGCCCCTACGGGTTCATCGGAAGGTCAACTTCCTTTGAGCAACAAGCTATCCAGTTAGCAGCTCGAGAGGCTATAGTTCAACTCTGGCACTTATCGCCAAGAGTTAACTGACGCTCGTTCTATTATTACCCCAGCTATGATGGGTATAGTAGGCCACCCCAGATTGCCAACGGAGACCACGAGACGGACCTTGCACTGCTGCATCTTGTGCGCTACCTCAGCGCCCTAGAGGCACTATTTGATTATGTCACTCTTGATCTGATCGTAGCTCATGGAGAACTTGCTCACCAAGCCCCAGCAAGAAGAGAAGTGGCGCCCGACGCTGACAACCCTATCGTGTTGTTCGGACAACCAATCGAGTCATTGAGGCTGCCCCTGCAACCGACCGGAATGTGTTTGTATCCCCGGAGGAGCTTTGTCGCCTTTTAGGGACTCGCTCCAACGGTATTGTGGCCACCAACCCCCGCGATGGTCATCATCGCTACCCCGACCCTGCAAACCGTCACCCTGATCCAGCAAACCCTGACGGTGAAGCCCAAGGAGAAGCCTCGGCGTCCGCAAGGCATGCTCGAATAGATATTAACGAGGTAGACTAACCCACTCGAGTAGTACCGAGTCTTTGTATTCCCACGCCAAGTAAGAGTGTGACCCTGTATCGCTATGAATATAATGCATATTGCTTGTATGCCATTATTTTTAATAGTACTAAGAGTATCCATGCATAAATAAAATTTTGGCATTTGGTTGCATATTAAATGTTTGGGTGTAGCTATCAAAAACCACCCAAGTCGTCAACCAACAGTGATACGTCACTTTTGTGAGATGTGTATATCTGTGGCATTTACCCCATAGAGCAGGACCGACAACAAAGGTTGCCCCCACACCGCAATCGGTAATCAAGCCCTGGTGCTATATAAGAGCCCACTCCATGACCTTACCAAGAATCCCTCACTTTGTGCACAGCTCTCACCGCCATTCTTGCCATGCCGAGCCCTAGTATTCATCGGAGAACCCAGATGTGACCCCAGGTAGTTTTGCTAAGATATTGTGGGACTTTACCCGTAGTACCATGGGTTCTCCTCATCCACCCAGTACGAGATGTTCAAATTGAGGACCACCTCAATTGCCTCGAAATATTGGGCAGTAGTACACATCTCACCTGTGGACCCAAACCAAGACCCAACAGAAGTCTCCTTCGTAGGGAAATCTACGCCGACTCCGCAAATGGGCATAGAAGTTGTTGCGAATGAAGCGATTACCCGCCTTTGATTCGCAGTGCCCTATGCCAGTGAAAGGGGGTATTATTACTTCCCGAGCCGTGTAGCACCCGGAGAAGAAGCATCTTTTCCTGGGGGACGAATAGAGAGACCCGGTACAAGTCAACCTTATCCAGTACGTCATCGCCCAAGATCAGTTGACTCAGCGAGTAATGGATTACCTCCAGAATCTTGCAGTTTTGAATCCTTGGATCACCATTGGCAGACCTCTGAGGCCAGACCAGGAGAGGCGCATTCTTCGACTAGTCCATCCGCTCCCCCTCAGAAGAGGAAGAATGTGCTCCAGTACCGGAGATATTTCCTCAGGACCCTGGATATTTTGCTTTTGCACCATAGACAACTCATGGTGTGTTTGTTAGCTTTCAATTAATTATTGACTCCAATATGTGTGTTATGTCGTAAGATTGGGCTATGAATAAATTGTTTGATTCCAATTGTATGTGTGTGATCTTTGTTGCTATGATTTTTGGTCAACTATTTTTCACTCTCTGAAATTCTCGGGGTAAGTTTTCTTTGAGCAAGTGCAACAAATATTTTTCTGTGACATAGATTTAAATTCACGAAACGCCAGTAGCCCACGGTAGTTATCCCAATTATCTGACCGTTCATTGTTGCCATGTCAAATCGCGTAAGCAAGGTATTTAATTTTCGAAATTATTATTGCATGTTAGCAGGAGTAATATTTTTGATACCATCCTTAGTAAATCTCGAGGACGAGATTTTTCTTAAGGGGGGTAGTGTTGTAACACCCCAAAAATTTAATCATGTTTTACTAATTAAATTTTTTGCGAAGAAATTAAATTTTTATTTTCTGGATCATCTCTTGATTTGAGGATCACTTCTTTCTTCTAAATTGTGGAGTTTTCCCTACAAATAGAAACTTTTCAAAAGTAATTGTTGGACTTGAATTGGTCCTCTAGACCATTTATTTGTTTTTATATTTGATCTATGGAGATATTTCTATAATTATTTTTCCTGAGATTTAATTATTCTAAAATGGTTTCTAATAATTTTTAGAGCTTCTTTTGCACTACAACTATTTGATATCTTCATTTAAAAATTCTACAAAAATTCTTAGATGACAGGTGGTGTTTCTACATCACTTTTATGCAAAAACCTCTCTTAGTCATTTGGAGATTTTGAGCTTTATCTCAAGTTTTCAAATCTGGTCCATTTTGTAGTTTGCACTACAACCTATTTAAATATTACTTTAAAAATTCCATAAAAATTTGGAGATGTTAGTAGAAGTATATAACTCAATTTTACGCAGAGAAACAACCTTGTGTTTTGGAAAATTTAAGCAAACCATCATCATATTCATTCTGGCCCAGTTTGGTGTTTTCTTCTACAACCCTATTTTGTTTTGCTCTAATGCCCATGAGATTTCTCGTACTTGAAGTTTACCCTACCAAACCCTTAAGTCCAGGAGTTGAGGTCCAGTGGAATAAGTTTTGACCATGCTATAGCCCCATTTAGTTTTTGTCTAGAAACTAACTTTTACAAAATTTGCATTAGCAACTTTCTTTTCTTGATAAAACAACCATGCCATCATCACCAGCATCTAGAGAGACCCCAACATAGAGGTTTTTACCACCAGAAGAGTTGTCTTAATGCCCTTAGCATTTTGTCGAACACCTGGATAGCAGGAATAGTTTTGTAATGGTTTTGTGTTTCTATTAGGAAGTTACCTCCTAGGACAAACCAGCATGTCCTCTAGGCATGTTTAACCCTAAACCATAGTCCTGCTATCTTTCATTTGCATCAATGCAAGTTAAGTCGCCCTGGCATTTCGTCGAACGATCATCGTGTATGCCTAGAGCGCAAGCCAAAGCGCGCATATTGCAGCCGCGCAACCGAGTCGCCGCGTCTGCCTACCCTATCCCTGGCCTTTCCCTGCCCGTAGGGACACGCCCTGACCCCTCCGACGCTGCAGAGCTGCTCGACCGTCCCTTGCCGTCTTGCAGCCCTGCTGTCAGAGCTCGTTGGCGGCTAGCCTGCGGTTGGTGCCATTCTGCCATGGTCGGCACCGCCCCAGCCACCCCAACACGCCAGCTGCCCCCCGGCAACAGGCCAAGCTCATCCGCGAGCTTGTCCACTAGCGTCCATCGCCGCCACGTCACCCTGCTAGCAACAGAACGGCGGTTCTCTGGTCTTATCCTCGACCATCGACGTAACCGACCTCGATTCACCTATAAATAGAGACCCCGAGCGCGTTTGTGTTCGTCGTCATCTCCACCCCGACCATAGCCAGCCTTTCCAGCCACAAATGGTGCAGAGGAAGTCATCTTCCTCGCCTCCGCTAGCTCCGGCCGCCGCCACCCTACGCCTGAATCCGAGTGAGCCAGAGCGTCCCCCTCCTCACTCGCGGCACCATTCGCTCTCCATCAACTCTGTGGACCCCCCCCCCCCCCGACCTCTTAGTTTCGACTAGGAGCCAGCGTGGGCTAAGAACCCAAGCTAACCCGAAGCCGCCGCCCGCCTTGGACCTTGCCGATGACGACCCCTCTTCGCCCCCGCGACCCTTTCAACCAGCAGGAGGATCGACCTGGAGTGGTGGATCCATTCCTGCCCTCGGAAGGCTCCTAAGAGCCGTCGTTCGCCGGCAAAGATCGTCGGACCTCCACCTCCGCTCGGCCATGGGAGGAAGGAGGCAGGGGAGGACCGGTCAAACCTGACTGGTGGACCCGCAGGCCCACCGTCAGTGAACCCTAGCCCCGAAGAGGTGCTTAAGTGAAAGCATAAGCATTGAAGTACGTCTCCGCCTCTCGAAAGCATATTCCGCCCAAATCGTTTCCTTTTAAATGTTTTATTAAAAACAGAACTTTGACTATTCTTTGACTAGCTATAACTTTTAAAATATAACTCCAATGAACGTGACTATTTTTCTGTTGTTTCCCAAATTCCATCTAGTTTATTTTCATATTTATTTGAAAATTTTCCAAAACGACTTTTTGTGCTATTTTTGAATTGTGTGCTAATTAGAATAATTTCAAATAGGAATTTGGAGTGAAGATCAAGTTTAGAGTGCACCTCAAATACATACACATTGAAGGCAAGCATTCTGAACCCTGGTATAATATTTGTTGTGTGTTGCTTGATGTGACTGTAACATCAAGTTGACCTGTAGTATGCTTTAATTCACGTGATGGTGTGATCATGTTTACAAATGCATGATGAAAATTCCTTGATGTTGGAATTGATATGCTTGTGAAAGTATTCACCCTCATATACCTTTCATGCCTACTGGAAGGAAATGGGAGAAGTCTCTGTCTCGAGTAGACACGAGCTTGGTGCTGACATCTCGTTGGAGCAAGAATGGTCAGTAAGGCATGAAAGGGTATGATGAGTGGTGATTCTTCCTATACCGTGAAATATATTTGTTGTGCTAACCATGCAGAGAATCCACAACCTCTTGAGTCGACCATAGATTGAGTCTTGTGCCAGTAACCCTGGTACTTGTTTCGTGCTACCATTTGTCCCTGCAGTAGGTAGGGTACGGTTCAGTAAGTTTTCAACCCCTTTCTTAGCACACACACCGTACAAACAGGCCATGGTGGAAGATACCGGCTACATCCGGTAGGCATGCCACCTGGTCCGGGGGCATGGGTGTTTCCGGTTGGAGCCGAGGGGGTAGCTCCCCTAGTTTGCGTGCGTTGTAAATTTTGTGATCCCATGCTAATCGAGGTTGTGGCCTCCCCACTTAAAGTTTTTCTTAACGAGTGTCGTGGGTGATTCCAGGCACCGGTAAGTTAAGCTGGTGTGTGTAGGTTAGGTGTGTTTTCAATTCAAAGACCGTAAGCGGAATTAGCCCCGATGGACTAAAGGAATCCGCTACTCATGGGTCAAAAGTACACGCTCTGCAAAGTTAATATCTATTCGAATAGCTGTGTCCGCGGTTAAGGACTACAGTCTGGGATGGATCAAGTGTCGGTCTTCGGAGGAAAAGTTATAAACCGGAATATGGATCATGACAAGTGACAATTGATGATTGTGATTATTATTATTGTGGACTAACCATTTATATTATTTGAATTATTGAGTATCCCTGGGAAGGTTCTACCTCCTGGATATTCATTGTGATTATTCTTATATAAGCCCTTTATGCGGTGTCGCACAGACGCACGACTCAGGCATGCATACTGATTGCTTTATCATAAAAGCCCTTTTTGTGGCGTCGCTCAGAGGCCCGACTGTGGCACGTTGGTTATTTATTTTCCTTATAAGCCCTTTATGTGGCGTCGCTCAGATGCTCGACTGTGGCACACTTGTTATTTATTCCCTGTATAAGCCCTTTATGTGGCATCGCCCAGATGCTCGATTGTGGCATGCTAATTATTTATTTTTCCTAATGAGCCCTTTATGTGGCGTCGCCCAGACGCCCGAACATGGCATGCTAATTATGAATTTTTCCTAATGAGCCATTTATGTGGCGTTGCTCAGACGCCCGACTGAGGCATGCTTTATATTATTATCCTTTCGAGGCGTCACTTTAGACACCCAATCGGTCTATGTTATATCTATTCTCTGATTGCGTATCCATGTTTAAGATGAATGACCTGCTTGCGTGCATCATGATATTTTATTTTATGACTGGTTAAGTGACCATGGATTAAATTCAGTGCATGAATACCACTACTATGTTATACCTGTTTTTATAATGTTTGCGAGTACATTCAAAGTACTCATTGGCTTGTCCGTGGCTATTGTCTTGGACAGATTATGCATGTGGAGAGGAGCATTATGACGACAGCCCTAGAATCTAGGCATCGAAGATTGCAGCCACGCAAAGATAGGAGTTAACCAGGTCAACTGTTCCTATGGGAAATGGAGTCCCATAGACGCTCATGAACCCGAACCGCTTCTGCCACCAACCAGTAGAAACCTTTTGTTGTACCCATAGACCATGATGGTCTTGTACTTCAGCTTTTGTAATCTTGCTTGGGTACCAAGATTGTGTCTCATCAGCTAACAGTAATCCTGGGGCTGATAGGCACAAGGGCCATTTACTGGGAAATTAATATCCTGGAAAGCCGGTCCTGACACATGATAACCTTGGTTTAGCTCCAAACTGACATAGACTTAGCTTATTTTCCACCAAAATGACAAAACAACCTTACCTACCTCCAAAATGACCGATTATAACTAGGATAGCTCTAAAATGACCTACACTTGCCATTTTGTCCTCCAAAATGAGTAAATATGATTAGTTAGCTAAAAATGGCATAACTACCTAGGTTAGCTCAAAAATGACCTATACTTAACTTCTTCAGTTCATTTATGACATACTTAGCATACTTAGGTAAAAAATGGCATGATAACCTTTGTTTAGCACCAAACTGTCATATCATTAGTTTGTTTTCCTCCAAAATGACAAAATAACCTTACCTAGCTCCAAAATGACAGATTGTAACTAGGATAGCTCAAAAATGATCTACACTTACCATTTTGTCCTCCAAAATGAATAAATATGCTTACTTAGCTCAAAAATGGCCTAACTACCTAGGATAGCTCAATAATGATCTATACTTAGCTTAGCTTGTTCATTTATGACATAATTACCTTACTTAGGTAAAAAATGGCATAATAACCTTGGTTTAGCTCCAAACTATCATATCATTAGTTTATTTTCCTCCAAAATGACAAAATAACCTTACTTAGCTCCAAAATGACTGATTTTAACTAGGATAGCTCAAAAATGACATAATTAGCTTACTTAGGTAAAAAAATGGCATAATAACCTTACTAACCTCCAAAACGACCTATTTACCTAGCTTATCTCTAAAATGACCTACACTTAGCATTTTTACCTAGCTTAGCTAAAAAATGGCATTTTTACCAACCTTAGTTAGAAGAAGAAGATAAACAAGATGAGAGGAGAAAAAGAAAGAGAAGAAAAATTCTTCTTCTTCTTCTAGCTAGTCTTCTTCTTCTAGTCTTCTTCTTCTCTTCTTCTTCTAACTTTCTTATTTCCCAATTTTCAGATTTGCTTTCGATGAGGAAGCTTGCGTTGATGGAGTCTACTCTTCTTCTTGTGCTTCCTTTTCGTTTTGATTTTGTAGGATGAACAATGTGAAACTTGCTACCTATATATGTATGTATGGATGAAACCATTGTATGATTGTTGTGGGATATGTTGGCTAGCTATATATGTTGCATATGGACTTTTCATTTGGTATGTATATATATATATATATATATATATGTGTCTCTGTGTGTGAGTGTGTGTGTGTTGGATGATCATATCCATATGGCAGGGATATGATTTGGTATGTATATGTGTTGTTATGCTTGTTGAAAGTATTTTCAAATGTGTATATATATGTATATATGTGAAATTATGTGAAATTGAATGAATTTAAGAAAAACAGAAAAAACAGGGACTATACAGGCTCTTTGCCATCAGCCAGCATATGGCAAAGCTATCTCGTGGCACCTACCTGTGCAACCTAGGGTGGCACTAGGCTGGCCTATGTGGTTTCTTTGCCGTCTGCTAGCAGACGGCAAAGAACTTTACATCTTTGCCGTCTGCCAGCGAACGGCAAAGAAACCACATGGGCCAGCAAAGAAACCATTGCTTTGCCGTCTGCTGGCAGACAGCAAAGAACTTTTCATCTTTGTCATCTGCCAGCCGACGGCAAAGCACGCCGTTAACCCCTTAATGGGTGTAAGCTGCCACGTGTGCCATCCATGGTCTTTGTCGTTTGCTAGCGGACGACAAAGACCTAAGCATCTTTGTCGTCTGCCAGCAGACGGCAAAGTGCTCTTTACCGTAGCTTATTCAGCCGGATGGTTGGCCGTCTACTGGCAGACGGCAAAGGCTTTGCCCTCCACCATGCATGCCTTTGCCGTCTGGTATGGCGGACGGCAAAGTAGCTGATTCCTGTAGTGTAGTGTCAAATAACCTCTCTTCACCGGCAAGCTTGAAATCATAATTGAGCTCTTTGATTACCCAATAAGTCTTATGTTCTAGCTCTAGAGGTAAGTGACATGCTTTACCATAAACCATCTTATACGGAGACATACCCATAGGATTTTTGTAAGCAGTTCTATAAGCCCACAATGCATCGTCAAGTTTCTTAGACCAATTCTTCCTAGACCTATTAACAGTCTTTTGCAAAATCAATTTAATCTCTCTATTGCTCAACTCTATTTGGCCACTAGACTGAGGATGATAAGGAGATGTAACTCTATGATTAACATCATATTTAACAAGCAATTTACGGAAAGCACCATGAATAAAATGTGAACCACCATCAGTCATCAAATATCTAGGGACTCCAAATCTAGGGAAAATAACTTCTTGAAGCATTTTAATAGACGTGTTATGATCAGCGCTACTAATTGGAATACCTTCTACCCACTTACTGACATAATCAACATCAACTAGAATATGAGTATACCCGTTAGGTTGTGGAAAAGGCCCCATATAACTAAAGCCCCAAACATCAAATGGTTCGATAACAAGAGAGTAATTCATAGGCATTTCCTGACGTCTACTAATATTACCAATTCTTTGACATTCATCACAGGATAATACAAACTTACGAGCATCCTTGAAGAGAGTAGGCCAATAAAACCCAGATTGTAGTACCTTGTGTGCAGTTCTATCTCCAGCGTGATGTCCTTCGTAGGCTTCGGAGTGACACTTGTGTAAGATCTGTTCCTGTTCATGCTCAGGTACACAACGTCTAATAATACCATCTACTCCTTCTTTATAAATGTGTGGATCATCCCAAAAGTAATGTCTTAAATCATAGAAGAACTTTTTCTTTTGTTGGTATGTGAAACTAGGAGGTATAAATTTAGCAACAATGTAATTGGCATAATCAGCGTACCAAGGAGCATTATGTGAAGCATTTATGACAGCTAACTGTTCATCAGGAAAGCTATCATCAATAGGTAGTGGGTCATCAAGAACATTTTCTAACCTAGACAAGTTATCTGCCACAAGGTTTTCAGCACCCTTTCTATCAATGATATACAAATCAAATTCTTGTAGCAGAAGGATCCACCTAATAAGTCTAGGTTTAGCATCTTTCTTTTCCATAAGGTACTTAATAGCAGCATGATCTGTGTGAACAGTTACTTTGGAATCAACAATATAAAGTCTAAACTTATCACAAGCAAACACAACTGCTAGAAATTCCTTTTCAGTAGTAGCATAGTTTCTTTGAGCTGTCTAGAGTTTTACTAGCATAATGGATAACATTTAATTTCTTATTGACTCTTTGTCATAGAACAGCAGCAACATCATAATCACTATCATCACACATAATTTCAAAAGGTAGGTTCCAGTTGGGTGGTTGAACAACAGGTGCGGAAATCAAGGCATTCATAAGTACTTCAAATGCTTCTACGCAATCATCATCAAAAGGAAACGAAACATCTTTTTGCAAAAGGTTTGTGAGAGGCCTAGAAATCTTAGAGAAATCTTTGATAGACCTCCTATAGAAACCAGCATGACCAAGGAAACTTCTTATACCTTTGATACCCGTAGGGCACGGCATTTTTTCAGTAGCATCAACTTTAGCTTTATCAACTTCAATACCTCTTTCGGAGATCTTGTGCCCCGGGGCAATACCTTCATTAACCACAAAGTGACACTTTTCCCAATGCAAGACACGATTAGTTTCTTCACATCTTTGCAAAACTCGTTCAAGGTTGCTCAAACAATCATCAAATGAAGTTCCGTAAACGGAAAAATCATCCATGAAAACCTCAAGAATCTTTTCACAGAAGTCAGAGAAAATAGCCATCATACATATTTGAAAGGTAGCAAGTGCATTGCCTAAACCAAAAGGCATACGTCTATAAGCAAAGGTACCGAAAGGGCAAGTGAAAGTGGTTTTTTCTTGATCCTAGCTTGATACAGGTATTTGAGAGAAACCAGAGTAACCATCTAGAAAGCAAAAAATGAGTATGTTTGGATAATGTTTCTAGCATTTGATCAATAAAAGGTAAAGGGTAATGATCTTTCTTAGTAGCTTTATTTAATTTCCTAAAATCAATTACCATTCTATAACCTGTAACAATTCTTTGCAGGATCAATTTATTTTTATCATTAGGAACAACAGTAAGACATCCCTTCTTAGGGACACAATGGACGGGACTAACCCATCTACTATCAGCAACAGGATGAATTATACCTACCTCCAGAAGCTTTAGTACGTCTTTTCTTACCACTTCTTTCATCTTAGGGTTCAATCGTCGTTGGTGATCAATAACTGGTATGGCATCAGGCTCCATATTAATTTTATGCTGGCATAGAGTGGGACTAATGCCCTTAAGACCATCAAGTGTATAACCAATAGCAGGATGGTGCTTCCTTGGAGTTTTCAATAATCTCTTGTCTTCATGCTCTGAAAAGTTAGCACTAATAATAACATGATATATCTCTTTTTCATCAAGATAAGCATATTTAAATGTATCGGGTAATTGCTTGAGATCGAACACGGGATCACCCTTGGGTGGAGGAGGATCCCCAAGTATTTCAACTGGTAAGTTATGTTTCAAAATAGGCTGCTGCTCAAAGAAAATTTCATCTATTTCATTCCTCTCATTCATATGCATATCATTTTCATTGTCTAGCAAATATTGTTCTAAGGGATCAGTAGGAGGCACAACAATAGAAGCGAGACCAATAATTTCATATTTACTAGGCAATTCATTGTCATGGGGTTGTCTACGAACTTTAGAGAAATTAAATTCATGACACACATCCCCAAAGCTCACAGTAACTACTTCCTTCTCACAATCAATCTTAGCATTAACAGTATTCAAGAAGGGTCTGCCAAATATAATGGGACACTAATTATCTTGTGGGGAACAAAGAACAAGAAAATCAGTAGGATACTTTACTTTCCCACACAAGACTTCAACATCTCTAACAATCCCCATTGGTGCAATAGTGTCTCTATTAGCAAGCTTAATAGTAACATCAATATCCTCTAGTTCAACTAGTGCAATATCATGCATGATTTCTTCGTATAATGACTAGGGAATTGCACTTACGCTAGCACCCATATCACATAATCCATGATAACAATGCTCCTATTTTAATAGAAACAACAGGCATGCTAACAACTGGTCTATGTTTATGCTTAGTATTAGGTCTAGCAATTCTAGCAGCTTCATCACAGAAATGAATAACATGCCCATCGATATTATCAACCAAGAGATCTTTAACCATAGCAACACTAGGTTCAACTTTAATTTGTTCAGGGGTGTAGGTGTTCTAATACAACTCTTACGAACCATAGTTGAAGCTTTAGCATGTTCCTTTATCCTAAGAGGAAAAGGTCGTTTCTCAATGTAAGCACTAGGGATAATAGGATTAGCATTGTAAGCAATAATTTTCTCTTCAACTTTAATAGGTTTCACTACTTTCACTTCAATGGGAGGATGATATTTAAACCAATTCTCCTTAGGGAGATCAACATGAGTAGCAAAAGATTCACAGAAAGAAGCTACTATCTCAGAGTCAAGTCCCTATTTAGTGCTAAATTCACGAAAAGCATCGGAGTCCACGAAGGATTTAACACAATCAAACTTAAGATTTATACCTGACTCCTTACCTTCGTCGAGTTCCCAATCTTCAGAGTTGTGTTTAATTATTTCCAATAAATTCCATTTGAATTCAATATATTTCTTCATAAAAGAACCAGAACAAGAAGTATCGAGCATGGATTGATCATTATGAGAAAGCCAATCATAAAAAATCTGAATAATAATTTCTCTCAAGAGCTCATGGTTGGGGCATGAATATAACATTGACTTAAGCCTCCCCCCAAGCTTGAGCGATTCTTTCTCCTTCACAAGGCCAAGAATTATAAATATAATTCCGATCACGATGAACTAGATGCATAGGATAGAACTTCTGATGAAATTCCACTTTCAACCGGTTGTAGCTCCATGATCCAATATCATCACATAGCCTATACCATGTCAATGTCTTCTCCTTCAAAGATAAAGGAAAGACCTTCTTCTTGACATGATCCTCGGGCAGACCGTCAAGCTTAAATAATCCACAAACTTCATCCACATAGATTAGACGCAAATCAGGATGTAGTGTTCCATCTCTTTCACAAGGATTAGCTAGCAGTTTCTCTATCATACCTAAAGGAATTTAATAATAAATATTTTCAGTAGGTTCAGTAGGTTGATGGAAAAATCTTTGTGTTTCTGGTCAAGGTGAAGATACCCCGAACAAGCCCCTCAAAATATTACTTTCCATAGTAACAAGTGGCAGTAAATTTCAGCACAATATATAAAAAAATTCCTTACCAAGTTCCACTCACCAAAGGCGCTTCACTCCCCGGCAACGGTGCCAGAAAAGAGTCTTGATGGCCCACAAGTATAGGGGATCTATCGTAGTCCTTTCGATAAGTAAGAGTGTCAAACCCAGCAAGGAGCATAAGGAAATGACAAGCGGTTCTCATTAAGGTATTCTCTGCAAGCACTGAAATTATCGATAACAGATAGTTTCGTGATAAGATAATTCATAATGGGTAGGAAGTAACAATTGTAAAAAAGGTGCAGCAAGGTGGCCCAATCCTTTTTATAGCAAAGAACAAGTCCGGACAAACTCTTAAATAAAGCAAAGTGCTCCCGAGGACACATGGGAATTTATGTCAAGTTAGTTTTCATCATGCTCACTTGATTCGCGTTCGCTACTTTGATAATTTGATATGTGGGTGGACCGGTGCTTGGGTGCTTCCCTTACCTTGACAAGCCTCCCACTTATGATTAGCCCCTCCCACAAGCATCCGCAACTACAAAATAGGAATTAAGATAAATCTAACCATACAAGAAACATGTGGATCCAAATCATCCCCTGACGAAGCAGCGCATAAACTAGGGTTTAAGCTTCTGTCACTCTAGCAACCCATCATCTACTTATTACTTCCCAATGCCTTACTCTAGGCCCAAACAATGGTGAAGTGTTATGTATTCAACGTTCACATAACACCACTAGAGGAGAGACAACATACATCTCATCAAAATATCGAACGAATACCAAATTCACATGATTACTTATAACAAGACTTATCCCATGTCCTCAGGAACAAACGCAACTACTCACAAAACATATGCATGTTCATAATTAGAGGAGTATTAATGATGATCAAGGATCTAAACATATAATCTTCCACCAAGTAAACCAACTAGCACCATCTACGAGGAGTAATCAACACTACTGGCAACCGACATGTACCAATCTGAGGTTTTGAGAGAAAGATCCGATACGGTAGACTAGGGTTTGGAGAGGAGATGGTGCTGATGAAGATGTTGATGGAGATTGACCCCCTCTCGATGAGAGGATCGTTGGCGATGACGAGTGATACGTCTCCAATGTATCTGTAATTTTTGATTGTTCCATGCTATTATATTATCTATTTTGGATGTTTTATATGCATTAATATGCTATTTATATTATTTTGGGACTAACATATTAATCTAGAGCCTAGTGTCAGTTTCTGTTTTTCCATGTTTTTGAGTTTCGCAGATATTAAACGGTGTCCAAACGGAATAAAACCTCCAGAAAGATTTTTTCTGGAAAATATGGAATCCACGAGACTTGAGAACCAAGGCAGAGGAGCTACCACAGGGACACAAGCCCGCTTGCTGTGGCTAGGGGGTACCCTACGCCGGGCAGGCTTGTGGGCCCCTAGCACCTCCTCTAACCCTAATCTTTGGCCTATAAATACCCAAATATTCCATCATCATCAGAACGATCCATGAAAACACTTTTCCACCGCCAAAAGCCTCCGTTCCCTAGAGATCCAATCTTGGAGCCTTTTCTGGTAATCTGTCGGAGGGCGATTCGATCACGGAGGGCATCTACATCAACTCCATTGCCCCTCCGATGATGCGTGCGTAGTTCACCACAGACCTAAGGGTCCATACTAGTAGCTAGATGGATTCTTCTCTCTCTTTGCTTCTCAATACCATGTTCTTCATGATCTTCATGGAGATCTATTCGATGTAATACACTTTTGTGGTGTGTTTGTGTATCGACCCGACCTGAAAGGTCGAATCTCCGGTGTTTTCGTACCATCCCAAGATCATGCTGGTACACACATGGTACATCAATGTATATATCAAAGGGAAATCACACAGCATTATATTAATCGAAATCTCATATCGAGTCCTTTATTACAATAAAAATTACAATAAAGTGGCTGAAAGCCAACTCATGAGAATATCTAAATCTTGCGGAAACGTCGAAGGTAGATGAGTCCATCTGACTCCAAGGGCATCTCACCGAGCGTAGAACGTGTCCTCACTCCTGGTCAGAAAAGTACTCTGCAACATGATACGTTGCAGCCGTGTAGTTCAGCATATGGAATATGCCGGCAAAGTCACAAGAGAGGGGTGAAAAGATAATCATCTAGTTCTACATGCATATATGGCAGGTGGGGTAGTAAGTTTTTGCGTAAAGCCAAGTTTTTCCTACATCAAGAGAGGGCTAAGCAAAATTATTACTAAGTTGGTTGGTTAATGAGAAGGTTCCACCAACCAATTCTCATACCCAAATTATTAATACCCACATCATCATATTAATTGTGTTGAGAGTTCCGGAAGTTCAGTTCCTTTGGATCAAGTCGTCCATGACCGTGGACACGGCTAATCGATTAGGTTTGAGTACTCTGCAGAGTTTTGCACATGTTCCCCACAAGATTTGGTCGCCTCCGTTTGATTTCTCACACTTCAGGGTGTTTGAGAAACGGATGACCAAAACATGGTCTTCCAAAGGGTTTCCCTGCGACTCTGTCGGTGCCCATCCTTTCCTACCGTTCTTCTACATCTCGTAGCACCGCCTGTCTAGGGTCACCACGATATCCAACCAAGCCAGAGCCCATAATGACTTGTGGCTGTGCAGGTAAGCCTTGGGTCTTGAAGCACCCATCCATCTCTTTGTGCCTGGGTGGATCTTTCTTCAACAACTCTGTCATGGGCTTGGCAATCTTTGGGAAATTCTCAATGAACCTCCGGTAATATCCGGCAAGTCCGAGGAAACTGCGGATCTCCTTAACTGAGGTGGGTGATTTCCACTCGGTGACGGCTTCAACCTTAGCGGGGTCTACGGCTATTCCATCTCCGGAAATAACATGTCCAAGGAATCCGACTTCCGTCAGCCAAAATTCACATTTGCTATACTTGGCATATAACTGATGCTCTCTCAGTTTCTCCAGAACTAAACGCAAATATTCCTTGTGTTCTTCCTCGTTCTTGGAAAATATCAAAATGTCGTCGATGAACACCTTGAGAAACTTGTCCAAATATTCCATAAACACCTTGTTCATCAAATTCATGAAGTAGGCAGGAGCATTAGTTAAACCAAAGGACATGACAGTATACTCATACAAGCCATACCTTGTGGTGAAAGCTGTTTTGGGTATATCCTGTTCACGAATCTTCAGTTGGTGATACCCTGATCGAAGATCGATCTTGGAGAATACTTTGGCGCCTACTAGCTGCTCAAACAAGTCATTAATCATCGGCAGAGGGTACTTGTTCTTGATAGTCACCTCGTTCAAGGCGCGATAATCGACTACCATTCTCAAGGTTTTATCCTTCTTCTCCACCAAAAGAACTGGGGCTACCCAAGGTGAATAACTTGGGCGTATATACCCTTTGTCCAATAACTCCTTAATTTGCTTCTTGATTTCCAACAGATCATTTGCGGGCATCCGATAGGGTCTCTTGGAAATTGGGGCTGTCCCTGGTTGTAGCTCTATTAGGAACTCAATCTCCCTATCTGGTGGCATGCCTGGTAATTCTTCTGGAAATACATCCGGAAAGTCTTTTACCACAGGTACTTCCTCCTGAACAACTCCTGTGAGAGAATTTAACCGAGCACTCATACGTGTGCGTCGGGATACATACTTAATCCTCTTGTTCTCCGGGGTGGTGAGTGAAACAGACTTGCTGAGGCAATCAAGATTTCCTTCATACTTGGTCATCCAATCCATGCCTAGGATTACATCCAATCCCTAGGATTCTAAGACGATGAGGTCGGTGGGAAAAACATGGTTTCCTATATTGAGTTTCAAGGCATGGCATCCTATCCCTGCCATCATCATACCTCCTGGGGAACTGACCTTAATGGGCTGACTAAGGGTTTTGGTGGGAAAACCATATTTATCCACAACTACCCTTGATATGAATGAATGAGTTGCACCAGAATCAAAAGGTACTGTAACTGGACGTGAATGCAATAAAAACTTACCAACCACCGTCTCGGGTTGATCATAGACTTCTTCCATGTCGAGGTGGTTCACCTGGGCACGAGGAAAAGGGTTTGGCTTATTGGCTGCGGAGTTGCCGTTTCCATTTCCCTGCTTGCTCTGGGGACACTCAGTAGCATAGTGCCCTGTCTTCTGGCACTTGAAACAGGTGATGTGGCTCAGATCCTTCTGAGTAGGAACATGACGGTGCTGGTTGTTGTTCCCATTCCCATTGTCAGTCTTGAAGTTGCCATGGTTGGGACGAGCATTCCCATTTCCTCCATGGTTGTGACCTCCATGGTTGTGCACGGCATGAGTGTGCCTTCCAAACTTACCGGTTCCTGATCCGGTATTTACTGAGTGTGGGGAGTAGCGGGGCTTCTGATGAGCTCCAGAGTTAAACTTCCCCTGAGTGTACTTCCTCTTGCGGTTCTCAATTTTCTGCTGTTTACCCTCCAGAATAAGGGCCTTGTCCACCAGCTCCTGGTAGTTGTTGAAGGTAGCCACTACCAACTGCATGCTCAACTCATCGTTGAGTCCTTCCAGAAACTTCTCTTGCTTGGCCGCATCATCGGCCACGTCTCCTGGTGCATAACGAGCCAATGTGCTGAAGTCGTCCACGTACTGGGCCACGGAGCGATTTCCCTGGCGCAAGTTGCGAAACTCGCGCTTCTTTAGACTCATGGCTCCAGCTGAAACATGTGCGGTGCGGAAAGCAAGCTTGAATTGCTCCCAAGTTACATCAGTAATAGGATACGTGGTGGTGTAATTCTCCCGCCATGAAGCTGCTGGTCCTTCAAGTTGATGTGCGGCAAAGCGCACTTTCTCAGCATCAGTACATCCAGCGGTGACGAGTTCTCTCTCCATCTTACGGAGCCAGTCATCTGCCACAATAGGCTCAGTGCTGCTGGAGAAAGTTGGAGGATTCAACCTCAGAAAACGGGTGAGATTGTCAGCCTGGGGTGGATGGTGGTGGTTGTTGTTCTGGTTGTTGGTCTGATTATGGATCAATAGTTGCATCAGTGCATTCTGCTGCTGAAGAAGTTGGGTGAGTTCTGGCGGGAAAGTGAAGTCGGACTCACGTCGTGGAGGCATCTTGCTGTTTTCAGAGGGGTGAGAATTAGAATAGAACAAGGGTCTAAAAGAAGAAATTCACTACCCATATGCAATGCAACAACATATCACACCAAACACTCATTCATTTATTCAATCAATGTCAAACATTGAGATACAAGTCTCAATCAAACTACGCATCGACCTACGCTTTAACGACGAAAATATAAGATACATGGAGGGCATGACTATAGTTTTCCTCAGAAGTACATGGTGACTGAGTCTCCTCCAGTGGTGCTCTCCTCATCATCATCATCGTCGCTGATGAAAGGAGCCAAGTCTCCCTCAGGATGAAGATTTTCCCCCATGTCCATCTGTTCCTCCAGAGTGGCGATGCGAGTGTTCAGCTTGTCGATTCTCTCTAAGAAATCCTTCACCTCATATTCATGTTCATAGTTGGCTTCCCGCAAATCAGCTTTGAGGTCAATCTCATGGTTCATCAGATTCTTGATTGTCTTCGTATCAGCACGAACTCGAAGCTCCAGAGTCCTGATGTGAGTCTCCAGGTTCTGGATATAGGAAATAGTGGTGTCTGCAGTGGGAGGAGTTATGATGTTTCCATGGACATCCCTGCGACAAACCACGCTGAGTCTTGGTGAAATGGTTCCACCTCTGTATTCCTCCTGAATACGTCCAAGGGCACGATGAATGGCCATGTCTCTCCCAAGTATCCAACTGGGAACCATACCATTTCTGTATCGACCTGACCTGAAAGGTCGAATCTCCGGTGTTTTCGTACCATCCCAAGATCATGCTGGTACACACACGGTACATCAATGTATATATCAAAGGGAAATCACACATCATTATATTAATCGAAATCTCATATCGAGTCCTTTATTACAATAAAAATTACAATAAAGTGGCTGAAAGCCAACTCATGAGAATATCTAAATCTTGCGGAAACGTCGAAGGTAGATGAGTCCATCTGACTCCAAGGGCATCTCACCGAGCATAGAACGTGTCCTCACTCCTGGTCGGAAAAGTACTCTGCAACATGATATGTTGTAGCCGTGTAGGTCAGCATATGGAATATGCCGGCAAAGTCACAAGAGAGGGATGAAAAGATAATCATCTAGTTCTACATGCATATATGGCAGGTGGGGTAGTAAGTTTTTGCGTAAAGCCAAGTTTTTCCTACATCAAGAGAGGGCTAAGCAAAATTATTACTAAGTTGGTTGGTTAATGAGATGGTTCCACCAACCAATTCTCATACCCAAATTATTAATACCCACAACATCATATTAATTGTGTTGAGAGTTTCGGCAGTTCAGTTCCTTCCGATTCCCAAAGGTCTTCCCTGGGATATGCACCTCGATCCTGTAGCGTCCATCTTGGGGAAATGACATGATAGGAATCCCGGTGATGCTCGGCAAAGCAATCCTTACGTCCTTGACGATCCTCATTAGCTCCTTACCAAAGGGCATCGTTGCGTTAGGCTGGCAAAACTCCGTGATCAACACTGGGATGAAAGTGGCCATCTATAAATTTTGAAATAATCGGAGAGGAGTCAGAAACGAATTGATGAGAGTATAAGAATTTTAAAGACAAAGATACATAAGTCCTAAGGTTTTCCAATCCTAGAGGTTACATCCTACGGTTAGCGTGTGCTCTTATACCATTTCTGTATCGACCCGACCTGAAAGGTCGAATCTCCGGTGTTTTCGTACCATCCCAAGATTATGCTGGTACACACACGGTACATCAATGTATATATCAAAGGGAAATCACACAACATTATATTAATCGAAATCTCATATCGAGTCCTTTATTACAATAAAAATTACAATAAAGTGGCTGAAAGCCAACTCATGAGAATATCTAAAAACGTCGAAGGTAGATGAGTCCATCTGACTCCAAGGGCATCTCACCGAGCGTAGAACGTGTCCTCACTCCTGGTCGGAAAAGTACTCTGCGACATGATACGTTACATCCGTGTAGGTCAGCATATGGAATATGCCGGCAAAGTCACAAGAGAGGGGTGAAAAGATAATCATCTAGTTCTACATGCATATATGGCAGGTGGGGTAGTAAGTTTTTGCGTAAAGCCAAGTTTTTCCTACATCAAGAGAGGGCTAAGCAAAATTATTACTAAGTTGGTTGGTTAATGAGATGGTTCCATCAACCAATTTTCATACCCAAATTTTTAATACCCACATGATCATATTAATTGTGTTGAGAGTTCCGGAAGTTCAGTTCCTTTGGCTCAAGTCGTCCATGACCGTGGACACGGCTAATTGATTAGGTTTGAGTACTCTGCAGAGTTTTGCACACGTTTCCCCACAAGATTTGATCGCCTCCGTTTGATTTTTCGCACTTCAGGGTGTTTGAGAAAACGGATGACCAAAACATGGTTTTCCAAAGGGTTTCCCTGCGACTCTGTCGGTGCCCATCATTTCCTACCGTTCTTCTACATCTCGTAGCACCACCTGTCCAGGGTCACCACGATATCCAACCAAGCCAGAGCCCATAATGACTTGTGGCTGTGTAGGTAAGCCTTGGGTCTTGAAGCACCCATCCATCTCTTTGTGCCTGGGTGGATCTTTCCGCGTGAATACTGGCCATCTCCAGCATCACCTAGGCAAATCCACTGGTTTCTCCAGGGTGCCGTTGAACCATCATCCACCCAGAGGTATGTTGAAAACTCGGAGTCTTAAATCTTGATCATTATGTAGGTCTTGAAATTTATTAACTCTCTCAACTCTCATGAATCACACAACGAACCCCGTCTTCTAATAGCATAGCAAAAAGTAGAACAATGTTTCCCGGGGCCAATGTGTCAAGGGTTGAGGGGGTACCTACCACATGATACTACAACAGTAACCAAGTTTCCAACTAACCTACTTTGCATGCAATTGGGGAAAATGGTAGAACTAATGCATATAAAACATGGGTAAACATGATCAAAGTGACTTGCCTGATTGATGATCTTCGTACGTGAGTGACTCTAAATAACAAGCTTCGCACTTCGGATAATCTAACGAAGCAAACAAGAGCACTCAAATAAGCATACAACATAATATTGCAACTCACAAAATCAGAAATGAACTAGAGTCACTCAAGACAAGCAAATGCACAATCACAAGGAAAGGAAAGCAACACTAAGTTTGGTTTTCTAAAAGATGATGGAAAAAATCACCATTAACATAACAAAACTATTGGTTTTAACAAAACAATAGTTGACAGCAGGAGAAACTATAAAATATTTTATTAATAAACAGAATAAAATCAACTTAAAGTTTTGTAAGAAAAACTTTAGTAAAGTTTATAAAAGTTTTGATAAACTCTATTAGATAAGGTAACTATAGTTTTACTAACAAAAGAATGAAACTAAACCTTTTATTTATTATTAAAACATTCCTTAACAGAAAATAATTTACAAATAAACTTGTCTTAGAAAACAGAATTTATTTATATAAAAATTTGTTCGAAGAAATCTATTGCTAAACTAGTTGTTTTAATCAAATTAAACCTATTTGAAAAGAAGTTGTGATTCCTATATTAACAAAACAATTTTATATTTTTATTAACAACAAGTAAAACACTAAATGTTTAACTAACAGAACCTACTAAAACAATTAAAACTAAATCTAATTTAAATTAACTAAAACTAAATAAATAAAACTACTATAATACTAGGCAGATTCTGATTATAGCTAAAACACTAAGAAAGATCATCCTCAAAATCCTCAAAATAAGCATGAAGGTAGTCCTAACTAATACCAAACAGTAGAAAAAAGATCCATATCAAAATCTATTTTCAAACTCTAGTTATTCAGATTTGAATGATTTGAGCAAATTTGATTCAATTCAAATTTTAGGGTTCAAATTTGAGTTTTAAAAGTACAGGGTGAAACTACATGAAAAATGTGAGCTAATGCAAAAAGAATTAGTTTAGAAAACTAAACAGGTTAAAAGATATAAGTAAAACAAATTTAGAAAAGTTTCTGTTAACTAAAACAAAACAGAAAAAACAGAAAACTATCGGACGGCCAGGGGCTACGTGGCAGCATGTGAGTGGCTAAGGGGGTGTGCGCGCGAGTGCTTGCGGGCGGGCGACCCATCCGTGGAGGATACCGGTTCGGAATTAAATCCGATCTAATCTAACGCGTTGATTATAGATCCGACGGTCCAGGGAGCTTACAGAGGAAGGGGTCGCCGGCGAGGGGATCTCCGACGGGTTCCGAGGTGGCGAGGTCGTCGGCGAGGGGCTCCGGTGATCGAGGGAGGCGTTGAAAGGGTCCGGGCGGTTGCGGTGGACGTTTTGCATCGAATGGTGAGGTCGGAGGGATGAGGGGAAGAGTGGAGCGACGGGCACGAGCAATGGGAGCTCGGGTGGTCGAGGGGCTCCGGCGAGGGATTTGGCAGCGTGTCGGCGAGGGAGAGAGGGGATTCAGGGGGAATGGAGAGAGGAGGGGCAGCGCTACTTATAGGGTGCTCGGGGGTGCGGGGGGGAGGAGAGAGGAGGGACAGCGCTACTTATAGGGTGCTCGGGGGTGCGGGGGGGAGGAGAGAGGAGCGAGATCCGGGGGGGGGAAACTGTCGGCGGCGACGCGCGCGCAAGGAGAGGGATGACCGCGCGAGCGTTACAGGCGGTCGGGGGTGGGACCCGGTGTCAGAGAGAGAGGGAGCGTCAACTGCGCGTCGGTCGACCGGTCGGTATTAATTTCGCGAATAACTGCCCGTGGGCCGGCCCGTTTTATTATAAAACCGTTACCATTTTCATTAACCAGAGTAGTAAAACGTCTTTAAAAGCATTCAAAACATTTTTTAAAAATAGGAGTATTATATATCAAAATTAACAGAATAATAAACGCCATTTATTGAACATTTTTATTCTGTCATTTGAACACTTTAAAAAAATAATATTTTCAGAAATTGCCTATTTGTTTTTAAATCCTTTTTGCAAATATTTTCAAAATAACTCCTGGTTATTTTTGTTCAAATAGATCACCAAATGGGTCCTGGTGTGGAGTGTCATGTTCCTCCTCTCTTATTTGAACTTTTTACCAAGATTTCAAATAGGTGAAAGCAACATGGGTAAAACAGGAAGGGCTTTCTGAAAGTCATAAGAAGCATTTCAACAATACATGTATTCAAGAAATGATGATGATAGATGCATAGCTATATTTCATAACATTCCAAAATGAAATTTTGTGATGTTACAGTTTGTCGAGATCCGATGAATTGTGGGTTTATGTTCGGATTATCCATGAATATTATTTGAGTCTTTCCTGAATTCTTACATGCGTGATTTCATATCTTTTCAAGTCTGTTCGAATTATTGATCTGGTTTGGCCAACTAGATTGGTAATTCTTGCAATAGGAGAAGTGCTTAGTTTTGGGTTCAATCTTGCGGTGTCCTCACCCAGTGACATAGTAGGGGTAGCGAGGCACGTATTGTATTGTTGCCATCAAGGGTAAAAAGATGGGGTTTTCATCATATTGCTTGAGTTTATCCCTCTACATCATGTCATCTTACAAAATGGGTTACTCTGTTCTTCATGAACTTAAAACTCTAGATGCAGGCAGGAGTCGGTCGATGTGTGGAGTAATAGTAGTAGATGCAGAATCATTTCGGTCTACTTGTCATGAACGTGATGCCTATATGCATAATCATTGCCTTGGATATCTTCATAACTATTCTCTTTTCTATCAATTGCTCGACGGTAATTTGTTCACCCACCGTAATACTTGCCATCATGAGAGAAGCCATCTAATGAAACCTATGGCCCCCGGGTTTATTTTCCATATTGTATTTTCAGATCTAAAACCAAAAACACCAAAAAATACTTGCTGCATTGTTTTTGCTTTTATTTTTTACTTTCCGTTCAAGCATCCTATTATATCTATCTCCACTAGATCTCATCCTTGCAAATAACTGTGAAGGGATTGACAACCCCTTTATATCGTTGGGTGCAAGAGTTTGATTCCTTGTGCAGGTATATCTATTGGTGGCTCGCTTGTATCTACTACTGGATTGATACCTTGGTTCTCAATAACTAAGGGAAATAATTATCTACTTTGCTGCATCAAACAATACCTCTTCACAGGAAAACAACTCATGCTCGAGAAGTAGCAAGAAGGATTTCTGGCACCGTTGCGGGGGAGATACATAGCAAGTCAAGAATACCAAGTACCCATCACAAACTCATCTCTTGCATTTACATTATTTTCCATTTGCCTCTTGTTTTCCTCTCCTCCACTTCTAAAAGGATTTTCAAAAAGATTTTCCTTTCACCCTTTTTTGTTCGTCTCCTCGTTTGCTTCTTGTTTGTGTGCTTGATTGCTCGCTTTGCCATCATGTCTGAAACAAGGGAGGTTATCGCTAAAAATATGGGGGGTATCACTAGTACTAATCTTGAGGAAAAATTTGAATCTTGTTCTCTAGATCATGAAATTGAATCTCTTCTTAAAACTCAAACTTTTCAAGTTGGAGATGGAAACATTATCGGTAAGAGCGTTATTCAAGAATTCTTTTATTGTACGGGAACAATGCCTATGAGTAAGAGATCTATTATTCTTAGCACAAATAGTTATGTGGATGCTATTGTCATGCTCATTAAAAATTGCAAAGGAAATTTGTGCACATTCATCCCGCTTTGAAGAAAGTGTTTTATGAACTTCCCAATATTAATCATCCTAAAGCTAAAAATATTGCTACTATTATCCTTATGTGAGAATTTGATTTCATCATACAACAAGCTAGGGAGATTTTTGACTTCTACAATAAAGATGTTGAACACCCTCCTATTTAAGAAATCCTCCATGATAAAGAAAGCTTGCGTAGCCTAGAATCTAGAGACTATCAATCTTATAGTGAAAATCTTAGGAAGAGAGCTCCCTACACGGAAATAACTCACAGCCTATATCATGAAACTTATGAGGAATTTGATTGGATTACTAGGGGAATTTTTAAGGGTATGAGTATGATTTGCTTGAAAATATGATCAAACAACCTCTTAAAAATAAGATACATGTGTTATATGATGATATTTATGGTGATGATCTAGACTACGGGTTTATGAACGTTAAAATCACTAACCACAGCCCCTTTCATGATTTAAGTTATTCTACTAGAAAAGAAATAAATGAAAGGATGGATCTAGTTAGGAAATCTTTTGATGGACTGATCAAGTTTGGATTGTTTACCAAAGATGACAATACCTAGATCTACTGGTTTTTGCCTAGCTAGGGGCATTAAACAATAGCGCTTGTTGGGAGGCAACCCAATTTTATTTTGCTTTCAGTTTTTGGTTATGTTTTAGTGTGTTTGGCACATTATTACTTCTGTAGTAATTGTGTTTTTGTGTTTAAATTGGTGTTTGAGCCAAGTAAATCCTTTGTGGTGATCTATGGTAGTTGTTGATTTGATCTTACTGAAAAACAGAAACTTTTTCGCTCATTCCAGGATTTTTCTGAATTTTTCAGAGCATCAACTTGATATGAAATATTTACACAGGATTGATATACAAATTTCCCTGGTTTTTCTAATTTTTAAGAATTGTTACAGTTCCATAAGTATTCGAAGTTTACAGATCTCTACAGACAGTTCTGTTTTCTTTGTGTTGTTTGCTTATTTTGATGTATCTATGGGTCGTATCGGGGGGGTATGAGTCATGAAGAAGTTAGAATACAGTAGGTATTACACAAATATAAATAAAGAATGATTTCACAACAGTACCTAAAGTGGTGATTTATTTTTCTTATACTAACAGATCTCATGAGTTTTCTATTGAGTTTTGTGTTGTGAAGTTTTCAAGTTTTGGGTGAAGATTTGATGGACTATGGAATAAAGAGTGGCAAGAGCCTAAGCTTGGGGATGCCCATGGCACCCCAAATCATATTCAAGGATACCAAAGATCCTAAACTTGGGGATGCCTCAGAAGGCATCCCCTCTTTCGTCTTCAATCCATCTGTAAATTTACTTGAGGCTATATTTTTATTCACCACATGATATGTGTTTTTCTTGGAGCGTCTTGTATGATATGAGTGTTTGCTTGTTAGTTTTCCACAATAATCCTTGCTTCACACATCTTTAGAGAGAGACGCTGAATCGTGAATTTGTTAGAATACTCTATATGCTTCACTTATATCTTTTGAGCTAGGCAATGTTGCTCAAGTACTTCACTTATATCTTTTTAGAGCATGGTGGTGTTATATTTTGTAGTAATTATTGAACTCTCGTTCCTCACTTATACTATTTTGAGAGTTTCTTAAAACAGCATGGTAATTTGTTTAGGTAATGAATTTAGTCCTAATATAATGGCATCCAAGAGGGATATAATAAAAACTTTCATATTAAGTGCATTAACAACTATGAGAAGTTGGATTCCTTGCATATAGTTTTGACATAATAGGGATGGTAATATGAGAGTCATGCTAGTGAATAGTTGTGAAATGAAGAGATACGTGTGTTAAAACTTGTGATTCCCGTAGCATGCACGTATGGTGAACCGCTATGTAATGAAGTCGGAGCATGATTTCTCTAATGATTGTCGACCTTTGTGTGAGGGTCGGGAGCGCATGATGGTTAACTCCTATCAACCTCTACCCTAGGAGCATGCGTCTAATGCTTTGTTTGATAACTAATAGACTTTTGCAATAAGTATGTGAGTTCTTTATGACTAATGTGAGTCCATGGATTATACGCACTCTCGCCTTTCCATCTTTGCTAGCCTCTCTAGTACCGCGCAACTTTCTCCGGTACATCAAACCCTCCTTCCTCAAAAAAGCCACCATAAATTCCTCAAAACAGCCACCATACCTACCTATTATGGCATTTCCATAGCCATTCCGAGATATATTGCCATTTCTATGACTCGCGTCATCACTTCATATTGCATATAGAGATTTATCTTGTCATAGGAATCGAGTTGTAATTTCTTTTTCTTTGAGTTGTAAGTAAATAAAAGTGTGATGATTTTTCATTAATAGAGCATTGTCCCATGAGAGAAAAGGATGATGGAGGCTATGACTCCCTCACAAGTTGGGACGAGTATCCGGACTTTACAAAAAATAAAAGAGGCCAGTGAAGCCCAAACAAAAAAAGAGGCCAAAGAAGCCCACCAAAAAATGAGAGAAAGAGAGAAGGGACAATTGCTACTATATTTTTCCACACTTGTGTTTCAAAGTAGCACCATGATCTTCATGATAGAGAGTCTCCTATTTTGTCACTTTCATATAACTAGTGGATATTCATTTTGCACGACGACTTAGTTTTCTTTTTGAGCTCTCATACACTTATAGCTCTAAGTGCATTTGTTGCATGGAAATCCCTACTCACTCACATTTATATCTATTGATGGGCATCTCCATAGCCCATTGATATGCCTAGTTGATGTGAGACTATCTTCTCCTTTTGCCTTGCACCCCCACCATATTCTATTCCACCTATAATGCTATATCCATGGCTCACGCTCATGTATTGCATGAGAGTTGAAAAGGTTTAAGAACATAAAAAGTGTGAAACAATTGCTGCTTGACTTGTTCATCGGGGTTGTGCATGATTTAGATACTTTGTGTAGGGAAGATGGAGCATAGCCAGACAATATGATTTTCTAGGGATAACTTTCTAAGGCCATGTTATTTCAAAAGGACACGACTACCTTGTTGGTGTGCTTGAAGTAATATTGTTTTCATGTCAATATTAGACTATTGTTTTGAATCTAACCAATCTGAATATTCATGCCACAATAAAGAATATTACATGGATAAATATGTTGGGTAGCATTCCACATAAAAAATTCTGTTTTTATCATTTACCTACTCGAGGACGAGTAGGAATTAAGCTTGGGGATGCTGATACGTCTCCAACGTATCTATAATTTTTGATTGTTCCATGCTATTATTGTCGGGACCCCGATCCTAAGTCATAGGAATCTAGCCTGTAACCCATCACATCACTTTGCGGCCTCACGCACGGTAACTCCACGGCTGCAGCCTTACCTTAGCTGGGACCGTTTGTGTCTTTTGGTTCACGTATGTGAATATGTCGCTGGCATTCAAACAACAGAGAACCCGGACCGACATGACTAGTCATAGAACCCAAGTGGCACATATGTACGGGAACAGGCATACATAACCCATCAATGCAGGTGTCGGTCTTAAGCGTGTCTAGATGAGTCATAGCAAGCTACAAGGACTCACTACAAGAAATATGTCAACTTGTGACCTTTTGTCAGTGACCCTGGAAGAAATGGTGATAAATCTATGACCATTTGAGATCAATTGGTCATAAGCTGTTCGGAGGTCTCCAAACCCTCGACTGTAACGACCATTTTGGTTAGAAAGGTCGTAATTTCCTTACACGAAATGGTCGTAAAGCAGACATCACTGGTCCACAGCCTTATTTCTAGCTGATCACGACCAATACAGATGGTCATAACCTTGTAACTTGTGGTGGGTTGCGATGACTAGGCGCCACCTCATCAGTTTTGCCTATGTGTCATGTCCATGTGTCAATTTTTGCCCTAGGTTGTGAAGCAACCTATATTTCTGTTATTCCTAAAATTCCCAAAAAATTCTCATAAATTCTTTGGATTATATATTCGTCAAATATGTCAAAAACCTTCCTTGCTTAGTTGAAAAATAATTCAACAATATTCATTTTCCTATTCTGTACAGAATAGCACTTTGGGAAGGAAGTGATATTTATATATTCTTCATTGCCCTAAAAAAATTGGCACTCTTTCCTATCCAAATCATTGCCTCATGACAAAATTCAGCTCCATTTGCCAAGTTTTTGTTCAGCTAGAAGCTTTGCGAAGGAAGTACTAGCTATGCATATCCTAATAAGTTGAATTTTTCCGCATCTTCTATGTGCCCATATCATAGCTCTCCAAAAAACATTAGCCCCATCTAACAATCCATGAGATCTCACCATCCAATCTTTGTTTCTGGTAATATTTTCAGTTTGTGGAGCAACTATATTTTATATTGCTTTAAAATTGCTGCAAATTTACCAGGACATGACCCTGCCCATAGAACCTCCCTCCACCAAATTTTAGCTCATTTAAATTAACCACTTTCCCTCAATATTTTTCCCAATTTTCTGTTCACTAGAGAGCATTGTGAAGGAAGTACCATTTTTATATATCCAAATGGCATGAAATTTATGCAGTGACTTCATATGCCCACATTATCACCCTCCTCCAAATTGCAGCTCAATCAAATTAACTATGTGAGCCCAGGTTCAATTTCTATTTTATAGCTAGATTGGCACATTGCAAAGCAAGTGCTATCTAGACCCCTCCTATTACCCTTAAACTTTTTGGGCACTCTTCCATACCCAAATAATTGTCACATGATAATATTCAGCTCAATTTTCCTAGTAAATCTTCCTCAGAAAATTTCCAAAGTTTCTATCCAGAGAGAAGCTTGGTGAAGCAACTATATTATATATTGCTTAATTATTTATAAAACTTTACTAGGGTATGACCATACCAATGTAACTTATCTACACCAAATTTGAGATTGTTTCATTTATCCAGTTTCTCTCACTTATTTCCCCAAGCTTCTGTCCAGAGAAGAGTATTGTGAAGGAAGTACCACTTTGGCATGTCCAAATGATATCAGTTTTCCACAGCACTTTCCTATGCCCAAATCCACCAAATTTCAGCTCAATCCATTCATTATTTTGAGCCCAACTTCAACATTCATATTTTTGTCTAGTGTGGTACTTTGCAAAGCAAGTACCACCTAGGCTCCTCCATCTGAGCTGAAAATTTGTGAAGACAGTCTTCTTAGTAGATGATCATCCTCAGCAAAAACTCACGCCCGTTGTCCATGTGCATTTCCCGTATAGCTTATCAAACACTTGCCTGCTAATTCATGTTTGAGCACAGTTCGGTCTCCTCGTGAGAATCTTCTGTTGTCATTTTCTTCCTACCACCTATATGGGGAGTGCCCAACCCACTAGACATGCCTAGGCTGCCCAAAATGCATGGGAATGCCACGGTCACACGGTGACCACGCGGCGGGCATGCGAGTTTACGCGCTCTGGACTTGGGGCACTCGACCACTATCCAAACCTCGACGTATTGCCACCAAACCCTGTATTTCTAATTAAATAGATAATTATGTAACTAGACATTATTTTTGGAAAAAATAAAGAGCAAACTATAAGAGACCTGCAGTTCAAACTTGACCCGCTTCCAACTAAATCGCAAGAGTTTTCTCTTTTTCACTAGAGGTGGATCGAAAGCTTTTGGAACCCAGATATTTTGTCAATTGTGCATTAAATATGTCCATATATTTTATAAAAATGATTTTATCAAAGTTTGCAACAAATATTTGGTAGGTCCTTCACAAAAAAACTCATTTTGGGCACTCGAAAAAAGGAAAATGAAATTTTTTTCAAAGAAAATGAAAACTCCCTTTGGGAACATTCTTTTCCATTCAACATGCACCCTTGTGCACAATATGGGATCATTTGAACAAACTATGCCATCAATGTGGCCATAATATTGATCATTTGGCTTGAAAGCCATGAATCTCCACAAATGATAGCTCATTTTTGAGAACATTTTTTTAAATAATTGTCGTATTACAAGTTTATTATTTTTTCTGGTAACTTGGTCACATATGATGACACAACGCGAAGGTTTTGCATTTTTTTTGATTTTTTTGAATTATTTATGCCCGTTTCAAAATGCGGTCGAAATAGCGGGCATGACCGTTCATAGCTAAGGGTTAAATCTTGCCATAATTTTGTTGGATATCTGATTAAATAGATACTTATTTACCTAGAAATTATTTTTGTAAAAAATAAAGAGCAAACTATGAGGCACCTCTAGTTCAAATTTGACCCGCTTCCAACTGAATCGATAGAGTTTTGTCTTTTTCACTAGAGGTGGATCGAAAGCCTTTAGCACCCAAATATTTTGTCAAATGTGTATTAAATCAGGCCTAATATTTAATAAAAATGATTTGGTCCAATTTTCCAACAAATATTTGGTAGGTCCTTCACAAAACAAATCCATTTTGGGCACTCAAAAAATGGAAAATTGATTTTTTGTGCAAAGAAAATGAAAAGTCCCTTTGGCAACATTGTTTGCCATTTCAACATGCACCCTTATGCACAATATGAGATCATTTGAAAAAACTATGCCATGAATGTGGCCATAAGATTGATTATTTGGCTTGAAAACTATGAATCTTCACACATGATTGCTCACTTCTGAGAACACTTTTAAAAAATAATTGTCGTATTACAAGTTTATTATTTTTCCTGGTAACTTGGTCACATATGATGACACAATGCGATGGTTTTGAATTTTTTTGTTTTTTTAATTTGTTATGCCCGTTTCAAAATGCGGTAAAAACGAAGGGCATGACTGTTCATAGCTAGGGTTGAATCTTGACAAAATTTTGTTGGATCTCTGATTAAATAGATACTTCTTTACCTAAAAATGATTTTTGGAAAAAAATCATGAGCAAACTATGAGGCACCTAATATTTTAGAAAATTGATTTGGTCCAATTTTGCAACAAAGATTTGGTAGGTCCTTCACAAAAAACTTATTTGGGCACTCAGAAAATGGAAAACAAAAATTTTATGCAAAGAAAATGAAAACTCCCTCTGGCAACATTGTTTGACATTCCAAGATGCACCCTCATGCACAATATGAGATCATTTGAACAAACTATGCCATAAATGCGGCCATAAGATGGATCATTTGGCTTGAAAGCCATGAATCTTCACATATGATACTCATTTCTGATAACACTTTTCAAAAATAATCGTCATAGTCCAAGTTTATTATTTCTCCTCGTAACTTGGTCACATATAATGACACAATGCGAAGGTTTTCCATTTTTTTATTTTTTTTATTTGAATTTTTTATGCCGCTTTCAGAACGGGGTCAAAACGGCGGGCACGACTGTTCGTAGCTAGGGGTGGAACCTTGCAAAACTCTTGATGTATCTCTGATGAAATAAATATCTATATACCTTAAAATATTTTTTGGAAAAAAATAATGAGTAAACTATGGCAGTTGTAGTTCAAATTTGACCAGGTTCTAGTTGATTCGGTAGAAAACCGTTTGAATGACTAAAAATAGCTAGAAATATCAGAAGTGCATAAACGTTGGTGATCATCCATAAAACATTGTCTAACTTTAGTGAAAATTTTGATGTTGTCATTTTGTAGAATATTTTTGGTAGTTGCTTCACAAAATTCCTTGTTTTTATAGCACTAAAAATCATCTTCAATGACACATATCTTGAACCAATTAGGAGGCAGAAAGCACCGTCCCACGGATCACCCCACGATAACCGATCTAGGTCATCCACGCCCTACGAATCCAACGTCTCTCGTTTGACCTAACCTAAAGAAAACCACTAACCCCCTTCTCACCTATGAGCCCTCTCTCTATCCCCCTCCCGCGACTCCATCTCTCGTGCCCACAACCCTCACTCATGGCTAGGGTTTCGGATGCCAACCCTAACTTTGTCGGGATCTGGCACATCCGGCGATGGCGAGGCCAGAGGTGGCCATATCTGGCACGGGTAAGTCTCTCCCCTCCTCCTTCACGCGCTATCTCCTCCTCACATCACCTCATCTCGTGTTCCTTTTCGGCAGGTCGCCATGGTCGTGGATGGGACGGGAACGATGGCAGGAGGGGCAAACCTCCATGGGACGGGCCTCCGTGGATATGGAGCTCCTTATCCCCTACCACAAAGCCTCCCTCCTAGCTCCAGCATGCACATGCATCACATGATGCGCGGTGCGCCATCGAGCTCGCCAGATGGCATCGCGTTTGTGGCGACACGGCGCCGGCCACCACATCAGGACGATGCCAACGCAAGCCAGCAAGGTATGCATCCCTCCTCCTCCCCTTCTCCTCTCCTCCAGTCATCCGTTCAACCACTCCACATCAACCACCGGGTCCATCCATCTGGCGGCGAGGGACGGTCATCCGTTCTCCGGGCAATTTTTCTATGATGTGCGAGCAATGCGTTCGTAGCCGCTCAAAATTGTGTTCGGCTATGGACAGGACACGGTAGGCTAAGTAGTTGGCACGATATGTACTCTAACCTGTGACTTGAATGTCCTACAATCATGCATAGTTTAGCTTGCTCAGTGCTTATGCATAAGATTTTTTGTGCCTGGCATTGCCATGACTGATTGATTAACTGCACACTTGAAATTTGGGTGAGAGACCAAGATATTTCACTTATTCACAAGTCAAAACACGGGTTCAGGTTGTAGCTTTGTATTAGGAGTAATTGTATAGGGTCATGGAACAAGATAAAATTGAACGTATAACATGACATTTGGGTGTGAGGCCAAGATGTTTCACTTATTCAGAAGTCATAACACCGGTTCAGGTTGTAGCTTTATATTAGGAGTAATTTTTCTTACTGAATTTGTAGTAGTGACTGTTGACCCTAACGGGAGGTAGAGAAAGGGGACCTGGGAGGAGGACTTTGGGCTCTCAGATGCTTGGTCATTCGTTTCATGACATGTTCCTCCCTCAGATTGGATTGGCTTAATTCGACGGAACAGAGACATGCCTCGCCTCTGCTCGAGCCTATAGAAGAGACCATCCAGAGTGGAAAATAGCCCTGAATGATCGACCACGCCATGACGATACACCTGCCTGCTTAGACTAATTATTAGTTGATACACATGACATGTCCATTGGACACACGCACTCTAAAAAGTTTCAAATTCAGCAACAGGTAGTATTGAGAGCAGAGGAGATACAGGTTTGAGATTTAGTTACAACGGCTCTTACAACAGGAAGCTAACACACACACACACACATGAACCTTAAAGTGATTCATTTTGGACTTGCTGTTGTTTGTTCTACTCCAAACTGTCCAGGAGTGCTTAAAATGGAGTAAAATGTTAAGGCCTTGTTGTTTTAGTGTAGCAAGTGCAGCAGGAGTAATCACTACTGAAACATTTTCTGCTATAGTTTTGTGTAACAAGTGCAGAAAGTGATGTTGTTTTAGTGTAGCAAGTGCTTAAAATGGCACAAAATGTTCACGTCTTAAACCTGTGCGGATAATCATCAATTCTCAGTTTGCACAATCATTAACTTGTTGTACTCCTGTGCTGATTATGTTGGGTTTGAACTCTGAACCAGATTCATTCACTATCTTATTTTCAGTTCATTACAGTCTCAATTCAATCCATATCACACTAAGACTTTCTTTGATTGATTGATTGTACTCCTGTGCAGGAAATTCACCTGTGTGGTGGCGGCAGGAAAGTAGCAGCACCGACGGCCCTGGGCAGTTCACGGCGAGTAGCAGTAGAGATAGAAGAGCAGCAGCAAGGAGTTCTCTGGGGATGCTGGAGGTGGGGTGGAGGCGATGGTGGATGGAGGAGCAGCTGGTGCACCACCACGCCGGTCGGAGAAAACCTCCAGCGACATATATTTAGGAACAGAGGAGTATATGATCCCTACATATTATTATCTACCTACTGATTTTCTACTGCTACTTAGAATGCCTAATGTTTTTTCTTGTAGGAGCACTACTATATTATCTAATTTGCATCCCTTTGATGCCCTGTATGCTATTGATTTTGCTGCTGCTAGTTAGAATGCCTAATGTTTTGTGTTGTAGGAGCACCACTAAATTATTTAGTTTAAATCCCTTTGATGCGCTCTATGCTATGATGCTTGAACTATTATTTTCTTTTGGTAAATGAAATGTTTCCTTGGTCCATAGATGTATCTTCAAGAGCCGCAAAACTCCTAACATGTAGGAGACTAGAGTGCACCAGTAGCATTGATGGTGACTCTGCCTTCGGTGTCGCCCTCTTCTCCAATGGTGTGTCCCCTATGTTCTCCCCCCCTATATTTTGTAATTGGATCGTTTCTGTGAACTCTATCCATGCTCACTTGTAAATCTGATTTGATGTTTAAACTATGATTGTGATAATGTTCAACTGTTTGTTGTTTTTTTCACCCAAGATTGGGTACTAATAACCTAAAAATGCACTCATCAAATTATTCAACATCAGTGAAAATGTTGGTATGACTAGTTTATTTGTTGTGAATGGAATTCTTGGTGATTTAGACTCTTAGAAATAAGATTGTTGCTTAATATCATATAGAAATTTATTCATGCATGTGTCGGAACTTTCTGGACATTCTCAACATGAAACATGGCCTATTTTTTTCAAGTACATCCACTGAATAAGATTGTACCTTCGTTAGAAACAAAGTGCAAGTTGTATTAGAAATAAAATAGAAACACAATTCTACTTTAGCTTATGATGTTCGACGATTTAACATCATGATGAGAATTGCTTGTTGTTATGCCTTCTTTCTATTCTTGATTTGTATCTTATAGCTCTTAAAAATATTGTTGTTTCTTTTACAGGAACTCCAGACCTAAGAAAATTGAAGTGCGAAGCCCTGAAGCCAATTGTGTGAAGCCCTACTTATCCAAGAATGCATATTGTATATTGCAATAACAGGCATTTGTAATTTGTAACAGACTCGAAAAATTGTAAAATACTACCTTAGTAAAAATAGTAAAAATATCTAATTTCTAATTTGCTCTATTTGAAATATTGATATTGTATGCGACTTGAAAATGTGTGAAATGGAAACCTGACCAGGGGCACCACTAATGAAAGCAATATAACTAATTTTGAACTTCTTGACATGTGTGACAAATTATGAGAAGAACATGACAAGTGGGACTTACACACAAAATAATGGCTAAAAATAGAAAATCAATGGAGTAAAAAGGCCACGGCCCAAAAATAAAAGGGTTGGATTGTTGGATTCGGCCCATCTAGCTGACCAAAATTGATAAAAATAATATAAATAGCTGGAATGTTGGGCTCGGCCCATGTAGATGACCAAACTGGACCTGGCTGATTCTAAGCAATGACCTTCTCATTTGGTCGCAATTTTTCCACGTCAGCTTGCCATGTTGGATCCGATGTGGTCTCGGCAGACAATCAGTGACCAAAACAATTGGTTGTAGAATCAACGACCTTTTGTTTTGGTCGTAACCTTCTACGACCATATCACATGAAAGGTCGTTATAGTTCATTAACAATAGCCAGCTTTTGACCAACTGTTTTTGGTCAAAAAAGGTCACAAATGGAAAACAACGACCTTTCAGTGACCAATACGAAGGGTCACAAGTTGACATATTTCTTGTAGTGACTCCATTATGTCGTGGGACATAAATGTTATCACTGCACGTAGACGAGTCGTAGCAGGCTACACGGACTCCATTACACTGCGAGACATTTCCCCAAAGGGATAGACACAGCAGCAAAGAAGGATACATGTCGGTCAATCAATGTGTCCGAAGCAGTAGCAAGCTACCAAGGCTCGGTGGAAGCACAAAGAGGTAGTTCCCCGTAAAGAGTACTACTAAAGGCACATGGCTAGGTGTCAGATCCCATACATACCGTTACACATCACACGTATGCATGACATGCCCGGTATGCATAGATACAACTATGGCATCACAACATAACCACACAACAACACAACTTTTATGTAAGAGGCTTAGAGGAGCCTTGCATAATATGTTCTTATAGGTAGGGGGCACATGACCCGACACTCAAGTCATACAAGCAAGTTCATACAAACCAAGCAGAAGCATAAAGCTGTCTGAGTACAGATAGATGAAAGGGTAAAAAGGCACATGGCCTGACTATCTACAGCCCGCCACAGGGAATAAGGTTGTAGCTGGGACACCGGCTATTCGGCATCGTGGACATCTAGGTAGAACCCACCTGATGGGTCCTGAGTCTCATCTGCAACATTTATTAAGCAAACGTGAGTATAACCGTACTCAGGAAGTCTTTAAAGCAGACCTAGTCTATTCATGCTCATGTATCAACAAGGGGAGTGGTGGAGTTTATGCAGCAATGCCAGCTTTGACTCTTGGCAAAATTATACTACACATATTGATTCTTTGTTCAAGTTTAGATATCGCACACGAGTCCACTAACTCCACATCAATACACCACCATGGATTCACTTCCATCATCTACGAGAGTGCCATCCATGGTACTCACACTTATCTTGAGATTTTTATGAGTATCCATCAAGTTATCTATGAACAACATAAGTTCTCCAAGTAGTCCATATCCGAGGACGCGGCTATTCGAACAGATTCATGCCCTGCAGGGGTGTACTCCTTCACACACGCTCTCGCCACTTATCGATGTGTGCTCATAAAACCATGCACCTCGGCAACCCTCAAGCGGAAGCCCAGCGAGGGAGTCGGCCACGACCGTCAATCACACAAGCCATCTAGTCCAGGCTATCGCCTATTTGAGACTGAACCCGCACGGAAGTCCGGCCAAAGTTTCTGCTACGGCCCCAAACGATGTACGCAGGGTTCCCAAGCACACCATTTGGGTGACCCTTGGTACACCGTGCCACTACCTACCACTTCGTAACCCATCCCTAGGGTTAGCGCTATGCACGGCCTCCAGCATACTATAAACACCAGAAACTACTTGCAACTCCTGGACGAAGGACTAGGCGATTAATAAGTCAAGAGGGGTCGAGTTACCGAAACCCAATGTGTGGTAGTAACTAGCCTTGGATCACAAATATGGAACTCAGTTCCTAAGAATGGTCCCAATGAGACAACCCGCTATGTACTCCTACATGGCCTCTCATCGCTACCTTTACCAAATCGGGTTCACCATTAAGCTTATCACATCAGAACAATACTGTTTCACTCCAGTTCATCACCCAGATGAATGAGACCTAACACAACTCTAAGAGTAGCAAGCATAGCAAGCAAAGTAGGTAAAGCACATCATGGCTCAAGCATCTACCAGGTATGCTAGGTTGCAAGGTTTAGCTATTTACTGTGACAATGACATGTCATGCAAAGGAATGGGTTCATCTACCGCATATGACAGGCAATGGAATTTTTGTCCTAATGCAATAAATAAGAGCAGGAGCGAGAGAATGGGATGATAACGGAATGATAAATGGGGTTCCTTGCCTTGCTGGGAAATGGGAAGGTACTCTCCTTCATTACGATACTCGGGGGTATCCTCACAAGCTGGGCCTACCACAAAGCAGATAGGTAACAATCAATACATGACAAGTGCAGCAATATGAGTCATGATCATGACATGGAAACATCAATGGATGAGCTAATGCAATTATTATTCAAGTTAAATGGAGTGGATTTGAATATAGGTTCAAAATTGTTCTACATTTAATATTCCATATATTATCATATTGCTAAATGTCAATGTTCATCTACATAGGTTGCTCTAACATGCATGATAACAGCGCCATTGGATTCATTGGATTTTTGTGATAAATTTTCATATATAAATTATTTCAATCTAAGTTACAGATTAATTTCTATGATTTTTCTAAGTTTTAACTATTTTCTAGAATTAATTTAAATTAGAAATTCCTTTAATGCATCAGCATGACATTAGCATGATGTCAGCTGGTCAACAGCCCGTTGACAGGTCAAACCTGACCAGTGGGGTCCACTGGTCAGTGACTCAGTCACTAACAGGGGTTAATTAAATTACTAACCACAAATTAATTAGAAGGGTGCCACTGTCAGTGAGTCATTAGGTTAATTAATTAATATATTTTCATTAATAGGGTCGGCCCCACTTGCCAGTTGACCCAGCTGTCAACTCCCGTGGTCAAACGGGTTGACTCGCCAGCGTTGAGCCACTGGCGATGTCAGGAACGGCAGAGGGGGTCAGAAAACCTCCTCCGGTGACCATTTCAACGGCGGATGGCCCCTATCGAACCAGCATGCACGCGCGCTTCGAACTAGACACACCCCATCGGCTGAGGTAGACCAGAGCATCACCGGTGTTGAGCTTGGCAGCCGTCGGAGTTTGGGCAAGCACCAGCTCATCGCTCTAGCGTGCTAATCGACCAGGGCTGGGCACCTACGGCCTCTACCCAGCCCCACGAACTCGATGGTGTCCTCCAAAGGACCACTAGATCATCGGAGCGACGCCAGCGTCGAACTCGTGTCGCGGAGCACCTCGGGTGCCGACGGAGTCGAGGGCTATGGTGGGGGAATCGGCCGGGGGAGAGGGGGAAACGGTCCGGAGGCTCATGGTGGGGGCAGAGCCGTCGAGAGCGTGCTCGGGGAAGGCTCGGAGGCGGCGAATCATCATCGGCGGCGCTCGAGACCGAGGAGGAAGAAGATGATCGGGTCGTCGCTCCAGGGGCTTTGGCGGTGCGTGGCTCGGTGCAGAGGTCGAGGACGATGAGGCGGAGCTCCTGGTAGGCTTACGGGGCACGAGAGGGGCTATGGATACGACGGCGAGTGAGCGAAGGTGGAAGCCATGGCGACGTAGGGAGAGGAGAGGCAGAGGCAGAGGGTGACTGGGAGGAGGGATGGATCGGGACGGCAGCGCGTCCTTATCCGGCCCGCCAACGCAACGGGGGATGCAGGCACGTAGGGATCTGCGTGGCAGCTCCGGCATGGGCGCACAGCAACCACGCGCTCGTCCTCCTGGCCGCCAGGAGGACGATGACCTCCCTGGGCCAGGTAGGCCGGCCTGGCCTGGGCCTGAGGTAACTTCCTTTCTTTTTTTCTTGTTTCTATTTCTATTTTCTTTCCTGACATTTGTTTTATTTTTTTCCAGGCCTCAAAACCTAATTAAAAATATGTTGAAATATTTTGCTAGGTTAGTTTGAATATTTCAAACCCATTAAAAAGTTCAAAATATTTTGAATGGCTAACATAATTATAATGCTTTATTTGACATTTTCATAAGCTTTATTATTTATTTTAAAATGACACCTATGTTCTAAAAATTAGAATGTCCCCAGATATACTAATGTTAGCATTTATCAGACATGGGGGGCATTTTTTATGGGCATTTTGGATTTGTTGATTTTTCACCACAGTTGAATTGGTTTTAGTCAGGTGAGGTGCTAGGGTTTATGTTAATCCCCATTTCAAATTGATGCAAAATGGAAACATGATGCACACACATGCTGAACTGAGTAATGCTAACTAGGGATGTGACAACTGTTGGGGAACCTCGCATGGGAAACCAAAAATTTCCTACGCACACGCAAACCTATCCATAGTGATGAGCATCTACGAGAGGGAGAGTGGATCTACGTACCCTTGTAGATCGCTAAGCGGGAAGCGTTAAGAAACACGGTTGGTGTAGTCGAAATTCTTCACGATCCAAATCTCTAAGCATCCCGCGATCTAATCATGATCCGTCTCGCGAACCAATCACGAACCGTCCCGCGATCTCGTCACGATCCGTCCCGCGATCCAATCACGAACGTCCCGTGGCCTTGATCACGATCCTTCCGATCTAGTACCGAACGGACGGCACCTCCGCGTTCAGCACACGTGCAGCTTGATGACGATCTCCACTGTCTTCATCTAGTAAGAGGAGGTGGAGAGGAGGAAGAGTTCACCGGCAGCGTGATGGCGCTCCGGCGATGGTGGTGGAGTGATTCCGGTAGGACTTCGCCTAAGCACTGCGGAAACCGATCTAGAGGAGCACCGGTGGAATGGGCAGCACATGGCCGTAAATTCTATGCAAAAACCCTCTATTCCACCAGTATATATAGGAGGAGAGGAGAGTCATCCTTGGCGCAAGGGCAAGGCCCTCTAGGAGTTGGCCGGCCAAGGTGGAGGAGTCCTACTCCTCCTCCAATCCTAGTAGGAGTAGGATTCACCCTTTTTGCCTTTTTTTCACCTTTTTCATTAGCCCTTTTTCCTCCTGGCGCCATGGGCCTTTTGTGGATGTTCCACCAGCCCACTAAGGGCTGGTTATTATTCTCCCACAGCCCATGGACTCTCTAGGGTCGAAATACCCCTCCCGGAGGTCTCCCGATACACTACCGGCACTCCCGGTACACTACCGATGAGCCCGAAACTTTTCCGGTGACCAAACTGGGACATCCTATATATGAATCTTTACCTCCGGACCATTCCGGAGCTCCTCATGATGTATGGGATCTCATATGGGACTCCGAACAAACTTAGGTCACCACCATACATAACTCTATACTACTGAAACGTCACCAAACCTTAAGTGTGCAGACCCTGCGGGTTCGAAAACTATGTAGACATGACCGAGACACTTCTACGGTCAATAACAAATGGCGGGACCTGGATGTCCACATTGGTTCCTACATATTCTACGAAGATCTTTATCGGTCGAACCTCTATGTCAAGGATTCAGTTAATCCCGTATGATGTTCCCTTTGTTCTTCGGTATGTTACTTGCCCGAGATTCGATCATCGGTATCTCCATACCTAGTTCAATATCGTTACCGGAAAGTCTCTTTACTCGTTCCGTAATACAAGATCCTGCAACTAAAAATTAGTCACATTGCTTGCAAGGCTCATTGTGATGTTGTATTACTGAGTGGGCCCTGAGATACCTCTCCATCACACGGAGTAACAAATCCCAGTCTCGATCCATGCCAACTCAACAGACACCCTCGGAGACACCTGTAGAGCACCTTTATAGTCACCCAATTATGTTGCAACGTTTTATACACACAAGGTACTCCTCCGATATCTGTGAGTTGCATGATCTCATGGTCATAGGAACATATGCTTGACATGCAGAAAACAATAGCAATAAATTGACACGATCATATGCTGCGTTTGTAGTTTGGGTCTTGTCCACCACATCATTCTCCCAATGATGTGACCCCATTATCAAATGACATCTCATGTCCATGCCTAGGAAACCTTAACCATCTTTTGATCAACGAGATAGTTCACTAGAGGCATACTAGGGACATTGTGTTTGTCTATGTATCCACACATGTATCCATGTTTCCAATTAATACAATTATAGCATGGATAATAAACGATTATCATGAACAAGGAAATACAATAATAAACACTTTTTTTATTGCCTCTAGAGCATATTTCCAACAGTCTCCCACTTGCACTAGAGTCAATAATCTAGTTCACATCACTATGTGATTTACATTGTAATGAATCGAACACCCATGCAGTTCTGGTGTTGATCATGTTTAGCCCTTGGAAGAGGTTTAGTCAACGGGTCTGCAACATTCAGATCCGTGTGCACTTTGCAAATATTTATGACTTTCTCCAAGATGTAATCGCAAATGGAGTTGAAGCGTCGTTTTACGTGTCTGGTCCTCTTCTGAAACCTAGGTTCCTTGGCCAGAGCAATGGCACGAGTGTGGTCACAAAATAGGTTCATTGGATTCAGTGCACTGGGCACTACTCCAAGATCTGTCATGACCTGCTTCATGCAGACACCTTCCTTCGCCGCCTTTGAGGCTGCGATGTACTCCGCTTCGCACGTAGAATCAGCTACCACGCTTTGCTTGGAACTGCACCAGCTTACCGCTCCCCCGTTAAGAATAAATATGTATCCGGTTTGCGACTTAGAGTCGTCCGGATCAGTGTCAAAGCTTGCATCGACGTAACCCTTTATGACGAGCTCTTCATCACATCCATAAACAAGAAACATTTCCTTAGTCCTTTTTAGGTACTTAAGGATATTCTTGACCGCTATGTACTCCTACATAGCCTCTCATCGCTACCTCTACCAAATCGGGTTCACCATTAAGCTTATCACATCAGAACAATATTGTTTCACTCCAGTTCATCACCCAGATGAATCAGACCTGACACAACTCTAAGAGTAGCAAGCATAGCAAGCAAAGTACGTAAAGCACATCATGGCTCAAGCATCTACCAGGTATGCTAGGTTGCAAGGTTTAGCTATTTACTGTGACAATGACAGGTCATGCAAAGGAATGGGTTCATCTACCGCATATGACAGGAAATGGAACATTTGTCCTAATGAAGTAAACAAGAGCAGCAGCGAGAGAATGGGATGATATCGGAATGATCAATGGGGTTGCTTGCCTTGCTGGGAAATGGGAAGGTACTCTCCTTCATTACGATACTCGGGGGTATCCTCGGAAGTAGGGCCTACCACAAAGTAGATAGGTAACAATCCATACACGACAAGTGCAGCAATATGATGCATGATCATGACATGGAAACATCAATGGATGAGATAATGCAATTATTATTCAAGTTAGATGGAGTGGATTTGAATATAGGTTCAAAATTGTTCTCCATTTAATATTCCATATATTGTCCTATTGCTAAATGTCAATGTTCATCTACATAGGTTGCTCTAACATGCATGATAACAGCGCCATTGGATTCATTGGATTTTTCTGATAAATTTTCATATATAAATTATTTCAATCTGAGTTACATATTAATTTTTATGATTTTTCTAAGTTTTAACTATTTTCTAGAATTAATTTAAATTAGAAATTCCTTTAATGCATCAGCATGACATTAGCATGATGTCAGCTAGTCAACAGCCCGTTGACAGGTCAAACCTGACCAGTGGGGTCCACTGGTCGGTGACTCAGTCACTAACAGGGGTTAATTAAATTACTAACCACTAATTAATTAGAAGGGGGCCACTATCAGTGAGTCATTAGGTTAATTAATTAATATATTTTAATTAATAGGGCCGGCCCCACTTGCCAGTTGACCCAGGGATTAACTCCCATGGTCAAACGGGTTGACTTGCCAGCGTTGAGCCGCCGGCGATGTCAGGAACGGCAGAGGGGGTCGGAAAACCTCCTCCGGTGACCATTTCAACGGCGGATGGCCCCTATCGAACCAGCACGCATGCGCGCTTCGAACTAGCCACACCCCATCGGTTGAGGTAGACCAGAGCATCGCCGGTGTTGAGCTTGGCAGCCGCCGGAGGTTGGGCAAGCACCAGCTCATCGCTCTGGCGTGCTAATCGACCAGGGCTGGGCACCTACGGCCTCTACCCAGCCCCACGAACTCGATGGTGTCCTTGGAAGGACCACCAGATCATCGGAGCGACGCCAGCGTCAAACTCGTGCGGCGGAGCACCTCGGGTGCCGACGGAGTCGAGGGCTATGGTGGGGGAATCGGCCGGGGGAGAGGGGGAAACGGTTTAGAGGCTCATGGTGGGGGCAAAGCCGTCGAGAGCGTGCTCGGGGAAGGCTCGGAGGCGGTGAATCATCGGCGGCAGCGCTCGAGACCGAGGAGGAAGAAGATGATGGGGTCGTCGCTCCAGGGCCTTTGGCGGTGCGTGGCTCAGTGTAGAGGTCGACGACGATGAGGTGCAGCTCCTGGTAGGCTTACGGGGCACGGGAGGGGCTATGGCTACGACGGCGAGTGAGTGAAGGTGGAAGCCATGGCGACATAGGGAGAGGAGAGGCAAAGGCAGAGGGTGACTGGGAGGAGGGATGGATCGGGACGGCAGTGCGTCCTTATCCGGCCCGCCGGCGCAACGGGGGAGGCAGGCACGTAGGGATCTGCGTGGCAGCTCCGGCATGGGCGCACAACAACCACGCATTCGTCCTCCTGGCTGCCAGGAGGATGACGACCTCCCTGGGCCAGGTAGGCCGGCCTGGCCTGGGCCTGAGGTAACTTCCTTTTTTTCTTGTTTCTATTTCTGTTTTCTTTCCTGACATTTGTTTTATTTTTTTCCAGGCCTCAAAACCTAATTCAAAATATGCTGAAATATTTTGCTAGGTTAGTTTGAATATTTCAAACCCATAAAAAAATTCAAAATATTTTGAATGGCTAACATAATTATAATGCTTTATTTGACATTTTCATAAGCTTTATTATTTATTTTAAAATGACACCTATGTTCTAAAAACTAGAATGTCCCCTGATATATTAATGTCAGCATTTATCAGACATGGGGGGCATTTTTGATGGGCATTTTGGATTTGTTGATTTTTCACCACAGTTGAATTGGTTTTATTCAGGTGAGGTGCTAGGGTTTATGTTAATCCCCATTTCAAATTGATGCAAAATGGAAACATGATGCACACACATGCTGAACTGAGGAATGCTAACTAGGGATGTGACAACTCACCCCCACTCAAAAGAATCTCGTCCCGAGGTTTTGAAGTTGTCGGGAAGAGCACGGGGTACTCTAGTCGAAGACGATCCTCTCTTTCCCATGTGGCTTCCTTCTCGGAATGGTGTGACCACTGAACCTTGAGAAACATGATGTTTTGACGTCGAGTGGTACGCTTAGCTTGATCAAGAATATGAACAGGGTATTCTCGATATGTAAGGTTATCTTGGAGATCAAGCGCTTTGTGGTCTACTTCGTGGACAGGGTCCGAGAGGCAACGCCTGAGTTGCGAGACGTGGAAGACATCATGAACTTTGGAAATATGTGGCGGAAGTTCCAATTGGTAGGAAACTTCTCCTCATTTAGCAAGAATGTGAAAAGGTCCAACGTAACGAGGAGCCAGCTTGCCCTTGATACCGAATTATTGGGTACCCTTTAGAGGTGTAACTCGAAGATAGGCCTTCTTGTCAACTTCATAGGTCACAACCTTATGATGGCGATCATATTGTCTCTTTTGACGAGATTAGGTTGTTTTCAACTTCTCACGAATAATGCGAACTTGCTCCTTTGCATCCTGGATCATATCCGGGCCAAAGAGTTGCCTCTCTTCGGTTTCTGACCAGTTAAGAGGTGTTCGACACCTTCGTCCATAGAGAACTTCACAAGGGGCTTTGCCCAAGCTTGATTGATAACTATTGTTATAAGCAAATTCGGAGAATGGAAGACATTTCTCCCAATTCATACCGAAGGATATAACACAAGCTCTGAGCATGTCTTCGAGAATTTGATTAACTCGCTCAACTTGACCACTTAACTGCGGATGGAAGGCGGTGCTAAAGGATAGATGAGTCCCCATAGCATTTTGGAAGCTTTCCCACAATCGGGAGGTAAAGATAGTTCCGCGGTTTGATTTAATCTCCAAAGGAACACCATGAAGAGAAACTATTCGAGAAACATACAACTCCACTAGCTGGCTAGCAGTTATACTCTCCCGAATAGGAAGAAAATGAGCCACTTTGGAAAGACGGCCAATGACCACAAAAATAGCATTATTCCCTCCCTTGGTCCTAGGAAATCTGGTGATGAAATCCATACTGACCTTATCCCATTTACATTAAGGAATAGCTAAGGGATGAAGGGTGCCAACAGGCCTTTGATGTTCAGCCTTAATGCAACGACAAACGTCGCAGTTAGCAACGAACTGAGTAATTTCTGTCTTCATCCTAGTCCACCAAAACCTCTGCCGTAGGTCCTAATGCATCTTGGTACTGCCAGGATGAATTGTGAGAGGAGAATCATGAGCCTCCTTAAGGATCAGCTATCGCAGATGTTGCTTCTTGGGAACCACCAAACGGTTCTCAAAGAACTCAACACCCTGATCATGTTTCGAGAAGCATCTAACATTACCCTTCCTAATGTTTTTCTTGATCCGAGATATCCCGGCATCATGCTTCTGGGCTTTTATGATTTCATCCGTAAGAGTAGGTTTTGCCACCAGGGTGGAAAGGAATCCTTAAGGAACAATGTGAAGGTTCAACTTCTGAAATTCCTCATAGAGAAGTGGTTGACTTTGTTGTAACATCAGGTTGTTACAATAAGATTTACGACTTAGTGCATTAGCCATGACATTGGCTTTCCCCGGGGTGTAAGTTATCCCTAAGTTGTAATCTATAATCATCTCAATCCACCGTCTTTGCTTGAGATTCAAATCCGGCTGGGTGAAGATATATTTCAGACTTTGGTGATTAGTGTAAATTTTGCAATGATTACCCAGAAGGTAATGTCACCAGGTTTTCAGTGCATGGACTACAGCTGCAAGCTCAATATCATGTGTTGGATAATTATACTCATGTGGACACAGCTGTCGAGATGTGTATGCAATCACATGACGATCTTGCATGAGAATGCAACCTAATCCTTGTCGTAAGGCATCGCAATAGATAACAAAGTCCTTTGAGAAGTCTGGTGGCACCAAAACGGGAGCAGAGGTCAGGCATCTTTTCAGTTCCTGAAAGTTGTGCTTGCATTGTGGGGTCCACTCGAACTTTTTATCTTTCTTGAGGAGTTCAGTCAGAGGCTTCGCAACCTTGGAGAAGTTCTCGACAAAGCGGCAACAATAGCTCGCTAAGCCAGGGAAACTCCGAACTTGCTTAACCGATTCAGGTTGAGTCCAATCAAGGATGGCCTGAACTCTCTCGGGATTGATAGCAATACCTTTACCAGAGATCACGTGGCCTAGATAGGTCACTTCTGGTAATCAAAATTCACACTTGGAGAATTTGGCATACAGACGATGCTCTCGAAGTTTCATCAATACCAGCCTTAAATGCTCGGCATGTTCCTATTCGTTCTTCGAGTAGATGAGTATATTGTCGAGGTAAACCATGACGAATTTATCCAGGTACTCCATGAAGATCGAATTCATCAAGCGAGAGAAGGTGGCTGGGGCATTGGTTAAACCGAAGGACATGACGGTTTACTCGTATTGGCCATAATGAGTAACAAAAGCCGTTTTTGGGATGTCCCTGTTTCTAATTCTGATTTGATGGTATCCCAACCTCAAATCCATCTTGGAAAAGATAGAGGATCCAACGAGTTGATCATACAAATCATTGATCTTGGGGAGAGGATACTTGTTCTTTATGGTGACCAGATTCACTGGCTGATAATCTACAACCATCCGATCCGATCCATCCGTCTTCTTAACGAAGAGGATGGGGCAAGCCCAAGGAGAAGAACTAGGATGGATGAAACCTTTCTTCAAAGCCTCATCGAGTTGCTTCTTAAGTTTGTCTAGTTCTAAGGGTGCCATCTTATAGGGTCTTCTAGCTATTGGGACAGTCCCTGGAATGAGCTCTATCACAAACTCCACACCTCTGACAGGTGGAATTCCTGGCAGTTCCTCTGGAAAGACATCCGGAAATTCTCAGATTACCAGAATATCTTCTAGTTCTGGAAGAGGGCTAGCATTAAGAGAATAGAGTTGGCGCTTGACGGCTCGAGTGGAGACATTAACTATCTCACTCGATGGATGTGTAAGTTGAACATTCCTAGTATGAGTATCAATCTTAGCATAATGGGCTTTCATCCAATCCATGCCTAAGATGATATTGATGTCCGAAGACTTGAGGGCTATCAAAGATGCTAGGAAGACTAGCCTATCCACAAGAATCTCATTGTCATGGCTCACTCTAGAAGTTTTCCATTTTGAACTAGGAGTCTGAACTACTAAAGGACTAGGCATATCACAAAAAGATATGTTATGCAACTGTGCATAACTTTCTGAGATGAATGAATGAGATGGTCCAGTATCAAACAGAATGGATGTTGGATGACTATTACAAGGAGCGTACCTAGGATAACATCAGGGTCCTCAAGGGCTTCTTCAGCAAAAACATAATTCACTCGCCCACGAGTAGGAGCTGGCTTCACATAGAAGGTTTTTCCCGGCTTCCCACGTCCAACCGGCTTGGCATTATTCTAGGGACACTCATGGGAATAGTGTCCTAGTTCTCCATATTTGTAGCAGACAACGGTGACACGGGGAGCAACATTGGCAGGGGGACCTCCAAATGTCCTGGCTGGAGGGTTCGGCTGAGCTGGGCGAGGCGCCTGGAAAGATGGCCTCGCGGTGTACCTTGGTGGCAGAGCTGTGTTCGCGATGCTAAAAGTCGCTGAGTCTGAAATCCAGAAAGAACATCAAGTGTTGATGGTCAATAAAACCACTAGTTTCAAGAAAAATGGCAAGGGCAAGGGCAAGGGCAAGAAGGGTAAAACCAAGAAGGATGGCAAAGCAGTTGCTACTCCTGTAAAGAAGCCCAAGCACGGACCCAAGCCAGAAACTGAGTGCTTTCATTGCAAGGGAACTGGTCACTAGAAGCGTAACTGCCCCAAGTACCTGGCTGACAAGAAGGCGGCCAACGACAAACAAGGTATATATGATATACATGTTATTGATGTGTGCCTTACTAGCTCTCGTAGTAGTGCCTAGGTATTTGATACCAGTTCGATTGCTCACATTTGCAACTCAAAGCAGGAACTACGGAATAAACGAAGGCTGGCAAAGGACGAAGTGATGATGCGCGTGGGAAATGGTTCCAAGCTTGATGTGATCGATGTCGGCACGCTCTGTCTTTGATTACCATCGGGATTAGTGATGAACCTGAATAATTGTTATTTAGTGCCTGCTTTAAGCATGAACATTATATCTGGATCTTGTTTATTGCGAGATAATTACTCATTTAAATCAGAGAATAAAGGTTGTTCTATTTATATGAGTAATATCTTTTATGGTCATACACCCAATGTTAGGGGTTTATTCATATTGAATCTTGATAGTGATGACACACATGTTCATAACATTGATGCCAAAAGATGTAGAGTTGATAATGATAGTACCACTTTCTTGTGGCACTGCCATTTAGGTCATATTGGTGTAAAACGCATGAGGAAGCTCCATGCTGATGGACTTTTGGAGTCACTTGATTTTGAAACTCTTGACACATGTGAACCATGCCTCATGGGCAAGATGACTAAAACGTCGTTCTCCGGAACAATGGAACGGGCGAGTGACTTATTGGAAATCATACATACTGATGTGTGCGGTCCAATGAATGTTACAGCGCATGGTGGATATCATTATTTTCTCACCTTCACTGATGACTTAAGTAGATATGGGTATATTTACTTAATGAAACACAAGTCTGAAACATTTGAAAAGTTCAAGCAATTTCAGAGTGAAGTTGAGAATCATCGTAACAAGAAGATTAAGTTCCTGCGATCTGATCGAGGAGGTGAATATCTGAGTTATGAGTTTGGCAGTCACTTAAGACAGTGTGGAATTGTTTCACAGTTGACACTGCCCGGAACACCACAGCGTAATGGTGTGTCCGAACGTCGTAATCGAACCTTATTAGATATGGTGCGTTCTGTGATGTCTCTTGCTGATTTGCCGCTATCGTTTTGGGGTTATGCATTAGAGACAGCTGCATTCACTTTAAATAGGGCACCATCAAAATCCGTTGAGACGATGCGATATGAACTATGGTTTGGCAAGAAGCAAAAGTTGTCGTTTCTTAAAGTTTGGGGATTTGATGTTTATGTCAAAAAGCTTCAGCCTGGAAAGCTGGAACCCAAAGCGGAGAAATGCGTCTTCATAGGATACCCGAAAGAGACAGTCGGGTATACCTTCTATCTCCGATCCGAAGGCAAAGTGTTTGTCGCTATGAATGGAACATTTCTTGAGAAAGAGTTTCTCTCAAAAGAATTGAGTGGGAGGAAAATAGAGCTTGATGAGGTTATTGAACCTTTGCTTCAACCAGAAAGTAGCGCAGCACAGAAAGATGTTTCTGTGGAACCTATGATGGTAGAAGAGGAAGTTGATGATGATGATCATGAAGCTTCAGATCAAGCTGCTATTGAACCTCGTAGGCCGACAAGGCCGCGTACTACCCCTGAGTGGTACGGCAACCCTGTCTTGGAGGTCATGTTGTTGGACAACAATGAACCTACGAGCTATGGAGGAGCAGTGATGGGCCAGGATTCCGAGAAATGTATAGAGGCCATGAAATCCGAGATGGGATCCATGTATGAAAACAAAGTATGGACTTTGGAAGTGGGCGAAAGGCCATTCAGAACAAATGGATCTTTAAGAAGAAGACAGACGCGGACGCTAATGTCACCGTCTATAAAGCTCGACTTGTGGCAAAGGGTTTTTCACAAGTTCAAGGAGTTGACTACGGTGAGACTTTCTCACCCATAGCGATGCTTAAGTCTGTCAGAATCATGTTAGCAATAGCTTCTTATTTCGACTATGAAATTTGGCAGATGGATGTCAAAACAGCGTTCCTCAACAGTTTCCTTGAGGAAGAGTTGTATAATATGCAACCCGAAGGTTTTGTCGATCCAGAGAATGCTGACAAAGTTTGCAAGCTCCAGCGATCCATTTATGGACCGGTGCAAGCATCTCGGAGTTGGAATAAGCGCTTTGATGAGGTGATCAAAGCGTTTGAGTTTATACAAGTTTACGGAGAAGCTTGTATTTACAAGAAAATAAGTGGGAGCTCTATAGCGTTTCTAGTATTGTATGTGGATGACAAATTGCTGATTGGAAACAATATAGAAATGCTGGAAAGCGTGAAGGAATATTTGAACAAGAGTTCTTCAATGAAGGACCTAGGAGAAGCTGCTTTCATATTAGGCATTAAGATCTATAGAGATAGATCGAGACGCTTAATAGCACTTTCACAGAGCACATACCTTGCTAAATTTTTGAAGAAGTTCAAAATGGATCAGTCCAAGAAGGGGTTCTTACCTGTGTTACAAGGTGTGAAGTTGAGTAAGACTCAATGCCTAGTAACTGCAGAAGATAGAGGAAAGATGAGTGTCATCCCCTATGCTTTAGCCATAGGCTCTATCATGTATGCAATGTTGTGCACAAGACCCGATGTCAGCCTTGCCATAAGTATGGCGGGAAGGTTTCAAAGTGATCCTGGAATGGAGCACTGGTAAGCGGTCAAGAATATCCTGAAGTACCTGAAAATGACTAAGGAAATGTTTCTCGTTTATGGAGGTGATAAAGATCTCGTCGTAAAGGGTTACGTCGATGCAAGCTTTGACACTGATCCGGACGACTCTAAGTCGCAAACCGGATACGTATTTATTCTTAACGGGGGAGCGGTAAGCTGTGCAGTTCCAAGCAAAGCGTGGTAGCTGATTCTACGTGCGAAGTGGAATACATCGCAGCCTCGGAGGTGGCGAAGGAAGGTGTCTGGATGAAGCAGTTCATGACAGATCTTGGAGTAGTGCCCAGTGCACTGAATCCAATGAGCCTGTTCTGTGACAACACTGGTGCCATTGCTCTAGCCAAGGAATCAAGGTTTCACAAGAGGACCATACATATAAAGCGACGCTTCAACTCCATATGATATTACATCGAGGAGAAGAACATAAATATTTGCAAAGTGCACCCGGATCTGAATGTTGCAGACCCGTTGACTAAACCTCTTCCAAGAGCTAAACATGATCAACACCAGAACTGCATGGGTGTTCGATTCATTACAATGTAAATCACATAGTGATGTGAGCTAGATTACTGACTCTAGTGCAAGTGGGAGACTGTTGGAAAGATGCCCTAGAGGCAATAAATAAAGTGTTTATTATTATATTTCCTTGTTCATTATAATTGTTTATTATCCATGCTGGAATTGTATTAATTGGAAACACGGATACATGTGTGGATACATAGACAAGCACAATGTCCCTAGTATGCCTCTAGTGAACTAGATCGTTGATCGAAAGATGGTTAAGGTTTCCTAGGCATGGACATGAGATGTCATTTGATAACGGGATCACATCATTAGGAGAACGATGTGATGGACAAGACCCAAACTACAAATGTAGCTTATGATCGTGTCAGTTTATTGCTACTGTTTTCTGCTTGTCAAGTATATGTTCCTATGACCATGAGATCATGCAACTCACGGACATCGGAGGAGTGCCTTGTGTGTATCAAACGTCGCAACGTAACTGGGTGACTATAAAGGTGCTCTACAGGTGTCTCCGAGGGTGTCTGTTGAGTTGGCATGGATCAATACTGGGATTTGTTACTCCGTGTGACGGAGAGGTATCTCAGGGCCCACTCGGTAATACAACATCACAATAAGCCTACAAGCAATGTGACTAAGTGTTAGTTGCGGGATCTTGTATTACGGAACGAGTAAAGAGACTTGCCCGTAACGAGGTTGAACTAGGTATGGAGATACCGACGATCGAATCTCGGGCAAGTAACATACCGAAGAACAAAGGGAACATCATACGGGATTAATTGAATCCTTGACATAGAGGTTCGACCAATAAAGATCTTCGTAGAATATGTAGGAACCAATGTGGACATCCAGGTCCCGCCATTGGTTATTGACCATAGAGGTGTCTCAGTCATGTCTACATAGTTCTCGAACCCGCAGGGTCTGCACACTTAAGGTTTGGTGACGTTTCGGTAGTATAGAGTTATGTATGGTGGTGACCGAAGTTTGTTTGGAGTCCCAGATGAGATCCCGGACATCACGAGGAGCTCCGGAATGGTCCAGAGGTAAAGATTCATATATAGGAAGTCCTGTTTTGGTCGCCGGAAAAGTTTCGGGCTCATCGGTAGTGTACCGGGAGTGCCGGTAGTGTACCGGGAGGCCTCCGGGAGGAGTATTTCGACACAAGAGGCTACATGGGCTGTGGGAGAGTGGAAACCAGCCCTTAGTGGGCTGGTGGAACAACCACAAGAGGCCCATGCGGCTGGAAGAAAAAAGTCCTAGGAGAAAAAGTGGAAAAAGGCAAAAAAGAGGGTGAATCCTAGTCCTACTAGGATTGGAGGTGGACTCCGCCTCCACCCTTGATTTGGCCGACTCCTTGGTGACTTGTACCTTGGGCCAAGCCACCTCCTCTCTTCCTCCTATATATACTGGTGGTATTGAGGGTTTTTGCACTAGAATTTCAGCCACGTGCTACTTGTTCCTCCAGTGCATAGTTTCTCCTCTAGATTGGATTTCTGCAGTGCTTAGGTGAAGCCCTGCCGGAATAGCTCCACCACCATCGCAGGAGCACCGTCACACTGCCAGGGAACTCTTCTTCCTCGCCACTCCTTCTTATTGGATCAAGACGGTGGAGATCGTCATCAAGCTGTACGTGTGTTGAACGCGGAGGTGCCGTCCGTTCGGCGCTAGATCGGAAGGATCGTGATCAAGTTCGTGGGACGGATCATGATCGGATCACGGGACGGATCGTTATTGGATCGCGGGATGCACGGCGATTTGGATCGCGAAGACGTTCGACTACACCAACCGCGTTTCTCAATGCTTTCCACTTAGCGATCTACAAGGGTACATAGATCCACTCTCCCTCTCGTAGATGCTCATCACCATGGATAGATCTGCGTGTGCGTAGGAAAATTTTGTTTCCCATGCAACGTTCCCCAACACCTTAGTCCCCTGGTTGGTGGCAACAATGGTCCTCAAAGAGGAGTGATGCCTCCAACATCGGTCCAGTCTATGCGAGCTCGCAGATGAGTCTGCGATGGGCTCAACATCTCCAAATCTCCATAGCATGTCTGGACGACACGTTCTAGCTGCATTAGAGCTATCCAACGATGTGCACGGGTAGCATATAGCTCCATGCGAAGGGCACATGCATCAAGATCCCTATTCTTCAACAACTGAGCGGTCACCTGAAGCCTAGGGTCCTCATGAGAATGATCATAATAGGTTGCACTAAGATAACCATCCTCTCCTCCTAGAGTAGCATGAACATAGAAGAACTCAGTGTTATGAAGTAGTCCATGGTGAAATCTCATAATAGTCAACATGGTATAGGCGACCTCTTGAATTGCCATATCTATGGTGACACCTCACCCATATGTCCAATGGAGCGGCTCTGCAGCTCCAGGATAAGATGGATATATCCTAATAGTACACAGGTACTAGCCCTGGTTGAAATCTCGATACTGCTCCTCCACTGTATACTCTGGGTACCAACGGTGACTAGTCTCCAGCATAACTCTAACCAACATGGTCGTGTGACCCGGTACATCGATGCACCTAGTCAGATGGACCACCTGACGAGAAGGACGAGGGGGCATCTGAAACAGAGAATGATGCAAGATATTAGAGATCCTAGCAGAAATTGGACAGCATAACGGCTGTAATTGCTCAAAAAGATTTTGAGACAATTGCAAAAGATTGGATAGCATAACCACTCGACTTTCTAGAATCAACTTTCTAATCCAACTGATTGTCACACCAAACAATAATTGAATACCAAAATCCACTTGCAAACAAGCTAGCAACTAGTCCATGGTTAGTAACTCGTCATCCAAAGAAATAGATAAGAAGCCTAGCTCTTAACCCCGTAGAAAAGAGGAGGGTGACTCAGAATAGAATAACTCGGGAAGAGGAATAAAAAGGGCCTGATGTTCCCTTCCACAATCAATTCCCTTACATTTCTATAGTGTTTCTAGACTCAACTTCGACCGGTTTGGCTTGGTAGTTCAACAGTCAATCAGGCTCTGATACCAACGTTGTTGGGACCCCGATCCTAAGTCATAGGAATCCAGCATGTAACACATCACATCACTTTGCGGCCTCATGCACGGTAACTCCACGGCTGCAGCCTTACCTTAGCCGCGACCGTTTGCATCTTTTGGCTCACATATGTGAATATGTCGCTAGCATTCAAATGACAGAGAACCCGGGCCGACATGACTAGTCATAGAACCCAAGTGGCACATCCGTACAGGAACAGGCATACATAACCCAACAATGTAGGTGTCAGTCTCAAGCGTGTGTAGACGAGTCATAGCAAGCTACAAGGACTCCATTACGTCATGGGACATAAATGTCATCACTGCATGTAGACGAGTCGTAGAAGGCTACAGGGACTCCATTACACTCCGAGACATTTCCCCGAAGGGACAGACACATCAGCAAAGAAGGATACATGTCGGTCAATCAATGTGTCCAGAGCAGTAGCAAGCTACCAAGGCTCGATGGAAGCACAAAGATGCAGTTCCTCGTAAAGAGTACTACTAAAGGCACATGGCGAGGTGTCGGATCCCATACATACGGTTGCACATCACACGTACGCACGACATGCCCGGTATGCATAGATACAACTATGGCATCACAACATAACCATACAACAACACAACTTTTATTTAAGAGGCTCAGAGGAGCCTTGCAAAATATGTTCTTACAGGTAGGGGTCACATGACCCGACACTCAAGTCATACAAGCAAGTTCATACAAACCAAGCAGAAGCATAAAGCTGTCTGAGTACAGACAGATGAAAGGGTAAAAAGGCACATGGTCTGACTATCTATAGCCCGCCATAGGGCATAAGGTCGTAGCTGGGACACCAGCTATTCGGCGTCGTCGACATCTAGGTAGAACCCACCTGATGGGTCCTGCGTCTCATCTGCAACATTTATTAAGCAAACGCGAGTACAAACATACTCAAAAAGTCTTTAAAGCAGACCTAGTCTATTCATGCTCATGTATCAACAAGAGGAGTGGTGGAGTTTATGCAACAATGACAACTTTGACTCTTGGCTAAATTATACTACACATACTAATTCTTTGTTCAAGTTTTAGATATCGCACACGAGTCCACTAACTCCACATCAATACACCACCATGGGTTCACTTCCGTCATCTACGAGAGTGCCATCCATGGTACTCACACTTGTCTTGAGATTTTTATGAGTATCCATCAAGTTATCTATGAACAGCATAAGTTCTCCAAGTAGTTCATATCCGAGGACGCAACTATTCGAACAGATTCATACCTTGTAGAGGTCTATTCCTTCACACACGCTCTTGCCACTTATCGCTGTGTGCTCATAAAACCATGCACGTCGGCAACCTTCAAGCGGAAGCCCAGCGAGGGAGTCGACCACGACCGTCAATCACACAAGACCTCTAGTCTAGGCTATTGCCCATTTGAGACTGAACCCGCACGGAAGTCCGGCCGAATTTTCCGCTACGGCCCCAAATGATGTGCGTAGGGTTCCAAAGCCCACCATTCGGGTGACCCTTGGTACACCGTGCCCCTGCCTACCGCGTCGTAACCCACCCCTAGGGTCAGCGCTACGCACGGCCTCCAGCATACTATAAACACCAGAAACTACTTGCAACTTCTGGACCAAGGACTAGGCGATTAATAAGTCGAGAGGGGTCAAGTTACCAGAACCCAATGTGTGGTAGTAACTAGCCTTGGATCACTAACACGGAACTCGGTTCCTAAGAATGGTCCTAATGAGAAAACCCGCTATGTACTCCTAAATAGCCTCTCATCGCTACCTTTACCAAATCGGATTTATCATTAAGCTTATCACATCAGAACAATACTGTTTCACTCCAGTTCATCACCCAGATGAATCAGACCTGACACAACTCTAAGCATAGCAAGCAAAGTAGGTAAAGCACATCATGGCTCAAGCATCTACCAGGTATGCTAGGTTGCAAGGTTTAGCTATTTACTATGACAATGACAGGTCATGCAAAGGAATGGGTTCATCTACCGCATATGACAAGCAATGGAACGTTTGCCCTGATGCAATAATTAAGAGTAGGAGCGAGAGATGGGATGATATTGGAATGATCATTGGGGTTGCTTGCCTTGCTAGGAAGCGGGAAGGTACTCTCCTTCGTTAGGATACTCGGGGGTATCCTCGGAAGCAGGGCCTACCACAAAGCAGATAGGTAACAATCAATACACGGGAAGTGCAGCAATATGATGCATGATCATGACATGGCAACATGAATGTATGAGCTAATGCAACTATAATTCAAGCTAGATGGAGTGGATCTGAATATAGGTTCCAAATCGTTCTTCATTTAATATTCCATATATTGTCCTATTGCTAAATGTCAATGTTCATCTACATATGTTGCTCTAACATGCATGATAATAGCACCATTGGATTTGTTGGATTTTTTGATAATTTTTTATATATAAATTATTTCAATCTGAGTTACAGATTAATTTCTATGATTTTTCTAAGTTTTAACTATTTTCTAGAATTAATTTAAATTAGAAATTCCTTTAATGCATCAACATGACATCACCACGATGTCAACTGGTCAACAGCCCAATTACAGGTCAAACTTGACTAGTGGGGTCCACTGGTCAGTGACTCAGTCACTAAAGGGGTTGATTAAATTACTAACCACTAATTAATTAGAAAGGGGCCCACTATCAGTGAGTCATTAGGTTAATTAATTAATATATTTTTAAACTAATCTTAATTAACAGGGTCGGGCCCCACTTGCCAGTTGACCCAAGGGTCAACTCCTGTGGTCAAATGGGTTGACTCGCCGGCGTTGAGCCACTGGCGACGTCAGGAACGGCGGAGGGGGTCAGAAAACCTCCTCCGGCGACCATTTCGACGGCGGATGGCCCCTATCGAACCAGCACGCACGCGCGCTTCGAACTGGACACACCTTAGCGGCTGAGGTGGACCGGAGCATCGTCGGCGTTGAGCTTGGCGGCTGCCAGAGTTCGGGCGAGCACCAGCTCATCGCTCTGGTGTGCTAATCGACCAGGGCTGGGCACCTACGGCCTCTATGCAACCCCACGAACTCGTTGGTGCCCTCGGGAGGACCACCTGATCACCGGAGCGACGCCGACGCCGAGCTCATGCGGCGAAGAACCTGGGTGCCGACAGAGTCGAGGGCTATGGTGAGGGAGTCAACTGTGGGAGAGGGGAAATGGTTCGGAGGCTCACGATGGGGGCAGAGCCGTCGGGAGCGTGCTCAGGGAAGGCTCGGAGGTGGCGAATCATTGGCGGCGGCGCTCGGGATCGAGGAGGAAGAAGAGTATGGGATCGTCTCTCTAGAGGCTTCGACGGTGCATGGCTCGGTGCAGAGGGCAAGGACGACGAGGCGGAGCTCCTGGTAGGCTTAGGAGGGGCACAGGAGGGGTTGTGGCTATGGCAGCGAGCGAGCGAAGGCGCCGGCCATGGCGACAGATGGAGAGGAGAGGCAGAGGCAGAGGGCGACTGGGAGGAGGGATGGATCGGGACAGCAGTGCGTCCTTATCCCGCCCGCCAGCTCGAGAGGGAGGCAGGCACGCGGGAAGCTGCGTGGCAGCTCCGGCGCGGGCGCACGGCGACCACGCGCTCGTCCTCCTGGCCGCCAGGAGGACGACGGCCTGCCTGGGCCAGGTGGGTCAGCCTGGCCTGGGCCTAATCTTCGGCCTATAAATACCCAAATATTCCATCATTATCAGAACGATCCATGAAAACACTTTTCCACCACCAAAAGCCTCCGTTCCCGAGAGATCGAATCTTGGAGCCTTTTCTGGTAATCTGCCGGAGGGCGATTCGATCACGGAGGGCATCTACATCAACTCCATTGCCCCTCCGATGATGCGTGAGTATTTCACCATAGACCTAAGGGTCCATACTAGTAGCTATATGGCTTATTCTCTCTCTTTGCTTCTCAATACCATGTTCTTCATGATCTTCATGGAGATCTATTCGATGTAATACTCTTTTGTGGTGTGTTTGTCGAGATCCGATGAATTGTGGGTTTATGTTCAGATTATCCATGAATATTATTTTGAGTCTTTCCTGAATTCTTTTATGCGTGATTTCATATCTTTGCAAGTCTCTTCGAATTATTGGTTTGGTTTGGCCAACTAGATTGGTAATTCTTGCAACAGGAGAAGTGCTTAGTTTTGGGTTCAATCTTGCAGTGTCCTCACCCAGTGACATAGTAGGGGTAGTGAGGCACGTATTGTATTGTTGCCATCAAGGGTAAAAAGATGGGGGTTTCATCATATTGCTTGAGTTTATCCCTCTACATCATGTCATCTTACCTAATGTGTTACTCTGTTCTTCATGAACTTAATACTCTAGATGCAAGCAGGAGTCGGTCGATGTGTGGAGTAATAGTAGTAGATGTAGAATCATTTCGGTCTACTTGTCACGGACGTGATGCCTATATGCATAATCATTGCCTTGGATATCTTCATAACTATTCGCTTTTCTATCAATTGCTCGTTAGTAATTTGTTCACCCGCCGTAATAGTTGTCATCCTAAGAGAAGCCATCTAGTGAAACCTATGGCCCCCGGGTCTATTTTCCATATTATATTTTCAGATCTCAAAACAAAAACACCAAAAATACTTGTTGTGTTGTTTTTACTTTTATTTTTACTTTCCATTCAAACATCCTATTATATCTATCTCTACTAGATCTCATCCTTGCAAATAAACATGAAGGGATTGACAACCCCTTTATAGCCTTGTGTGGAAGAGTTTGATTCCTTGTGTAGGTATATCTATTGGTGGCTCGCTTGTATCTCCTACTGGATTGATACTTTGGTTCTCAAAAACTGAGGGAAATACTTATCTACTTTGCTGCATCAAACCGTTCCTCTTCACGGGAAAACAACGCATGGTCGAGAAGTAGCAACGAGGGCTTCGATTTCCCCCTCCCGGATGGAAGTTTCACCGGCAAGATCACCCTGCGCTCTAGATTGGTTCTGCCCAAGTTTCGCCTGAGACGGCGGAACTTCATCCCGAAAGGTCTCTTGTGATTTTTTTTCCTCGACGAAACCCTCCATATATTAGAAGATGGGCATCGGAGGGCTTTCAGGTGGGCCACAAGCTCGCTAGCCACAGCCAGCAGGCTTGTGGCTCCCTGGTGGGCCTCCTGATGTATTTCTTTCACCCAGTATTTTTTATATATTCCAAAATAATTGTCCGTAGATTTCCAGGACTTTTGGAGTTGCGCATAATAGGTATCTCAGATTTGCTCCTTTTCCAGTCCAGAATTCCAGCTGCCGGCATTCTCCCTCTTCATGTAAACTTTGTAAAATAAGAGAGAAAAGGCATAAGTATTGTACCAAAATGTGTAATAATAGCCCATAATGCAATAAATATCAATATAAAATCATGATGCAAAATGGACGTATCAGGGTGTAGGTGTTCTAATACAACTCTTACGAACCACAGTTGAAGGTTTAGCATGTTGTTTTATCCTAACACGGAAAGGTGGTTTCTCAATGTAAGCAGTAGGGATAATAGGATCAACATTATAAGTAATAGTTTTCTCTTCAACTTTAATAGGTTCAACTAATTTCACTTCAATGGGAGGATGATATTTAAACCACTTCTCCTTAGGGAGATCAACATGAGTGGCAAAAGATTCACATAAAGAAGCTACTATCTCAGAGTCAAGTCCATATTTAGTGCTAAATTCACGAAAAGCATCGGTGTCTACGAAGGATTTAACACAATCAAACTTAAGGTTCATACCAGACTCCTTACCTTTGTCGAGTTCCCAATCTTTAGAGTTGTGTTTAATTCTTTCCAATAAATTCCATTTGAATTCAATATCTTTCTTCATAAAAGAACCAACACAAGAAGTATCGAGCATGGATTGATCATTACGAGAAAGCCGAGCATAAAAATTCTGAATAATAATTTCTCTCGAGAGCTCATTATTGGGGCATGAATATAACATTGACTTAAGCCTCCCCCAAGATTGAGCGATTCTTTATCCTTCACGAGGCCAAAAATTGTAAATATAATTCCGATCACGATGAACCAGATGCATATGATAGAACTTCTAGTGAAATTCCATTTTCAGTTGGTTGTAGTTCCATGATCCAATATCATCAAATAGCATGTACCATGCCAATGCATTTTCCTTCAAATATAAAGGAAAGACCTTCTTCTTGACAACATCCTCGGGAAAATCTGCAAGCTTAAATAATCCACAAACTTCATCCACATAGATTAGATGCAAATCAGGATGTAGTGTTCCATCTCCTGTGTAAGGATTAGCTAGCAGTTTTTCTATCATACCCAAAGGAATTTCATAATAGATATTTTCAGTAGGCTTAGTAGGTTGAGGGACAACTCTTTGTGTTTTCGGTCAAGGTGAAGATACCCCGAACAAGCCCCTTGAAGGATTACTTTCCATAGTAACAAGTGACAGTAAATTTCAGCACACTATATAAATTTTTCCTTACCAAGTTCCACTCACCAAAGGCGCTTCACTTCCCGACAACGGCGCCAGAAAAGAGTCTTGATGACCCAGAAGTATATGGGATCTATCGTATTCCTTTCGATAAGTAAGAGTGTCAAACCCAATGAGGAGCAGAAGGAAATGACAAGCGGTCCTCAGTAAGGTATTCTCTGATAGTTTTGTGGTAAGATAATTCGCAATGGGTAGCAAGCAACAATTATAACAAAGGTGCAGCAAGGTGGCCCAATCTTTTTATAGCAAAGGACAAGCCTAGACAAACTCTTATATAAAGCAAGGCGCTCCCGAGGACACATGGGAATTTATGTCAAGCTAGTTTTCATTATGCTCATATGATTCGCGTTCGCTACTTTGATAATTTGATATGTGGGTGGACCGGTGCTTGGGTGGTGCCCTTACTTGGACAAGCCTCCCACTTATGACTAACCCCTCCCGCAAGCATCCGCAACTACGAAAGAAAAAATAAGATAAATCTAACCATAGCATGAAACATGTGGATCCAAATCAGCCCCTTACGAAGCAACGCATAAACTAGGTTTTAAGATTCTATCACTCTAGCAACCCATCATCTATTTATTATGTCCCAATGCCTTACTCCAGGCCCAAACAATGGTGAAGTGTTATGTAGTCGACGTTCACGTAATACCACTAGAGGAGAGACAACATACATCTCATCAAAATATTGAACGAATACCAAATTCACATGATTACTTATAACAAGACTTATCCCATGTCCTCAGGAAAAAACGTAACTACTCAAAAAGCATATTCATGTTTGTAATCATAGGAGTATTAATGATGATCAAGGATCTGAACATATGATCTTCCACCAAGTAAACCAACTAGCATCAACTACAAGGAGTAATCAACACTACTAGCAACCCACAGGTACCAATCTGAGGTTTTGAGACAAAGATCGGATACAAGAGATGAACTAGGGTTTGGAGAGGAGATGGTGCTGATGAAGATGTTGATGGATATTGACCCCCTTGATGAGAGGATCATTGGTGATGATGATCGCTTCGATTTCCCCCTCCGGGAGGGAAGTTTCCCCGGCAGGATCGCCCTACCGGAGCTCTAGATTGGTTCTGCCCAAGTTCCGCCTCGAGACGGTGGCACTTCGTCCCGAAAGCTCTTTTATGATTTTTTTTCCAGGACGAAACCCTCAATATAGCATAATATGGGCATCAGAGGTCTGCCATGTGGGCCACAAGCCCTAGGGGCGCACCCAGGGGGTAGGGCGCGCCCAGCAGGCTTGTGGCTGCCTAGTGGGTCCCCTGGTGTATTTCTTTCACCCAATATTTTTTATATATTCCAAAATGATTCTCCATAGATTTTTCGGACTTTTGGAGTTGCGCAGAATAGGTATCTAAGATTTGCTCCTCTTCTAGTCCAAAACTCCACCTACCAGCATTCTCCCTCTTCATGTAAACCTTGAAATAAGAGAGAAAAGGCATAAGTGTTGTACCAAAATGTGTAATAACAGCCCAAAATGCCATAAATATCAATATAAAATCATGATGCAAATGGACGTATCAAATATGAGGATGCCACACAACTCGGCGTCTTAGGCCCGTTTGAAATGCATGTGTGAGTCACTTTTTTGTGACCGGCCGGTCACCAGGACATCCGCTCGGGCATTTGAAGTGGATTTGGGCACTAGTAGAAAACAGACCTTTTGTCCACATCATTAGTCCTGGTCCGGTTTTGAACCGGCACTAATGTGCTCATTAGTCCCGGCTCGCGACGGGCATCATTAGTGCCGGTTCATTCCGGACCTTTAGTCCCGGTTCGTGCCACGAACTGGCACTAAAGGTGTGGTGGCAGGCTGGCGTAAGCCTGGGGCCCCATGAAAACCTTTAGTCCCGTTTGGTGGCTCCAACCGTGACTATAGGCTAACCTTTAGTCGCGGTTGGAGCCACCAACCGAGACTAAAGGTCCCCTATATGAAACCCTTCGGCCAGCCCGAGCTCTGTGTTCTTCCCCTTTCCTCTCCTCTATGTTCTTCCTCTCTTCCCCAAGCTCATCCTCCATTTTTGCCAAAATTTGTCAAGATTTGGAGGCACCGCCCCATCCATCCAAGTGTTCACAAAGGTTGGCAACTTTGTCCTTTCATCTCTCATTGCTAGATTAGCTCTTGCAATGCTCTATAAGTATAGTGATTTGTGGGTTTTAGTTTGTATGTGGTAGGTTATTTGATTTATGCAATTTGAGCTCAAATTAACTCCTTACTTTGCATTTGTAGGTGTGGTTTACTTAGTGCCTTCCCGTCCCCATCCTAACCACTGTCGATCGCCCGCACCATCCCGTCGCCGGCACCACCTTGGTGAGCCTCTTGTTCTTATCCTTTTTATTAAAAAAACATGTTTGTAAGATTTGGTTAGTTACTTGTATAGTTTTCTTACCTATATGGTTGTTTGTTATACATAATGGCATGGTTTTGATATCCGTCCCCGTCGGCCCTCGTCCGGTTTATGATTCGGATGTGGTATATACTCTCTTTTATAACTCTTTGTTGCATTTCGTGTTTATGACAATTATGCCCATAAAGTTGACATAGATTTATCTAGGAGGTATGTGAACCGGAAATTCCAACCGACATAGATATTCTTGTCAAGAAGTTAAATTTAGTTGAAAAGGAAAATGAGTATTTGAAAGAAAAATTGAAAAGAGTTGAAGAAGAGAAGATGAAACTGGAGTTGTATGTTGCCGATGTCGTCGATGATCACAAGATCAAGATGGATGCAATGCACTTGAAGATTAGAAAATTTAAAATATATGCCATTGATAGTGAGGCTTGGTATCACTATGTTGTTGGATCAATTGTTACCTTAGTTGCGATGTTGATCGCATTTGTTGTTGCATTTCAGTACTTTAGCTAGAGAGTTTGTATGTTGTTTTATGAGAAAAAGTGTGTATGAACTTTATGTATGAACTTGTATTAATTTGGTCTTTTCGGTGTTGTGTAATGAGGATGAGCCGACAATGGATGTACGACGACTGATGCTCTCCCCAGTTCATTAATGGCATGCATACTTTTCTGGTTGCGGCTGAGGCAAACATGCGGCCGGATGGTTTTATGTATTGTCCATGTGCTGGCTGTAAGAATGATGAAAATTACTCTAACTCAAGAACCATTCACGTCCACCTGTTTGAGTCCAGTTTCATGTCCGGCTATAACTGTTGGACCAAGCACGGAGAAAGAGGGGTCCTAATGGAAGAGAATGAAGAAGAAGAGGATGACGACACCTATCCTGGGCATGGGTTCCATGAATATGATGGTACAACAATGGGGGAAGAAGCTGAGCCGACGATGCGAGAAGGAGCTGAAGAAAGACGGGAAGTTGAGAGTACCCGCTCACGGATCACAATGGAGAAAAATCGAGAGAAAGTGGAAAGACTTTGCAAAGGACACAAGGAACGTATGGTTTGGTTTAAGTGTATATGGCATTAATCCTTTTGGGTAGCAGAACAGCAATCATAGCACATGGCATGTGACTCTATGTATCTATAACCTTCCTCCTTGGTTATGCATGAAGCAGAAGTTCATTATGATGCGAGTGCCCATCCAAGGCCCGAAGCAACCTGGCAACGACATTGATGTGTACCTAAGGCCATTAGATGAAGAACTTTTACAGCTATGGAATGGAAAAGGTGTACGTGCGTGGCATGCAAAAGAATAGGAGGAATTTGACCTACATGCGTTGTTGTTTAAAACCATCAATGATTGTCCTGCTCTCCATAACCTTTCAGGATAGACAAACAAGGGATACCACACATGCACGCACTGTTTAGATGATACTGACAGTATATATTTGGATAAATGTAAGAAGAATGTGTATCTAGGGCATCGTCGATTTCTTCAGAGCAGGCATCCCGTAAGAAAGACAGGCAAGAATTTCAAAGGCAAAGCAGATCACCGGAAGAAGCCTCGCCACCATACACGTGATGATATACTTGATATAGTCAAGGATTTAAAAGTAATCTTTGGAAAGGGTCCTGGCGCACAATCTGTTTCGAATGACGCTGACAAATGCGCACCCATGTGGAAGAAGAAATCTATATTTTGGGACCTACCCTATTGGAAAGACCTTGAGGTCCGCTCTGCAATTGATGTGATGCACATGACGAAGAATCTCTGTGTGAACCTGCTAGGCTTCTTGGGCATGTATAGGAAGACAAAAGATATGCTTGAGGCACGGGAGGACCAGCAACATATGCACGGCGAAGACGGCATGGATCCAAAGCAGTTTCAAGGTCATGCCAGCTACGCTCTTACCAAAGAAGAGAAGGAAATCTTCTTCGAATGCCTACTCAGTATGAAGGTCCCGTTTGGCTTCTCGTCGAATATAAAGGGAATAATAAATATGGCAGAGAAAAAGTTTCAGAACCTAAAGTCTCATGACTGCCACGTGATTATGACGCAACTGCTTCCGGTTGCATTGAGGGGGCTTCTACCGAAAAACGTTCAATTAGCCATTGTGAAACTATGTGCATTCCTGAATGCAATCTCTCAGAAGGTAATCGGTCCAGAAATCCTACCAAGGTTAGAGAATGATTTTCTGCAATGTCTTGTCAGTTTCGAGTTGCTGTTCCCACCATCCTTCTTCAATATCATGACGCACGTCCTAGTTCACCTAGTCGAGGAGATTGCCATTCTGGGTCCTGTATTTCTACACAATATGTTCCCCTTTGAGAGGTTCATGGGATTCTTAAAGAAATATGTTCATAATCGTGCTAGGACAAAAGGAAGCATCTCCAAGGGCCATGAAACAGAGGAGGTCATTGAGTTTTGTGTTGACTTCATTCCTGATATTAATCAGATTGGTGTTCCTGAATCGCGGCATGAAGGCAGACTGGGTGGAAAAGGCACGCTAGGAAAGAATTCACTAATATTCCGAGACGGGCATTCTTTGGCACAAGAACACTACACAGTTCTACAAAGTTTCTCCTTGGTGGCTCCGTATATCGAGCATCACAAGAATATTCTACGCTCCAAACAGTCGGAGCAGCATGACAACACTGTCGAAGATGACATGTACTTGCTATCCAAGTTACCATCTTTGACTATATTGACTTTCAAAGGGTACGAGATAAATGGGAATACATTTTACACGATCGCCAAAGATAAAAAGAGTGTCAACCAAAACAGTGGTGTCTGCTTTGATGCAACAAACAGCAATGGGCCAAAGGACACATATTATAGTTACATGGAGGAGATATGGGAACTTGACTATGGAGTTTGTTTGAAGGTCCCTTTGTTTAGGTGCAAATGGGTCAATCCGACAGTTGGCGGGGTAAAGGAAGACCCACAATATGGAATGACAATAGTGGATCTCAACAATCTTGGGTATGTAGACGAACCATTCGTCCTAGCCAATGATGTGACGTAGGTTTTCTATGTGAAGGACATGTCTACCAATCCAAGAAAGAGAAAAGATAAGGAAGCGGATAAATCATATGATGAGCCAAAGCGCCACATAGTTCTTTCAGGGAAAAGAAACATCGTGGGAGTGGAGGACAATACAGACATGTCACAAGATTATGAAAAGTTTCATGAAATTGCTCCCTTCATAGTGAATGTTGACCTAAGCATCAAGTTAAACGATGAAGATTATGCATGGTTATGACGCAAAGGGACACACGCGAAGAAAAAGTTTTATACCCAAAGATCCCAGTCTGGGATGTGACTGACTTCTCTAGTTAGTTCTCGGACTTAAATATCTGGAAAGTCCCACTTCGGACAAACCGGAGGGAATCTTTGTAATAGTACTGTACTTATGTGTTTTGTGCGTTCAGTATGCACCATTCGAAGCCAGGCCATCAATTTTCAACCTTTTCTGACTTCATTTGCTATTTTTCATGCATTTACTGATTTTTTGAGCTAAATGACCCTGAAATTGATAAGCAATACAAATGAACTCTGAAAATGTTGAAAGTTGGTATGGTATCATCATTTCACCCACGTAGCATGTGCTAAAAAGTTGAGAGGGTTACGACAAAAACTGGATGCACTTCGTGTACAAAATAGGCAATCTCTTTCGAAGTATCAGGGTAAACGAAAACTCGTGTGTTACAAACGCATTTTATTTCTTAAAACTTATTTCAACTCCAGACTTTTTGTGTGTTCAGTATGCACCATTTGAAGCCACGCCATCAATTTTTAACCCTTTCTAACTTCATTTGCTATTTTTCATGCATTTACTGATTTTTTTAGCTAAATGACCCTGAAATTGATAAGCACTACAAATGAACTCTGAAAAGGTTGAAAGTTGGCATGATATCATCATTTCACCCACATAGCATGTGCTAAAAAGTTGAGAGGGTTATGGCAGAAAAAGGACGCACTTCGTGTATAAAATGGACAACCTCTTTCGAAGTATCAGGCTTTCGAACAAAAAATGATCTATTACGAAGGCATTTCATTTTTTAAATAACCTAAGAATTAAAAAATCTAATATAATGATAAAACACACTAATATTAAACAGCAGAAAAAAGAATCATGGAAAAATATATTTTTGAAGTAAAGTTAATCACAAATTTGTGATTCATACAAATTTCAAATAATGCAAATTTAAACTATTCAAATTTGGAAACTATTAGCACTGACAGAAAGTTTATAATTTTTTTGCCTAAAGAAAAAGGATTCACAAAGAAAATATTCAAATAAAGAAAAAGATTCACTCAGAAACAAAAGAAAATAAATAAAGTAGAAAACAAAAAATATATTTAAAAAAACCTGCCTACTCGGCCGCCACGGCCTGCATACAACTAGAAACCCAACTTCTAGGTGGGCCAGGATGCAGGCCCGTACGGCCCAGTAGGCCCACAGGGCGGCAGAGATGCGGTAGGCCCAAAAGGCCTGCATATTAGAGAGGAGCCCGACACGGTAGCCGCGGCGGGGCTTATAAACCGGTCCGAGCTCCTCTCGACTAGCGAGGTGGGACTAAACATCCACCCCGCCCCGCGCCTGGCACACAACCCTTTAGTCGTGGTTGGTGGCTCCAACCGCGACTAAAGGCCCCCCTTTAGTCGTGGTTGCGACTAAAGGTGAATTTAATCCTGCCCAAGCGGCGGGAAGCCAGACCTTTAGTCGCGGTTGGAGCCACCAACCGCGACTAAATGGTCCTCTATATATACCACACTTACGAAATTTTCCCCAAATCTAGCCTTTCATCCGTCCGCGCGCGCCCCTGCCCCTCATCGTCGCTGTCCGTCCGTCCGCGCCCCGCAGCACCTCGACACCGCCGTCCGTGCATGCCGCCGCACCTCGACGCCACCGTCCGTCCACGCCATCACACCTCGACATCGTGGACGCCGCGCCCGTGTACCTAGCCGTCGCCGTCCGTCCGCGCCCCTTCCGCACCTCGATGCCATCCTCGTCATCACCGCTCCTGCCCCTCCTCGACCTCTAGGCGTCGTCGCCCCTTGTGAGCCCTGTTGCCACGGGCGCCAACCCATCCTGTTGATCCCGCACACACGCACACACATGCATGAACACACACACACACATATGTTCTATAATTAGTGTTTAATTAGTATAGATTTTTTATATAATGTTGTTTTGTTTTTTTAATGGATGTATAGAAGTATATATGCTTAATTAGTGTTTAATTAGTATAGATTTTTTATATATAATGTTGTTTTTCTGTTTTTTAATGGATGTACAGAAGTACATATGCTTAATTAGTGTTTAATTAGTATATATTTTTTATATAATGTTATTTTTTGTTTTTAATGGATGTATAGAAGTATATATGCTTAATTAGTGTTTCTTTTTTTGTTTTTTAATTTTATATAATGTTGTATATCATATTACAGAGAAAAAAATTGCATATTAAAATATTACATAGGAAATTATAATTGAGAAATTTTTCGGAATTTTTTATTGAGAAAGGAATATCATTAGGGTAGTTATAACCTAGGAATGGGACATTATAATTGAAAAGATGATATTTTGCTCAAAATTTCCTAATAAAATGACATTACATATATAGGAATTTTTTTTCATAAGAATTTTTTCTCGGAGTCAATGATGCCCGATCCGTGTCCTCGTCGTCGACTCGTTCGCGATGACGTCATGCTTCAGAGGGGCAACGTTCGGTACTAGGCTCCATCAGGCTGGCACTGGGAGGTGCTACCTTCAGGCGCGCGCAGCTTGGTGAGGAACCTGGCCTCGGGTCCCGTCGTCGACCCGGAGCTTCTTTGGTGGTGTTCACGTGGGCCACTTTCATTGCGAAGGCAACCAGCCCCGTCGGAGGTGGTACGTCTCCGTGTCAGGGAGGAGGACGAGCACGTCCGTCGCTACATGGATGCGTTGGATGTCAGGTTCTCCAATAACTAGCAGGTTCTTCGGGGATCTCACCCGAGCTATGATCCTGTCATAGTTCCTTCTCTTTGGGTGTCCACCGCTTGTCGCACGAGACGTCAACTGGGTCTGTAGTAGTGATATTATATAATTAATAATATTCGATATGTATTAGTGATAATATTCGAGATGTATTCGAGATTATATTTGATAATATTCAAGATGATTTATTCAAGATTATATTCGATGATGCATATTATGTACTATGATTCAGTTTTCCTTATTGATTGCATGCATTCTAATTTGAATACTAAATTGCTTTATGTTTCTTCTGGGTTAGTTAAATAAAAGCTATGAACAATACTGGCAGAGAAGGAGAAGATGCTCTGTTCGACATCATACACTCCACGAGCCCAGAGCATGAACCTGAAGATGATGATGGCTCGCAATATCTGAACAATTCCGGTGAGGGTTGTATATTTGATGAAGACAAACGAATAGATGAATTCGACAACGATGTTGACGAAGAAAATGTTCTTCAAATAACAAAGACCGATGAGGTATATTTATTATATAAGCCATCCGATGATCATTACATGTCTTAATTGAGTTGTATATGTATTAGCGAATCGATCTTTCTTCTTTTACGCCTCCGGATCGAGCAAATCTTCTACAAGCGATGGGGTAGTTCGAGGCCTGGCCATAAAGTTGGACCCTGGCATAAAGTTCAGCATCGATTCCATCAATACATCAACTGGTGAACCGCTTGAACCTAAGAAAAATGTGACCAAGTTCAATCAATGCGGAGTTATTGTCAAGGACCAAATCCCGATCTCCACACAAGAATGGAAAAATCCAGCAAAGGGAGATCGAGAAGGAGTTACTTTTGTCGACGAAAGAGCAAAAGATGTGCTTTGGACCGAGCTGATGTCACAATTCACACTACCAGATAATTTGAAAGATGCAGGTCTGAAGAAAGTTAGAAACTATGCTATTAAAAAGATGGCGATCGCATTCAACACCTTCAAAAAAATGCATGGGCTGCATATGTCAAAGCAAACAAGAAGACTCCAAAATTCGAGGGAGCATAGGTGAAGGCAAAAGATCACTGGTACGATTTCGTGAAGTTCAAGCAATCGGAACTAGCTAAGGAACGGTCGAGAAAAAACAAGATTAATGCTGCGAAAAAAAAGTGGCACCATACTCTGGGGCCAGGTGGCCACCAAACGGCCCTACCTAAGTGGGATCAATCCGAACAAGAGATAGTTAGTGCAGGGGTCCCTCTAGTTACACTGACCTGCCCCCCAGGTGCAGGACATGGTTTTATGCGCATGAAGGGAAGTTGGACCCAGAGACAGAGGATATTATGGTGAAGGCAAGTCTTAAAGGAGTGATAGACAAAATACTAATGAAAATAGAAGAAGCTCGAATGGGGGTGTTCACGCCCAATAGAGAGGACGACGAGCTTACGCGCACCCTGAAGAATCCTGAACACCCGGGAAGAACACAAGAGAAAGGCGTTGTTCCATGGTTTGAGGGGTTTGTGGGTTGGAACGATGACTATAGAAGCCGTGCGAGAAAGAAGATGCGGGAGGAGCAAAAGAAGAAGGAGGAAGCACTCCACCTTGAAGGCCTAGAATCGAAGCACCTAGAGTTGGAATCCAGAGTCAGGCGGAAGCAGGAGCAGATCTACTCACTCAGCCAGGAAAGGGCGTCTCAGCGGCAGCATGAGCAGATCAATCCAGCATTGGATACCACCATCCCATATATGCCGAGAAACAGCATGGGTTCCGCCCCGGACGATATGAATGACGATGCACTGCTAGCTAGCTACCCTGTGGATGATATCAAATACAGGACTAATTGTGAGCTACACATGAAAGTGAAGAACTTATCCATGAAGGTGGCGGACGGCTATGCTTTAGCAAATCCCCCAGAAGCAACCTTCCATTGCAATCCCATTCCAGCTGGCTATGCTCGTGTCGGGGTTGATGAAGTGATGTCAGGATATCACGAGCTACAACTTGAAATTCTTGGAGGTGACAAGGAAGAACACTTGGAGAGGCCATACATCGTATCATTCTATGGAAAAGGGATTGCATTGTCTTTCCAAGGCCACCGACTCCTCCTCCAAGTCCACCGCTGCATCAGTCGACTCCTCATCCTCCAAGTCCGGCACCACATCAGCCGACTCTGTCAGAGCCCTAGCTAGATGTCCTAGGAATAGTATTGTGCTTGCATCATGTTTCATTTTGCATTAACATGAAATGGGGAACAAAAAGAAACCCCAAGCTAACTTTGAATCAAAACAACTCAAATTTGGTGAAAATTCAACAAATCCAAAATGCCCACTAAAACGGTTCCCTATGTCTAGTAAATTTGGGCATGATTATAACAGGGACCATTCTAATTATTTGAACAATCAAAGTAATTCAAAAATAATGGATAAGGCTCCTGAAATCATTAAATAAAGCACTATCATTATTTTTGTTTTCAAAATATCCTGAAACTTTTTAGACAAGCTTGAAATATTCAAACTTCATTATAGAAAATATATGGGATATTCTATAAAGTCATTTGTACCTGAAAAGAAAATAAACAAATGTCAGAAAATGGGAAATAGAAAGAACTAAAAAGAAAAAAACGGGCCAGGCCAGCCCACCTGGCCAATGGGCAGTCATCCCTATCCTCTCGCCAGGAGGACAGGGGCGTGCGTTCGCCGCGCGCGGGCACACGCCGGCCACCTCCTCCATGCCTGGTTGCTGGCCTGGAGGGCTGGGAGGGCGCCAGCGCAAGGCCATCGCCGTGGCCTCCTTCTCCTCTCCCTCTCCCCCTGCGAGCTCTCTCTCTCTTGCTCCCTTTCTTCCCTGCTCCGCCATAGCCGAGCTCTGCTCGAGCTCGCCGCCGTCACGCTAGCCGCCCCCTCCCCTCGCCAGGTAGCCCTCGAGAACCGCCACGACCCCCTCATCCTCCCCGTGACCCCAGAAGACGCCGGGAGCCTCTCTACGCCGCGCCATCGCCGTTCCTCCCCGCCGGCCACCGAAGCCCCGCCGCGACATTCTGCCCCGTCCGGACCTCCTCCGACCTCGCCGTCGCCTCTACTGGAACCGCGGTGAGCCGCTGGTGCTCCTCCCCTTCTCCCCCTTATCTCCTGTGCCTCGTAGACACCGCGCCCTTCTTGCCTGAGCTCCTGCCATCGCTGTCCTCAACGCCGGTGTCGATCCCAACCACCCCAGCCTCTGGTTTGGGCCTAGATCGACGCGCGGTCGAGCGTAGGCCCTCCCAGCGCTCTCCACCGTCCATTTGGTCACCGGAGGAGGGATTTCGACCCTCTTCGCCGTCCCTGACGTCGTCGGCGGCTCAACGCCGGCGAGTCAACCTGTCTGACCGACAGGGGTTTCATCCTGGGTCGCTGGCAAGTGGGGCCAGGTCCTGTTAATTAGGTTAATCAAGAAATTAATTAATTAGATTAATTAAACCTAATCTATCACTAACATGTGGGCCCAGTTTCTATTAATTAATTAGGATTTAGTTTAATTAGTTAGTTAAGTGTCTGAGTCACTGACATGTGGCCCCCACATGTCAGGTTTGACTCTGGCCGGTCAGGTGACCAGCTGACGTCACAGTGATGTCAGGCTGATGTCAATATTTTATTTTCTAGTTTAAAAATAATTCCAGAAATTACTAAAAAATTCAAAAATTCATATAAATTAATCTGTAAGTAGATGAAAATATTTTATATATGAAAATTTATCAGAAAAATCCAATGAATGCAATGGTGCTATTGTCTTGCATGTTAGAGCAATCTAAATAGGTGAACATTGACATTTGTTAATAGGTTAGTAAATGGAATTTGAAATGAAGAACAATTTTGAACCTATATTCAAATTCATTTCAAATCAGCATGAACACTAGTTGCATTAGCTCATCCATACATGCTATCATGCCATGATCATGCATCATATTGTTGCACTTGCGTGTGTTGATTAATTCTTATCTGCATTGCGGTAGGCCCTACTTCTAAGGATACCCCCGAGTATCCCGATGAAGGAGAGAACCTTTCCGCTACCCAGCAAGGCAAGCAACCCCTTTGATCATTCCGATAACATCCTACTCTCTCTCGCTCCTGCCCCTATTTATTGCATTAGGACAATCGATCACATGTCAGTCATACACGATAGATGATCCTATTTTGTTGCATATCCTGACATTGTCACAGTAAATAGCTAAACCTTGCAACCTAGCATACCTGGTAGATGCTTGTGCCATGATGTGCTTAGCTTACTTTGCCTGCTATGCTTGCTATGCTTAGAGTTGTGTTAGGTCGGATTCATCTGGGTGATGAACTGAGTGAAACGATGTTGTTCTGATGTGATGATGTTATGATGAACTCGATTTGGTAAAGGTAGCGATGAGAGGCTATGTAGGAGTATATAGCGGGTTGTCTCATTGGGACCGTTCTTAGGAACTGAGTTCCGTGTTTGTGATCCAAGACTAGTTACTACCACACGATGGGATACTTAATTGACCCTCTCGACTTATCATTCGCTTAGTCTTGAGTCCAGGAGTTGCAAGTAGTTTCTGGTGTTTATAGCATGCTGGAGGTCGTGCGTAGCGCTGACCCTAGGGGTGGGTTACGACGCGATAGGCAGTGGCACGGTGTACCAAGGGTCACCCGAATGGTGGGCTTGGGAAGCGCACATCGTTTGGGGCCATAGAGGAAACTTCGGCCAGACTTCCGTGCGGGTTCAGTCTCAAATAGGCGATAACCTGTACTAGAGGTCTTATGTGATTGATGGTCGTGGCCGACTCCCTCGCTAGGCATCCGCTTGAAGGTTTCCGAGGTGCATGGTTTATGAGCACACAGCGATAATTGGCGAGAGCGTGTGTGAATAAGTACACCCTTGCAGGGTATGAAACTATTCGAATAGCCGCATCCTCGGATATGGACTACTTGGAGAACTTATGTTGTTCATATATAATCTAATGGATACTCATAAAAATATCAAGATAAGTGTGAGTACCGTGGATGGCACTCTTCCAGGAGGGAAATGAATCCATGGTGGTGTATTGTTATGGAGTTAGTGGACTCGTGTGCGATATCTAAAATGTAAACAAAGAGTTAAATTTGAGTAGTGTAGGTTAGCCATGAGTCAAAGCTAGCATTGTTGTATAAACTCCACCTCCCCCTTTGTTGATACACGAGCATAGTTAGCCTAGGTCTCCTTTAAAGACTTGTTGAGTACATTTGTGCTCATGTTTGCTTAATAAATGTTGCAGATGAGACCCAGGACCCTTCGGGTGGGTTCTTTCTAGATGTCGACGATGCCGAATAGCTGGTGTCCCAGCTACGACCTTTGCCCTGTGGCGGGCAGTAGATAGTCAGGCCATGTGCCTTTTTACCCCTTTCATTTGTCTGCACTCAGACAGTTTTATGCTTCCGCTTGGTTGTATGAACATGTTTGTATGACTTGAGTGTCGGGTCATGTGACCCCTATCTGTAAGAACATATTATGCAAGGCTCATCTGAGCCTCTTAAATAAAAGTCATGTTGTTGTATGGTTATGTTGTGATGCCATGGTTGTATCTATGCATATCGGGCATGTCGTGCGTACGTGTGACGTGCAACGGTATGTATGGGATCCGACACCTAGTTGTGTGACTTTAGTAGTACTCTTTACGGGAAACTGCCTCTTTGTGCTTCCACCAAGCCATGGTAGCTTGCTACTACTCCGGACACATTGATTGACCGGCATGTATCCTTCTTTGCTGCTGTGTCTGTCCCTTCGGGGAAATGTCTCGCGGTGTAATGGAGTCCCTATAGCCTGCTACGACTCATCTACGTGCAGTGATGGCATTCGTGTCTCACGACATAATGGAGTCCCTATAGCTTGCTATGACTCGTCTACACATGCTTGAGGCCAACACCTGCATTGTTGGGTTATTTATGCCTATTTCCATACGGATGTGCCGCTTGGGTTCTATGACTAGTTATGTCGGCCCGGGTTCTCTGTCGTTTGATTGCCAGCGACATGTTCACATACGTGAGCCAAAAGACGCAAACGGTCCCGGCTAAGGTAAGGCTGTAGCCGTGGAGCTTACCGTGCGTGAGGCCGCAAAGTGATGTGATATGTTACAGTCTGGATTCATATGACTTAGGATCGGGATCCCGACAGACTCCTCCTTCGAGTCCTGCACGGTGTCAGCCAACTCCTCCTCCTCCAAGTCCGGCACCGCGTTAGCCGACTCCTCCTCCAAGTCCGGCATGCCGTCAGCGTGCTCCGTGGACTCAGCGTGCTCTATCGCCTAAGCAACAGCGAAAGAGAGAGGCTGCAGCTACAACGACTAGTGGTACAACAGGCAAGAAATTCAATTATGGTCCAAGCCTCAAGCCTCTTCCGAAGTTGCCTTACCACCTGACTAAGGAGGAACTCGGGAGCGCAGTGGATGCCAAAGCGAAGGCCCATTTTGGACCGAAACCGCCCCAGCCGCCAAAGGAGAAAGTACCTGAGCATGTCTCACAACAATTTATTGATATGGCTTGACCGGCTGTCAATCAGAAGGACTGCGACTATGTGTGATTTATCAGGAAGTCATATCTTGCAGAACAAAAGGAGTCGAGCTTGAGCTCGAGCCAAGGAGTTGGCAAAGAATGCAGGAAAACTGTTCCCCAGCTGGGAGAACAGGCAGTTCAATCGACCCCCCTGCTCATTGTACAAATACCTGTGAGTACCACCGGTCGGCTAGGAGTAACCGACGATCATATAAGGCAGGCTAAAGAGGCTCGTATCACCGTTGAACAACTCCTAGGCCCTGAGGAAATCCCTGGGCTAAAAGAGGAGCAAGTAAAATATCAATATGCCCGCGGCAAACCTCTGGTCAAGCCTGAAGATGTCAAGCTTCTACCAACGAGAATGTACAATTTGCATGCGTGGTACATGCAAATAACAGTAAATACCAATACAGAGTCCCTCATGGTGAGAGTCAAGAAGAGCCATTACTTCCATAAAAATATTTGTGGATTCATTATTCAGAGTTGTTTCAGTTATTCAATCAAGACACACTCGACAAATCTTTAGTCACTTGCTATTGTCTGTAAGTGATTTCTTTCTATAATTTAAGTCTCTAGCTAGCTATGATCTCGTTCATTACCTGTAATTATCCTCACTATATTCGTTTCTATGGTATCATGCAGAATGAAGATGTATGAAATGAAACAAGCTAGACGCTGTGATATTTGGTTCATTCACCCAAATACGATTAAACAAAAGATATGGGAAGTTCAATATTCGAGAAAAAACACAGAGAAAGCCCTGCTAGATTTTTTGAAGCATCTAAACACCCAACCAGAAATACTACTTCCTTACAACTTCGGGTGAGTGTTACTATATATATCTTGTACTACAAATTCTACTTTTTCCTTACTAGATGTTAATAAGTGTAGTTGATGAGTTATGCACATGCCCGCTTAATTATACAAAACGTGTGCGCATGCAGTTACCACTAGATCTTGTTAATCATTGAAGTTGACAAGAGAAAAGTTGAAGTACTGGACTCACTATATAAGAATCCATCCGAATACGCAATCGTGAGGGGGATGGTTGACATGTAATGTCAATCATTATCGCACTATATTGGTCTCTTTAATTACTTCATTTCCTGATATCAGCTAGTTAATAATTGATTTTTTCATTTTCTTTATCGGGGGGCAGGGCTTCGGCCAAGTTCATCAAACAGGTCCCAGCCGACTAGGCACAACAACTGAAATGGGTGCGACCCAAGGTAATTAAGTAGTACTAGCTAGCTACGTCCATGCATCTCTTTAATTCTAGTTTCAATACCATTATCATGCTTGATTAATTATTACCTGATTGAATTTTATTCTCGTAAAGTGCATGAGGCAGGAGCAGGGGAATAGTTTATGCGCACACTATGTTTGCGAGAACATTCGCATGATCACGTCTGAAAGGAGCTGAAATGAAAGAAATCTTTGGATAAGTTTGCCAGAACACTATCCGTAATTTTTTATCATGATCTAGCTAATATGTATACACACAACTAATATATTCATCTTGATCTCCATCTTGTAGCTGACGGAAATGCGGGGCCAGCTCCAACCAGAGGCTCGGGTACGAGCAATTCAAGAGGAAATAGCTGGATTTCTGGTCGACCAGGTCATAGATCCCAAAGGAGAATACCATTACAAGATCAAGGAGAAGTAATGCCTACATATGTAATGATCCTCAAATTGTAGGAGAAATTGTATATATATATGATCGGTTCTACGAGAAATTCTATTTATATATATATGCACAACGTGTGTACAGTATGTAGTAGCGTAATATATGTTTGAAATGAAAATTAATTAAATGGAAAACACAAAATTAAATGGAAAATTAAACCATAATTAATTCATAAACCCCTAAAGGATTACAAGTAAAACTAAAACAAAAATAAAAAAACTAAATACTTGTAGTCCCGGTTGGTGTTGGCAACCGAGACTAAAGGTCCCAAGCCCACAGCGCTACTAGATGCCACGTGGTGGGCCTTTGGTGTCGGGCCGTGTTGAACTGGGACTAAGGAGGTGGGATTTAGTCCCCACCCTTTAGTGCCGGTTGGAGAACCGGCACTAAAGGCCCTTACGAACCGCGATAATAGGCCGATTTTGCACTAGTGGGGGCACCTGACTGTAGATGTTCCAATATGGCTTATATCCTTAAACTCTCATTCCCTATCATAATTAATTTCCTCCACACAAACACAATTATAGTTTTTGGTTGATCCTACATCAAACTTTTTTAAATTTTACCAAATCTATAGGAAAATATATCAACATTGACACCATTAAATTTACTTCCATTAGATCCATCATAAATATATATACTTCCATACCCCCTTGGGTAATCGTTAGTCTGCATATAAATTTTGTCTGAAGTCAACTCATCTTTAATTTAACCAATCTTATAGAAGAAAATATCAACATTTATAGTACTAAATCAATATCATTAGATTCATTATGGAATGTCGTTTCATATTATATATATTGGTATTGTATATTTTGATACTTTTTAATATAAAATTGGTCAAGCATTGCAAAGTTTGACTTGACACAAATCTATATGCGGAGTAAAAAAGACCGGAGGGTGTACCAAATCTATATGTTGTACATGTTGAAACTTTTTCTATAAACCTGGTCAAGCTTGAAGAAGTTTGACTTAGACAAACATATCTTCAACTAATTTGGAAGAGAGGGAGTTACCAACCAATGCAACTCATTTTGAGCTTTTATCAAAAACTCGTGAATCCAATATTTGATTCTTGTCTAACGAAACAAACGCCTCTTGCTATATGATATGGGAGGAAAAACAATGATACGAGGAAGAATCGGCCGACTACAATTCACAAATGAAAATGAGGCACTTCTACCTTCAATTATCACACATTGAAGTCGCGATGGTGTTTGCACCCACAACGCTTGTGCTCCCAATCCGTGGTGCACTCATCAACGACATTGACACCATGGTTATCTGCCTCGACGCAATAGGCCAGGGATGGAACCTTGGTGGTGGTGGAGGAAACGAGAGATAGAGAGAGAATGAGGATATATATTTTGGCATAACACTAAAAACATTATCAGGGTTGGACTGCCTCATCAGGGAAACAATATGGGCAAACCCATATTTTTATTTTCCATTTAACAACGTTATTAGCCAGAATTGAGGAAGTGTCCTATTAGTAATAAATTTAGACCAAGTGTCTGGAAGTTCATTTTTTTCATAACCAAAAGGAAAGCACGTTACTATCTAGGGTTAACTAAGGAATTTATCTCCATTTATTGGGTGCAAATAGTTTCATGAACAATAACAAGTCCATCAAATTGTTGTGAGTTTCTTATTTGATTCTTCACTCCCATATATTTCTTCAATAAAACATGTGCTTGTATTATAGGTATCATGTCGAATTAGTTGTGCAATATATTTATACAAATTTTCTACATTGTTTAGATTATGCATTCAGCAAACTATTGTGTTATTTCTTTTAAAAAGCATTTGTGTAGCTCGGTCATAACAATAAACATACACCCCATCAATACTGAAGGAAAAGAGAATGCACTAGCAAGTGCCGACACCTCCTTTATTATACCCTATGATATGAAGATTTCAGATTGAAAGAATATGGTATAAAAAGGAGCCATACATTGGGGGGAGGGGGAGGCGGGTTGGTGTGGCCTTTCTAACATCCCTGTATTTTCATATGAAGTGGTTTATAGTCGCCTCAGTGTTGCACTGCATATAGACATTCAACTTTAGCATTAAAAGAAATTACGTTGGTGCCTATAGTGCTTCAAACATTCAATAATGATTTATGGAACCAATGGTAATCTCCGGTGCAACATTATTTTCTTTGCTCATGCGCAGTAGATATTACTGATTCGTCGGGTTAGGGAAACAAAAACATGTAGGAGTGTAACAGAACACATGCAAAATTCATCCTAGCTAGCTGTGTTATTTAGGGAAGAAAAAAGAGGAACTGATTCTCTGAGAGGACATTGGTATAGAAATTCTTCTACAACATATTTGATTTGAACGTATTTTTACATAGAAAATCATGTTTATTGCTTAGCTAACACATTTACTTGATCTATTAAACAAGATTTCTTCTATATTTTCTAAAACTCTACATTCTCTCTATGGTGATTCATATATCTATATTGGGGTGCATACTCTACATACAAGATGTAAGAACCATGTGATTACAATAGGCCGCATGCCCGTGTTGATTGTGATACTAGTTGTAGCAAATCGCCTTTCCATTTCTATCTCCGTTCTCTAATTTGTGTACTTTATAATTCAGGACTAAGAAGCTGCTAACTTGAATATTGCGTAGTGGAAATTGAAGCAAATGCATCCTAGGTCAAATGTGTATGATCGTCGGACAATAATGGTTTGTTCCATGTTTATCGATTGGGTTATAGTACTTCGGAAATCAGTTATGGTTCAATCTTTTTTATAGTTGGAACATGTATGATGCATCTACGACTAGAATGCATCATATTTTATGTTCCCATATTTCTTGTTCTTTTTTTAGAATGGCTACCCACGGTAGCACTCGTCAGGTGTTACATTCAGATAGCATAATGGGTCTTAACTGAGTAGGAAAATCAGCAATTAGCGTTAGGTCATCTTCCCTTCTAGCTCTTGCAGCCAACTCATGCACTAATTTGTTCTGCTCCCTGGGAATGGAACTGATGTTGTAAGCCTCAAATTCAGACTAAGCAACCTTTAACTCGCAGTTCACAGGGAAGATGCTAGTCAATTTGATCTTCCAATGTGCAACTCTTTTGCAAGGGAAAGTAGTGGCTGCACCCAGCTTCGATGCACCCACGAAGTGAACAGTAAATTCAAAAAAAAAAGAAAAAATCAAAAAAATCTGAAATTTGGTGGATGTGATTATAAGCAAATGTTTTAGGAGCTTACAAATGTTGGTCACAAAAACATCAAATGATCTCCATACAAGACGGAATACAAATGATGCTCTCCACCCATGTTACTGTTCACATATTTTCAGCACAAACTTTTTTTGTATAGAGCTCCTTAGATGTCATTTCGTCACCAAATTTTGCAAGCACCTAAAACTTTTGGTCATTATCACATCCACAAAGTTTCAGATTTTTTTGAAATGTTTTGCTAATTTTTTTTATCATGGGTGCACCATGGGTGCAATGTATGTGGATGCACAAAAGCCACTAAGTGCATAGTCCAATTCAAGGATTATGAGGCCTTTGTACATTCTCGGCAGGGATTTTAGGTCAACCACATCAGTGCGCCCCTCAGCCTCCTAAACTGACACACACTGAACCATGGGCCTGCTAACTGAGACCAACACAAAACCCTATGATCTCTGGCAAAAACACCAGCACAACTCTTGCTCGATTCACTCGAAAACGCTGCATCCGAGTTTACTTTGACAGTCCGGACCAAGGGGCTATCCTAGCAAATCAATCGTTCCGCTTGGGTTCTGGGAAAGTTCTTTGACAAGGACCACACACTTTTATCCTTACCATGTTCAATCAACATAGTCAGGATTCTGATTTCCTCCTCGAATTTGGTCAGGAACTGTATTGATCTCTGAGATTAGTTCCTTGCTATAATTTTGCACAACATTAGCACGTACTCCATCCGTCCCGTAATATAAGACGTTTTTTGACACTAATGTCAAAAAATGTCTTATATTATGGAACGGAGAGAGTAGATATCAAGCCGGCAGGAACAGTAACAAAACTTTTACTCTAGTTTCAGTATTACACTTAACTAAAAAAAGCAGCCAATCCCTGCTAGTGTACCAAAATTCTTTTTATTCATGAAACTCCCAGATTGCCCTCATAGCAAAACTTTAGTGTTTTTCTTTTTTGATTTGGTCGTCCCCCAACCTCCCCCAACCTGTTGGGGGAACGTTGCATGAGAAACAAAAAAATCTTACGCACACCCAACATCTATCCATGGTGATGAGCATCTATGAGAGGGAGAGTGGATCTACATAGCATTGTAGATGGCTAAGCGGGAAGCATTAAGAAACGCGGTTGATGTAGTCGAACGTCTTTGCGATCCAAATTGCCGAGCGTCCGGCGATCCAATCACAATCCGTCCCGATCTAGCGCCGAACGACAACACCTTCGCGTTCAGCACACGTACAGCTTGATGACGATCTCCGCCTTCTTGATCCAACAAGAGGGAGCAAAGAGGTAGATGAGTTCTCCGGCAGCACGATGGCATGGTGGCGATGGCGGTGGAACTATTCCAGCAGGGCTTCGCCTAAGCACCGCTGAAACGATCTAGAGGAGAAACTACGATCTAGAGGAGAGGGTAGCACATGGCTGATTTCTGTTGTCAAAAACCCTCAATACCTCTAGTATATATAGGAGGAGGGAGGGAGGAGACTTGGGCCCCAAGGGGACAACACTTGGTTAGGCAAAGTGGGAGGAGGAGGAGTCCTCCTCCAATCCTAGTAGGATTAGGACTCCTTCTCTCCCACTTGGAAACTGCTTTTCCACCTTTTTTTCTCCTTGAGTCTCTCATCCCAGCCGCATGGGCCTCTTGTGGGATTTCATCCAGCCCAGTAAGGGCTGGTATACCTCCTCCCACATCCCATGTAGCCTCTTGGATCGAAATACCCCTCCCGATGGTCCCCCGGTACCCTCCCGGCACTCCCGGTACGCTACCGATGAGCCTGATACTTTTCCGACAACCAAAATAGGAGTTTCTATATATCAATATTTACCTCTGTACCATTTCGCAGCTCCTCGTGACATCCGGGACTCCAAACAACCTTCAGTAACCACCATACATAACTTTATACTATCGAAACGTCACCGAACCTTAAGTGTGTAGACCTTGCGGGTTCGAGAACTATGTAGACATGACCAAGACACATCTATGGTCAATAACCAATTGCAGGACCTGGATACCCATATTGGTTCCTACATATTCTACAAAGATCTTTATCGGTTGAACCTATATGTCAAGGATTCAGTTAATCCTGTATGTTATTCCCTTTGTTCTTCGGTATGTTACTTGCCCGAGATTCGGTCGTAGTTATCTATATACCTAGTTCAATCTCGTTACCGGCAAGTCTCTTTAATTGTTCCGTAATACAAAATCCCGTGGCTAACACTTTAGTCACATTGATTGCAGGGCCTGTTGTGATGTTTTATTACCGACTGGGCCCTGAGATACCTCTATGTCACACGAAGTAACAAATCCCACTCTTGATCCATACCCACTCAACAGACACTCTCGGAGATACGTGTAGAGCACTTTATAGTCACCCAGTTATGTTGCCACGTTTGATACACACAAGGCACTCCTCAAGTGTCAGTGAGTTGCATGATCTCATGGTCATAGGAACAAATACTTGACATGCAGAAAACTATAGCAATAAACTGACATGATCATATGCTATGTTTATAGTTTGGGTCTTGTCCAACACATCATTTCCCCAATGATGTTATCCCATTATCAAATGACATCTCATGTCAATGGCTAGGAAACCTTGACCATCTTTGATCAACAAGCTAGTCTACTAGAGGCGTACTAGGGACAAAGTGTTGTCTATGTATCCACACATGCAATGTGTTTCGAATCCATACAATTATAACATGGATAATAAACAATTATCATCAACAAGGAAATATAATAATAACCATTTTATTATGGTCTCTAGGGCATATTTCCAACAGTCTCTCACTTGCACTAGAGTCAATAATCTAGCTCACATCACTATGTGATTTACATTGTAATGAATCGAACACCCATATAGTTTTGGTGTTGATCAAGTTTAGCCTTTGCAAGAGGTTTAGTCAACGGGTCCGCAACTTTCAGATCTGTGTGCACTTTGCAAATATTTATGTCCTCCTCCTTGATGTACTTGCGGATGGAATTGAAGCGTCACTTTATGTGTTTGGTCCTCTTGTGAAACCTTGGTTCCTTGGCCAGGGCAATGGCACTAGTGTTATCACAGAATAGATCCACTGGATTCAGTGCACTAGGCACTACTCCAAGATCTGTCATGAACTCCTTCATCCAGACACCTTCTTTCGCTGCCTCCGAGGCTAGGATGTACTCCGCTTCACATGTAGAATCGGCTACCATGCTCTGCTTGGAACTACACCAGCTTACCGCTCCCCCGTTGAGAATAATTATGTATCTGGTTTGTGACTTAGAGTCATCCGGATCAGTGTCAAAGCTTGCATCGCCGTAACCCTTTACGACGAGCTCTTGATCACCTCCATAAACGAGAAACATTTCCTTAGTATTTTCAGGTATTTAAGGATATTCTTGACCGCCGTCCATTACTCCATTCCTAGATCACTTTGAAACCTTCCGGCCATACTTATGGCAAGGATGACATCGGGTCTTGTGCACAACATTGGATACATAATAGAGCCTATGGCTGAAGCATAGGGGAGGACACTCGTCTTCTCTCTATCTTCTACAGTCACTGGGTATTGAGTCTTACTCAACTTCACACATTGTAACACAGGCAAGAACCCCTTCTTGGACTGATCCATTTTGAACTTCTTCAAAACTTTATCAAGGTATGTGCTCTGTGAAAGTCCAATTAAGCATCTCGATCTATCTCTATAGATCTTAATGCCTAATATGAAAGCAACTTCTCCTAGGTCCTTCATTAAAAAACTCTTGTTCGAATATTCCTTCATGCTTTCCAGCTATTATATATTGTTTCCAGTCAGCAATATGTCATCCACATATAATATTAGAGACGCTATAGAGCTCCCACTAACTTTCTTGTAAATACAAGCTTCTCCGTAAACTTGTATAAACCCGAACGCTTTGATCACCTCATCAAAGCGTAGATTCCAACTCCGAGATGCTTGCACCAGTCCATAAATGGATCGCTAGAGTTTGCAAACTTTGTCAGCATTCTCTGGATTGACAAAACCTTTTGTATCATATACAACTCTTCCTTAAGGAAACCGTTAAGGAATACTGTTTTGACATCCATGTGCCGAATTTCATAATCGAAATATGCAGCTATTGCTAACATGATTCTGACAGACTTAAGATTTGCTACGGGTGAGAAGGTCTCATCGTAGTCAACTCCTTGAACTTGTGAAAAACCCTTTGCCACAAGTCAAACTTTATAGATGGTGACATTACCGTCCGCGTCCGTCTTCCTCTTAAAGATCCATTGGTTCTGAATGGCCTTTCGCCCTTCATGTAATACTTCCAAAGTCCATACACTACTAGGGAAAACCTCATACACAGAAGCTTACCAGTAGCGCTTTTTAAAAGGAGGCGTTGTTGCTACTTAGCAGTAGCGCGTGTAAAACAACAGCGCTACTAATAAACACATATCAGTAGCATGGCACGTATAAAACGCGCTACTACTATAATTGCCACATCATTCCCGACAGGCTAGGTATAGTAGTAGCGCCCTTTCTCAACCAGCGTTGTTGCTATTCTACTTAGTTGTAGCGCTTGGTACCAACCCGCGTTGCTGCTATGCCAACCTTATCCACCCCGTGCGCTCCCTCTCTCTTCCTCACTCCTGGCCCCTCACTCCCCCCTCACATTGTCGCTCCCTCTCTACCCCCCGCCACTCGCCGCCGCCGTCGCCTACCCCTCCTCCCTCTGCCGCCGTCACCTCCCCCTCCTTCCTCCTCCCTCCTCCCTGCCCTACCTCCTCCGTCCTCCCTCCACTCCTCCATTCACCGCCGGCTGGCCCCTCCTCGCTCCGCCTTCCTCCTCCGTCCTCCTTCCTCCTCCCTCCTTTAGTCGCCCCTCCTTCTCCCTCCTTCCTCCTCCCTCCACTCCTCCATTCGCCGCTGGTTGGTCCCTCCTCGCTCCACCTTCCTCCTTTGTCCTCCTTCCTCCTCCCTCCTTCAGTCGCCCCTCCTTCTACCTCCTCCCTCCTCCATCCACAACCCCTCCTCCCTGCTACATTTTGATTTAGTAGGCTAGTTGATATTTTCTTGTTGATATGCAACATTTTGATTTACTTAATAGTTTGTAGTTGATATATAACAATTTTGATTTAGTATGATTAACTGATTAGTAAAAATATGGACATTTTTGATAGTTTTTAGTTGATATAAGCCTGTCTTCATATATAACACTTTGATTTAGGATAGTTTCTAGGGTTTAGTTAATAGTTTTGTCGGAATGTTGATTCGTTTCCGTTCTGGCAAATTTCAGGCGCTCGATATGTCCTGTTTTTAGTAAAGGTCATGCCAATTTTTTTCATGAATTTTAGCATCACTTGTGCTACAATGTAGGACATATCAAGTGCTTGTGATTTTCCAGGACAGGAATTCAATGATATTCCAGCAAAACATAGGGCATTTTTTCTATATCATTGCTCGATATATGGAACGGGTTGACTTTAGGTCTGTTTCGGTTCCTTGTATGTCTTTCAGTGAGGGAGAGTGTCCATCATATGTATATATATGAGAGAGGAAGAATCCCGACTATTGTCGTGGGGGTCGCTTCTCATTCTTTTACTTGTGCTAGATATTTTATAATGCACTAGGGAAAGGAGGAGTAGCGACCATCACCGACGGTCGAAATATGAGAGAGGAAGAATCCCGATAGTTGTCACGGGGGCCGCTTCTCCTTCATTCCCGTGTTCTAGACATTTTGGTGTAATGCACTCGGGAACGAATGAAGGAGCCACCATCACCGACGGTCGCAATATCAGAGGGAGTTCCCACCATATACGTGAGACGAGAGTTTAGGAAGGAAAGACTCGACAGACCTAAACTCAACCCGTTGCATATTGAGTAACAGAGATCTGTGTGTTGATCAGTTTCCTGATAGTTTCCTTCGATTGATTTTAAATGTTTCAACTATGAACATAGGAAATATGTTACGACGAAAGGGAATTCGTTATGTGTGAATACTATGAAGACGAGCGCGGCCTGTGCGACAAGCCTTACATAGTTGATGATAGGCGCTTCAGCATCATGCTGGATGAGACCTTCGAAGTGGATACAGTAAGTCACAACGACAAGTCTTTTTTCGTAATTTAGCATGTCTTTTGCTTCTTTTGCTTCAACTTATAATTTTAATTGTTTACTATTCTACTAGCATATCCCCTGCCATGCAAGAATTTATGTCTTGGATAAGATTGATTTTGATACTAAAAAAAGTATGGAGGTCAAGAGAGTTCACTTGAGGACCGAGCATGGTTATACTTTTGCCATAAAATTGTACAATGCAGACACCTACTCCTATTTTGAATGCAAAAGTTGGAGAGCACTATGCAAGGCTTATGCATTTGAGCCTAATATGCTTATCACCTTTGATATTCGTTCGGAAGATGAAATTGAAGGTAATATCGACATCTGGGTCGATGTGCAGACGCCTCCAGTCCTACCATTATGTGAGTTTCTCACCATATTTATTAAGTAATTTATATTGTTTAATTAAAAATAGTTGACAACTAATTTCTATTGACATCTTATTTCCATTCAAGCAAACATGTCCAGCGCTTGGTAGACAGCACCTACTACTGTCCCGGGGCTAAACTAAACTGTGAGGAGATAGGTCATTATGTTTCATGGCTTGAGGATCTTGATGTTGTCAAGACAGGTTACTTTCCTGGACATCGATATATTAGTACTCAAAACGTGCGACCACTAGTGTGCGTATTAAACTACGGTCACATCTATCTAGGAAAGATGGTAAGATTTTTACTATTTGTCCTCAGTGCATCTTTTGCATACATTATTTTTTAAGCAAAACTTCATTGCTAAGTATGTTACTATGATGTTCTTCAACAGGGACTCCCGATGAGGGTTGTGTCTCGTTGGATCAAGTCTAAAGGTCGCATGGCAATGGTTAGCTTATGGCCAAGATATCATGTATTGCACATGAGTGCATTCTGTTGGAAATATGCCCTAGAGGCAATAATAAATTAGTTATTATCATATTTCCTTGTTCATGATAATCGTTTATTATCCATGCTATAATTGTATTGATCGGAGACTTAGATGCATGTGTGGATACATAGACAAAACCATGTCCCTAGTATGCCTCTAATAGACTAGCTCGTTGATCAAAAGATGGTTAAGGTTTCCTAGCCATGGACATGAGATGTCATTTGATAACGGGGTCACATCATTAGGAGAATGATGTGATGGACAAGACCCAAACTACAAACATAGCATATGATCGTATCAGTTTATTGCTACTGTTTTCTGCATGTCAAGTATATGTTCCTATGACCATGAGCTCATGCAACTCACGGATATTAGAGGAGTGCCTTGTGTGTATCAAACATCACAACGTAACTGGGTGACTATAAAGGTGCTCTACAGGTATCTCCGATGGTGTCTGTTGAGTTGGCATGGATCGAGACTGGGATTTGTTACTCCGTGTGACGGAGAGGTATCTCAGGGCCCACTCGGTAATACAACATCACAACAAGCCTTGCAAGCAATGTGGCTAAGTGTTAGTCATGGGATCTTGTATTACGGAACGAGTAAAGAGACTTGCCAGTAACGAGGTTGAACTAGGTATGGAGATACCGACGATCGAATCTCGGGCAAGTAACATACCGAAGAACAAAGGGAACATTATACGGGATTAACTGAATCCTTGACATAGAGGTTCGACCGATAAAGATCTTCATAGAATATGTAGGAACCAATGTGGACGTCCAGGTCCCTCCATTGGTTATTGACCGTAGAGGTGTCTCGGTCATGTCTACATAGTTCTCGAACCCGCAGGGTCTGCACACTTAAGGTTCGGTGACGTTTCGGTAGTGTAGAGTTATGTATGGTGGTGACCGAAGGTTGTTCGGAGTCCTGGATGAGATCCCGGACATCACGAGGAGCTCCGGAATGGTCCGGAGGTAAAGATTCATATATAGGATGTCCCAGTTTGGTCGCCGGAAAAGTTTCGGGCTCATCGGTAGTGTACCGGGAGTATCGGTAGTGTACCGGGAGTGCCGGTAGTGTACCGGGGGACCTCCGGGAGGGGTATTTCTACCCCAAGAGGTCCATGGTCTGTGGGAGAATAATAACCAGCCCTTAGTGGGCTGGGAAAACAGCCACAAAGGCCCATGGCACAGGAGAGAAAGTCCTAAAGCAAAAAGTGGAAAATCAGCCAATAGGAGGCAATCCTACTCCAACTAGGATTGGAGGTGAAGTAGGATTGCTCCCACCTCCTATTTCGGCCGACCCAAAGGCCTTGGCTGCCTCTCCTCTCCTCTCCTCCTATATATACTAGTGGATTGGGTGGTTTTTGGACAGAATTTCCGGCCACGTGCTACCCGTTCCACCGGTGCATAGTTTCTCCTCTAGATCGTAGTTCCGTAGTGCTTAGGCGAAGCCCTGCCGGAATTGCTCCACCACCATCACCGGAGCGCCGTCACGCTGCCGGTGAACTCTCTCTCCTCTCCACCTCCTCTCGCTGGATCGAGACGGTGGAGATCGTCATCAAGCTGCACGTGTGCTAAACGCGGAGGTGTCGTCCGTTCGGCGCTAGATCGGAAGAACCGTGATCGAGATCGCGAGACGGTTCGTGATGTGATCACGGAACGGATCGTGATGAGTTCGCGGGACAGATCGTGATCAATATCGTGAGACGGATTGTGATGAGTTCGCGGGACGGATCATGCTGTGTTCGCAGGACGGTTCGTGATTGGATCGCGGGACGCTCGGCGATTTGGATCGCGAAGATGTTCGACTACACCAACCGCGTTTCTTAACGCTTCCTGCTTAGCGATCTACAAGGGTACGTAGATCCACTCTCCCTCTCATAGATGCTCATCACCATGGATAGGTTTGCGTAGGAAAATTTTTGTTTCCCATGCAACGTTCCCCAACAGTGGTATCAGAGCTAGGTTGATGGATCGATGAGATCTCGAGTAGAACACAAAAGGTTTGTGGGCGTTGATGCTTAGATTGCTTCCTCCCTTGGTCGGATTTTGGTTCAGCAGGATTGTGAGATGAAGCGGCCTGGACCAACATTACTCGTACGCTTACGAGAGACCGGTTCCCTTGACGCAACTTGTTGCTTAGATGGCTTGCGGGTGACAGTTTCTCTCACTTTAGTTGGATCGGATCCGACAAAGGCGGTCCCTGAGAAGGTTGAAAAGCAATCTATGTATCACTGTTGTGGTTTATGCGTAGGTGAGAATCGTTCTTGCTAGATACCCGTAGCAGCCATGTAAAACATGCAACAACAATTAGAGGACGTCTAACTTGTTTTTGCAGGGTATGTTGTGATGTGATATGGCCAATTACATGATGAGATATATGTGATGTATGAGATGATCATGTGATGTATAGAATGTCACGACTTGCATGTCGTTGAGTACGGCAACCGGCAGGAGCCATAGGGTTGTCTTTAATTATTGTATGACATGCGTGTCAATCATTAAGCGTTATGTAATGCTTTACTTTATCGCTAAGCGGTAGCAATAGAAGTAGAAGCAGGGCTGGCGCCACAACCCTAATGGCAACACATTGATGGAGATCAAGATGATGGAGATCATGGTGTTGTGCCAGTGACGATGGAGATCATGCCGGTGTTTCGAAGATGGAGATCTTAAACACAAGTTCATGGCCATATCATGTCACTTATGAATTGCATGAGATGTTAATCCTTTTATGCACCTTGTTTTCCTTAGTACGGCGGTAGCATTATAAGGTGATCCCTCACTTGAATTTCAAGATGAACTGTGTTCTCCCCGAGTGTGCACCGTTGCGAAAGTTCGTCGTGTTGAGACACCACATGATGATCGGGTGTGATAGACTCTACGTTCACATACAACGGGTGCAAGCCAGATTTGCACGCGCAGAACACTCGGGTTAAACTTGACGAGCCTAGCATGTACAGACATGGCCTCGGAACACGAGAGACCGAAAGGTCGAACATGAGTCATATAGTAGATATGATCAACATAATGATGTTCACCATTGCAGCCACCTCAACTCACGTGATGATCGGACTTGAGTTGGTGAATTTGGATCATGTATCACTCGAATGATCGGAGGGATGTCAATTTGAGTGGGAGTTCTTAAGTACTATGATTAATTGAACTCATTATCATGAACATAGTCAAAGTGTCTTTGCAAATTATGTTTTAGATTACTAGCTCGCGCTGTAGCTCCCTTAAATTTTTATATGTTCCTAGAGAAATAGAGTTGAAAGATGTTGGTAGCAATATTGCGGACTGGGTCCGTGATCTGAGGATTGTCCTCATTGCTGCACAGAAGGCTTATGTCCTTAATGCACCGCTCGGTGCGCCACCCCCTCTAGCGTCGTCTATAGATGTTGTGAACATTTGACAGGCACGTTTCGATGACAACTTGATAGTTTAGTGCGTCATGCATTACGGCTTAGAATTGAGGCTCCAAAACATTTTGAACGTCACGGAACATATGAGATGTTCTAGGAGCAGAGATTGTGATCTCAGGCTCGTGCCTGTGTTGCAAGATATGAGATCTCCAACAAGATTCTTTGCCTATAAGATGAAGGAGAATAGCTCAATCGTTGAGCATGTACTCAGATTGTCTGGGTACTACAATCGCTTGAATCAAGTGGGAGTTGATCTTCCAGTTAAGATAGTGATTGATATAGTTCTCCAAGTCACTGTCACTAAAGCTACTAGAACTTAGTGATGAACTATAATACACCAGGGATAGAAGTATTGATCCCTGAGCTGTTCGCGATGTTTGACACCGCGAAGGTAGAAATCAAGAAGGAGCGTCAAGTGTTGATGGTTAATCAAACCACTAGTTTCGAAAAGGTCAAGAGCAAGGAGGGAAACTTCATGGATAGCAAGTCAGTTGCTGCTCCAGTGAAGCAACCCAAAATTGAACTCAAACCCGAGACTAAGTGCTTCTATTATGAGGTGAGAGGTCGCTGAAGCGGAACAACCCTAGATACTTGGTAGATAAGAAGGCTGGCAACATCGACAGAAGTATATTTGATATACGAGTTATTGATGTGTACCTTGCTAGTACTCCTAGTAGCACCTGGGTATTGGATACCGGTTCGGTTGCTAAATGTTAGTAACTCGAAATAAAAGCTACGGAATAAACGGAGAACTAGCTAAGGGTGAGGTGACGATGTGTGTTGGAAATGTTTCCAAGGTTGATGTGATCAACATCGCACGCTCTCTCTACCTTCAGGATTAGTGACGAACCTAAATAAATGTTATTTGGTGTTTTGCGTTGAGCATGAACATGATGAGATCATGTTTGTTGCAATACGGTTATTCATTTAAGTCAGAGAATAATAGTTATTCTGTTTACATGAATAATACCTTCAATGGTCATGCACCCAGTGAGAATGGTTTGTTGAAATCTTGATCGTAGTAATACACATGTTCATAACATTGATGTCAAAAGATACAAAGTTAAATAATGATAGTACCACATACTTGTGGCACTGCCGCAAAATGTCATATTGGTATAAAGCGCATTAAGAAACTCCATGGTGATGGATATTTGGACTCATTCGATTTTGAATCGGTTGAGGCATGCGAACCATGCCTCTTGGGCAAGATGACTAAAGGACCCCGTTGGATGGAGCGGGCAAGTGATTCATTGGAAATGATACATGTTGATGTATGCAATCTAGTGAGTCTTGTAGCGTGCAGTGGATATCGTTATTTTCTTACCTTCACTGATGATTTGAGTAGATATAGTGTATATTTACTTAATGAAACACAAGTCTGAATCGTTTGAAAGGTTCAAGCAAATTCAGAGTGAAGTTTGAAGATCATCGTGACAAGAAGATAAAAATGACTGCGATATGATCGTGGAGGTGAATATCTGAGTCACGAGTTTGGCATACAACTTAAGACAATGTGAAAGTTGTTTCACAACTGAACGCCACCTAGAACACCATAGTGTGATGGTGTGTCCAAACATCATAGTTATGCTCTATTGGACATGGTGCGTGCTATGATGTCTCTTGTCATTTTACTACTATAATTTTGGGGTTATGCAATAGAGACAACTACATTCACTTTAAAAAGGGCACCATCTAAATCCGTTGAGATGACACCGCGTGAATTATGGTTTGATAGAAACCTAAGCTGTCATTTCTTAATGTTTGGGGCTGCGACACTTGTGTGGAAAATGTTTTCACCTAATGAGGTCGAACCCAAGGCGGACAAATGCATCTTCATAGAATACCCTAAGATCAGTTGGGTGAACCTCTATCTCAGATCCAAGTGCAAAGTGTTTGTTTCTTAAACGGATCCTTTCTCGAGGAAATGTTTCTCTCGAAAGAATTGAGTGGGAGGAAGATAGAACTTGATGAGGTTGTTAAACCTTTGTTCAACCAGAGAGTAGCGCAACGCAGAAAGATGTTTCTGTGAAGCCTACGTTAGTTGAAGAGGAAGTTAATGATAATGATCATGAAGCTTCAGGATCAAGTTACTATCGAACTTCGTAGGTCGACAAGGATGTGTACTGCTCCTGAGCGGTACGGCAACCCTATCTTGGAGGTCATGTTGTTGGACAACGATGAACCTACGAGCTATGGATAAGCGATGATAGGCCCGGATTCCGACGAATGGTTAGAGGCCATGAAATCCGAGATAGGATCCATGTATGAAAACCAAGTATAGACTTTGGTAGACTTGCTCGTTAGACGGCAGGTCGTTGAGTACAAATGGACCTTTAGAATGAAGACAGACACTGATGGTGAATGTCACCATTTATAAAGCTCGACTTGTTACAAAGTTGTTTATGTCTTGGATAAGATTGATTTTGATACTAAAAAAAGTATGGAGGTCAAGAGAGTTCACTTGAGGACCGAGCATGGTTATACTTTTGCCATAAAATTGTACAATGCAGACACCTACTCCTATTTTGAATGCAAAAGTTGGAGAGCACTATGCAAGGCTTATGCATTTGAGCCTAATATGCTTATCACCTTTGATATTCGTTCGGAAGATGAAATTGAAGGTAATATCGACATCTGGGTCGATGTGTAGACGCCTCCAGTCCTACCATTATGTGAGTTTCTCACCATATTTATTAAGTAATTTATATTGTTTAATTAAAAATAGTTGACAACTAATTTCTATTGACATCTTATTTCCATTCAAGCAAACATGTCCAGCGCTTGGTAGGAAGCACCTACTACTGTCCCGGGGCTAAACTAAACTGTGAGGAGATAGGTCATTATGTTTCATGGCTTGAGGATCTTGATGTTGTCAAGACAGGTTACTTTCCTGGACATCGATATATTAGTACTCAAAACGTGCGACCACTAGTGTGCGTATTAAACTACGGTCACATCTATCTAGGAAAGATGGTAAGATTTTTACTATTTGTCCTCAGTGCATCTTTTGCATACATTATTTTTTAAGCAAAACTTCATTTCTAAGTATGTTACTATGATGTTCTTCAACAGGGACTCCCGATGAGGGTTGTGTCTCGTTGGATCGAGTCTAAAGGTCGCATGGCAATGGTTAGCTTACGGCCAAGATATCATGTATTGCACATGAGTGCATTCTGTTGGAAATATACCCTAGAGGCAATAATAAATTAGTTATTATCATATTTCCTTGTTCATGATAATCGTTTATTATCCATGCTATAATTGTATTGATCGGAGACTTAGATGCATGTGTGGATACATAGACAAAACCATGTCCCTAGTATGCCTCTAATAGACTAGCTCATTGATCAAAAGATGGTTAAGGTTTCCTAGCCATGGACATGAGATGTCATTTGATAACGGGGTCACATCATTAGGAGAATGATGTGATGGACAAGACCCAAACTACAAACATAGCATATGATCGTATCAGTTTATTGCTACTGTTTTCTGCATGTCAAGTATATGTTCCTATGACCATGAGCTCATGCAACTCACAGATATCAGAGGAGTGCCTTGTGTGTATCAAACGTCGCAACGTAACTGGGTGACTATAAAGGTGCTCTACAGGTATCTCCGATGGTGTCTGTTGAGTTGGCATGGATCGAGACTGGGATTTGTTACTCCGTGTGACGGAGAGGTATCTCAGGGCCCACTCGGTAATACAACATCACAACAAGCCTTGCAAGCAATGTGGCTAAGTGTTAGTCATGGGATCTTGTATTATGGAATGAGTAAAGAGACTTGCCAGTAACGAGGTTGAACTAGGTATGGAGATACCGACGATCGAATCTCGGGCAAGTAACATACCGAAGAAAAAAGGGAACGTTATACGGGATTAACTGAATCCTTGACATAGAGGTTCGACCGATAAAGATCTTCGTAGAATATGTAGGAACCAATGTGGACGTCCAGGTCCCGCCATTGTTTATTGACCGTAGAGGTGTCTCGGTCATGTCTACATAGTTCTCGAACCCGCAGGGTCTGCACACTTAAGGTTCGGTGACGTTTCGGTAGTGTAGAGTTATGTATGGTGGTGACCGAAGGTTGTTCGGAGTCCCGGATGAGATCCCGGACATCAAGAGGAGCTCTGGAATGGTCCGTAGGTAAAGATTCATATATAGGATGTCCCAGTTTGGTCGCCGAAAAAGTTTCGGGCTCATCGGTAGTGTACCGGGAGTATCGGTAGTGTACCGGGAGTGCCGGTAGTGTACCGGGGGACCTCCGGGAGGGGTATTTCGACCCCAAGAGGTCCATGGGCTGTGGGAGAATAATAACCAGCCCTTAGTGGGCTGGGAAAACAGCCACAAAGGCCCATGGCACAGGAGAGAAAGTCCTAAAGCAAAAGGTGGAAAATTAGCCAATAGGAGGCAATCCTACTCCAACTAGGATTGGAGGTGAAGTAGGATTGCTCCCACCTCCTATTTCGGCCGACCCAAAGGCCTTGGCTGCCTCTCCTCTCCTCCTATATATACTACTGGATTGGGTGGTTTTTGGACAGAATTTCCGGCCATGTGCTACCTGTTCCACCGGTGCATAGTTTCTCCTCTAGATCGTAGTTCCGCAGTGCTTAGGCGAAGCCCTGCCGGAATTGCTCCACCACCATCACCGGAGCGCCGTCACGCTGCCGGTTAACTCTCTCTCCTCTCCACCTCCTCTCGCTGGATCGAGACCGTGGAGATCGTCATCAAGCTGCACGTGTGCTGAACGCGGAGGTGCCGTCGGTTCGGCGCTAGATCGGAAGGACCGTGATCGAGATCGCGAGATGGTTCGTGATGTGATCACGGAACGGATCGTGATGAGTTCGCGGGACAGATCGTGATCAATATCGTGAGACGGATTGTGATGAGTTCGCGGGACGGATCATGATGTGTTCGCAGGATGGTTCGTGATTGGATCGCGGGACGCTCGGCGATTTGGATCGCAAAGATGTTCGACTACACCAACCGCGTTTCTTAACGCTTCCCGCTTAGCGATCTACAAGGGTACGTAGATCCACTCTCCCTCTCGTAGATGCTCGTCACCATGGATAGGTTTCCGTGTGCGTAGGAAAATTTTTGTTTCCCATGTGACGTTCCCCAACACATTCATCATTTCTCGAAGCGAGCAAGTCTTAATAGTCAAAGACTGGAGAAAAATTGTGAAGGATCGCAGAGAAGTACTAGGGGGTAGCAATCAGAAGCGCAGCCCACAATTAGGAGACAGGTTCATATGCATTCTCCAATATGATGAAGAAGGAGTGCTACACATGTTTTATGCTATTTTACCTGAGAGAGAGCAGGAGGAGTAGGTCCTAGGTATTAAGAACAATTAATTAGTGCTGATTATATATGACTAGTGACCTAGTGACCAAGTTGATGCCCAACTTGATGAGGAGGAGGAGCAGTTGTTATATGATGATGATGATGATGAGTTGTTGTTATTATAACTAGTGACCAAGTTGTTATATGATGTCTCATGGACGAAAATGATGAGGAGGAGGAGTTCTTATATGAGAATGATGTATTATGATGATCTGATGAAACTATTGTATAGAGCCTGTATAAATACATCACAAATATGTAGAGGGGCTATGAATTTGTGAAAGCAGTAATACTAGCAACAGCGCTGGAAGCCATCTAGCAGCAGCGCTTGCCTTTGTGCAGCGCTATAGATAGTTAGCAATAGCACTGATAAGTACATCGCTACTGCTAACCAGACTTAGCAGTAGTGATGCACCAACCAGCGCTACTACTATAACTTAGCTATAGCGCCTTAGCAGTAGCGCTGGACCCAGCGCTACTACTATAGGTTTTTCAAGCGCTACTAGTAGGGTTTCTCCTAGTAGTGATACTTTGTTTTCATACATGGATCCCATCTTGGAGTTCATGGCCTCTAACCATTTCTCAGAATCCGGGCCCATTATCACTTCTCCATAGCTCGTAGGTTCATCGTTGTCTAACAACATGACCTCCAAGACAGGGTTGTTGTACCACTTAGGAGCAGCACGCGCCCTTGTCGATCTACGAGGTTCAATAGTAACTTGATCCTAAGTTTCATGATCATCATCATTAACTTCCTCTTCAACTATCATAGGCTCCGCGGAAATATCTTTCTGCGTTGTGCTACTCTCTGGTTGAATCAAAGGTTCAACAACCTCATCAAGTTCTATCTTCCTCCCACTCAATTCTTTCAAGAGAAACTCTTTCTTATTAAATGTTCTATTCTTAGCGACAAACACTTTGCCTTTGGATCTGAGATAGAAGGTATATCCAACTGTCTCTTTTGGGTATCCTATGAAGACACATTTCTTCGCTTTGGGTTCCAGCTTTTCAGGCTGAAGCTTTTTGACATAAGCATCACATCCCCAAACTTTAAGAAATGACAAATTTGGCTTCTTGCCAAACCATAGTTCATATGGCGTCGTCTCAACGGATTTTGATGGTTCCCTATTTAAAGTGAATGCAGCTATCTCTAATGCATAACCCCAAAACGATAGTGGCAAATCGGCAAGAGACATCATAGAACTCACCATATCTAATAAGGATTGATTATGACGTTTGGACACACCATTACGCTGTGGTGTTCCAGGTGGTGTCAATTGTGAAACAATTCTACACTGTCTTAAGTGACTACCAAACTCAAAACTCAGATATTCACCTCCTCGATCAGATTGCAAGAATTTAATCTTCTTGTTACGATGATTCTCAACTTAACTCTGAAATTGCTTGAACTTTTCAAACATTTCAGACTTGTGTTTCATTAAGTAAATATACCCATATCTACTTAAGTCATCAGTGAAGTTGAGAAAATAATGATATCCACCGCATGCCACAATGCTCATCGAACCGCACACGTCAGTATGTATGATTTCCAACAATTCACTTGCCCGTTCCATTGTTCCAGAGAACGGTGTTTTAGTCATCTTGCCCATGAGGCATGGTTCACATGTGTCAAGTGATTCAAAATCAAGTGACTCCAAAAGTCCATCAGCATGGAGCTTCTTCATGCATTTTACACAAATATGACCTAAATGGCAGTGCCACAAAAAAGTGGTACTATCATTATCAACCCTACATCTTTTGGCATCAATGTTATAAACATGTGTATCATCACTATCAAGATTCAATATGAATAAACCCCTCACATTGGGTGCATGACCATAAAAGATATTACTCATATAAATAGAACAACCATTGTTCTCTGATTTAAATGAGTAACTGTCTCGCAATAAACAAGATCCAGATATAATGTTCATGCTTAACGCAGGCACTAAATAACAATTTTTCAGGTTCATCACTAATCCCGATGGTAATCGAAGAGCGAGCGGGCCGACGGCGATCACATCAACCTTGGAACCATTTCCCATGTGCATCGTCACTTCATCCTTTGCCAGCCTTCATCTATTCCGTAGTTCCTGTTTTGAGTTGCAAATGTGAGCAACCGAACCGGTATCAAATACCCAGATACTACAGCAAGAGTTGGTAAGGTACACATCAATAACATGTATATCATATATACCTTGTTTGTTGTTGGCCACCTTCTTGCCAGCCAGATACTTGGGGCAGTTCCGCTTCCAGTGACCAGTTCCCTTGCAATGAAAGCACCCAGTTTCTGGCTTGGGTCCAGCCTTGGTTTTCTTCACGGGAGGGGCAACTGCTTTGCCACTCTTCTTAGAGTTACCCTTCTTCCCCTTGCCATTCTTCTTGAAACTAGTAGTTTTATTGACCATCAACACTTGATGCTCCTTCTGAATCTCAGACTCAGCAATTTTTAACATCGCAAACAGCTCGATGACTGACTTGTTCTTCCCGTGCATGTTATAGTTCAACACGAAGCTCTTGTAGCTAGGCGGTAATGATTGAAGAACTATGTCAGTGCTCGCCTCAGCCGGAAGGGGCATCCCCAATTCGGCCAGACGGGTAGAATACCCAGACATTTTGAGTATGCGTTCACTGATAGACCCATTCTCCTCCATTTTGCAAGCATAGAACTTATCAGAGGTCTCATACCTCTCGATCCGGGCATTCTTATGAAAGATAAACTTCAACTCTTGGAACATATCATATGCTCCATGACGTTCAAAACATTTTTGAAGTCCCGGTTCTAAGACATACAACATTGCACATTGAACCATTGAGTAATCATCAGAACGAGCCTGCCAGGCATTCGCAATGTCTACAGACTCCACTGGAGCGGGTGGATCACCAAGCGGTGCATCAAGGACATAAGCCTTCTGGGAAGCCGTGAGGATAATCCTCAGATTACGGGCCCAGTCCACAAAGTTACTTCCATCATCTTTCAACTTAGCTTTCTCTAGGAACGCATTAAAATCCAGGGGTGCTACTACGCAAGCCATTGATCTACAACATAAATATGGAAAGGTTACTAAGACTATTGTTCAAGATAATGAATTTAGTTAATCAAATTACTAAAGCTCCCACTCAAATTGACATCCCTCAAGTCATCTGAGTGATACATGATCCAAATTCACCAACTCAAGTCCGATCATCACGTGAGTTGAGGTGGTTTCAATGGTGAACATCATCATGTTGATCATATCTACTATATGACTCATGTTCGACCTTTCGGTCTCTTTTGTTCCGAGGCCATGTCTGTACATGCTAGGCTCTTCAAGTTTAACCCGAGTGTTCCACACGTGCAACACTGGCTTGCACCCGTTGTACGTGAACATAGAGTCTATCACTCCTAATCATCATGTGGTGTCTCGACACGATGAACTTTCACAACGGTGCACACTCAGGGAGAACACAATTTATCTTGAAATTTAAGTGAGGGATCATCTTATAATTCTACCATCGTCCTAAGCAAAACAAGGTGCATAAAAGGATTAACATCACATGCAAATCATAAAGTGACTTGATATGGCCATGAATTTGTGCTTTTGATCTCCATCTTGAAAGCAGAGGCATGATCTCCATCGTCACCCGCATGACACCATGATCTCCATCATCTTGATCTCCATCAACGTGTCGCCATCGAGGGTTGTCACGCCGACTGTTGCTTCCACGACTATTGCTAACTCATAGCAATAAAGTAAAGCAAAACGGCAAAAATAATTAAAGACAACCCTATGGCTCCTATCGGTTGCCACTCGTCGACATGCAAGTCATGATATTCTATACAGTACATGATCATCTCATACATCACATATATCTCATCATGTAATTGGCCATATCACATCATAACATACCTTGCAAAAACAAGTTGGACGTCCTCTAATTGTTGTTGCAAGTTTTACGTGGCTGCTATGGGTATCTAGCAAGAACAATTCTTACCTACGCAAAAACCACAACGGTGATACATAAGTTGCTTTTCAACCATCTCAAAGACTGCCTTTGTTGAATCCGATCCAACTAAAGTAGGAGAAACAAACACCTGCTAGCCATCTTTGTGCAACGAAGTTACACGTCAGTCGATGGAACTGGTCTCTCGTAAGCGTACGAGTAAGGTTGGTCCGGGCCGCTTCATCCCACAATACCGCTGAACCAAAACACGACCAAGGGAGGAAGCAATCTAAGCATCAATGCCCACAAACTCCTTTGTATTCTGCTCGAGATCTCATACACATAGACCTAGCTCAGATGCCACTGTTGGGGAATGTTGCATGGGAAACAAAATTTTCCTACGCACACGCAAGATCTATCCATGGTGATGAGCATCTACGAGGGGGAGAGTGGATCTACATAGCATTGTAGATGGCTAAGCGGTAAGTGTTAATAACGCGATTGATGTAGTCGAACATCTTCACGATCCAAATCGCCGAGCGTCCTGCGATCCAATCACAAGCCGACCCGATCTAGAGCCAAACGGACAACACCTCCGCGTTCAGCACACGTATAGCTCGATGACGGTCTCCGCCTTCTTGATCTAGCAAGAGGGAGCAGAGAGGTAGATGAGTTCTCTGGCAGTGCGACAGCGTGGCGGCGATGGTGGTGGAACTATTCTAGCAGGGCTTCGCCTAAGCACCGTTGAAACAATCTAGAGGAGAAACTATGATCTAGAGGAGAGGGTAGCACGTGGCTGATTTCTGTTGTCAAAAACCCTCAATACCTCTAGTATATATAGGAGGAGGGAGGGAGGATACTTGGCCCCCAAGGGGCCCACCCTTGGTTCATCCGAAGTGGGAGGAGGAGGAGTCCTCCTCCAATCCTAATAGGATTAGGACTCCTTCTCTCCCACTTGGAAACTCCTTTTCCACCTTTTTTTCTCCTTGGGTCTCTCCTCCCAGCTGCATGGGCCTCTTGTGGGACTTCGGCCAGCCAAGTAAGGGTTGGTATACCTCCTCCCACAGCCCATGTAGCCTCTTGAGTCGAAATACCCCTCCTGATGGTCCCCCGGTACCCTCCCGACACTCCCGGTACACTATCGATGAGCCCAAAACTTTTTCGGTGACCAAAATAGGACTTCCAATATATCAATCTTTACCTCCGAACCATTCCGGAGCTCCTCATGATGTCCGGGATCTCATCCGGGACTCCGAACAAACTTCGGTCACCGAACCTTAAGTGTGCAGACCCTGCGGGTTTGAGAACTATGTAGACATGACCGAGACACCTCTACGGTTAATAACCAATAGCGGGACCTGGATGCCCATATTGGTTCCTACATATTCTACAAAGATCTTTATCAGTTGAACCTCTATGTCAAGGATCAGTTAATCCCGTATGATGTTCACTTTGTTCTTCGGTATGTTACTTGCCCGAGATTCGATCACTGGTATCTCTATACCTAGTTCAATCTCGTTACCGGCAAGTCTCTTTACTCGTTCTGTAATAGAAAATCCCATGGCTAAAACTTTAGTCACATTGCTTGCAAGTCTTGTTGTGATGTTGTATTACTGAGTGGGCCCTGAGATACCTCTCTGTCACACGGAGTAACAAATCCCAGTCTTGATCCATACCCACTCAACAGACACACTCAGAGATACCTGTAGAGCAACTTTATAGTCACCCAGTTACGTTGCCACGTTTGATACACACAAGGCACTCCTCAAGTGTCAGTGATTTGCATGATCTCATGGTCATAGGAACAGATACTTGACATGCAGAAAACTATAGCAATAAACTGACACGATCATATGCTATGTTTATAGTTTGGGTCTTGTCCATCACATCATTCTACCAATGATGTGATCCCGTTATCAAATGACATCTCATGTCAATGGCTAGGAAACCTTGATCATCTTTGATCAACGAGCTAGTCTACTAGAGGCATACTAGGGACAAAGTGATGTCTATGTATGCACACATGCAATATGTTTCCAGTCAATACAATTATAGCATGGATAATAAACAATTATCAAGGAAATGTAATAATAACCATTTTATTATTGCCTCTAGGGCATATTTCCAACATAACCTCCCCCATGCGGTAGCGCCGCCCCGCACCGGGGAGTCCCCGCCCTCCTCCTACAGCCGCCCCCACCTCCTCTCCCCTCTGCTGCCATCGCCCGGGGCATCACAGGGCAAAGCCCTTGTCGCGTGGTGGCGGCGGTTTTATCCTCGGATCTCGATCTGGTTGGGAGGCGGCGCTCCTTTCCGGCCAGATCAGCAGCGGTGGCGCAGATCGGCGGCGACATGGTTGTGGTGCGGCGGCGGCGGTGGAGTGGCTATGGCAGATTTGGCCTTGACTCAATCGGGCTGATTCGTTGTGCTACCGATCTCAATCGCTGTCAGCGGTGCACTGCTCCTGGACTTGATCTGCAACATGAGGATGTCTGGGGCACCGGCCCTAGGCTTGGTGGTGGTCGGCCGGCTGGCTGTGCATGGAGTGAGGACAAACGGCTACCGGTGAAAGCCGTGATCCGACTTCGGTCGTGGCGGGTGACAATGGCGCCTATGCGTCGTTACCTTATTGAAGGCATCACCTGTGCAGTCTACGTCTTCCCACTCGCGGTCCAGTCAGTGTCATGCTCCTTTGGCACTGTGGTGGTGCCGCGATCGGTCAGGCGGCGGCGGCTGGATCCTTTGATCTAGTCTCCGACAAAGAAGGCGGCGACCCGTGCGCAAGAAGCTGGATGGAGTTCTCCGAACAGATCTGGGTGAAAACCTGCTCTTGGCTAGATGCCAAGGCCGGCGATGGCGATGCTCTACGGCGTTGTTCCCTTCTTGAAGGCATCACCAAGGAGAAGTTCTAGACCACTATCTGCTACCTCTGGGCGAAACCCTAGATCGATAGATCAGAAGACGGCGGCGCGCTTGTTTTATCTCCCCCTTGGGGCATCATTCTTGGAGGTGTATGCAGGCTCGAGGGACCAGTGGATGTTTTCTTCGGTGGAGCGGTGCTTCATCCTGCACATTGAAGGCGACGGATCTCGATAGCATGGCACCCTGGTGATTAGGCAAGTGCGAAGGTGGACCTGCGTAGGAGGGTGACGCTGTCTGGCGTCGTGGTGGCGTCGACGGCAGCTAGACCGGGCAAGGTGGATGCGTCAGTACAGTTCTAAAGATGGATCGGTGGCAGTTGGTGACGGCGACCTCTGAGTGTGCGCCGGACCGGTGGGTGCCCCATACCCGGCAGATGGTTGGTTGGGGCCTCAGGTCTTAGATGTTAGGTTTGGCTGCGAGGTCTGTTTGGTATTAGGCCCAGACTATCAGCATCCCTTCATCAACTGTATAGAAATAGCGACATATGTTGCCTAGACGGCGGCTTCAGTCTTACTCATGTATTACTTTGTAAGGTTTTTTGAGAATAATTAATAAAATGACTGCATGCATTGCTCAAATGCAAAGGCCGGAGGTCTTCCTCCTTTAAAAAAAATTACCACAGATATCACACACACTGTCATGCACTAATGTTCGTTTATATTTGTTCTTTTTGTGGCCAAAGTGCTTGTAGAAACCCTTCATCCGAATATCTTTATTTTCTCTGGGATATTCATTTTCCATACCCAAATACTCCGATCACCGGCATCACTAGCAGAGTTAGAGGCACTGTGGAAGACTTGCATTCTAAGCATGGAGCAAGCTGGTAATTAAGCTGCTTCGAACGGTGAACATGCCTTTTTTGGTAATGCCAAGCCACACGATCCCCCACTTCGACTGAAGGAATCTTAATTCTACAAATCTCCCTAGCATCAAAAGGGTAGAGTCTTCGTCTTCCGGGTTGATTAACCCATCTCAAACATGATATTTTAAAGAGATTTGTTGTTCTTAATCTTTCTTTCCTCGGTATCCATTGGTGCATCTGAATTTGAATTTGTATGCTCTTTCCGTTTCCCACACGCTAGATAATTCACTTCTTGAGCAGCTTGCGTCCACATTCAATTCCTCTCCAAGCCGGCGAGGCATCCGTGGAAAACACAGTGATCAGAAGATCTCCGTTTGGGTAATACTTATTCAGATCTAAGGACTCTTGCACACAGGCTTTCCTGGTTTTGGATGAGCCTCCATCCCTGTCTTGCCAACAACGCTTGATTAAAAAACTCCATGCCTCCAGCTTATTTAGGTTTAGGGCCTTTCGGTTTCCAGACATATAGTGCAACTTCCTATGGACCCCACCTCCCCATTGGAAATCATAAATCATCTTTTCATACTTTTCACAGAAACCTTTGGACAGCAGGAACACCCCCATGGTGAAAGTGGGTAGGGCTTGAACCACCGATTTGATATGAACCTCTTTTGCAACATAAGACATTAATGTCGCGTTCCAAATATTGCATATCTTCCCGACTCTACCCACGACCGATTGGAAGTTCTCATCTTTCATTCTTCCTTCCGGTGTCGGTACACCAAGATACTTGCTATCGAAGGTCGAAGCTTCCACTTCCAACACCGGTTTAATATCCTCTCTGGTTTCATTCGAACACTACTCACTAAAGAGAATGGAACACTTGCTTGAACTGAGAAGCTGACCGGTGCACCTATGGAACATCTGGAGCACATTTTTAGTCGTAAAAACTTGGTCCACCTATGTTTTAAAAATAGCATACTGTCATCCATAAAGAGGAGGTTTGAGACACCCGAGCTACTGGGAGCCACCTTGATAGGTATGAGCTGAGTAGATCACCTTGACAGAGACCCCTCGTTGACTTGAAATAATCTAGGTGTTCTCCATTACACTTAACAAAGAATCTAATAGATGCCACACATCACATGACCCAATGCGTCCGTCTCCTACCGAATCCAATCTTTTCTAAAGCCTCCTTCAGAAATCTCCAATCAACCATGTCTTACACTTTGGCAAGGTCAAGTTTGTAGGCACAATGAGTATCTAACGACTTTTTACTATGCTGAATTTTATGGAAACACTCGAACACAATGATGGCGTTACCGTGATCCTTCTTCCAGGAACAAATGCACTCTGCGTTTCTGCAATGATCTCATCCAGGAAGGCCTTAAGTCTATTGATCGAACGCTTGAAGACAACTTTGTAAATCACACTGCATAAGCTTATGGGGCAGAAGTCCTTCATTGTCTGAGGATTATTTCCGTTGGGTATGAGGAGTATCGCAGTGTCGTTTATTCCTTCAAGCATCAAACCAGTCTAGAAAAATGCAGAACAACATTCACCACATCCGCTCTCAAAACTGCCCAGTTCCTTTGGAAGAAACAAGCCGGGAAACCATCCGGACTGGGGGCTTTTAGAGGACCTATTTGGAATAGGACGTCACTGATCTCCTCAACTATGAACAGTTTGGTCAGTTCGGTGATAATATCCTTAATTACGAGTCATATAATCCCTTGACGAAATATGTAGCAAGCTCACCCTTTTTTTCCTCGATTCATTTACCCTCTTCGTCTTTTAATGTTGTATAATGGCATTCTCTTTTTTCCTCCACGAGGCTTTCCTTTGGAAATACTTAGTGTTCATGTCCCCTTGTTTTAGTTCTGTAACTCTTGAACGTTGTCTCCACATCATCTCCTCTCCAAGCAAGAGCTCGTCCAATTCTTTAAATAGATTTTTACTTGATTTTACTGATCAACTGAGCAGGGGGGCTTCCGAAGAATACTCAATCTTTTTCTTATCTTCGCTGTTTGTTTCACTATCAAGCCAAAATCTTTATTTTCCCAACTTCTAACATCTTGCTGTGTGGTTCATAATTTTGATCCTACCTTCAAGAGAGTATCGATTGTACATTTCTTCTTCCAAGAACGCTTCGGCTGAGTTCTTAAGAGCATCTCCAACAGCCGCTCAAAAAATCCACGTCATGAAAGTTTTAGCACGTCACTGTAACACTTTTATTGTGCGCAGATCAGCATTGGTTTAGGAGAAGCTCAAAAACACGCGCCTAAAAAAGCATGCAATGCAAATTGTGAAGTGCGCGCTATCCGGCGCCTCAAATTTACAGCTTTTGGTAGCGCTTTTTAGCGCATGCCCAAAACTTTACAGCGCGCGCAGTATTTTATAATCTCTGCTGGAACCTGTCCGGCGCCAAAAAAATGGATTTTTAACACGCCGAGCTGTTTTTGGACAGCTGTTGGAGATGCTCTAAGTGTGTACACCCTTTTGCACATGTATCATACCGAAACATGGGCTTAAAATAACCAGGCATATTCCAGTTTGTTATCTGGTTGGGGGTAATTAGAGTTAGGGAATAGGAATTAAAGGGGTATGAGACTTTTAAGTCTATTGTTTGGTTAGAGGGATTGGGAATTTATAAAGGAATAGGCATGAGATTTGAGACTCCAACTCCCACCATTTTATTAACAGGGGAGGGGGTGGGAGTTGGGAGGGAATTGTTTAAGTGAATCAATCTTAACCCTTCATCATAACTTATGTTTACTTTCCTGGTCTAGTACATCCCTCATCAATTTCCATGAACCAAACAAAGCAATACAAATTCTCCCTAGGTTCCCACATATAATTCCTATCATGTACTCCCACCGTCCCAAAATAAGTGTCGCTGTTTTAGTATAAAATTTGTACTAACTTAGTACTAAATTTGCGTCACTTATTTTGGGACAGAGGGAGTACCAAACAAGGGATTGGAAATATAAAATGACTCATTCCATATCTAATCTCAATACAACTTCCTACATTAAACTCCCATTTCTCTTTCCAAATATTGCGAAACGGCCTGTAGGTACTTGGTTCAGTGTCTTCTAAAATGGTATATGGTTCAGTATTATATCTTATAAAAGGTCGATTAGCATAGGCTTAAGTACAGGATACTTGTGTGTGATTTTGGTCTTTTTTCACAAGATCGTTATTTCTAATAGACAGAGATAGATTGTGGTTTCTACAGACCTAAATTGTATTAGCCTACTCTGAGAATATTCCAACAATATGAGCCTTACATCATACGCAAAATCAGACTATCAGAGTCGGCTTTCAACAGCAAGGTTTTTTCTTGTAGAAATTAATTCAATAGCGAGTTCAGATGAACAAAAATAGCGGCTGCCACTAGTGTCATAGAATTTTGTACAGCTTAATCCAAGGATAAAGCATCTCACAAGCAACTGAAATGAAAAGGGTGCAAACCAAGCCTAATTCCTTCCTCCGAATCTGGTAACCTGGATCATGGTAGTTGCCGGTAGTTTACCTAACATCATGGACGTCAAGACCTCTGTTTCCTCCGCGTCTGTGCCTCCACACTCATCATCCCCATCCCTGTCGCCCTCGATGATTCGCACTGATTTCAGGTTGGGGGTGAGGGATATGGTCGGAGGTAGCTCCATCATTGAACTCTTTGGGAACTCATGGCACTGTAAGCAAGAAGAACAATTATTAGGAGGTAACCAAAATTTCTGAGAAAGCAGGATTAATTAAGCGGGTGTACCTGACAGTTCTTCAGAGTGAGCTTCTCTAGGACAGGAGCATTATGCAGGAAACACCAGAGCGTCTGAGCATGATCACCCATCTCGGAATCCTCAAAAACCAATGTCCTCATGCTGAGGAACACCGGTAACCCGTGGTGCTCCTCCTCGAGCATCGCCTGCAACATTGGACGCCGGAACTCGTCCTTGGCCAGAGGCGGCATCGCCTGCTGATATGGATACAATGGTCCAAGTAGTGGTGGAGCAAAAGGTATGTGTGGGTGCAGCATATCCGGCTCAAACGGAAAAAAATGAGCTTCAAGAGGAAGAGGTATATGTTGCTGCTCGACTACCGTCTGCATATCGCATTGCATGCATAGTTAATGAATCTAATCTAGACTTTTGTTATGAAGTAAAACAGAAATTGATTATACAGATTGAGCAAGAGCGAGAGGAGTATAGATCCATCACCATGTCGCGGAAGCCGTGCAGCTTGAGGGCGCCGACGTGGGACAGGGAGCCGATGAACTTGCACAGAGCCCTAAGCAGATCCTTGTCCGGCTGAAGGTAGTAGTCGCCCCCCTGTCTCTGCCGAAGTTCAGGCCACCCCACGAGGCGGACGGACGCTTGGACGAGGCGAGGGGCCTCCTCGACGACGACGGCAAAGGAGACGAGGTGCTGGAAGTTGACGGCGAGGTGCAGCGACGCGAGCCGAGGGGCGGCGATGGTGAAGGTCAGGCTCTCGCTGTCCAGGGTGGACGATTCGACCACCAGGTTTTTCAGGGTGCCGGACGCGATCCTCGGGAGCGCCGATAACCTGGTGCCGGTGATCTGCAGGTCTTCCAGCACGGGGAGCCCGGACGCGAGGTGCTCCGCGAAATCACGGTGGAGGATCACCTTGTCGAGGCGCAGGCTCGTGAGGCGGTGGGTAGTGGAGGCGGCTAGAGGGGGCAGCTTGACGGAGCCGCGCACGTCGAGCGCCGCCGGGGAGCACTGAAGGCCGCGACGCACCCACCTCGTGTACTTGGTCGCGAAGGCGTCGTCGTAGTACATCCACGGGACGTTCAGGCTCAACCACGACGGAGGGAGGCGCAGCCGCAGGGTTTCCAGGGGCAGAACGCCGGCGCTCCGGATCCGGTGGACCAGAACGCTGTCGACGAAATCCTCGAAGTCGGCAAGCTCGTCCGGCTTCTTCCCGTCTTTAGCACGCTGGGCGGGGCTCAGCGGCCACAAACGGAGACTTGGAGTCGCATCGGGGCGGAACTCGCCGATGTCGACGTCGAGGCACGGGGACGTGAGCCAGAGGTGCTGCCACCGCCGCGACAGGACGCACGTCCTAACGACCTGCCGGGCCTTGAGGCGCGACAGGATGCCATGGAGGAGGCAGTCCGGTAGGTCGCTCAGACGATCGTCGGCGCTGCCACCGGCACGCTTGGCCTTCCCCGAGATTTCCATGGAGATGAATCTCCGGTTTGGTGCATGCGCGTTCCTTGTTTCACGGATCAATCTATAATAAGGAAACCTAGTTCGGTCGTGGAGCCTGCTTGTATGGGATCTGGATTCTCTAACCTGTTTTTTTCTTTTTAGGAAAACTAACCATCGCTAATCTTTGTCTTAAGAAAGAACTTAGCAAACCTACGCTATCCTGAGCTCGACAAATTTGTGTCTGCCGACTCGGGAGTGATAAACTACTCGACACAGCTATGAATTTGCCTGGTTCCCACGAAAAAGGACTCGGCGAACTAAGTAAACTTGACATAATCTCAAGTTCGTCGAGTTCCGGTGACAAAAAAACATTGAAGTCTGATAGATGAGCCATGTTGTACATCAGACGACGAAGCCGTGAGGACTGTCTTTGTCTGCTGAGTTTCGTCTAACGGGACTCGGCAAACATCTATATTTTCATTTTATTAAATAGATAGAAATTCCGAGGGTCACATCTTTGCTGAGTTTGTAAACATTTTTTTATTTAAAAAAATCGGAATGCCATGAGTGGCCTTTGCCGAGTGTTGTCTCCCGAAAACTCAATAAACTTTGACAGGTGGGCCGTCGAGACACGTCCAGTTGACCAGCTAATCGTGTGTCTCGTTCGTCAAGTTTCATAACTCGGCAAACGATGACCCTTCCTTTTAAATGGGGGACGAGCGAGGGCTTGCTCCAAACAAAAACCCTCATTAGCTCTTCGGTGAGTCGTCACGCTAACGCCCCCTTGTCCAACGATGGACCGCCGCCTCCTTCACTTCTCCTAGTTGCGCGACCGCCTCTCCATCTCAACCTCGCCATCGCATCGATTTGACGGTCGAGTCATTCGCAGCGCGGTCGACCGTCGTGGACATTGTCGTAACGGCTACGTCGACGGATGCCGCATCCATCGCAGCCGCGGCCACATGACCTGTCTTCGTCCGAGCCATGGTCCCCGGCTTCACTATCGTCGAATCAACGAATGTCGTCGCATCCACGGCCATGGGTACCACTGCGACCGTGGGCGCCCACTCCGCCGCGATTGACGACGGCCGCGTCCTTCCTCGTCATGTTTGCACCGACGGCCTCCGCGCGCTCAGACAGAAGCGCACGACTTCATCACCTTTTTCCCTCTTTTGACAAATGTACATGCATGTGTGTAAGTAGGAGATTCAGGGAAATTATGGAAATGTTGTATGTTAAATTTCATGCTACATGTCTAACTAAATTGTTTATTTTTTTCGAGTTTGCTAGTTAATGAATTGAAGCATTAAATAATTAAGTATATGTATAGGTGATGCATGCATGATTGGTTATTTGTTAAAGTTTGATAAAAAAACAGTTCTAGTGTAGCAAATGCTAGTTATAGCTAGCTAGTTTCTTAATTATTCTTTAGAAAGCTAGCTAGATATTTGTAACTTTTTTTGTGCAAAAAATGCAGCCCAGTCATGTACTGGGATGGGACATGGGTTGTCCCCTCCAGTGGCGGAGACAGGGGGTGAGCAGAAGCCTCCCCCCTATCGATCTTCTTGGCAACGTGTGGTACTCAATATTAGTGGTGGAAATTACGTGATCCCCCTAACTGATGCGTAAACTCTTCCAAAATTGAGAAAACACATACAAAGCCCAGTCAAGGCCTTGTTCGTTCCCAGGTTCTAACATATCAGTAGGAGGTACGACAACAAAAGCAAGACCAATTATTTTATCCTTATTAGGCAATTCTTTTTTATGTGATTGTCTACTAAACTTAGAGAAATTAAATTCATGAGACATATCACCAAAGCTTACTTCGACCTTCTCATTAACATAATTAATTTCAGGATTAAAACTATTTAAGAAAGGTCTATCAAATATAATGGGACAAAGGTTATCTTGTTCCGAACCAAATACTAGGAAATCAGTGGGGTACTTGACTTTTTCACACAAGACTTCAACATCTCGAACAATCCCAAGTGGTGAAATACTATCACAGTTTGCAAGTTTAATGGTGACATTAATATCTCCAATCTCAGAGGGTGCTATGTCATGCATAATTTCTTGATATAATGTAAAAGGTATAGCACTGACACTAGCACCAATGTCACATAAGTGTTGGGAGACGTAGTAGTAAATCAAAAAAAATTCTACGATCACCAAGATCTATCCATGGAGAAACCAGCAACGAGTGGGGAGAGATTGCATCTTCATACCTTTGAAGATCGCTTAGCGGAAGCGTTACAAGAACGCGATTGGTGGAGTCATACTCGCAACAATTCAGATCGCGGTGGATTCCGATCTCAGCGCCGAACAAACGGCGCCTCCGCGTTCAACACACGTGCAACCCGATGACGTCTCCTACGCCTTGATCCAGCAAGGAGGAAGGAGAGGTTGAGGGAGAGCTCCGACAGCACGACGGCGTGGTGATGGTGGAGCTACGTGAACTCCGGCAGGGCTTCGCCAAGCGCTACGGAGAACGAGGAAGAGGAAGGGTAGGGCTGGACCGAGAGAGAGAGAGAGAGAAGTCGTGTCTCAAATCAGCCCAAAGCCTTGCATATATATAGGAGGAGGGAGAGGGATGGCTGCCTTGGCCCCTCCTCCAAGGAGGAGAGCTTCGGCCGAAGGTGGGGAAGAGTCCACCTCCCACAAGGGAGGTGGGTCTCCTCCTTTTAAATCCTTTTGCCCTTTATCTCTTGATCCCAGCCGCATGGGCCTTTCTAGAAGATCTTGGCCAGCCCACTAAGGGCTGGCACACCTCCTCTAAGGGCCCATGAAGTCCTTTGGTCGTCACACCCCTCCCGGGGGTCCTCCGGCACCCTCCCGGCACTCCCGGTACACTACCGATGAGCCCGAAAACTTTCCGGTGACCAAAACTGGACTTCCTATATATCAATATTTACCTCCGGACCATTCCGAAGCTCCTCGTGACGTCCGAGATCTCATCCGGGACTCCTAACAACTTTCGGTAATAATGTATACCATTTCCCTATAACCCTAGCGTCATCGAACCTTAAGTGTGTAGACCCTGCGGGTTTGGGAGACATGAAGACATGACCGAGACACCTCTCCAATCAATAACCAACAGCGGGATCTGGATACCCATGTTGTCTCCCACATGCTCCACAATGATCTCATTGGATGAACCACGATGTCGGGGATTCAATCAATCCCGTATACAATTCCCTTTGTCTATCGGTATGATACTTGCCCGAGATTCGATCGTCGGTATCTCTATACCTTGTTCAATTTCGTTACCAGCAAGTCTCTTTACTCGTTCCGTAATACATCATCCCGTGACTAACTACTTAGTCACATTGAACTCATTATGATGATGTCTTACCGAGTGGGCCCAAAGATACCTCTCCGTCACACGGAGTGACAAATCCCAGTCTCGATTCGTGCCAACCCAACAGACACTTTCGGAGATACCCGTAGTGCACCTTTATAGCCACCCAGTTACGTTGTGACGTTTGGCACACCCAAAGCATTCCTACGGTATCCGAGAGTTGCACAATCTCATGGTCTAAGGAAACGATACTTGACATTGAAAAGCTTTAGCAAACGAACTACACGATCTTGTGCTATGCTTAGGATTGGGTCTTGTCCATCACATCATTCTCCTAATGATGTGATCTCGTTATCAACGACATCCAATGTCCATGGTCATGAAACCATGACCATCTATTGATGAACGAGCTAGTCAACTAGAGGCTCACTAGAGACATGTTGTGGTCTATGTATTCACACATGTATTACGGTTCCGGTTAACACAATTATAGCATGAACAATAGACAATTATCATGAATCAGGAAATACAATAATAACCATTTTATTATTGCCTCTAGGGCATATTTCCAATAGTCTCCCACTTGCACTAGAGTCAGTAATCTAGTTACATTGTGATGAATCGAATACCCATAGCATTCTGGTGTTTATCATGTTTTGCTTGTGAGAGAGGTTTAGTCAACGGATCTGCGACATTCAGATCCATATGCACTTTACAAATATCTATATCTCCCTACTGAATGTAATCACGGATGGAGTTGAAGCGGCGCTTGATGTGTCTTGTCTTCTTGTGAAACCTGGGCTCCTTCGCAAGGGCAATAGCTCCAGTGTTGTCACAGAATAGAGTCATCGGGCCTGACGCACTTGGAATTACTCCTAGGTCGGTGATGAACTCCTTCATCCAGACTCCTTCCTTCGCTGCTTCCGAAGCAGCTATGTACTCCGCTTCACATGTAGATGCCGCCACGACGCTTTGCTTGCTGCTGCACTAGCTGACTGCCCCTCCGTTCAAAATATACACGTATCCGGTTTGCGACTTGGAGTCCTCTGGATCTATGTCGAAGCTAGCATCGACGTAACCCTTTACGACGAGCTCTTCGGCACCTCCATATACGAGAAACATGTCCTTTATCCTTTTCAGGTACTTCAGGATATTCTTGACCGCTGTCCAGTGTTCTGCTCCGGGATCACTTTGGTACCTCCCTACCAAACTTATGGCAAGGTTCACATCAGGTCTGGTACACAGCATGGCATACATAATAGAGCCTATGGCTGAAGCATAGGGGATGACACTCATCTCTTCTCTATCCTTTGTCGTGGCCGGGCATTGAGTCGTACTCAATCTCACACCTTGTAACATAGGCAAGAACCCCTTCTTGGACTGATCCATATTGAACTTCTTCAATATCTTTTCAAGGTATGTGCTTTGTGAAAGACCTATGAGGCGTCTCGATCTATCTCTATAGATCTTAATACCTAATATGTAAGCAACTTCTCCAAGGTCCTTCATTGAAAAACACTTATTGAAGTAGGCCTTTATACTTTCCAAGAGTTCTATATCATTTCCCATTATCAGTATATCATCCACATATAATACGAGAAATGCTACAGAGCTCCCACTCACTTTCTTATAAATACAGGGTTCTCCATAAATCTGTACAAACCCAAACTCTTTAATCACTTCATTAAAGCGAATGTTCCAACTCCGAAATGCTTGCACCAGCCCATAGATGGAGCGTTGGAGCTTGCTTACCTTGTTAGCATCTTTGGGATCGACAAAACCTTCTGGCTGCATCATATACAGTTCTTCCTTGAGGAAGCCATTAAGGAATGCCATTTTGATATCCATTTGCCAGATCTCATAATCATAAAATGCGGCAATTGCTAACATGATTCGGACAGACTTCAGCATCACTACGGGTGAGAAAGTCCCATCGTAGTCAACTCCTTGAACTTGTCGATAACCCTTAGCGACAAGTCGAGCCTTATAGACGGTCACATTACCATCCGCGTCAGTCTTCTTCTTCAAAATCCATTTATTTTCAATGGCTCGCTTATCATCAGGCAAGTCCACCAAAGTCCACACTTTGTTCTCATACATGGATCCTATATTGGATTTCATGGCTTCAAGCCATTTGTTGGGATCCGGGCCCGCCATCGCTTCTTCATAGTTCGAAGGTTCACCATTGTCTAACACCATGATCTCTAGGACAGGGTTGTCGTACCACTCTGGTGCGGAACATATCCTAGTGGACCTTCGACGTTCAATAGTAACTTGATCTGAAGTTTCATGATCATCATCATTAACTTCCTCTCCAGCCGGTGTAGACTCCAGAGAAACAACTTCCTGTGCTGCGCTACTCTCCGGTTCGAGTGGAGGTACAATTACTTCATCAAGTTCTATTTTCCTCCCACTTACTTCTTTCGAGAGAAACTCTTTCTCGAGAAAGGATCCATTCTTGGCAACAAAGACTTTGCCCTCGGATCATAGGTAGAAGTTATACCCAATAGTCTCTTTGGGATATCCTATGAAGACGCACTTTTCCGCTTTGGGTTCGAGCTTCTCAGATTGAAGTTTCTTCACATAAGCATCGCATCCCCAAACTTTTAGAAACGACAGCTTAGGTCTCTTTCCAAACCATAAATCATACGGTGTCATCTCAACGGATTTTGACGGTGCCCTATTTAAAGTGAATGCGGCAGTCTCTAATGCATATCCCCAAAATGATAGCGGTAAGTCGGTCAGAGACATCATAGATCGTACCATATCTAATAGAGTGTGATTACGACGTTCAGACACACCATTTCTCTGAGGTGTGCCAGGTGGTGTGAGTTGTGAAACAATTCCACATTTCCTTAGGTGCGTGCCAAACTCGTGACTTAAATATTCTCCACCACGATCGGATCGTAGGCACTTTATTTTCCTGTCACGTTGATTCTCTACCTCACTCTGAAATTCCATGAACCTTTCAAAAGTTTCAGACTTATGATTCATTAAGTAGACATACCCATATCTACTCAAGTCATCGGTGAGGGTGAGAACATAACGGTAGCCACCACAAGCCTCGACACTCATTGGACCGCATACATCGGTATGTATTATTTCCAACAAGTCAGTTGCTCGCTCCATTGTTCCGGAGAACGGAGTCTTGGTCATCTTGCCCATGAGGCATGGTTCGCACGTGTCAAATGATTCGAAATCAAGAGACTCCAAAAGTCCATCAGTATGGAGCTTCTTCATGCGTTTGACACCAATATGACTAAGGCGGCAGTGCCACATGTAAGTGGGACTATCGTTATCAACCTTACACTTTTTGGTACTCACACCATGGACATGTGTAACATTACGTTCGAGATTCATCAAAAATAAACCATTGACCAGCGGGGCATGACCATAAAACATCTCTCTCATATAAATAGAACAACCGTTATTCTCAGATTTAAATGAGTAGCCATCTCGCATCAAGCGAGATCCAGATACAATGTTCATGCTCAAAGCTGGTACTAAATAACAATTATTAAGGTTTAACACTAATCCCAAAGGTAGATGTAGAGGTAGCGTGCCGACGGCGATCACATCGACCTTTGAACCATTCCCGACGCGCATCGTCACCTCGTCCTTTGCCAGCCTCCGCTTATTCCGCAGCTCCTGCTTGGAGTTACAAATGTGAGCAACTGCACCGATATCAAATACCCAGGAGCTACTACGAGCGCTGGTTGGGTACACATCAATAACAAGTATATCACATATACCTTTAATGTTGCCGTCCTTCTTATTCGCTAAGTACTTGGGGCAGTTCCGCTTCCAGTGACCGGTACCCTTGCAATAAAAACACTCAGTCTCAGGCTTGGGTCCATTCTTGTTCTTCTTCTTCCCGGCAACTTGCTTACCGGGCGCGGCAACAACTTTGCCATCCTTCTTGAAGTTCTTCTTACCCTTGCCTTTCTTGAAACTAGTGGTCTTATTCACCATCAACACTTGATGCTCCTTTTTGATCTCGACCTCCGCTAATTTCAGCATCGAGTACAACTCAGGAATGGACTTCTCCATCCCCTGCATGTTGTAGTTCATCACAAAGCTTTTGTAGCTAGGTGGAAGCGACTGGAGGATTCTAGCAATGACTGAGTCATCCGGGAGATTAACTCCCAGCTGAGTCAAGCGGTTGTGTAGCCCAGACATCTTGAGGATGTGCTCACTGACAGAACTATTCTCCTCCATCTTACAGCTGAAGAACTTGTCAGAGACGTCATATCTCTCGACCCGGGCATGAGCTTGGAAAACCAGTTTTAGCTCTTGGAACATCTCATATGCTCCGTGTTGCTCAAAATGCTTTTGAAGCCCCGGTTCTAAATTGTAAAGCACGACACACTGAACAAGGGAGTAATCATCACAGCGAGAATGCCAAGCGTTCGCAACGTCTTGCTCTGCTGGGAGAAGGGGTGGGTCACCTAGTGGTGCATCAAGGACATACAATTTCTTGGAAGCTATGAGGATGATCCTCAAGCCACGGACCCAGTCCGCATAGTTTCTTCCATCATCTTTCAGCTTGGTTTTCTCTAGGAACGTGTTGAAGTTTAGGGTGACATTCGCGTCGGCCATTGGATCTATAATATAGATTGTAAAGACAATTTTAGACTAAGTTCATGATAATTAAGTTCACATAATCAAATTATTTAATGAACTCCCACTTAGATAGACATATCTCTAGTCATCCAAGTGACACATGATCCATGTCAACTAGCCCGTGTCCGATCATCACGTGAGATGGACTAGTCATCCATGGTGAACATCTCCATGTTGATCGTATCTTCTATACGACTCATGTTCGACCTTTCGGTCTTCCGTGTTCCGAGGCCATGTCTGTACATGCTAGGCTCGTCAAGTCAACCTAAGTGTATCGCGTGTGTAAATCTGGCTTACACCCGTTGTATGCAAACGTTAGAACCTATCACACCCGATCATCACGTGGTGCTTCGGAACAATGATCCTTAGCAATGGTGCACAGTTAGGGTGAACACTTCTGTTGAAATTTTATTGAGAGATCATCTTATTTACTACCGTCGTTCTAAGCAAATAAGATGTAAACATGATAAACATCACATGCAATCAATATAGTGACATGATATGGCCAATATCATCTTGCTCCTTTGATCTGCATCTTCGGGGCACCATGATCATCACTGTCACTGACACGACACCATGATCTCCATCATCGTGTCTCCATGAATTTGTCTCGCCAACAATTACTTCTACTACTATGGCTAACGATTAGCAATAAAGTAAAGTAATTACATGGCGTTTATGATTGACACGCAGGTCATACAATAAATTAAGACAACTCCTATGGCTCCTGGCGGTTGTCATACTCATCGACATGCAAGTCGTGAATCCTATTACAAGAACATGATCATTCTCATACATCACATATATTACATCACATTCTTTGGACATATCACATCACACGACATATGCTGCAAAAACAAGTTAGATGTCCTCTAATTTGTTGTTGCAAGTTTTTACGTGGCTGCTATAGGTTTCTAGCAAGAACGTTTCTTACCTACACAAAAACCACAATGTGATATGCCAATTTCTATTTACCCTTCATAAGGACCCTTCTCATCGAATCCGATCCGACTAGAGTGGGAGAGACAGACACCCGCTAGCCACCTTATGCAACAAGTGCATGTCAGGCGGTGGAACCAGTCTCACATAAGCGTACATGTAAAGTCGGTCTGGGCCGCTTCATCCCACAATACCGCCGAATCAAGATAAGACTAGTAACGGAAAGACAATTGACAAAATCGACGCCCACAAAACTTTGTGTTCTACTCGTGCATAGATTCTACACATAGACCTAGCTCATGATGCCACTGTTGGAAGACGTAGTAGTAAATCAAAAAAATTGTACGTGTCACCAAGATCTATCTATGGAGAAACCAGAAACGAGCAAAGGGGAGTGCATCTTCATACCTTTGAAGACCGCAAAGCGGAAGCGTTACTAGAACACAATTGGTGGAGTCGTACTCGCAGCGATTCAGATCATGGTGGATTCCGATCTAATTACCGAACAACGGCGCCTCCGCGTTCAACAAACGTGCAGCCTGGTGACGTCTCCTATGCCTTGATCTAGCAAGGAGGAAGGAGAGGTTGAGGGCTCGGGTGGCGGAGGGGTGGTCGGAGTGGAGTGGTGGTGCAGAAATGGCGCGGCGGCGGCCGGTATCTCCGGCGACGGATTTCGGCAAGGTGGGGGCTCAGGCAGAGGCTTCGAAAGGGGGAAAGGAGCGCGGGGTGGCACGGGCTTATATAGGCAGCTCGGGGCGTCCGAAATGTAAGGAGGGGAGGAGATCACGGCGATGGCTCCGGCGACGGCGACGGGCGCGAGGATGAAGGAGGCGACCGCGGCGATGTTTCGATCGGGTGGTGGGGCCACGCGTCAGTGGGAGAGAAGGAGGGGCGCGGTCATCGGGCGACCGACGTGGAGTGATTTCGGGCGGGGTTTAGGGGGCTGGGCCGGCTGGGTTTAAAAGCACTTAAAGGATTTCCTTTTTTTTACCAGCGAATAAAAAACCAGTTAATGTCCATAAATACTTACCTAAAAATAAAAAAATTTATACCAAAATTATCAAGAGAATAAATGCCATTTAATGGACATTTTTCCTTGGCCAAATTAAGTACTTTAAAAAAATATTTTTCAGAAATTGCCTAATTGGCTTTATTTATTTTTGCAAATTATTTTTTCATATAACCCCTTGGGTTTTATGATTCAAAAACTTCACAAAATGACCCTGGTGTGGAGTGTCATAATACTCCTCTCAAATTTTTGCCAAGGGTTTTGTATATTTTGAAAATTTGAATAGGAACCAAATATGAAATGGATTCCAAAATAATTCAGAGGCATTTTCAAATCCTTTCTTTAAACTTCCAACTCATATTTCATATAATTTGAAGAAGTCCTTTTATCCTCTCTCATGAAAATCATTGAGTTGCATAAAGTTTCTGAATTTGAAATACTTTCAAATGGAATTCAACCATTTTCAAATCCCTTTTCATATTCCCAAATGGAAGAAGTCATGACATCTTCACTCTAGGGTTTTGTGATGAAATGGATTTGAATTTCCTGAGGATCAAATTGCAGAGTAAGAGTTTTGGGAAAGTCATGTTATTCCCTCTCATTCAAAAGTTTTTCAAAAGTTTCAAAAAAAGTTTCAAATTTTTGACTCAATTACAATCATTCAAGCAAACAAACAAACATTCTAATAATTATTATAACATTCCAAAGTTTGGGATGTTACAGTGTTCTACTCGTGCATAGATTCTACGCATAAACCCGGCTCTGATACCACTGTTGGGAGACGTAGTAGTAAATCAAAAAAATTCCTACGATCACCAAGATCTATCCATGGAGAAACCAGCAACGAGTGGGGAGAGATTGCATCTTCATACCTTTGAAGATCGCTAGGCGGAAGCGTTACAATAACGCGATTGGTGGAGTCGTACTCGCAACGATTCAGATCGCGATGGATTCCGATCTCAGCGCCGAACAACTGCGCCTCCGCCTTCAACACACGTGCAGCCCGATGACGTCTCCTACGCCTTGGTCCAGCAAGGAGGAAGGAGAGGTTGAGGGAGAGCTTCGAAAGCACAACGGCGTGGTGACGGTGGAGCTACGTAAACTCCAGCAGGGCTTCGCCAAGCGCTACGGAGAATGAGGAAGAGGAAGGGTAGGGCTGCACCGAGAGAGAGAGAGAGAAGTCGTGTCTCAAATCAGCCCAAAGCCTTGCATATATATAGGAGGAGGGAGAGGGAGGTCTGCCTTGGCCCCTCCTCCAGGGAGGAGAGCTTCGGCCGAAGGTGGGGAAGAGTCCACCTCCCACAAGGGAGGTGGATCTCCTCCTTTTAAATCCTTTTGCCCTTTATCTCTTGATCCCAGCCGCATGGGCCTTTCTAGAAGGTCTTGGCCAGCCCACTAAGGGCTGGCACACCTCCTCTAAGGGCCCACGAAGTCCTTTGGTCGTCACACCCCTCCCGGGGGTCCTCCGGCACCCTCCCGGCACTCCCGGTACACTACCGATGAGCCCGAAAACTTTCCGGTGACCAAAACTGGACTTCCTATATATCAATCTTTACCTCCGGACCATTCCGGAGCTCCTCGTGACATCTGAGATCTCATCCGGGACTCCTAACAACTTTCGGTAATAACGTATACCATTTCTCTATAACCCTAGCGTCATCGAACCTTAAGTGTGTAGACCCTACGGGTTCGGGAGACATGAAGACATGACCGAGACACCTCTCCGGTCAATAACCAATAGCGGGATCTAGATACCCATGTTGGCTCCCACATGCTCCACGATGATCTCATCGGATGAACCACGATGTCGCGGATTCAATCAATCCCGTATACAATTCCCTTTGTTTATCGGTATGATACTTGCTCGAGATTCGATCGTCGGTATCTCTATACCTTGTTCAATCTCGTTACCGACAAGTCTCTTTACTCGTTCCGTAATACATCATCCTGTGACTAACTACTTAGTCACATTGAACTCATTATGATGATGTCTTACCGAGTGGGCCCAGAGATACCTCTCCGTCACACGGAGTGACAAATCCCAGTCTCGATTCATGCCAACCCAACAGACACTTTCGGAGATACCCGTAGTGCACCTTTATAGCCACCCAGTTACGTTGTGACGTTTGGCACACCCAAAGCATTCCTACGGTATCCGGGAGTTGCACAATCTCATGGTCTAAGGAAACGATACTTGACATTGAAAAGCTTTAGCAAACGAACTACACGATCTTGTGCTATGCTTAGGATTGGGTCTTGTCTATCACATCATTCTCCTAATGATGTGATCCCGTTATCAACGACATCCAATGTCCATGGTCTTGAAACCGTGACCATCTATTGATCAATGAGCTAGTCAACTAGAGGCTCACTAGGGACATGTTGTGGTGTATGTATTCACACATGTATTACGGTTTCCGATTAACACAATTATAGCATGAACAATAGACAATTATCATGAACCAGGAAATATAATAATAACCATTTTATTATTGCCTCTAGGGCATATTTCCAACAATAAGCCATGGTAACAAGGATCTCCAATTTTAACTGAGACAACAGACATGCCTAAATCTGGTTTGTTTTTATGGAGCTCATCCTGCTCGTTTCTAACAGGTTTGCAATCCTAGTAGCTTCATCATAGGAGTAAATAACACGAGCATCAATATTATCAACTAGGAGATCTTTAACCATAGCAACTTTATGCTCAACATTTATTTGTTCAGAAGGTTTAAGTGTCCTGACATGATTTTTTTGTAACCACGGTTGCAGCCTTAGCATGTTGTCCAATTCTAATAAGAAAAGAAGGTCTCTCAATGTAAGTAGTAGGAACAATTGGATCAACATGGCTAACAACTACTTCTTCCTTCTTAATTTTAACAGCCTCCTCTAATGGTTTTTTAATGGGAGAATGATATTTGAACCACTTCTCCTTGGGAAGATCAGCACGAGTAAAAATGATTCACACAAATTAGTTACTATCTCAGATTCAAGATCATATTTATTACTAAACTCATGGAAAGCATTATTTTCCATAAAAGATCCGACGCAATCAAAATTAAGCTTTATACCGACTCTTTACCTTCGTAGAGTTCCCAATCTTCAGAGTTGCATTTAATTGTTTCCTGAAGACCCCATTTGAATTCAATAGTCCTCTTCATATAGGAACAAGTAACACAAGAATCGAGTAATACTTGATCATCATGAGAAACTTGAGCATAAATTTTTTGTATAATCATTTCTCTCAAGAGCTTATGGTTGGGGAAAGTATGCATTATAAATTTAAGCCTCCCCAAGCTTGAGCGATACTTTCTCCTTCACGAGGCCAGCATCTGATAAAGCTTGTGATGAACTTCAGTCACGATGGACTAGATGCATAGATAAAACTTTTGATGAAATTCCAGCTTCAAGCAATTCCAGTCTCATGATCCAATATCATACAATAGCATGTAGCACATTAATGCTTTTCCCTCCAAAGATGAAGGGAAACTTTCTTATTAACTTTGTCTTCGGGTAGACTTGAAAGCTTATACAATCCACAAATATCATCAACATATATCAAATGGTAATCATGGTGAGTTGAACCGCCATAAGGATTAGCCAACAGTTTCTCTACCATACTGAAGGAATCTCATAATAAATATTTTCAATAGGTTTAGTAGGTTGAGGAACAACTTCTTCAACTTCCATTCGAGGCGAAGATGTGATACGTCTCCATCGTATGCACTTTTCCAAACTCTTTTGCCCTTATTTTGGACTCTAATTTGCACGATTTGAATGGAACCAACCCGGACTGACGCTGTTTTCAGCACAATTGCCTTGGTGCTATTTTTATGCAGAAATAAAAGTCCTCGGATTGTCCTGAAAATTTACGGAGAATATTTTTAGACTAAATAAAAAATACTGACGAAAGAATCAACCAGAGGGGGGCCACCTGCATGCCACAAGCCTGCTAGGCACGGCCACCCCCTGGACGCGCCTAGTAGGCTTGTGGGGCCCTTGTGGACCCTCCGACCTCATCTCCAACTCCATATAACCCTATTCGCGGAGAAAAAAAAATCAGAGAAGAGTTCATCGCATTTCACGATACGGAGCCGCCGCCACCTCCTGTTCTTCCTCGGGAGACCAGATCCGGAGTCCGTTTTGGGCTCCGAAGAGGGGAAATCGACGCTATCGTCATCACCAACCATCCTTCACCAGCAATTCCATGATGCTCTCCGCCATTCGTGAGTAATTCCATCGTAGGCTTGCTGGACGATGATGGACTCACTAGTAGAAAACAGGGCTTTGGTCCAGGCAGGGCCAGCCCATTAGTCTCGGTTCAGCCATGAACTGGGACCAATGGGGGCAACGGTCCCGGTTCGTGAGGCCAAGGGGCCGGCCAGGCCACGTGGGGCATTGGTCCCGGTTCGTAGGACCCCTTTGGTCCCAGTTCCAGACACGAACTGGGTACAATGTGCCTCGCTCCTGGCCCACACCCATTCGTCCCGGTTCGTGTCTGGAACCGGTACCAAAGGGGGCCCTTTGGTCCCGGTTCCAGTCACGAACCGGGACCCATGAGATGCCTATATATACCCCCCGCCGGCAAGCAGAGCACTCCACACTGCTCTATTTTTTTGGCCGGCGATGGAAGAGCTTTGTGGTGCTCTAGCTCACCTCCTATGCACATGAGGTGTTCGATGAAATGCCCAAGCCACATTTAAGCTTTCTCCTCTCGAAGTTCCTTGTCCAAGCTCCATTTTACTCAAGATTTGTCTAGGTTTGGCGGTCCGTCATGTATCGTCCCCGTCCTCACGGTCGTCAATCGCCCGCGCCCATCTCGGTGTCGGCACCACCGTGGTTAGCCTCTTCTTCTTATCTTCTTTCTAAAAGAAAAAAGTTTTTACTAGTATGATTTAGATAGATACTTGTGTAATTTTCTTACTTCTATTATTGTATTTATTTTGGTCACTTTTGTACTTTGGCTTTAATATGATGATGAATTTCTATTAATTTGGTCACTTCTGTATTCATGATATGTTGTAATGGTTTTTAATACACTTTATTATATAACGCACGCAGATGAACCGGCAATGGATGTACGATGACCGACGCACCTCCGAGTATATTAAGGGCCTGCATAATTTTCTCGAAGCGGCTGAGGCAAATAAGCATAATGGTTTTATTCATTGTCCATGTACTGTCTGTGAGAATACGAAGGCTTTCTCCAACTCTAAAACCCTTCACTTCCACCTGCTTGAGAAGGGTTTTATGCCACACTATAATGTTTGGACCAAGCACGGAGAAAGAAGGGTTATGATGGAAGACATCGAAGAAGAAGAGGATGATGACAACTATGTGCCTCCTGAATACGGTGATGCTGCAACGAGGGAAGATGAAGATCAAGAGGAACCAGACGATGTGCCCGATGATGATCTTCGCCGGGTCATTGTTGATGCAAAGAGACAATGCGAAAGTGAAAAGGAGAAGTTCAAGTTCGATCGCATGCTAGAGGATCACAAAAAAGGGTTGTACCCCAATTGCGAAGATGGCATAATAAAGCTCAGTACCACACTGGAATTGCTGCAGTGGAAGGCAGAGAATGGTGTACCTGACAAAGGATTTGAGAAGCTATTGAAAATATTGAAGAACAAGCTTCCAAAGGATAACGAATTGCCCGACAGTACTTACGCGACAAAGAAGGTTGTATGCCCTCTAGGATTGGAGGTGCAGAAGATACATGCATGCCCTAATGACTGCATCCTCTACCGCGGTGCGTACGAGGATTTGAATGCATGCTCGGTATGCGGTGCATTGCGGTATAAGATCAGACGAGATGACCCTGGTGATGTTGACGGTGAGCGCCCAAGGAAGAGGGTTCCTTCCAAAGTGATGTGGTATGCTCCTATAATTCCACGGTAGAAACGTCTGTTCAGAAACAAAGAGCATGCCAAGTCGATGCTATGGCACAAAGAGGACCGAAGAAAGATGGGAAGTTGAGAGAACCCGTTGACGGGTCGCAGTGGAGAAAGATCGAGAGAAAGTGGAGCGACTTTATAGGTGACCCAAGGAACGTATGGTTTGGTTTGAGTGCATATGGCGTTAATCCTTTTGGGGACCAGAGCAGCAAGCATAGCACATGGTCTGTGACTCTATGTATGTATAACCTTCCTCCTTGGTTGTGCATGAAGCAGAAGTTCATTATGATGCCAGTGCTCATCCAAGGCCCTAAGCAACCTGGCAATGACATTGGTGTGTACCTAAGGCCATTAGTTCATGAACTTTTACATCTATGGAATGTAAGAGGTGTACGTGTGTGGGATGAGAACGAAGGGGAGGAATTTGACCTACATGCATTGCTGTTTGTAACCATCAACGATTGGCCTGCTCTCAATGACCTTTCAAGACAGACAAACAAGGGATACCACGCATGCACACACTGTTTAGATGACACGGACATTATATATTTGGACAAATGCAGGAAGAATGTGTACCTGGGGCATCGTCGATTTCTTCTGATCAACCATGAATGTCGAAAGAAAAGTAAATCATTTCAAAGGTGAGGCAGATCACAGGAAGAAGCCCGCCCTCCGTACTGGTGATCACATACTTGCGGTGGTTAATGATTTACAAGTAATCTTTGGAAAGGGTCCCGACGGACTATCTTTTTCGAATGACGCTGAGGGACGCGCACCCATGTGGAAGAAGAAATATATATTTTGGTACCTACCCTATTGGAAAGACCTAGAGGTCCGCTCTGCGATTGACGTGATGCACGTGACAAAGAATCTTTGTGTGAACCTGCTAGGCTTCTTGGGAGTGTATGGGAAGACAAAAGATACACCGGAGGCACGCGAGGAACAGCAACGTGTGCATGGAAAAGACGACATGCATCCAGAGCAGTATGAAGGTCCTGCCAGCTACCCTCTTACCAAAGAAGATAAGGAAATCTTCTTTGAATGCCTGCTCGGTATGAAGGTCTTGTCTGGCTTCTCGTCAAATATAAAGGGAATAATAAATGTGGTAGAGAAAAAGTTCCAGAACCTAAAGTCTCATGAGTGCCATGTGATTATGACGCAACTGCTTCCGGTTGCATTGAGGGGGCTTCTATCGGAAAACGTTCGATTAGCCATTGTGAAGCTATGTGCATTCCTCAATGCAATCTCTCAGAAGGTGATCGATCCAGAAATCGTGCCAAGGTTAAGGAGTGATTTGGTGCAATGTCTTGTTAGTTTCGAGCTGGTGTTCCCACCATCCTTCTTCAATATCATGACACATGTCCTAGTTCATCTAGTCGACGAGATTGTCATTCTGAGCCCTGTTTTCTACATAATATGTTCCCCTTTGAGAGGTTCATGGGAGTCTTAAAGAAATATGTTCGTAACCACGCTAGGCCAGAAGGAAGCATCTCCATGGGCCATCAAATAGAGGATGTCATTGGGTTTTGTGTTGACTTCATTCTTGACCTTAAGAAGATTGGTCTCCCTCAATCGCGGTATGAGGGGAGACTGACTAGAAAAGGCACGCTAGGAGCAGACTCAATAATATGTAAGGACAGACATTCTTGGTCTCAAGCACACTACACAGTTCTATAGAATTCTACCTTGGTGACCCCGTATGTCGATGAACACAAGAATATTCTACGCTCCAAACACCCGGAGCAGTGTGACGACTAGATTACATGTGAACACATCAGGACTTTTGGCAGTTGGTTGCAAACACGGCTCATGCGTGACAGCACTGTTTCTGATGAGCTGTATTCATTGGCCAGGGGACCATCTTCGACTGTAATGACTTACAAAGGGTACGAGATAAATGGGAATACATTTTACACGATCACCCAGGATCAAAAGGGCACCAACCAAAACAGCCGTGTCCGCTTTGATGCAGCAACCAAGAGGGGAAAGGACACATATTATGGTTACATAGTGGACATATGGGAACTTGACTATGGACATGATTTGAAGGTCCCTTTGTTTCAGTGCAAATGGGTCAATCGGTCAAGAGGCGGGGTACAGGAAGATCCACAGTACGAAATGACAACATTGGATCTGAACAATCTTGGGTACACACACGAACCATTCATCCTAGCCAATGATGTGGCGCAGGTTTTCTATGTGAAGGACATGTCTACCAAACCGAGAAAAAGAAAAGATAAGGAAGCGAATACATCATACGATGAGCCAAAGCGCCACATAGTTCTTTCAGGAAAAAGAGACATCGTGGGATTGGAGGGCAAGATAGACATGTCTGAAGATTATGAAAAGTGTCATGAAATTCCTCCCTTCAAAGTCAAGGCTGACCCAAGCACCCTGTTAAACGATGAAGATTATCCATGGTCACGGTGCGATAAGCAAAGGACACAAGCGAAGAAAAAGTGAAGACTTTCTCTCCACAACTATATCATTGCAGTTCCATGTGAAGAAATGAAATGCCTTGTGTAACACATGAGTTTTCGTCCGAAACCCTTATACTTCGAAAGAGATTGTCCATTTTGTACACGAAGTGCATCCAGTTTTTGTCGTAACCTTCTCAACTTTTTATAACATGCTATGTGGGTTAAATGATGATACCATGCCAACTTTCAACCTCTTCAGAGTTCATTTGAAGTGCTTTTCAATTTCAGGGTTATTTAGCTCCAAAAAATCACTAAGTGCATGAAAAATACCAAATGAAGTCAGAAAGGGTTGAAAATTGATGATGTGGCTTTGAATGGTGCATTTTGAACGAATAAAAAGTATGAAGTTCAAATAAGTTCAAAAAAATAAAATCCCTTTGTAACAGATGAGTTTTTGTCCGAAACCGTGATATTTCGAAAGAGATTGTTCATTTTGTACACGAAATGCATCCAGTTTTTGCAGTAACCCTCCCAACTTTTTAACACATGCTATGTGGGTGAAATGATGATACCATGCCAACTTTCAACCTTTTCAGAGTTCATTTGAAGTGCTTTTCAATTTAGGATCATTTTAGCTCAAAATAAATGATGAAATGTATGAAAAATAGCCAATGAAGTCAGAAAAAGGTTGAAAAGGGACGATGTGGCTTTGAATGGTGCATATTGAATGCAGAAAAAGTCTTGAGTTCAAATATGTTTTAAAAATCGAAATCCTTTTGTAAGAGACGTGTTTTCGTGCGAAACCGTGATACTTCGAAAGAGATTCCCCATTTTGTACACGAAATGCATCCAGTTTTTGCCGTAACCCTCTCAACTTTCTAGCAAATGCTATATCGGTGAAATGATGGTACCATGCCATGTTTCAACCATTTCGGAGTTCATTTGCAGTGCTTTTCAATTCAGGGTCATTTTAGCTTAAAATAAATGATGAAATGCATGAAGAAAAGCAAATGAAGTGAGAAAAGGATTGAAAAGGGATGATGTGGCTTTGAATGGTGCATATTGAATGCAGAAAAAATCTTGAGTTCAAGTATTTATAAAAAAATTGAAACCTTTTTGTAACACACATGTTTTCGTTCGATAAAAGTTATATAACTAAACTTGATATTATATACAATTCATGCAACTAAAATTATCAAAGTTATTTTTGTTAAAATTTTTAATAGCAAACAGAATATTCATAAAGTATTTTTTGTTAACAACTTTTAATATGCCAAGAAATAATATAAAAAGAGCAAAAGTAAAAATAGATGCGCTTATAGGGAAAATTCGACCTAAATTCAAAGTGCTAGTTAGGCGCTAGTTAGGCGCCTAACTACCATTTTAAATTTAGGTCTAATTCCCTGTATAAGGGCATCTATTTTCACTATGAGAGGAGCTCAACGTAGCAGTCGCGGCGGGGCTTATAAATAGGTTCGGGCAACCTTCGCTTAGCGAGGTGGGACTAAACTCCCACCACATCGCTGTGCAAGGCCATTGGTCCCGGTTACCCACCTTTAGTTCCGGTTGGTGCCACCAACCGGGACCAAAGGTCCCTGTTTCCCGCCCTTTGGGCTGACAAAAAGGGACCATTGGTCCCGGTTGGTGGCACCAACCGGGACTAATACCCCCTTTAGTCCCAGTTGGTGCCACCAAACGGGACCAAAGGTCCCTGTTTCCCGCCTTTTGAGCTGATGAAAAGAGACCTTTGGTCCCGGTTGGTGGCACCAATCAGGACCAAAGGTGGGCATTGGTCCCGGTTGGTTCCACGAACCGGGACCAATGCTTCTTCTATATAAGGAGCACTTAGCAAATTTCGCAGGTTTCATCGCCCTCCCCGTCCCCGTCGTCTCCCCTGTCGCCCCCGTCGCCGCCCCGCCCCCGTCGTCGCCCCCCCGCCCCCGTCGCTGCCCCGCCCCCATCGCCGCCCCCGCCGCCCCCGTCGTCGCCCCGGTCCCCGTTGCCGTCCCCATCGCCCCTGTCGCCGCCCCGCTCCCGTCGCCTCCGTCGTCACCCCTCCCCCATCGCCTCCGCGTCGCCGCCCCCGCTGTGAGTCATCGCCGCCCCTGCTCTATGGATTTTTTTAAATATATGTTGATTTTTTTATATGATGAATGTTTATGTTTTAGTTGTTTTATATTTTATTTAATTGTTAGGAGTCTTAGGAAAAAATTATTATGTGTATGTTAGATTATAGAATTTTTTTGGTTTTATGAAAAATTAGTGATTAAACGATAAGAAACCGTTCCCATAGGAATTTGTCCCGACGTCGACGATGCCCGACCAACATCCTCGTCGTCGAGTGGTCCGCGAGAGCCTGCTTGATAGGCGCCATGTCCGGGACTGGGCTCCGTCGGGCTAGCACTAGGAGGTGCTACCTTCCCGGGCTCAGAGGTTGGTGAGGAATCCAGGTCTCGTTGTTGACCCGGAGCTTCTATGGTGGCGGTCACAGGGGCCACTTTCGGTGCGGAGGGAGCGGGCCCCCGCGGAGGTGGTACGTCGCCGTGTTAGGGAGGAGGACGAGCACGTCTGTCACTACATGGCGGCGTTGGATGCCCGGTTCGATAATACCTGGCAGATTCTTCAGGGATCTCACCCGAGTTATGATCCCATGATGGTTCCTTATCTTTGGGTGTCCACCGCCGTCGACTTAGAGATCGCTAGTGAACCTAGTTCACCGTCCTCCACTTTGGATTCTAGGATATTCGATCTGTATTAGTGATCTTATATGATAATATTCGAGATGTATTAGTTAATATTTGATGATGCATTAACTGGATTGTTCGGGATGCTGTATTAGTTAATATCGAGTGCTTGTGATTTACCGGTCATTCCGGCAAAACATAGGGAATTTTTTCTATGTCATTGCTCGATATATGGAACGGGTTGACTTTAGGTCTGTTTCGGCTCCTTGTGTGTCTTTCAGTGAGGGAGAGTGTCCACCATATATATATATGAGAGAGAACGAATCCCGACTGTTATCGTGGGGGTCACTTCTCCTTCGTTCCCGTGTGCTAGACATTCTGGTGTAATGCACTCGGGGACGAATGGAGGAGCCACCATCACCGACAGTCGCAATATCAGAGGGAGTGCCCACCATATACGCGAGATGAGACTTTACGAAGGAAAGACTCGACACACCTAAAGTCAACCCGTTGCATATTGAGTAATAGTGATCTGTGTGTTGATCAGTTTCCTGGTAGTTTCCTTCGATCGATTTTAAATATTTAAAATCGATCGAAGGAAATAGTAGTGATCTTATATGATAATATTCGAGATGTATTAGTTAATATTTGATGATGCATTAATAACTGGATTATTCGAGATGATGTATTAGTGATATTATATTTGAGTTCATTATAAATGTATTACTGATATTTTATCGGTATAATGCGTGTGTGACTTTCGGTCTGTCGTTGCTCCTTATGTGACTTTCATGTGTGTTCTCGATGGAGGAATCCCAACTGTTGTCGTGGGGGGTGCCTCCTCTTTTTTCTCTTCTTTGCGATATACTCATCGGTATAATGCGCAAGAAGAGAAGAGGGGGGCGTCCATCACCGGCGGTCGAACTATTACTGTGAGAGAGTGCCCACCAACATATATACACCACCATATCAATGTGAGAGAGAGCGCACCAACACACCATGAGATATGAGAGTTATTCAAGGAAAGCCTCGATAGACCGAAAGTCACACACGCATTAGGATCCAAAGCGTGCCGTAATTCTTGAATTATGAACACAGGAAATGTCGTCATCTTCAAACGACGATAGGATCCAAGCGTGTGAATTATGCGGTGAAGATAAGGGTCTTTATGACCAGCTGGACCGCGAGACCGCAGGTTCTTCACCATGAAGCTTTACGAGGACTTTGATATTTCTACGGTACGCAACGATGATAACTGTTTTTTCGTAATTAACCATGACTTCTGTTTCTTTCCTTCAACGCCTAATTTCTGTTTTATACAATTCGACTAGTTCGTCCCCTGTCATGCAAGATGATATTTCTTGGAGAGGCTCGGTTTCGAAGAGCACGAGATTTTCGAGATGAGGACAGCCAACCTGAGGACTAAACATGGTCACACATTTCTTGTGAAAGTAATGAATGCACTTAATAACACAGAATTAGGGTGCTCAAATTGGGAAACTCTTTGCAAGGCATATGGATTTCAGGAGGATATGGAAATAACCTTCGATCTTCATCCTGAAGATCATCTTGAAGGAAACATCGACATTTGGGTGGATGTTGATATGCTTCCTGTTTTACCTCCATGTGAGTTTGTCAACCATGCATATTTGTCAAGTAATTTGCATTCTATATACATAAATATTTGGTGTTCATCCATACTAAATTTATTAATTTTTAGTTTATTTCGTTTCTTCAAGTGAAATACAGAACATAATCGACACGACATACTACACTTATGGATCACATCTAATTTGGGAGGAGAAGGATGATCTTATCTACTTTGTTATTGGTGTCATAGCTGGTAGGGACATCTTCCCGTATAATTTGGGAACTGGCCCAAATTATACATTGTACAAGACACTAGTGCATAGGTTGAGGGCGGATGACATTCGCCGAAATATCTTGGTAAGAGTTGCTACTTAAGTACACTTGTACTGTTGCGTAAATGGTATTGATTACATTGCTAACTAGACTACTATTATGTTCTTCAACATAAATTGCCAAATAAAGTTGTGTCACCGTTGATGCAACCCGAAGGTAATATGACAATAAAAAGCCCCTTCCATCCCGAGTTATCTTTTGCATACTCGACTGAGCGTAAACCACCAAGAAGGCTCCAAATTGAAGCATGGAGACAAATAAAGAAGGATTGCAAGCCACAAGTTGGAGACCGTTGAATCTCTTTGCTTCATCATGGAGACATAGGTGTTATTCTTTTTTATGCCACTTTACCTAGGAGGGAGGAGTAGGTCCTATGAGGGAGGACTATGTCATTTTATCTTTTTTGTTTTATGAGACTTTAACTTTCTATGATTAAGATGATGATGATGAGTTGTTAGATCTTGTGTAATCAATGGTTTCCTTCATATGCTTATTAGCTAGCATCGAGTTCTCTCTATATGTATAGTAGCTAGTAGCGTCGACCAAGCATGGAGAAATAGAGGACACTTCTCTCTATTAATTAGCTATCTAACACAATATGAAACCCCTAAATTAACCCTCCAAAACCCCCTAAACACCCCCTTTCAAAAAACACATCAACTTTTGGTCCCGGTTGGTGATACCAACCGGGACTAAAGGTCCTCCTGCCTGGGCTCCCCGCAGAGGCCACGTGGAGCCCCTTCTGTCCTGGTTCATAAGTGAACCGGGACTAAAGGTTTAGGGCTTTAGTCCCGAACCTTTAGTCCCGGTTCCAGAACCGGGACTAATGGGCCTCTGCAACCGGGACAAATGGGTCGTTTTCTACTAATGGTTGGATGAGATTTATCATGTAATCGAGTTAGTTTGGTTAGGGTTTGATCCCTAGTATCCACTATGTTCTGAGATTGATATTGCTATGACTTTGCTATGCTGAATGCTTGTCACTAGGGACCAAGTGCCATGATTTTAGATCTGAACCTATTATGTTTTCATGAATATATATGTGTTCCTGATCCTATCTTGCAAGTTGTAGACACCTATTACGAGTTATGATCCGCATCCCCCAGGGTGACAATAATTGGGATTCTTTTCGGTGATTACCGTAGTTTGAGGAGTTCATATATTCAATAAGTGTTAATGCTTTGGTCCGGTTTTTTTTATTAAAAGGAGGCCTTAATATCCCTTAGTTTTCATTATGACCCCGCTGCCACGGGAAGGTAGGACAAAAGATGTCATGCAAGTTCTTTTCCATAAGCACGTATCACTATATATGAAATACATGCCTACATTACATTGATGAATTGGAGCTAGTTCTATGTCACCCTATGTTATAACTGTTGCATGATGAATGACATCCGACATAATTATTCATCACCGATCCATTGCCTACGAGTTTTTCACATATTGATCCTTGCTACGTTACCTTCCTGTTGCTACTGTTATAATCACTACAAAACTGCTACCGTCACTTTTGCTATCGTTACCGTTACTTCCATACTACTTTGCTACTAAATACTTTGCTGCAGATATTAAGTCTTTTATGTGTGGTTGAATTGACAACTCAACTGCTAATACTCGAAAATATTCTTTGCCTCCCCTTATGTCGAATCAATAAATTTGGGTTGAATACTCACCCTCAAAAACTGTTGCGATCCCCTATACTTATGGGTTATTAAGACCTTTTTCTAGCGCCGTTGCCGGGGAGCATAACTCTATTCTCTGAGTCACTTGGGATTTATATTTGTTGATCACTATGAAGAATCTGAAAGATTCAAAAACCAAGATCCATCCCTCTACTACGAGGAGTGATAAGGAATTGCCTTCTAGCTCTGCACTTGATTCACCTTCTGTTATGAGTAAGTTTGATACACCACCACCTGCTAGTAATTCTTACATGTCGCAAGTAATTGATGATGCCACTTTTACTATGCATGATGCTTATGATGATACTTTGCTTGATAATACTGTGCAACTGGGTGAATTTCTTGATAAACAAATTGTTAGAGTCAATACTGAAAATGATGATACTTCTGAAACTGATGAAATTATTAAAACTGAACAATTTGAGACACCTGCTAGACCTAGCTCTCCTAGATATGAACTGGCTGGTATTCCTAAGGGTTATGTTATGGAATGAGAGGTAGCTAGCGACTTTCTTGCTTGTAAGGATAGAGATGATCTTAAGAAACTACTATGCAAGTGAAAAGAAAAATCTTTAAATGCTAGAATAAAATATGATCCTGAATTTGCTACTTCATTCATCTTTGTTACTAATAAGGATTATAATTTTTTTTGTCGATCTTGAGTTAGTTAAGTAGAGGAGGGCTTGCTGCAAGAGATCGCCGGGTACGGCCTTCATGACAGCCATGAGGCTGGTAAGTAGAAAAAAGCCGCTTGAAAAAGAAAGAAGAAGGAAGAGGGGATGAGCAAAATGATAACGTAGTGAGCCCTGACTATTTTATTGATTGTACGTAGCGCTGAGTGAACGAGACCAGCCGAAACGTTGGGCCGGCGCGTCGAGTTCAGGGGTTTACCTTTCCCTTTTGACATCCACGTGAGATTCTCGTTGTTAGTAGCCCGTTAGGCCCAATAGTGAGGAGTAGGCAATTCCGAGCTCGACTATACTCCGGCCCGCGCCCGTTACATCAGCGGGGCCCACATGCATAGAGACGCGGACCGACCAAACCCGCACGCTGCCTGTTCTATAGCTCGGCCGCTCTCGGGAGGTCAAGCCGTCCGCCCCGTAAACCCTATCTTCTCCTCCTCCCCTTCGTCCCCGGCCGGCGACGACGCCGCGTGGCAGCGAACCCAGCCCCCTCCTCCGGTACGCCCCGCCCCCCCTCCGTCACCCCCACGCCGATTGCCGTGTTCCTCTGCTGAATTCGTCGGCGGTTTTTACTTTTTACTCGGGGGCGTGCTCTGTTCGTCTAGGGTTTGGTGTGGTGCGGGCGCGCGGATCTGCGGCCGCGCCTCCGCCCTCTCGCGGTTTCGATTTCGTCTCTGGAGAATCTCGCCCTTCTAGGGTTTGTGGGCGCGGTTGTGGCACGGCGGCGGGGATTTCTCGCCCCTTGACGCACCTTGGGGATTGAAATCTTAGGTTGTTTTTCCAGGGAAATCTCAACCCAAAGTTTTGTCCGTGCTTTTACTGGCCTAAAGTGGGCCAGCGATTTCTCGGCGTGTTTGTTCGTCGTGTGAATTTGTTAGTGGTTGTGTTGGCTGTTTTGTTTGCTGTATCTGAATTCAGACACTCATATCAGTCTTTTTTCTAGTAGTAATAACTGTGCTGTGCTCTTCTGGGCGATAGGTTGCAGTAAGCAAGGAAGGATGAGTAGGCGCTGGAGCAGGACCATTTATGTCGGGAACCTCCCAGGGGATATCAGGGAGCGGGAGGTGGAGGATCTGTTCTACAAGGTTGGTATTCCCAGTTCCATTATATATGTTTCTGTTTACATTGAAGTTGATGAGTAGTCACATGCTAGACTGTAATTACTTATGACTCTGGTGTGTTTAACGTATCCTGGAACATATGGATTTGGTTTAGTTTTGATGTAATTGTATTGCAGTTAGTTTCAATCTTTGAGTTGTATAAGATAAAATTATGGTTGCACCATTCACTATTAAGAAAATAACATGCAGTTCCTACTTTGCTCTGCAATTTGGAATTTGATACCCGGATTCTGTGGGAAGATCTGATGTTAAAAGTATTTCTTGCAGTATGGACGGATAGTGGAAATTGACTTGAAGGTTCCCCCAAGGCCACCTGGCTTTGCTTTTGTTGAGGTAACTTGTTGAATATGTTTTATATTTGCCTTTTCTCTCGATTGATTACTGTTAGTTATGTTAAAGGCACCACAAACTACTTGATGTGTGTAGTTTGAAGATCCTCGTGACGCTGAAGATGCGATTCATGGCCGAGATGGCTACAACTTTGATGGGAATCGCCTGAGGGTAGGTGCAATGGATTTCTTATAGCTTGCTCTTCTCAGTTCACATTTCTAATCCTTACTATGCACAGGTTGAACTTGCACATGGCGGGAGGGCCAACTCTTCATCCCTTCCGAACAGCTATGGTGGTGGAGGACGCCGTGGTGGTGTCTCCAGGCATACAGAGTATCGTGGTACGCAAAATATATATCTAAACAGAATATGGATTGCTCAAATTCTCCATCTATAAACTGAACTTGTGTGCCTGCCTTTTGACAGTTCTGGTTACTGGACTACCTTCTTCTGCATCATGGCAAGATCTAAAGGTCTGCAGGAAGAGCACAAGACCATATATTCTGTTAACTTTTCTGCACTTTTCTGCCTTGTCATGTTTTCACCGTTCCTTCTCTAAAGCTTCACAATTTTTTTTTATCAGGATCATATGAGGAAGGCTGGTGATGTTTGCTTCTCTGAGGTGTATCGTGAGGGTGGTGGTGAGTTATTTTGGGTCCCTGCTGCAGTTCTCTTCTCACTGTTTCCATTATATTCACCAGCGATTGTCGGAAGTTGCATTATTAGATATAAAATAAATCTCTTCACTTGCTTTCTTGCCTGATTTATATTTTATTGTAGTTATGCTATTACTTAATTTTAGTAAATGGGTCAAGTCCTGGAAACAGCCTCTTACAGAAATGTAGGGAAAGGCTGCGTACTATAGACCCAAAGTGGTCGGACCCTTCCCCGGACCCTGCGCAAGCGGGAGCTACATGCACCGGGCTGCCCTTTTTTTGATAATACTGATGTCTTCATATCACATTATAGAGATTTAAAATTTATTCAGTACACTGGTTATTCTAGTATTTGAGGCCCATGATAGCACTATGCCTTGAAGCCCAACATGTTCATTGACGAGCTTAGTACAAAAGAGAACTCATTGTTAGCACATTTTAATTGCACTGCCTACTTTTTAACACTTTCCAGTTTAATGAAGAAGCTGTTGTAACAATGGTTCTTTCTGTGAAGTCATCTGTCCTATATTGCTGCCACCTTTTTTCACATACATCATTGTTTGCTATAGGTACTATTGGAATTGTTGATTATACAAACTATGATGATATGAAGTATGCTGTAAGTTCTTCTGCTTCTTCTCTGCGGCATCACTTCTGGTGTCTTCCTAATTTTCCTTACACGGAATGCTGATTTTCGTCACATATGTATAATCTTGTTCTTTGTGGGTTTTGAGCTGCATTTACTTTTTTTATAAAGGTGGAGAAATAATTTGCTGGAATCAACCTTTTTTGCAGATAAGAAAGCTTGATGATACTGAATTTAAAAATGCCTTCTCTCGAGCGCCTATAAGGGTACATTGAGATGCCTATTTGTAGTTCAATTTTGGGCATTGCCTTGTTCTGAAATTAATCAACACACCATCTCATTGTTTTCTGAAGGTGAAGGAGTATGCTGGCAAAAACAGCCGCTCCTATTCACGCAGCCGTAGCAGAAGCCGAAGTGGCAGCTACAGCAGAAGTCCGAGGTCAGGCTTCGATTAATTCTGTTGGTCCTGTGTAATGTAACTGACCACTGACCAAATTTGGCTATGCTTTCAGCAAGTCTCCAAAGAAAAAGCCATCACGCCGTTCAGCGTCAAGATCTCGGTCGAGATCAGTTTCTTCCCGTTCAAGGTCACCGTCAAAGGGACGCTCTCCATCAAGGTAAATGAGCTCCTATGGTCTGCTTACCTCCTCCTGCCCCAAGAAAAAGAAAAAGAACGATGAAACTATTATAGACATTACTGCAATTATTTTTATAATCAAATGTTGCTTGATATGTTGGCACATCTATACAAAAGCATGTTCTCATTGATGCAGTCTTATCAAGGTAAATTACTATTGATGCAGTCTTATCAACAAAAGATGCGTCAATCCATCTGACATCCAAAATGTCCATTTTGCCAGGTTGGCAATACACTGATAAGCCTCTTGCATTGGCATGTTGGGTTTATGTATGTTGTTCTAGTTAAACTTACTGATTTCCCTAGTGTTAAATAGAAAACTAGTGGCATATTTATTATCTATCTGGTTGCTTGGAAACTGTCAACAAGTTTTATCACACTCTGGTGTCACATGTTTCTTGTCTAACTGAACTGGCTAGTGTCCGGTGTTTCTTAAAGCCTCGAATCATTTCTTCCTTAGATGAGGGATTGTGCGGCGATCTAGGGATTGCGTATTAGGAAATTGAGGATGGGGATTTGGTCAGTTTGCACCAGCTCCATTGGTTGACTGAGGTATGGTAATAAACTAGGAGCTGAACTGGAAGCTAAAAATCATCTTTTGTTTTCTTACCTAATGGACTGTAACTGATTACATCAGAGCTTGGGCATAGCGGATTGGTTTGGAACTCGGGAAGTAGAGCATTAAGGATTGATGGTTTGGACTATGACGCCGCAATGGTATTTGCTCAGATTTGAGTACACGAGGACTGGCTCCTTCACAGGCTTCAAATTGGAGGGCTGTTCTAGCGTATATGCTCACGTAACATTGACACAAAACACTTTCAGTACTGCATGTTTTTTTGACATAAGGAACTGATTGCTTTTAATTTCCATGAGCCCGTTTTACTTGCATTTGGCGATTGAAATGCTGGGGAGGATGGAGGTTCTTGGAAGCAAGCTATTAAAGCTCCATTCTGGATATTGAATTCTCTTGTTTTCTGAAACTTTTTGCAGATCACCAGCAAAATCCCGATCCCCTGTTGCTGCATCTGTAAGTATTCTCAGTCATGCTTTTGCATTATCTGTTTTGAAACTTACAACTGTTTTTGCTCAGCCCGTCGTCAACGGTGAAGCAGCAAGCCCCAAGAGGGACCCTAGCAGGAGCCCATCACGTTCCCGGTCTCCTGATGTAATATAACTCTTACACTTGTGTGGACTTATTGTCGATTGGGAAGTGTGCGTTGTGCTTGAACTAAGTATCCAATCATTTTCAGGCCAAGTCAGAGTAAAACTGATGTGTGGTTAGGGGTGGTGAGAGGCGGAGGCATGTTCTTCAAATGCTTCATATTTTTCTTCGCCAACATCTGCGCCAGCTGTTCTAGTACTATCCATATGTTCGGTTATTCTAGGTTCCTTTGAGATGTTTCCTGTAAAACTTATTTGGATGGATTATTGAGATTTGTGTACTTCTTTAATGGTGAGCATTTACTTGGATTATCTGTGTTTGTTGACTTGGAAGACATTTGAAAAATAGTAACATTGTGTTCATAATGCCGAAAATGTAAGATGGATTTGATGCCTGTGCTGGTTCAATTTTCGTTACAATGCTTACATGTATCTGTTTGACTTGACGTTCATGGGCAGTCATGTGATGTGATCTTCGAAGAGATAGAAAGCTCGATCATGGATTGACGTTCATGGGCAGTCATGTGATGTGATCTTCGAAGAGATAGAAAGCTCGATCATGGAGCAGTGCGCGTGGTGAGGTCCGCTGATACACAAGACATCAACTACGAACATGGTGTGGCTGTGTCCTGTGTGGCACACAATAAACTGTAAACAGAGAAGAGCTGGGGAGAAATACTGCAGCTATCGTGTGCCGTTTGTGGCCGCCCGTTAACTCTACCTCCTCCATGTCAATCCATTCAGCCTCCTCCGAGCCATCACGGCGCCGAGCACCGCTGAGGCAGAGAGCGGCCGCGCCAGAGTTCGCAGGTTGGCTTCGGCAGAGAGCGTTGGCAGGGGGAGCCATGTCCCGTCGAGGTCGAGGGATGACACCAGTGCTCTTAGCTGAAGCATCCAGCGGCATTGGTGTCAACTGACAAGTGCACTGCTTAAACGTGAGACCTGTCCCGTCGGAGCATGTACCATGAACTGAAAACAATGATCCATAAAGATACACAGATCCCCTATTTTACCGTACCAAATGCCATGTGAATTAAATTACTCTAGTGAGGCATAACATCCGCTTGCTGGGTCGCTCTGTCGTACGACGTTTTGGTTGCATGCAACTTGGTGGCTACTTCTTGCATGTTCATTCTTTCCTTTGGGAGCACACTCGTGCAAGAAAGAGCGACTTGCACAAGCGATAAAAGGCATTGATAGACATTTTTTCCTATTTCTGGTGTTGTGTGAATGTATCCCCAACATTCTTCTTGTAGATGAACATCTATGATATGTAGTATCTGATCTGGGAAGTTCTTCTCCACAATGTTGACAATGCTCAGGCCAGTCTGAAACATGGGGTCCGTTGGTCTTTTGCCTATCAACATCTCTAGAATTATTATTCCAAAGCTGAAAACATCACCACATGTTGATGCTTGGCCGCTATGAGCATACTCTGGAAAGTGTTGTAAAATCAATCGATCAGTGCAGCAGAAAGCTTAAATACTCATGCTAAAACACAGTGCATTACACAAACTCAAGATTGGACTATGGTATTACCTGGAGCTATATATCCTATTGTCCCCTTCAATCCGATTGAGCTGTTTGAATTTGGGCCTGAACTTGATTGACCAACTGTTGTGGACCCAGAATTAAGTACAAGGCTTGCAATGCCAAAGTCACCCAAATATGCATTCATATCAGCATCAAGGAGGATATTGCTGGGTTTCAAATCTCGATGGACAATGGATGTTTCACTATCATGGTGTAAGTAAGCAAGTGCATCAGCTATATTAACAACCATGCTTATTCTTTTCCCTAATCCCAAAATCATAGGGTCTTCACCAACAATTTTTTCATGCAACCATGTGTCCAAATTCCCATTTGGCATGAATACATAAACTAGAGCTTTGAAAGCGTTACTTGAATTGTCTATTGTTAGACAAGCTGTCAGGATTGGAGTAATCCATCGATGTCTAATGCTTCTCAAAGCATCACATTCTGACATGAAACTGTTGTTTGCACATCTCATCTCGAGGTCAAAAACCTTAATAGCCACTTCCACTTCTACTTGTGTCAATTTTCCTTTGTATACTGAACCACAACTTCCTCGCCCAATTAGGTTTGATTCACAGAAGTTTTCAGTAGCTCGAGCCAGATCATAGCAAGAAACTCTAGGGAATTTTCTGCCAAAAGAAGTCAATGAAATGTAAGCTCTGTGTGACTTCTTCTTCTGAATAATGGTGATGGAAACCAACATGATGAGTGATAAGAAGCCAAATATTGGAATCAACACTCTAACCAAATAGTACTTCATGTAATTTCTTTGGGAAATACTAGTACACAAGGGCATTTTGAGGTCCACCACTCCCCCACATAGTCCCAAATTGCCATCAAGATAAATAGATGTAGAATTTTTGAATACTCCATTTATTGGAATTTCTCCATTAAGTTGATTGTAAGAAAGGTCCAGCTTGTTGAGGAGAGGCAGGTCAACTAAAATTGTTGGGATGGTTCCAGAAAAGTTGTTATGGGAAAGATTTAACATGCTCAAACTCTTTAGATTGCCAAAAGATACTGGGATGTTTCCTATGAGAAAATTTTGGTCCATTTCGATGGTTGCTAAATTTATACATTGACCTATGATGTTAGGGGTTTCCCCAGTGAGCTTGTTCGATGAAAGATGTAGGTTGACAAGTTGTGTAAGGTGACCAATACTTGAACTTATGTTACCTTGGAGATTGTTATTACTAAGGTCCAACAGCGAGAGTTGTTGAAGATTCCCCAAGGTGGATGGCATGGGACCTTCAAATTCATTGAATGCTATAGAGAGCCATGTCAAATGAGTTAGATTGCCAATAGAAGATGGAATTTGTCCGATGAATTTGTTCTGATCAAGAACTAGTTGTTGTAAATTAGTAAGGTTCCCAATCCATTCTATGATTTCACTACTTAGACTGTTCTGCTCTAGTGCTAGTTGAATTAAGGACCGAAGGTTTCCCACACTCGGAGGAACTATACCTGATAGTGTCATGCAATGAGTTGCGACTAAGGTCAAGGATTTGCAACTTGCGGAGGCGGTTTAGTGGAGGCAAAAGGCCAGACAAAGTGTTTGAGGAGAGGTTGAGTTCCTTGAAGAAAGTGAGGTTTCCAACCGAGGAGCTGATTTGACCCGACAATCTCAGGCCGGTGAGGTGCAACGCCACAACACGTCCTGGGTGTGTCCTGCTGCATCTGATGCCCTCCCACTGGCAAAAGGTGGTACTGCTATTCCAATAGTTCAAAATCCCCGTTGGATCGTTAGTGATGGCCTGCTTAAAATCCAGCAGGGAGGACATATCCGTGGTATTCTCAGGGATTGTTGAGAAACGAATACTTGCAACACTGTGAGCCAGCACGAGCAACAACACAAACATTGCACTCATGGTGAGTTGTGCCGGTTGATTCAACGGCATAAGGCCTTCGTTACCTGCAAAGTATGAATAATTGAAGTTCAAATATTTTGTGCTATACTACGATCGACAAGCTTACAATCATGTCACTCAAAGCGTAGAGATTTGTATTTGCTAGATCACATAGAGATGTTACTTTAGTTAAAGGATAATGATTGTAATAATAAATATGGCAAGCGTGACAGCCGGTAAAAGCGAAAGTAAAAGTCGAAGGTAGTAATAGTCCAATATTTAGAACTTACAAAAAAAAAGGTCCAATATTTTCTTACACGGATGTTATTTCCCTGTTGGATTTTACCCCACCATCACTGGGAGGGAATACATACCGTATTACTACATGTCGTAAGGAAGGATGACTAGACAAAAATCAGCAAGGGAGAGAATATATGGCACCTATGCCCGGGACGGAGCCGAGCTGTCTGGCACACAGAATGTGGCACCTTTCCTGCTAGGTTTTCTGCCGAGTGGCTACTGTGAAAACTGTAGTGGTGAGCTTTTAGTTTGATGCTGCTCAGCTGATCCAGGCCCGTATAAATAGAGTTCTCAGAAACAAGACTGGTTTCTGGTCTCCCACCGAGTCTTCTTTCGACGTCGGCTTCCTCTCAACTTGCAGCCTATGAATCCACTCTGTTGTTCTTAATAACGCAAGAAAACGAGAGGGACGTGATTACTGTACTGTTTAAGCACAAACAAAGGAAAGAAATGCAGGCAGACGCATCACCTCTCGATCGCCGACCTGCTTGGCAGTCCTTTTATCGGTCGTCACCGCTGAGCGCACGCAGACACGTACGTATGCCGAACTTTTTTGGAGTATCCCCGCCTCTTCTGTCGTTTAGAGCCTGTTTGGTTTACAACTTAAGGTCACTCATAATCCTAGTCGTGTCATAATATTTTAAGCATGTATTTAGTTTATTGTCACATTTATAGCTTGTCATATTTTTCTAATAGCATGGTCTACATGTTATAGGTTTAATTTTTTGTCAAATCTTGTCATATTTGTGATGACCATTTTATTACTCACATTTTTTGTGACAACCACACTTCACCTAAGCTTAGTCGTGGCAAAGTTAGTCATGAACCAAACACGTCCTTAACATGTGTGCCCCGGCGTTGGGGGGAAAGGTCACCGTCATATCGTCTATCTATCTATCTATCTATCTATCTATCTATCTATCTATCTATCTATCTATCTATCTTCAGTTAGCTAAGAACATTTGTAGCCGTATTTGACCAATCTGACCCACTAAATGTTAACATACCCCTGACAACGCCAGATGACCTCTCAAAAGAATTAGAGGACAACCACATTTCTCATATCAAATCCCTAAAATCCATGTACGTTGATTATACAACATAAATTCATCACAATTTAACAATTCTACAATACAACAAAGCAAAAGAAATCACATTCAATAATCCAGACATGCCAAAATGGAATTCAACATGGGCCACGGTTGGCCAATGTGTTGAATTGCTCACTGACCACCATCTGTGCCACGTCTATTGTTGCGGCCGCCATATGTGCCACGTCGCTGCAGGCCGTCGCTCTGTCTCTCTTACTCACTGCGCGGATTGATCTCTTTCTTCTTCACCCCTCTCAAGCCAGTTTTTGGCCTTCCACGTCCAAGATGATTGCATTCATCAGCACTATCCTTGAATTTTCGTGTCTCGAACAAGTTGCAACCTCTCATTCTCAAACTCCATTGTTCCAAATGTCCGGGCCTTTTCAAGCTCCCATTTGACACACACACTTGCTTCTCCAACTCTTATGTTCTCCCTCTCAATTTTTAACTTGTTGTTTACCTTCTCACGGTCCCAATCCATGAGTTTGTACCTCCCCTCTTTCTTCTTGTCCCTTGTGAAAATATGCCCATTCATACGGCGGACATTTTACTCGCAACGACATTACGGGAGGTTCTCCTTTGTCCCACTTGTTTCTCATCACTTGGCAGTTCTTCATTGACATGGTGGATCGTCCATTCTCACCTATAACTTCTTCCTCTTTGTCATCCAATCCAATGAATTGTTAGGACGTTGTGTCATCATCTTTTTCAACCTCTTGTCGCTGGTCTTGAGGTCTTCCACAAGAAGTTGCCACTTTAGTTTGCCATTCAATTTCATCCAATAATGGCTAAAACCGATTGACTTCTTCTCAGGTTGTTGGTACAAAGTGGTCGTCAACACCATCTATCAAACAATAAATGAGAATGCGACAAACAAAACTAGGAATGCAAATGGTGACAAAACAAAGCAGTTCAACTTACGCGACTTGCGACTCCAACCCCACTTAGATTCCGGCCAAGCATGGTAGCATAGTGCTCGTCAAACTTGTACACACTGTCCTGGATAATGAACCATATATGTTGGAGAGAGAAAACACCACGGGTGGTATGAATAGGCTTTGGCTCCACATATTCCTCGTGTTCATGGTAGTGCTTGTGAATCTTTTTTCAATATTTGTTGCCCTTTTGCTCCGTGTCACATATAGGGTCCATGCTTGTGGCCAACCAAGATTGAACTAGCAAAATGTCATCAAAGGTTTTGAATTTCAGACCTCTTGCTTTGGGTAACTTTGACGTATTTTCTTCTAGCGCACGATCATCCCCCAACATCATACGTAGGACGATTGGTATGCCCCAAGCATTATTCCACATTGTATGTAGGCTCTTGACCCTCGTTGATCATGTTCGACATGAAACTGTCCTAAAACGATCATGATTCCAAATAAACTAGCGACATATGCACACAAAAAATGATCCAGCGACATATGCAATTCATTGATCCAATGAGATATGCAACAAATTTATCCAGTGGGATAGTGAATAAAGAATTAAGTGATACAAAATGGAGCAAAAAATTATACCATGTACTGCTGCATCATTTCGTTGAACATGACCTGGGCAGACCTGGCAATGGTACTGCTCGTGCTTGTCCGCACTCGTTAGAGTTGTGGTGAGTCACACACTGTCTCCGTCAACTCCGCTTGCATTCATTTGTTCGAAATCACCCATTCGAATGTGGGATCATTGTCATTTGGGGGCAGGGCATATGACGGCTTCCTTGTCAATAGCGGGACTGACGCGTGCAGCGAAGGGACACATCCCTGTCGATATCCTTGGTGAGGCACCCCCAATGTATAACATCGTCAACCAATAAAAGTTCCGGCTTACATAATTAAACTAACAATGATATAAATTAAATAAAATCTTGATCTAGTTGTATCCATCGCCACCGTCATTGCCCTCGTTGTTGAGGTCGACCAAGACCGTATGATCCCATGGAAACAACCATGGGACTACCGTAGGTTGTGGCTGTAGGATCAAAAGTAGGTCTAGAGGGAGGGGTGATTAGACTACTTGATCAAATATTTTTTTTGCCTAAACCAAGTTTTAGGGTTGACAGTTTTTAGCATTTCATGGAAAGTCAAGTACACCCTACACATGCAAGTCTAAGAGTATATAGCAACGGAAAGTAACAACGAGCACGTATAGAAGGGATAGGGTAGGAAGATCAAACGCAATTATAGACACGATGATTTTTCCCGTGGTTCCGATAGGTGGCGCTATCGTACATCCACGTTTATGGAGTCTTCAACCCACGGAGGGTAACGGTCACAAGAGTCCACGGAGGGCTCCACCCAAAAGGGTCCACGAAGTAGCAACCTTGACTATTCCATATGGCTTCCGTCCACGAAGGACTAGCCTCACTATGGGGTAGATCTTCACGAAGTAGGTGATCTCCTTGCCCTTACAAACTTCTTGGTTCACTCCACAACACGAAGTAGGAGGCTCCCAAGCGACACCTAACCAATCTAGGATGCACCACCCTCCAAAAGGTAATAGGCTCGGTAATGATGATGAACTCTTTGCTCTTGTGCTTCAAGATGATAGACTCCTCAACACACAATCTCTCTCACACAGGTTTGGCTTGGTAGAAGAGATAGGATTGGTGGAAAGAAACTTGGGGAGGCTAGAAATCAAGATCCATATGATTTGAGTGGAAGATCTTGACCTCAACACAAGGGTAGGTGGTTCTCTCTCGGAAAATTTGATAGGATAGGTATGGAATAGTTCTGAGTGCTTCTCTGTCGAATGAGTGGTGGTGAAGGGGTATATATAGGCATCCCCAAAAATCCAACCGTTACACACAAAATGACCAACTCGGTGACACCGATGTGTGAATCTCGGTGGTACCGAAGTGACCAAAAAGTGGCAACTTTTGAATCTCGGAGGGACCGATATACGAAACTCGGTTGCACCGATAAGGTGACCAACGGTCAGATTTCCAATCTCGGTGACGCCGATCCAACATTTTCGGAGGGACCGAAAATGTGAATTTGCGTAACAGAAAGTTGGCAACCTGAACTCGATGGCACTGGTATGGAATCGGTTGTACCGAAGTGGCTAGGGTTTGGCAGAGTCTGTCTAGGTTCTGGAATCGATGGCACCGAAGTGGGATAGTTGGTTGCACCGATTTTGAGTATTGAGTATAGAACAGACTTTGGTGGGAGAGTTTTGTGGATGTTTTTGGCGACTATCACTTGTGCACGTTTGAGCATATTGTTCACCAACAACACCTTACCCCCTTTTAATAGTATTGACTTTCCTATGGACTCAAAGTGATTTCTCACAAATATAAAATGTAGAGTCCTCTTGCTTGAAGCTTGGCCAACCTATTTCCTTGCATCTTGGGGTTTCTCCACAATCTCCTTTTGCCAATCCTCTCATTGAACATTTCCTGAAATATACTTTGTGGAAACATTAGTTCAATGACTTATATGTTGTTATTAATTACCAAAACCACCAAGGGAGCAAATGTGCTTTCAATCTCCCCCTTTTTGGTAATTGATGACAACATATAGATCAAAACTTCGACATATGATAAAATCAATGAGTATAATCGTCACTTTGAGAGGTATGTGATAAGCAAGAGCTCCCCTAAATTTGTGCACTATTTTGAATTTGCGTTTGAATGCAAATGCACAATTGATTAGGCATATGGGGCACTTCTTCCATGTCACATACAACTTGGTGGTGTGCGAGAATAATTAGAATGAATAACAACGCACAACACACATAAGCAAGGGTGAATGATCATCTCATGAGCATTAAGATGATAGGAAATAGTTGCATCACCCATAACATAGTAGCATAACACAAACACAAAAGTATCTCACATCATACCAAAAGAACCAAATGTTTTTGAAAAGCAAGTAAAAGACAAATCTCTCTCTCGCTCGAAGCCTATAGATCTATATACACTTCTCTCCCTTTGGCAACAAGTTGCCAAAAAGTTCAAAGGCATATATCTAAGCGTTCTTGGGCACATCTCCTCCAGTTGTTGATGAAGGAGTCGAGATGATGGCGTCGGCGAAGATCTCTGCAGATGTCGTAGATGGAGCTGGAGTGGTCATTGAGGGAGCTGAACTTGATGGAGCTGATGGAGCTGTTGGAGCTGGCACTGTGGCTGATCTGGCCTGAGTAGTGAACTGAGTGCTTGGCCCTAGAGGTGATTCCTCCTCCTCCTCCTCATCATCCTCATCCTCTGAAGTAGAAGAGACTCGAGGGATTTTCACGGAGTCAACTTCATGCTGAAGTTCTGTGACTATCTTCGTCAACCTGTCCACCTTATTTGTAAGGGTCTTGATTCTAGTCTCAAAGATTTTGACAAGACTATTCTGGTTGTCCAGAATCCCCTTAATGTCCTTTTGCATGCCCTGGACTGATGCAATCAATAGATCCATTTTCTCGTTCCTAGATCGTCGGACTTCGGCACTAGCGGCTCTCACTGCCTCTGCTTCCTCCTGAGCTGCAGTAGAAGTGGGATGATCAGCATCCATCACCATGACGTTGTCCTCTAGATCCGGCTGTAGGGGCAAATGTGGGTGATCTAGGGCAAATATGTGCTTCTCCAGTTTTGAGTTTATGAGCATCTGGATGTAGGGTGCATAACAACATGAGCGCTTCTGGTCAGCAGCAACCCTCTTGATTGTCTCTACAATCAAGTCCATGACTCTGATCCTGGTGTGAGTGTCAATGTGGATCAACAAATTGATGGAGTGGCCTCGGATCATCTTGTCATCTCCGGACTTGGGCATCAAGGTATGCCTCAGAATGGTGTTGATAGTGTGGAGGCCATCCTGGAGGAAATAGATAGATCCTAGCCTGTGAGTCTTCACATTGGCAGCAGGGATCTCCTTATACATCTTAGCCATAACATTGTGACTAGCCTTGGATTCTGAGTAGACATCTAGGTCACCATCCTGTGCTTCAGGAACTCCTAAGATTTTTGCGCATTCCTAAATAGTGGATTCATATCGGGCACCTTCAGTCATCCACACAATTCTACCATCTCGGTAGAAGTGTGCAGTGGAGTAAAACTGCATGGTCATCTCGTCATTCCATGCTGTGAATTCTCTGCCAATGAATTCATCAAGACCAATGCAATGGAAGTTGTCTTGGATACTTGGAAAGTAGTCCTCATTCTCCTTGATGAACTTCTAGTCTACATAGCGCATATCACTAACAGCTGGACTTTTGTCAAAGAGCACAGTCTCATAGAAGTCCTGCTGCTCCTTGGTATAAAACATGCAGTCCACTGCAGTCTTCTTCCTTTGAGCATAAGGGTCTATTGCTCTCCAAGCCCTCAATCCAGAATCCTTCCTCTTCTTCATGTCCTCAGCTACTGGATAGCTGGCATTATGAACTGGGAGGTGTGGTCTGAGTTTCATCAGTGTTGTCAAGTCATCCACATCATCAATTCTAGAAGCAGTTCCTTTATTCTTCTCAGAAGCTGGAATCTGCCTAGTGGTCCTCTTGGGCTTCTCAATAGCCTTCTTGGATGTGCGTGTCTTATGCATAGCATCAGACATCAGCTTCTTTGCCTTTTTCTTGGGAGGAGCATTTGCAGCTGGCTCAACCTCCTCTTCCTCAGCAGCAGCAGCTTCTGGATCCTCAAACATGGAGGTAGGCCTGCCAGTCACATGGATGATCCTTTTCCTGACCTTTTTCTCTCCTACCTTCTTAGGCAATGCTTTCTTGGGGATCTCAACTGAAACAGTTGCTCTGGCAGTCTCATAAGCCTTGAAGGTAGAAGCTGGAGCATATATCTTGTTGACAACTCTTCGAGAGGAAGTAGCTTCAGTTGCAGCTTTCTTGGCAACCTTCTCTTGCTTATTAGCAAGAATTTCCTTAGGCACAAAGTCTGAATCCTCTTCATCTGAGTTCAACCTCTTCCTGGTTCTGGTGGCAGCCTTAGGCAACCCATGAGAGCTGGGGGTGCCTGGATCTGAGAATGAACTGGGCTCTGGGCTTATCCCTGAACTCATGTCTGCTCTCTGCTCTGACCTGTTCTGACTGTCTTCTGAACCTGACATGCTGACCCTGTGAATAGAGTATAGATGAGCAGAAGGAGATGAGTCATCACAAAATGAGGCTATTTTTGAAATTTGAGTAATGAGTTTTTCAAAAGTTTTGCAATCTGTCACATACATATCGATACAGCCAAAATGAAATTTTCGGTGCGGCTGAGACAGTCCAACTCCTTAATAGGAACTTGGCAGCCTTTTCAGTAGGACCGAAAAGAGCCACTCGGTTCCATCGAGTCAGTTCTCAACAACACAGAAAAGTATATCGGTGAGACCGATATTTTCGTTTCGGTTCCACCGAGATGCATCGGGCGGACAGCTAAACCCTAAAAAAATCATCTACCTCGGAATTTTGCAGATTTGATTGGATGAATATGTGAGCAGTAGGTGGCTTATAGAGAAAACAAGATCCAATGCGCAAGCATCAGAATGGGAGCACACTAGAGATTGAATCCGTACCCTAGCTAGACGCGGATCCTCTACGGCGGCGACATTGGTGAAGATTATGTCGACAGTGGCGATTCCCAGTGGCGGAGGAGCTCAGGAAGTCAAGGGCGATGACCAGGGGTCTTGGGAGGCAGCTTAGGGTTTTGGGGGCGCGACGTTGAAGATAGAAATTTCAAAGCATCGGGGTCCACAACATATATACCCCGCACTATCGGTGATACCAATTTTATGTTTTCGGTGTCACTGAGTTCCTCAACTGTCAGCTGACAGGGAAACTCGGTGTAACCAAGAATATGAAATCGGTGCTACCGAGATGGAAAAACCAGATCAACCCTAGGCAATCGGTGAGACCGAGATTTTGTGGTTGGTTCCACCGAGTTGCACTTGGGAGGTTTTAGTGGTCAGTCCTTGTCGATACGGAACTCCGAGTGCTCCACACACAGAGGGATCGAAAAGCACTTGTTCAAATTTTGTGATGCAACATGAATGGAATATGAGATGAGAAAGCATAGATAGCTAAAGAGTGGTCCTAGGAATTCTTGTCCATCCAATTGGCAAAAGATAAATCAAAAGCCAAATAGCAACAATTGGATATCCTCGAATGAGAAAATAAATACAGACCAACATGCTCACACAATAAGATGTCAAAATAAATCATGACGAACATGCACAAACATACTAGCATCTAACAAGCACTTGGGCAATGACGAAGTCATATATATATGAGTATTTGACTTAGGAGTCAAGTAAGAGTACTTGATCATAGGTCATACTCATCGTTTAAGCACAAGTGGGGTTACCACTTTTTCATAAAGCATTTAATGTTGTCACATACTAATAGATGCTTTGACTCATGAATTTGAGTAAAACTCCCCCTAAATGTGACATCCCCCCAAGAGGGATAAACTAACCTTGGGTTTTGTCGATGAAGACTTCATGTTGGTGAGGTAGTTGTGGATGCTCAATGTTGATGAAGATCACCAAGAGTTGGGAGCATCCTTGTTGTTTCTTTACTCCTCTCACCTACATAGGTTAGTCCCAACATACAAGAGACAAACACAAGGATATCTATGGACATGGAGTGCAAAGCATGTGTTATGATGTCCATTGATTTGTTGATTACCTTGTCCCTTGCTTACCTTTGAGGGAATGTGTGACTCCTTGAACTATTGCATTGAGTTTATGTTGAGTGCAAAAAGTTCTTGCCAATAATGAATGTGAGTGAATTTCATTGGCGGAGTCACCCCTCAAGAACTTACTAGTTATTTTTCTTGGCAACCCACATCAAGTTGATGGGGATCCTTGGTGTTGAAGTGGCCTTTGTAGTAGTTGAGCTTGAAGTAGCCTTGGGAACCCACTCCACCAAAGCTAGGGGTTCATCTTCATATGATTCAATGTCCTCTTGAAGCTTGTTCTTGCCCTTGAGATTGTGGTCTTGTGGTGGAAGGTCATCTTGAGTGTTTGTCCCCTTGGGAAGAGTATTTTCATACTTCTCCTTTTGAGGAACAAACTTGGACTTGGGATATTGACCTTCTTCCCACTCAACTCCATTAGCGTTGAAGTAGCCAACACCATGATTCTTCTGGTATCCTCCGTGCTTGTGTACAATTTCCTCAAATTGCTTACATCCGGCAAGACTCTTGTAGATACCTTTTTCTATAATTCCTTTCAATAAAGCATTTTCTTGCTCAAGTGTAACTTTCTAAGAGAAACATCATTAGTGGAATCAATAGAACTACTAGTGGCAACATCATTGGGTTTAGCATTTTTATTCTTGCTACTAGATGAAGAATCTTTCTTGCCTTTGTTACTAGATTGCTTAGTTTTAACTTGAGGCATGAAAGTAGACAAGAGTATTCATTTGGCTAGATAAGATGAGGTCTTCTTTCGGAGATCGTCATTGATAGCTTTGATAAACTCATGCTCTTGCTCCAAGTTGAGCTTCTCAAAGCGTAGCTTCTCATGAGTTCTCACAAGCTCTCTATGATCTTCGAGAGTAGATTCATGAGCTAACTTAAGAGTGTTTAGTTATTTAGTTAGTTGTTCTATTTTCATCTTATCATCATCAATTGACTTATCTTGACTAGCATGAGAATTATCAAGTTCATTTTGATCAATATCACTAGTTTTATCACAAAGCAAGTCATCATCACAAAGTAGATCATCTTCATCACTATCAAAATCAAGATATTCGGGGTGTGATACCTTGGGGCCTTTATCCATGAAGCAACTTCCACTCCCTTCATTTGGTGAATCAAATAGATCGCAGGAGTTGGTAGTCACTAGAGCAATTCCGGCAACACCTTCATCTTGACTATAGTCGGAGTCGGAGTGATAGCTTCTCTCAGAGTGGTTGTCGGAGTCGGAGCTAGAAACCCATTCACCAACATGAGCTTGATGTTTTCTTCTTGTGTAGCTCTTGGTGTACTTGTCCTTCTTCTCTGAATCTCTACTTCTCCTTGAGTGTCTTCGTTCATAACGATCATCTCTACTCCTTCTCTCTCTTTGTGGTGAATCATTCCTTGAGCTTCATCTTCGAGGTGACTCTTCTCTTCTTTTGTTGGGATCCGTGCACTCATTTGAGTAGTGTCTGGGCTTCCCACAATTGTAGCAATTGTGGTCACGACTTAACGAACGCTTCTCATCATATCTTGAGTTGGAGTTTCTTTCTTTGCTTCTATTCTTGTAGAACTTGTTGAATTTCTTGACCATGAGGCTTATCTCTTCATTGGTGACAAGGTTGTTGCTTGAAGTTGCGGGAGCATCACTTGTGGCTTTGTAAGCACCACTAGACTTGTGATGAAGCTCTTCTTTATCTTTGAGTGTCATCTCATGAGCAACAATCCTTCCAATGACTTCCGTAGGCTTGAGATCTTTGTAGTTTGGCATCATTTGGATCAATGTGCACACGGTGTCGTATCTCTCATCCAAAGCTCTAAGTATCTTTTGATGATGAATTTTTCGGTCATTTCTTCGCTTCCTAAGCCGACAATCTCATTGGTGATGAGAGCTAGCCTAGAGTACATCTCTGCGACTCCTTCACCATCCTTCATCTTGAACTTGTCAAGCTGACCTTGAAGAACATCTAACTTGGATTCTCTCACGAACTCGGTTCCTTCGTGCATATCAACCAAAGTATCCCAAATCTCTTTTGCATTCTCAAGACGACTGATTTTGTTGAATTCTTCGAGGCATAAGCAGTTGAAGAGAATGTCACATGCTTGAGCATTGTATTGCAACATCTTCAATTCATCCGCGGTCGCTTCACGATCCGGTTCCTGTCCATCCGCAAAGAACTCACCTTGCAAGCCAACACGAACAACAGCCCAAACGGCGGGGTTATGACCAAGAATATGCATTTTCATTTTATGCTTCCAACTAGCAAAATTTGTGCCATCAAATTACGGACCTCTACGGTGATAACCTCCCTCACTAGACGCCATACTTCTCCTAGGTTGTGAGACCTAAGCAATGGAGACCAAAGCTCTGATACCACTTGTAGGATTGAAAGTAGGTCTAGAGGGGTGGTGATTAGACTACTTGACCAAATAAAAGTTTTGCCTAAACCAAGTTTTAGGGTTGACAGTTTTTAGCATTTCATGGCAAGTCAAGTACACCCTACACATGCAAGTCTAAGAGTATATAGCAGCGGAAAGTAACAACAAGCATGTATAGAAGAGATAGGATAGGAAGATCGAACACAATTGTAGACACGACGATTTTTCCCGTGGTTCCGATTGGTGGCGCTATCGTACATCCACGTTTATGGAGTCTTCAACCCACGGAGGATAACGGTCGCAAGAGTCCACGGAAGGCTCCACCCAAAAGGGTCCATGAAGTAGCAACCTTGACTATTCCATACGGCTTCCGTCCACGAAGGACTAGCCTCACTATGGGGTAGATCTTCACGAAGTAGGCGATCTCCTTGCCCTTACAAACTTCTTGGTTCACTCCACAACATGAAGTAGGAGGCTCCCAAGCGACACCTAACCAATCTAGGAGGCACCATCCTCCAAAAGGTAATAGGCTCGGTAATGATGATGAACTCCTTGCTCTTGTGCTTCAAGATGATAGACTCCTCAACGCACAATCTCTCTCTCACAGGTTTGGCTTGGTAGAAGAGATAGGATTGGTGGAAAGCAACTTGGGGAGGCTAGAAATCAAGATCCATATGATTTGAGTGGAAGATCTTGACCTCAACACAAGGGTAGGTGGTTCTCTCTCAGAAAATCTGATAGGATAGGTATGGAATAGTTTTGAGTGCTTCTATGTCGAGTGAGTGGTGGTGAAGGGGTATATATAGGCATCCCCAAAAATCCAACCGTTACACACAAAATGACCAACTCGGTGACACCGATGTGTGAATCTCGATGGTACCGAAGTGACCAAAAGGTGGCAACTTTTGAATCTCGGAGGGACCGATATACGAAACTCGGTTGCACCGATAAGGTGACCAACGGTCAGATTTCCAATCTCGGTGATGCTGATCCAACATTCTCGGAGGGACCGAAAATGTGAATTTGCGTAACAGAAAGTTGGCAACCTGAACTCGGTGGAACTGGTATGGAATCGGTTGTATCGAAGTGGCTAGGGTTTGGCAGAGTCTGTCTAGGTTCTGGAATCGGTGGCACCAAAGTGGGATAGTTGATTGCACCGATTTTGAGTGTTGAGTATAGAACAAGCTTTGGTGGGAGAGTTTTGTGGATGTTTTTTACGACTATCACTTGTGCACGTTTGAGCATATTGTTCACCAACAAAACCTTACCCCCTTTTAATAATATTGGCTTTCCTATGAACTCAAAGTGATTTCTCACAAATATAAAATGTAGAGTCTTCTTGCTTGAAGCTTGGCCAACCTATTTCCTTGCATCTTGGGGTTTCTCCACAATCTCCTTTTGCCAATCCTCTTATTGAACATTTCCTGAAATATACTTAGTGGAAACATTAGTTCAATGACTTATATGTTGTTATTAATTACTAAAACCACCAAGGGAGCAAATGTGCTTTCAATCTCCCCCTTTTTGGTAATTGATAACAACATATAGATCAAAGCTTCGACATATGATAAAATCAATGAGTATAATCGTCGCTTTGAGAGGTATGTGATAAGCAAGAGCTCCCCCTAAATTTGTGCGCTGTTTTGAAGGTGGACTTTAGGACAAGGCACCGGGGTGGCCTCCTTGCAGTACCTCTTGCACTTCTCTACGTCGATGTACACACGTTGCATCAGGGCCCTGGACAACATCCGGGTGAAGCTTGCCGTGCTGCAATGGCTCAACTCCGAGAAGGAGCCGTCCTTGTGGCCATGCTTCCGGACCTTCCTGGGGATCCTTTTCCATGTCATTGTTGCATCGGCGGCGAAGGGATAGTGGGCGGTGGCTAGCTAGAGTTGGATGTCGGGTGGATGGGGGCAGGGGTAAGGGGAAGAAGAAGATTGATCAAAGGGAGGAAGTGGACTAGCCACCCCCTCCCCTAGGCACGCGTGGGGAGGAGGTTGAGTGGCTAATGTACGGGCTCACTAGCATGCATGGAACTAAAGAGGAAAAGTGTGGGGGGTAGGAGGGGGGTGGCCGGTGTGCTGGCCCGAGTTAGACACGAATAGTCTCCCAAATTTGGGTTGTATGATTTTCCCCTCGCAGACCAAATGGGTGCAACTGGACGAAATGGGTTGGCCAACTGGAGTTGCCCTTATCATCCTTTAGAAAGAAACTTAGTTATTTTTTCTCAACCGATCATCAATGGTGAAGCAACAAGCCTAAAGAAACGCAACCCAAGCAGGAGCCTGCCACGTTCCTAATTTCCTATTGTAATGTAGCTTTTATACTTCTGCCGACTTATTGTCGATTGAGAAGTGTTGTTCTTATATCGATCCTATCACATTTTCAGGCCAAACAAGAGTGAAACTGATCCGCAGCTGGAGGCTGGGGCAGATGCATAGTCTTCAAGGACGCGTTTGGTAGCCTGCATTACGCCTAGGGGGCAACTTTTGGCATGTTTGGTTGCTCGGGTCGCATAAAAAAGTCGGCCCGCATGGAACTTAAAGCATCTCCGGGCCTGCATTGAGTGGAACGGGTGAATCAACTATTTTTCCAGAGCCAGGCCCGAGCGGTGCAACTCGATGCACGTGGGTGTGGGTGGTTGCACGCATGGATGCAGTCTCGTGACGTCGCATTGTTTACCGAAGCCGCACCATAAATTACCCTCACTTTCCTTCCCACATTGCTCTCTCTCCTCTCTTCCTCACTCACACCGGCGGCGACAAGCACTGGAGCGAATGACTATGAGACAATCCTAGGCGGCGGCGAGCACCGGATTGACTAGTACATCAGCAATGGCGGTAAGCCCTTACCTCGTCTCTCGATTTACTGCTTTCACATCACGATAGATTTGATTTGCGATCAGGATTGGAGCGTTACGGAGGACGTTGAACACATTAGGGGTGTGGGTTGGTTTAGGGATACACGATCGATGAACCATCGAATCCATCAGTTCGTCACCGATGGATTCTAGGGTGCTTACGGTCCTTTTTCTATTACTTTGGGGGTGGGTGGGGATTGGTGTAAAACTAGTTTAGAAAGACATAATCCTAGTCGCGGCGATCTTGGAGGTGCTTCGAGCGCGCGCCGGGGGGGGGGGGGAGGGGGGGTAGCCATCTTCATTTCTTCCTCCACCGCATACACTGCACTAGCCGCAAGCTTGTCCTCATCGTCTTCGTCGAGAACGATGGGTCTTGCACGGTCGCCTGCCACCGACACCTTAACCACCATGTGCACCGTATCATGGCAGTCCTCCGGAGGCACTAACGTCCTAGTATAGAACGCCATGGCACACTGGTATTCAGGATCCATGTACTCCCTGTACTTGGCCCATCTTGCCCTCTGTCCAGCATCACAAGAGTTTCCTGATCCATGGCGCATCGAAGGATGTCCACTGACATAGTGCCATTCGCTGGGTTAGGAATCCGTGTCTTCAGCTCCTCTGCCGTAGCCTTCTTTACCACATCGTCTGCCTCCTTGTGCATGTCTTCGATGCTGCTTAAGTTCGAGCACACTGCCATCGTGTTCTTGAACTTGGTGCGGTCACCAAGCAAGCAAGCGAGAAAGAAGCCCTCCATCCAGTGCCCCAGGGGAAGGGGTTGGGATGGGGTTCATGGCGATGGAGAGGTGGTGAAGTACAGAGGTGGAAGAGAGGGTTTGAGCGTGGTGGTTGGTTAGTAGGGTAGGTAAATATAGGAGCGATAGGCCGATAGGAATGAATGTTGATATTTGGACTTCATGCTTTTCTTATAATAGATCAACACAGATGTCGTGCCTCCATTGGGAAAGGGACAGGAGGTCGTGCCGCCGTTGGAGGATGACGTGGTAGTGCAGGAACCCCCCAACAGTAAGCGGAGGATCTACGGGCACTAGCACGGGGAGTCAGGGCCAACCCACTTCTGCAAGGTGATCCTTGCTCCGAAACTAGAGAGCCCGCCTTTGCCTCTAGACTTCATGAAGCAATCCCCTCGCCATCCCCGCGGAGTTCAGGCTGAAGATGAACACCAGTTGCACATGGAGTGTCATGGTCCGGGTGAACGACAACAGGGTCACACTTGATCAGGGTAGCGCCCCCTTCGTCATCGTTAACCAAATCATGATCGGGTACATGGTGACCTTCAAGTTGCAGAATCCCGACACCCTGACGGCGACCGTTTTCAACGACCACACCGTAGAGGTGGGCACTAAGTGCAACAAACACGACGAGACCTTCGCCATGACCGTTAAAGCTCCAGTTTCCTGGTTTTGTTTAAGACTATATTATGTGGTGCGGTTTGGTTTAGAACTTATCCTATTATGTTAAACTTGTTCTAATGTGTGGTTAACAGTGTATTATGTGTTCCTCTATTTGGTCTGCATGCTCTAGTTGTTGTTACCCTATGCATGTGTGCCTCTTATAATCTCATCATATCGACGAGGAGGTTATCAGACAATTGTCCCGCATGTAACGAAACAACTAGACTTATGTTTCTCTCAAAACAAGCTCCTAACCAAACAACATGCCTTTCCTTTCAACACATGCAAGCTAGAGAAAATGCAGGCAATCAATCAACATGCATATGTTAATTTTTCGCCTGCATTAGCTTAACAAGATTTAACTGGGATAAACATGTAAAGTGTCTAAAAAGGATGCATGTAACCAAACACGTCCTAAATGCTTTATATTAGTCTTCCGCTAACATCTGCATCCGCTGTTCTAGTATTATCCATATGTTCGGTTATATAGGTTCCTTCGTGATGTTTCCGTAAAACTTATTTGGATGGATTCTTGAAATTTATGTGCTTCCGTCATGGTGAGCGTTTACTTGGATTATCTGTATTTGTTGACTTGAAAGACATTTGAAAATCAGTAACATTATCGCTTGTGATGCTGAAAATGTAAGCCCGTACGCGGTGGTTCAAATTTCGCTACACTGTTTACACGCATATATATATATATATATATATATATATATATATATATATATATATATGTGCACGCAGAGACAGTCATGTGCGCAAAACTCTAGGAAATTACGAAGGAATACAGCAAAGCTCGGCACACAATGATGCGACCGGAAACGGCGATCATTTCTTGGATTTGGGCTGCTTGACTATCATAACCGAGCAGTGCGCGTGGTGGGCGCAGTAGTCGCTCACGCTCCCAAGAAATGCCCTGCAACAAGCGTCAAGCTGGTTCAGAGTTCAGACGAAACCCATGGCCACGCCGCCAAACCAATCATCCCATCAATTACCTCTTGATGGCACCGTAGCCGTGGCTGCCGACGGCGAGCAGATCGGCGTGGTGCTTGTCGACGGCGCTGCAGAGCACGTGTCTCGGCTCTCCTTCGATCACCTCTATCAGGGCATGCACCTGCAATGTATGTGTGATTTCATAGCTGAATTTTTCTGCATTGCGGCGAATCGGCGGTGGCTGCCGTTACCGAGTTGGCGGCGCAGAGGCGGCGCGCCCTGTCGACGACGTCCTCGGCCCGCTTCCGCAGGTCCGCGTCCACCACCCTCACCAGGTCCTCGGCGGCGGCTGAAAATCCCGAGGCAGAGTCAGCTCCGGCGCAAACTCCGAACAGAGAGACGGAACCAAGCTGAAAATTAACGGGGTTTACGGCCGGCACCGGGGCTGCCGAAGCTGATGACGGAGGACGCGGGAGGCTTGGCGTGGACGACGACGAGCTCGGCCGCAGCCACGCCGGCCGTCGCCGCCACATGCCGCACGGCCCACTCGAGCGCGCGGTAGCTGTGGTCGCTGTCGTCCACGGCGACCATCACCACCGTCTTCTTCCTACCGCCGTCCTCCGCCTCCACCGCGGCAGGTGCAGCGATCTTGGTCTCCGCCATTGCAAGGAAACTGATCTGAGATGTTGTTGGTTTTGGCTGGCGAGTTTAGCTGTGTATGAGCTGATGAGCAGCAGCGCGATCCGAGGGGCGTATATATGGCAGATCAGCAGAGCGAGAGAGCGCGGCCGAAACCGGAGGGGGTGGAGGCGGCGGGCCAAGGGTGGATGACGGCGGATCGGATGGATACTGGCGGCGGCACCGGCAGGGTGCCCCGGTTTTCGTTGCGCTGTTGGTTTTAGCTCCGGCTTTGCAACTTCCGTCCTGGAGGATAACGACTGACAGTCAGTGTTATAGTACAGTCACCGGCCAGTTCGTGCTGATCGTTAGTTGTTCAGTTTCTGCTCCCGAAACCTGTGATTCGCCAAAAGCATAGTAAGATAATCCCACTGGTCAGCACGCGCACGCTTATTTTTTTAACACACGACACGGACGCTTTCTTTTAAGTTGTACACCGAAGAAGACTACATGGTCCCTTTTTTGCAAAAAAAAAAGAGAGAGACAAGATCAGAAGTCATCTTCTGCTCTCGAGCTCATTTTGAGCTTGGGATGAACAGTAAAATCAGAAAAGAAAAATGAAGACACATTAAAAAATTCTGATTTTTTGGGTGCGAACATTGACAAAAGTTTTACATGTCCACAAAATTTCATCTTGAAAATACATTTATGGAAGTCATGGCCAAAAAAACAAAAACAAATTCAACACTCCAAAATACTTTCGAAAATAACACTTTTGAAGCATCATTTTTTTTTGCCACGACTTCCAAAAATGCAATTTCAAGATTAAATTTTGTGTGCACGTAAAACTTTTGTCAATATTTTCATCAAAAAAGATTAAGATTTACAAGAAAACAATTACTTTTAATTTTACTATCCACCGAGCTCATTTGAACTCGGCCTCAAAACCTCCACTTCCAGAGAAGATTGCAGTCTCACATAGCGCCAAAGAGCTCTTTTGATCTCGAGTTCACGTTCTCCCACCTCTTTTTCAGTAACACTGCTTCCGATTATTGCGGCGGTCCGTGATCAGAAACAAAGGTTACAAGCAGCACCATAAATTCTCAAGGATGGATGCATGCATACAAATGGACTCCATAATTTTATTTTCGTACCGATTGAAAATCTAGTTCTTGTAATGTGGTCGTCTGTCGTTCTCATGTCCTTCGGCGACACAACATCATGGGTCGCAGGCTCGCAGCATGCAGCACCCCAACAGATGTGCAATGCCTCTATGGAAAGGAAAAACATTATAGATTTGTAGTGGAAATGGCCATACAGCATTTCCAAAGAATTTCCTTTTCGGACTCTCGTGGAATTTGAATTGATCCATATACTGGTATATATTCATATAACACCAAAACAACAGCTACAGGGTCGCTTCTCAACGTTAATATTGATTTGGTATTATGAATGTCAATACTTTTATCTTTTTGATCAAATTAGAGATACTTTGACTTCAGCCAAAAGTTATATGCAGATTAAATATGATTGGAGGGATTTGTCTTGTTTTAAAGTTGTTTCAGCTACAGATGCAAAAATTATTGCCTATGCATGGTCAACATGCAAGTTGCACGCGTACAGGTCAAACATAAGAAACTTAACTACTAGTCCCACAGCATTTTTTTTACACAATTCATTTGATTTTGCAAAAAACGGAAGCATAAGCTCCTGGACTTACAAGGACTCCATTAAGGTCAGGCAAAAACTCATACAGGTAATGCTGCTTCAAGTTGTCTGTACCAAGATCCATATGGGAAATATGGACATGGCAATTGCGTCCAGGATTCAGGTATAAGAAGTTTCATAAAGGCATCACATTGTCTTCCATAAACCATGAGTCACATTGTGGCCTCCATGGGTTGCGGACAAATTGCAGAGAGATCTATTTATGCATATACTTTAACTCGACGCATACTGTGCTTGACCGGCCACTTTTTCATTGTAAGCTGCCTTATCTTTATTAGCATGAGAAAGCAACCAATCATTCTTACATCTATATTTTTCCATTATACCTTAAGGATACATCTAACTCAAGGTTTTTCAATGGACAAGATATGCTGGAGAAGGAGAAATGAGCAGGCAAGAAACCAATGACTAACACATATAGTCAGGCTAGTCCAAAACAAGCAGACTTAGTTAATAATCAAAGTCAAGTCAAATTACAGGGTCTTAATGACTGAAAGCATTTCATTTCATAGATATATCAGGACTAGATCAAAGCAGGAGCAAAAACTGAAGAGGGAAAAAGAAAAATCATTAGAGAGCTATACCAAGATTTGTGGCAGGATTGCATACCACATAATCGGCTTCATCTATTGGGGAGTCTTTCCAGCAGAAGCAGAAAATAAGGCCATTGCAGCAGTCCTTTGGCAAAATCTGCCTGTATCCTGTCAAGAAGGGCAACGAGGAATCAGGGAATAGCTGCTCTTGGTCCCCTGAAATACCATCAAAAGTAGGAAATCCTATCAAACGATCCTCGTCATTGAGCCTGTACTTGGGGTAAAAGAAGCCGGAGATGGTCTGGGGCAGCTTCTTGCGGTTTTGGGAGATGAGGAGGTACCAGAGCCAGGAGACACACTTGAATCGGCACACTGACTTGACGGGTAGCAGGGACAGAATCTCGATGATAAGGTCATCTGTAAGGTCAGCTGCGGGGGTTGGCCCATTCTTGGAGCAGTTCATCTGTGTGCAAGCCATTCTGACAAGTAGAGAAGGAACACTAAAATAATCAGATCAAATATCAGTGCATGACAGAATGAAAGGAAGAGCACGGAGGAAGAACAGGAATACCAGTCTACTGAAACAGGGAGCGGCAACGATGGAAGTGGCTATCAACGGCGGTTCTGCGGCCGACAGCTAGGAACAATAGTTACAGTGGCTCAGATAGTTGAATAAAATGTCAAACAACAAAGAATAAATCAAAATAATACAAGCTATTGATAGGGACGTGTAACAAGTCCGCTAGTACTATTTGAGACTTATTGGTTGCAAACAATGCCTGAGGACAAAACATCAAGACTTGAATACACTTTGTGAAAGCTAAAATGTAAAGGCAGTCTTTTATTTTCACTGGTTCCTTCGTTCTCACCAAGGGAGGATGGAGCGCCAGGCACGGTGGGCTGCAAGTCGGACGCCTGAGCTTGACGGACGTGCCCGAGTGAAGCTACGTCTCTTTGATCAGTTATCCTTTCCAAAATAAATACTAGCTAGGGTTTCCAATTTTGCTCCCAATGTATCAATAAATGAGACATTTGTTCAAGGAGGAACCCTTCCGTGAATGTAATTACGAATAATGGTCTATTTCCAAATTAGCGCCATCTCAGTGTGGCAAACAAAACGGATCGTTGAGGCTCAGGCAAATCGCTCCAGCACATCAACCAAACTAGCCCAACATGCATTAACATTGTGACATCTTTGTTCTACAACCGCCCCATTAAATACAAGCTCAAAAACGAAGTCCAGCCAACTAACTATTAATATGGATTGGAGGGAGTATTGAAATTTCTTTTGGATAGGTGTATACGGTGTCAGAATTTTACAAGGCTCCTTTTACACCTTATTGTTTTTGTTTATGACGCGAATCCTTTTAGAATTTTTATTATCGAGTAACTTGACTTGCATTGCTGTGACCGAGTATACATCTGTAACTTCCACACAGATCCTAAGTCTAGAGGAAAATCTACTGGAAACGAAGAAATGAGACCACCCGTAGCACACCAAACTAGATAGTTTTGATGTCGTACCTAGTTAGTCAGACGCCGCTGCTCAACCTCCGCTTGTCCTGTCCTGCCGGCGAGCTTCCAAACCGCCGCCGCTTCGTCCGGGTTCGCCGCCGCTGCCCGTCACATCCGGGGTCGACAGGATCTCAAGCCATGATGCCGCATAGTCAGTCCATTGTCCGATTTAGGGATCAGGTCTCCAGATTCGCGAGTGGGCTGGAGGATTTGGGGATTAGGGTTCTTGTTCGTCGTCCTGCGTGAAGAGAAGGCCGTTTGTGCGGAGAAGAGAGGAGACGCTCTACGGGCTTCGGCCGAAATTAGACCGGCCCACATAAAACTCAGCCCTAATATCACGGCTCTCTGTGAACAAGACGGGAATGCCTATGTGACGCGTGTCATACTGTCATCTAAAAAAAAAGCCTATGGGACGCGCGTTGCGTCGAACGTTGGCGCCTCACATTTTTCAAGATTTTTTTATTCGGTGTTCAACAAAACACGGAGAAAATGTATTTTGCAAATGGGAAAAACTCGAAATCATGAGATTTTCCATAAAAATGCGAACATAAACATTAAAAAACACAAACCCAATATAATAATCTGAATATTTTTTTAAACTATCTAGAAACACAAACAATTTTTAGGCAGGCCCAGTTCGCTATGCGAGGGTTAACTATACGATGCAATTCACCTGCAAAAAAAAACTATATAATGCAATTCGTGTCATATGGGAAATTCCGAAGAAGACATGAGCTTAGGCAGGAAGCGGCCACCAAATTTGTTAGTAGAGCCCAACTAATTGTTAGTTTTTCTTTTTGCGTATCATATTTGATGGCCCCTCCCCAACTAATTGTTGTACATCATCAGGTGCATGCGGCGGCGGAGCCGAGGTCGACGCAAATAGCGTGCGACCTCGGTCTCCCATCGTGTAGGTTACCACTGCACCACCTTGCCTGTGAAGAAGGATGCCGTTGTGACAAGTTGCATCGTTCGCGAATGGTTGCCCTATGTTACAAACATCACATCGTGAACTCTACAGTGGAAAAAAGGACTGGTCCAAGTTATTTTTTCAGGCGACTTGTCCCTAGTTGGTCCCTTTAATTTGTCTAACATGTGTCTGTAGAAAATACTTATGTGTGACTTGTAATATTTTATATATATACAAAGTTCCTGCAATGATTTATCTTGATATGGAATTTACCGATGCACTTGAATATTGCTTGAAATACATGAATGGAATATAGTTCATGGAAGCCAGTACATATATGCTCGAAACAGTATTTGTTAATGCTGGAATACTTATTATATATAATGTATATTTGCTCACGCAAAGTGTATTATGGAAAGCCAGGTTGTTCATGGGATTGGCTCCATGAATTGATAAAGCCTGTGACTTTGAATTATAATTCAAATTTAGCGTGTAACTCACACGTACGTGCTTATGGGACATATTTCGAATGAGACTCCTTAATGGTTACTAATGATCGTGGTTGGTTAAGTTAACCCGGAGTCCTCACTTAAACAAATTGTATCTGGACATTTATCTGCAATTTATACAGTTTAAAATAAACTGAAATAACACTATATAAAGATTCCTAACCCCAAGCTTCAAAGATCATTGTGAGCGAAACCACGAAAAAGGATCGAGGAATAGGGATTAGACCGTGTGTGCGTATATTTCTTACATTGGCACCAGAGCTGATCAAGGGTTAGACGATTTGTTTACTTCGTCTAGTCGATTACAATCTGGATTAGTACTCCGTTGCGTACTCTGCCTATTTTTTTCCAAAAGAAAAAGAAAAGGGAGACAGACCCGTACGTACATAGGTCCACCCTGGAAAAGATCGAATCTCTCGATTCGTCTCGACCAACACCGCCGCCTCGCTCGAATCTGCTCGCCCAGCGCCGCCGCTTCACCCGACCCCCACCAAATCCATGCCGCCGCAACAACCTCACCTCTAGGACATTCTCCAGCCGCGCCTCCGCCTCCAGCCCACCTCCCCATCCACCTCGGGACGAGTCTGCCACCTCCCGTGATCGGCTCCCCTCGACGTTCGCGCCACTCCCAACCGTCGCCCGCCCCGTCAACAACGCTGTTACGAAGGGCGCTCCCAATCGTTGCTCGCCTCCAACCAAGTCTCGCTTTGGATGCAACAGTTCGGTCTCCACGATAGGAAATTCAAGGTTTGGATACTGATTTTCAATGGCTTCCAATGGTGTGTTTGCTGAATTACTCCGTGCCTACAAACTTGATGGAACAAATTACACGGTTTGGAAAAAGAAAATTATGTTCTTGCTTACGGCTAACAATATAGATTATGTTTCTGAGGCTTGGGCGCCTAATGAGCCATCAGAGGATACTACAGATGAAGAGAAACATGAATATGTTGATGAACTGAAGCAATGGACCAAGGACAACAAGACTGCCAGAGTGTATATCCTTGGTTCGATGACTGATTCGTTGGCTGCGGAATATGAGTCGGTAAAACGACCTGTGGAATTATGGTCAGGCTGGAACAAGATTTTGGAGAGGTTTCCCTTGTCAAGGGGCTAATTCTTGTGAACAAATTTCTAACATCAAAGATGGGTGATAAAACAGTCAATGGACACGTCAACAAGCTCTGTGTCTTGGCGGAAGAATTAAAAACCGTTGGTTACCCGTTCCAGGAGGAAGTCCAAGTCATGGTTGGTTTGAACTCTTTACCACCATCGTGGGAACGGTTCAAGATTTCTTTCTGTCACTCAGAGCGCACACTCAATATGAGGAACCTGAGACAACACTTGCTGATGGAGGAGGATCACATGCTTAATTCAGGGAAAGAGAAAGCTTCTTATCATCCATAGCTTCACCTTGGTGAGTACAAAAACAATGGGAATCGGAGGAACTGGAATAAGAGAGGAGGAGGATCTGACCTAAGGGAGAAGATCAATTACAAACGTGACAGGGATCAAAGAAACTACAAAGATGACTAGAGGGATAGGGGGCAGCGCAACAACAACAATAATGGTAGTTATTATAAAAACAAAAACAACAACCATATCAAATCTTTTCATACAACTGATAAGAGGAATTACAAGTGTCATAATTGTGGTAATATGGGCAACTTCAGGTCAGAATGCACCAAGAAGAGGAAGCTGAATAGCAAAAGGAATAATTTTAACAAGGATGACTGCCGCAAAGGGAATAAATCCCCTGATGGTATTACTGATGTTTAGGTTTGCACTGAATCCTTGTTTACTAATACTTTTCAAAGTAGTTAGCTTATAGATTCTAGTGCAACTTCACACATAGCTAAAGATCTTAGTTCTTTTGCCACACTCAAAACAATTCCAAGAGGAACAAGACATGTCTATTTAGGAACTCAAGCTAAAGCTGACATACTAGGAATTGGAAACTATGTTCTTAAAGTCCCTGATGGAGGAAACGTAGTGTTGGAAAATGCACTTTATTCTCCCAACATAAGAAGGAATCTAGTTTCAGTATCCAAACTAGAGTCAATTGGATATACAATTATCTTTGGTGATGGGAAGGCTAAGATTATCTTAAATGGAAGATTAGTACATTCACGCGATAGACATGATGGTCTTTATTTTCTAAATGACATCATGGAAAATAATTGCTTAGTAGGCGAAGATAACTCTGTTGTGAGGAATATAACTGGACAGAATCATTGTTATGAATCTTACTTGTGGCATTTGCGACTTGGACATATATCTAAGAACAGGATAAGGAGACTTATTAGTTCAATAATTTTGAACTAGTGGGAGGATTATGGTATTTGTGAAGCATGCATTATGGGTAAAATGACTAGGTCACCTTTTCCCAAAGCAAATATGTCAACTGAATAGCTTCCCATTGTTCACTCCGACACTTGTGGGGAATTTTCCATACCCACTTTGGGAGGGCAGAAAATCTACTTTTATCACTTTCATTGATGACTATTCAAGATACGGTTATGTGTATTTGCTTAAACACAAATCAGAAGGATTTGTTGCTTTTAAAGTATTCAAAGCGGAAGTGGAAAATCAGCCAAACAAGAAAATTATATACTTACAACTGACCGTTGTGGTGAATACACGTCAGGAATACTAGATGATTTCTGCAAAGAACATGACATTATTCATCACTATACCTTGCCATATACTCCGCAATAGAATGGAGTGGCGGAAAGAAGGAATAGTACTTTAATGGATATGGTTAGGTCTATGATGGCTTATTCTGACTTGCCATTGTCCTTTTCGGGAGATGCACTTCACACAGTTGTATATTTATTGAATCACTTGTTGGAAATATGCCCTAGAGGCAATAATAAAATGGTTATTATTGTATTTCCTTGTTCATGATAATTGTCTATTGTTCATGCTATAATTGTATTAACCGGAAACCGTAATGCATGTGTGAATACATAGACCACAATATGTCCCTAGCGAGCCTCTAGTTGGCTAGCTCGTTGATCAATAGATGGTCACGGTTTCATGACCATGGACATTGGATGTCGTTGATAACGGGATCACATCATTAGGAGAATGATGTGATGGACAAGACCCAATCCTAAGCATAGCACTAGATCGTGTAGTTCGTTTGCTAAAGCTTTTCTAATGTCAAGTATTGATTCCTTAGACCATGAGATTGTGCAACTCCCGGATACCGTAGGAATGCTTTGGGTGTGCCAAACGTCACAACGTAACTGGGTGGCTATAAAGGTGCACTACGGGTATTTTCAAAAGTGTCTGTTGGGTTGGCACGAATCGAGACTGAGATTTGTCACTCCGTGTGACGGAGAGGTATCTCTGGGCCCACTCGGTAAGACATCATCATAATGAGCTCAATGTGACTAAGGAGTTAGCCACGGGATGATGTATTACGGAACGAGTAAAGAGACTTGCCAGTAACGAGATTGAACAAGGTATGGGGATACCGACGATCGAATCTCGGGCAAGTATCATACCGATAGACAAAGGGAATTGAATACGGGATTGATTGAATCCCCGACATCGTGGTTCATCCGATGAGATCATCGTGGAGTACGTGGGAGACAACATGGATATCCAGATCCCGCTGTTGGTTATTGGCCGGAGAGGTGTCTCGGTCATGTCTACGTGTCTCCCGAACCCGTAGGGTCTACACACTTAAGGTTCGATGACGCTAGGGTTACAGGGAAAGGTATACGTGATTACCGAAGGTTGTTCGGAGTCCCAGATGAGATCCTGGACGTCACGAGGAGCTTCGGAATGGTCCGGAGGTAAAGATTGATATATAGGAAGTCCAGTTTTGGTCACCGGAAAGTTTTTGGGCTCATCGGTATTGTACCGGGAGTGCCGGGAGGGTGCCGGAGGACCCCCGGGAGGGGTGTGACGACCATAGGACTTCATGGGCCCTTAGAAGAGGTGTGCCAGCCCATATTGGGTCGGCCAAGACCATCTATGAGGGCCCATGCGGCTGGAGATAAGAGATAAGGGCTGAAAAGATTCAAAAGGAAGAGATCCACCTCCCTTGTGGGAGGTGGACTCTTTCCTAGGGTCGGCCGAACCTCTCCTCCTTGGAGGAGGGGCCAAGGCAGCCCTCCCTCTCCATCCTCCTATATATACCCAAGGGTTTTGCCTCTTGAGAACAAATCTGAACTCTCTCTCTCTCACGACGAAGCCCTACCTCTCTTCTTCCTCCTTCGCAGCGCTTGGCGAAGCCCTGCCGGGATACCTTGCTACTCCACCACCACCACGCCGTCGTGCTGCTGCTGGAGCTCTTCCCCAACCTCTCCTTCCTCCTTGATGGATCAAGGCGTAGGAGACGTCACCGGGCTGCACGTGTGTTGAACACGGAGGTGCCGTCCATTCGGCACTTGATCGGATCTACCGCGATCTGAATCGCTGCGAGTACGACTCCATCAACCGCGTTCTAGCAACGCTTCCGCTTAGCGATCTTCAAAGGTATGAAGATCCAATCTCTCCCCACTCGTTGCTGGTTTCTCCATGGATAGATCTTGGTGATCATAGGAAAATTTTGATTTACTACTACGTCTCCCAACAGTGGCATCATGAGCTAGGTCTATGCGTAGAATCTATGCACGAGTAGAACACAAAGCAGTTGTGGGATGAAGCGGCCCGGACCGACTTTACACGTACGCTTACGTGAGACTGGTTCCACTGCTTGACATGCACTTGTTGCATAAGGTGGCTAGCGAGTGTCTGTCTCTCCCACCTTAGTCGGATTGGATTCGATGAAAAGGGTCCTTATGAATGGTAAATAGCAATTGGCATATCACGTTGTGGTTTTTGGCGTAGGTAAGAAACGTTCTTGCTAGTAACCTATAGCAGCCACGTAAAAACTTGCAACTACAAATTAGAGGACGTCTAACTTGTTTTTGCAGCATGTGCCTTGTGATGTGATATGGCCAAAAGGATGTGATGTGATGCATTGTGATGTATGAGATTGATCATGTTCTTGTAATAGGATTCACGACTTTCATGTCGATGAGTATGACAACCGGCAGGAGCCATAGGAGTTGTCTTATTTTATTGTATGACCTGCGTGTCAATCATAAACACCATGTAATTACTTTACTTTATTGCTAAACGTTAGCAATAGTAGTAGACGTAATAGTTGGCGAGACAACTTCATGAAGACACGATGATGGATATCATGATGATGGAGATCATGGTGTCGTGCCGGTGACAGTGATGATCATGGTGCCCCGAAGATGGAGATCAAAGGAGCAAGATGATATTGGCCATATCATGTCACTATATTGATTGCATGTGATGTTTATCATGTTTACATCTTATTTGCTTAGAACGACGGTAGTAAATAAGATGATCTCTCAATATAATTTCAAGAGAAGTGTTCACCCTAACTGTGCACCGTTGCTAAGGATCGTTGTTCCGAAGCACCACGTGATGATCGGGTGTGATAGGTTCTAACGTTCGCATACAAAGGGTGTAAGCCAGATTTACACACGTGGAACACTTAGGTTGACTTGACGAGCCTAGCATGTACAGACATGGCCTCAGAACACGGAAGACCGAAAGGTCGAACATCAGTCGTATAGAAGATATGATCAACATAGAGATGTTCACCATGGATGACTAGCCCGTCTCACGTGATGATCGGACACGGGCTAGTCGACATGGATCATGTGAAACTTGGATGACTAGAAAGATGTCTATCTAAGTGGGAGTTCATCAATAATCTGATTAGATGAACTTAATTATCATGAACTTAGTCTAAAAGTGTCCTTGCAAATTATGTCGTAGATAGCTCGCGCTGTAGCTCCCCTATTTTATTGATACGATCCTAGAGAAAAGTAAGATTGAAAGTTGATGGTAGCAATGATGCGGACTAGGTCCGTGATCTGAGGATTGTCCTCATTTCTGCATAGAAAGCTTATGTCTTTGATGCATCGCTAAGTGCACAACTCCCTCAAGCGTTGTCTGTAGATGTTGTGAACATATGACAGACACTTTTTGATGACTACGTGATAGTTCAGTGCGTCATGCATTACGGCTTAGAATAGAGGCTCCAAAACGTTTTGAACGTCACGAAACATAAGAGATGTTCTAAGAGCTGAAATTGGGATTTCAGGCTCGTGCCTATGTTGAGAGGTATGAGACCTCCAACAAGATTCTTTGCCTGCAAGATAAAGGAGAATAGCTCAATCGGTGAGTGTGTGCTCAGATTGTCTGGGTGCTATAATTACTTGAATCAAGTGGGAGTTAATCTTCCAGATGAGATAGTGATTAATGCAGTTCTCCAAGTCACTGCCACCAAGCTACTAGAGCTTCGTGATGAACTATAACATGCCAGGGATGGATAAGATGATCCCTGAGTTGTTCGTGATGTTTGACACCACGAAGGTAGAAATCAAGAAGGAGCATCAAGTGTTGATGGTTAAGTGAAAACCACTAGTTTCAAAAGGGGCAAGGGCAAGAAGGGAAAAACTTCAGGAATGGCAAGCCAGTTGTTGCTCTAGTGAAGAAACCCAAGGTTGAGCCCGAACCGGAGACTAAGTGCTTCTGTTATGAGGAGAATGTTCACTGAAGCGGAAAAACCCTAGATGCTTGGTAGATAAGAAGGCTGGTAATGTCGATGAAAGTATATTTGATATATGTGTTAGTGATGTGTACCTTGCTGGTACTCCTAGTAGTACCTGGGTATTGGATACCGGTTCGGTTGCTAAGTGTTAGCAACTCGAAATAAAAGCTACGGAATAAACGGAGACTAGCTAGGTGAAAGGTGACGATGTGTGTTGGAAGTGTTTCCAAGATTGATGTGATCACCATCGCACGCTCTCTCTACCTTCGGGATTTGTGATAAACCTAAATAAATGTTATTTGGTGTTTGCGTTGAGCATGAACGTGATTAGATCATGATTAGTGCAATACGGTTATTCATATAATTTAAAGAATAATGGTTATTCTGTTTACATGGATAATGCCTTCAATGGTCATGCACCCACTCGGAATGGTTTATTGAATCATGATCGTAGTAGTACACATGTTCATAACATTGGTACCAAAATATACAAAGTTAATAATGATAGTACCACATAGTTGTGGCGCTTCCTCTTAATGTCATATTGGTATAAATCGCATGAGGAAACTCCATGATGATGGATCTTTTGACTCACTCGATTTCGAATCGACTGAGACATGCGAGCCATGCCTCTTGGGCAAGATGACTAAGACCCCGTCTTTCGATATGAAGGAGCGGGCTAGTGGCTTATTGGAATGAATACATGTTGATGTATGTGGTCCAATGAGTGTTGAAACACATAGTGGATATCGTTATTTTTCTTTACCTTCACTGATGATTTAAGTGAGTATGGGATATTTACTTAATGAAACACGAGTCTGAAATGTTTGAAAGGTTCAAGGAGTTTCAGAGTGAAGTTAAAGATCATCGTGACAAGAAGATAAAATGTCTACGATATGATCGTGGAAGTGAATATCTGAGTTACGAGTTTGGTATGCAATTTTAGACAATGTGGAAATTGTTTCACAGCTCACACCTCCTGGAACACCATAGAGTGATGGTGTGTCCGAACGTCGTAGTCGTGCTCTATTGGATATAGTGAGTACTATGATGTCTCTTATCGTTTTGCTACTATCGTTATGGGGTTATGCATTAAAGACAAATCCATTCACTTTAATAGGGCACCATCTAAGTCTGTTGAGATGACACCGTGAGAATTATGGTTTGACAGAAGCCTAAGCCGTCATTTCATAATGTTTGGGGCTGTGATGCTTATGTGAAAAGGGTTTTCACCTAATGAGCTCGAACCCAAAGCAGACAAATGCATCTTCATAGAATACCCTAGAGAGACATTGGGTATACCTTCTATCTCAGATTCAAGCGCAAAAGTGTTTGTGGCTAAGAACGGGTCCTTTCTTGAGAAAGAGTTTCTCTCGAATGAATTGAGTGGGAGGAAGATAGAACTTGATAAGGTTGTTGAACCTTTGTTTCAACCAGAGAGTAGCGCAACACAGAAAGAGTTTTCTGTAGAGCCTACGTCAGTTGGAAAGGAAGTTAATGATGATGATCATAAAGCTTCGGATCAAGTCACTATTGAACCTGTAGGTCGACAAGGACGCGTACTGCTCCTGAGTAGTACGACAACCCTGTCTTGGAAATCATGTTGTTGGACAACGATGAACCTACGAACTATGGAGAAGCGATGGTGGGCCTGGATTCCAACAAATGGCTAGGAGCCATGAAATCCGAGAAAGGATCCATGTATGAAAACCAAGTATGGACTTTGGTAGACTTGCCTATTGAATAGCAGGTCGTTGACTACAAATGGACCTTTCAGATAAACATAGACGCTAATGGTGAAATGTCACCATTTATAAAGCTCGACTTGTCGCAAAGAAGTTTCCGCCAAGTTCAAGGAGTTGACTGCGATGAGATTGTCTCATCTGTAGTGATGCTAAAAGTCTATTAGAATTATGTTAGCAGTTGCTGCATTTTTCGATTATGAAATCTGACAGATGGATGACAAAACAAGGTTTCCGTAACAGTTTTTGTGAGGAAGAGTTGTATGTGATACAACGAGAAGGTTTTGTCAATCCTAAGGATGCTAAAAAGTATGCAAACTCCAGCGATCCTTCTATGGACTGGAGCAAGCATCTCGGAGTTGGAATATATGCTTTGATGAGGTGATCAAAGTGTTTAAGTTTATACAAAGTTTATGAGAAACTTGTATTTACAAGAAAGTGAGTGGGAGCACTATAGAGTTTCTTATAAGAATATGTAGTTGACATATTATTGATCGGAAATGATGTAGAATTTCTGGAAGAGCATGAAGGGTTGTTTGAAAAGAGTTTTTCAAAGGAAGACCCAGATAAAGCTACAATTTAATTGAGCATTAAGATTTATAGGGATAGATCAATTTGCTTGATAAGTTTTTTCGACGAAGACATACCTTGACAAATTTTTGAAGGAGTTCAAAATAGATGGGTCAAAGAAGGAGTTCTTGACTGTATTGTAATGTGTGAAATTGAGTAAGACTCAATATCCGACCACGGCAGAAGATAAAGAAAAGATGAGTGTCATCCCCTATGCTTTAGCCATAGGCTCTATATAGTATGCCATGCTGTGTACCGCACCTGTGTGTGCCTTGCCATGAGTCTGTCAAGGGGTACAAGAGTAATCGAAGAGTGGATCACTAGACAGCGGTTAAAGTTATCCTTAGTAACTTGAGAACTAAGGAAATATTTCTCGATTATGAAGGTGATAAAGAGTTCATCGTAAAGGGTTATGATGATGCAAGCTTTAAAACCAATCCGGATGACTCTTAGTAGAAATCCGGCTATGTATAGTGGAGCAGCCATTTGGAATAGCTCCAAGTGGAGCGTGGGAGCAGTATCTACAAATATTACATAGAAAGTTTGCAAGGTACACACAGATCTGTATGTCGTTGATAACGGGATCACATCATTAGGAGAATGATGTGATGGACAAGACCCAATCCTAAGCATAGCACTAGATCGTGTAGTTCGTTTGCTAAAGCTTTTCTAATGTCAAGTATCGATTCCTTAGACCATGAGATTGTGCAACTCCCGGATACTGTAGGAATTCTTTGGGTGTGCCAAACGTCACAACGTAACTGGGTGGCTATAAAGGTGCACTACGGGTATTTCCGAAAGTGTCTGTTGGGTTGGCACGAATCGAGACTGGGATTTGTCACTCCGTGTGACGGAGAGGTATCTCTGGGCCCACTCGGTAAGACATCGTCATAATGAGCTCAATGTGACTAAGGAGTTAGCCACGGGATGATGTATTATGGAACGAGTAAAGAGACTTGCCAGTAACGAGATTGAACAAGGTATGGGGATACCGACGATCGAATCTCGGGCAAGTATCATACCGATAGACAAAGGGAATTGAATACGGGATTGATTGAATCCCCGACATCGTGGTTCATCTAATGAGATCATCGTGGAGTACGTGGGAGACAACATGGATATCCAGATCCCGCTGTTGGTTATTGGCCGGAGAGGTGTCTCAGTTATGTCTACGTTCTCCCGAAACCGTAGGGTCTACACACTTAAGGTTCGATGACGCTAGGGTTACAGGGAAAGGTATACGTGATTACCGAAGGTTGTTCGGAGTCCCGGACGAGATCCCGGACGTCACGAGGAGCTCCGGAATGGTCCGGAGGTAAATATTGATATATAGGAAGTCCAGTTTTGGTCACCGGAAAGTTTTCGGGCTCATCGGTATTGTACCGGGAGTGCCGGGAGGGTGCCGGAGGACCCCCGGGAGGGGTGTGACGACCATAGGACTTCATGGGCCCTTAGAAGAGGTGTGCCAGCCCATATTGGGTCGGCCAAGACCATCTATGAGGGCCCATGCGGCTGGAGATAAGAGATAAGGGCTGAAAAGATTCAAAAGGAAGAGATCCACCTCCCTTGTGGGAGGTGGACTCTTCCCTAGGGTCGGCCGAACCTCTCCTCCTTGGAGGAGGGGCCAAGGCAGCCCTCCCTCTCCCTCCTCCTATATATACCCAAGGGTTTTGCCTCTTGAGAACAGATCTGAACTCTCTCTCTCTCACGGCGAAGCCCTACCTCTCTTCTTCCTCCTCCGCAGCGCTTGGCGAAGCCCTACCGGGATACCTTGCTACTCCACCACCGCCACGCCGTCGTGCTGCTGCTGGAGCTCTTCCCCAACCTCTCCTTCCTCCTTGCTGGATCAAGGCATAGGAGACATCACCGGGCTGCATGTGTGTTGAACGCGGAGGTGTCGTCCATTCGGCACTTGATCGGATCTACCGCGATCTGAATCGCTGCGAGTACGACTCCATCAACCGCGTTCTAGCAACGCTTCCGCTTAGCGATCTTCAAAGGTATGAAGATCCAATCTCTCCCCACTCGTTGCTGGTTTCTCCATGGATAGATCTTGGTGATCGTAGGAAATTTTTGATTTACTACTACGTCTCCCAACATCACTCACCTTCTAAAGCTGTAACGGTAACACCCTATGAGCTTTGGAAGGGAAGGAAGCCCTCACTACGCCATTTGGCAGTTTGGGGGTGTAATGCTCAAATAAGGATACCTAGCCAGTTGCACACCAAACTACATTCTAAAAGTACCCTAGGAATTTTTATTGGTTATGCGTCAGGTTCTAATGGTTACCGTTTTTGGTATCGTCAAAGAAAGAAATTATTGAAAGTGGAGATGCAGTTTTTCTTGATCAGGATACACCTCGCCGTGGTAAACAGGCTAGGGTGGAATTATTAGTAGAATCTAAAGATATATCTATACCTGAAAGTGAACCTCTAGTTTAGGAAAATAGCATGCCTAGGAGAAGTGGGAGGAACACACAAGCTCCTGCATATTTAGATGAGTATTTTGTTTTTTTGGGGAAGTGCACTCTAAAATTCAAAACTTAGAGGAAGAACCAGAATCATTCAAAGCTGCATTGGCAAGTCCTGAACCAAATTTTCGGATGGAAGCCATGTAAGAAGAATTAAACTCTATGAGGAAAAATAATCTTTGGGAATTAGTTGAATTACCAAACAATCGTAAGTCTATTGGTTCTAAATGGATCTTTAAAAGGAAATTGAATGCGACTGGTCAAGTGGATAAATATAAAGAAAGCCTTGTTGCTAAAGGATTTACACAAATGGAAGGAATTGATTTTGTAGAAACCTTTCCCCCCATTGCCAAATTTACCTCTATAGGGATCATTGGTGCATTAACTACTTATTATGATCTGGAATTGCATCAAATGTATGTTAAAACATCATTCTTGAATGGAATGTTGGGAGAAGAAATATACATGAACCAACCTGAAGGTTTTGCGGAAAGGGGGAATGAAGGGAATGTGTGTAAATTAAACAGGTCCATATGTGGTCCTAAACAAGCCTCACGCCAGTGGTATATTCTTTTTGACAATGCAATCGCGTCATATGGTTTTTCAATGATGGAAGGTGACCATTGTATCTATTTTAATATAAAGGGAAATAAATCTGTATTGTTATCTCATGTTGATGATATTCTCATTGCCTCCAATGATAAATCTACACTGATGGAAGTTGAAACCTGGTTATCCTCTAAATTTGACATGAAGGATATGGGGAAGCTTCCTATGTTTTGGGAGTGGAAATACGTAGAGATAGAAGGAAGAGAGTGTTGGGTTTGTCTCAAAAGGCATATCTCAATAATATACTTCGGAGATTCTCTATGGAAAATTGCAAGCCTGTTAAAGTACCTATTCTTAGGAGAACTAAACTTAGTGAGGAAATGTGTTCTAAAACTCCAAAGGAAAATAAAAAAATGAGAAATATTCCTCATTCATCTGCATTGGGTTCTTTAATGTATGTCATGCTATTTACAAGACCTGATATATGCCATGTCATGGGTTTATTGAGTAGATATCAAATGAATCCTGGACCTGAACATTGGAAACATATTAGGAACACTTTGTGCTATGTCCAAGGAACTATGGACTATTTTTTGTGTTTTAATGGACACAATCTTCAGTTGCAAGGATTTACTTGTCACGCCCAAGATGCGCACCTATCCTTTTTAAGGCATGAGGGCCCCACAAGGGATAGAGGCGCATCTTGTCGTTAGCAAGTATAGTATCATCACATCATACAATACTGAAAAGATGAGTATACAAGATTGGCTTACACTCGCCACATGCTAAATTACAATTCACTCAGAGTTCAAATAATCAAGATAAAGACAGGGTCCGCCTACGGACGAAATCAAACAATAAAAACAGAAGCAAATGATACTATCTCGCTATCCCAAAGATCATGACCATGGTCCTCTACTCATCTGGATAAGTCACATACATCCTGCCTCTTTCCTTATCATATTCCCACTGAAGCTGGGTAAGATCATCCTGCACGTACTCATCTATACCTGTACCTGTACCTAGAGGGTTGTAGTAAACTGTGAGCCATAAGGACTCAGCAATCAAGCGTCCGGATACCAAGACTATTCAAGCTTAAAGGTTGGGATGGGGTATGTGTTTAGTTTGCAGCATCACTAAGCATATATGGTGGCTAACTTACGCAACATGAAATAAATATGAGTGGCCTACGATGAACGATCGAATAGAGTATGATCTCTATGAGATCCTGAACACTTACTTACGTCAATCATAACCCCACCGTGTTCTCTCTCGGATCATGTTCACGAGCAGAGACGATCACGGTTACTCACACAGTTGGTGTATTTTATTTAGAGTTTACTTCAAGTTTACTATAACCGAGTGTTAAACAAATATCCAAGTTGCCACATAACCGCGGGCACGACTTCTCGAAAAGTTTTTAACCCTGCAGGGGTGCTCCAACTAGTCCATCACAAATAACCACACTCCGTGGGAATAGCCTCGACCACGGATCTCGCGGTCATCATAAGTAATTCCAAAGGAATTCCAACACCTCGAGAAAACCCGAAGAAAGTCAGACTTGACACACAAGACACTCGATAAAGTTAAAACAAATCCAGCAAGACCACCCGACGTGTCGACGAACCCGATAAGAGCCGCGTATCTCGCTCTCAGGACACGACGGATAAGCGACGCGTACAAAGGCCTGATAAAAATCTCCCAAGTTGCCCTGGGTTGGCCCCGCACAGTACTCTCGTTTGTACCAACACTCATGAGGAGCACTGGCCCAGGGGTTGATTAATTATTCACAGGTTTGCAAGACCCTATGCAAATTTTATTAAGTTGTTAAGCAAATGTAGTACCAATGTTGGGTCTTGCCAGAGAAGTTTTAATCTCAATTTAATAAACAAGGGGGTCCCCATAAGAACCCCAAGCGTGTAGGAGCGCAAAATATGGAAAACATAACACCGGTAACAAGAATCTATAGCGGTAACAGCGGAACAAAACACTTAGCAAAAGGCCAAGCCTTCCACCAATACCAAGATATATATGTGCATTAAATTAAATAACAGATAATATTGTGATATCCAAATCCATGTTATCACATGGAACAACCTGCACCTGCAACTAAGAATGCTATAAGAGGGGCCGAGAGCGGTAACTTAGGCAATCAAATGTTTGCTAGGACATGGAGGGTTAGAGGCTTTCATGGCAATTAGGAGGCTGATATTCAAGTGGTAGGTAGCGCAATTGTAATGATAAGAGCGAGAAAGTAGCAAGTGAAAATAGTATCGGGATCCGGGTACGATCATCTTGCCTGTTGGTTCTTCAGCGGAACAACTAGCGGGATTCTCGTAGTGGTATTCTCCTGGGTCCTCGTACTCAGTATCAACACTCGCGTCTACCCAATAGAAAAAGCAACAATAAACATCCAACCAAGGTGCAATGCACAAACAAGATGATGCATGATCCGTTTAGAAGAATTTAACATGATAATCCAAAACTAGTCAAGTTTCACATGCAAAGTTTGTTTATTAATGAATCTGGATAGAACCTGATGTTAAGTTCTTTGGACATGCATGAACATGGCAAATATGGATGCAGCATGCAAAGTCGATAGAAATGCATATAAGGAACGCAAGAAACAGAGTTACGGTTCTCACGATACGCTCACGACAAGGTACGAAGGCAAAACACAAGACAACCAATGCCATGGGCTAATTCTTGGCATTCCAAGGTAGCCACTGGTTAGGCCACAAAAAACCAACCACAATAGACTCAAAATCAATCAATTCCATGGAGTATAGCTCCCACAAGTCACAAAACAACAAAACAACAATCTGCCACAAAACAGCAACATAGCAACTTACACAGCCCACAACTTGAGCTACAGGAACCCTACAGTCACAAACAAGATATTGACAGAAACTCCATGATATATACATCAACTTATCCAACTACACAATTAGCAACGGAGGCACACATCAATAAGCATGAAGCTATCAAGTTGACATGATGAAACAGTTTTCTGGGACTGAAAATTCCAGTTTTCTGGAATCTGAGATTATAAAGTAGCAAGTTGACAGCAATAGTTAAATATGCTAGAGAGCTCCTATTAACATGAAATTTAATAGGATGGTAGTAGACAACATCTACTACAAATAACTGATGCTGAGCATGCTCAAATTCACAACACATGACAAGATACCATCCTCTCTACATGGCATAAAAATAACAGCAGATTCTCAGACTTAGTAGTTTTTTTAGCATGCTGAAACAGAAACATTAAGTTGGCTACTTAACAGCATGGTTCCCGCTTATATGGGTGTTTCTCATGTTAAGAAAAAATACCATGGAATAATAGATATAAAACACTAGCACTTCCATGTTGGCACATGCCCCAAAGCAAGTAAGGATTAAATCATGCAAAAATGACAAAGTAACAACGTAGCTGAAAATGACAGTTTTATGAACTTGCTCAAAAGTGGAATCTGAAAGCACCAATGGATTCATTGGCTCTTTATACCCCAAAAACATGTGTCATACTCATATGTTCATGTGAAACAACAAGGCACAACAAGATAGCAAAAACAATCACCTATTCACATAAGTGGTTCATACTCTAATTGAACATGAGCAAATATGAGCAAAGCATATTGGAATCTTAGCTAGAGATGGAAATGAGCTAACAAATACCACATGCATATTATCAACAAGGGGTGAGTCAAGTGGGAAGCCCACTAGTCACCCACACACACATACACTCTACACCACACACACTCTACAAAGCACACACACACATGCTTCATATGCCTAAGGGCATATGAGCAAAAGCTCACTCATGACCATACCACCCAAGAGGGGGTGTTCATCCACACACATACTCACATGGCCATATATGCATAAGCACATGGCACACACACACTCACTCTCACAAGTGCACTAGGCACAAAACTCACACACACACACACTCCCACAAACAAGCATGCATGTAAACTCTCACCACACTAGGTCATGCATATATGCACACTCTCATACACATACACACACATAGGGGTGTATGCATGAAACACACACGCTCCCAACACACAAAAACATACATATGCACATATGCTCTCATGCATACACACATACATCTACACATGCATATGTACTCTTATGTACATACACATACACACACATATATAAGCACCAAGAACACCACACACTACAAATCACAAAAGAAAACCTACACTTGCTCAATTCTGCATGTACACACATATAATGTAAGGAAGAAAAAAGAAACAAAATAAAAAATAATAAAAAAGGGGGAGGTACTTGGGCTCGAACCCAAGACCTCCCTCTTGGGTCTTACCCCACAAACCAACCACTCTGCTATTGCTGCGTTTGCTAACAGAGGGGGCGCTCTGCCTATCTTAAGCACACACATGCACTAACTATCTGACGAATTGAACCGCACATGCACTCTAACAGAGCAACGGCGCAGCACGAGGCTAGCTCCGGCCATCTTCAGCGAGGCGGGACACCGGCGGGGGTGCGGAATTCCCCTAGGAGTGCGAGGGACAAGGACCCGACGCGCGGGGAGCAAGAATGGAAGGGAAAAAAATAGTACGCATACTGCATCTAAGGGCAGAGCACCGAGAGCGCGAAGTTGACACGGAGGAAACTACGCGTACATGAGGCTAACAACAAAGCGGGCGAGAGGAATGGAAGGAGGGGTATACCTCCACTACCTAGGACATGGATAGGAGGCACGGGACACGACGGAGCGATGGCTGCGAGTCGAAGAACTCCGACACACTCCTGTTCCGAGACGTCGAGGAAGAAGACGCCGACGATGAGGGGGCTCCAGGGTTGATGGCGTCGTGTGCGTAGATGAAGCAGACTTCAGGGACTCCGGGGCGTCGATCCTCGCTGTCGGGGAGGAAGAGGACGATGCAGAGGATCTACCCCGAGCACGTGCTCGAGCTCGACCGGAGCATGGCAGACAGGCGACGGCTATGGTGTGGGCTCTTACCTAAGCGGCGGCACGAGGTGGGAGGGGGACTGAATGGGGCCAAGGATGCTAGGGCTAGGTCGGGGACACCTTATAAAGGGGCTAGGGTCGACGGACGACCGTCAAATCACCAGAGTTGGCGACGTGGCTACCGTGGATGTGCTGCCGTACAGAGGAGAACGAACGTGCGCGCTGGGAGGCCGGTTGGGCTGCGCTAGCGCTCGGCCTCGCTGCTGCTGGGCCAGGAGAGGCCCATCTAGGGGACAACTCTCTCCCTCTCACAAAAAGGCTTTCTTTATTTTTTTAAACAACAACAACACAAGCCAAAACCAGACAGCTAGAAAAAGATCTTGTGAAAACAAAATAGATGGGGACTCACTAAATAATGTACTATTTAATAAAAATATTAAGTTAATTTTTTTAGGACAAGTAATTTTAATTCCTTTTAAAATAACAGCCCCTGTTTTATTAAAGCACAAAAGCATACCATTCCAAACATCTAAAAGAACCACACTCTAAATTAAATATACATATAGGGCTACCTCTTGAACATTTTTAAGCATTTTAATTTGCAAGTTAACTCTGTTATGAAAATAACATGTGAATGAAAGGCATTAGGTTGGGGTTTTTGACGAAAGAAAGAGAGGGGAAGATGAAGGAGGTTGCACACATGAACTCCACCCACACTCAAATCACATCACAACACAAGTCACACTCCCATCCACCACACCATTCAAAGACACATGAAAACAAGCAAGGCAAGATGAATGCTATGATGGATGAAATGATGCATGAATGCACAACCACACATGGATGACAAGTTGCAAAACATCAATAAGGTCATGACACAAGGTTCATACAATAGGTTACATGCCATAAAAGGTAGGGACAACACTTGCACTGTCACATTACTGATGCTGATTAGCAAGGGGATCTTGATGACCGAAAATCAACATCTGGTTATATATTTACACTAGCGGGAGGAGCTATTTCCTGGAGCAGCAAGAAGCAAGATTTTGTAGCACTTTTGTCTATGGAGGCTGAATATATTGCTGATTCAGAAGCTATGAAAGAAGGTGTATGGTTAAAGGGGTTTCTTGCATCTCTCGTGGTGGTGGAAAGCGCTTCATATCCTATTACTATTTTTTGTGATAACCAGACGACAATCAAGGTCTCAAAGGATCCCAAGTTTCATAGCAAAACCAAAGATATCGAGGGAAGATATCATTACATTCGTGACGTCATTAATAGATTAAGAACAATTCTTGTAGTTTATTTACCTAGTGTGGACATGGTTGTGGATCCACTGACTAAACCTCTTAGTCAGGAAGTATTTTGTAAACATGTTTACAACATGGGTCTTCGTTTATGTAATTAGAATGTTTTAGCCAAGTGGGAGATGTAGGAAATACTTATGTGTGGATTGCACATTCTATATATACTACATAGTTCCTGGAATGGTTTACCTTGATATGGAATTTACCGATGCACTTGAATATTGCTTGGAATACATTAATGAATATAGTTCATGGAAGCTAGTACATATATGTTGGAAACAGTATTTGTTAATGCTGGAATACTTATTATACATAATGTATATTTGCTTGGGCACAACATACTATGGAAAGCCAGGTTGTTCATGGGATTGGCTCCATGAATTGGTAAAGCCTGTGAGTTTGAATTATAATTCAAATTCAGCATGTGACTCACACATACATGCTTATGGGACATATTACAGATGAGACTCCTTGATGGTTACTAATGATCGTGGTTGGTTAAGTTAATCTGGAGTCCCCACTTAAACAGATTGTATCTGGACATTTATCTGCAATTTATACAGTTTAAAATAAACTGGAATAGCACTATATAAAGGTCCCTAACCCCTAGCCTCAAAGATCATTGTGAGCGGAAGCACGGAAAAGGATTGAGGAATAGGGTTTAGACCGTGTGCGTATATTTATTATAGTGTCATCCCTTTATCACACACAATATTTTTTAAACCGAAAACTCATCACACATAGTTTGATGTCAAGATGTGGGATAGGTGTGTGTAACAACACCCTTCTACACTAGTGAGTTCTTGGCCTAGATGGTACTTTGTGCTTCTTTTTTTGCGAATACAATGGTAGTTTGCTCAATGAGGCAATATTAGTGTGTAGTGTCCTAGGGGCTGCGGTCACAATGTGTTTTTTGAACTAGAGACCGTCGAACAATTGTTCTATGGTATTTTCATTTATTATCGAAAAAGGCTTTTTCCCTGCTGCTACCTCTTGAGCATGCGCTGGTTTTCCCTTGAAGAGGAAAGGGTGATGTAGCAAAGTAGATAAGTATTTTCCTCAGTTGTTGAGAACCAAGATATCAATCCAGTAGAAGGAACAAGCAAGTTACCAATGGATGCATCTACACAAATAATCAAACTCTTGCACCCAACGCTATAAAGGGGCTGTCAATCCCTTCACGGTTATTTGCAAGGATTAGATCCAATAGAGATAGATGTAAATGAGAACGGAAAGTAAAAGGTAAATAAATTTCAGCAAAGTATTTTTTTGATATTTTTGGTTTATAGATCTGAAAATATATTATGGAAAGTAGACACGGGGGCCATAGGTTTCACTAGAGGCTTCTCTCATGATGGCAAGTATTACGGTGGGTGAACAAATTACTGTCGAGCAATTGATAGAAAAGCGAATAATTATGAAGATATCCAAGGCAATGATTATGTATATAGGCATCACATCCGTGTCAAGTAGACTGAAACGATTCTGCATCTACTACTATTACTCCACACATCGACCGACTCCTGCCTGCATCTAGAGTATTAAGTTCATGGAGAACAGAGTAACGCATTAGGTAAGATGACATGATGTAGAGGGATAAACTCAAGCAATATGATGAAAACCCAATCTTTTTATCCTTGATGGCAACAATACAATACGTGCCTCGCTACCCCTACTATGTCACTGGGTGAGTATAGTGCAAGATTGAACCCAAAACTAAGCACTTCTCCCATTGCAAGAATTACCAATCTAGTTGGCGAAACCAAACCAATAACTCGAAGAGACTTGCAAAGATATGAAATCATGTATATAAGAATTCACAAAAGATTCAAATAATATTCATAGATAATCTGAACATAAACCTAGAATTCATCGGATCTCGATAAACATACCGCAAAAGAGTATTACATCGTATAGATATCCATGAAGATCATGAAGAACATGGTATTGAAGAGCAAAGAGAGAGAACAAGCCATCTAGCTACTAGCTATGGACCCATAGGTCTGTGGTGAACTACTCACGCATCATCGAAGGGGCAATGGAGTTGATGTAGGTGCCCTCCGTGATCAAATCCCCCTCAGGCAGTGTCGTGGGAACGAGTCTGACAGTAGAAGATGGGGGTACGAAAGGAGAGGACAGAGTCCTAGTTACGGCGAGGATGTACACATGGATATATGAGTTCAGGCCCCTCTCGTGGAGGTAATAGCCCTACATCTCAGTGCTCGGGAGCTTTCGTCATGTGGAGAGTATGAGTTACAGAGGTTGTGAACCCTTGTGCCAGATGGGAGGGGCAACTTATATAGAGTACGCTGCCCCTCATAAGTGCGAGGCATCCAAGGGTTTGACCGTGGGTATAAAGATGAGCGTTACTGGTAACGTACATCATAATTGCTACTAATGACAACCGGCCTAACGCCTGCTCATTGGCCTCCCAAGAGTTTCTTGTGGTCTTCTGGCACTGACTGGAAGCAAGGTCTTTCGAGTGACAGGTGATTTTCTAGTGGAGGGAGAAGATACCGAGTGGATTAAATGTCGAGTGACTTGAGCACCACAGAGGGTCTAGTCGGAATCTCTCTTGTAATCTTTAAGTCCTCCAATATAGTGCCCTTAGGTAGGGTATGTATGTCAGGCCTAAGAATCTACCCTAGGCACATATCCTCGTCATTATCCCTCGAATGGACTAGGGTTCGAGTGGTAAAGGGGGTATTGATGCCAGTTATGAAAAAGGCACCAAACTTCCGAATGAATTTTGGGGCTTCAATGAAATTTGCGTCGATTGAACTCTTTGTCATTCGCCCGGATCAATTCTGCTTTGGAAGTGTCCAAGTGAATTCTCAATGTCAATCTTGTTCCGAGTGACGTGAAGGGATCTTTAGACGTGACGGGTCACTCTATCAGACCCGGATTTTGCGGGATTCAAAAATTTGGGAAGCGCGCGCGCTCGCGATGATGACGCCACGACCGGGGCAAGTGGGGGCACGACGTCTCGATTCACGCACCGCCCATTTCACCACGTAATGTGTGGCATCTGCGGTTGAGATATGTAGGGATCCAGCGGGCACACGAGTCAGCAAGACACTCGACAAGGTATAAATTCCGTTGCGCTATGATCTGAACAGTATTCTTCCCCAAATCTTCTCTCTTCCTCCGCCTCCTCTGCTTCCAGCGCACAGCTCTGCTCCGCCCTGACGAACACCGCCACCGCGATGACGAAGGGGAAGACCGAGAAGCTGGAGTGTGCCAAGAAGGGGGCTGCGAAGGGCAAGGCCAAGAAGCCGTCGACCGCGCGGTTCACCGCGCCGCTAGGGTGGATCTAGGGGGATTTTCTCCCATCGATGGTCACCACCACGGATGTCAAGAATCTCATCATTGACGGGCTCATGGAGGAAGGTTCATGGAGGCTGTTGGAGGGGGAGCTTGAGCCAGAGCCACGTGAGGGGGAGCGGGTCCTCCTGCTCACCTACGTCGAGAGAGGTTTCTCCATGCCCCCCATCCATTCTTCCGAGTGTTTCTGAACTTCTTCGGAGCCTAGCTCCACCATTTTCCTCCGAATGTTATTTCCTATCTTTATGCTTTCATCACTCTGTGCGAGTGTTTCTTGGGTTGTTCTCCCCACTGGGGTCTGTTCAAACACATCTTCACCATCAGATCTCAGTCGGTCAAAAAGGCCAATCTTGAGGATGGTAAAACTCATGTAGTCCAACTGTGTGGTGGCTTGGGAATCCAGAAGAGATCTAGGAGTTCTTTTCCTTCCATGACTTTCCTAGAATCTGTTAGGGGTTGGCAGTTGACATGGTTTTACTGTAAGGACATAGCTTCTCCCAATATGTCGGCTGGCCTTTCTCCTTCCACGATAGATCGTCCTGCCGTTCCCAAATCCTTGAAGTGTCAGATGGGGAGAAAGTCCAAGTGGGGATCCTAGTGGACGTCGTAGTGCTCCTTGTCCGTGGTGGAGTGACTGGTACGGATCTCCTAGAGACGTTCCTTAGTCGACGGATCCAACCGCTACAAGCAAGGGACCACACTATGTGGCATTAAGCAGGCCCTGAGGACACAACCTGAAGGCATCCGGAAGAGGTTTCATAGAAAACTGTCGAGCAATGGCTTCGAAGCATCTCCGGAGCTTGTGACAACCCCCTGGGAGCCAAGAGGATTCAGCCCTACTCTGCTGAGAATCCGCCGAAGAATCTGGTAAACTTTGTCTTGTTGATTGTCGTATTACTTTGTCAAGTGATTGGTTAATATGTCGACTGACTTCATTGTTTGGATCTTGCAGGAGTGGATGCACATGCACTCGCCCGTGCCCAATGGGAACCAGCCTGAAGATGGCAGGGAGAGCGACGGCGGCAGCGTGGACGCCGACAACGCCGATGACAATGAAGATGACTATGAATATTCTGACGAGGACGAGGAGGAAGTCAAGTCTCCCCCACGCATGAAGCATCACTCTAAGTTGCGTCAGGATCCTATGACTGCCCCATGCAAGGCCTTGGCGTCGAGTGAAAAGACCCTAAAGCGAGACCGAACCTCGACCGTTGAGTCGAGTGAACGGGCCGCAAAGCAGCCCAAGCCCAATGCTCCTGAACCTTGCAAAGCTTTGCCCCGCATGAAGATCGCTGTGCCCGTTGTCTCGACGTAAGTGTTTGCTTTCTTCTTTCGCTGTCGAATGTGACTTCAAATTATTGCTGACCGAGTGGAACTTGATCTACCAGTGCCGCCACCTCAGTGAATCGCCTCCACAGGACGAAGAGGATCAAATGGATGTGGATACTACTAATGTAGTGACTTCCCAACAAGGTAAACAAATCTTCGTTCAACTCTGATTCTCGAAAAATGATTCACCGATTGTATAAGCTAATGTTGATGATTGATGCTTGCAGAGATCATTCAACTGGAGGACGATGAAGAACTTCCCCGGGGTATGGGGGTGATGGTATTCCCTTAGGCACCTCGCGCGTACGTGCCCGAAGAACCCCATCATAGCACATGCTTTAGCGGTCGACTGTTGCATCATCCCAAGGGATAGGCGATTCGTCCCGAGCCAGAACCGAGACCGTGGTTCCGTTGTCGAGTGCTCCACCAGTTGCTTCAACCATCGTGACATCGACTCCAATCGGACCACCCCAGACTACCTCAACTACTCTAGCCGCAGCATCCACTCAGCCAATGACTGCCTTTCCTCTGCACCATGTCCCAGAAGATCAGACTAGAGATCCGAAGGATGCCATGATCTAGGTGGATCAAATAATGCTGCGGACCAAGGAGGCGTACGAGGCCAACAAGCACTACTAGGGAAAACCCTAGCAGTAGCACGGGTATTTGGTGTATCAGTAGCGCGGGCACCAGCGCTACTGCCCGCGCTACTGATATGACGCTATAGATAACGTTTATCAGTAGTGCGTTTTGACACGTGCTACTGCTATACCTACTTAGCAGTAGCGCTTTTCATACCAGCGATACTGCTAAGTCCTTTAGCAGCAGCGTTTTCCTGTCCAGCGCTAAAGAGCGCTACTAGTATATTTTCTCATATCATTTTTTTGCTACGTATTTGTGATGTTTCTGTATAGGTTTCATACAGTATTCTAATCATATCATAAACATGCAATATGCTCACCATATCATACACATAATAGTCTCATCATATCATCCAACACAAATCATGTCATCACGTCATAATCACGATATAGCTATACAAGTTACATGACATGTCTCATCATACATAATGTAGTACTTCTAGAACCGTCAGTTCATATCCTTCTCTCGCACTAGCGTGAACCTAAACTAACTACTGGCTGTCGCTCAGAAACCAGAAACCGGTACACCTGGACCTGACACTTCTTCCACTCGTCGTATACTCCTGGCGTAGCACTTCTTCGCCATCGATGATCTATGCACCTGCATCATCACATGAGTTGATGATCTGCAACATATATAGTTGAACAATAGAAAGAGACAGACTTGGCAAAAATAGAAGCAACATATCATAAGCATACAAAGTTCATCATACCCAAAATGCCCTAACTAGAGTGATCTTCGCTAGTTGAGGAGGACGTTTTAATTACATCACAAATAAAGTTTCGTCGTGCATAATTCAAAGTTTCGTCATAGAGAAAGTATGGACTAAACGGACACATTGTCATATGTCGTGCCATCCATGCAAGTCAGGGAGATAGTCCCCGAGCACAGTGAAAGGCTTTAGTCGAGACGCTGAGCGGCTACGCGTGTTCGGACATCTTCCCATGACATTTGCCCTTCTTCGTAGAACACCCCTATTTTTTCGAGGACGTCCTTCATGATGATTTAGGCAAGTTCATGCTGGATGTGATAGAACTCAGCTTGGAGTCGATGATCCGGGATATCTCCTAGGCTCTTTGCCCATTGCAGAATATGGGCATCGCCAGATCTAGGTGACATGGAAGGTTCTGATGATCCCGTCTGAACTCCTACATGTGGTGGAGGACATAGAATCCATCACTGATAGTACCACTCGGTTGCTGGATACAACAGAAGTTAGTCTTATGGCCGAAGCAGGGTGCGCGGTTCCTTGTCTTCCTGAGCGTGATCTCTCCACCCTATACGCCGTACGTAAAGATAGCACTGTCGAGAACAGACTTGATGTGGGTGTAATCCTTTTTCTTCATGTTCTTCGACGAGTCCAAGTAAATAGCGTGGGAGACTCGGGGGATGATGAGGACGACGCGCCCGTCGTTGCGCAAAATAAGTGCACCTCAAATTAGCCTCCACGCGTGCAAATGAAATGATTGAAATCGAAGGAAGGATATCCACGCAGATGACTTGCATGAGATGATAAGGCACGAGAATCGTCTCCTTGTCCTTATTGCCGACCATGAAATCGGCAATGTAGTTACTCGCGTATTCACGGTGCTTTTTGCAAACTGCCAAGAAGCTCTCGTGCATGAAGTATGGGTCAGCAACATAGATATAAGGTATCTGCTCGATCCTGATGATGTAGTTCATGTACAAGGCAAAAAGGCGGACAAACGTAAAATCCAGCTTTTTCATGTGAACCTTGTCAAAGATGTAATCGAATCGAAGGAAGAACTTTTCCATGGGGAATGTGTCGACGTACAACCTTTGATGCGGCACGTTAACCACATATGGTTTAGGGTTCACGGAAAATTTCGGCATGATCTTTGCTACAAAATGGACAAATCGAGCGCCTGAAATTTTCTGAAATGGAAATGAATCAACATTCCGGCAAAACATAGGCCACTCGTAATCATTCCTTGCAAACAATTTTCAAATATCCATGTTCGACACCGCAACACATGTCCAAATATATACGAGCAACCACATGTCCAAATATACTGCCCTAGAATAATATTTCTGTCCTAATTTGATATCTAGCTAAATTCATATATATCAAAATAGCTACCTAGGGTTTATACCAAAACCTAGCTACCTAGGGTTCATACAAAAACCTAGGCTTCATACTTAAACCTTGGGTTCATACCTAAATTCACCTAAGTAAATTAACCTACTGCCCTCTTGCAAAGTATTCACCTACTATACCACTACCACTCTGCTTAAACCTAGCTAGGGTTCATAACTAAATTCACCTAAGTAAATTAACCTTGAGAGGAGGGGTGGTGTCTTACAGAGAGGGTGCTCAGGGGAGACGATGGAGAGGAAGGCGTCGAGGGTGGCAGGGCCGTGGAGGGAGCCAGGGCGGCCCCATGACGGCAAGGGAGGCAGGGCCGTGGAGGGAGGCAGGGCAGCGAGGAGGGGACGAGGTGTTGGGGAACGTAGTACTAATTCAAAATTTTCCTATGTATCACCAAGATCTATATATGAGAAACCAACAATGAGTAAGGGGTTTGAGTGCATCTTCATACCTTTGAAGATCGCTAAGCGGAAGCATTACAAGAATGCGGTTGGTGGACTCGTACTCGTAGTGATTCAGATCGCGGTCGATTCCGATCTAAGTGCCGAACAACGACGCCTCCGCGTTCAACACACGTACATCCTGGTGACGTCTCCTGCGCCTTGATCTAGCAAGGAGGAGGGAGAGGTTGAGGGAGACCGCTCCAACAGCAACACGATGACGTGGTGGAGGTGGATCAGCGTGGCAACTCCGATAGTGCTTCAACCAGGACTACGGAGGAGGAGGAGGAGAGGAGCTGCCCAAGGGAGATTGGTGTGTGCCACCAGCCCCTAGGCCTCTCTACTTATAGGAGGAGGAGGAGGGGGCGCAACCCCTAAGGGTTCCCACCCTAGGGCTGGCGGCCAACCCTAGATGCCCCCTTGGGGCGGCGGCCAACAGAAGGAGAAGGGGGGAGGCGCCCTAGGGTGGGCCTAGGGCCCATGTAACATCCCAAATTTTGAAATGTTATAATAAATATTAGAGTGATTGTTTGTTTGATTGAGTGATTGAAATTGAGTGAAAAATTCGAAACTTTTGAAATTTTTTGAATGAGAGGGAATGACATGACTTTCCCATATGCTTTTGGAATTCAAATTCCTACATTTCAAATCAGTGAGAGAAGATGACATGACTTCTTCAATATAAAAAGATTTGAAGAGTGAATTTGAAAGCATTTGAAATTTTCTAATGTGGACTTCATTTCATATTTGGTTCCATTTTACATTTTGAAAGAATTCAAATACTCTTGACATGTTTTGAGAGGAGTAACATGACACTCCACACTTGGGTTATTTTGTGCAGTATTTGAACCATAAAACCGAGGGGGTTATTTGAAAATTTATTGCAAAAGGAATTAATAGACATTTAGGAATTTTCTGAAAATAAATTTTTTAAAGTATTTATTGTGGTCGTGGAAAAATGTTCATTAAATTGCATTAATTCCTCTGGTCATTTTGTTATATAAATCTTCATTTTTGGAAATGTATTGATGGCCATAAAGGAGTTTTCCATTCTCTATAAATTAATAAAAGGAAACTTTTCATTAATTAGGAAACCCACCACGGCCCACCTACCTAATCGGGCCTGATCCGGATCCAGACCGGATTCAAAATTGATTCAGACCGGCCACCGACGCCGCGCCCTCTCCCTCTCTCTCTGACGTGCGGGCCCGACCGACCGATCACGCCATCACCGCGGTCATCTTTTTCCCTCTCCCCTTTCCTTTCTCTCTCGCCGACGAGATCACCGCGCCGGATCTCCCTCCCCTTGCCATCTGGAGGATCCCTGACCCCTCCTATAAAAGCCCCGATGACCCCACACCTCGTTTCCCCCATTTCCCCCTCTGCCCGTGCCCTCTCGCTGCAGTAATAGCTTGCCGGAGTTTCGGTCACCGCCATGCCATTACTGAGCTGCCGCTCGCCCCTGAACCCCTCCCCACCTCCCGAGCCCACCAACCGTTTCCCTACTCTCGTGCGCACCTCCCCATCCCCTCGCCTAGACCCCAGACCCACCAGAGCACCCACGTCGACAACCTCCCCGAAGCAGGCCACCTCCCGAAGCTCTAAGAGCTCGTGCCACTTAACTCCGACGCCCCCTCGCCTCGCCGTCACCACCAACGGACGCCGGAGGTCCGCCTCCGTCGACAGGACCTCTCAGATGCCGTCCCCGACCATCGGAGCCACCTTCCCATGCACCGCCGAGCCCCTGCCTCGCTGGAATCCTCCATCGCCGGTGACCTAACCTTGTGAGCTCACCCCCTCTCCTTTGTAGACGTTGGATCTGGATCCAACGATCCATATTAGATGACTTAAACAGCGAGACATTTTCTTCTAAGGCCCGGCCATCCGCTCGTTAGCACCCACGCGCACACACCCGTAGCCAATAAGAAACCGCCACGTGTACCCCTGTCCGTTAGGATAATTTTTCTTTTTTCTATTTTAGTTTCTTTTATAGATTTAGTTATGTTTTTGTTTTAATCATATCTTTTATATTTTTAATTTTTTTAATTTGATTCTTTTTGCATTGTGTCACAAATTTTATGTAGTTTCTGTAGATATAAAGTTTGATCATATTTGAAAACTTAGGATGAAAACTTAGGATGTTTAGTGTGTTGTTTTCATAGTTTTACTTGTTCTTCAAAAGTAATTCTTTTTGCTAAGTAAAATATTTACTAAAATACTTTTGTCATATTTTACTTTGTTTTTGTTTTGTTACTTTTGAAAATATATTATTTGTAGAGAAAACCAACCCTTGGTTGTGTTGATGAAGTTTTGTTGATTTCAACTTTTGCCTTAAGTATTTCCTTCATCACAACCCTTTGGTGTTTACTCTTGTGTTATTCTTGTGTGTTAGAATTGATTGCTAGTATGATTGCTTATATGAATGCAATGTTTGACTATATAGATTTTCATCGGAGAGTGACCATTAGTTCTATCAAGTCTTTTCTGACAGCGATTCTTTCTTCATCAACAGTACATGCAAGTTCACTTTGACCATCTATTTCATACCTATGTTTTATTGCATATAGTGATATCCTTCAACAAATCCCTCCAGTAGTGTTATTGAAAATTCTTGTAGTCAATTAGAATGCATGAGGTAGGAACCCACCACATGTTACTAAAGCCCTGGGAATGTTAGTTATTTTAATGCTATGCTAAAGTAGACAGGGTCTGGTATGTGTGTTCGTGAGTGGTGTGAGAAGGAGGACTCTACGTCAAGATGACAACTTCATTAAGGCATCATCAAGTCCTACATCGTCAAGACCTCAAGACTTCGAGACTCGAGAAACAAGTTTTCAATACACACTACTAGGTGAAGGACGGTTGATTGGGCATCCCTGGAGTAACCAGTGGATGGTCGGGATGCATGGAGAAGCGCCATGACATCTTGCGAAAGCTTCACCCAGACTCAAAGAGACAGATGAATACTTCATGCCCGGAAGCTTACCTGTGTAGCCACAAGTCATTATGGGCTCTGGCTTGGTTGATCTTTGTTGTGACTCTTGCTGGGCAGTGCTATGAGATGTAGTCGACGTTAGGATTGGATGGGCACTGACAGTAGTTAGGGAAGCACTCTGAAAGACCATGTTTCGTTCGTCCTATTCTCAAACACCCGGCAGTGCGAGGACTTACCAGGAGGGAACGAATCTTGTGGGTAAAGTACACAACACTCTGCAGAGTTAAACCTAATCGATTAGCCGTGTCCCCGGTTATGGACAATTTGAGCCTTTGGACTTGGATCTACTCTGAACTCTCAACACTGGACTGATAATTAATTGTGGGCAACTTATGATACTTGTGGGCATTAAGACATCGGTTGGCGGAACCATGTCATGTTACGTAACTCTGTAGTGAAAACTCCATGACATTCCTTTGGTGTAGGAAAAGAAAAAAACCAGCTTTTCTGCAAAAACTCAGACACAGAGCCACAAAGCCTTACTGCATATAGAATAGTTTTTATCTTCTGTTCTACTATGGTGATCTTGTTGAAAATATGCCCTAGAGGCAATAATAAATTAGTTATTATCATATTTCCTTGTTCATGATAATCGTTTATTATCCATGCTATAATTGTATTGATCGGAGACTTAAATGCATGTGTGGATACATAGACAAAACCATGTCCCTAGTATGCCTCTAATGGACTAGCTCGTTGATCAAAGGATGGTTAAGGTTTCCTAGCCATGGACATGAGATGTCATTTGATAACGGGATCACATCATTAGGAGAATGATGTGATGGATAAGACCCAAACTACAAACATAGCATATGATCGTGTCAGTTTATTGCTACTGTTTTCTGCATGTCAAGTACATGTTTCTATGACCATGAGATCATGCAACTCACGGATATCGGAGGAGTGCCTTGTGTGTATCAAACGTCGCAACGTAACTGGGTGACTATAAAGGTGCTCTACGGGTATCTCCGATGGTGTCTGTTGAGTTGGCATGGATCGAGACTGGGATTTGTTACTCCGTGTGATGGAGAGGTATCTCAGGGCCCACTCGGTAATACAACATCACAACAAGCCTTGCAAGCAATGTGGCTAAGTGTTAGTCATGAGATCTTGTATTACGGAATGAGTAAAGAGACTTGCCAGTAACGAGGTTGAACTAGGTATGGAGATACCGACGATCGAATCTCGGGCAAGTAACATACCGAAGAACAAAGGGAACGTTATACGGGATTAACTGAATCCTTGACATAGAGGTTCGACCGATAAAGATCTTCGTAGAATATGTAGGAACCAATGTGGACATCCAGGTCCCGCCATTGGTTATTGAACGTAGAGGTGTCTCGGTCATGTCTACATAGTTCTCGAACCCGCAGGGTCTGCACACTTAAGGTTCGGTGACGTTTCGATAGTGTAGAGTTATGTATGGTGGTGACCGAAGTTTGTTCAGAGTCCCGGATGAGATCCTGGATGTTACGAGGAGATCCGGAATGGTCTGGAGGTAAAGATTCATATATAGGAAGTCCCAGTTTGGTTTCCGGAAAAGTTTCGGGCTCATCGGTAGTGTACCGGGAGTGCCGGTAGTGTACCGGGAAGCCTCCGGGAGGGGTATTTCGACCCCAAGAGGTCCATGGGCTGTGGGAGAATAATAACCAGCCCTTAGTGGGCTGGGAAAACAGCCACAAAGGCCCATGGCGCAGGAGAGAAAGTCCTAAAGCAAAAAGTGGAAAATCAGCCAATAGGAGGCAATCCTACTCCAACTAGGATTGGAGGTGAAGTAGGATTGCTTCCCACCTCCTATTTCGGCTGACCCAAAGGCCTTGGATGCCTCTCCTCTCCTCTCCTCCTATATATACTAGTGGATTGGGTGGTTTTTGGACAGAATTTCCGGCCACGTGCTACCTGTTACACCGGTGCATAGTTTCTCCTCTAGATCGGTTTTCTGCAGCGCTTAGGCGAAGCCCTGCCGGAATTGCTCCACCACCATCACCGGAGCGCCGTCATGCTGCCGGTGAACTCTCTCTCCTCTCCACCTCCTCTCGCTGGATCGAGATGGTGGAGATCGTCATCAAGCTGCACGTGTGCTGAACGCGGAGGTGCCGTCCGTTCGGCGCTAGATCGAAAGGACCGTGATCGAGATCGCGAGACGGTTCGTGATGTGATCATGGAACGGATCGTGATGAGTTCGCGAGACAGATCGTGATCAAGATCGTGAGACGGATTGTGATGAGTTCGCGGGACAGATCATGATGTGTTCGCGGGACGGTTCGTGATTGGATCGCGGGACGCTCGGCGATTTGGATCGCGAAGAAGTTCGACTACACCAACCGCATTTCTTAACGCTTCCCGCTTAGTGATCTACAAGGGTACGTAGATCCACTCTCCCTCTCGTAGATGCTCATCACCATGGATAGGTGTGCGTGTGTGTAGGAAATTTTTTGTTTTCCATGCGACGTTCCCCAACAGTGGTATCATGAGCTAGGTTGATGGTTTGATGAGATCTCGAGTAGAACACAAAAGGTTTGTGGGCGTTGATGCTTAGATTGCTTCCTCCCTTGGTCGGATTTTGGTTCAGCGGGATTGTGAGATGAAGCGGCCCGGACCAACATTACTCGTACGCTTACGAGAGACCGGTTCCCTCGACGCAACTTGTTGCTTAGATGGCTTGCGGGTGATAGTTTCTCTCACTTTAGTTGGATCGGATCCAACAAAGGCGGTCCTTGAGAAGGTTGAAAAGCAATCTATGTATCACCGTTGTGGTTTATGCGTAGGTGAGAATCGTTCTTGCTAGATACCCATAGCATCCACGTAAAACATGCAACGACAATTAGAGGACGTCTAACTTGTTTTTGCTGGGTATGTTGTGATGTGATATGGCCAATTACATGATGAGATATATGTGATGTATGAGATGATCATGTGATGTATAGAATTTCACGACTTGCATGTCGTTGAGTACGGCAACCGGCAGGAGCCATAGGGTTGTCTTTAATTATTGTATGACCTGCGTGTCAATCATTAAGCGCTATGTAATGCTTTACTTTATCGCTAAGCGGTAGCAATAGAAGTAGAAGCAGGGCTGGCGCCACAACCCCAATGGCAACACATTGATGGAGATCAAGATGATGGAGATCATGGTGTTGTGCCGGTGACGATGGAGATCATGCCGGTGTTTCGAAGATGGAGATCTTAAACACAAGTTCATGGCCATATCATGTCACTTATGAATTGCATGAGATGTTAATCCTTTTATGCACCTTGTTTTGCTTAGAACGGCGGTAGCATTATAAGGTGATCCCTCACTTGAATTTCAAGATGAACTGTGTTCTCCCCGAGTGTGCACCGTTGCGAAAGTTCGTCGTGTTGAGACACCACGTGATGATCGGGTGTGATAGACTCTACGTTCACATACAACGGGTGCAAGCCAGATTTGCATGCGCAGAACACTCGGGTTAAACTTGACGAGCCTAGCATGTACAGACATGGCCTCGGAAAACAAGAGACCGAAAGGTCGAGCATGAGTCATATAGTGGATATGATCAACATAATGATGTTCACCATTGAAGCCACCTTAACTCACGTGATGATCGGACTTGAGTTGGTGAATTTGGATCATGTATCACTTGAATGACCCGAGGGATGTCAATTTGAGTGGGAGTTCTTAAGTAATATGATTAATTGAACTCATTATCATGAACATAGTCAAAGTGTCTTTGCAAATTATGTTGTAGATTACTAGCTCGCGCTGTAGCTCCCTTGTATTTTTATATGTTCCTAGAGAAATAGAATTGAAAGATGTTGGTAGCAAAATTGCGGACTGGGTCCGTGATCTGAGGATTGTCCTCATTGCTGCACAGAAGGCTTATGTCCTTAATGCACCGCTCGGTGCGCCACCCCATCTAGCATCGTCTGTAGATGTTGTGAACATCTGACAGGCACGTTTCGATGACTACTTGATAGTTTAGTGCGTCATGCATTACGTCTTAGAATTGAGGCTCCGAAACATTTTGAACGTCACGGAACATATGAGATGTTCTGAGAGCTGAGATTGTGATCTCAGGCTCGTGCCCGAGTTGCGAGATATAGGATCTCCAACGAGATTCTTTGCTTGCAAGATGAAAGAGAATAGCTCAATCGTTGAGCATGTGCTTAGACTGTCTGGGTACTACAATCGCTTGAATCGAGTGGGAGTTGATCTTCCAGATAGGATAGTGATTGATGTAGTTCTCCAAGTCACTGTCACTGAGCTACTAGAACTTGGTGATGAACTATAAAATGTCAGGGAAAGAAATGTTGATCCCTGAGCTGTTCGCGATGTTTGACACCGCGAAGGTAGAGATCAAGAAGGAGCGTCAAGTGTTGATGGTTAATGAAACCACTAGTTTCGAGAAGGGCAAGAGCAAGGAGGGAAACTTCATGGATAGTAAGTCAGTTGCTGCTCCAGTGAAGCAACCCAAAGTTGAACTCAAACCCGAGACTAAGTGCTTTTGTTATGAGGTGAGCGGTCGCTGAAGCGGAACAACCCTAGATACTTGGTAGATAAGAAGGCTGGCAACATTGATAGAAGTATATTTGATACACGAGTTACTAATGTGTACCTTGCTAGTACTCTTAGTAGCACCTGGGTATTTGATACCGGTTCGGTTGCTAAATGTTAGTAACTCGAAATAAAAGCTACGGAATAAACGGAGAACTAGCTAAGGGTGAGGTGACGATATGTGTTGGAAGTGTTTCCAAGGTTGATGTGATCAACATCGCACGCTCTCTCTACCTTCAGGATTAGTGACGAACCTAAATAAATGTTATTTGGTGTTTTGCGTTGAGCATGAACATGATTAGATCATGTTTATTGCAATACAGTTATTCATTTAAGTTAGAGAATAATGGTTATTCTGTTTACATGAATAATACCTTCAATGGTCATGCACCCAGTGAGAATGGTTTGTTGAAATCTTGATCGTAGTATTACACATGTTCATAACATTGATGTCAAAAGATACAAAGTTAATAATGATAGTACCACATACTTGTGGCACTTCCGCTAAATGTCATATTGGTATAAAGCGCGTGTAGAAACTCCATGCTGATGGATATTTGGACTCATTCGATTTCGAATCGGTTGAGACAGGCGAACCATGCCTCTTGGGCAAGATGTCTAAAGGACCCCGTTGGATGGAGCGGGCAAGTGATTCATTGGAAATGATACATGTTGATGTATGTAATCTAGTGAGTCTTGTAGCGTGCAGTGGATATCGTTATTTTCTTACCTTCAGTGATGATTTGGGTAGATATAGTGTATATTTACTTAATGAAACACAAGTCTGAATCGTTTGAAAGGTTCAAGCAAATTCAGAGTGAAGTTTAAAGATCATCGTGACAAGAAGATAAAAATGACCGCGATATGATCGTGGAGGTGAATATCTGAGTTACGAGTTTGGCATACAACTTAAGATAACGTGAAATTTGTTTCACAACTAACGCCACCTGGAACACCATGGTATGATGGTGTGTCCGAACATCATAGTCATGCTCTATTGATATAGTGCATACTGTGATGTCTCTTATCATTTTACTACTATAATTTTTGGGGTTATGCATTAGAGACAACTGCATTCACTTTAAATAGGGATCATCTAAATCTGTTGAGATGACACCATGTGAATTATGGTTTGATAGAAACCTAAGCTGTCATTTCTTAATATTTGGGGCTGTGACACTTGTGTGGAAAATGTTTTCACCTAATGAGGTCGAACCCAAGGCGGACAAATGCATCTTCATAGAATACCCTAAGATCAGTTGGGTGAACCTACAATCTCAGATCCTAGTGCAAAGTGTTTGTTGCTTAAACAGATCCTTTCTCGAGGAAATGTTTCTCTCGAAAGAATTGAGTGGGAGGAAGATAGAACTTGATGAGGTTGTTAAACCTTTGTTCAACCAGAGAGTAGCGCAGCGCAGAAAGATGTTTTTGTGAAGCCTACGTTAGTTGAAGAGGAAGTTAATGATTATGATCATGAAGCTTCAGGATCAAGTTACTATCGAACTACGTAGGTCGACAAGGATGTGTACTGCTCCTAAGTGGTACGACAACTCTGTCTTGGAGATCATGTTGTTGGAAAACGATGAACCTACGAGCTATGGAGAAGCGATGATGGGCCCGGATTCCGACAAATGGTTAGAGGCCATGAAATCCGAGATAGGATCCATGTATGAAAACCAAGTATAGACTTTGGTAGACTTGCTCGTTAGACGGCAGGTCGTTGAGTACAAATGGACCTTTAGAATGAAGACAGACACTGATGGTGAATGTCACCATTTGTAAAGGTCGACTTGTTGCAAAGTTGTTTGTGACAAGTTCAAGGAGTTGACTGCGATGAGGCTTTCTCACTCGTAGCAATGCTAAAAGTCTGTTGGAAAAGTTTCGGGCTCATCGGTAGTGTACCGGGAGTGCCGGTAGTGTACCGGGAGTGCCGGTAGTGTACCGGGAGGCCTCCGGGAGGGGTATTTCGACCCCAAGAGGTCCATGGGATGTGGGAGAATAATAACCAGCCCTTAGTGGGCTGGGAAAACAGCCACAAAGGCCCATGGCGCAGGAGAGAAAGTCCTAAAGCAAAAAGTGGAAAATCAGCCAATAGGAGGCAATCCTACTCCAACTAGGATTGGAGGTGAAGTAGGATTGCTTCCCACCTCCTATTTCGGCTGACCCAAAGGCCTTGGATGCCTCTCCTCTCCTCTCCTCCTATATATACTAGTGGATTGGGTGGTTTTTGGACAGAATTTCCGGCCACGTGCTACCCGTTACACCGGTGCATAGTTTCTCCTCTAGATCGGTTTTCTGCAGCGCTTAGGCAAAGCCCTGCCGGAATTGCTCCACCACCATCACCGGAGCGCCGTCATGCTGCCGGTGAACTCTCTCTCCTCTCCACCTCCTCTCGCTGGATCCAGACGGTGTTGATCGTCATCAAGCTGCACGTGTGCTGAACGCGGAGGTGCCATCCGTTCGGCGCTAGATCGGAAGGACCGTGATCGAGATCGCGAGACGGTTCGTGATGTGATCTTGGAACGGATCATGATGAGTTCGCGGGACAGATCTGTTGGGGAACGTCGCATGGGAAACAAAATTTTCCTACGCACACGCAAACCTATCCATGGTGATGAGCATCTACGAGAGGGAGAGTGGATCTACGTACCCTTGTAGATCGCTAAGCGGGAAGCGTTAAGAAACGCGGTTGGTGTAGTCGAACTTCTTCGCGATCCAAATCGCCGAGCGTCCCGCGATCCAATCACGAACCGTCCCGCGAACACATCATGATCCGTCCCGTGAACTCATCACGATCCGTCTCACGATCTTGATCACGATCTGTCCCGCGAACTCATCACGATCCGTTCCGTGATCACATCACGAACCGTCTCGCGATCTCGATCACGGTCCTTCCGATCTAGCGCCGAACGGACGGCACCTCCGCGTTCAGCACACGTGCAGCTTGATGACGATCTCCACCATCTTGATCCAGCAAGAGGAGGTGGAGAGGAGAGAGAGTTCACCGGCAGCGTGACGGCGCTCCGGTGATGGTGGTGGTGGAGCAATTCCAGCAGGGCTTCGCCTAAGCGCTGCAGAAATCCGATCTAGAGGAGAAACTGTGCTCCGGTGAAACGGGTAGCACGTGGCCGGAAATTCTGTCCAAAAACCACCCAATCCACTAGTATATATAGGAGGAGAGGAGAGGAGAGGCAGCCAAGGCCTTTGGGTCGGCCGAAATAGGAGGTGGGAGCAATCCTACTTCACCTCCAATCCTAGTTGGAGTAGGATTGCCTCCTATTGGCTGATTTTCCACTTTTTGCTTTAGGACTTTCTCTCCTGCGCCATGGGCCTTTGTGGCTGTTTTCCCAGCCCACTAAGGGCTGGTTATTATTCTCCCACAGCCCATGGACCTCTTGGGGTCGAAATACCCCTCCCGGAGGTCCTCCGGTACACTACCGGCACTCCCGGTACAATACCGATACTCCCGGTACACTACCGATGAGCCCGAAACCTTTCCGGAAACCAAACTGGGACTTCCTATATATGAATCTTTACCTCCGGACCATTCCGGAGCTCCTCGTGACGTCCGGGATCTCATCCGGGACTCCGAACAACCTTTGGTCACCACCATACATAACTCTCCACTACCGAAACGTCACCGAACCTTAAGTGTGCAGACCCTGCGGGTTCGAGAACTATGTAGACATGACCGAGACACCTCTACGGTCAATAACCAATGGCGGGACCTGGACGTCCACATTGGTTCCTACATATTCTACGAAGATCTTTATCGGTCGAACCTCTATGTCAAGGATTCAGTTAATCCCGTATAACGTCCCCTTTGTTCTTCGGTATGTTACTTGCCCGAGATTCGATCGTCGGTATCTCCATACCTAGTTCAACCTCGTTACTGGCAAGTCTCTTTACTCGTTCCGTAATACAAGATCCCGTGACTAACACTTAGCCACATTGCTTGCAAGGCTTGTTGTGATGTTGTATTACCGAGTGGGCCCTGAGATACCTCTCCGTCACACGGAGTAACAAATCCCAGTCTCGATCCATGCCAACTCAACAAACACCATCGGAGATACCTGTAGAGCACCTTTATAGTCACCCAGTTACGTTGCGACGTTTGATACACACAAGGCACTCCTCCGATATCCGTGAGTTGCATGATCTCATGGTCATAGGAACATATACTTGACATGCAGAAAACAGTAGCAATAAACTGACACGATCATATGCTATGTTTGTAGTTTGGGTCTTATCCATCACATCATTCTCCTAATGATGTGATCCCGTTATCAAATGACATCTCATGTCCATGGCTAGGAAACCTTAACCATCCTTTGATCAACGAGCTAGTCCATTAGAGGCATACTAGGGACATGGTTTTGTCTATGTATCCACACATGCATTTAAGTCTCCGATCAATACAATTATAGCATGGATAATAAACGATTATCATGAACAAGGAAATATGATAATAACTAATTTATTATTGCCTCTAGGGCATATTTCCAACAGTCTCCCACTTGCACTAGAGTCAATAATCTAGTTCACATCACCATGTGATTCGCATTGTTATGAATCTAACACCCAATGAGTTTTGGGGCTCGATCATGCTTTGCATGTGAGAGAGGTCTTATAGTCAACGGGTCTGCGATATTCAGATCCGTGTGTACTTTGCAAATCTCTATGTCAAACCGTAAACACTGCTACCACACTCCACTTGGTACTATTTCCAAATGGCTGCTCCACTATACGTATCCAGATTGCTACTACTAGTCATCTGGATAGGTGTTAAAGCTTGCATCGACGTAACTCTTTACGACGAACTCTTTATCACCTCCATAATCAAGAAACATTTCCTTAGTCCTCTGGTTACTAAGGATAATTCCGACCGCTGTCCAGTGATCCACTCCTGGACCACTCTTGTACCCCCTGACAGACTCGTGGCAAGGCACACATAGGTGCGGTACACAGCATGGCATAATATAGAGCCTATGGCTAAGGCATAGGGGACGACATTCATCCTTTCTCTTTCTTCTGCCGTTGTCGAGCTTTGAGTCTTACTCAACTTCACACCTTACAAATCAGACGAGAACTATTTCTCTGGCTGATCCATTTTGAACTCTTTCAAAATCTTGTCAAGGTATGCACTCATTGAAAGTCTCATCAAGCATCTTGATCTATCTCTATAGATTTTGATGCTCAACAATTAGGTAGCTTTATCCAGGTCTTCATTTGAAAAACACTTTTCAAACAACCTTTTATGCCTTCCAGAAATTCTACATTATTTCCGATCAACAATATGTCAACCACATATACTTATCAGAAACTCTATAGTGCTCCCATTCACTTTATTGCAAATACAAGTTTCTCGTAAACTTTGTATAAACTACAAAAACTTTGATCACCTCATCAAAGTGTATATTCCAACTCCGAGATGCTTGCTTCAGTCCATAGAAGGATCACTGAAGCTCGCACACCTTTTAGCATCCTTAGGCCTGACAAAACCTTCTGGTTGTATCACATACAACCTTTCCTCAAGTAAACTATTAAGGAAACGATGTTTTGACATCCATCTGCCAGATTTCATAATTGAAAACACGGCAACTGCTAACACAATTCCAACAGACTTTTAGCATCGCTACGAGTGAGAAAGTCTCATCGTAGTCAACTCCTTGAACTTGTCACAAACATCTTTGCAACAAGTCGAGCTTTACAAATAGTGACATTCACCATCAGTGTCTGTCTTCATTTTAAAGATCCATTTGTACTCAACGACCTGCCGTCCAACGAGCAAGTCTACCAAAGTCTATACTTGGTTTTCATACATGGATCCTATCTCGGATTTCATGGTCTCATCCATTTGTCGGAATCCGGGCCCATCATCGCTTCTCCATAGCTCGTAGGTTCATCGCTGTCCAACAACATGACCTTTAAGACAGGGTTGTTGTACCACTCAAGAGCAGTACACGTCCTTGTCGACCTACGAGGTTCGATAGTAACTTGATCCGAAGCTTCATGATCATCATCATTAACTTCTTTCTTCAACTAACATAGGCTTCACAGAAACAACTTTCTGCGCTGCGCTACTCTGATTGAAACAAGGTTCAATAACCTCATCAAGTTCTATCTTCCTCCCACTCAATTCTTTCGAGGGAAACCTTTTCTCAGGAAAGGATCCATTCCAGCAACAAACACTTTGCACTCGGATCTGAGATAGAAGGTATACCCAACTGTTCTTGGCGTATTCTATGAAGATGCATTTGTCCGCTTTGGGTTTGAGCTCATTAGGTGAAAACATTTTCCACACAAGCTTCGCAGCCCCAAACATCAAGAAATGACAGCTTTAGGTTTCTATCAAACCATAATTCACACGGTGTCATCTCAACGGATTTAGATGGTGCCCTATTTTAAAGTGAATGCGGTTGTCTCTAATGCATAACCCTAAAACGATAGTATTAAAACGATAAGAGACATCATAGTATGTGCTATATCAAATAAGGCATGACTACGACGTTCGGACACACCATCACACTATGGTGTTCCAGGTGGCGTGAGTTGTGAAACAACTTTCACATTGTCTAAATTTGTATGCCAAACTCGTAACCCAGATATTCACCTCCACGATCATATCGCAGAAATTTTTATCTTCTTGTCACGATGATCTTTAAACTTCACTCTGAACTTTGCTTTGAACCTTTCAAACAATTCAGACTTGTGTTTCATTAAGTAAATATACACTATATCTACTCAAATCATCAGTGAAGGTAAGAAAACAATGATATTCACTGCAAGCTATAAACACTCATTGGATCGTATACATCAACATGCATTGTTTCCAATAAGTCACTTGCCCGTTTCATCAAGCCAGAAAACGGGGTTTAGTCATCTTACCAAAAGGCATGGTCCGCATGTCTCAACCGATTCAAAATCGAATGAGTCCAAAGATCCATCAACATGGAGTTTCTTCATGCGCTTTATACCAATATGACATTTAGCGGCAGTGCCACAAGTATGTGGTACTATCATTATTAACTTTGCATCTTTTGGCATCATTGTTATGAACATGTGTATTACTATGATCAAGATTCAATGAACCACACTTACTAGGTGCATGACCATTGAAGGTATTTATTCATGTAAGCAGAATAACCATTATTCTCTAACTTGAATGAATAACCGTGTTGCAATAAACATGATCTAATCACGTTCATGCTTCAATGCAAAACACCAAATAAAATTTAGGTTCGTCACTAATCCCGAAGGTAGAGAGAGCGTGCGATGTTTGATCATATCAACCTTGGAAACATTTCCAACACACATCGTCACCTCACACTTAGCTAGTTCTCCATTTATTCCGTAGCTTTTATTTCGAGCAACCGAACCGGTATCCAATACCCAGGTGCTACTAGGAGTACTAGCAAGGTACACATCAATAACATGCATATCAAATATACTTCTGTCGACTTAGCCAGCCTTCTTATCTACCATGTATCCAGGGTTGTTCCGCTTCAGTGACCGTTCTCCTCATAATGGAAGCACTCAGTCTCGGGTTTAGGTTCAACTTTGGGCTGCTTCACTGGAGCAGCAACTGACTTGCCATCCATGAAGTTTCCCTACTTGCCCTTGCCCTTCTCGAAACTAGTGGTTTTTACTAACCATCAACACTTTGATGCTCCTTTTTGACTTCTACCTTCGCGGTGTCAAAACATCGCGAGAAGCTCAGGAATCATTTCTATCCCTGGCAATTTATAGTTCATCACCAAGTTCTAGTAGCTTAGTGATAGTGACTTGGAGAACTATATCAATCACTATCTTATCTGGAAGATCAACTCCCACTCGATTCAAGCGATTGTGGCACCTAGACAATCTAAGCACATGCTCAACTATTGAGCTATTCTCTTTCGTCTTGCAAGCAAAGAATCTTTGTTTGAGATCTCATATCTCATAACACGGGCACGAGCCTGAGATCACAATCTCAGCTCTTAGAACATCTCGTATGTTCCGTGACGTTCAAAACGTCTTGGAGCCTCAATTCTAAGTCGTAATGCATGACGCACTAAACTATCAAGTAGTCATCAGAACGTGCCTGTCAGATGTTCACAACATCTACAGACGACGCTAGAGGGGGTGGCGTACCGAACGGTGCATTAAGGACATAAGCCTTCTGTGCAGTAATGAGGACAATCCTCATATCACGGACCCAGTCCGCAATATTGCTACCATCATCTTTCAACTCTATTTCTCTAGGAACATATAAAAACACACGGGAGCTACAGTGCGAGCTAGTAATCTACAACATAATTTGCAAAGACACTACTGACTATGTTCATGATAATGAGTTCAATTAATCATATTACTTAAGAACTCCCACTCAAATTGACATCCCTCAGGTCATCTGAGTGTCACATGATCCAAATTCACCAACTCGAGTCCGATCATCACGTGAGTTGAGGTGGCTTCAATGGTGAACATCATTATGTTGATCATATCTACTATATGACTCATGCTCGACCTTTCGGTCTCTTGTGTTCCGAGGCCATGTCTGTACATGCTAGGCTCGTCAAGTTTAACCCGAGTGTTCCGCATGTGCAAATCTGTCTTGCACCCGTTGTATGTGAACGTAGAGTCTATCACACCCGATCATCACGTGGTGTCTCAACACGACGAACTTTCGCAACGGTGCACACTTGGGGAGAACACAATTTATCTTGAAATTAAGTGAGGGATCACCTTATAATGCTACCGTCGTCCTAAGCAAAACAAGGTGCATAAAAGGATTAACATCTCATGCAATTCATAAGTGACATGATATGGCCATCAACTTGTGTTTAAGATCTCCATCTTCGAAACACCGGCATGATCTCCATCGTCACCGGCACGACACCATGATCTCCATCAACGTGTCGCCATCGGGGTTGTCACGCCCTGCATGCTTCTACTACTATTGCTACCGTAGCGATAAAGTAAAGCATTACATAGCGCTTTAATGATTGACACGCAGGTCATACAATAATTAAAGACAACCCTATGGCTCCTGCCGGTTGCCGTAATCACCGACATGCAAGTCGTGATAATCTATACATCACATGATCATCTCATACATCACATATATCTCATCATGTAATTGGCCATATCATATCACAACATACCCTGCAAAAACAAGTTAGACGTCCTCTAATTGTTGTTGCATGTTTTACGTGGCTGCTACGGGTATCTAGCAAGAACAATTCTCACCTACGCAAAACCACAACGGTGATACACTAGTTTGCTTTTCAACCTTCTCAAGGACCGCCTTTGTCGGATCCGATCCAACTAGAGTAAGAGAAACTGTCACCCGCAAGCCAGCTAAGCAACAAGTTGCATCACAGGAACCGGTCTCTCGTAAGCGTACGAGTAATGTTGGTCCGGGCCGCTTCATCTCACAATACCGCTGAACCAAAATCCGACCAAGGGAGGAAGCAATCTAAGCATCAACGCCCACAAACCTTTTGTGTTCTACTCGAGATCTCATCGAACCATCAACCTAGCTCATGATGCCACTGTTGGGGAACGTCGCATGGGAAACAAAATTTTCCTACGCACACGCAAACCTATCCATGGTGATGAGCATCTACGAGAGGGAGAGTGGATCTACGTACCCTTGTAGATCGCTAAGCGGGAAGCGTTAAGAAACGCGGTTGGTGTAGTCGAACTTCTTCGCGATCCAAATCGCCGAGCGTCCCGCGATCCAATCACGAACCGTCCCGCGAACACATCATGATCCGTCCCGTGAACTCATCACGATCCGTCTCACGATCTTGATCACGATCTGTCCCGCGAACTCATCACGATCCGTTCCGTGATCACATCACGAACCGTCTCGCGATCTCGATCACGGTCCTTCCGATCTAGCGCCGAACGGACGGCACCTCCGCGTTCAGCACACGTGCAGCTTGATGACGATCTCCACCATCTTGATCCAGCAAGAGGAGGTGGAGAGGAGAGAGAGTTCACCGGCAGCGTGACGGCGCTCCGGTGATGGTGGTGGTGGAGCAATTCCAGCAGGGCTTCGCCTAAGCGCTGCAGAAATCCGATCTAGAGGAGAAACTGTGCTCCGGTGAAACGGGTAGCACGTGGCCGGAAATTCTGTCCAAAAACCACCCAATCCACTAGTATATATAGGAGGAGAGGAGAGGAGAGGCAGCCAAGGCCTTTGGGTCGGCCGAAATAGGAGGTGGGAGCAATCCTACTTCACCTCCAATCCTAGTTGGAGTAGGATTGCCTCCTATTGGCTGATTTTCCACTTTTTGCTTTAGGACTTTCTCTCCTGCGCCATGGGCCTTTGTGGCTGTTTTCCCAGCCCACTAAGGGCTGGTTATTATTCTCCCACAGCCCATGGACCTCTTGGGGTCGAAATACCCCTCCCGGAGGTCCTCCGGTACACTACCGGCACTCCCGGTACAATACCGATACTCCCGGTACACTACCGATGAGCCCGAAACCTTTCCGGAAACCAAACTGGGACTTCCTATATATGAATCTTTACCTCCGGACCATTCCGGAGCTCCTCGTGACGTCCGGGATCTCATCCGGGACTCCGAACAACCTTTGGTCACCACCATACATAACTCTCCACTACCGAAACGTCACCGAACCTTAAGTGTGCAGACCCTGCGGGTTCGAGAACTATGTAGACATGACCGAGACACCTCTACGGTCAATAACCAATGGCGGGACCTGGACGTCCACATTGGTTCCTACATATTCTACGAAGATCTTTATCGGTCGAACCTCTATGTCAAGGATTCAGTTAATCCCGTATAACGTCCCCTTTGTTCTTCGGTATGTTACTTGCCCGAGATTCGATCGTCGGTATCTCCATACCTAGTTCAACCTCGTTACTGGCAAGTCTCTTTACTCGTTCCGTAATACAAGATCCCGTGACTAACACTTAGCCACATTGCTTGCAAGGCTTGTTGTGATGTTGTATTACCGAGTGGGCCCTGAGATACCTCTCCGTCACACGGAGTAACAAATCCCAGTCTCGATCCATGCCAACTCAACAAACACCATCGGAGATACCTGTAGAGCACCTTTATAGTCACCCAGTTACGTTGCGACGTTTGATACACACAAGGCACTCCTCCGATATCCGTGAGTTGCATGATCTCATGGTCATAGGAACATATACTTGACATGCAGAAAACAGTAGCAATAAACTGACACGATCATATGCTATGTTTGTAGTTTGGGTCTTATCCATCACATCATTCTCCTAATGATGTGATCCCGTTATCAAATGACATCTCATGTCCATGGCTAGGAAACCTTAACCATCCTTTGATCAACGAGCTAGTCCATTAGAGGCATACTAGGGACATGGTTTTGTCTATGTATCCACACATGCATTTAAGTCTCCGATCAATACAATTATAGCATGGATAATAAACGATTATCATGAACAAGGAAATATGATAATAACTAATTTATTATTGCCTCTAGGGCATATTTCCAACAAGATCGTGATCAAGATCGTGAGACGGATCGTGATGAGTTCGCGGGACGGATCATGATGTGTTCCCGGGACGGTTCATGATTGGATCGCGGGACGCTCGGCGATTTGGATCGTGAAAAAGTTTGACTACACCAACCGCGTTTCTTAACGCTTCCCGCTTAGCGATCTACAAGGGTACGTAGATCCACTCTCCCTCTCGTAGATGCTCATCACCATGGATAGGTGTGCGTGTGCATAGGAAATTTTTTGTTTCCCATGCGACGTTCCCCAACAGATCTTGCCGGTACATTCAATGTACTGACCTACACGGCTGCAACATCTTATGTTGCAGATAAGCTCTACGACGGGTAAGAGTACGATTCAGGGTTACAGTCTGCACTCAACCTGCCGTTGGTGTTATTGGGACTCCACTCCCGTTGACTGTTTCCGCTGAGATTTTAAGGTATATATCAACTTTACGTTAATTACATGTGATTGCACTTTGATATATACATTGATGTACTGTGTGTGCCAGCATACTGGTCCAGGGATGGCACAGAACACACAGAGGCTTGACTCGTTTTGAGTCGGGTTGCTACAGAAATGGTATTAGAGCACATGTTGACTGTAGGACGTGACCCTAGAAACTGGAAAGCCCTTAGGAAACGATTTCTCATAAAACTTTGTTTTCAAAAGACCCTTTACTTCTCATCTTATTTGAGCTTTATCAAATGATCTCTCTTACCTCAAATAGTTAGAAAATACTCGTTCCCCTTTGACCACACTAAGGATCATCTAAGACCACTTCGAGAAGGACAAAATATCAAAACAACTAATGGTCACTTCAAAGTAAAGAAGATTTCACCATGTATTAGAAGAGTTGAGGCTACACGAGTTGAAGACTGTGAAGACCCGAAGAAATTGAAGACCATGAAGAATTTCCAAGATATTATTCCCTAGAAGACCAAACCCCTGTTGTATACTTACGTTAGATACGATGATTTGTGAGCTGCCATTTGTGTGTAAATTTTTTCGACAGCCACAAACAAATCCTATTTTCAAAACTATATTGTTTGTATTGTGTGTATCTCTCTCGATCCCTCTCTTGTATCTCATCCCAAACTCTTGGACCCAATAGATGCTGAATGAAGCTGGACTCATGTATTCCGGATCGATGACTCGATTAGAGACAGAAGAATGGATTCAGAACATGGAGGATCATCTAAGTAGTAACCATGTTGCAAGAAAGGAGATGGTCCAGTATGCTCTTCGGTACCTTGCAAAAGGAGCTGCAAATTGGTGGAAGATGCATGAAGCTATCCATGATAGGCAAGCATCCAACACTTGGGAAGAATTCAAGAGGACTCTGCAAAAGTCTCATGTTGTCACCAACACCCAGAAGCCCCGTTGCAAAGTTGTGAAGAAGATTTGTGCAAGCAAGATATGTGGAGAGAAAGGACACACCCAGGAAGAACACAAGGATGGATGTCCTTATTGTGAAGAAAATCACCCTGCTGAGGAATGCCCAACTGGGCAGGTGACATGTTTCTTGTGTGAAAGAACTACGCATTACCCGGCTCAATGCCAAATGTACCCCAAGGTACAAGAAGTCATCAAGCAGCAGAAGGAAGCCATGAAGGAAGCCTTCAGAGAAAAATTAGGAGAACTTGTGATGAAGGAAGATGTTGAAGACCCTAATGGAGAAGGCCTAACCATATTTTACTCCAATGCCTACTATTCATGTGGAGAAGAAGGACATTTCTCACAGGACTGTACGAAGGAAAGAAAAGAGTATCTGGGAAACTTCCCGACAGAAGAAGTGGAGTTTGATCCACATGAAATTGAAAGTTTGATCGGAACAAAGAAGCCCAGGAAGAGAAACCAAAGACGTTCTCAGAACAACCCAATTTCTGCAAAGAAGGATCTGAGTCAGATCATGTGTTTCTGGTGCAAGAATTTAGGCCACTATGCCGATAAATGCCCAGAGAAGAAGGTTAAACATGAGTAGTTTGAGTTTTGGATTTTGGAAGTAATAAATGTAATAGGTAGCACTCTTACCATTTTGAAGTTATGTAACGGAAGTCTCGGAGTTTGTAATAAAATTCATGAGATCAATGGAATTTATGATGTCATGATTCTCCTGTGTTGAATTATATGAGTTTCCACTCTAAGAACAAAGATCTTTGACCAATTTTCGAGGATATGAGAAAATATGGTCTATGCAAGCATGAGTGCATTTCATTTTAAGTGTGGTAGTACCCACAAGGATAAATGAATGAAGAAAATACCATTCATATTAAGGAGTTTGGATAACTGAATACAGGTGAAGAGAATGTGGAACCATATCCAAACTAAGTGGATGATAACATTTGTAACAACGTGTTTTTGAAGCTGGAATATTGAGAAAAGGAATGATTGTGATGAAACCATACCCAAGGTTAAACATACCAATGGAAAGGAAAATGAAATCCTTGGAGTAAAATCTATACAAGAATAAGTCTGTGATTGGTTAACTCAAGGGTATGATGGAGTGAACTGAAGGTAATGTTGGAATATGAAACGATAGTAACCCCAATAGTGAGTTAAAGCTGTTCAAGTATTCAAGTAAAGCCACAACTCACTGACCTCAAGATTGATAAGTATCAAGCCCCACCTTTGTGAAGGAACAAACTTGGAAGAAGTTACGACTGATCAACCCACGTTTTTCTTAGGAGTATACGAAAACCTGAGAGTTGTGAAGAAACGATAGATGTTTTGTTTAGCTTGTAGAATCAATGGATTTATCCGAATTTCATTCGTTGACAAGAGAAAATTTCTGCAAGGCTTGTGAGGAAGCCCAAGTGCTAGAATACGAGATTCACTAAACCTTATACAAGGTAATGATTTCAGTGCGACATGGCTTGGCCACCATGACAACTTACTCTTATGATTCTCTTGCTATTGGGAATGGTAAATCTGAGTGACTTACCCATAGTATAGAGACGACGTTCTTTGAAAGCTTTTGTTTAAGCCTTAGAACGGTATGATAAAAATCCCTTGTACATGGCAGTTGTTTCCACACGTAGGAATTTTATGGTGAGGAATGAAGCCAAGATCCATTTCCACTACAGGATACCCACTAATGGTAGACCACCATGAGATCGTCGATAAGTTATTAAGAATGATCACGAGACTTGTTAGTTAAGAAGACCCAGTATCGGAGGAAATACATTTTGTTATGAGAACACAAGATTTTGATTTAAAAGTGAAGAGCATCACCGAAGGAGCCATCATGAAGTATGTGAAGAGACATATGCACCCAGAGGACAGTCATGATTTTGAAGGACCAGTAACTCTCATTTTAAGTGTGGTCAACCCCACACCCCTTTGGTCAATGGATTTGCTAGAAGACCCCCAAACCCTAACCTATTCTCTCTAGCCCTTCCGAATCTTGACGACGAGATTCATTTTAAGTGTGGTAGGTTTGTAGCATCCCAAATTTTGGAATGTTATAATAAATATTAGAGTGATTGTTTGTTTGATTGAGTGATTGAAATTGAGTGAAAAATTTGAAACTTTTGAATTTTTTTGAATGAGAGGGAATGACAAGACTTTCCCATATGCTTTTGGAATTCAAATTCCTACATTTCAAATCAATGAGAGAAGATGACATGACTTCTTCAATATAAAAAGATTTGAAAAGTGAATTTGAAAGCATTTGAAATTTTTTGATATGGACTTCATTTCATATTTGGTTCCATTTTACATTTTGAAAGAATTCAAATACCCTTGGCAAGTTTTGAGAGGAGTAACATGACACTCCACACCAGGGTCATTTTGTGCAGTATTTGAACCATAAAACCCAGGGGGTTATTTGAAAATTTATTGCAAAAGGAATTAAAAGCCATTTAGGAATTTTCTGAAAATAATTTTTTAAAGTATTTATTTTGGCCGTGGAAAAATGTTCTTTAAATTTCATTAATTCCCCTGGTCATTTTGGTATATAAATCTTCATTTTTGGAAATGTATTGATGGCCATAAAGGAGTTTTCCATTCTCTGTAAATTAATAAAAGGAAACTTTTCGTTAATTAGGAAACCCACCACGGCCCACCTACCTAATCGGGCCTGATCCGAATCCAGACCGGATCCAAAATTGATTCGGACCGGCCACCGACACCGCGCCCTCTCCCTCTCCCTCTCTCTCTCTCTGACGTGCGGGCCCGACCGATCGATCGCGCCATCACCGCGGTCATCTTTTTCCCTCTCCCCTTTCCTTTCTCTCTCGCCGGCGAGATCACCATGCCGGATCTCCCTCCCCTTGCCATCTGGAGCATCCCCGAACCCTCCTATAAAAGCCCCGACGACCCCGCACCTCGTTTCCCCCATTTCCCCCTCTGCCCGTGCCCTCTCGTTGCAGTAATAGCTCGCCGGAGTTTCGGTCACCGCCGCACCATTACTGAGCTGCCGCTCGCCCCGGACCCCTCCCTGCCTCCCGAGCCCACCAACCATTTCCCTACTCTCGTGCGCACGTCCCCATCCCCTCGCCTGGACCCCAGACCCACCAGAGCACCCACGTCAACGACCTCGTCGGAGCGGGCCACCTCCCGAAGCTCTAAGAGCTCGTGCCACTCAACTCCGACGCCCCCTCGCCTCGCCGTCACCACCAACGGACGCCGGAGGTGCACCTCCATCGATAGGACCTCTCAAACACCGTCCCCGACCACCGGAGCCACCTCCCCGTGGACTGCCGAGCCCCTGTCTCGCCAGAATCCTCCATCGCCGGCGACCTAACCTTGTGAGCTCACCCCCTCTCCTCTGTAGACGTTGGATCTGGATCCAATTATCCATATTAGATGACTTAAACAGCGAAACGTTTTCTTCTAAGGCCCGGCCTTCCGCTCGTTAATACCCACGCGCACACACTCGTAGCCAATAAGAAACCGCCATGTGTACCCCTGTCCGTTAGGATAATTTTTCTTTTTTCTATTTTAGTTTCTTTTACAGATTTAGTTCTGTTTTTGTTTTAATCATATCTTTTATGTTTTGAATTGTTTTAATTTGATTCTTTTTGCATTGTGTCAAAATTTTTATGTAGTATCTGTAGTTATAAAGTTTGATCATATTTGAATAATTTAAAATTTGAATTTAAAACAGATTTGATTCAAACCTTATTTCCTGAATATCTTGAGTTTAAAAAATATATTTTTAGTTGTTTCTTTTTGCTACTTGTCCTTGTGATCTTAGTTATTAGTAGGTAGAATTTGAGAATTTTTAGAATATTTTAAATTATTATTTTTAACAAAACAGATTCTGTTTTAGTTCCTTTTAGGTTAATTTATACTTCTTTTGTTTTAAATTGTTTTGAATTTTTTATTTTATATTAGTGATAGATTTTATAAAGTTTTCTGTTAGATAACAGTAGCCCTTCAAACAAATATTACTTTATTTGTGTTACTTGCATGGAATCAATTCTAGTTAATTATAACTTGTAATTGATTTCCATTTGCTAGTTTGATTTCCTTTTTGAAAATAGTTTTGTAAATTGTTTTATAAGTCTACTTTCTATTAACTTAGTTGCTTTATAAATTGTTTTACGTTATTCTATTATTTTATTTTACTTGTTGTTAAGATTTTTTTAGCTTGAAAACTTAGGATGTTTAGTGTGTTGTTTTCATAGTTTTACTTGTTCTTCAAAAGTAAATTTTTTTGCTAAGTAAAATATTTACTAAAATACTTTTGTCATATTTTACTTGGTTTTTTTTGTTACTTTTGAAAATAGATTATTTGTAGAGAAAACCAACCCTTGGTTGTGTTGATGAAGTTTTGTTGATCTCAACTTTTGTCTTAAGTATTTCCTTCATCACAACCCTTTGGTGTTTACTCTTGTGTTTTTCTTGTGTGTTAGAATTGATTGCTAGTATGATTGCTTATATGAATGCAATGTTTGACTATATAGATTTTCATCGGAGAGTGACGATTAGTTCTATCAAGTCTTTTCTAATAGTGATTCTTTCTTCATCAACAGTATAGGCAAGTTCACTTTGACCATCTATTTCATACCTATGGTTTATTGCATATAGTGATATCCTTCAACAAATCCCTCCAGTAGTGTTATTGAAAATTCTTGTAGTCAAGTAGAATGCATGAGGTAGGAACCCACCACTTGTTACTAAAGCCCCGGGAACGTTAGTTATTTTAATGCTGTGCTAAAGTAGACGGGGTCTGGTATGAGTGTTCGTGAGTGGTGTGAGAAGGAGGACTCTACGTCAAGATGACAACTTCATGAAGGCATCATCAAGTCCTGCATCGTCAAGACCTCAAGACTTCGAGACTCGAGAAACAAGTTTTCAATACACACTACTGGGTGAAGGATGGTTGATTGGGCATCCCTGGAGTAACCAGTGGATGGCCGGGATGCATGGAGAAGCGCCATGACATCTTGCGGAAAGCTTCACCCAAACTCAAAGAGACGGATGAATACTTCATGCCCGGAAGCTTACCTATGTAGCCACAAGTCATTATGGGCTCTGGCTTGGTTGATCTTTGTTGTGACTCTGGCTGGGCAGTGCTACGAGATGTAGTCGATGTTAGGATTGGATGGGCACTGACAGTAGTCAGGGAAACACTCTGAAAGACCATGTTTCGTTCGTCCTGTTCTCAAACACCCGGCAGTGCGAGGACTTACCAGGAGGGAACGAATCTTGTGGGTAAAGTACACAACACTCTGCAGAGTTAAACCTAATCGATTAGCCATGTCCCCGGTTATGGACAATTTGAGCCTTTGAACTTGGATCTATCTCTGAACTCTCAACACTGGACTGATAATTAATTGTGGGCAACTTATGATACTTGTGGGCATTAAGACATCGGTTGGTGGAACCATGTCATGTTAGGTAACTCTCTAGTGGAAACTCCATGACATTCCTTTGGTGTAGGAAAAGAAAATAAACCAGCTTTTCTGCAAAAACTTAGACACAGAGCCACAAAGCCTTACTGCATATAGAATAGATTTTATCTTCTGTTCTATTATGGTGATCTTGCCGGTACATTCAATGTAATGACCTACATGGCTGCAACGTCTTATGTTGCAGATAAGCTCTACGACGGGTAAGAGTACGATTCAGGGTTACAGTCTGCACTCAACCTGCCGTTGGTGTTATTGGGACTCCACTCCCGTTGACTGTTTCCGCTGAGATTTTAAGGTATATATCAACTTTACGTTAATTACATGTGATTGCACTTTGATATATACATTGATGTACTGTGTGTGCCAGCATACTGATCTAGGGATGGCACAGAACACACACAGGCTTGACTCGTTTTGAGTCAGGTCGCTACAACCCATCTGCACTAGGGTTCGCCCCCCTTGCTCTTGCTGCGCCTTGGGACTTGGTGGGAGTCGCACCAGCCCACCTAGGGGCTGGTTCCCTACCACTTTAGGCCCATTCAGCCCTCTGGTGCCGGTGGCTCCACACGATGGACCCCCGGAACCCTTCTAGTGGTCCCGGTACGTTACCGGTGATGCCCAGAACACTTCCGGTGACCAATACCTCACTTCCTATATATTAATCCTTACCTCCGGACCATTCCAAGACACCTCGTGCTGTCCGAGATCTCATCCGGGACTCCGAACAACGTTCGGTAACCACGTACACTATTCCCATACAACCCTAGCATCCTCGAACCTTAAGTATGTAGACCCTACGGGTTTGGGAACCATGCAGTCATGACTGAGACACCTCTCCGATCAATAACCAATAGCGAGATATGGATACCCATATTGGCTTCGACATGTTCCACGATGGTCTCATCGGATGAACCACGATGTCGGTGATTCAAACAATCCTGTATACAATTCCCTTGTCAATCGGTATGTTACTTGCCTGAGATTCGATCGTCGGTATCCCTATACCTTGTTCAATCTCATTACCGGCAAGTCTCTTTACTCATTCCGTAACACATCATCCCGTGACTAACTCCTTAGTCACATTGAGCTCATTGTGATGATGTATTACCGAGTGGGCCCCGAGATACCTCTCCATCACAGAGAGTGACAATTCCCAGTCTTGATTCGTGCCAACCCAATAGATACTTTCGAGGATACCCGTAGTGCACCTTTATAGCCACCCAGTTACGTTGTGACGTTTGGCACACCCAAAGCATTCCTACGGTATCCAGGAGTTGCACAATCTCATGGTCTAAGGAAATGATACTTGACGTTAGAAAAGCTTTAGCAGACGAACTACATGATCTTTTGCTGTGATTAGGATTGGGTCTTGTCCATCACATCATTATCCTAGTGATGTGATCCCGTTATCAATGATATCCAATGTCCATGGCCATGAAACCATGACCATATATTGATCAACGAGCTAGCCAACTAGAGGCTCACTAGGGACATGTTGTGGTCTATGTATTCACACAATTATAGCATGAACAATAGACAATTATCATGAACAAGGAAATATAATAATAATAACCACTTTATTATTGCCTCTAGGGCATATTTCTAATAGTCTCCCACTTGCACTAGAGTCAATAATCTAGTTCACATCACCATGTGATTAACACTTACATCACCATATGATCATATCATCATGTGATTAACACCCACTTAGTTCTGGGGTTTGATCATGTTTTGCTCATGAAAGAGGTTTTAGTCAATGGGTCTGCGACATTCAGATCCGTGTGTACCTTGCAAACTTCTATTTCATACTGTAGATACTGCTCCCACGCTCCTCTTGGAGCTATTCCAAATGGCTACTCCACTATACATATCCGGATTTCTACTAAGAGTCATCCGGATTGGTGTTAAAGCTTGCATCGACGTAACCCTTTACGACAAACTCTTTATCACCTCCATAATCGAGAAATATTTCCTTAGTCCTCTAGTTGCTAAGGATAATTTCGACCGCTGTCCAGCAATCCACTCCTGGATCTCTTTTGTACCCCTTGACAGACTCATGGCAAGGCACACACAGGTGCGATACACAGCATGGCATACTATATAGAGCCTATGGCTGAAGCATAGGGGATAACACTCATCTTTTCTCTATTTCCTGCCGTGGTCGGACATTGAGCTATGCTCAACGTCACACCTTCTAATACAGGCAAGAACCCTTTCTTGGACTGATCCATATTGAACTTCTTCAATATCTTGTCAAGGTATGTACTCATTGAAATTATTATCAAGCATCTTGATCTATCTCTACAAATTTTGATTCCCAACCATTAGGTAGCTTTATCCAGGTCTTCCTTTGAAAAACCTTTTTCCAAACAACCATTTATGCTTTCCAGAAATTCTACAGCATTTCCGATCAATAATATGTCAACTAGATATTCTTATCAGAAATTCTATAGTGCTCCCACTCACTTTCTTGTAAATACAAGTTTCTCATAAACTTTGTATAAACTCAAAAACTTTGATCACTTCATCAAAGCTCATATTCGAACTCCGAGATGCTTTGTGCAGTCCATAGAAGGATCGCTGGAGTTTGCATACATTTTAGCATCCTTAGGATTGACAAAACCTTCTGGTTGTATCACATACAACTCTTCCTCATGGAAACCGTTAAGGAAGCCTTGTTTTGACATCCATGTACCAGATTTCATCATCAAAAAACGGAGCAACTGCTAACATAATTTTAACAGACTTTCAGCATCGCTACGGATGAGAAAATCTCATCGCAGTCAACTCAACTTGGCGAAAAGTTCTTTGCGACAAGTCGAGCTTTATAAACGGTGACATTTCACCATTAGCGTCTGTGTTCATCTCAAAGGTCCATTTGTACTCAACGAACTGCTGTTCAATGGGCAAGTCTACCAAAGTCCATACTTGGTTTTCATACATGGATCCTTTCTTGAATTTCATGTCTCCTAGCCATTTGTTGGAATCCGGGCCCACCATCGCTTCTTCATAGTTCGTAGGTTCATCGTTGTCCAACAACATGACTTCCAAGACAGGGTTGCCGTACTACTCAGGAGCAGTAGGTGTCCTTGTCAACCTATGAGGTTTGATAGTAACTTGATCCGAAGCTTCATGATTATCATCATTAACTTCCTTTTCAACTGACGTAGGCTCCACAGAAACATCTTTCTGTGTTGCGCTACTCTCTGGTTGAAACAAAGGTTCAACCACCTCATCAAGTTCTATCTTCCTCCTACTCAATTCTTTCGAGAGAAACTCTTTCTCGAGAAAGGACCCGTTCTTAGTAATAAACACCTTTTGCACTTGGATCTGAGATAGAAGGTATACCTAATGTCTCCTTAGGGTAATCTTTGAAGATGCATTTGCCTGCTTTGGGTTCGAGATCATTAGGTGAAAACCCATTTTCACATAAGCGTCGCAGCCCCAAACATTAAGAAATGAAAGCTTAGGCTTATGTCAAAACATAATTCTCACGGTGTCATCTCACTAGACTTAGATGGTGCCCTATTAAAGTGAATGGATTTGTCTTTAATGCATAACCTCATAACGATAGTGGCAAAACGATAAGAGACATCATAGTACGCACTATATCCAATAGAGCACGACTACAATGTTCGGACACACCATCACACTATGGTGTTCCAGGAGGCGTGAGCTATGAAACAATTTCCACATTGTCTTAAATTGCATACCAAACTCGTAACTCAGATATTCATGTCCACGATCATATCGTAGACATTTTATCTTCTTGTCACGATGATCTTTAACTTTACTCTGAAACTCCTTGAACCTTTCAAACATTTCAGACTCGTGTTTCATTACGCAAATATCCCCACATTTAATCAAATCATCAGTGAAGGTAAAGAAAATAACGATATCCACTATGTGTTTCAACACTCATTGGACCACATACATCAACATGTATTAATTCCAATAATCCACTAACCCGATCCATCATACCGGAAGACGGGGTCTTAGTCATCTTGCCCAAGAGGCATGGCTCGCATGTCTCAACCGATTCGAAATCAAGTGAGTCAAAAGATCCATCAGCATGGAGTTTCTTCATGCGATTTATACCAATATGACATTTAGCGGCAGTGCCACAAGTATGTGGTACTATCATTATTAACTTTGTATCTTTTGGTACCAATGTTATGAACATGTGTACTACTGCGATCAAGATTCAATAAACCATTCCTAGTGGGTGTATGACCATTGAAGGAATTATTCATGTAAACATAATAACTATTATTCTCTAACTTATATGAATAACCATATTGCATTAAACATGATCTAATCACGTTCATGCTTAACGCAAACACCAAATAACATTTATTTAGGTTTATCACAAATCTCGAAGGTAGAGAGAGCGTGCGATGGTGATCACATCAACCTTGGAAAACACTTCTAACACACATCGTCACCTTTCACTTAGCTAGCCTCCGTTTATTCCTCAACTTTTATTTTGAGTTGCTAACACTTAACAACCGAACCGGTATCCAATACCCAGGTGCTACTAGGAGTACCAGCAAGGTACACATCAATAACACGTATATCAAATATACTTCTGTTAACATTGCCAGCCTTCTTATCTACCAAGTATCTAGGGTTGTTCCGCTTCCGCGAACATTCTCCTCATAACAGAAGCACTTAGTCTCGGGTTTGGGCTCAACCTTGGGTTTCTTCAGTACAGCGGCAACTGGCTTGCCATTCCTGAAGTTTTTCCCTGCTTGCCCTTGCCCTTCTTGAAACTAGTGGTTTTCACTTAACCATCAACACTTGATGCTCCTTCTTGATTTCTACCTTCATGGTGTCAAACATCACGAACAACCTAGGGATCATCTTATCCATCCCTGGCATTTTATAGTTCATCACGAAGCTCTAGTAGCTTGGTGGTAGTGTCTTGGAGAACGGCATTAATCACTATCTCATCTGGAAGATTAACTCCCACTCGATTCAAGTGATTGTAGCACCCAGACAATCTGAGCACATGCTCACTGATTGAGCTATTCTACTTTATCTTGCAGGAAAATAATCTTGTTGGAGGTCTCATACCTCTCAACATAGGCACGAGCCTGAAATCCCAATTTCAGCTCTTAGAACATCTCATATGTTTCGTGACCTTCAAAACGTTTTGGAGCCTCAATTCTAAGCCATAATGAATGACACACTGAACTATCAAGTAGTCATTAGAAAGTGCCTATCATATGTTCACAACATCTATAGAGAACTCTTGAGGGAGTGGTGCACTTAGAGGTGCATCAAGGACATAAGCCTTCTGTGCAGCAATGAGGACAATCCTCAGATCACAGACCCAGTCTGCATTATTGCTACCATCAACTTTCAACTTACTTTTGTCTAGGATCGTATCAATAAAACAGGGGAGCTACAGCACGAGCTATCTACGACTTAATTTGCAAAGACAATTTAGACTAAGTTCATGATAATTAAGTTCATCTAATCCAATTATTAATGAACTCCCACTTAGATAGACATCTCTCTAGTCATCCAAGTGACACATGATCCACGTCAACTAGCCCACATCCGATCATCACATGATACAGACTAGTCATCAATGGTGAACATCTCCATGTTGATCGTATCTTCTATACGACTCATGTTCGGCCTTTCGGTGTCTCCGGTTCCAAGGCCATGTCTATACATGCTAGGCTCGTCAAGTCAATCTAAGTGTATTGCGTGTGTAAATCTGGCTTACACCCGTTGTATGGGAACGTTAGAGACTATCACACCCGATCATCACGTGGTGCTTCGGAACAATGAACCTTAGCAACGGTGCACAGTTAGGGGGAACACATTTCTTGAAATTTTAGTGAGAGATCATCTTATTTAAGCTACCGTCGTTCTAAGCAAATAAGATGTAAATCATGATAAACATCACATGCAAATCATAAAGTGACATGATATGGCCAATATCATCTTGCGCCCTTGATCTCCATCTTCTGGGTGCGGCATGATCACCATTGTCACCGACGCGACACCATGATCTCCATCATCATGATCTCCATCATTGTGACTCCACGAAGTCGTCTCGCCAACTATTAATTCTACTACTATGGCTAATGCTTAGCAATAAAGTAATGTAATTACATGGCATTGACACGTAGGTCAATTAATAAATTAAGACAACTCCTATGGCTCCTGCCGGTTGTCATACTCATCGACATGCAAGTCGTGAATCCTATTACAAGAACATGATCAATCTCATACATCAGATATATCATATCACATTCTTTGGCCATATCACATCACATGGCATATGTTGCAAAAACAAGTTAGACGTCCTCTAATTTGTTGTTTGCAAGTATTTACGTGGCTGCTATAGGTTTATAGCAAGAACGTTTATTACCTATGCAAAAACCACAATGTGATATGCCAATTTCTATTTACCCTTCATAAGGACCCTTTTCATCGAATCCGACCCGACTAAAGTGGGAGAGACATACACCCGCTAGCCACCTTATGCAACACGTGCATGTCAGGCGGTGGAACTAGTCTCACGTAAGCGTACGTGTAAAGTCGGTCCGGGCCGCTTCATCCCATAGTGCCGCCAAATCAAGATAAGACTAGTAATGACAAGAAAATTGACAAAATCTATGCCCACAACAACTTGTGTTCTACTCGTGCATAGATTCTACGCATAGACCTAGCTCTAATACCACTTTTGGGGAACGTAGTAGTAATTCAAAATTTTCCTACATATCACCAAGATCTATCTATGAGAAACCAGCAATGAGTAAGGGGTTTGAGTGCATCTTCATACCTTTGAAGATCGCTAAGCAGATGCATTACAAGAACACGGTTGGTGGAGTCGTACTCGCACCGATTCAGATCGCGATCGATTCTGATCTAAGCGCCGAACAACGGCGCCTCCGCGTTCAACACACGTATAGCCCGGTGACATCTCCCGCGCCTTGTTCCATCAAGCAGGAGGGAGAGGTTGAGGGAGACTGCTCCAACAGCAGCACGACGGTGTGGTGGAGGTGGAGCGGTGTGGCAACTCCGACAGTGCTTCAACAAGGACTACGGAGGAGGAGGAGGAGGAGAGGGGCTGCAAGAGGGAGATTGGTGTGTCCCAACAGCCCCTAGGCCTCTCTATTTATAGGAGGAGGAGGAGGGGGGGCGCAGCCCCTAGGGTTCGCAACCTAGGGCTGGCGGCCAACCCTAGATGGTACCTTGGGGCAGCGGCCAAGAGAGGGAGAAGGGTGGAGGCACCCTAGGGTGGGCCTAGGGCCCATCTACGCTAGGGTTTGCCCCCTTGCTCTTGCTGCGCCTTGGGCCATGGTAGGAGGCGCACCAGCCCATCCAGGGGCTGGTTCCCTACCACTTTAGGCCCATGCAGCCCTCTGGTGCCGGTGGCCCCACACGATGGACCCCCGAAACCCTTCCGGTGGTCCCGGTGCGTTACCGGTGATGCCCGGAACACTTCTGGTGACCAATACCTCACCTACTATATATTAATATTTACCTCCAGACCATTCTGGGACACCTCGTGACATTAGGGATCTCATCCGGGACTCCGAAAAACCTTCGGTAACCACGTACACTATTTCCATACAACCCTAGCGTCATCGAACCTTAAGTGTGTAGACCCTACGGGTTCGGGAACCATGCAGTCATGTTCGAGACACCTCTCCGGTCAATAACCAATAGCGGGATCTAGATACCCATATTGGCTCCCACATGTTCCACGATGATCTCATCGATTGAACCACGATGTCGGGGATTCAAACAATCCTGTATACAATTTCCTTGTCAATCGGTATGTTACTTGCCCGAGATTTGGTCATCAGTATCCCTATACCTTGTTGAATCTCGTTACCGGCAAGTATCTTTACTCATTCCGTAACACATCATCCCGTGACTAACTCCTTAGTCACATTGAGCTCATTGTGATGATGTATTACCGTGTGGACCCCGAGATACCTCTCCGTCGCACGGAGTGACAATTCCCAGTCTTGATTCGTGCCAACCCAACAGATACTTTTGGGGATACCCATAGTGCACCTTTATATTCATCCAGTTACGTTGTGACGTTTGGCACACCCAAAGCATTCCTACGGTACCCGGGAGTTGCAAAATCTCATGGTCTAAGGAAATGATAATTGACATTAGAAAAGATTTAGCAGACGAACTACATGATCTTGTGCTATGCTTAGGATTGGGTCTTGTCCATCACATCATTCCCCTAATGATGTGATCCTGTTATCAATGACATACAATGTCCATGGCCATGAAACCGTGACCATGTATTGATCAACGAGCTAGCCAACTAGAGGCTCACTAGGGACATGTTGTAGTCTATGTATTGACACATGTATTATGGTTTCCGGTTAATACAATTATAGCATGAACAATAGACAATTATCATGAACAAGGAAATATAATAGTAATAACCGCTTTATTATTGCCTCTAGGGCATATTTCCAACACGAGGGTGGCTCCCAGGGGCGTCGAGGGTGCATGGCTCCGGTGGCGGCGACGGTGCACGGCTCCGGTGGCGGCCCCGGTGACGGCAACGGAGGCAGTGGCGGCGAGGGAGCAGGGGCGGTGAGAGGGAGCAGGGGCCGCGAGGGGAGAGGGCCAAGAGAAGAATGGGGAATTGGGGAAGGAGGGATAACCTCAAAGGGGCAAGTCAAACTTAGCGGTAGCGCTTGTAAGGAAAACACACTGCTACTATTTTCTTAGCAGTAGCGCTTGTCAAAATATGGCGCTACTACTATACCTAGCCTGTTGGCAACGGTGTGGCAGTTATAGTAGTAGCGCTTTTTGTTTGGGATGCGCTACTGCTATTTACATAGAAGTAGCGATGTTTGTCTCCCCGCGCTACTATTAGATAGTAGTAGCACCCTCTTTTGACCAATGCTACTGATAATCCTCTGTGTATAAGGTTTTCCCTAGTAGTGAAGCTGGCTTATGATGCCAGCACAGCGCTTCGTACCAACGTCTGAGTAAGTGCGATTGTAAGTGTATTTATGATTGAATTCCTATCTTTCTTGATTGTCCACCCGATGGGTGTTTTCCTTATGTCAAGTACTTGTAAATTCTCCACTCGAATAGATCAGGTCATAGTCGAGTAGGTTTCGGTCTAGTGGGGGCACGCTGAGTGCACCCACTGGGTGTAGTCCCCGAGACCGCTGTTGAATGGTGAAGACATCGGCAGGGGTTTTAGGAATTATTTCTATAGCCACTCGACAGATCGAGTGATAGAAGGTCTAGTGGGGGCACGCTAAGTGCACCCATTGGGTGTAGTCCCCGAGACCGCCATTGAGTGCTTGCACCGGTAGGGTCTGAAAAGAGATGATGTTCATATGCTTGCGCATGCTTTTTTGTTGTTGTTCTGCCACTTGACAGATCGAGTGTTAGCAGGTCCAGTGGGGCACACTGAGTGCATCCACTGGGTGTAGTCCCCGAGATTGCCGTCGAGTGCTTGCACTGGCGAGGGTCTATTAGAGACCATCTTGTACTCGGACAGGGCAGACCTTGTCGAGTGATTTTAGCCGTACCACTCCAAAGTTACCTTGTAGGTTTCATGGATATCATTTCATCAACCATGATATGACGTTATTTCAGGGGAGCGGGGTGGGATGACGGGCCCTTTGGGGGCCACTCGACAGATCGAGTGTTAGCAGGTCCAGTGGGGGCACACTGAGTTCACCCACTGGGTGTAGTCTTCGAGACCGCTGTCGAGTGCTTGCACTGGCGGGGGTCTGATAGATACCATCTTGTACTCGAACATGGCAGACCATGTCGAGTGATTTAGGAACTAGTGGGGGCACGCTGAGTGCACCCACTAGGTGTAGTCCTCGAGACTACTATTGATCGTTGATGATGAGCAATAGTCTTAAGAACTTGAACTCAGGGTTCTTTGTCGTACACGGAGTACGCTTGCCACTCGACATGTCGAGTGAACTTTTCGCTTTAGCCGCATAACTCCGAAGCTACCTTGTAGGTTTCATGGATATCATTACCATCAACCATGATATGGCGCAAGTTTCATAGACATAATTTCATCAACCATGATATGATGCTATTTCAGGAGTGTGGGGTGGGGCGGTGGGCCGCCCTTTAGTTGACCCTTTCCACTCAGGAGTGAAGGGACTTTTCTGTCGACTGAATTGTATATTTTTGTTGATTTCAGAGAGCTTGTGAACTTGGCACCCAGTACAAGGACTTGGAGGAGGAAAGGAACCAGCTGCGATTGGATCTAGAGGTCTCCAAGAATAGTTTGGAACATGCGCAGACCGAGCTGACGACGTTGGGAGGTAATATTTGTCGACCCCATGCATACTTATTCCCACTTTCCATCCTTTGAACCGAGTGCTCTCACTCGAACAGATGTACATGATGAAAATCGTCGACTCCAAGTGCGACTCAACAATGCTATTTATTTAGATACCATGAAGAAGGAACTGGAGGACAAGGACAAGGCACTTGCTGACGCCCAAAAGGTGGTGAGGGATAAAACTGATGCCGCCGAGAAGAAGCTGGCCGCTGCCAAGAAGATAGAGGAGGAAAACTCCAAATTGAAACTGGAATGGGTTGAAGTCATCAAGAAGACCGAACAGCTGGCCAAAAGGAGCAATGGCTTGGAGAAGCACTTGGGGGAGTTCGCGAGGAATATGTACATCATGCTCAACGGTAATTGCCCTTGTCGAATGAACTTCAATTCCCAAAGGCTAGAAATGTAATCATTTTCCCATTCGTTCTTCCATATATAATTCCGCCAAGACTTCGAAAAAGAGACTGTTGGCGATGCCGTGGCCATGAACATGTTCCAACTCAATGTTCGACTCCAGGGCATTCAAGCACATATCCTCCGATTGAAAGCTGCACTGGAGAAGATCGACAAGGAACTGTGGCCCAAAGACACCCTTTAGACTGATCTTGCATCCATGATGTCCCGTCTTAATGATATCCCCAGTCGAGTGCAAGCTTGGAAGAAGTCAGCCACCTGGTGCGGAGCCGATGTGGTGCTTTCCCTTGTCAGAGTCCATTGGAAGGAGGCAAGGGAGGACAAAGGATCTCCGAGTGATGAACACGAAGAAGTTTCAGTTTGAAGATTTCATGGAGACCTTCATTGACGCAGCCACTAGGATCGGAGATGGGATCGACTTGGACACCTTCATCGAGCCATCAAGTCCGTCTGACGCTTGAAAAAACTTGATTCACGGAGAAAACTTTATTTGCCTCAAAATGCCGAGTGAAAATGTATCGGTCGTAAAACTTCACCCAAGCCTTAAGCTTGAGCACCTTTGCTTGCGCGCGAAACCTTTATCCGCGCTGAAACATTTGAATTTATCCGTATTTGGTTTTCAATCGTTTGCTCGACTGGATTTGTTTTTAACTTAGACGAAAGCTAGTTCGCAGCTAAGCCCCCGAGTGTGAGGATTGCTCGACACTCGAAGAAGTTTTGAACTTTGATGAATATTGGTTCATAGCTAAGTTTCCAAGTGAATAGATAGTAATCCACTTGGAATTCATGTTTAGCTTAAGCGAAAGCTAGTTTGCAGCTAAGCCCCCGAGTGTGAGGATTGCTCAACACTCAGAGAAGTTTTGAACTTAGACGAAGACTGGTTCGCAGCTAAGTTTCCGAGTGAATAGATAGTAATCCACTCGGAATTTATTTTTAACTTAGGAGAAAGCTGGTTCATAGCTAAGCCCCCGAGAGTGTGAGGATTGCTCAACATTCGAAGAAGTTTTGAACTTAGACGAAGACTGGTTCGTAGCTAAGTGGCCGAGTGTACGGACTGCTATCCACTCGGCAGGGTTTTTAACTTAGGCAAAATCTGGTTCGCAGCTAAGTCACCGAGTGAATGGACTGCTATCCACTCGGCAGGGTTTTTAACTTACGCGAAAGCGTGTTCGCAGCTAAAAGCACATTTGCTCCCTTGGTGGTTTTGGTAATTAATAACAACATATAAGTCATTGAACTAATGTTTCCATCAAGTATATTTCAGGAAAATTTCAATAATAGGGATGGCAAAAGGATTGTGGAATTGCCCCAAGATGCAAGGAAATAGGTTGGCCAAGCTTCAAGCAAGAGGACTCTACATTTTACATTTGTGAGAAATCACTTTGAGTCCATAGGAAAGCCAATACTATTAAAAGGGGGTAAGGTTTTGTTAGTGAACAAAATGCTCATATGTGCACAAGTGATAGTCACCAAAAACATCCACAAGCTCTTCCACCAAAGTCTATCTATAGCCAAACATTCAAAATCAGTGCAACCAACATTCCTATCCCAGTGCCACCGATTCCAGAACCCAGACAGACTCAACCAAACCCTAGCCACTTCGGTGCGACCGATTCCATACCGATGCCACCGAGTTCAGGTTGCCAACTTTCTGTTATGCAAATTCACATTTTCGGTACCACCGAGATTGTTGGGTCGGCGTCACCGAGATTGGAAATCTGACCATTGGTCACCTTATCGGTGCAACCGTGATTCGTATATCGGTCCCTCCGAGATTCAAAAGTTCCCACCTTTTGGTCACTTCGGTACCACCGAGATTAACACATCGGTGTCACCGAGTTGGTATTTTTGTGTGTAACGGTTGGATTTTTGGGGATGCCTATATATACCCCTTCACCACCACCTACTCGAAAGAGAAGCACTCAGAACTATTCCATACCTATCCTATCAGATTTTCTGAAAGAGAACCACCTACCCTTGTGTTGAGATCAAGATCTTCCACTCCAACCATATGGATCTTGATTTCTAGCCTCCCCAAGTTGCTTTCCACCAATCCCATCTCTTCTACCAAGCCAAATCTATGAGAGAGTGATTGTGTGTTGAGGAGTCTATCATCTTGAAGCACAAGAGCAAGGAGTTCATGGTCATTACCAAGCCTATTACCTTTTGGAGGGTGGTGCCTCCTAGATTAGTTAGGTGTCGCTTGGGAGCCTCCTACTCCATGTTATGGAGTGAACCACGAAGTTTGTAAGGGCAAGGAGATCGCCTACTTCGTGAAGATCTACCCATAGTGAGGCTAGTCCTTCGTGGACGGAAGCCATATGGAATAGTCAAGGTTGCTACTTCATGGACCCTTATGGGTGGAGCCCTCCGTGGACTCTTGTGACCGTTACCTTTCGTGGGTTGAAGACTCCATAAACGTGGATGTGCGATAGCGCCACCTATCAGAACCACGGGAAAAATCTTCATGTCATCACTTGTGTTTGCTTTCCTTACCCTCTCTTTACTTACATGTGCAATGTCTTTACTTTCCGCTATTATACTCTTAAACATGCATATGTAGGGTGTACTTGACATGCTATGAATGCTAAAACTTGCCAAGAATTAAAATTGGGAAAAAGCATAGTTTTGTTTGGTCAAGTAGTCTAATCACCCCCTCTAGACCTACTTTAGATCCTACAAGTGGTATCAGAGCTTTGGTCTCCATTGCATTGGTTTCACAACCTAGGAGAAGTATGGCATCTAGTGAGGGGAATTATCACCGTAGAGGTCCGTACTTTGATGGCACAAATTTTGCTAGTTGGAAGCACAAAATGAAAATGCATTTGCTTGGTCATAATCTTTCCATTTGGGCTATTGTTCATGTTGTCTTGCAAGGTGAATTCTTTGCGGAAGGAAAGGAACCCGATCGTGAAGCGACTGCGGATGAATTGAAGATGTTGCAACTCAATCCTCAAGCATGTGACATTCTCTTCAACTACCTATGCCTCGAAGAATTCAACAAAACCAGCCATCTTGAACACGCAAAATAATTTGGGATACTTTGGTTGATATGCATGAAGGAACTGAGTCGGTGAGAGAATCCAAGTTAGATGTTCTTCAAGGTCAGCTTGACAAGTTCAAGATGAAGGATGGTGAAGGAGTCGTTGAGATGTACTCTAGGCTAGCTCTCATCACCAATGAGATTGCCGACTTAGGAAGCAAAGAAATGATAGACAAATTCATCATCAAGAAGATACTTCGAGCTTTGGATGATCGATATGACACTGTTTGCACATTGTACCTAATGATGCCCAACAACAAAGATCTCAAACCAACGGAAGTGATTGGTAGAATTGTTGCTCATGACATGACACTCAAGGACACGGAAGAGCTTCACCACAAGTCTAGCGGTGCTTACAAAGCCACAAGCGATGCTCCCGCTACCTCAAGCGACAACCTTGTCACAAATGAAGAGATAAGCCTCATGGTCAAGAAATTCAACAAGTTCTACAAGAATAGAAGCAAAGATCGTAGCTTCAACTCAAGACATGATGAGAAGCGTTCGTCAAGTCGTGAACGAAACTGCTACAATTGTGGGAAGCCCAGACACTACTCCAATTAGTGCACGGTTCCTTACAAATGAAGAGAAGAGTCACCAAGAAGACGAAGCTCAAGAGACGAGTCACCTCGAAGAGAGAGAAGGAGTAGAGATGATCGTTATGAACGAGGACCCTCAAGGAGAAGTAGGGACTCTGAGAAGAAGGACAAGTACACCAAGAGCTACTCAAGAAGGAAACATCAAGCTCATGTTGGTGAATGGGTTTCCAGCTCCGACTCCGACAATCACTCCAAGAGAAGCTATCACTCCAACTCCGACTGTAGTCAAGATGAAGGTGTTGCCGGAATTGCACTAGTGACAACCAACTCCTATGATCTATTTGATTCACCAAATGAAGGGAGTGGAAGTTGCTTCATGGCTAAAGGCCCCAAGGTATCACACCCTGAATATCTTTATTTCAATAGTGATGAAGATGATTTGCTTTATGATGATGACTTGCTATGTGATAAAACTAGTGATGTCGATCAAAATGAACTTGATATTTCTCATGCTAGTCAAGATAGGTCGATTGAAGATGATAAGATGAAAATATAAGAACTAACTAAAGAACTAACACTCTTAATTTAGCCCATGAGTCTACTCTAGAAGATCATAGAGAGCTTGTAAGGACACATGAGAAGCTACGCTTCGAGAAGATCAATTTAGAGAAAGAGCATGAGTTCCTTAAAGCTATCAATGACGATCTTCAAAAGAAGACTTCCTCTTATCTAGCCAAACGACTTCTCCTATCTACATTCATGCCTCAAGTTAAGTCTAAGCAAGCTAGTAACAAAGGCAAGAAAGGTTCTTCATCTAGTAGTAACAATAAAAATGCTAAACCCAAGGATGTTGCTCCTAGTAGTTCTATTGATTCCACTAATGATGATTCTCTTAGCCAAGTTACACTTGAGCAAGAAAATTCTTTATTGAAAGGAATTATAGAGAAAGGTATCTACAAGAGTCTTGCCGGGTGTAAGCAATTTGAGGAAATTGTACGCAAGCATGGAGGATACCGGAAGAATCGTGGTGTTGGCTACTTCAACGCTAATGGAGTTGAGTGGGAAGAAGGTCAATACCCCAATCCCAAGTTGGTTCCTCAAAAGGAGAAGTATGAAAATACTCATCCCAAGGGAAAAAAAACTCAAGATGACCTTCCACCACAAGACCACAAGCTGAAGGGAATGAACAAGCTTCAAGAGGACTTTGACTCTTATGAAGATGAATGCCAAGCTTTGGTGAAGTGGGTTCCCAAGGCTACTACAAGCTCAACTTCTACAAGTGCTACTTCAACACTGAGGATCCCCATCAACTTGATGTGGGTACCCAAGAAGAAGAACTAGAAAGTTCTTGATGGGTGACTCCGCCAATGAAATTCACTCACATTCATTATTGGCAAGATCTATTTGCAATCATTATCAACCCTATGCAATAGTTCAAGGAGTCACATATTCCCTCAAAGGTAAGGAAGGGACAAGGTAACCAACAAATGAATGGACATCATCACACATGCTTTGCACTCCATGTCCATATATATCCTTGTATTTGTCTCTTGTGTGTTGTGACTAGCCCACGTAGGTGAGAAGAGTAAGGAAACAACAAGGATGCTCCCAAATCTTGGTGATGTTCATCAACCTTGAGCATCCACCACTACACTACTAGGGAAAACCTTATAGACATAGCCTACTAGTAGCGCTGGAAAAATAAAACTGCCGCTGCTAATTACCAGTAGCGATGTATTCCTGTAGCACTACAACTAAGGACTTAGCAGTAGCGTTGGGCGCTAAGAAAGCACTACTGATAAGGTCGCCCCGCCGACACTATTTATAGTAACAACGCTGGGTGGAAGGAAGCGCTATTGCTAAGGCCACTTCTAGTAGCACTTTCTGACATGCAAGCGCTACTGCTAATGTGCCACACATAGTAGCAGCGCTTTTCTGTAAGCAGCGCTACTGCTAGTTGCGGCTGCTGCCACCTTTTCACCCCTCCCTCTCTCCCCCACTTTTCCCTCTCTCCCCTCCTTTGCCCTCTCCACTCTCCACCATTGTTGCTCTTCTTCTCTCTTCCTCCTACCTCTCTAATTCTCTCCTCATTAATGTCCCCCTCCACCATAACTCTCCTCCATAAATGGCCTCTCTCACATTATCTCTCTTTCTCCTACCTCTCTTCCTCTCCCCCCCATTAACGTCCCCCTCCAACATAACTCCCTCTCCATTAGTTAGCTAGCTAGATTCACCTCTTCTCCCCAAGAACTAGATCTAGCTAGCTATTTATCCATCCACACATCTCGATCGGTCTCTCTCATCATCTAATTAACGGTGTGCTCCCTCGATCGGTATCGCTCTCGGGAGATATATAGGTGAGTAAAAAGTTGTTCATTTCAAGAATGGGAATATGTGTGTGAATGCGAATATGTGTGTTTGGGATATATGGAGAGATTTGTGTGAGTGACATGCCCTCGAGTTGCTTATGTTTCGCCAAGATGTCGATTTATTTCCGTTTCGGTGAATTTCGAGCAAACTCAATATGTCCTATTTTTAGGCAAGGTCATGCCAAAATTTTACATGACTTTCAAGCATGCATGCATTATTTATTTTATAACCCTTTACCTTGTTATACCGTGCAGTCGGTCATGAAGGTGAGTGGATGGAAGGTGGAGTGGTACATGCAATGTGCGGTGATGGACATGTACGCAAATAATCGGACTAGGATTAGATGTCCGTGTGCAAGATGCAAGGAAGGAGTCCTTTTGGACCCTTTTAATCGTGGCACTTTGAAGTTGCACCTTTATAGAATGGTTTCATGGATGGCTATAGTCAGTGGATAAGTGAAGAAGCTGATGATGATGAGGATGTCCACATGGCAGGGAATAACGACATGGGGCTCGACGAAGAGATGACCGATCGACACGACGATGGTGCCGGGGAAGAGTCTAGAAATGACAGCATCGGAGAAGATTCTGGACACGACGAAGAAGAGTCGGGACATGGCGGAGAAGAGGTCACGCCGCAGTCTTTGATGCTACTAAGTGCAGTCGTGCAGGACCCTCATGTTCGAGACCTCCTTCACAAGAGTATGACTAGCAAGAGAGATGATTCTAGAGAGGAGGCCAAGCTGGCGCAACTTGAAGTAGACTCGAAGACTCCATTGTATGACGGTTGCGATCCTGAGGTGACCCACTTGAGTTTCACGCTCGAACTTCTAAAGACGAAGGCCAAAAACAAATGGACAGACAAAAGCCTCGATGAGCATTTGAAGTATCTACATAATAAAGTTCTTCCCACGGGGAACCTGTGTCTTACTAGTGTCGAGGAGGCCAGGAAAATCGTTTGCCCTTTTGATTTGCCGCACATTAGGTACCACGCATGCATCAATGATTGCATCATTTATCAAGGGGAGCACGCGGAAAAAACCAACTGTCCAGTGTGCAATGCTTCTCAATACAAGAAGGCAGGAAAGAAAGCTCCTCAGAAATTTGTATGGTACTTTCTGATCACTCCCCATCTAAAATGGTATTTCATAGATCCTAAGGAAGCAAAGCTCATGCGCTGACACGCGGAGAGGAAGAAGCCCGATGATGGAGATGATCCGAAGCTGAGACACCTCGTAGATGGTAGCCAGCGGAGAGCATTCAACGCCGTATATGGATTTGCTGCAGAAGATCCAAGGAACATCGTGCTTGGTGCGAGTACCGATGGCATGAATCCGTTTGGAAACCAGAACGCCAACCACAGCACATGGCCCGTGTTTGTATGGATGTACAACCTCCCCCATGGAAGTGCATGAAGACAAAGTACGTACACATGAGCATGCTGATTCAAGGGATGAAACAACCGGGAAATAGTATTAACCTGTATATGGGGCTTCTGCAAGAGGAGCTAGACACGTTATGCAAAACGCTGGCATGGACATGGGACGCCAGCAAAGGAGAGTATTTCCATATGAGAGCCGCGCTGATGACGACGGCGCACGACTATCTCGGTTATGAGTACACCTCAGGCCAGGTGTGCCACGGATACTATGGATGCACGAGGTGCATGGATGATACAACGTCTCAGCAGCTTACGTCAATGAAAGATGGCGGGTCTGGGAAAATCGTGTACATGGGCCATCGTAGATGACTCGAGAAGGATGACCTGTGGAGAAAACGTGGAGATCTATTCAATGGGTTGGATGAGCTTTGAGTACCTCCATGTAAGAGGAGCGGTGCAGAAATCCACAAGTTGTTGAGAAACTGGGAACAATGCCCCGCGCCGGGAAAGATCAAAAAGGCGCCGGAGCCGCTGTTGAAGGTATGGAAAACGAGGTCTGTTTTTTGGGACTTGGAGTACTGGCCCAATCACAACACGCCTCATTGCCTTGATCAAATGCATATCACGAAGAATGTCCTAGAGAGCTTGCTTGGCACACTGATGAACATGCCGGAGAAGACCAAGGATGGGCCGAAGGCAAGGAAAGACTTGGAAGATTTGAAGATCAGGAAAGATCTCCACCGTAAAAAGTCAACGAAGGAGACGGAGACAGAGATGGAGGTGGGGGGGAAGGGGCAGAAAAGTCAACAAGGAGGAGAATTATTTCCCCCCTTATTGCTTCACCTTAAGTGCGAAGGAGATGGATCAATTCATCAAGTGCCTTACGGGAATCAAAGTCAGTTCCGGTTACTCTGGGAAGATAAGCAGATTTCTAGACCCCAAGAAGAAAAGGTTCAGTGGGATGAAGTCTCATGACTGTCATGTGATGATGATGCAGATACTCTCGGTTGCTAGTAGAGGGATAATGGAGAAGCACGTCCGTGACACGCTTAGTGGTCTCTGCAACTTCTTCGATGTTATCTCCTGAAAGTCCATAAGTGTGAAGCAGCTCCGAAGGCTACAGGAAGAGATCGTTGTCATACTATGTGAGCTTGAGATGTACTTCCCGCCCGCGTTCTTTGATGTCATGGTGCATCTGTGTGTCCACATTGTGGATGACATCATCGACCTCGGGCCGACATTCCTTCACAGCATGATGTCGTTCTAGAGGATGAATGGGGTCATCAAAGGATTCATTCGTAACATGTCCTGTTGGGGATATAACCCCACGGTGAGACCTGCCCTATAGGCTCTGAGTCACACTAGACGGCTCGTATGTTAATCCAAGAGTGGGTTGAGAAGACTGAAGCCCAAGACGTTTGGCGGCTTGACAGGATGGGCCGGAGCATGGCCCGGATAGAGAATACCCGGGCGAGTAAGCCGCCCAGAGACAACTTGGTCAGGAAGGCAAGATAAGGTAGATATAGACTCGGACATGGAATGAGAGTCGGCTACAACTTGTATGACCCGTGGTCTTGACCTCCTGTATAAAGGTGAGACCCGGGGCGACTTAGAGATCAGGTTATCGAGAAATTGGTCAAGCGATAGCTCCCTAGCAATTGATACATCAAGCAATACAAACACAAGCAGGATGTAGGTTGTTACCTCGACTTGAGGGGCCGAACCTGGGTAAACTCATATCCTTTGTCCCAATCAACCCCTTTGAGTCCATCACTTTAGCAATGGCCTCGAATCCAAGTCCGTTCACCCAGACATCTACCGTGCTAAAACCACGACATTTGGCGCCCACCGTGGGGCCTACGCTCGGTGGTGTTGAGTTCTCGAAGGGTTCTCTTCCAGGGCTCGAGGGATATGTGGTTGGAAGGATGAACAAGAGTCGCCGCGGCCGGCTCTACATCGACGCCGCCGGCTGGGGGCTTGATGCCGGTTCTATGGAATATGGATTCCGGGTTCCTTTCGACGGGATCCATGTCTTCATCAGTAGGATTTACGGATCTACGCCCAGGCCGGATGTCTACACCGACATTGTCGAGCCGGCTCGGCGCGTGCAACCCGCCTGTGCTGTGCAACCCACCCATGTTAACCCGGGTCGGAAGCATGTGTTTGTGGGCTTCATTCAAGGTATGGATCTTGAAGCTTCTGCATCGCAGGAGACTCTTGTCTGTTCAGAGGACGAATCTTCGAGCAGGGAAACAGAGTCGATCTACCAGCTTCACAACAGTGGGCTCGGGGGCTACAACGAGCTTTACCCTGAGTCGGATCGCTCTGAGCCAGACGATCTTGGGCCGCCGGTTCATGCGGCAGTGTTCATGGCAGGGTCGGCCCCGGGTGCGAGCAGCACAGCCGCTGGAGCAGCAACCTCGGGGGCTGACCCGCCGCCACCGGCTCAAGTTCTTCAAGATCTGATGAACGAGCTCGCGGCCCTGATGGCCATTGAAGTTACACCAGATAACCAAGCCGCTCAGAACTTAGAGATTGTGAGGCTCAAGGACCGGATGGCGGAGGAGAAATAGAGGATAGCTGAGCTAAAGGTTCAGATGGAGGAAGAGGCACAACGTATTAAGACGGATGCATGCCGCCTTGGGCTGAAACAACAATCGGTGGCTATGGTGCATCGAATGAGGCATCAATCCCGCTTACCAGAATGTTATGAGGCTAGGAATATCTTCAACAGGCCAGGAACGGGACGGGCAACGGATGCACCTGGAAGCCGACCGGCGGTTCGACCGACACCAAACCCGGCCCGACGAAACCAGACATCACCAGTGGTCTTTCCAACACTGGCGGGTCATTATTCTAACCTAGCTGAGAACATGGTGGCCGAGGCCACCCGGCTTGAAATGATCCCTATTCTGTACGAAGCGCCTTTTGCGGAAGAGGTACGGAATGCCATTGGATACCTTCAGACGGTGATGGCCCAATAGGAGAAGTATGCTCACAGCCAGAGCCGCGTTCATTCAACCCCTCTCCCCAGCCAGAGCTTTAGCCGGTGCTATGAGTCACCGATGGTTTCCAGTAGCGATCGGCACAGAGAACCTCTTGGGGATGATCATGCGGCTCTCGATGCGCAAGCTCTCACAAACCGGGCAATAAACCAGCAAGAGGCGGCAACTTTGGCCACGACGACTCACCAAGAGCCCGTGCCCTCTATATCAGTAGGAGCGGGAGTAACCACCAGGGTCGTGGGAGTGCCATGCTTATCACCGGCTCTACGAAGTGAACGGTTGCCGAAGGATTTCAAAGGACCTCGCAAGGTTCCGAATTACACTGTTGATTTACCTCCGGAGGCCTAGGTCGAAAGTTATGAGCTGGCTATGGAGATGCTGGATGTCAGTGAGGCGGTGTGTGCTAAGTACTTCATCATGATGCTTGAAGGTCAGGCTCGCACATGGTTAAAAGGGTTGCCGCCCAATACTATCAATTCATGGGCTGAGTTAAGGGCAAGGTTCATCAAAAACTTTCAAGGGACTTGCAGACAACCTATGACCATCGTAGATCTCGATCATTGTGTCCAACACGAGAGTGAGTCAGCTCATCATTGGGTCTGACGGGTGTCAACCATCATCCACTCATCTGAACAAATCACGACGGCTCAAGCAGTGCTGATCTTAGAGAAGAATTGTCACTTCAACCCTCTGAAACAGAAGCTTGGCCGGCTCAAGCGTATGTGTCAGGACATGGTAGAACTCATGACAGCTCTTACAAAGTATGCTGAATCTGATAACATGAGGGATCCATGCTCTAATGAGGAGAAGGTCGGCCAAGGTAAGAGGAACAACCCGGGCAAGGGTGCGGCGAACAATGGTAACCAGAGTAAGCGGAAAACCCCGGATGGCGGGTCAGAACTGGTGGCCAATGCAAGCACCAGCCAAAATCCTCCTAAAGGCAATGGGAAGTTCAGGTCGCCTTTTAATAAAAACAGGACTCCTTTCAATTTGGAGGAAATGCTCAAAAAGCCCTGTCCAGAACACAACCAGCTCGGTAAGCCTTCACCTCACACATGGGGTGATTGCCATATCATGCAGAAGTTCAAGAATTACCACATGCAGCAACACAACAACCATGGTGGTGGCCCGCCCGGCGGCTCAGGACCAGGCGGGTCAGGAGCCGGATTTGGATCCGGCGGCTCAAGATCAGGTCATCATGGTTAGGGCAATCAAGGGGGACATCCTCAGAACCCTGGTAACAACAATCAACAGTAGCATAACCCGTCTGGGTATCAAAGTAATTCAAAATAGCTCATCTCGGGCCAGTATCATGTTTTCACAACCAGCCTTAACAAGCGGGATCAGAAATTGCGTAAGTGGGCGGTTAATGCAGTTGCACCGGCTCTACCACAGTACTTGAAGTGGTCTGAATATGACATAACATGGAGCCGGGAGGATCACCCGCCGTGTGTTGATGACCCGAGGCAGCTGGCCTTGGTTGTTGCCCCCCAAGTGGGAGGATATATGGTGAATAAGGTACTTATGGATGGAGGTAGCAGTATCAACATCCTCTATTATGATACCTTCCAGCGAATGAAGCTGCTTGACAAGGATCTTAAGCCCTCATCCACCAATTTTCATGGTGTGATGCCAGGCAAGTCGGCTTATCCGGTGGCTAGCATTTCTTTGGAAGTCGCCTTTGGTGATGAATATAACTACATGGTCGAGTCCTTGTGGTTTGAAGTGGTCAAGATCAAGAGCCCTTACCATGCGTTGTTTGGGCGGCCGTCTTATGCTAAGTTCATGGCTAGGCCCTGTTATGTGTACTTACAGCTCAAGATGCCCGGGTTAAAAGGTACGATTACCGTTCATGGTGATCGGAAACTATTGAGTGTGAGGAAGGAGACGCGGCTTATGCAGAATCCAGTTGTGCTCAGGCGGAGCTTAAGTTTTATAAGGAGAATGTTGACCCGGAGGATATGAACCCACTGAAAAACCCCACAACGGAGGTTGAGCCGGCCCTCAAGTTTTCGGCGGATGATATAAGGCAATAGATTTCACTCCGGATGATTCATCCAAATAGTTCATCATTGGGGCTAACATGGATCCCAAATAGGAAAGCGTGCTCATCGAATTCATCCGTGAGAATCGGGACATCTTTGCATGGAAACCTTCTAACATGCCGGGTGTACCGAGATAGTTCGCTGAGCACAACCTTAATGTAGATCCTAAGTTTAAACCCGTCAAGCAGTTTCTATGGCGGTTCAATGAGGAGAGACGCAAGGCCATTGGAGAAGAGGTTGCCCTGCTCTTAGCGGCGGGTTTCATTGTCAAGGTCTTACACCCGGAGTGGCTTGCTAACCCAGTGTTGGTGCTCAAGAAGAACGGCACGTGGCTTATGTGCGTGGACTATACAGACCTTAACAAAGCTTGTCTGGCTGATCCTTTTTCTCTCCCTCATATTGATCAGATCATTGATGCTACGGCGGGTTGTGAAAGCCTATGCTTCCTAGATGCTTATTCAGGATATCATCAGATCAAGATGGCAGTTAAGGACCAAGAGAAGATGGCTTTCATTGCACCTTTTGGAGCCTTCTATTATGTGTCTATGCCTTTTGGGCTCAAGAGTGCCCAGGCAACTTATCAGCGCTGTGTGCAGAATTGCCTTCACAGTCAGATCGGGCGCAATGTTCATGCTTACATGGATGATATTGTGATCAAATCAAGGAAGAAGGAGACCCTTTTGGATGACTTAAGGGAAACCTTTGACAATCTCCGGATCTATAAGATTATGCTTAACCGACAAAGTGCGTCTTTGGTGTTCCGGATGGCAAGCTCTTGGGATTTCTGGTTTCCGAACGTGGCATTGAGGCTAACTCGGATAAGATCAAAGCTATCACCTCCCTGGCAAAGCCAGCCTGTATTTACGATGTCCAACGCCTGGCAGGGCGGCGCCACGTTGAGCCGGTTCATAAGCCGCCTTGGTGAGAAAGCTATCCCGCTATATCAGATGATGAAAAAGACAGACAATTTTGTCTGGAGTACGGCGGCGGGTGAAGCATTTGAGGCTCTCAAGAAGTAGCTCATTGAGCCGCCGGTATTGGCTGCTCCGGCTGAGAAAGAACCTTTGCTCCTGTAAGTGGTGGCTAATAACCGGGCTGTCAGCGCTGCAATTGTGGTCGAGCGCAAGGAAGCAGGGAAGGAGTATCCGGTTCAGAGGCTGGTTTATTACATCAGTGAGGTCATGCCAGAGGCTAAGCAAAGATATCCACACTGGCAAAAGCTAGTGTACGGGGTGTTCATGGCCAACCGCAATTTAAAGCATTATTTCTTAGGGCACCAGATCACAGTGGTCAGCTCTGCTCCATTGGGGGACATAATTCAAAACAGAGAAGCCACTGGTAGGATCGCTAAGTGGGCACGGGAGTTGGGGCCTCTCAATCCGAAATACGTCCCTCGTATGGTTGTCAAGTCCCAAGCCCTTGTGGATTTTATAAACGATTGGACAGAGTGTCAAGCTCCTGAGGAAAAGCCGGATAACAGGTACTGGACTATACACTTTGATGGATCCAAGCATCTGGAAGGATCGGGGGCAGGAATTGTTCTGATGTCTCCCAAAGGTGATAAGTTCTGTTATGTGCTCCGGCTCATGTTCCCTTGCACCAATAACGTGGCTGAATATGAAGCCCTGCTTCATGGCCTCAGAGTGGCTAAGGAGATGAATTTAAGCCGGGTAAGGTGTTTTGGCGAATCAGATCTTGTGGCTCAGCAAGTTTCAGGCACTTGGGACTCGAAGGACCCGCGGATGGCGGCTTATCGTCAAGCGGTGGATGTCATTGCTGGTCACTTCAAAGGTTATCATGTGGATCACATTGATCGTTGCAGGAATGAGGCGGCTGATGCCTTGTCAAGGTTAGGATCTCAGCGAAAGCTGGTGCCACCCAATGTCTTTCTGGACGTCTTATATCACCCGACTGTCAAGTTATCTTCACAAGAAGATTTGGCTGTTCCTGACCCGGAGGGGCAATTGGTGGCTGCTCTACATGCTATTCCGGATTGGACTGTGCCCCACTTGACATATTTGACTCGGGGCGAGTTACCTGAGGATGAAAATTTAGCCAGACAGATCACCTGGCGGTCTAAGTCCATGACAATAGTTAATGGTGAATTGCATAAGTGCAACGTTACTGAGGTCTTTCAACGTTGCGCTTCACCAGAGGAGGGTAAGGAAATTTTGAACAAAATTCACGCTGGAGATTGCGGACACCACGCCGGCTCAAAGTCTCTAGTGTCCAAGGCTTTCCGGCATGGCTTCTTCTTGTTGACGGCTCATAAGGATACAGAGGATCTGGTCCGCAAGTGTGATGATTGTCAAAAATTCGGACGGTGTGCTCATGTTCCGGCTCAAGAATTGCGCATGATACTATTTACTTGGCCATTTGCAGTCTTGGGGCATGATATGGTCGGGCCATTCAAGAGATCCAAGGATAAGAAAACGTACCTCTTGGTGGCGGTTGATAAGTTCACCAAGTGGATAGAAGCTGAGCCGGTCAACAAGTGTGATGCGGCTACGGTGGTTCAGTTTATTAAAAAGCTGATCTACCGTTTTGGTTATCCTCACAGCATCATCACGGATAATGGCACAAACTTGTCCAATGGGGCTTTGAAAAAATTCTGCGACGAGGAGCACATCCGGCTTGATGTTTCGGGGGTTTCTCATCCACAGTCCAACGGTCAGGCGGAACGGGTTAATCAAGAAATCTTGAGAGGTATAAAGCCACGGCTTATGGTCCCTTTACAGCGGACACCGGGTTGTTGGGTGGAAGAGTTGCCGTCCGTCTTATGACTACCCCCAACAGATCCATAGGGTATACACCTTTCTTCATGGTTTACGGTGCAGAGGCCGTGTTACCAAGTGACATCCGGCATGACTCGCCACGAGTGGCGGCTTACATTGAGACGGACAATGAGACGATGCGTCAAGACGCGTTGGATGCTTTGGAGGAGGAATGAGAGCTGGTGGCTGCCCGTTCGGTGATCTATCAGTAAAACTTGCGCCGGTATCATAGCCGCAGGGTCAAGACCCGAATGTTTCAAGAGGGCGACTTAGTGCTACGGCTTATACAAGACCAGAAAAATATGCATAAGTTATCTCCTCCATGGGAAGGACCTTTCACGGTCAGCAGAAATCTCAACAACGGGTCGTATTACCTCATTGACATCCGGGATGACTTAGATACTTCGGGTCAAGAGACCCGCCGGCTGTGGAACATAGCACATCTACGGCCTTATTACAACTGAGCTTGTTGAAAATCACCACTGTACACTATCATTGTAAATATCATATTTATATATGAATAAAGTAGCATCCCTGCAAGCCGGGGCATCTGCCATTTCGCGCGTATTCATCGATGCAAGGAAAATCCAAAACATTGGCTCTCAAAGGGGGCTTCCTACCCTCGGGTATAGCTTATCTAACCCTAACAACCGGCTTTATGCCAAAAAAGTTGACACGCCAACTTTGGTTGTTGAAGGGGGCTTGCCACCTCCAGGTGTAGCTTATCTATCCCTATCAACCGACTTTCACGCCAAAAATGTTGACAAGTCAACATTGGTTGTCGAAGGGGGCTTCCTACCTTCACGTATAGCTTATCTAACCCTAACAGCCGGCTTTATGCCAAAAAAAGTTGAGAAGTCAACTTTGGTTGTCGAAGGGGGCTTCCCACCTCCGAGTGTAGCTTATCTATCCCTAACAACCGGCTTTCACGCCAAAAATGTTGACAAGTCAACATTGGCTGTCAAAGAGGGCTTCCTACCTTCGGGTATAGCTTATCTAACCCTAACACGCGGCTTTATGCCAAAAAAGTTGACAAGTCAACTTTGGTTGTCGAAGGGGGCTTCCCACCTCTGGGTATAGCTTATCTATCCGTAACAACCACCTTTCACGCATAAAATCTTGACAAGTCAACATTGGCTGTCGAAGGGGGCTTCCTACCTTCGGGTATAGCTTATCTAACCCGAAGAGCCGGCTTTATGCCAAAAAAGTTGAGAAGTCAACTTTGGTTGTCAAAGGGAGCTTCCCACCTCTAGGTGTAACTTATCTAACCCTAACAACCGGCTCTTACGCCAAAAATGTTGAGAAGTCAACATTTGCTGTCGAAGGGGACTTCCTACCTTCGTGTATAGCTTATCTAACCCTAATAGCCGGCTTTATGCCAAAAAAGTTGACAAGTCAACTTTGGTTGTCGAAGGGAGCTTTCCACCTCCGGGTATAGCTTATCTGTCCCTAACAACCGGCTTTAATGCGAAAAAAGTTGACTAGTCAACATTGGCTATCAAAGGGGCCTTCCTACCTTTGGGTATAGCTTATCTAACCATAACATCCGGCTTTATGCCAAAAAAATTGACAACTCAACTTTGGTTGTCGAAGGGGGCTTCCCACCTCCGGGTGTAGCTTATCTATCCCTAACAACTAGCTTTCACGCCAAAAATGTTGACAAGTCAACATTGGCTGCCAAAGGGGGATTCCTACCTTCGGGTTTAGCTTATCTAACCCTAACAACCGACTTTATGCCAAAAAAGTTGACAAGTCAACTTTCATTGTCAAAGGGGGCTTCCTACCTTCGAGTATAGCTTATCTAACCCTAATAGCTGGCTTTATGCCAAAAAAGTTGACAAGTCAACTTTGGTTGTCGAAGGGGGCTTCCCACCTCAGGGTGTAGCTTATCTATCCCTAACAACCGGCTTTCACGTCAAAAATGTTGACAAGTCAACATTGGGAGTCGAAGGGGGCTTCCTACCTTCAGGTATAGCTTATCTAACCCTAACTACCAGCTTTATGCCAAAAAAGTTGACAAGTCAACTTTTGTTGTCAAAGGGGACTTCCCACCTCCGGGTGTAGCTTATCTATCCCTAACAACTGGCTTTCATGCGAAAAATGTTAACAAGTCAACATTGGCTGTCGAACGGGGCTTCCTACCTCCGGGTATAGCTTATATAACCCTAACAGCCGGCTTTATACCAAAAAAGTTGACAAGTCAACTTTGGTTGTCGAAGGGGGCTTCCCACCTCCGGGTGTATCTTATGAGTCCCTAACAACCGGCTTTCACGCCAAAAATGTTGACAAGTCAACATTGGTTGTCGAAGGGGCTTCCTACCTTCGGGTATAGCTTATCTAACCCTAACATCCGGCTTTATGCCAAAAAAGTTGACAAGTCAAGTTTGGTTGTCGAAGGGGGCTTCCCACCTCCGAGTGTAGCTTATCTATCCCTAACAACCGGCTCTTACGCAAAAACTGTTGACAAGTCAACATTGGCTGTCGAAGGGGGCTTCCTACATTCGGGTATAGCTTATCTAACCCTAACAACCGGCTCTTACGCAAAAACTATTAACAAGTCAACATTGGCTGTCGAAGGGGGCTTCCTACCTTCTGGTATAGCTTATCTAACCCAAACAGTCGGCTTTATGCCAAAAAAGTTGACAAGTCAACTCTGGTTGTCGAAGGGGGCTCCCCACCTTCGGGTGTAGCTTATCTGTCCCTAACAACCGGCTTTCACGCCAAAAATGTTGACAAGTCAACATTGGTTGTCGAAGAGGCTTCCTACCTTCGGGTATAGCTTATCTAAACCTAACAGCCGGCTTTATGCCAAAAAGTTGACAAATCAACATTGGTTGTCGAAGGGGGCTTCCTACCTTCGGGTATACCTTATCTAACCCTAACAGCCGGCTTTATGCCAAAAAAGTTGACAAGTCAAGTTTGGTTGTCGAAGGGGGCTTCCCACCTCCGGGTGTAGCTTATCTGTCCCTAACAACCGGCTTTCACGCAAAAAATGTTGACAAGTCAACATTGGCTGTCGAAGGGGGCTTCCTACCTTTGGGTATATCATATCTAACCCTGACAGCCGGCTTTATACCAAAAAAGTAGACAAGTCAACTTTGGTTGTCAAAGGGGGCTTACCACCTCCAGGTGTAGCTTATCTAACCCTAAACACCGGCTCTTACGCCAAAAATGTTGAGAAGTCAACATTAGCCGTCGAAGGGGGCTTCCTACCTTCGGGTATAGCTTATCTATCCCTAACAGCCGCCTTGATGCCAAAAAAGTTAACAAGTCAACTTTGGTTGTCTAAGGGGGCTTCCCACCTCCGGGTGTAGCTTATCTATCCCTAGCAAGCGGTTTTGACGCCAAAAATCTTGACAAGTCAACATTGGCTGTTGAAGGGGGCTTCCTACCTTCGGGTATAGCTTATCTATCCCTGACAGCCGGCTTTATGCCAAAAAAGTTGACAAGTCAACTTTGGTTGTCGAAGGGGGCTTCCCACCTCCGGATGTAGCTTATCTATCCCTAACAACTGGCTTTCACGCCAAAAATGTCGACAAGTCAACATTGGTCGTCGAAGGGGGCTTCCTACCTTCGGGTATAGCTTATCTAACCCTAACAGCCGGCTTTATGCCAAAAAAGTTGACAAGTCAACTTTCATTGTCGAAGGGGGCTTCCTACCTTCGGGTATAGCTTATCTAACCCTAATAGCTGGCTTTATGCCAAAAAGTTGACAAGTCAACATTGGTTGTCGAAGGGGGTTTCCCACCTTCGGGTCTAGCTTATCTATCCGTAGAAACTTGCTTTCACGACAAAAATGTTGACAAGTCAACATTGACTGTCGAAGGGGGCTTCCTACCTTCGGGTATAGCTTATCTAACCCTAACAATCGGCTTTATGCCAAAAAAGTTGACAAGTCAACTTTGGTTGTCGAAGGGGGCTTCCTACCTTCGGGTATACCTTATCTAACCCTAACACCCGGATTTATGCCAAAAATGTTGACAAGTCAACATTGGCTGTCGAAGGGGGCTTCCCACCTCCGAGTGTAGCTTATCTATCCCTAACAATCAGCTCTTACGCAAAAACTGTTGACAAGTGAACATTGGCTGTCGAAGGGGGCTTCCTACCTTCTGGTATAGCTTATCTAACCCTAACAACCGACTCTTACGCAAAAACTGTTGACAAGTCAACATTGGCTATCGAAGGGGGCTTCCTACCTTGTGGTATAACTTATCTAACCCTAACAGCCGGTTTATGCCAAAAAAGATGACAAGTCAACTTTGGTTGTCGAAGGGAGCTTCCCACCTTCGGGTGTAGCTTATCTAACCGTAACAACCGGCTCTTACGCAAAAACTGTTGACAAGTCAACATGGGCTGTCGAAAGGGGCTTCCTACCTTCAGGTATAGCTTATCTAACCCTAAAAGCCGGCTTTATGCAAAAAAAGTTAACAAGTCAACTTTGGTTGTCGAAGGGGGCTTCCCACCTTTGAGTGTAGCTTATACATCCCTAACAACCGGCTTTCACACAAAAAATGTTGACAAGTAAATATTTGATTGTCGAAGGGGGCTTCCTACCTTCGGGTATACCCTATCTAACCCTACCAGCCGGATTTATGCCAAAAAAGTTGACAAGTCAAGTTTGGTTGTCGAAGGGGGCTTCCCACCTCTAGGTGTAGCTTATCTATCCTAACAACCGGCTTTCACGCAAAAATGTTGACAAGTCAACGTTGGCTATTGAAGGGGTCTTCCAACCTTCGGGTATAGCTTATCTGACCCAAACAGTCGGCTTTATGCCAAAAAAGATGACAAGTCAACTTTGGTTGTCGAAGGGGGCTTCCTACCTCCGGGTGTAGCTTATCTAACCCTATCAACCGGCTCTTACGCCAAAAATGTCGACAAGTCAATATTGGCTGTCGAAGGGGGCTTCCTACCTTCGGGTATAACTTATCTAACCCTAACAACCGGCTCTATGCCAAAAAAGTTGACAAGTCAACTTTGGTTGTCGAAGGGGGCTTCCCACCTCCGGGTGTAGCTTATCTATCCCTAACAACCGGCTTTGACGACAAAAATGTTAACAAGTCAACATTGGCTTTCGAAGGGGGCTTCCTACCTTCGGGTATAGCTTATCTAACCCTAACAGCTGGGTTTATGCCAAAAAAGTTGACAAGTCAACTTTGGATGTTGAGGGAGGCTTCCCACCTCCGGGTGTAGCATATCTATCCCTAACAACCGTCTTTCATACCAAAAATGTTGACAAGTCAACTTTGGTTGTCGAAGGGAGCTTCCCACCTCCCGGTGTAGCTTATCTAACCCTAACAACCGGCTCTTACGCAAAAAATGTTGACAAGTCAACATTGGCTGTCGAAGGGGGCTTCCTACCTTCTGGTATACCTTATCTAACCCTAACTCCCGGATTTATGCCAAAAATGTTGACAAGTCAACATTGTCTGTCGATGGGGGCTTCCCACCTCCGAGTGTAGCTTATCTATCCCTAACAACCAGCTCTTACGCAAAAACTGTTGACAAGTGAACATTGGCTGTCGAAGGGGGCTTCCTACCTTCTGGTATAGCTTATCTAACCCTAACAACCGACTCTTACGCAAAAACTGTTGACAAGTCAACATTGGCTCTCGAAGGGGGCTTCCTACCTTGTGGTATAACTTATCTAACCCTAACAGCCGGTTTATGCCAAAAAAGATGACAAGTCAACTTTGGTTGTCGAAGGGAGCTTCCCACCTTCGGGTGTAGCTTATCTAACCGTAACAACCGGCTCTTACGCAAAAACTGTTGACAAGTCAACATGGGCTGTCGAAAGGGGCTTCCTACCTTCAGGTATAGCTTATCTAACCCTAAGAGCCGGCTTTATGCAAAAAAAGTTAACAAGTCAACTTTGGTTGTCGAAGGGGGCTTCCCACCTTTGAGTGTAGCTTATACATCCCTAACAACCGGCTTTCACACAAAAAATGTTGACAAGTAAATATTTGATTGTCGAAGGGGGCTTCCTACCTTCGGGTATACCCCATCTAACCCTACCAGCCGGATTTATGCCAAAAAAGTTGACAAGTCAAGTTTGGTTGTCGAAGGGGGCTTCCCACCTCTAGGTGTAGCTTATCTATCCTAACAACCGGCTTTCACGCAAAAATGTTGAGAAGTCAACGTTGGCTATTGAAGGGGTCTTCCATCCTTCGGGTATAGCTTATCTGACCCAAACAGTCGGCTTTATGCCAAAAAAGATGACAAGTCAACTTTGGTTGTCGAAGGGGGATTCCTACCTCCGGGTGTAGCTTATCTAACCCTATCAACCGGCTCTTACGCCAAAAATGTCGACAAGTCAATATTGGCTGTCGAAGGGGGCTTCCTACCTTCGGGTATAACTTATCTAACCCTAACAACCGGCTCTATACCAAAAAAGTTGACAAGTCAACTTTGGTTGTAGAAGGGGGCTTCCCACCTCCGGGTGTAGCTTATCTATCCCTAACAACCGGCTTTGACGACAAAAATGTTGACAAGTCAACATTGGCTTTCGAAGGGGGCTTCCTACCTTCGGGTATAGCTTATCTAACCCTAACAGCTGGGTTTATGCCAAAAAAGTTGACAAGTCAACTTTGGATGTTGAAGGAGGCTTCCCACCTCCGGGTGTAGCTTATCTATCCCTAACAACCGGCTTTCACAGCAAAAATGTTGACAAGTCAACTTTTGTTGTCGAAGGGAGCTTCCCACCTCCGGGTGTAGCTTATCTAACCGTAACAACCGGCTCTTACGCAAAAAATGTTGACAAGTCAACATTGGCCGTCGAAGGGGGCTTCCTACCTTTGGGTATACCCTATCTAACCCTAACAGCCGGCTTTATGCCAAAAAAGTTGACAAGTCAAGTTTGATTGTCGAAGGGGGCTTCCCACCTCCGGGTGTAGCTTATCTATCCCTAACAACCGGCTTTCACGCAAAAAATGTTGACAAGTCAACATTGGCTGTCGAAGGGGGCTTCCTACATTCGGGTATAGCATATCTAACCCTAACAGCCGGCTTTATACCAAAAAAGTTGACAAGTCAACTTTGGTTGTCGAAGGGGGCTTACCACCTCCAGGTGTAGCTTATCTAACCCTAACAACCGGCTCTTACGCCAAAAATGTTGACAAGTCAACATTGGCTGTTGAAGGGGGCTTCCTACCTTCGGGTATAACTTCTCAAACCCTAACAGCCGCCTTGATGCCAAAAAAGCTGACAAGTCAACTTTGGTTGTCGAAGGGGGCTTCCCACCTCCGAGTGTAGCTTATATATCCCTAACAACCGGCTTTGACGCCAAAAATCTTGACAAGTCAACTTTGGGTGTTGAAGGGGGCTTCCTACCTTCGGGTATAGCTTATCTAACCCTCACAGCCGGCTTTATGCCAAAAAAGTTGACAAGTCAACTTTGCTTGTCGAAGGGGGCTTCCTACCTCCGGGTGTAGCTTATCAATCCCTAACAACTGGCTTTCATGCCAAAAATGTCGACAAGTCAACATTGGTCGTCGAAGGGGGCTTCCTACCTTCGGCTATTGCTTACCTAACCCTAACAGCCGGCTTTATGCCAAAAAAGTTGACAAGTCAACTTTCATTGTCGAAGGGGGCTTCCTACCTTTGGGTATAGCTTATCTAACCCTAATAGCTGGCTTTATGACAAAAAAGTTGACAAGTCAACTTTGGTTGTTGAAGGGGTCTTCCCACCTTCGGTGTAGCTTATCTAACCCTAACAACTGACTTTCACGCCAAAAATGTTGACAAGTCAACATTGGCTGTCGAAGGGGGCTTCCTACCTTCGGGTATAGCTTATCTAACCCTAACAATCGGCTTTATGCCAAAAAAGTTGACAAGTCAAGTTTGGTTGTCGAAGGGGGCTTCCTACCTTCGACTATAGCTTATCTATCCCTAACAACCGGCTTTCATGCAAAAAATGTTGACAAGTCAACATTGGCTGTCGAAGGGGGCTTCCTACCTTCGGGTATAGCTTATCTAACCCTAACAACTCGCTCTGACGCCAAAAATGTCGACAAGTCAACATTGGTTGTCGAAGGGGGCCGCCTACCTTCGGGTATACCCTATCTAACCCTAACAACCGGCTTTATGCCAAAAAAGATGACAAGTCAAGTTTGGTTGTCGAAGGGGGCTTCCCACCTCTAGGTATAGCTTATCTATCCCTAACAAGCGGATTTCAAGCAAAAAATGTTGACAAGTCAACATTGGGTGTCGAAGGGGGCTTCCTACCTTCGGGTATAGCTTATCTAACCCTAACAGCCGGCTTTATGACAAAAAAGTTGACAAGTCAACTTTGGTTGTCGAAGGGGGCTTCCCACCTCCGGGGGTAGCTTATCTAACCCTAACAACCGGCTCTTACGCCAAAAATGTCGACAAGTCAACATTGGCTGTCGAAGGGGGCTTCCTACCTTCGGGTATAGCTTATCTAACCCTAACAACCGACTTTATGCCAAAAAAGTTGACAAGTCAAGTTTGGTTCTCGAAGGGGGCTTCCCACCTCCGGATGTAGCTTATCTATCCCTAACAACCGGCTTGGACGACAAATATGTTGACAAGTCAACATTGGCTGTCGAAGGGGGCTTACTACCTTCTGGTATAGCTAATCTAACCCTAACAGCTGGCTTTACGCCAAAAAAGTTGACAAGTCAACTTTGGTTGTTGAAGGAGGCTTATCTATCCCTAACAACTGGCTTTCACGCGAAAAAAGATGACAAGTCAACTTTGGTTGTCGAAGGGGGCTTCCTACCTTCGAGGATACCTTATCTAACCCTAACATCCGGCTTTATGCCAAAAAAGTTGACAAGTCAGGTTTGGTTGTCGAAGGGGGCTTCCCACCTCCGAGTGTAGCTGATCTATCCCTAACAAACGGCTCTTACGCAAAAACTGTTGACAAGTCAACATTGGCTATCGAAGGGGGCTTCCTACCTTCGGGTATGGCTTATCTAACCCCCACAATCGGCTTTATGCCAAAAAAGTTGACAAGTCAACATTGGCTGTCGAAGGGGGCTTCCTACCTTCGGGTATAGCTTATCTAACCCTAACAATCGGCTTTATGCCAAAAAAGTTGACAAGTCAAGTTTGGTTGTCGAAGGGGGCTTCCTACCTTCGACTATAGCTTATCTATCCCTAACAACCGGCTTTCATGCAAAAAATGTTGACAAGTCAACATTGGCTGTCGAAGGGGACTTCCTACCTTCAGGTATAGCTTATCTAACCCTAACAACTGGCTCTTACGCCAAAAATGTCGACAAGTCAACATTGGCTGTCGAAGGGGGCCTCCTACCTTCGGGTATACCCTATCTAACCCTAACAACCGGCTTTATGCCAAAAAAGATGACAAGTCAAGTTTGGTTGTCGAAGGGGGCTTCCCACCTCTAGGTATAGCTTATCTATCCCTAACAAGCGGATTTCATGCAAAAAATGTTGACAAGTCAACATTGGCTGTCGAAGGGGGCTTCCTACCTTCGGGTATAGCTTATCTAACACTAACAGCCGGCTTTATGCCAAAAAAGTTGACAAGTCAACTTTGGTTGTCGAAGGGGGCTTCCCACCTCCGGGGATAGCTTATCTAACCCTAACAACCGGCTCTTACGCCAAAAATGTCGACAAGTCAACATTGGCTGTCGAAGGGGGCTTCCTACCTTCGGGTATAGCTTATCTAACCCTAACAACCGGCTTTATGCCAAAAAAGTTGACAAGTCAAGTTTGGTTCTCGAAGGGGGCTTCCCACCTCCGGATGTAGCTTATCTATCCCTAAAAACCGGCTTGGACGACAAAAATGTTGACAAGTCAACATTGGCTGTCGAAGGGGGCTTCCTACCTTCGGGTATAGCTAATCTAACCCTAACAGCTGGCTTTATGCCAAAAAAGTTGACAAGTCAACTTTGGTTATTGAAGGAGGCTTATCTATCCCTAACAACTGGCTTTCACGCGAAAAAAGATGACAAGTCAACTTTGGTTGTCGAAGGGGGCTTCCTACCTTCGAGTATACCTTATCTAACCCTAACATCCCGCTTTATGCCAAAAAATTTGACAAGTCAAGTTTTGTAGTCGAAGGGGGCTTCCCACCTCTCAGTGTAGCTTATCTATCCCTATAACCGGCTCTTACGCAAAAACTGTTGACAAGTCAAAATTGGCTGTTGAAGGGGGATTCCTACCTTCGGGTATAGCTTATCTAACCCTAACAACCGGCTCTTACGCAAAAACTGTTGATAAGTCAACATTGGCTGTCGAAGGGGGCTTCCTATCTTCGGGTATAGCTTATCTATCCCTAACAACCGGCTCTTACGCAAAAACTGTTGACAAGTCAACATTGGTTGTTGAAGGGGGCTTCCTACCTTCGGGTATAGCTTATCTAACCCTAACAACCGGCTCTTATGCAAAAACTGTTGACATTTCAACATTGACTGTCGAAGGGGGCTTCCTACCTTCTGGTATAGCTTATCTAACCCTAACAGCCGGCTTTATGCCAAAAAAGATGACAAGTTAACTTTGGTTGTCGAAGGGAGCTTCCCACCTCCACGTGTAGCTTATCTAACCCTAACAACCGGCACTTACACAAAAAATGTTGACAAGTCAACATTGGTTGTTGAAGGGGATTCCTACCTTCGGGTATAGCTTATCTAACCCTAACAGCCGGCTTTATGCCAAAAAAGTTGACAAGTCAACTTTGTTTGTCGACGGGGGTTTCCCACTTCTAGGTGTATCTTATCTAACCCTAACAACTGGCTCTTACTCCAAAAATGTTGACAAGTCAACATGGGCTGTCGAAAGGGGCTTCCTACCTTCGGGTATAGCTTATGTAACCCTAAGAGCCGGTTTATGCCAAAAAAGTTGACAAGTCAACTTTGGTTGTCGAAGGGGGCTTCCCACCTCCGAGTGTAGCTTATATATACCTAACAACCGGCTTTCACGCCAAAAATGTTGACAAGTCAACATTGGCTGTCGAAGGGGGTTCCTACCTTTGGTATACCTTATCTTACCCTAACAGCCGACTTTATGCCAAAAAAGTTGACAAGTCAACTTTGGCTGTCGAAGGGGGCTTCCCACCTCCGGGTGTAACTTATCTATCCCTAACAACCGGCTTTCACACGAAAAATGTTGACAAGTCAACATTTGATTGTCGAAGGGGGCTTCCTACCTTCGGGTATAGCTTATCTAACCCTAAAAGTCGGCTTGATGCCAAAAAAGTTGACAAGTCAACTTTGGTTGTCGAAGGGGGCTTCCTACCTTCGGGTATACCCTATATAACCCTAGATGCCGGCTTTATGCTAAAAAAGTTGACAAGTCAAGTTTGGTTGTCGAAGGGGGCTTCCCACCTCTAGGTGTAGCTTATCTATCCGTAACAGCCGGCTTTCACGGAAAAAATATTGACAAGTCAACATTGGCTGTCGAAGAGGGCTTCCTACCTTCGGGTATAGCTTATCTAACTCTAACATCCGGCTTTATGCCAAAAAAGTTTACAAGTCAACTTTTGTTGTCGAAGGGGGCTTCCCACCTCCGGGTCTAGCTTATCAAACCCTAACAACTGGCTCTTACGCCAAAAATGTCGACAAGTCAACATTGGGTGTCGAAGGGGGCTTCCTACCTTCCGGTATATCTTATCTAACCCTAACAACTGGCTTTATGCCAAAAAAGTTGACAAGTCAACTTTGGTTGTCGGAGGGGGCGTCCCACCTCCGTGTGTAGCTTATCTATCCCGAACAACCGGCTTTGACGACAAAAATGTTGACAAGTCAACATTGGCCGTCGAAGGGGGCTTCCTACTTCGGGTATAGCTTATCTAACCCTAACAGCTGGCTTTATGCAAAAAAAGTTGACAAGTCAACTTTGGTTGTTGAAGGAGGGTTCCAACCTCTGTGTGTAGCTTAGCTATCCCAAACAACTGGCTTTCACGCCAAAAATGTTGACAAGTCAACATTGGTTGTCGAAGGGGGCTTCCTACCTTCGGCTATAGCTTATCTAACCCTAACAGCTGGCTTTACGCCAAAAAGTTGACAAGTCAACTTTCATTGTCGAAGGGGGCTTCCTACCTTCGGGTATAACTTATCTAACCCTAATAGCTGGCTTTATGCCAAAAGAGTTGACAAGTCAAATTTGGTTGTCGAAGGGGGCTTCCCACCTCTGAGTGTAGCTTATATATACCTAACAACCGGCTTTCACGCCAAAAATGTTGACAAGTCAACATTGGCTGTCGAAGGGGGTTCCTACCTTTGGGTATAACTTATCTAACCCTAACAGCCGGCTTTATGCCTAAAAAGTTGACAAGTCAACTTTGGCTGTCGAATGGGGCTTCCACCTCCGGGTGTAGCTTATCTATCCCTAACAACCGGCTTTCACACCAAAAATGTTGACAAGTCAACATTTGATTGTCGAAGGGGGCTTCCTACCTTCGGGTGTAACTTATCTAACCCTAAAAGCCGGCTTTATGCCAAAAAAGATGACAAGTCAACTTTGGTTGTCGAAGGGGGCTTCCTACCTTCGGGTATACCCTATCTAACCCTAACAGCCGGCTTTATGCCAAAAAAGTTGACAAGTCAAGTTTGGTTGTCGAAGGGGGCTTCCCACCTCTAGGTGTAGCTTATCTATCCGTAACAGCCGGCTTTCACGCAAAAAATGTTGACAAGTCAACATTGGCTGTCGAAGAGGGCTTCCTACCTTCGGGTATAGCTTATCTAACCCTAACAGCCGGCTTTATGTCAAAAAAGTTTACAAGTCAACTTTGGTTGTCGAAGGGGGCTTCCCACCTCCGGGTGTAACTTATCCAACCCTAACAACTGGCTCTTATGCCAAAAATGTCGACAAGTCAACGTTGGCTGTCGAAGGGGCTTCCTACCTTCGGGTATATCTTATCTAACCCTAACAACCGACATTATGCCAAAAAAGTTGACAAGTCAACTTTGGTTGTCGGAGGGGGCTTCCCACCTCCGGGTGTAGCTTATCTATCCCTAACAACCGTCTTTGACGACAACAATGTTGACAAGTCAACATTGGCTGTCGAAGGGGGCTTCCTACCTTCGGGTATAGCTTATCTAACCCTAATAGCTGGCTTTATGCCAAAAAAGGTGACAAGTCAACTTTGGTTGTTGAAGGAGGCTTCCCACCTGTGTGTGTAGCTTATCTATCCCTAACAACTGGCTTTCACGCCAAAAATGTTGACAAGTCAACATTGGTTGTCGAAGGGGGCTTCCTACCTTCGGATATAGCTTATCTAACCCTAACAACTGGCTCTTACTCCAAAAATGTTGACAAGTCAACATGGGCTGTCGAAAGGGGCTTCCTACCTTCGGGTATAGCTTATGTAACCCTAAGAGCCGGTTTATGCCAAAAAAGTTGACAAGTCAACTTTGGTTGTCGAAGGGGGCTTCCCACCTCCGAGTGTAGCTTATATATACCTAACAACCGGCTTTCACGCCAAAAATGTTGACAAGTCAACATTGGCTGTCGAAGGGGGTTCCTACCTTTGGTATACCTTATCTTACCCTAACAGCCGACTTTATGCCAAAAAAGTTGACAAGTCAACTTTGGCTGTCGAAGGGGGCTTCCCACCTCCGGGTGTAACTTATCTATCCCTAACAACCGGCTTTCACACGAAAAATGTTGACAAGTCAACATTTGATTGTCGAAGGGGGCTTCCTACCTTCGGGTATAGCTTATCTAACCCTAAAAGTCGGCTTGATGCCAAAAAAGTTGACAAGTCAACTTTGGTTGTCGAAGGGGGCTTCCTACCTTCGGGTATACCCTATATAACCCTAGATGCCGGCTTTATGCTAAAAAAGTTGACAAGTCAAGTTTGGTTGTCGAAGGGGGCTTCCCACCTCTAGGTGTAGCTTATCTATCCGTAACAGCCGGCTTTCACGGAAAAAATATTGACAAGTCAACATTGGCTGTCGAAGAGGGCTTCCTACCTTCGGGTATAGCTTATCTAACTCTAACATCCGGCTTTATGCCAAAAAAGTTTACAAGTCAACTTTTGTTGTCGAAGGGGGCTTCCCACCTCCGGGTCTAGCTTATCAAACCCTAACAACTGGCTCTTACGCCAAAAATGTCGACAAGTCAACATTGGCTGTCGAAGGGGGCTTCCTACCTTCCGGTATATCTTATCTAACCCTAACAACTGGCTTTATGCCAAAAAAGTTGACAAGTCAACTTTGGTTGTCGGAGGGGGCGTCCCACCTCCGTGTGTAGCTTATCTATCCCGAACAACCGGCTTTGACGACAAAAATGTTGACAAGTCAACATTGGCCGTCGAAGGGGGCTTCCTACTTCGGGTATAGCTTATCTAACCCTAACAGCTGGCTTTATGCAAAAAAAGTTGACAAGTCAACTTTGGTTGTTGAAGGAGGGTTCCAACCTCTGTGTGTAGCTTAGCTATCCCAAACAACTGGCTTTCACACCAAAAATGTTGAGAAGTCAACATTGGTTGTCGAAGGGGGCTTCCTACCTTCGGCTATAGCTTATCTAACCCTAACAGCTGGCTTTACGCCAAAAAGTTGACAAGTCAACTTTCATTGTCGAAGGGGGCTTCCTACCTTCGGGTATAGCTTATCTAACCCTAATAGCTGGCTTTATGCCAAAAGAGTTGACAAGTCAAATTTGGTTGTCGAAGGGGGCTTCCCACCTCTGAGTGTAGCTTATATATACCTAACAACCGGCTTTCACGCCAAAAATGTTGACAAGTCAACATTGGCTGTCGAAGGGGGTTCCTACCTTTGGGTATAACTTATCTAACCCTAACAGCCGGCTTTATGCCTAAAAAGTTGACAAGTCAACTTTGGCTGTCGAATGGGGCTTCCACCTCCGGGTGTAGCTTATCTATCCCTAACAACCGGCTTTCACACCAAAAATGTTGACAAGTCAACATTTGATTGTCGAAGGGGGCTTCCTACCTTCGGGTATAACTTATCTAACCCTAAAAGCCGGCTTTATGCCAAAAAAGATGACAAGTCAACTTTGGTTGTCGAAGGGGGCTTCCTACCTTCGGGTATACCCTATCTAACCCTAACAGCCGGCTTTATGCCAAAAAAGTTGACAAGTCAAGTTTGGTTGTCGAAGGGGGCTTCCCACCTCTAGGTGTAGCTTATCTATCCGTAACAGTCGGCTTTCACGCAAAAAATGTTGACAAGTCAACATTGGCTGTCGAAGAGGGCTTCCTACCTTCGGGTATAGCTTATCTAACCCTAACAGCCGGCTTTATGTCAAAAAAGTTTACAAGTCAACTTTGGTTGTCGAAGGGGGCTTCCCACCTCCGGGTGTAACTTATCCAACCCTAACAACTGGCTCTTATGCCAAAAATGTCGACAAGTCAACGTTGGCTGTCGAAGGGGCTTCCTACCTTCGGGTATATCTTATCTAACCCTAACAACCGACATTATGCCAAAAAAGTTGACAAGTCAACTTTGGTTGTCGGAGGGGGCTTCCCACCTCCGGGTGTAGCTTATCTATCCCTAACAACCGTCTTTGACGACAACAATGTTGACAAGTCAACATTGGCTGTCGAAGGGGGCTTCCTACCTTCGGGTATAGCTTATCTAACCCTAACAGCTGGCTTTATGCCAAAAAAGGTGACAAGTCAACTTTGGTTGTTGAAGGAGGCTTCCCACCTGTGTGTGTAGCTTATCTATCCCTAACAACTGGCTTTCACGCCAAAAATATTGACAAGTCAACATTGGTTGTCGAAGGGGGCTTCCTACCTTCGGATATAGCTTATCTAACCCTAACAGCTGGCTTTATGCCAAAAAAGTTGACAAGTCAACTTTCGTTGTCGAAGGGGGCTTCCTACCTTCGGGTATAGCTTATCTAACCCTAATAGCTGGCTTTATGCCAAAAAAGTTGACAAGTCAACTTTGGTTGTCGAAGGGGGCTTCCCACCTCCGAGTGTAGCTTATATATACCTAACAAGCGGCTTTCACGCGAAATATGTTGACAAGTCAACATTGGCTGTCGAAGGGGGTTCCTACCTTCGGGTATAACTTATCTAACCCTAACAGCCGGCTTTATGCCAAAAAAGTTGACAAGTCAACTTTTGCTGTCGAAGGGGGCTTCCACCTCCGGGTGTAGCTTATCTATCCCTAACAACCGGCTTTCACACCAAAAATGTTGACAAGTCAACATTTGATTGTCGAAGGGGGCTTCCTACCTTCGGGTATAGCTTATCTAACCCTAAAAGCCGGCTTTATGCCAAAAAAGTTGACAAGTCAACTTTTGTTGTCGAAGGGGGCTTCTTACCTTCGGGTATACCCTATCTAACCCTAACAGCCGGCTTTATGCCAAAAAAGTTGACAAGTCCAGTTTGTTTGTCGAAGGGGGCTTCCCACCTCTAGGTGTAGCTTATCTATCCGTAACAGCCGGCTTTCACGCAAAAAATGTTGACAAGTCAACATTGGCTGTCGAAGAGGGCTTCCTACCTTCGGGTATAGCTTATCTAACCCTAACAGCCGGCTTTATGTCAAAAAAGTTTACAAGTCAACTTTGGTTGTCGATGGGGGCTTCCCACCTCCGGGTGTAACTTATCCAACCCTAACAACTGGCTCTTACGCCAAAAATGTCGACAAGTCAACGTTGGCTGTCGAAGGGGCTTCCTACCTTCGGGTATATCTTATCTAACCCTAACAACCGACATTATGCCAAAAAAGTTGACAAGTCAACTTTGGTTGTTGGAGGGGGCTTCCCACCTCCGGGTGTAGCTTATCTATCCCTAACAACCGTCTTTGACGACAACAATGTTGACAATTCAACATTGGCTGTCGAAGGGGGCTTCCTACCTTCGGGTATAGCTTATCTAACCCTAACAGCTGGCTTTATGCCAAAAAAGTTGACAAGTCAACTTTGGTTGTTGAAGGAGGCTTCCCACGTGTGTGTGTAGCTTATCTATCCCTAACAACTGGCTTTCACGCCAAAAATGTTGACAAGTCAACATTGGTTGTCGAAGGGGGCTTCCTACCTTCGGATATAGCTTATCTAACCCTAACAGCTGGCTTTATGCCAAAAAAGATGACAAGTCAACTTTCGTTGTCGAAGGGGGCTTCCTACCTTCGGGTATAGCTGATCTAACCCTATTAGCTGGCTTTATGCCAAAAAAGTTGACAAGTCAACTTTGGTTGTCGAAGGGGGCTTCCCACCTCCGAGTGTAGCTTATATATACCTAACAACCGGCTTTCACGCCAAATATGTTGACAAGTCAACATTGGCTGTCGAAGGGGGTTCCTACCTTCGGGTATAACTTATCTAACCCTAACAGCCGGCTTTATGCCAAAAAAGTTGACAAGTCAACTTTGGCTGTCGAAGGGGGCTTCCACCTCCGGGTGTAGCTTATCTATCCCTAACAACCGGCTTTCACACCAAAAATGTTGACAAGTCAACATTTGATTGTCGAAGGGGGCTTCCTACCTTCGGGTATAGCTTATCTAACCCTAAAAGCCGGCTTTATGCCAAAAAAGTTGACAAGTCAACTTTTGTTGTCGAAGGGGGCTTCCTACCTTCGGGTATACCCTATCTAACCCTAACAGCCGGCTTTATGCCAAAAAAGTTGACAAGTCAAGTTTGGTTGTCGAAGGGGGCTTCCCACCTCTAGGTGTATCTTATCTATCCGTAACAGCCGGCTTTCACGCAAAAAATGTTGACAAGTCAACATTGGCTGTCGAAGAGGGCTCCCTACCTTCGGGTATATCTTATCTAACCCTAACAGCCGGCTTTATGTCAAAAAAGTTTACAAGTCAACTTTGGTTGTCGAGGTGGGCTTCCCACCTCCGGGTGTAGCTTATCCAACCCTAACAACTGGCTCTTACGCCAAAAATGTCGACAAGTCAACTTTGGCTGTCGAAGGGGCTTCCTACCTTCGGGTATATCTTATCTAACCCTAACAACCGGCTTTATGCCAAAAAAGTTGACAAGTCAACTTTGGTTGTTGGAGGGGGCTTCCCACCTCCGGGTGTAGCTTATCTATCCCTAACAACCGGCTTTGACGACAAAAATGTTGACAAGTCAACATTGGCTGTCGAAGGGGGCTTCCTACCTTCGGGTATAGCTTATCTAACCCTAACAGCTGGCTTTATGCCAAAAAAGTTGACAAGTCAACTTTGGTTGTTGAAGGAGGCTTCCCACCTGTGTGTGTAGCTTATCTATCCCTAACAACTGGCTTTCACGCCAAAAATGTTGACAAGTCAACATTGGTCGTCGAAGGGGGCTTCCTACCTTCGGCTATAGCTTATCTAACCCTAACAGCTGGCTTTATGCCAAAAAAGTTGACAAGTAAACTTTCGTTGTCGAAGGGGGCTTCCTACCTTCGGGTATAGCTTATCTAACCCTAATAGCTGGCTTTATGCCAAAAAAGTTGACAAGTCAACTTTGGTTGTCGAAGGGGGCTTCCCACCTCCAAGTGTAGCTTATATATACCTAACAAGCGGCTTTCACGCCAAATATGTTGACAAGTCAACATTGGCTGTCGAAGGGGGTTCCTACCTTCGGGTATAACTTATCTAACCCTAACAGCCGGCTTTATGCCAAAAAAGTTGACAAGTCAACTTTTGCTGTCGAAGGGGGCTTCCACCTCCGGGTGTAGCTTATCTATCCCTAACAACCGGCTTTCACACCAAAAATGTTGACAAGTCAACATTTGATTGTCGAAGGGGGCTTCCTACCTTCGGGTATAGCTTATCTAACCCTAAAAGCCGGCTTTATGCCAAAAAAGTTGACAAGTCAACTTTTGTTGTCGAAGGGGGCTTCTTACCTTCGGGTATACCCTATCTAACCCTAACAGCCGGCTTTATGCCAAAAAAGTTGACAAGTCCAGTTTGTTTGTCGAAGGGGGCTTCCCACCTCTAGGTGTAGCTTATCTATCCGTAACAGCCGGCTTTCACGCAAAAAATGTTGACAAGTCAACATTGGCTGTCGAAGAGGGCTTCCTACCTTCGGGTATAGCTTATCTAACCCTAACAGCCGGCTTTATGTCAAAAAAGTTTACAAGTCAACTTTGGTTGTCGATGGGGGCTTCCCACCTCCGGGTGTAACTTATCCAACCCTAACAACTGGCTCTTACGCCAAAAATGTCGACAAGTCAACGTTGGCTGTCGAAGGGGCTTCCTACCTTCGGGTATATCTTATCTAACCCTAACAACCGACATTATGCCAAAAAAGTTGACAAGTCAACTTTGGTTGTTGGAGGGGGCTTCCCACCTCCGGGTGTAGCTTATCTATCCCTAACAACCGTCTTTGACGACAACAATGTTGACAAGTCAACATTGGCTGTCGAAGGGGGCTTCCTACCTTCGGGTATAGCTTATCTAACCCTAACAGCTGGCTTTATGCCAAAAAAGTTGACAAGTCAACTTTGGTTGTTGAAGGAGGCTTCCCACCTGTGTGTGTGTAGCTTATCTATCCCTAACAACTGGCTTTCACGCCAAAAATGTTGACAAGTCAACATTGGTTGTCGAAGGGGGCTTCCTACCTTCGGATATAGCTTATCTAACCCTAACAGCTGGCTTTATGCCAAAAAAGATGACAAGTCAACTTTCGTTGTCGAAGGGGGCTTCCTACCTTCGGGTATAGCTGATCTAACCCTATTAGCTGGCTTTATGCCAAAAAAGTTGACAAGTCAACTTTGGTTGTCGAAGGGGGCTTCCCACCTCCGAGTGTAGCTTATATATACCTAACAACCGGCTTTCACGCCAAATATGTTGACAAGTCAACATTGGCTGTCGAAGGGAGTTCCTACCTTCGGGTATAACTTATCTAACCCTAACAGCCGGCTTTATGCCAAAAAAGTTGACAAGTCAACTTTGGCTGTCGAAGGGGGCTTCCACCTCCGGGTGTAGCTTATCTATCCCTAACAACCGGCTTTCACACCAAAAATGTTGACAAGTCAACATTTGATTGTCGAAGGGGGCTTCCTACCTTCGGGTATAGCTTATCTAACCGTAAAAGCCGGCTTTATGCCAAAAAAGTTGACAAGTCAACTTTTGTTGTCGAAGGGGGCTTCCTACCTTCGGGTATACCCTATCTAACCCTAACAGCCGGCTTTATGCCAAAAAAGTTGACAAGTCAAGTTTGGTTGTCGAAGGGGGCTTCCCACCTCTAGGTGTATCTTATCTATCCGTAACAGCCGGCTTTCACGCAAAAAATGTTGACAAGTCAACATTGGCTGTCGAAGAGGGCTCCCTACCTTCGGGTATAGCTTATCTAACCCTAACAGCCGGCTTTATGTCAAAAAAGTTTACAAGTCAACTTTGGTTGTCGAAGTGGGCTTCCCACCTCCGGGTGTAGCTTATCCAACCCTAACAACTGGCTCTTACGCCAAAAATGTCGACAAGTCAACTTTGGCTGTCGAAGGGGCTTCCTACCTTCGGGTATATCTTATCTAACCCTAACAACCGGCTTTATGCCAAAAAAGTTGACAAGTCAACTTTGGTTGTTGGAGGGGGCTTCCCACCTCCGGGTGTAGCTTATCTATCCCTAACAACCGGCTTTGACGACAAAAATGTTGACAAGTCAACATTGGCTGTCGAAGGGGGCTTCCTACCTTCGGGTATAGCTTATCTAACCCTAACAGCTGGCTTTATGCCAAAAAAGTTGACAAGTCAACTTTGGTTGTTGAAGGAGGCTTCCCACCTGTGTGTGTAGCTTATCTATCCCTAACAACTGGCTTTCACGCCAAAAATGTTGACAAGTCAACATTGATCGTCGAAGGGGGCTTCCTACCTTCGGCTATAGCTTATCTAACCCTAACAGCTGGCTTTATGCCAAAAAAGTTGACAAGTCAACTTTCGTTGTCGAAGGGGGCTTCCTACCTTCGGGTATAGCTTATCTAACCCTAATAGCTGGCTTTATGCCAAAAAAGTTGACAAGTCAACTTTGGTTGTCGAAGGGGGCTTCCCACCTCTGAGTGTAGCTTATATATACCTAACAACCGGCTTTCACGCCAAAAATGTTGACAAGTCAACATTGGCTGTCGAAGGGGGTTCCTACCATCGGGTATAACTTATCTAACCCTAACAGCCGGCTTTATGCCAAAAAAGTTGACAAGTCAACTTTGGCTGTCGAAGGGGGCTTCCACCTTCGGGTGTATCTTATCTATCCCTAACAACCGACTTTCACACCAAAAATGTTGACAAGTCAACATTTGATTGTCGAAGGGCGCTTCCTACCTTCGGGTATAGCTTATCTAATCCTAAAAGCCGGCTTTATGCCAAAAAGTTGACAAGTCAAGTTTGGTTGTCGAAGGGGGATTCCCACCTCTAGGTGTAGCTTATCTATCCGTAACAGCCGGCTTTCACGCAAAAAATGTTGACAAGTCAACATTGGCTGTCGAAGAGGGCTCCCTACCTTCGGGTATAGCTTATCTAACCCTAATAGCCGGCTTTATGTCAAAAAAGTTTACAAGTCAACTTTGGTTGTCGATGGGGGCTTCCCACCTCCGGGTGTAGCTTATCCAACCCTAACAAATGGCTCTTACGCCAAAAATGTCGACAAGTCAACATTGGCTGTCGAAGGGGCTTCCTTCCTTCGAGTATATCTTATCTAACCCTAACAACCGGCTTTATGCCAAAAAGTTGACAAGTCAACTTTGGTTGTCGGAGGGGGCTTCCCACCTCCGGGTGTAGCTTATCTATCCCTAACAACCGGTTTTGACGACAAAAATGTTGACAAGTCAACATTGGCTGTCGAAGGGGGCTTCCTACCTTCGGGTATAGCTTATCTAACCCTAACAGCTGGCTTTATGCCAAAACAGTTGACAAGTCAACTTTGGTTGTTGAAGGAGGCTTCCCACCTCTGTGTGTAGCTTATCTATCCCTAACAACTGGCTTTCACGCCAAAAATTTTGACAAGTGAACATTGGTTGTCGAAGGGGGCTTCCTACCTTCGGATATAGCTTATCTAACCCTAACAGCTGGCTTTATGCCAAAAAACTTGACAAGTAAACTTTCGTTGTCGAAGGGGGCTTCCTACCTTCGGGTATAGCTTATCTAACCCTAATAGCTGGCTTTATGCCAAAAAAGTTGACAAGTCAACTTTGGTTGTCGAAGGGGGCTTCCCACCTCCGAGTGTAGCTTATATATACCTAACAACCGGCTTTCACGCCAAAAGTGTTGACAAGTCAACATTGGCTGTCGAAGGGGGTTCCTACCTTCGGGTATAACTTATCTAACCCTAACAGTCGGCTTTATGCCAAAAAAGCTAACAAGTCAACTTTGGCTGTCGAAGGGGGCTTCCACCTTCGGGTGTAGCTTATCTATCCCTAATAACCGGCTTTCACACCAAAAATGTTGACAAGTCAACATTTGATTGTCGAAGGGGGTTTCCTACCTTCGGGTATAGCTTATCTATCCCTAAAAGCCGGCTTTATGCCAAGACAAGTCAACTTTGGTTGTCGAAGGGGGCTGCCTACCTTCGGGTATACCCTATGTAACCCTAAGAGCCGGCTTTATGCCAAAAAAGTTGACAAGTCAAGTTTGGTTGTCGAAGGGGGCTTCCCACCTCTAGGTGTAGCTTATCTATCCGTAACAGCCGGCTTTCACGCAAAAAATGTTGACAAGTCAACATTGGCTGTCGAAGAGGGCTTCCTACCTTCGGGTATAGCTTATCTAACCGTAACAGCCGGCTTTATGCCAAAAAAGTTTACAAGTCAACTTTGGTTGTCGAAGGGGGCTTCCCACCTCCGGGTGTAGTTTATCCAACCCTAACAACTGGCTCTTACGCCAAAAATGTCGAAAACTCAACATTGGCTGTCGAAGGGGGCTTCCTAACTTCGGGTATATCTTATATAACCCTAACAACCGGCTTTATGCCAAAAAAGTTGACAAGTCAACTTTGGTTGTCGGAAGGGGCTTCCCACCTCCGGGTGTAGCTTATCTATCCCTAACAACCGGCTTTGTGGACAAAAATGTTGACAAGTCAACATTGGCTGTCGAAGGGGGCTTCCTACCTTCGGGTATAGCTTATCTAACCCTAACAGCTGGCTTTATGCCAAAAGGTTGACAAGTCAACTTTGGTTGTTGAAGGAGGCTTCCCACCTCTGTGTAGCTTATCTATCCCTAACAACTGGCTTTCACGCTAAAAATGTTGACAAGTCAACATTGGTTGTCGAAGGGGGCTTCCTACCTTCGGGTATAGCTTATCTAACCCTAACAGCTGGCTTTATGCCAAAAAAGTTGACAAGTCAACTTTCGTTGTCGATGGGGGCTTCCTACCTTCGGGTATAGCTTATCTAACCCTAATAGCTGGCTTTATGCCAAAAATGTTGACAAGTCAACTTTGGTTGTCGAAGGGGGCTTCCCACCTCCGGGTGTAGCTTATCTATCCCTAACAACCGGCTTTGACGACAAAAATGTTGACAAGTCAACATTGGCCGTCGAAGGGGCTTCCTACCTTCGGGTATAGCTTATCTAACCCTAACAACTGGCTTTATGCCAAAAAAGTTGACAAGTCAACTTTGGTTGTTGAAGGAGGCTTCCCACCTCTGTGTGTAGCTTATCTATCCATAACAACTGGCTTTCACGCCAAAAATGTTGACAAGTGAACATTGGTTGTCGAAGGGGGCTTCCTACCTTCGGATATAGCTTATCTAACCCTAACAGCTGGCTTTATGCCAAAAAACTTGACAAGTCAACTTTCGTTGTCGAAGGGGGCTTCCTACCTTCGGGTATAGCTTATCTAACCCTAATATCTGGCTTTATGCCAAAAAAGTTGACAAGTCAACTTTGGTTGTCGAAGGGGGCTTCCCACCTGTGAGTGTAGCTTATATATACCTAACAACTGGCTTCCACGCCAAAAATGTTGACAAGTCAACATTGGCTGTCGAAGGGGGTTCCTACCTTCGGGTATAACTTATCTAACCCTAACAGCCGGCTTCATGCCAAAAAAGTTGACAAGTCAACTTTGGCTGTCGAAGGGGGCTTCCACCTTCGGGTGTAGCTTATCTATCCCTAACAACCGTCTTTCACACCAAAAATGTTGACAAGTCAACATTTGATTGTCGAAGGGGGATTCCTACCTTGGTATATCTTATCTAACCCTAACAGCCGGCTTTATGCCAAAAAAGTTGACAAGTCAACTTTGGCTGTCGAAGGGGGCTTCCACCTTCGGGTCTAGCTTATCTATCCCTAACAACCGGCTTTCACACCAAAAATGTGGACAAGTCAACATTTGATTGTCGAAGTTGGCTTCCTACCTTCGGGTATAGCTTATCTAACCCTAAAAGCCGGCTTTAAGCCAAAACAGTTGACAAGTCAAGTTTGGTTGTCGAAGGGGCTTCCTACCTTCGGGTATACCCTATCTAACCCTAACAGCCGGCTTTATGCCAAAAAAGTTGACAAGTCAAGTTTGGTTGTCGAAGGGGGCTTCCCACCTCTAGTTGTAGCTTATCTATCCGTAACAGCCGGCTTTCACGCAAAAAATGTTGACAAGTCAACATTGGCTGTCGAAGAGGGCTTCCTACCTTCGGGTATAGCTTATCTAACCCTAACAGCCGGCTTTATGCCAAAAAAGTTTACAAGTCAACTTTGGTTGTCGAAGGGGGCTTCCCACCTCCGGGTGTAGCTTATCCAACCCTAACAACTGGCTCTTACGCCAAAAATGTCGACAAGTCAACATTGGCTGTCGAAGGGGGCTTCTTAACTTCGGGTATATCTTATATAACCCTAACAACCGGCTTTATGCCAAAAAAGTTGACAAGTCAACTTTGGTTGTCGGAGGGGGCTTCCCACCTCCGGGTGTAGCTTATCTATCCCTAACAACTGGCTTTGAGGACAAACATGTTGACAAGTCAACATTGGCTGTCGAAGGGGGCTTCCTACCTTCGGGTATAGCTTATCTAACCCTAAAAGCTGGCTTTATGCCAAAAAGTTGACAAGTCAACTTTGGTTGTTGAAGGAGGCTTCCCACCTCTGTGTGTAGCTTATCTATCCCTAACAACTGGCTTTCATGCCAAAAATGTTGACAAGTCAACATTGGTTGTCGAAGGGGGCTTCCTACCTTCGGGTATAACTTATCTAACCCTAACAGCTGGCTTTATGCCAAAAAAGTTGACAAGTCAACTTTCGTTGTCGATGGGGGCTTCCTACCTTCGGGTATAGCTTATCTAACCCTAATAACTGGCTTTATGCCAAAAATGTTGACAAGTCAACTTTGGTTGTCGAAGGGGGCTTCCCACCTCCGAGTGTAGCTTATATATACCTAACAACCGACTTTCACGCCAAAAATGTTAACGAGTAAACATTGGCTGTCGAAGGGGGTTCCTACCTTTGGGTATAACTTATCTAACCCTAAAAGCCGGCTTTATGCCAAAAAAGTTGACAAGTCAACTTTGGCTGTCGAAAGGGGTTTCCCACCTCCGGGTGTAGCTTATCTATCCCTAACAACCGGCTTTCACACCAAAAATGTTGACAGGTCAACATTTGATTGTCGAAGGGGGCTTCCTACCTTCGGGTATAGCTTATCTAACCCTAAAAGCCGGCTTTATGCCAAAAAAGTTGACAAGTCAACTTTGGTTGTCGAAGGGGGCTTCCTACCTTCGGGTATACCCTATCTAACCTTAACAGCCGGCTTTATGCCAAAAAATTTGACAAGTGAAGTTTGGTTGTCGAAGGGGGCTTCCCACCTCTAGGTGTAGCTTATCTATCCGTAATAGCCGGCTTTCATGCAAAACATGTTGACAAGTCAACATTGGCTGTCCAAGAGGGCTTCCTACCTTCGGGTATCGCTTATCTAACCCTAACAGCCGGCTTTATGCCAAAAAAGTTTACAAGTCAACTTTGGTTTTCGAAGGGGGCTTCCCACCTCCGGGTGTAGCTTATCCAACCCTAACAACTGGCTCTTACGCCAAAAATGTCGACAAGTCAACATTGGCTGTCGAAGGGGGCTTCCTACCTTCGGGTATATCTTATCTAACCCTAACAACCGGCTTTATGCGAAAAAGTTGACAAGTCAACTTTGGTTGTCGGAGGGGGCTTCCCACCTCCGGGTGTAGCTTATCTAACCCTAACAACCGGCTTTGATGACAAAAATGTTGACAAGTCAACATTGGTTGTCGAAGGGGGCTTCCTACCTTCGGGTATAGCTTATCTAACCCTAACAGCTGGCTTTATGCCAAAAAAGTTGACAAGTCAACTTTGGTTGTTGAAGGAGACTTCCCACCTCTGTGTGTAGCTTGTCTATCCCTAACAACTGGCTTTCACGCCAAAAATGTTGACAAGTCAACATTGGTTGTCGAAGGGGGCTTCCTACCTTCGGGTATAGCTTATCTAACCCTAACAGCTGGCTTTATGCCAAAAAAGTTGACAAGTCAACTTTCATTGTCGAAGGGGGCTTCCTACCTTCGGGTATAGCTTATCTAACCCTAATAGCTGGCTTTATGCCAAAAAAGTTGACAAGTCGACATTTGTTGTCGAAGGGGGCTTTCCACTTCAGGGTGTAGCTTATCTATCCCTAACAACCGGATTTCACGTTAAAAATGTTGACAAGTCAACATTGGCTGTCGAAGGGGGCTTACTACCTTCAGGTATAGCTTATCTAACCCTAACAGCCGGCTTTATGCCAAAAAAGTTGACAAGTCAACTTTTGTTGTCAAAGGGGCCTTCCCACCTCCGGGTATAGCTTATCTATCCCTAACAACTGGCTTTCACGCCAAAAATGTTGACAAGTCAACATTGGCTGTCGAAGGGGGCTTCCTACCTTCGGGTATAGCTTATCTAACAATAATAACCGGCTTTATGCCAAAAAAGTTGACAAGTCACCTTTGGTTGTCGGAGGGGGCTTCCCACCTCCGGGTGTAGCTTATCTATCCCTAACAACCGGCTTTGACGACAAAAATGTTGACAAGTCAACATTGGCTTTCGAAGGGGGCTTCCTACCTTCGGGTATAGCTTATCTAACCCTAACAGCTGGCTTTATCCCAAAGAAGTTGACAAGTCAGCTTTGGTTGTTGAAGGAGGCTTCCCACCTCTGTGTGTAGCTTATCTATCCCTAACAACTGGCTTTCACGCCAAAAATGTTGACAAGTCAACATTGGTTGTCGAAGGGGGCTTCCTACCTTCGGGTATAGCTTATCTAACCCTAACAGCTGGCTTTATGCCAAAAAAGTTGACAAGTCAACTTTCGTTGTCGAAGGGGGCTTCCCACCTCCGAGTGTAGCTTATATATACCTAACAACCGGCTTTCACGCCAAAAATGTTGACAAGTCAACATTGGTTGTCGAAGGGGGTTCCTACCTTCGGGTATAACTTATCTAACCCTAACAGTCGGCTTTATGCCAAAAAAGCTAACAAGTCAACTTTGGCTGTCGAAGGGGGCTTCCACCTTCGGGTGTAGCTTATCTATCCCTAATAACCGGCTTTCACACCAAAAATGTTGACAAGTCAACATTTGATTGTCGAAGGGGGTTTCCTACCTTCGGGTATAGCTTATCTAATCCTAAAAGCCGGCTTTATGCCAAGACAAGTCAACTTTGGTTGTCGAAGGGGGCTGCCTACCTTCGGGTATACCCTATGTAACCCTAAGAGCCGGCTTTATGCCAAAAAAGTTGACAAGTCAAGTTTGGTTGTCGAAGGGGGCTTCCCACCTCTAGGTGTAGCTTATCTATCCGTAACAGCCGGCTTTCACGCAAAAAATGTTGACAAGTCAACATTGGCTGTCGAAGAGGGCTTCCTACCTTCGGGTATAGCTTATCTAACCGTAACAGCCGGCTTTATGCCAAAAAAGTTTACAAGTCAACTTTGGTTGTCGAAGGGGGCTTCCCACCTCCGGGTGTAGTTTATCCAACCCTAACAACTGGCTCTTACGCCAAAAATGTCGAAAACTCAACATTGGCTGTCGAAGGGGGCTTCCTAACTTCGGGTATATCTTATATAACCCTAACAACCGGCTTTATGCCAAAAAAGTTGACAAGTCAACTTTGGTTGTCGGAAGGGGCTTCCCACCTCCGGGTGTAGCTTATCTATCCCTAACAACCGGCTTTGTGGACAAAAATGTTGACAAGTCAACATTGGCTGTCGAAGGGGGCTTCCTACCTTCGGGTATAGCTTATCTAACCCTAACAGCTGGCTTTATGCCAAAAGGTTGACAAGTCAACTTTGGTTGTTGAAGGAGGCTTCCCACCTCTGTGTGTAGCTTATCTATCCCTAACAACTGGCTTTCACGCTAAAAATGTTGACAAGTCAACATTGGTTGTCGAAGGGGGCTTCCTACCTTCGGGTATAGCTTATCTAACCCTAACAGCTGGCTTTATGCCAAAAAAGTTGACAAGTCAACTTTCGTTGTCGATGGGGGCTTCCTACCTTCGGGTATAGCTTATCTAACCCTAATAGTTGGCTTTATGCCAAAAATGTTGACAAGTCAACTTTGGTTGTCGAAGGGGGCTTCCCACCTCCGGGTGTAGCTTATCTATCCCTAACAACCGGCTTTGACAACAAAAATGTTGACAAGTCAACATTGGCTATCGAAGGGGCTTCCTACCTTCGGGTATAGCTTATCTAACCCTAACAACTGGCTTTATGCCAAAAAATTTGACAAGTCAACTTTGGTTGTTGAAGGAGGCTTCCCACCTCTGTGTGTAGCTTATCTATCCATAACAACTGGCTTTCACGCCAAAAATGTTGACAAGTGAACATTGGTTGTCGAAGGGGGCTTCCTACCTTCGGATATAGCTTATCTAACCCTAACAGCTGGCTTTATGCCAAAAAACTTGACAAGTCAACTTTCGTTGTCGAAGGGGGCTTCCTACCTTCGGGTATAGCTTATCTAACCCTAATATCTGGCTTTATGCCAAAAAAGTTGACAAGTCAACTTTGGTTGTCGAAGGGGGCTTCCCACCTGTGAGTGTAGCTTATATATACCTAACAACTGGCTTCCACGCCAAAAATGTTGACAAGTCAACATTGGCTGTCGAAGGGGGTTCCTACCTTCGGGTATAACTTATCTAACCCTAACAGCCGGCTTCATGCCAAAAAAGTTGACAAGTCAACTTTGGCTGTCGAAGGGGGCTTCCACCTTCGGGTGTAGCTTATCTATCCCTAACAACCGTCTTTCACACCAAAAATGTTGACAAGTCAACATTTGATTGTCGAAGGGGGATTCCTACCTTGGTATATCTTATCTAACCCTAACAGCCGGCTTTATGCCAAAAAAGTTGACAAGTCAACTTTGGCTGTCGAAGGGGGCTTCCACCTTCGGGTCTAGCTTATCTATCCCTAACAACCGGCTTTCACACCAAAAATGTGGACAAGTCAACATTTGATTGTCGAAGTTGGCTTCCTACCTTCGGATATAGCTTATCTAACCCTAAAAGCCGGCTTTAAGCCAAAACAGTTGACAAGTCAAGTTTGGTTGTCGAAGGGGCTTCCTACCTTCGGGTATACCCTATCTAACCCTAACAGCCGGCTTTATGCCAAAAAAGTTGACAAGTCAAGTTTGGTTGTCGAAGGGGGCTTCCCACCTCTAGTTGTAGCTTATCTATCCGTAACAGCCGGCTTTCACGCAAAAAATGTTGACAAGTCAACATTGGCTGTCGAAGAGGGCTTCCTACCTTCGGGTATAGCTTATCTAACCCTAACAGCCGGCTTTATGCCAAAAAAGTTTACAAGTCAACTTTGGTTGTCGAAGGGGGCTTCCCACCTCCGGGTGTAGCTTATCCAACCCTAACAACTGGCTCTTACGCCAAAAATGTCGACAAGTCAACATTGGCTGTCGAAGGGGGCTTCTTAACTTCGGGTATATCTTATATAACCCTAACAACCGGCTTTATGCCAAAAAAGTTGACAAGTCAACTTTGGTTGTCGGAGGGGGCTTCCCACCTCCGGGTGTAGCTTATCTATCCCTAACAACCGGCTTTGAGGACAAACATGTTGACAAGTCAACATTGGCTGTCGAAGGGGGCTTCCTACCTTCGGGTATAGCTTATCTAACCCTAAAAGCTGGCTTTATGCCAAAAAGTTGACAAGTCAACTTTGGTTGTTGAAGGAGGCTTCCCACCTCTGTGTGTAGCTTATCTTTCCCTAACAACTGGCTTTCACGCCAAAAATGTTGACAAGTCAACATTGGTTGTCGAAGGGGGCTTCCTACCTTCGGGTATAACTTATCTAACCCTAACAGCTGGCTTTATGCCAAAAAAGTTGACAAGTCAACTTTCGTTGTCGATGGGGGCTTCCTACCTTCGGGTATAGCTTATCTAACCCTAATAACTGGCTTTATGCCAAAAATGTTGACAAGTCAACTTTGGTTGTCGAAGGGGGCTTCCCACCTCCGAGTGTAGCTTATATATACCTAACAACCGACTTTCACGCCAAAAATGTTAACGAGTAAACATTGGCTGTCGAAGGGGGTTCCTACCTTTGGGTATAACTTATCTAATCCTAAAAGCCGGCTTTATGCCAAAAAAGTTGACAAGTCAACTTTGGCTGTCGAAAGGGGTTTCCCACCTCCGGGTGTAGCTTATCTATCCCTAACAACCGGCTTTCACACCAAAAATGTTGACAGGTCAACATTTGATTGTCGAAGGGGGCTTCCTACCTTCGGGTATAGCTTATCTAACCCTAAAAGCCGGCTTTATGCCAAAAAAGTTGACAAGTCAACTTTGGTTGTCGAAGGGGGCTTCCTACCTTCGGGTATACCCTATCTAACCTTAACAGCCGGCTTTATGCCAAAAAATTTGACAAGTGAAGTTTGGTTGTCGAAGGGGGCTTCCCACCTCTAGGTGTAGCTTATCTATCCGTAATAGCCGGCTTTCATGCAAAACATGTTGACAAGTCAACATTGGCTGTCCAAGAGGGCTTCCTACCTTCGGGTATCGCTTATCTAACCCTAACATCCGGCTTTATGCCAAAAAAGTTTACAAGTCAACTTTGGTTTTCGAAGGGGGCTTCCCACCTCCGGGTGTAGCTTATCCAACCCTAACAACTGGCTCTTACGCCAAAAATGTCGACAAGTCAACATTGGCTGTCGAAGGGGGCTTCCTACCTTCGGGTATATCTTATCTAACCCTAACAACCGGCTTTATGCGAAAAAGTTGACAAGTCAACTTTGGTTGTCGGAGGGGGCTTCCCACCTCCGGGTGTAGCTTATCTAACCCTAACAACCGGCTTTGATGACAAAAATGTTGACAAGTCAACATTGGTTGTCGAAGGGGGCTTCCTACCTTCGGGTATAGCTTATCTAACCCTAACAGCTGGCTTTATGCCAAAAAAGTTGACAAGTCAACTTTGGTTGTTGAAGGAGACTTCCCACCTCTGTGTGTAGCTTGTCTATCCCTAACAACTGGCTTTCACGCCAAAAATGTTGACAAGTCAACATTGGTTGTCGAAGGGGGCTTCCTACCTTCGGGTATAGCTTATCTAACCCTAACAGCTGGCTTTATGCCAAAAAAGTTGACAAGTCAACTTTCATTGTCGAAGGGGGCTTCCTACCTTCGGGTATAGCTTATCTAACCCTAATAGCTGGCTTTATGCCAAAAAAGTTGACAAGTCGACATTTGTTGTCGAAGGGGGCTTTCCACCTCAGGGTGTAGCTTATCTATCCCTAACAACCGGATTTCACGTTAAAAATGTTGACAAGTCAACATTGGCTATCGAAGGGGGCTTACTACCTTCAGGTATAGCTTATCTAACCCTAACAGCCGGCTTTATGCCAAAAAAGTTGACAAGTCAACTTTTGTTGTCAAAGGGGCCTTCCCACCTCCGGGTATAGCTTATCTATCCCTAACAACTGGCTTTCACGCCAAAAATGTTGACAAGTCAACATTGGCTGTCGAAGGGGGCTTCCTACCTTCGGGTATAGCTTATCTAACAATAATAGCCGGCTTTATGCCAAAAAGTTGACAAGTCACCTTTGGTTGTCGGAGGGGGCTTCCCACCTCCGGGTGTAGCTTATCTATCCCTAACAACCGGCTTTGACGACAAAAATGTTGACAAGTCAACATTGGCTTTCGAAGGGGACTTCCTACCTTCGGGTATAGCTTATCTAACCCTAACAGCTGGCTTTATCCCAAAGAAGTTGACAAGTCAACTTTGGTTGTTGAAGGAGGCTTCCCACCTCTGTGTGTAGCTTATCTATCCCTAACAACTGGCTTTCACGCCAAAAATGTTGACAAGTCAACATTGGTTGTCGAAGGGGGCTTCCTACCTTCGGGTATAGCTTATCTAACCCTAACAGCTGGCTTTATGCCAAAAAAGTTGACAAGTCAACTTTCGTTGTCGATGGGGGCTTCCTACCTTCGGGTATAGCTTATCTAACCCTAATAGCTGGCTTTATGCCAAAAATGTTGACAAGTCAACTTTGGTTGTCGAAGGGGGCTTCCCACCTCCGGGTGTAGCTTATCTATCCCTAACAACCGGCTTTGACAACAAAAATGTTGACAAGTCAACATTGGCCGTCGAAGGGGCTTCCTACCTTCGGGTATAGCTTATCTAACCCTAACAACTGGCTTTATGCCAAAAAAGTTGACAAGTCAACTTTGGTTGTTGAAGGAGGCTTCCCACCTCTGTGTGTAGCTTATCTATCCATAACAACTGGCTTTCACGCCAAAAATGTTGACAAGTGAACATTGGTTGTCGAAGGGGGCTTCCTACCTTCGGATATAGCTTATCTAACCCTAACAGCTGGCTTTATGCCAAAAAACTTGACAAGTCAACTTTCGTTGTCGAAGGGGGCTTCCTACCTTCGGGTATAGCTTATCTAACCCTAATATCTGGCTTTATGCCAAAAAAGTTGACAAGTCAACTTTGGTTGTCGAAGGGGGCTTCCCACCTGTGAGTGTAGCTTATATATACCTAACAACTGGCTTCCACGCCAAAAATGTTGACAAGTCAACATTGGCTGTCGAAGGGGGTTCCTACCTTCGGGTATAACTTATCTAACCCTAACAGCCGGCTTCATGCCAAAAAAGTTGACAAGTCAACTTTGGCTGTCGAAGGGGGCTTCCACCTTCGGGTGTAGCTTATCTATCCCTAACAACCGTCTTTCACACCAAAAATGTTGACAAGTCAACATTTGATTGTCGAAGGGGGATTCCTACCTTGGTATATCTTATCTAACCCTAACAGCCGGCTTTATGCCAAAAAAGTTGACAAGTCAACTTTGGCTGTCGAAGGGGGCTTCCACCTTCGGGTCTAGCTTATCTATCCCTAACAACCGGCTTTCACACCAAAAATGTGGACAAGTCAACATTTGATTGTCGAAGTTGGCTTCCTACCTTCGGATATAGCTTATCTAACCCTAAAAGCCGGCTTTAAGCCAAAACAGTTGACAAGTCAAGTTTGGTTGTCGAAGGGGCTTCCTACCTTCGGGTATACCCTATCTAACCCTAACAGCCGGCTTTATGCCAAAAAAGTTGACAAGTCAAGTTTGGTTGTCGAAGGGGGCTTCCCACCTCTAGTTGTAGCTTATCTATCCGTAACAGCCGGCTTTCACGCAAAAAATGTTGACAAGTCAACATTGGCTGTCGAAGAGGGCTTCCTACCTTCGGGTATAGCTTATCTAACCCTAACAGCCGGCTTTATGCCAAAAAAGTTTACAAGTCAACTTTGGTTGTCGAAGGGGGCTTCCCACCTCCGGGTGTAGCTTATCCAACCCTAACAACTGGCTCTTACGCCAAAAATGTCGACAAGTCAACATTGGCTGTCGAAGGGGGCTTCTTAACTTCGGGTATATCTTATATAACCCTAACAACCGGCTTTATGCCAAAAAAGTTGACAAGTCAACTTTGGTTGTCGGAGGGGGCTTCCCACCTCCGGGTGTAGCTTATCTATCCCTAACAACCGGCTTTGAGGACAAACATGTTGACAAGTCAACATTGGCTGTCGAAGGGGGCTTCCTACCTTCGGGTATAGCTTATCTAACCCTAAAAGCTGGCTTTATGCCAAAAAGTTGACAAGTCAACTTTGGTTGTTGAAGGAGGCTTCCCACCTCTGTGTGTAGCTTATCTTTCCCTAACAACTGGCTTTCACGCCAAAAATGTTGACAAGTCAACATTGGTTGTCGAAGGGGGCTTCCTACCTTCGGGTATAACTTATCTAACCCTAACAGCTGGCTTTATGCCAAAAAAGATGACAAGTCAACTTTCGTTGTCGATGGGGGCTTCCTACCTTCGGGTATAGCTTATCTAACCCTAATAACTGGCTTTATGCCAAAAATGTTGACAAGTCAACTTTGGTTGTCGAAGGGGGCTTCCCACCTCCGAGTGTAGCTTATATATACCTAACAACCGACTTTCACGCCAAAAATGTTAACGAGTAAACATTGGCTGTCGAAGGGGGTTCCTACCTTTGGGTATAACTTATCTAATCCTAAAAGCCGGCTTTATGCCAAAAAAGTTGACAAGTCAACTTTGGCTGTCGAAAGGGGTTTCCCACCTCCGGGTGTAGCTTATCTATCCCTAACAACCGGCTTTCACACCAAAAATGTTGACAGGTCAACATTTGATTGTCGAAGGGGGCTTCCTACCTTCGGGTATCTTATCTAACCCTAAAAGCCGGCTTTATGCCAAAAAAGTTGACAAGTCAACTTTGGTTGTCGAAGGGGGCTTCCTACCTTCGGGTATACCCTATCTAACCTAGCAGCCGGCTTTATGCCAAAAAATTTGACAAGTGAAGTTTGGTTGTCGAAGGGGGCTTCCCACCTCTAGGTGTAGCTTATCTATCCGTAATAGCCGGCTTTCATGCAAAACATGTTGACAAGTCAACATTGGCTGTCCAAGAGGGCTTCCTACCTTCGGGTATCGCTTATCTAACCCTAACAGCCGGCTTTATGCCAAAAAAGTTTACAAGTCAACTTTGGTTTTCGAAGGGGGCTTCCCACCTCCGGGTGTAGCTTATCCAACCCTAACAACTGGCTCTTACGCCAAAAATGTCGACAAGTCAACATTGGCTGTCGAAGGGGGCTTCCTACCTTCGGGTATATCTTATCTAACCCTAACAACCGGCTTTATGCGAAAAAGTTGACAAGTCAACTTTGGTTGTCGGAGGGGGCTTCCCATCTCCGGGTGTAGCTTATCTAACCCTAACAACCGGCTTTGATGACAAAAATGTTGACAAGTCAACATTGGTTGTCGAAGGGGGCTTCCTACCTTCGGGTATAGCTTATCTAACCCTAACAACTGGCTTTATGCCAAAAAAGTTGACAAGTCAACTTTGGTTGTTGAAGGAGACTTCCCACCTCTGTGTGTAGCTTGTCTATCCCTAACAACTGGCTTTCACGCCAAAAATGTTGACAACTCAACATTGGTTGTCGAAGGGGGCTTCCTACCTTCGGGTATAGCTTATCTAACCCTAACATCTGGCTTTATGCCAAAAAAGTTGACAAGTCAACTTTCATTGTCGAAGGGGGCTTCCTACCTTCGGGTATAGCTTATCTAACCCTAATAGCTGGCTTTATGCCAAAAAAGTTGACAAGTCGACATTTGTTGTCGAAGGGGGCTTTCCACCTCAGGGTGTAGCTTATCTATCCCTAACAACCGGATTTCACGTTAAAAATGTTGACAAGTCAACATTGGCTATCGAAGGGGGCTTACTACCTTCAGGTATAGCTTATCTAACCCTAACAGCCGGCTTTATGCCAAAAAAGTTGACAAGTCAACTTTTGTTGTCAAAGGGGCCTTCCCACCTCCGGGTATAGCTTATCTATCCCTAACAACTGGCTTTCACGCCAAAAATGTTGACAAGTCAACATTGGCTGTCGAAGGGGGCTTCCTACCTTCGGGTATAGCTTATCTAACAATAATAGCCGGCTTTATGCCAAAAAAGTTGACAAGTCACCTTTGGTTGTCGGAGGGGGCTTCCCACCTCCGGGTGTAGCTTATCTATCCCTAACAACCGGCTTTGACGACAAAAATGTTGACAAGTCAACATTGGCTTTCGAAGGGGGCTTCCTACCTTCGGGTATAGCTTATCTAACCCTAACAGCTGGCTTTATCCCAAAGAAGTTGACAAGTCAACTTTGGTTGTTGAAGGAGGCTTCCCACCTCTGTGTGTAGCTTATCTATCCCTAACAACTGGCTTTCACGCCAAAAATGTTGACAAGTCAACATTGGTTGTCGAAGGGGGCTTCCTACCTTCGGGTATAGCTTATCTAACCCTAACAGCTGGCTTTATGCCAAAAAAGTTGACAAGTCAACTTTCGTTGTCGATGGGGGCTTCCTACCTTCGGGTATAGCTTATCTAACCCTAATAGCTGGCTTTATGCCAAAAATGTTGACAAGTCAACTTTGGTTGTCGAAGGGGGCTTCCCACCTCCGGGTGTAGCTTATCTATCCCTAACAACCGGCTTTGACAACAAAAATGTTGACAAGTCAACATTGGCCGTCGAAGGGGCTTCCTACCTTCGGGTATAGCTTATCTAACCCTAACAACTGGCTTTATGCCAAAAAAGTTGACAAGTCAACTTTGGTTGTTGAAGGAGGCTTCCCACCTCTGTGTGTAGCTTATCTATCCATAACAACTGGCTTTCACGCCAAAAATGTTGACAAGTGAACATTGGTTGTCGAAGGGGGCTTCCTACCTTCGGATATAGCTTATCTAACCCTAACAGCTGGCTTTATGCCAAAAAACTTGACAAGTCAACTTTCGTTGTCGAAGGGGGCTTCCTACCTTCGGGTATAGCTTATCTAACCCTAATATCTGGCTTTATGCCAAAAAAGTTGACAAGTCAACTTTGGTTGTCGAAGGGGGCTTCCCACCTGTGAGTGTAGCTTATATATACCTAACAACTGGCTTCCACGCCAAAAATGTTGACAAGTCAACATTGGCTGTCGAAGGGGGTTCCTACCTTCGGGTATAACTTATCTAACCCTAACAGCCGGCTTCATGCCAAAAAAGTTGACAAGTCAACTTTGGCTGTCGAAGGGGGCTTCCACCTTCGGGTGTAGCTTATCTATCCCTAACAACCGTCTTTCACACCAAAAATGTTGACAAGTCAACATTTGATTGTCGAAGGGGGATTCCTACCTTGGTATATCTTATCTAACCCTAACAGCCGGCTTTATGCCAAAAAAGTTGACAAGTCAACTTTGGCTGTCGAAGGGGGCTTCCACCTTCGGGTCTAGCTTATCTATCCCTAACAACCGGCTTTCACACCAAAAATGTGGACAAGTCAACATTTGATTGTCGAAGTTGGCTTCCTACCTTCGGATATAGCTTATCTAACCCTAAAAGCCGGCTTTAAGCCAAAACAGTTGACAAGTCAAGTTTGGTTGTCGAAGGGGCTTCCTACCTTCGGGTATACCCTATCTAACCCTAACAGCCGGCTTTATGCCAAAAAAGTTGACAAGTCAAGTTTGGTTGTCGAAGGGGGCTTCCCACCTCTAGTTGTAGCTTATCTATCCGTAACAGCCGGCTTTCACGCAAAAAATGTTGACAAGTCAACATTGGCTGTCGAAGAGGGCTTCCTACCTTCGGGTATAGCTTATCTAACCCTAACAGCCGGCTTTATGCCAAAAAAGTTTACAAGTCAACTTTGGTTGTCAAAGGGGGCTTCCCACCTCCGGGTGTAGCTTATCCAACCCTAACAACTGGCTCTTACGCCAAAAATGTCGACAAGTCAACATTGGCTGTCGAAGGGGGCTTCTTAACTTCGGGTATATCTTATATAACCCTAACAACCGGCTTTATGCCAAAAAAGTTGACAAGTCAACTTTGGTTGTCGGAGGGGGCTTCCCACCTCCGGGTGTAGCTTATCTATCCCTAACAACCGGCTTTGAGGACAAACATGTTGACAAGTCAACATTGGCTGTCGAAGGGGGCTTCCTACCTTCGGGTATAGCTTATCTAACCCTAAAAGCTGGCTTTATGCCAAAAAGTTGACAAGTCAACTTTGGTTGTTGAAGGAGGCTTCCCACCTCTGTGTGTAGCTTATCTTTCCCTAACAACTGGCTTTCACGCCAAAAATGTTGACAAGTCAACATTGGTTGTCGAAGGGGGCTTCCTACCTTCGGGTATAACTTATCTAACCCTAACAGCTGGCTTTATGCCAAAAAAGATGACAAGTCAACTTTCGTTGTCGATGGGGGCTTCCTACCTTCGGGTATAGCTTATCTAACCCTAATAACTGGCTTTATGCCAAAAATGTTGACAAGTCAACTTTGGTTGTCGAAGGGGGCTTCCCACCTCCGAGTGTAGCTTATATATACCTAACAACCGACTTTCACGCCAAAAATGTTAACGAGTAAACATTGGCTGTCGAAGGGGGTTCCTACCTTTGGGTATAACTTATCTAATCCTAAAAGCCGGCTTTATGCCAAAAAAGTTGACAAGTCAACTTTGGCTGTCGAAAGGGGTTTCCCACCTCCGGGTGTAGCTTATCTATCCCTAACAACCGGCTTTCACACCAAAAATGTTGACAGGTCAACATTTGATTGTCGAAGGGGGCTTCCTACCTTCGGGTATCTTATCTAACCCTAAAAGCCGGCTTTATGCCAAAAAAGTTGACAAGTCAACTTTGGTTGTCGAAGGGGGCTTCCTACCTTCGGGTATACCCTATCTAACCTAGCAGCCGGCTTTATGCCAAAAATTTTGACAAGTGAAGTTTGGTTGTCGAAGGGGGCTTCCCACCTCTAGGTGTAGCTTATCTATCCGTAATAGCCGGCTTTCATGCAAAACATGTTGACAAGTCAACATTGGCTGTCCAAGAGGGCTTCCTACCTTCGGGTATCGCTTATCTAACCCTAACAGCCGGCTTTATGCCAAAAAAGTTTACAAGTCAACTTTGGTTTTCGAAGGGGGCTTCCCACCTCCGGGTGTAGCTTATCCAACCCTAACAACTGGCTCTTACGCCAAAAATGTCGACAAGTCAACATTGGCTGTCGAAGGGGGCTTCCTACCTTCGGCTATATCTTATCTAACCCTAACAACCGGCTTTATGCGAAAAAGTTGACAAGTCAACTTTGGTTGTCGGAGGGGGCTTCCCATCTCCGGGTGTAGCTTATCTAACCCTAACAACCGGCTTTGATGACAAAAATGTTGACAAGTCAACATTGGTTGTCGAAGGGGGCTTCCTACCTTCGGGTATAGCTTATCTAACCCTAACAACTGGCTTTATGCCAAAAAAGTTGACAAGTCAACTTTGGTTGTTGAAGGAGACTTCCCACCTCTGTGTGTAGCTTGTCTATCCCTAACAACTGGCTTTCACGCCAAAAATGTTGACAACTCAACATTGGTTGTCGAAGGGGGCTTCCTACCTTCGGGTATAGCTTATCTAACCCTAACAGCTGGCTTTATGCCAAAAAAGTTGACAAGTCAACTTTCATTGTCGAAGGGGGCTTCCTACCTTCGGGTATAGCTTATCTAACCCTAATAGCTGGCTTTATGCCAAAAAAGTTGACAAGTCGACATTTGTTGTCGAAGGGGGCTTTCCACCTCAGGGTGTAGCTTATCTATCCCTAACAACCGGATTTCACGTTAAAAATGTTGACAAGTCAACATTGGCTATCGAAGGGGGCTTACTACCTTCAGGTATAGCTTATCTAACCCTAACAGCCGGCTTTATGCCAAAAAAGTTGACAAGTCAACTTTTGTTGTCAAAGGGGCCTTCCCACCTCCGGGTATAGCTTATCTATCCCTAACAACTGGCTTTCACGCCAAAAATGTTGACAAGTCAACATTGGCTGTCGAAGGGGGCTTCCTACCTTCGGGTATAGCTTATCTAACAATAATAGCCGGCTTTATGCCAAAAAAGTTGACAAGTCACCTTTGGTTGTCGGAGGGGGCTTCCCACCTCCGGGTGTAGCTTATCTATCCCTAACAACCGGCTTTGACGACAAAAATGTTGACAAGTCAACATTGGCTTTCGAAGGGGGCTTCCTACCTTCGGGTATAGCTTATCTAACCCTAACAGCTGGCTTTATCCCAAAGAAGTTGACAAGTCAACTTTGGTTGTTGAAGGAGGCTTCCCACCTCTGTGTGTAGCTTATCTATCCCTAACAACTGGCTTTCACGCCAAAAATGTTGACAAGTCAACATTGGTTGTCGAAGGGGGCTTCCTACCTTCGGGTATAGCTTATCTAACCCTAAGAGCTGGCTTTATGCCAAAAAAGTTGACAAGTCAACTTTCGTTGTCGAAGGGGGCTTCCTACATTCGGGTATAGCTTATCTAACCCTAATAGCTGGCTTTATGCCAAAAATGTTGACAAGTCAACTTTGGTTGTCGAAGGGGGTTCCCACCTCCGAGTGTAGCTTATATATACCTAACAACCGGCTTTCACACCAAAAATGATGACTAGTCAACATTGGCTGTCGAAGGGGGTTCCTATGTTTGGGTATAACTTATCTAACCCTAACAGCCGGCTTTATGCCAAAAAAGTTGACAAGTCAACTTTGGCTATCGAACGGGGCTTCCCACCTCCGGGTGTAGCTTATCTATCCCTAACAACCGGCTTTCACACCAAAAATGTTGACAGGTCAACATTTGATTGTCGAAACGGGCTTCCTACCTTCGGGTATAGCTTATCTAACCCTAAAAGACGGCTTTATGCCAAAAAGTTGACAAGTCAACTTTGGTTGTCGAAGGGGGCTTCCTACCTTTGGGTATACCCTATCTAACCTTAACAGCCGGCTTTATGCCAAAAAATTTGACAAGTCAAGTTTGGTTGTCGAAGGGGGCTTCCCACCTCTAGGTGTAGCTTATCTATCCGTAACAGTCGGCTTTCATGCAAAACATGTTGACAAGTCAACATTGGCTGTCCAAGAGGGCTTCCTACCTTCGGGTATAGCTTATCTAACCCTAACAGCCGGCTTTATGCCAAAAAAGTTTACAAGTCAACTTTGGTTGTCGAAGGGGGCTTCCCACCTCCGGGTGTAGCTTATCCAACCCTAACAACTGGCTCTTACGCCAAAAATGTCGACAAGTCAACTTTCGTTGTCGAAGGGGGCTTCCTACCTTCGGGTATATCTTATCTAACCCTAACAACCGGCTTTATGCGAAAAAGTTGACAAGTCAACTTTGGTTGTCGGAGGGGGCTTCCCACCTCCGGGTGTAGCTTATCTAACCCTAACAACCGGCTTTGATGACAAAAATGTTGACAAGTCAACATTGGTTGTCGAAGGGGGCTTCCTACCTTCGGGTATAGCTTATCTAACCCTAACAGCTGGCTTTATGCCAAAAAAGTTGACAAGTCAACTTTGGTTGTTGAAGGAGACTTCCCACCTCTGTGTGTAGCTTGTCTATCCCTAACAACTGGCTTTCACGCCAAAAATGTTGACAAGTCAACATTGGTTGTCGAAGGGGGCTTCCTACCTTCGGGTATAGCTTATCTAACCCTAACAGCTGGCTTTATGCCAAAAAAGTTGACAAGTCAACTTTCATTGTCGAAGGGGGCTTCCTACCTTCGGGTATAGCTTATCTAACCCTAATAGCTGGCTTTATGCCAAAAAAGTTGACAAGTCGACATTTGTTGTCGAAGGGGGCTTTCCACCTCAGGGTGTAGCTTATCTATCCCTAACAACCGGATTTCACGTTAAAAATGTTGACAAGTCAACATTGGCTATCGAAGGGGGCTTACTACCTTCAGGTATAGCTTATCTAACCCTAACAGCCGGCTTTATGCCAAAAAAGTTGACAAGTCAACTTTTGTTGTCAAAGGGGCCTTCCCACCTCCGGGTATAGCTTATCTATCCCTAACAACTGGCTTTCACGCCAAAAATCTTGACAAGTCAACATTGGCTGTCGAAGGGGGCTTCCTACCTTCGGGTATAGCTTATCTAACAATAATAGCCGGCTTTATGCCAAAAAAGTTGACAAGTCACCTTTGGTTGTCGGAGGGGGCTTCCCACCTCCGGGTGTAGCTTATCTATCCCTAACAACCGGCTTTGACGACAAAAATGTTGACAAGTCAACATTGGCTTTCGAAGGGGGCTTCCTACCTTCGGGTATAGCTTATCTAACCCGAACAGCTGGCTTTATCCCAAAGAAGTTGACAAGTCAACTTTGGTTGTTGAAGGAGGCTTCCCACCTCTGTGTGTAGCTTATCTATCCCTAACAACTGGCTTTCACGCCAAAAATGTTGACAAGTCAACATTGGTTGTCGAAGGGGGCTTCCTACCTTCGGGTATAGCTTATCTAACCCTAAGAGCTGGCTTTATGCCAAAAAAGTTGACAAGTCAACTTTCGTTGTCGAAGGGGGCTTCCTACATTCGGGTATAGCTTATCTAACCCTAATAGCTGGCTTTATGCCAAAAATGTTGACAAGTCAACTTTGGTTGTCGAAGGGGGTTCCCACCTCCGAGTGTAGCTTATATATACCTAACAACCGGCTTTCACACCAAAAATGATGACTAGTCAACATTGGCTGTCGAAGGGGGTTCCTATGTTTGGGTATAACTTATCTAACCCTAACAGCCGGCTTTATGCCAAAAAAGTTGACAAGTCAACTTTGGCTGTCGAACGGGGCTTCCCACCTCCGGGTGTAGCTTATCTATCCCTAACAACCGGCTTTCACACCAAAAATGTTGACAGGTCAACATTTGATTGTCGAAACGGGCTTCCTACCTTCGGGTATAGCTTATCTAACCCTAAAAGACGGCTTTATGCCAAAAAGTTGACAAGTCAACTTTGGTTGTCGAAGGGGGCTTCCTACCTTTGGGTATACCCTATCTAACCTTAACAGCCGGCTTTATGCCAAAAAATTTGACAAGTCAAGTTTGGTTGTCGAAGGGGGCTTCCCACCTCTAGGTGTAGCTTATCTATCCGTAACAGTCGGCTTTCATGCAAAACATGTTGACAAGTCAACATTGGCTGTCCAAGAGGGCTTCCTACCTTCGGGTATAGCTTATCTAACCCTAACAGCCGGCTTTATGCCAAAAAAGTTTACAAGTCAACTTTGGTTGTCGAAGGGGGCTTCCCACCTCCGGGTGTAGCTTATCCAACCCTAACAACTGGCTCTTACGCCAAAAATGTCGACAAGTCAACTTTCGTTGTCGAAGGGGGCTTCCTACCTTCGGGTATATCTTATATAACCCTAACAACCGGCTTTATGCCAAAAAAGTTGACAAGTCAACTTTGCTTGTCGAAGGGGGCTTTCCACCTCAGGGTGTAGCTTATCTATCCCTAACAACCGGATTTCACGTTAAAAATGTTGACAAGTCAACATTGGCTATCGAAGGGGGCTTCCTACCTTCAGGTATAGCTTATCTAACCCTAACAGCCGGCTTTATGCCAAAAAAGTTGACAAGTCAACTTTTGTTGTCAAACGGGGCTTCCCACCTCCGGGTATAGCTTATCTATCCGTAACAACTTGCTGTCACGCCAAAAATGTTGACAAGTCAACATTGGCTGTCGAAGGGGGCTTCCTACCATCGGGTATAGCTTATCTAACACTAATAGCCGGCTTTATGCCAAAAAAGTTGACAAGTCAACTTTGGTTGTCGGCGGGGGCTTCCCACCTCCGGGTGTAGCTTATCTATCCCTAACAACCGGCTTTGATGACAAAAATGTTGACAAGTCAACATTGGCTGTCGAAGGGGGCTTCCTACCTTCGGGTATAGCTTATCTAACCCTAACAGCTGGCTTTATGCCAAAAAAGTTGACAAGTCAACTTTGGTTGTCGAAGGAGGCTTCCCACCTCTGTGTGTAGCTTATCTATCCCTAACAACTGGCTTTCACGCCAAAAATGTTGACAAGTCAACATTGGTTGTCGAAGGGGGCTTCCTACCTTCGGCTATAGCTTATCTAACCCTAACAGCTGTCTTTATGCCAAAAAAGTTGACAAGTCAACTTTCGTTGTCGAAGGGGGCTTCCTACCTTCTGGTATAGCTTATCTAACCCTAATAGCAGGCTTTATGCCAAAAATGTTGACAAGTCAACTTTGATTGTCGAAGGGGGCTTCCCACCTCCGAGTGTAGCTTATATATACCTAACAACCGGCTTTGACGACAAAAATGTTGACAAGTCAACATTGGCTGTCGAAGGGGGCTTCCTACCTTCGGGTATAGCTTATCTAAACCTAAAAGCTGGCTTTATGCCAAAAAAGTTGACAAGTCAACTTTGGTTGTGGAAGGAGGCTTCCCACCTCTGTGTGTAGCTTATCTATCCCTAACAACTGGCTTTCACGCCAAAAATGTTGACAAGTCAACATTGGTTGTCGAAGTGGGCTTCCTACCTTCGGGTATATCTTATCTAACCCTAAAAGCTGGCTTTATGCCAAAAAAGTTGACAAGTCAACTTTGGTTGTTGAAGGAGGCTTCCCACCTCTGTGTGTAGCTTATCTATCCCTAACAACTGGCTTTCACGCCAAAAATTTTGACAAGTCAACATTGGTTGTCGAAGGGGGCTTCCTACCTTCGGGTATAGCTTATCTAACCCTAACAGCTGGCTTTATGCCAAAAAAGTTGACAAGTCAACTTTCGTTGTCGAAGGGGGCTTCCTACCTTCGGGTATAGCTTATCTAACGCTAATAGCTGGCTTTATGCCAAAATAGTTGACAAGTCAACTTTGGTTGTCGAAGGGGGCTTTCCACCTCAGGGTGTAGCTTATCTATCCCTAACAACCGGATTTCACGTAAAAAATGTTGACAAGTCAACATTGGCTATCGAAGGGGGCTTCCTACCTTCACGTATAGCTTATCTAACCCTAACAGCCGGCTTTATGCCAAAAAAGTTGACAAGTCAACTTTTGTTGTCAAAGGGGGCTTCCCACCTCCGGGTATAGCTTATCTATCCCTAACAACTGGCTTTCACGCCAAAAATGTTGACAAGTCAACATTGGCTGTCGAAGGGGGCTTACTACCTTCGGGTATAGCTTATCTAACACTAATAGCCGGCTTTATGCCAAAAAAGTTGACAAGTCAACTTTGGTTGTAGAAGGGGGCTTCCCACCTCCGGGTGTAGCTTATCTATCCCTAACAACCGGCTTTCACGCCAAAATGTTGACAAGTCAACATTGGCTGTCGATGGGGGCTTCCTACCTTAGGGTATAGCTTATCTAACCCTAACAGCCTGCTTTATGCTAAAAAAGTTGACAACTCAACTTTGGTTGTCGAAGGGGGATTCCCACCTCCGGGTGTAGCTTATCTAACCCTAACAACCGACTCTTATGCCAAAAATGTTGAGAACTCAACATAGCCGTATAGGGGGCTTCCTGCCCTACGGGTGTAGCTCATCAAACCCTATCGGCCGGCTCCTAAGCCAAGCAATTGACTCCGTCAAACGCGTTAGGAAGACACATCATTTTCGAGTTATGCTTTTAAGCCGCCCTCCTAATGGTACATCTATTCCTGTAGGAAATTAAGCTGCTAAGAGCCAGTAAGGCATACAATGAGAAGAACACAGAGGATGACATATATATATATATGTGTTAAGTCGGACTTTTCATATGGGCGCGTTGGCACAATTCAAAGAAAGGCAAAAGTTACTACTAATCTATTACAAACTTTCTCTGCGGAGCCCAAAAATATTATCAAGTTTTTTACACCGCTCATGGCGGGTCATAAAGAGTCGGCTATCAATAGGTATCTAGTGCGCGATAAGCTGGCTGGCGGGTCACCCTGCTCCGGGTCTTCGGTTGCTTGGATCGGAAGATTTTCCAAGTCCCAGTTGCAGTTGGTTAAAGCCGCAAAGGTTCCTTCTTCAAAGAAGGGGACATGTCAAGTTCAGTGGCGAAAAGATTCTTACTATGGGCGTCTGTCAGATCCTTGCACTCAAAGAGAGGGCCACATATCCTTTTCTAATCTGCGCTGTAGGCCGCTTGGTAAGTCGCTAGATTGACCTCTTCTGCTAAGACAGAGGCTAGGACTTTGGAATCCTTCACACACCGGGCGTAGTCAGCGTCTGTGAATTCAGAGCCATCATCCTTCTTGGAGGGAAAGCCGTCCATCATATCAGCCGGAGTTAGCTCCGAAGCAAAAGCCAACGCCCGGCTTATGGCCGCGATCGCCCCTTGGCGGGCGACTGATCTCTTCAACTCCACAATCTGTTTCGGCATCGGCGACAGAAGCTCTAAGACCCCTTTGAGAGCTGAAGGGATATTTTCCTTGTACTGCACAGCTTTGATTGTACATACAACGCCATAGTAGAGTTGTTCTGCCAAAGTGTATATGGCTTTCAGGGGCAGCAAACTGTCGGAAGCAAGTTGGCGGCTCCTAAGACCTGCGTAAGACGGATGCTTTGTTATGAGTCGTCAGCGCAAGTACAATATAGAAAATGAGTTAAGTCATCAAATACTTAACAAAGAGGGCGGCTGTCATCTTCGTGATATGGCGCTTCAAGGACTATAGTTCGTTGGATACAATCATCAGCCGCTGATCTGCATCATCCACCCGTTTGGTCAAGGCGGCTTGTTCAGCTTTAGTGGAGTCCTTGAAAGTGGCGAAGTCGGCCTTGATTTTGGGCAGCTCTTCACAAAGGAGCCGGTATTTCTCATCAGCTTCACTCTTGGCGGATTGCTGAGCACCTAGATTGCTTTTTAAGACGACCAATTCTGACCCGGCTTCGATTAAAGCTTCCTGCGACATATAAAAGCATGGAATAAACCGACAGGGGGAGAAATTTCAAAGATAGAGCAAGTCTCAAACAGATTGCAAGCAATATGCATGACACTTGGGGGCTAATGTCTATTTTCAAGACAGTTCCGGATCATCTTTATCAAGTTAACCCGGAACTTGGGGGCTACATATTGTTTTTTCAAAGCTGTTAAAAATGAAAGTCCCAGCTCAACTTTGACAAAGATTGAGCCGTCCCTTGGGGGCTACAGTTGGTTCTATTACCCATGCTCAATGAAGTCCCACCTCAATTTCGACAAGATTGAGCCGGCCCTTGGGGGCTATAGTTGGTTCTATTATCTATATTCCATAAAGCTCCGGCTCAATGTTACCAACTTTGAGCCGGCCCTTGGGGGCTGACAACGATAATTTAAGGTTACTTCTAAGTAAGATGAGACCTACGTGCTAAGTATTTCTACTTCTACCAAGATGGAAGAACCGGATTATCATCAGCCAATGTTGACCCGGTTCTTGGGGGCTGAGTAAGGGTATAAAGAGGAAACAGAATACCTCATATTTCTTCTTCATTAAGTTGACAAGTTTGATCTCCAGATCCCGGCTTGTAGACAGCCAGTTCATATAGCCAGCATGAAGTTCATCGGATGTCATCTTCTCGAGGGCAGGGGGCTCAAACTCCAGCTTCCCGGAGGCTTCAGGCATCTCAGCATGCTTTGTCAACACGTGAGGAGAAGGAGAGCGAAATCCGGCGCCAATAATCATGACGTCCAGAGCAGTGGTGTCATCAGCAGCCTTGGCAGGGCTCGGCGGCTTGGAATGGTCCCTCTGCGGGCTCTCTGGAATAGTGTCATCAGCTACCGGCTCTGCAGAAGCTGTTGGACGGTTTGCGTCCAGCATAGGAGTGTCCGGTTTGGCAAGCTCTGGATCTTGAGCAGTATGGCTAGGGGAGGACTTGTTGGTTTTCCTTCGCTTGTCTTGAGCCTTGAAAAAGCATAAAATTAGAGACGAAAGTTTACAACTGCCAAAGAGTCAAATGCAAGGTTTGAAAAAACACATACAACAGGTTAATCTTTGGAGGCGGCAAAGCGGTGGCCGTAGAGTCGCCAGATGAAGGCGAAGACCCCTGAAAGACAGTTCAGATAATGTAAGGTACTATTGGAATTACAAAGGAAGAGCTAGTAAAATCAAACAGAGAAGGAATATATACCTCTGCGGGGCGTTTCTTCTGAGCCTGGGAGTTTGGTAACCCGGACATGAGATCAGTGGAGCCGACACTCCGGGTCTGTCGTCGGTTGGCTTGCTATTGCTTTTTCAAAAGAAATTGAGGATCCAAATAAGCAAGAGGATGAGAAAGGGGAACTTTTGGAACGACCCGCCGTATCTTCTGGGGCACAAAATATTCTCAGTCGGACGAAATATAAGTTACCTCAGGGGCATTGGCGCGGCTCGTCTCTGCCTCGTCCTGTGAATGGCTGTTGTCAGTAAAGTGAGTAAAAAGTAGCAAAAAGTAGTCAAGTTATACCTTTGAGCCATCTGATTCCGGCGGTTCGAACCATTCTTCTTGAGGAGTGGTCTTTTTGTCTTCTTGGCCGGGGCCTTCTTCTTGGCCTTCTTGAGAGGAGGGACGTATTTCTTCTTCCAGAAGTCAGAGTCGGCCTGAAAAGGCAAACCAGCATGGAGTAAGGAAGTGCCAAAGTCATAACTAAATAAACAGGAGAGACTATGGAGAGACGCCTTACTTCTGGGGCCGGGTTAATAGCATAGATAGGTGCCAGCTCAATAGCGCTGCAAGCACCAGAAGTCCCATGGACAAGGCTCCAGATGACAATTGTAATATCATCCTCTGTTAACATCGTCTGACTAAAGCAGAGGGAATCATCGTACTGACCCGGATACTCGCACATAAGGAGATTTCTCCGGCTTAAGGGCATAATCCTCCATGAGATCCAGCAGCGGATCAAGTCTAACCCAATCAGCCCATTGGCCATGAGGGCCTTAATCTTTGCATGAGCCGGCTCGTGCCTCGCCCGTTTAGCAGTGGATAGTCGGCCGGGAAGCTCGGAGGTCGTCTTGAGCCGAGACGGGCGATAACCCGACAGCGGATGTTCACCTTCTGGAGAAGTGTCTTTGCAATAAAACCAGGTCTTATTCCAATCCTTTGGGTGGCTCGGCATCTGAACGGCTGGAAAGGTTATGTCCCGGCACCTTTGTATTGAAATTCTGCCGAGCTCTAAGCTTGGGCCGGCCTTCACCTCGGTCTGGCGATTTTCATAGAAGAACTCTCGGAAGGGACCAACAGATGGCTCGGCTTGTAGATAAACTTCGATGAGTACTTGGAAATTGCAGATGTTGGAGATAGAATTGGGGGCGAGGTCTTGAGAGTGCAACTTGTAAAAGTGAAGAACATCCCGGAAGAATTTTGAGCTGGGGGGTACAAACCCACGCTCGATGTGATCTGAAAACACCACTACTTCTCCCTCCCGAGGAATGGGCTTCAGTTCATCGCCCGGAACCCGCCAATGGATTACATCCTTGGTGGGAAGGGTGCCCGCGTGCACAAAGTCCATAAGGAACTCTTCGGCGATGCAAGAGCCGAACCAGTTGCAGGAATTGGATGCGCGAGACATGGCGGCGGCTTAAAACTGCGCAAAGTAACCATATATGGCGAGTCAAGGATTGGCAGATATCTACGGGCGGCTAAAATTTAAGATCTTAAGGTTGAGCTGCCAGAGCCCGGTTGGTGAGAGCCGGAATACATGGAGGTTCAAGGTTATGAAAAGACAAGGCGAAAATACGGCTAAGTCTAGAAAGCAGGTTTCGCAAGGTATCGCTAAGATTGCGGATCTACAAAAGAAAGAAAATGTTCCTATTTCAGACCTAGAGACGAACTGACGAAAGTGGAGAAAGTTTAAAAACGGCATGCGGAGCTGTTGCAAATCGCCGCCTCGGAAACAAGCTATCGTCAAGTGGTTATGGGCTAAGCATGGCCGGCATTGAAGGAGGCTCGTGTTCTACGCGGCGGGAGGAGATCCATGAAACCCTACCGAGATAGCTATGGATCTAAGGGAAGAAGGACTCACCGGAGACGACGCAGCAGACACAGAGAGAGCTCTGGAATGAAACAGGTTGATGCAACGGCCTTTGTTGACGACGATGAGGACACGACGTTGGAGCAAGATGCGTTGGAGCGGAGACGTCAGAAGGAAGGAGATGAAGAGTGAGCGGGAGGAAGGCAAATACTGCCCCTCGCGGTCCTATTTAATAGGATAAGGCGGAAACATGCGCGACAATCCAGGCGTCGGTTGTCATTTGACCGAGGCGAATGAGACTATCCATTTAATAAGGGAAGATCCGTTATGTGCGTCAGAGAATCTTTCTGTCAGATCTGACATGACGTCACAGCGGGTTATTTTCAGGGTAACTCGCCGATGATTCAGAAGGAGGCTGAAGTGAGCAAGCTCAAATCAACCTAGGGCCTAATGTTGGGGATATAACTCCAAGGTGAGACCCGCCCTACAGGCTTTGGGTCACACTAGGAGGATCGTACGTTAATCAAAGAGTGGGATGAGAAGACTGAAGCCCAAGACGTTTGTCGGCTTGACAGGATGGGCCGGAGCGTGGCCCGGATAGAGAAGACCCGGGCGAGTAAGCCGCCCGGAGACAACTTGGTCAGGAAGGCAAGATAAGGTAGAGATAGACTCGGACATGTAATGAGAGTAGGCTACAACTTGTATGACCCGTGGTCTTGACCTCCTGTATAAAGATGAGACCCGGGACGACTTAGAGATCATGTTATCGAGAACTAGGTCAAGCGATAGCTCCCTGGCAATCGATACATCAAGCAATACAAACACAAGTAGGACGTAGGTTATTACCTCGACTTGAGGGACCGAACCTGGGTAAACTTGTATCCTTTGTCCAAATCAACCCCTTTGAGTCCATCACTTTAGCAATGGCCTCGAATCCAAGTCCGTTCACTTGGACATCTACCGTGCTAAAACCACGACATGTCCCGTCCCGAAGGGAGCATCGTCCAGGGGTATATGACGCATGAGTGTGTCTCCTTTTGCGAGAATTATATAGGCGCCGGAGACCCTGTTGTTTGTTTGCCCATCAAGAAGCATGATGGGAAGCTTGAAGGATATGGTCATAACAACGGCCGGAGGGAATTGCACGTGGACTACTCAGATCGACGGAACGTCTTTGACACGGCTAACTTAGTAGTGCTACAACACCTAGATGTGGTAGATGATTATGTGGCACGGCACAAAGAAGTACCGTGATAAGGGGATGCTCAAGACGGACGACGGAGTTACTGTAGAGCACAACGCCACTTTCTTGTGTTGGTTCAGAGAGCAAGTTCTTGAAAATCCCCCGGAAGAGGGCAGTTTGAATGGATCGCTAATACACGCCTTAGCACATGGCCCCGTGCCCAAGCTCGCAACCTATCAGGTACACGTTCTACATGGAGGCCAAAGACATGGACAGTGATTACCAGAACTCCGGGGTCACAATTCAATGCGTCACCGATGCCCACGACAGAACTGAAAGATTCTACGGAAGGGTCGAAGAGATCTAGGAGCTTGACTATGCTGGAATGCATGATGCGACGATGTTCCATGTCAGATGGGCCAAGGAGGTCGTAAGAGAAAACAACTATTTCACCACCATATCTATACCCAACGCAAAGAGCACTCCCGTGAACGTTAACGTCATTGCCAAAAATGATCCATGGTTACACGCTAAGCACGTGACACAATGCTTATTCATAATCGACCCGGCCAATCCCAGCCGTGTTGCCGTGCGGAGATCCAAAAGGAGCATCATTGGAATGGATGGAGTAACCAACGAGGAAGACTATGACCAATACGGCAACCCAATGAGGGAAGATGATGATGACGATGAAGCATACGTGAAAACAAGAGTAAATACTACATTACCTAAGAAAGATTGTCCTCCATGGCTCCGGAAAAGTCACAAGGAGGGGCTCAATTACTTGGCAACGAACAAGAAAGGGAAGAAGCTCAATGTGAAATGTCGTCGACGCAGCAGATCAGAAACCATCATTTATATATATATATATGTATCTACTTTGTGTACGCACTTAAGTAACCGTTATCGGTCAACTGATATATTACCACCACATGCATGGTTTCGGTGATAATATTCGCGCAGTGTACGAGAGGGTGACGCCGTCATCGGGAGAAAACAAAAAAACAAAAAAACAAAAACAAAAGGGAGAAAGCAATACAAAAGAAAAGAAAAGTAAATAGAAAACAAAAGGAGAATAATAAAAGAAAAGAAAACTAAAAACTAGAAAAGGAAAAATAATTAAAAAATAAAATTGGAATATTTAGCAGTAGCGCTCGTTTAGGAACAAGCACTATAGCTACCTTAGCTATAGCGCTGGTTCCTAAACCAACGCTACTGCTATTTGGGGTTAACCCCCATGCGGGCTCACCCGTAGCAGTTGCGCTGGTTTAGGAACAAGCGCTATAGCTACCTTAGTTATAGCGTTGGTTCCTAAACCAGCGCTACTGCTATTTGGGTTTAACCCTTGGCCTCGCGGGCTCAAAACTTCGCCAGTTCCCATTCTCTCCTCACTCCCACCTCTCCTCTCCCTGCGCTGTCGTCGCCCGTGCCACCGTCGGCATTGATGCTGGCCTCCTCCTCCGTCCTTCACCAGCACCGCCGCCAACCGCCACCGCCAGCACCACCGACGCCGTCGCCAACCGCCACCACCAGCACCACCAGCGCCGTCGCCAACCGCCGCCCGCACCACCGCCGCCGTCCACCACCGCCATCGGCCGCCACAGAGCGAGGTAGCCTACTCCCTACTCCTCCCTCCTCCTTCCTCCTCCCCCTCCCTCCCTCCTCCCTCCCTTCTGCCTCCCTTACTCCCTCCCTAGCTCTTCTCTCTCTGTTATTTAGAATGTAGATTGATGGATGGATTGATTTGATCAGTAGTTGTGATGTGGATTATGAACCCTAGATAATTATAGTAGGATGAACCCTAGCTAAAAAATGTTGGTTCTTAGAATAATGTAGGTTCTTAGAGTAGTTATTTGAATGTAGGTTATGAACCCTAGTTAATTAGGTGGTATGAATCCTAGTTAAAAAAACCTAGTTATTTGAATGTTGGTTCTAGGTATTTGAATGTTGTAGGTAGGTATTTTAGGTGTTTTCGATGTAGTTAACAGAATTGTAGGTATTTATTTATTATAGTTAAAGCAATTGTTGCTATTTGCATTCTCTAGTTTTCCGTTCATAAACAAACACATGAAGACAGGTGCAGCAATGGGCTTACGATAACAAGCATGTGTATGCTCTTATGCGCTTTCACCTTTTCATGATATTTTTTCTTGGAATCAAACTTGTTGATATAGATTAGGATTTTCTCCTAGATGTGTATTGCCCCTTTTAGGAGTTTTCCCATAAAAAATGGAGTGAACATAAACTCACTATCAATGAAGCCATGGTATCTTGTTTTTATCTTGTAAGTTCAAGCATGTAAATCACTGTACTAATGAGGCAGCCATGTTTTGGCGAAATATCCAAGTGGCCTATGTTTTGCCGGAATGTCGATTCATTTCTGTTCCGGAAAATTTTAGGCGCTCCATATGTCCACTTTTTAGCAAAGGTCATGCCAAAATTTTCAGGTGCAACTTGTGCTCGAAACTAGGACATATGGAGTACCCGGGATTTTCCGGAATAGGAATGAATCAACATTCCGACCAAATATATATAGGCCCCTTTTTATGTTCATTAGATCTTTTATTTACAATTGTTGAATAGGAAACATGTCTACCGACGCCGAAGCTGAGGGTTCTGCTCGCATCGTAGTAGACCCCCATGAGGCAGCAGATCACTATTTCGATTACCTGGACGAACACCAGATGGGGTTGCATGGTGGCGGTAGTGGCACCAACACCGACACCGACACTAGCACCGGCAACGACACTACCCCCAAGACCGACAACGATGCTGTCATAGCCGGTAAAGCACCAAAGAATAAGAGGTCACAAAAACCAAATGAGCTCGGCATCGGACAAATTGTGGTCACTTGGCCCGCGAATCAGGTGCCGGGTGGGAAGTTGTACGTCGACACCTGGCCCATGAATTAGTTCATCCCGCGATTCGACTACATCTACAACATGTTCCACATGACCAAGATGGATTTCTAGTTCATCCGCATGTATGCGATGTATCTCAACTACTTTATCAAGATCGAGAACATATGATATATCTACGTCGCCGACCCATTCTATATGCACGAGAGCTACTTGGAAGTTTGCAAAGAGCACCGTGACTATCGGAGCAAGTACCTCGGCAGATTCATGATCGCTAATAAGGACAAGGAAGCGATTCTCCTGCCTTATCATCCCACGTAAGTCATCCATGCATATCCTTTCATAAGTGTTGTTAATCATTCCTTCGCAAGCATGTAGGCTAATTAGAGGTGTGTACTTCATTTGCACAGTGGGGGCGGCGCCTTGCTCATCGTTCTGTACCCGGAATACTCCCATGCTATATACTTGGACTCATCAAAGAACATCAAGAAAAAGGATTACACGCACGTAAAGAGAGTTCTCAATAGTGCCCTGTTTACCTTCAACATGTCTGGTGGATATATAAAGGTGAAAGGAACAGGAAGGACGGGCTGGTTTTCCGCCATGAGACCAACTTCTGCTGCATCCAGCAACCGCACACCAGTCAGGCTGATGGATTCTACCTCATGCATCACCTGCTCGAGTACACAAGGGATACTCAAGGCCTTTGCATGTCACCTAGTACAGAAGATGCCGAGATTGTGAGCTGGGCCACAAGCATAGGACAGACAACGGATCATCGACTCCGAGCTGAGTTTTATCATGTACAGTGTGAACTTGCCCAAGTGATGATGAAGCAGGTCCTCGAACCAACAGGGATGTTCTATCATGGGCCAACAATGATGCGAGATGATGTCCGAGCACTGCTACTCGCTCAACGTCTGGACCTTAAGCCTTTCAGGAACCTCGGGTGCTTCATCCCTGACTATGAAGATTGGACCGCCGACATGGAGGACTGATCGCTCTTGCTAGTTAATTAGTTTGGGTATATATGAGGAACTTGATCACTTATGTTTACTATAAGTTGCCTGTATTTTGCTAATCATGCCTCTTTGTTTTCTTAAGTACATTATGTTGCATATTATCGTTCAATTGATCAACTGTCGATGCAGGTACATAGATCAGAGATGGCGAAGGACTGGCATGTCGTGTTCGTTGGGAGGGTTACAGGAGTCTACGACCACTAGCCACACGCTCAGGCCCAGGTGTACAATTACCCGGGTGCTAGCCACAGAGGGTTTGACAGCAGAGCCGAAGCGGAAAGTAGTTACTTGAGGTGGACACTCCGGCATGAGTGGGGGCAGGACCGCCGGTGCCTCAAGTACTACATAGTTGCGCTCTTGCTCATGCTGATTGCTCTTCTCCTCTACATCATGGTTTAGATAGAGATAATGAAAACTTGTGTTTGTGCCATGACCATGCATTTGCACTTATTCGAGACATGACATGATCAATATTGTGTATCGCTATTTTCAAGATGTGATGATATTTGTGTTGAATGATGATGATGGTATGACGAGAGTCCTGTATGTCTATGATATGATGATAATAGTGTATGTTTAGTATGATCTGATGAAACTATTGTATAGATCCTGTATAAATACATCACAAATATGTAGAGGGTGTAAATCTGTGAAAGCAGGAATACTAGTAGTAGCGCTGGAAATCATCTAATAGCAGCGCTGGATTAGCAGCAGTGTTTCATTCGTCCAAGCGCTATAGATAGTTAGTAGTAGCGATGGCCTGGCAAGCGCTACTGTTAACAACACATAGTAGTAGCACTTGCCAGGCCAGCGCTACTGCTAAAAATTAGCTGTAGCGCGAGAGCAGTAGCGCTGGACCCAGCGCTACTACTATGCATATTTCGAGCGCTACTATTAGGGTTTTCCCTACTAGTGCTACCTCACCAACATGAAGTCTTCATAGACAAAACCCAAGGTTAGTTTATCCCTCTTATGGGGGGATGTCACATGAAGTGGGAGCTTTACTCTAAAACTTGAGTCGAAGCATTTCTTGGTATGTGACAACATTAAATGCTTTATGTAAAAGTGGTAACCCCACTTGTGCTTAAACGATGAGTATGACCTATGATCAAGTATTCTTACTTGGCTCCTAAGTCAAATACTCATATATAGATGACTTCGTCATCACCCAAGTGCTTGTTAGATGCTAGAGTCTTTGTGTATGTTTGTCATGATTTCATTTGACATCTTATTGTGTGAGCATGTTGGTCTGCATTTATTTTCTCATTCGAGGACAACCAATTGTTGCTATTTGGTCTTTGATTTATCTTTTCCAATTGGATGGACAAGAATTCCTAGGACCACTCTTTAGCTATCTATGCTTTCTCACCTCATACTCTATTCATGCTGCATCACAAAATTTGAACAAGTGCATTTCGATCCCTCTGTGTGTGGAGCACTCGGAGTTCCGTATCGACAATGACTGACCATTAAAACCTCGCAAGTGCATCTCAGTGGAACCAACCCGAAAATCTTGGTCTCACCGACTTCCTAGGGTTGATCTTGTTTTCTATCTTAGTACTACCAATTCCATATTCTCGGTTACACCGAGTTTCCCTGTCAACTAACAGTTGAGGAACTCGACGACACCGACAATATGGAATAGGCGTCCCGACAGTGGTGGGTATATATACTGTGGACCCCGACACTTCAAAATTCATCCTCAAACCATCGCGCCTCAGAACCCTAAGCTGCCGTTTTCAAGACCCCTAGTCATCGCCCTTGTCCCCTTGCGCTCCTCCGCCGCTGGGAATCGCTGCCGTTGATGAAATCTTCTCATCGTCACCGCCGTAGCGGATCCACCGCCAAGCTAGGGTATGGATTCGACCCCTCTTGTGCTCCAACTTCCAAATCTTGCGCATTAGGGTTTCTATGATATATTGCCACTGTTTGAAACCCTTCTATCCACAAAAGGAATCACATAGATTAGAGAACCGTGGAATTTTAGGGTTTTGCCGTCCGCCCGATGAATCCCGGTGGAACCGAAGCAGGCAAATCGGTGTCACCGATTTGGACATCTAGGGTACTGAGAACTTTCTTGGTGAAACCGAGTGCACCTTTTGGTCTCATCGAAAGGGGTGCCAAGTTCCGGCTAAGGAGGAAGTCTATCTCGTTAGCTCCGATAATTTTGCTTCGGTTGTATCGATATTCATTTGACAGAATGCAAAACTTTGAAAATCTATTGTTCAAACTTTCAAAAACTAGCCTCATTTTTTGATGACTCATCTTCTTCTGCTATTCTATACTCTATTCACAGGGTCAGTATGTCAGATGTTGAGGACAGTCAGAATTTGCCACAGCATGGTGTTGACATGAGTTCAAGCACAAGCCGAGAGCCTAGTTCATTTTCAGATCCTGGCACCCCCAACTCCCATGGGTTGCCCAAGGCTTCCACAAGGGCTAGGAAGAAGATGAATTCATATAAGGATGATTCATACTTTGTCCCTAAGGAGATTCTTGCCAAGAAGGAAGAAAAGGCTGCTAAGAAGTCTGCTAATGAAGCCAATTCTTCCAGGAGAGTTGTTAGCAAAGTCTAAGCTAGATCTGAAGCTATGAGAGCACATGATAGTGCTAGGGCTACAATGACCATTGATCCCCCAAGGAAGCCTATGCCTAAGAAGGTAGGGGAGAAGAGAGCCAAACAGAGGATTATTCATGTGACTGGCAGGCCTATATCTATGTATGAAGATCCTGAGGAGGCAGCTGCTGCTGAAGAGGAGGATGAGCCAGCTGCAAAGGCTCCTCCCAATAAGAAGGCCAAGAAACTTCTAGCTGATGCTATGCCCAAGACTGGCACATCCAAGAGCACCAAATCCAAGAAGGCTGCTGCTGAAAAGCCTAAGAGGACATCTAGGCAGATTCCAGCTTCTAAAAAGAACAAGGGAACTACCTCCAGAGTTGAAGATGATGATGACTTGACAACCTTGATGAAGCTTAGACCACATCTTCCAGTACATGATGTCAGCCACCTAGTTGCTGAAGATATGAAGAAGATGAAAGACTCAGGTTTGAGGGCTTGGAGAGCTATAGATCCATATGCCCAAAGGAAGAAGACTGTTGTTGATTACAGATTCTACACCAAGGAGTAGCAAGACTTTTATGAGACAATGCTGCTAGACAAGAGCCCAACAGTCACTGATATGAGATATGTTGATTGGAAATTCATTAAGGAGAATGAGGACTATTTCCCAAGTGTCCAAGACAATTTTCACTGCATTGGTCTGGATGAATTTGTTGGAAGAGAGCTTACTGCATGGAACGATGAGATGACCATGCAATTCTACTCCACTACACATTTCTATGAAGATGGTAGGATTGTATGGATGACTGAAGGAGCAAGATATGAGTCTACTGTTGATGAGTGGGCTGCACTTCTAGGAGTTTCAGAGGTTCATGATGGTGATTTGGATGAATACTCAGAATCCAAGGCGAGCCACAATGCCATGAAGGATATGTATACTCCTATCCCTACAGACAAAGTGCAATCTCACAAGCTAGGATCCATCTACTATCTTCAAGCTGGCCTTCGCACCATGAACACTATTTTGAGGCATACTTTGATGCCCAAGTCGGGAGATGACAAGATGATCCGAGGATATTCCATTAACATCTTGATCCACCTTGATAGTCGCACCAGGATCAGAGTCATGGATTTGATTGTTGAGACAGTCAAGAGGGTTGCTGCTGATCAGAAGCGCTCTTGCTACTATGCACCCTATATTCAGATGCTTATCAACTCTCAGTTAGAAAAACACATATTTTCTCTAGATCATACACACTTGCCCTTACAACCAGATCTCGAGGATAACATCATGGTGATGGACCCAGATCATCCCACATCTACTACAACTCAGGCAGAGGCAGAGGCAGCTAGAGCCACTAGTTCTCAAGTCCCTAGATCCAAAAATGAGCAAATGGATCTTTTGATCTCATGAGTTCAGGGCATGCAGAAGGACATTAAGGGGATTCTGGACAACCAGAACAGTCTTGTGAGGATCTTTGAAACAAGGATGAAGACTCTCAATGATAAGGTGGACAGGGTGACTAAGACAATCATAGAGCTTCAGAAGGAAGTTGACTCAGTGCACATACCTCATGCTTCTTCTTCTGATGATGATGATGAGGAGGAGGAGGAGGAGGAGGAGGAGCAGGAGGATGGATCACCTCCTAGGACGAGCACACAGTTCACTACTCAGGCTAGATCAGCCACAGTGCCAGCTTCAGACTTGAGGCCCTCTTCATCAGCTCCTGCTACTATCACCTCAGCTCCTGCTCCATCAGCTCCAGTTCCTCCAGTATCCACTCTAGCTCCGTCCACGACATATGTAGAGATCTTCGCCAACACTGTTCTCTCGAATCCTTCATCAACATTCGGAGGAGATCAGCCCAAGAGAACGCTTAGATATATGCCTTTGAACTTTTTGGTAACTTGTGCCAAAGCGGGACAAGTGTATATAGATATTTAGGCTTCAAGTGAGAGAGAATTTTGTGTTTTTTGCTTTTCAAAACAATGCTTTTGGTTGTTGTGATACTCTTTTGGTTGCTTGTGATACACGGTTGATGATGTTTGATCATATGCTTTAATGTGCGATGCTAGTATTTCCTATCATCTTAATGCTTATGTGATGACCATTCATCTTTACTTGATTGTGTTGTGCTATGATGTTCATTCTAATTATTCTCGCACACCACCAAGTTGTATGTGACATGTAATAAGTGACCCATGTACCTAATCGATTGTGCACTTGCATTCAAATGCAAATTTAAAATAATGCACAAATTTAGGGGGAGCTCTTACTTATCACATACTTCTCAAAGCGATGATTATATTCATTGATTATATCTTTGTCGAAGCTTTGATCTAGATGTTGTCATCAATTACGAAAAAGGGGGAGATTGAAAGCGCATTTGCTCCCTTGGTGGTTTTGCTAATTAATAACAACATATACGTCATTGAACTAATGTTTCCAGCAAGTATATTTCAGGAAAAGTTCAATAATAGTGATCGCAAAAGGATTGTAGAATTACCCCAAGATGCAAGGAAATAGGTTGGCCAAGCTTCAAGCAAGAGGACTCTACATTTTACATTTGTGAGAAATCACTTCGAGTCCATAGGAAAGCCAATACTATTAAAAGGGGGTAAGGTTTTGTTGGTGAACAAAATGCTCATAAATGTACAAGTGATAGTCACCAAAAACATCCACAAGCTCTCCCACCAAAGTCTGTCTATAGCCAAACATTCAAAATCGATGCAACCGACATTTCTTTCCTAGTGCCATTGATTCCAAAACCTAGACAAACTCAGCCAAACCCTAGCCACTTGAGTGCAACCGATTCCATATCGGTGCCACCGTGTTCAGGTTGCCAACTTTTTGTTAAGCAAATTCACATTTTTGGTACCACCAAGATTGTTGGGTTGGCGTCACCGAGATTGGAAATCTGACCGTTGTTCACCTTATCGAGCAACCAAGTTTCGTATATCGGTCCCTTTGAGATTCAAAAGTTGCCACCTTTTGGTCACTTCGGTACCAACGGGATTAACACATCGGTATCACCGAGTTGATCATTTTGTGTGTAATGGTTGGATTTTTGGGGATGCCTATATATACCTCTTCACCACCACCTACTCAAAAGAGAAGCACGCAGAACTATTCCATGCCTATCCTATCAGATTTTCTCAAAGAGAACCACCTACCCTTGTGTTGAGATCAATATCTTCCACTCCAACCATATGGATCTTGATTTCTAGCCTCGCCAAGTTGCTTTCCACCAATCCCATCTCTTCTACCAAGCCAAATCTGTGAGAGCGTGATTGTGTGTTGAGGAGTCTATCATATTGAAGCACAAGAGCAAGGAGTTCATCATCATTACCGAGCCTATTACCTTTTGGAGGGTGGCGCCTCCTATATTGGTTAGGTGTCGCTTGGGAGCCTCCTACTTCGTGTTGTGGAGTGAATCAAGAAGTTTGTGAGGGCAAGGATATTGCCTACTTCGTGAATATCTACCCATAGTGAGGCTAGTCCTTCGTGGACGGAAGCCATATGGAATAGTCGAGGTTGCTACTTCGTGGACCCTTATGGGTGGAGCCCTCCATGGACTCTCGTGACCGTTACCCTCCATGGGTTAAAGACTCCATAAACGTGGATGTACGATAGCGCCACCTATCGGAACCACAGGAAAAATCTTCGTGTCATCACTTGTGTTTGCTTTCCTTACCCTCTCTTTACTTACATGTGCAATGTCTTTACTTTCCGCTGCTATACTCTTAGACATGCATGTGTAGGGTGCACTTGGCATGCTATGAATGATAAAACTTGACAAGAATTAAAATTGGGAAAAATCTTAGTTTTATTTGGTCAAGTAGTCCAATCACCCCCCCTCCTCTAGACCTACTTTCGATCCTACAAGAGCTAAGTCCCCGAGTGTGAGGATTGGTCAACACTCAGAATGTTCCCTAAGTGTGAAATTGCATGATCGGAATCGATGAAAGACTGCAAAAGTGATACTTGCATAAATGACGTTGTCTGAAATACTTTTATTACATCAACTCCACTCTATTTTTAGGTATAGAACGCTGGAGTAGATCTGCATTCCAGGCTCGCGTCTCGTCAATCTGCTTCTCGAGGTTGTACATGTGATAGGCTCCATTGTTCAACACCTTCTGACGACAAAAGGACCTTCCCACGCCATAGCGAGCTTGTGGGGTCATTGTTGATCCACTCGGAGCACCAAGTCACCCTCATGAAATGACCGACTCTTGATGTGCTTCGCATGGAAGCGTCGCAGATCTTGTTGATATGTTGCCATCCAAATCAAAGCCATCTCTCGCTCCTCCTCTAGGAGATCAACGCCATCCTATCTTGCTTGTTCAGCTTCAGCTTCAGAATAAAGATCCACTCGAGGAAAGTTATGAAACAAATCACTCGGCAGGACAACTTTGGATCCATAGACCAGGAAAAAAGGAGTTCGTCCAGTTGACCGATTAGGTGTTGTTCTCAAGCCCCATAAAACAGATGGGAACTCACACATCCAGGCTCTGGCAGCATGTTCTAGGCCCGCATGAGACGAGGCTCCAGACCTTGTAGGATGAGGCCATTGCCTCGCTCAACTTGGCCATTGGTTTGGGGATGTGCAATGGAGGCATAATCCACCCGAGTGCCTTGGAAGAAGCAGAAGTGTCTGAATTCTTCCGAGTCAAAGTTTGTGCCATTATTTGTGATGATGTTGTGGGGAGCTCCATACTGGTAAATTATTTCCCTCATGAATTTGACTGCCATACGAAAGTTCAATTTCTTTATTGGCTTGGCCTCAATCTACTTTGTAAACTTGTCGACTGCGACAAGCAAATGAGTAAATCCACTCTGTCTAGTCCGAAAGGGACCAACCATATCCAGACCCTAGACAGCGAATGACCAAGAGAGTGGAATAGTCTTCAGAGCAGATGCAGGTTTGTGAGACAAGTTTGCATAGAAGTGGCACCCTTCATAGTGATCAACAATGTCCTTGGCCATCCCATTGGCACGCAGCCAGAAGAAACCAGCTCGATATGCTTTAGCGACAATTGTCCAAGAGGATGCATGATGGCTGCAAGTTCCGAGTGGATTTCATCCAAGATCATTCGACCTTCTTTAGGGGAAATGCATCGCCGCATCACACCAGTCACACTTTCTGTGTATAGCTGATCATCCACCACAATAAAAGCTTTGGATCTACGCACGATCTGCCGGGCATCTGTCTCATCTTCAGGAAGTTCCTGCCTCAGAATATACACAATATAGGGCACTGTCTAGTCGGGAATGATGACCAGAATCTCCATGACTAAATCAATAACTACGGGGACCGCGACCTTAGTCGGATCAGAGGAGCTCATAGCTTGCGGGGGCTCTTCGGTGAAGGGATCCTCCTGCACCGAAGGAGTGTGAAGGTGCTCCAAGAATACATTGCTGGGGATAGGTTGTCGAGTGGATCCAATCTTTGCCAGCTTGTCGGCCGCTTGACTCTTCACTCAGGGAACATGATGAAGTTCCACACCTTCAAACTTCTTCTCGAGATTTCTGACAGCATTGCAGTATCCAGTCATAGCGGTGTTCCGAACGTCCCACTCTTTCATCACTTGATTAACCACCAAATCTGAGTCACCATAGACCATCAAGCGCTTGACGTCGAGTGTGATGGACATGCACAACCTGTACAAAAGTGCATCATATTCTGCTTCATTGTTGAAGGAATCAAAGTGAAACTGCAAGACATAACTGAGTTTGTCGCCTTTTGGGGACACCAAAACAACACCAGTACCGGACCCATTCAACATTTTAGAGCCACCAAAGAACATGGTCCAGTGTGCTGAGTGGACCTGGATTGGCTGCTGCTGTTCAATCCACCCGGCCATAAAATCGGCAAGTGCCTGAGACTTGATCGCTTTCTTGGCTTCGAACTTGATGTCAAAGTATAGGAGTTCCATCGCCCATTTAGCCACTCGACCAGTTGCGTCTCGATTGTTGAGGATCTCAGATAATGGAGCATCACTGACGACTGAAATCGAGTGGTCTTGAAAATAATGTGCTACCTTCTTCGCTGATAGATAAATGCCATAGACAAGCTTCTGGTAATGCGGGTACCTTTTCTTCGAAGGAGTTAACACTTTAGAAATGTAGTAGACTGGGCATTGGACTTTGTAGGCCTTGCCTTCCTCTTCTTGCTCCACAGTCAAAACTGTACTGACGACCTAATTAGTGGACGTGATGTATAGGAGCACAGGCTCTTTGTTGTACGGAGCAGCAAGCACCGGCTGGGTGGAAAGCAGGGATTTGATCTTGACAAATGCTGCTCTAGCTTCTGGAGTCCACTCGAACGTATTAGACTTCTTCATCAGTCGGTATAAAGGCAATGCCTTCTCACCGAGACAAGAAATGAATCAACTCAATGCTGCCAAGCAACCTATGAGCTTCTGAACATCGTGCACTAGCACAATACTCTTCATTCGGGTAATGGCGCTGATTTTCTCAGGGTAGACATCGATCCCTCATTCAGAAACGAGAAAACCAAGTAACTTGCCGCTAGGGACACCGAAAGTACACTTAGCCGGATTCAACTTTATATCGTACCTCCTCAGATTGGCAGAAGTCTCAGCCAAGTCAGCCAGCAGGTCGGAACCTTTGCGGGACTTGAGAACGATATCGTCCATGTACGCTTCGACATTCCGAGGAATCTGGTCAAGTAAACACTTCTGAATCATGCACATGAAAGTAGCACCAGCATTCTTCAGACCAAATGGCATGGTGATATAGCAAAAAGACCCGAATGGCGTGATGAAGGCTGTTTTTTATTTCATCTGGACCAAACAGCCGAATCTGATGGTAACCGAAGTATGCATCTACAAATGATAAACACTCACACCTCGCAGTCGAGTCAACAATCTGATCGATGCGAGGGAGAAATGATCTTTCGGGCAGGCCTGATGGATATGCTTGAAGTCAATACACATGCGGAGTGACTTGTCCTTCTTGGGCACCATGACCACATTTGAGAGCCACTCGGAGTGGTAAATCTCCCAAATGAACTTTGCCTGCAAGAGACGAGGCACCTCTTCACCAATTGCTTTACGCTTCTCTGCTGCAAAGCGACGCAAATGTTCTTTCACCGGCTTGGCCTTTGGATCAAACCTCAGTCGATGCTCAGCCAGCTCCTTGGGAACCCCGGCATGTCAGCAAGCTTCCATGCAAAGATGTCCCAGTTCTCATACAGGAACTAGATGAGCTTGGCTTCCTATTTGTTGTCGAGTGTTGACAATATGTTGGTCGGGGTAGCAGTCGAATCTGTTGGATAAATGTGAACCTTTTTCACTTCCCCTCCTGACTGAAAAGCTGACTCAAAAGCGGGCTTCTTAGCACGCAGCTAATCAGCAGGGTCAACACTCTTCTTGTATTCTTCTAGCTTGACCATACACATCTGATGATCGGCAATTTTGGAGCCCTACTGGAGGCACTCCTCAGCCCGTTGTTGATTGCCAGTGACTCTAATCACACCTTTGGGCCCAGACATCTTAAGTTTGAGATACACGCAACATGGACGGGCCATGAAACGAGCATAAGCCGGCCAACCAAGAATGGCATGATACGCGCTTGGGAAGTCCACGACTTCAAACGTCAATGTTTCCTTGCGAATTTTTTTATTCGTCCCGAATGTCACATGCAATGCAATTTGGCTGAGTGACTTGGCCTTATTCCCTGGGATGACTCCATGGAACTGCGTGTTGCTCTCGCTGAGATGGGACATCAGAATGCCCATCCCTTTAAGGGTATCTGCATACAGAATGTTCAAACCGCTACCACCATCCATGAGGACCTTGCGGAGTCGAGTGCCCCCCCCCCCAACAGGATGGACCACCAAAGCCTGCCGATCGGGAGTGGCCACATGAGCAGGATGATCCGACTTATAAAATGTGATGGCATACTGAGACCACTTGAGGTAAGTGGGAGTTGTGGGCATGGCCATGTTGACTTCTTTGTATATGACCTTCAATCGACTCTTTCTTTCAACATCAGCAAAAATCATCAGCGTAGCATTGACATCGGGAAAAGTTTCTTTGTCTTCATCATCATCTTTTTCAGGGGTTTTCTCACTCGACGGGGCCTCCTTAAACTGCTGGATCAACTGACGGCACTGTCGAGTGGTATGCTTGGCTAATATCAAATTGCATTCTTCATCTTTCCTCATGTGGATCGCACATGGTAAATCCATAACATTAGTTCCTGGCTGATTTTTCCCTTTCTTGGGGTTGAATTGTCCCTTGGACTTCCGCTTGTTTTTTCCCATGGCCGCCAGAGCAGCCGCCTCTGCATGAACAGGGCCATCAGTCTTCGACTTCTTCTTCTGACTAGAATTTCCGCCAGCATTGTTGTCAACTACTTTTCCTTTACCTCTACAGAGGCGGTCTTCTTCTTTGCCATTGGCGTATCGAGTGGTGATTTCCATCATCTTACTCAGCGAAATATCACCTGTTCGCCCAAACTTCGGATAGAGCTCTCTATATTTCACTCCAGCCTTGAAAGCACAAATAGCCTAATGCTCGGAAATGTTCTCCACTGTATGATGCAAAGTGGACCAGCGTTGAATGTAATCTCTCAAAGTCTCGTTGGGTTTCTGAACACAATGCTGCAAATCATTCAGACCGACAGGACGCTTGCAAGTGCCCTCGAATGTTCTGATGAACACTCGGGAAAGATCTTCCCAGCAGTGGATTCTAGAAGGAGCCAAGCGATTCAGCCATGCAAAAGCCGAACCATCTAACATCAAGGACAAATGCTTCATTGCAATGTCATCGTTACCACCATCGATTTGAATAGCCACTCGGTTTCCGGCTTTGACTCGCTAGAAAACTTGCCAATCCCGACCGCCAACCTAAAGTTGGTGGGAATCTCTACAGAACGAATAGCCCTACTAAAGCACTAAGGACTAGAAATAACAACAGTGCTACCACTCGGAAAATCTTTGTCATACCCATCCCTATGGGCTCTGCCTCTGTCGATTCGCTTCTAAGTGAGGAGGTCTCGAGCATCAAACCCTACGTTTCGCTCATCACCGAACGAGCGCCTTTTGTCCTGGTGCCGGGGCACGTGTGGACCACCCCGGGGAGTAGTGGGCACTCGATGATGGTCATCACGGTGAAACTGATCTCTGTACTTATCCTCACAGAAGCCTCCACCCCTGCGACGCAAGGGTGATCTAGGGCTATGTGCTGGATGAACAACCTCTTCTCTTAGTGAATTATTGTGAATCCTATTGCGCGACTGTGAAACAACAGAATTCTGATGCTGCGCTGCATCAAGCAGTGCTCTAATCTCTAGGTAACCTCTGCTAGCCTGATTGTGAAGGTTGAATGGAATGTTCTATCCTAGCTGCTGGTGCAACATTTAAAACTGGAGTTCGGTATACCTCAACATTGTTCTCTGAACCACCCGGAAACAGTTGTCGCTACCGTCAACTGGGAGCTGGTGGACATTGGTGGGTGCACTCGTCGAGCTCTCTCTGGAGCTCTTCGAGCCGAATGCGCATGGCTTCAAGGCTTGAGCCTCAGCGGTTGCCCCGACAATGGGAGTATGGAGAACCTCCTCATCTCGGCACGGCTGCTCATTCGACGGTCCACCAGCCTCACGCCTGCCGTGGCCAAAGCTTGGCGGCGGGCTCTAGTGAGAACCAGCCATAAGAACCTCCGCTGCAGGATCGCAGCTCTCACACTTGGAGGGAACACTAGACTGATCGGAGTCCGACTTGAGCACGCCGTAAAGTGACTCGGTGGGTTCGATCGCCGCAATCTGCGGAGACAAAACTTGGCGGGCCGCTTCATGCCTCACCTAGCGCTGGAGCCGTTAGCGACCGGATCGCTTGCGATGGCGAACAACGGGGATAGCCGAAGAGTACAGGGTCGACGGCTACCGCAGAAGCACACTGCAGGAGCTCGCGCGGAAGTGCGCGGCCCCGCGGACTGGGAGCGCCTCGACGTCGAGAGGCACTTCCTGGAGCCATGCCGAATCGTCGGCGATGAAGGTGAGCGCTCTGAAATGGATCTCGTGGCCTAGGGAGAAAACACCGCCGGAAGACTTGACGAAGGGGGGAAATGCAACCTTGCTAGAAGTCGCTTAGACGCCTGCCCCACGGTGGCGCCAACTGTCATGGGAACGAGGCTAACAGTAGAAGATAGGGGTAGGAAAGGAGAGGGCAGAGTCCTAGCTATGGTGAGGATGTACACACGAATATATGAGTTCAGGCCCCTCTCGTGGAGGTAATAGCCCTACCTCTCAGTGCTTGGGAGCTTTCATCATGTGGAGAGTATGCGTTACAAAGGTTGCGAACCCTTGTGCCAGAGGGGAGGGGCGGCTTATATAGAGTACGGTCCCCCTCATAAGTGCGAGGCATCCAAGGGTTCAATCGTGGGTTTAAAGATGAGCGTTACTGGTAACGTACATCATAATAGCTACTAATGACGATTGGCCTAACGCCTGCCCGTTGGCCTCCCAGGAGTGACTTCTAGTCTTCTAGCATCGACTCGAAGCAAGGTCTTTCGAGTGACAAGTGACTGTCAAGTGGAGGGAGAAGATACCGAGTGGATTAAATGTCGAGTGACTTGAGCACTACAGAGGGTCTAGTCGGAATCTCTCTTGTAATCTTTAAGTCCTCCAATATAGTGCCATTAGGTAGGGTATGTAGGCCAGGCCTAAGACCCTACCCTAGGTACATAACCTCGTCAGGCAGATTACTAGAAAAGGCTCCAAGATTGGATCTCTTGGGAACGGAGGCTTCCAGCGGCGGAGAAGTGTTTTCCTCGCTCCCTCTGGTACACAGGGAAAATTTTGGAATTTATAGGCCAAGAAATAGGGTTAGGAGAGATGTCGTGGGCCCACAAGCTTGGGGACGCGTCCTACCTCCCTGGGCGCGCCCCTGTGGCGTGTGTCCACACGGCGGCTCTCCCGACTTCATCTCCAAGTCTTCTAGGTTGCTTCTGGTCCAAGAAAAAATATTTCGAAGATTTTATTCCGTTTGGACTCCATTTAATATTCCTTATCTGCAGTACTCAAAAACAAGAAAAAAACAGAAACTGGCACTAGGCTCTAGATTAATAAGTTAGTCCCAAAAATTGTTGGGGAACATTGCATGGGAAACAAAAAAAATCCTACGCACACACAAGATCTATCCATGGTGATGAGCATCTACTTGAGGGACAGTGGATCTACATACCCTTGTAGATCGCTAAGCGGGAAGTGTTAAGAAATGCGGTTGATGTAGTCGAACGTCTTCACGATCCAAATCGCCGAGTGTTCCGTGATCCCATCATGATCCATCTCGCGATCCAATCACGATCGGTCCCGCGATCCCATCACGATCCTTCCCGTGGTCAAATCACGAATCCTCTCGCGATCCTGATCACGGTCCTTCCGACCTAGCGCCGAACGGACAACACCTCTGTGTTCAGCACACGTACTGCTCGATGACGATCTCCACCTTCTTAATCCAGCAAGAGGGGGCGGAGAGTTAGATGAGTTCTTCGGCAGAGTGACGACGTGGCAGCAATGGTGGTGGAAATATTCTGAGAGGGCTTCGCGTAACCACCGCCAAACTAGACTAGAGGAGAAAACCGATCTAGATGAAGTAGAGGGAGCACGTGGCAGTTAGGGTTGGCTCTCCCTTCTAAATCCTGTAGTATATATAGGAGGGAGGGAGGGGAGGAGGCAGCCTCAAACCCTCAAGTTTTGGTCAAAATAGGAGGTGGAGGAGTCCTACTCCAATCCTGCAAGGAGTAGGATTCCTCCTCTCCACCTTGAAACCCTTTCCACCTTTCCTCCTTTGGGTTCTCCCACCCCTAGTCGCATGGGCCTTAGTGGGGGGTTCAGCCAGCCCACTAGGGGATGGTTTGGCTCCTCCCATAGCCCATGAGGACCTATGGGTCGAGACACCCCTTGTGCTGGTCCCCTGGTACCCTCCCGGCACTCCCGATACACTACCGATGAGCCTGAAACTTTTTGGGTGACCAAACCAAGACTTCCTATATATGAATCTTTACCTCCGGACCATTCCGGAGCTCCTCCTGACGTCTGGGATATCATCCGGGCCTCCGAAAAACCTTCGGTTACACCATACATTGCATCGCTCCTGGCGTGACCTCAGGTGCTCCAGAGGCCCAAACATGAGCATGATGCATCGACGCAGCCATAAGGGTGTTGTATCGGTGAAGTATGCCTCACGAGGTGCTCAAGTGTCATCTGGTCAAGGTCCCAAAGGCCTCGGGTGGCCCGTCCTCCTGAGGACGTGCAGGCATCGTGGTTTCCACGGGTGGCCCGCATTGCATTTGTCTTGCCGCTCCCCCAGGTCATCACTCTTGGGGCCTAAGGGCTTGGTTTTGTCGTCACTTCCCCATGAGGGCGCTGGCTGGTGCCGCACCCCATGACTCGGGGGCAACCTCCTGCTCGTGCCGCCTGGGCCTGGTGGTCCGCTGACAGGAGCCCGTAGGCCCGGCTCACGGAGGCCGCCCAGGGTACTTCTTACTCTTGGGGGATGCTGGCACCTGTGGTGGGCGCTTGAGCCCCCTCCCGGTCAGGTGGGCCAGGTGGTATGACGTAGCATGGTGTGTAGGGCTCGACGTAGGTGCTCGGTCCACCGGTGCGCCGGTAGCGGTCCCTTCTAGTGGCGAGGGAAGGTCGCCTCGTGCGCGTCGCTCATAGGCCCACCTGCGCCGGGCCTCAGAGCGAAGTTGCTTACCTTTGCCACTGCCTTTGGGTGGGCCTTGCATTGTCTGGTGTAGATTCCCTCCTTGGTACCCTGATGCGCCTCCATTGTCGTGGCTTACTCGTCCGGATGCTTGCGCCGCCCGCTGGCTGCCCCAGAGGGCACGCTCCTATCTGGCCGACTCGGGCCGCCGAGGGCCCACCGAGTTGCGCGGATGCTCGTCGGTGTGTGCACCGGGTGCCCCGCTGTTTCCTCCGTGCGCCTGGTGGTTGTCGCCATGTTGTGCTCCGAGACCGGTCATCGGGATTCGGAGGAGGAGGAGCACAGAGTGTGGCGTGCCCCGCTCGGCCCCGTGCGGCGTGGGAGGGGCCCTTCCACTTACAAGCCCGGGGGGCTTGGGATGCGAGCCCTTGGCTCCTGACATGCCTGCACCGCCCGCTGGTTGCGCCGGAGGGCGCGCTCCCGTCTGGCTGATCCAGGCTGTTGAGGGCCCGCCGGGTTGCGTGGATGCGCATCGGTGTGTGCACTGGGCGCCCTGCTGTTTCCTCCGTGCTCCTGGTGGTGGTCGCTGTGCTTTGCTCCGAGACCAGTCACCGGGATTCAGAGGAGGAGGAGCACAGAGTGTGGTGCGCCTTGCTCGACCTCGTGCACCGTGAGAGGGGCCCTTCCACTTACAAGTCCAGGGGGTGGGCTCGGCATGCGAGCTCCCGGCGCCTGACGGCTGCGGTCTTGAAAAAGAGTGAGGTGGGATGGCGTGCTGGGAAACGACGACCAGCTCCGCGATGTGATCCGTCCATGCGTCCAAGCCCCAAGCGTCGGTCGGTGGCGGATCATCTCGCTCGCAAGTAGTAGCGCATCGTGCGCGTCGAGGTCTCCCACATAGGTTTGACGTGCTACTGGTGCCGGGGACGCCGCCCGCTCGCCGCGCACCTGGGCCGCACGGGGGGCGATAACGCTGGAGGTGACGCTAGCGACCTGGTATTGGCCTCTTGGCACCATGACGCCAGGGCGAGGCCCCCCGGATGCTGTGGTGGGGTTGATAGAGGACGGCCCGCCGCAGCCTGGAGAAGCTTGCTGAGCGTCGGCCATCGAAGCGGCGAAGCTTGGGAAGGAGAAGCTTGGAGAAGACCCTGACACGCCCCTACCTGGCGCGCCACATATCGGATTTCGGGCTCCGCAAAACCCTTAAGGTTCGAACACAGGGGCGTGTGCAAAGATCTCCTGCAGCCTCGCCCGACCTAGCTCGCTACTCGATGAATGCAACGACGAACTCGCATAATAATGAGGAAGAGGATGAGCACGACAGTTTACCCAGGTTTGGGCCACTGTGAAGTGTAATACACTACTCCTGATTTGGTGGATTGCCTCTCGTGGAGGTTTGGGTGGATGAACTAGTACAATGTGCTTGAGCCTCGTGAAGGCGCTCAAGATGTGTTCTTAGCTAGCTGTCTCGTGGTGGTGTATGGAGTGACTAAGTGTTTGGTCGGATCGGTCCCCTCTATGAAGCAGCCTACCCTCTATATATAGCGGCGGCCCATGTCCGCTTCCCTTATCACTATGGAGGGAAGGGGTCCCACATCAGCCAATTCTGAAGGGGGCATGAGTTGGTGCTCGCCCTGCCCAAAGACAGTCTTCGCCTGCAATGTAACTACCGATAGCGTAGGGACAGGCTCAGCGGTGACATCCGCCCAGCAGGGCGGGTGGTTGTGGTCTTCTTGCACCAGAATGGAAACCTTTGGGGGTGCTTTGGGAACCTGCATCTGTCCTTGCTTCCCTTGCGCCAAAGAGGAAACTGCGCCGCCTGGCGCACTGGTGCCAACATGTCCTTCCTTTCGTCATCCTTGACTCTTAAGGCCGGGCCTTGCATAGGAAACTTCGCCGCTCTGGAGGGGTCCTAAGGAGGCCCATCCTTCGCGGGTCTTGTCGCTATTCTTCCTTGCAAGTCTAGGGCCCTCACGAGGGCCTTGTGTCGTGTGGGCCTTGCCTGGTCCTGTTTGGTTGATGAGCCATGCCCTGGGCCGCAGGCAGGCAGGTCTGGGTACCCCAGTTACAACAACACCGACAAGGGGTCTTCCATTGGTAACCTGACATCCTCGATATGCCCCCTTGCTAGTTGACTCCTACTCTTAGATGCACCTTGATGGGTGTTAGTGTTCAGAGGGAGGAATTTTCCACCAAAATCTTGAGAGGCCGGCGAATTGTAGGTGAGCTTTAGGCCATAGGCAGACTCTTTTAGGAGCGCCCGCATTCTATCCGAAGACATGTTGATGGTAAAGTTCAGGCCAGCCAAAACCCATCTTTATTTCCTCACCTGTAGTGGTTTTATCCTGGCAGATGTCCGAAGACTTAGGTTCGAGGCCATCGCTAAGGCGGCGGACTCAAAGGGGTTGGATGTGACAAAAGACACGGACTTACCCAGGTTCGGCCCCTCGAGATGAGGTAAAAGCCTATGTCCTGCTTTGTGTATATTGATTGGAGTATCGATTACAAGGGAGCGTATTTGCTTGACCTAGCTCCCGATTGATTGGATTCTGTCTAAGCCATCCTCGGGTCTCGCCTTTACATAGGAGGTCAAGACCACGGGTTAAACAAATCTCATACTGACTCTTACAACGTGTCCGACTCTGTCTCTAAGCCATCTTGCTGACTCTGGTAGGTTGTCTCCGTGCAGCTTACGCACCTAGGTCTTGCATCTTCTTCCTGACTCTGGGCCTCCGCCTCAACCCATATGGTAAGCCGCCGTGCAGCACAATCTTCCTCTTCGAGCCCATACGCTACGAGCCGCCAGGTATGACCCGTCCCCTCCTGGGCGGGTCTTACAACGGGGTTATATCCCCAACATTAGGCCCCAGATTGATTTGAACTTACTCATGTCAATCTCCACTTTTTAACCAGCGGCGAGTCTCACACCCTTGGCACTTGAAAGGGAAAAACACATAACCCGCCTTGACGTCACCTTCATTTATTTCGAAAAGATTCCATGACGTATGTTGTAGATCCTTTCATTAAACGGTCGGCCCAAAAATCGAGGCGTCCGTCTTGGTCGGTCATTATTTTTCGCCTTGATTCCCGCATGCCCGTTTGGCCTTCCATCCCCTTAAATAGGACCGCGAGGGGTCTTTTCATTTTCTCCGCCGCCACCACTCTTCTTCTTCCTCTCGACGCCAATGCTTCCGAGCTCGGTCGCACCGGTGGAGTCCCGTCGCCATCGTCAAACTTGGCCGCTGCATCAACCTGAACGCTTCCAGATTCACACACGCATCCGACGGATCCTTAAGGTGCGTTCTTCGTCCTCTTTCAGATCTATCACTTCCCACCTTAATCGTGTCGAGTTCATCGAACTCCATTAGCATGCATGTTCGTTGTTTTAATGCCAACCGATGGATAGCTCCTTAAATCTTGTGATATTGTTTAATCTGCCATGGTCATCCATGTGAAGTTTTGACGACGTTTATCTTTGATCCATGTGCTTCTCCATTACGCGCGTCAACTTCCTATTCCTCCTTAGCCCCTTTTTAAGCTTACAGTATGTTTGATGTTTCCTTGCCTGTAGATCTTGTAGCTTCAACATAATATGTAAAACCTGTTTGTATGTCCTTAGCAGTTTTTTCATCATGGCCTTGTTCACTTAACCCGCCATCAAATATATGTCTCCTTCAATAAACTGTACAGGCGTCTTAGCATCATAGCATTTAAATTTCATTAGTCGTCTGGTTGTCTAATCACTTTTTGACCCACCGCATACTGCCACCTTTCACAGCCTTGACCTACCATCATGTCTCGGGCATCTTCTTCCTGTAACTGGGTCGGCTCTAGAGTCTCCGAATAATTCCTATTGGATTTTGTAGAGGCAGGAACCTTGCCAACTCAGAATGTTATTCATTGGCGGGTTCCGGGGTTAGAGAAGAAACCCATCCCACAAGAGGGTGAAGTTGTTATCTTTGCCGACCACCTTATGCATGGTTTCAGCCCGCCCGGATCTAAGTTCTTTCGAGACATCCTCCATTTATTTAAATTGCACCCTCAATACATTGCCCCTAACTCTGTCTCCAAATTGTGTAACTTCTAAGTCCTTTGTGAAGTTTACTTGCAGGAAGAGCCCTCTGTTGATCTATTCCATGACTTTTTCCTTGTCAACTGCCAAACGGAAGTGGTGGCTGGCCCAAGCTTAGAGCTCGGCGGAGTCTCCATCCAAAGAAGAAGAGATCTCGCTTACCCAGCTGTTAAAATGCCAAGCCATCCCAAAGATTGGAACATAACTTGGTTATATTGCAGAGACCCGTCTCCAGAAGGTGTAAACCCCCTGCCGGGTTACCGTCCTACCCGGCTTTGTACTTCTACCGAGCTTGAAGACAGGATGTCATCCACAGCACGAGCGAAGTATGCTCCGGCTTTGACCAAAATCAAGGCCTTTCTGGAAAACCCGCTGTTTGATGGGAGTGGACCTAACCCGCTATTGGATCTGATGGAAGGTCTTACCATTGAACCGACATGATCGGCTTCTGTGTGAGTACACAGGCGATGCAAATGATCCTCTCTGCTTCAACCACACACCCTTGACAGAAGAGAACATCACCTCTGCTATTAGGGGACTTACTCGCGAATCTCAAGAAGCTTGCCGTTTAGTCGGGTTAAAACCTTTCTGTGCCAAAAACCCGGCTCCAGACGTACGAGCGGCTTTCAGATGTATTTTTCTTTCCATCTTGATCTAATATATACATAGTCATCCTAACTCCTCTTGGCGGCTTTCGCATACAGGCTAACTCCAGCTTCTGGAAGTAAAATACACTCCTCTAGTGAATAAGAAGTCTCAAGCGGGTAACACCCGCGGACGCAAATCAAAAACGTTGGCTCAAAACCTGCTTTAACTTGACGACTCAGAGGTAAAATTTGATCCCCTTGGTCGTCCTTTTATCCAACTTACTGACAATGACTGTACGCAGGAGGAGACGAAGACGAGCCACACTAACGCCCCTGAGGTAACTTATCTTTCTTCTGACTTAGAAATCTTCCCACCAATGAAGATACGGCGGGTCATCCAAAAAGTTCCTTTTTCGCATCCTCTCACTTATTTAGATCCCAAATTTTCCTTGAAAAAACAACATCATGACTCTCGACTTCAGACCCGGAGCATCGGCTCTGGGGATCCCATGGCCGGCTTACCTAACGCCTCGGCGCTGCGGAAACGTCCTGCTGAGGTACTTATAAAGAACCCAATATCTGACTTATATTTCCATAATGCTGCCTTAATATTACGTCTAACTATCTTAATTTGTAGGAGTCACCTCCTTCCTCTGGCGACTCAACTGCCTCTAAACTTCCTCCCATGAAGGTCAACCCAGAGTATGCCTTCACCTCTGCCGTGTATATATTACCTGTATCACCTTTATACTATGCACTGACTCTTTGTTCTTTCAGGGCGCAAGCCAAACGCAGAAAAGCCAGCGGGTCTACTGCTGCTCCAACCGCTCAACGGCTGGATACCACTGAGTCGTCCCTCTCTCCTGTTAAACCTTCTGAAGCTACCAAAGAAACACCTGAGCAATCTCCCCCGCCCTATGAGTTGGCGGGTCATCTTTTGGCGGCTTCCGATAGTCTCAGGCTGACCCTAAGCTGCCCAATCCTTCTATTGAAGACTCGTCTCTCCTTGATGTTACCATCACTAGGACGGGTTATCAATCTTCCACGCACCATACTCTGACAAAGCACTCCAACAAAGTTGCTACTTACTCTCCCGAGAAGCTTGATTTCGAATTCCCTGTCTTGGAGAAGATGACTGCAGACTACTTACATGCCGGCTATCTGAACTGCTTGTCTGCCAGTCGCAACATGGAGAGCAAGCTTGTTGGTTTGATGAAAAAGAAATAAGAGGTATCTTCCATCTTCTATCTTTCTCATATATCCGTACCTAGCCCCCAAGAACCGGGTTAATATTGCAAATAATAGACTGGGTCTTCCAAACCTTCAATCCTACTGTATAGAGCTTAAACTGTGACCCCCAAGTACCATGTTAAATTGCATATAAGCCGGTACTTTTTACTAAGTTATAGATCCAATTGTACCCCCAAGTCCGGAGTATTATGATAATGATGACCCGGATCTCTCATATGTAAGAAGTTTTGCCAGGTGTAGGCCCCAAGTCCGGTTCGTTATACTAGTGATGAGACGGAACTTTCATCACAGACTTGAAAATGAAAACACAAACATTAGCCCCCAAGTGCCAAGTATATTGCTTGCAATGTGCTTGGGACTTATAAGAACAATTTCATCCTGGTGACTTAACATTGATAACCTTTCACTTGTGAAATGCAGGAGGCATTGAATATTGCTGAGTTTGAGCGGGCCGGCTTGAGGGAAGATCTGTGAGCCCAACAGACCACCCAAGCCATAATAGAAGAGAAGCTGCGGGCGGCTGTTGAAAAGCTTGAGAAACTCCAGGCTGAATTTACTGCGTATAAAAAGACTGCCGAAACTGAGCAAGCCACCCTAGTGAAGCATGTGAGCGATACAGAGGGACACCTCAATCTTGCATTGGCAGAGCTGAAGACCCTCAAGGATCACATCTCTAAGAAGACTGCCGTTATCTTTGGTAAGTGCATACGGCTCAAAAAATATTTTCCTTAAATAAACACCCGTTGGGCGGCTTATACCTTCGACCTTTCCTTGCAGGCGAAAGGAGCCGCTAGCTATCTTCTGATAGTCTGATGAAGTTGAAAGCAGTCTACACTTTGACAGAGCAACTCTATAGTGGGGTCCTTGCACCATCAAGGCTATGATGATGGCCAAGTACGTCCCCAAATTTATGAAGGGTGTCATAGAGGTCTTATCAACTTCTCCCAAACAGGTGGAGGAAAAAGGCGATCAGCCGCCAGAAGAGGAGCCATAGCTGTGCTGAGCCGGTCCCTGGCCTTCGCTCTGGAATTAACTGCCGAAGAGATGATGAACGTCTTCCCTTCCAAGAAGGATGATGGCTCAGACTTCACCGAAGCAGATTATGCCAAGTGCATTAATGCCTCCTGGCAGCTTGCCTCCATACTAGTTGATGAGATGGACCTGGTTCCATACCAGTCGGCTTATGACGAAAACAACCAACGGCTGCGCTGCCCGACCTTTGAAGCCAGAGACTTTGTCCCTACACGTCGTAAGCCCCTCTTCACCCGTGACGTTGATCCGTCTCCACTTTTCGATGATGCACAATTCGAAGCCTTACTAAACTACAACTAGGATGTGGATCGTCTTCAGATCGAAGAGCCCGAAGACCCAGCGCAGGATGACCCACCGTCCAGTTAAACTCTTTGTTCTCAACTGATTGTAACCCGGCCAGCTGAGCCGGAACAAGTGAAAATTTTTTAATTCCTTCGTCGTTTGAGCTCTTGGAGATCCCTGTAATATACTTTGCAATCTTCTTATGCCTTAATCGGCGACTCATCTTTAGAGATAAATCCTGCAAAAACCGAACAAAAACAATCTACAATGTTTGCCTGGGTGGCTTTAGAAAAGCATAACCCGGAGATCTTTAATATAACCTTGCTTCATCTTTCCATCTTGTTCTGGCCACAATTATAATATGAATGCAATGTATGATGCAGCTATGATGCAATCTATGATGCAATATGTGATGTAATGCATGATGATCTTGCTTTCCCCTTGTTTTTTCTTTTTCGAAAACTCATATTCTGGCCCGTCTAAGGGGGAACTGTTGCTTTGAACCGCTTAACAGTGTAGGGTCTCTAACGAGAGTGACCGCCAATCTTGCATGGCTCAGGGTCTCTAGGCAAGATTAACTGTCAAGGGCGCAAGAGACCAGTATTTACAATGGGGTGTGTGCCCCGGCTCATAAGCTACTTCTCACGTGACATATATCTGTTGTTTGAACCTTAAACAACGTCACTTGTTAAGATTACAATGGGCCACTTGGCAGAGGGTACGTAGAAGATGAGAGAGCTTCCCTCGCCGCTGTATGAGGCCCTCGGAGGGGGTGAGTTAACAGCTTGCTACACCCCTGGATGAGCGGCAGCTACATATAGGCATGTAAAACTCTACCAAGAGTGGGGGGCGGCCTTCACCCACTCTGGTACTTGCTCTAGTCCACGGCCTGTCTTGCATCATGGTACCTATGTTTGAACGGCTCACATCCTGGCGGCTCATCCTCTTTGGCACCCATGGCACCCATGTTTGAACGGCTCGCATCATGGCGGCTCGTCCTCTTGAGCGACTTGGCACCCATGTTTGAATGACTTGCATCATGGCGGCTCGCCCTCTTGAGCGACTTGGCACCCATGTTTGAATGGCTCGCATCATGGCGGCTCGCCCTCTTGAGAGACTTGAGATCTTTCACCGATAAGGTAAGGCACCATGTTTGAACGGCTTGCAACGTGGTTGCTCATACTCTTGAGTGACCTTAAATCCTTCGTCAATAAAATGGTGCACCCATGTTTGAACAGCTCGCAATGTGGCATCTCATCCTCTTGAGTGACCTGAAAAACTTTCGTCCATAAGGCGTCGCACCCATGTTTGAATGGATCACAACGTGGCGGCTCGTCCTCTTGGGTGACCTTAAGCCTCTCTCCATCTTGCACGCCATCATCCCATGGGCCGCCGCTTTGTAAGCCGCCATCCTACAGCCCGCCATCTTGTAAGTCATTGCACAATGGTGCTACTTTAGCTGAAGAGCCGGTCAAAAGGGTGAGAAAGCTAAACCCGATGGGTTGGAAGCCCCCAAGTGACCAAATGGAGGTGTTCAACTTTGCACAAATCTGTAATGCCAAAGAGAAAAAAATGGTAGAGGCCACGTCTTGCAGGGATGCCAACTTTATTATATGAGTATAAATACAATAAAATATATATGTACACAGGTACAAGTTAATGACTCAAGTATAGTAAGGCCGTATGTGAGCGATGTTCCACGGCCGGTGAGTTTCTTGCCCGGAAGTACATGATTCATCTCGCATGTCGATGAGATAATAAGACCCATTGTTCAGATCCTGCTAACCACGAAAGGTCCTTCCCATGGGGGTGAGAACTTGTGTGCATCACTCTAATTTTGAATCAAACGTAATACCAAGTCGCCATCTTGGAACATCCAGGTCTTGACCCTGCGGCTATGGTAGCAACGTAGGTCCTGTTGATAAATCGTCGATTGAGCTACTACAAGATTGCGTGCTTCATCCAGAGCATCCAATGCATCCTGACACGCCACCTCATTGTCAGCTTCCACATAGGCCGCCACACATGGTGAATCATGATGTATGTCGCTTGGTAACACGGCCTCCACACCGTAAACCATGAAGAAGGGGGTGTAACCCGTCGACCTGTTAGGCGTAGTATTGATGCTCCAAAGGGCGGATGGCAGTTCTTCCACCCAACAACCTGGCGTTCTGTGTAAAGGAACCATGAGCCAGGGCTTGATACCTTCAAGACTTCCTGATTTGCCCGTTCTGCCTGACCATTGGACTGTGGATGAGTAATAGCTGAAACATCGAGCCGGATGTGCTCGCTTTTGAAGAATACCTTCATAGCCCCCTTGGACAAATTTGTGCCGTTATCTGTAATGATGCTATGAGGGTATCCAAACCGGTAGATCAATTTTTTTGACAAACTAAATCGTCGTGGCTGCATCACACTTACTGACCGGCTCAGCCTCCACCCACTTTGTGAATTTGTCCACTTCCACCAAAAGGTGGGTATTTTTATCCTTAGACCGTTTGAAAGGTCCAACCATGTCAAGCCCCCATACTGCTAACGGCCAAGTGATTGGTATCATCCGTAATTCTTGAGCCGACACGTGAGAACGTCTTCCAAACTTCTGGCACCCGCCACACTTAGCGACTAGATCCTCCACGTCCTTATGATCCGTCAACCAGAAGAAGCCATCTCGACAAGCCTTGGCCACTAAAGATTTTGACCCGGCGTGATGTCCGCAATCGCCAGCATGTATTTCATATAAGATTTCCTTGCCTTCCTCCGGCGAGACACAACACTGGAAAACGCCGGTGATGCTGCACTTGTTCAATTCCCCTCCAATGATGGTCATGGACTTAGAACGCCTCATGATTTGCTGTGCTAGAGTCTCATCTTCAGGCAACTCGCCCTGGGTCAGGTATGCTAGATATGGCAACGTCCAGTCTGGAATAGCGTGTAAAGCCGCATCTAGCTGCCCCTCCGGGTCAGGTATAGCCAGACCCCCCTCTGACGGTAGCTTAACAGACGGATGATAAAGTACATCCAAGAAAACATTAGGCGGTACTGGCTTATGCTGAGAGCCTAGTCTTGAAAATGCATCCGCCGCCTCGTTCTCGCAAGGATCAATATGATCTACCTGATAACCCTTGAAATGACCAGCGACAATATCTACCTCTTGCTGATAAGCCGCCATCCGTGGGTCCTTGGAATCCCACGTGCCTGACACCTGTTGTGCCACAATATCGGAGTCGCCAACGCACCTAACCCGGCTCAGGTTCATCTCCTTGGCCACATGAAGCCCATGAAGCAAAGCTTCATACTCAGCTGCATTGTTCGTGCAAGGAGACATCAACCTTAATACATAGAAAAACTTATCACCTTTGGGAGAGGTTAAGAAAACTCCAGGCCCCGAGCCCTCCAACTGTCTGGACCCGTCAAAGTGAATCATCCAAAACGTGTTGTCCAGCTTTTCCTCCGGCGACTGACACTCCGTCCAGTCGTTTATGAAATCCACCAATGCCTAAGACTTCACGGTTGTGCGAGGTGCATACTATAAATTGAGAGGCCCAAGCTCCAGTGCCCACTGAGCAATTCTACCGGTGGCTTCCCGATTCTATATTATGTCTCCCAACGGAGCAGAGCTAACAACCGCGATCTGATGTCCAAGGAAATAATGCTTCAACTTACGATTCGCCATGAACACCCCATATATTAGCTTCTACCAGTGTGGGTATTTTTGCTTTGATTCGATAAGCACCTCACTGACATAATAAAGGCTTCGGAACCGGATACTCTTTTCCTGCCTCTTTACGCTCCATCACAATCACAACACTAACCACTAGATTATTAGCCGCCACATAAAGGAGCACGGGTTCCTTCTCAGCCGGAGCGGCTAAGATCGGCGGCACATTTAGCTGCTTTTTAAGCGTTTCAAGAGCTTCATCTACAGCCTTACTCCACACAAAGTCATCCGTCTTTTTCATCATCTGGTACAGAGGAATAGCCTTCTCCCCCAGGCGGCTAATGAAGCGGCTTAAAGCGGCAATACGACCCGCCAAGCGCTACACATCATTGACGCTCGCCGGCTTAGCTAGTGACGTGATGGCCTTTATCTTATCTGGGTTGGCTTCCGATACCTTGTTCTTGAACCAAGAAACCTAGAAGCTTGCCTGTAGGAACTCCAAAAACACATTTAGCCGGGTTAAGCATCATCTTATAAACCCGTAAGTTATCAAACGTTTCCTTCAGGTCGCCCAACAACGTGTCCTTCTTCCTTGACTTAACCACAATATCATCCACATATGCATGAACATTACGCCCAATCTGATCGTGAAGACAATTTTGCAGACAATGTTGGTAAGTCGCATGCACACTCTTGAGTTCGAACGCCATGGACACATAGCAGAAAGCTCCAAAAGTTGTTATGAACGAGGTCTTCTCTTGGTCTTTAACTGCCATCTTGATCTGATGATAGCCTGAATAGGCGTCAAGGAAACATAAATTCTCACAACCCGCCATTGCATCAATAATCTAGTCGATACGGGGGAGAGAAAATGGGTCAACTGGACAAGCCTTGTCAAGATCCGTGTAGTCTATACACATATGCCACATGCCGTTCTTCTTGAGCACCAGCATAGGGTTGGCTAGCCACTCCGAGTGAAATACCTCCACGATGAACCCTCTTCTCCAATTGCTTTACGCCGCTCCTCATTGAAGCGACGGAGGAATTGCTTAATCGGCTTAAACTTAGGATCCACATTAAGGTGGTGCTCAACGAACTCTCTCGGTACACCTGGCATCTCAGATGGCTTCCATGCAAAGATGTCCCAATTCTCACGGATGAATTCGATAAGTGTGCTTTCCTATGTGGGGTCCATGTTGGCCCCGATAGTGAACTGCTTGGATGAGTCGCCCGGAGTAAAATCCACAAGCTTCTTGTCATCAGCCGCAAACTTTAGGGGTGGCTCAAACTCTATACTGGGTTTCTTTAACAAAGTCATATCTGCCTGGTCAATGTTATCCTTCTAAAACTTAAGCTCTGCTTTTGCGCAGCTTGGCTCTGCATAAGCCGCGTCTCCTTCCTCGCATTCGATGGCTACCTTCTGATCACCATGGACCGTGATTGTTCCGTTGAGAGCCGACATCCTGAGCTGCAGATAAACATAACAAGGCCTGGCCATAAACTTTGCAAAAGCCGGTCGACCAAACAGAGCATGATACAGGCTCTTAATCTTTACCACCTCAAACCACAAGGTCTCCACCCTATAGTTACACTCATCTCCAAACACCACTTCCAAGGCAATCTTTACTACTGGGTAAGCGGACTTTCCTGGCACCACCCCATGGAAAACGGTTGATGATGGCTTAAGAGCCTTGTCAATTAATTCCATCCGCTGTCGTAGTATAGGATGTTGATACTACTACCACCGTCCATGAGCACTTTTGTGAATTTGTACCCTCCAACCTGAGGAGCAACCACCAGAGCTAAAGGACCCAGATTATCGACCCGTGGTGGGTGATCCTCCCGGCTCCACGTAATCGGGTACTTTTACCATTTTAAGTATCGCGGGAGAGCCGGCATGGCTGCATTGACCGCCCTCTTGTGCAGCTTCTGATCCTACTTATCCAGGCTCGTAATGAAGCCAGGATATTGTCCTCCATTAAGCTGTTTCGGGTTGCTCTGATATCCTGAGTGGTTATTCTGTTGCTGACCACCATTGCTCTGCTGCTGTTGACTTCCTTGATTTCCTCGATTCTGATTGTTTTGGCTTTGATGACTTTGACCAGACCCGCCAGCACCGAATCTGGCTCCAGAGCCGCCCTGTCCTGACCCGCCAGATGGGCCGTTACCACCATTATGATTTTGACAAAGGCTTTGCTCCCAAAATTGGCGCATAACACTGCACTCCTTCCAAGTGCGGGTGGCCTCTTTGTCCAGCCGGTTGTGCTCCGGGCAAGGACTGTTCAGTGCCTCCTCCAAGGTGTAAGGCACAGGTGCCCTATTCCTGTCGAACAACGACCTGAAGTTCCTATTGCCTCTAGGGTAACCCTTCCCGGCGGGCTGTGCGTTGGTGTTCGCCACAAACTCTGACCCGCCATCTGGGTTCTTCCGCTTGCCTTGACTGTCGTTCCCAGCACCTCCCTGCTGGTTCTTACCATTGCTGCCCTTCTTAACCTAACCTGACTTCTCATCATCGGAGTCTGGGTCTTTGGTGGTATCTGAATTTGCATACTTGGTGAGAGCCGTTATGAGCTCACCCATATCCTGACAAGAATGCTTCAACCGCCCGAGCTTCTGTTTCAGTGGCACAAAACGACAGTTCCTTTCCAAAATTAGAACCGCCTGGGACGCTGAAATATTCTGAGATGAGTGGATCATCATCGAGACCTGCCACACCCAATGATGGGCCGACTCACCTTCCTACTGTGCACAAAGATCCAGATTCACAATCGTCATCGGCTGCTTGCAAGTTCGCTTGAAGTTCTAGATGAATCGTGCTTTCAACTCGGCCCACGACGTGATGATATTCGGTGGTAACCCTGTTTAGCCAAGTGCGGCTGGTCCTTCCAACATCATGACGAAGTATTTCGCACAAACTGCTTCATTGACCTCCAGCATCTCCATAGCAAGCTCATAGCTTTCAATCCAAGCCTCTGGGGATAGATCCGCCGTGTAATTGGGCACCTTCCGCAGCCCCTTAAAGTCCTTGGGCAAGTGTGCACTCCTTAGATCTGCTGCGAGACACTGCACACCAAAGCCTCTGGCTGAGACGCCGACGGGTGTTGCTGGTGCCGGCTCAGGGACCTCCGGGTAATCCGTCACCTGTGTTGATCCTCGCTAAGACCACCCCTTATCCATAGACCCCTCAATATCCATCTCAGGCGGGTTGTTATTGGGCGGGTTCCGCCTCTGCTCACTGCTGGAGACCGCGGGTGACTCAACCATCGGCTGTAGCTATGGCTATGAACCGGCATGGAGTGCACCTGGCTCCGGCTGTGTGTGTACCTCTCTTGCTGAGCCGCCGCTGTCTGCAGCAGGATAATCATGTTCCTCGCCTCTTCGGCAAATGGCGTCCCTCCGGCCAAAGGGAGAGCATCAAGCTTGGCAACCGCCGCTATCATATTTTCCACCGGATTAGAGTAATGGCCAGGCGGGGTCATAACGTGTCACGACAAAGGTCTGTTCCTCCACGGCGGGTCTAATTGCCGTGGCACCTCTGCCACCCGGGTCACCACTAGGGGCGTATTTGGCCCAGCCCCCGGAGTATTGAAAAGATTCTGAGGTTGAATTTGTAATCCAACTTGAGTCCTTCTACGCTGAACCGCCTTCGATGCCCGCTGGTCCAAATGAAAACGGAGAGCCTCCGCCCTCAAACGTTCCGACTCACCATTCATCTGAGCTTGCATTGCATTGATATCCTCCTGGGCCTGAGCCATCTGTCCTTTGATCCGGTTAATCTCGGCATTACGCTCTGCCTAATTCTCAGTTGTCACCTCTAGTAAAGCTTGTGCCGACGCCTTAGGAGGCTCCACGTCAGGGGGGCCACTCCAGCCACCGCTTCGGCTGTCGCACCATTGGAAGCCGATGTCGGGCCTGCCATGAACATGACGGCTTGGCTCGGTGCGTCATAGGGCTCCGAAATACTGTCGCCATCGGCATATCCCCTTAACCCACCGTCATGAAGTTGATAGATTGATTCCCCATCCTCGTTGGAAGATACTTCATCTGAGAAAGCCAAGGTCTCTCCCAATAAGGAATCTCCTCTGTCCTGTGTAAAGCCAACGGAAACACTCTTCCGCCTAGGTTGAACATGGGCGGGTGTCGTGCATCGGGCCAGCTCGACGAGGTCGGTACAGATGTCCAGCCCAGGTGTAGATCCATCTACCTTGTCGATGAACACGTGCATCTTGCCAATGGGAACCCGATAGCCATACTCGACTGGGCCGGCTTCAGGCCCCCATCCCGAGTCGTCGATGTAGAGTTTGCCACAGCAACTCTTTGTCATCAAGCCAACGACGTATCCTTCGATCCTTGAGAGAAAGCCCGTTGAGAACTCAACACCACCACATGTTAGCCCCACGATGGGCGCCAACTGTCGTGGTTTTGTCACGACAGATGTTCAAAGACTTAGGTTCAAGGCCATCACTAAGGCAGTGGACTCAAAGGGGTTGGACGGGACAAAAGACACGGATTTACCCAGCTTCGGCCCCTCGAGATGAGGTAGAAGCCTACATCCTACTTTGTGTATATTGATTGGAGTATCGATTACATGGGAGCGTATTTTCTTGACCTAGCTCTCGATTGATTGGATTCTGTCTAAGCCGTCTCCGGGTATCGCCTTTATATAGGAGGTCAAGACCACGGGTTACACAAATCTCATACCGACTCTTACAACGTGTCTGACTCTGTCTCTAAGCCGTCTTGCTAACTTTGGCAGGTTGTCTCCGTGCGGCTTAAGCGCCCGGGTCTTGCGTCTTCTTCCTAACTCTGGGTCTCTGCCTCAGCCCATATGGTAAGCCGCCGTGCAGCCCAATCTTCCTCTTTGAGCCCATACGCTACGAGCCGCCAGGTATGACCCGGCCCCTCCTAGGCGGGTCTTACCACGGGGTTATATCCCCAACACCACCGCTACCCACGGAATCTTGAGTGCGAAGTTGTGCCTCTTTAGCACATACTTTGATGGTCTTCAGGTTGTGCGGTGGGGGCGAGTCCCTATAGAGGGGACGGGGGAGGATCTGAGTTTTCTGTCTGAAACCGAACTTGCTTCCCAGCCTTGTGTGCCTTTATGGCGGATGTCGTGTCACAGCCCTAGATTCCTCATATTTGTCAATGCATTCATGCATGCATTTTTAATTTTCAATGAAAATGAAATGAGGGATGATCAAGCCTCACCATTCAAAATTTTGTTAAACAAGCATTATAAAAATTTCTTCAAACAGTTCCAAGAAAATGTTCCTGGTTCTCTAATAAAATAATGGTTTGAGATAAAATTGTCAACCAATATTTTGGGATCATAGAAATATTTTATATTGGGCATTTGGGTTAATCAAAATAATTAATTGCATTGGATTATATTTGCTATATATAAAATATAGATCCAAATAAATCTGAGAATTATTATGTGGCATAGGATATTTCCATTTAACCCACATGCTTATTTTCAGCAATTATGAAAATAGTTTGCTATTATATTGCAAGTAAAAAAAATGTCAGAAATAAAGCAAAACTATAAAAGAAAAAAAGGATAGCAGAAACCTACCTGGCCTACCTATGCAGCCCACCAGAGAGGCTCAGCCCATAGGGGCAACCTCGTCTTCTACCTCCAGCCAGTAGGCAGAGGACAGGTGTGGCGCACTCCCGTGCGTCCCTGACCACGTCCTGCTTCCACCTGGGGGCCCCGAGGCTTCCAACCGCTCTAGCTCGACGGCCAGAGCGAGCTGACCCCATTTCCCCCTCTCTCCCTGCCGTCCCTCCTCCCTCCCGAACTGAGCGCAAGCCACCGCCGACGTCGCTCGCAGCCACCGCGACCTCCGGCCAGTCCTCGCCCCCTTGTCCTGTTCCGCAACCCCATGCACTCCTCCTAGAGGCTAAGTCACCGGAATCGAGACCCCGGAGGCCCTGCAACGTCGCCATCTCCCTCGCCTTCGTCTTCGGGTCTGACGATCGTCGGTGTCAATTCGTGGGCCACCGAGCTTCTCCGGCTTCACTATCGCCTCCAAACGACCCTAGTGAGCCCCTGTTTCATTTTACCCTTGACCTCGTGCCATTTTCGAGCTCTAGCTAGCTGCCCCCACCGGAGCCGAAAGCTCCATGCCGCCGGCCATGTCGCCAGCGACGATGCAGACCACCCCATGGCCAGCTAGCGCCGCGATCCGACGCGCACAAGTGCCAGCATCCTAGAGGTGCCACCGACACTTCGATCCGTGGCCTGTGCCATGTTTCTGAGCCACCCCGCCGCGTCTGGCCTCGCCGGTGGCTTAACGCCGGCGGGTTTGACCCTGCTAGCAGGGCATTGACCCTCCCAAGGTCACTAACAGGTGGGGCCAACCCCATGGCTTAATTAGTATTAACCCTTAATTAGGTTAATTAATCTATTTAATTATCTTAGTCAATGACATGCGGGTCCCAGTGTCAGGGTTGACCTGGACCCATGCCTGTTGACTGGCTGACGTCGTGATGACGTCATGCTGATGTAGTTAATGCTTTTCTAGTATAGAATTAATTTGGAAATTCTAGAAAATCATATAAACTTCAAAAAATTCATAGAAAATAATATGTAAGTCAGATTAAAATAATTTATATATTAAAAATTATCAGACAAATCCAATGAATCTAATGGTGGCATTGTTATACATGTTAGAGCAATCTAAATAGCCAAAACTTGGACATTTTGTTCAAAACACAATAGGCCACCCCACTTATGGGTTTAAATTTGAACCTTGGGTTCAAACCATCTTCATTCAATATGTTGGTAGATGCATTAGCTCAAACCAGTACCATATTGACATGCTATTATGATGCATCATTGTGCAGCATTGGCCTTGTTTAAATTGTTTCTTGTTTGACCTTGTCGATAGATTTGCGAGACGTAGTTGATGACATCGAAGAACAGCTGAGTTCTTCTGATAAACAGGCAAGCAACCCCCCCCCCCTTGAGCATATTCAATACAATCCCATCTCTTGCTCTTGCTCTCATTTCAATGCATTAGGACATCGCTTTTCAACTACTACTTGTGTTGCGATAGATGAACCCACTCCTTTGCATGACCTGTCATTGTCACAGTAAATAGCTAAACCAAGCAACCTAGCATACCTGGTAGATGCTTGATCCATGTTTTGATATATCCCTGTTATGCTTGCTATGCTTAGAGTTGTGTCAGGTCTGATTCATTTGGGAGATGAACCGGAGTGAAATGAATGTGTCTTGATAATGAGAGTTAAGTGATGAACCCGTTTTGGTAAAGGGAGCGATGAGAGACCATGTAGGATTACATGGTGGGTTGTCTCATTGAAACTGCTCATAGGAGCTGAGTTCCGTGTTTGTGTTCCATGACTAGCTACTACCGCAAATCGGGGTTCGGTAACTCGAGCTCTCTCTGCCTATTAACCTACCCTATTCTCAGTCCAGGAGTCGCAATAGTTCGAAACATTGATAGGTGTGGCACGGCCTGCGAAGTGGATGAACGGACCAATCGGGACCGTCTTGGGGCCCTGCTCGCAACGTTTGAGGCCATGTTGGAAACCTCGGACGGACTTCCATTATGGGTTCCAACTCAAATAGGCGACTGCTTTGGACGTGAGTTGTTGAAGGTTAACGTCCGTGGCCGACTCCCTCGCTGGGCTTCCGCTTGAAGGTTGCCGAGGTGCCTTTTTACGTGCACATGGCGATAAGTGGCGGAAGCATGTGTGACGAAGTAGACCCCTGCAGGTAATTTATCTATTCGAATAGCCGCGTCCGCGGATATGGACTACTTGGAAACTTGCATTGTTCATAGACAATTTAAGTGGATACTCTAAAATGCACGGAACAAGTGTGAGTGCTATGGATGGCTTCTCGTAGGAAGACGAGAGAGGATGCATAATGGTTTATTGAGATGGTGTACATGTGAACTCATGTGTGCTCTCTCGTACGGAGACGAGAGAGCAGTGATACGTTCGTTACTTTGTCGTAGTCTAGGATAGCCAAAGGTCAAAGATGGCATTCTGCAGTAAACCCCACAATCCTGTTCTTTGATACATGATGCATATGTAGATAGTTCTGATGTAAAACTTTCTGAGTACCTTCGTACTCACTGTTGCTTATTTACATTTTTGCAGAGTTAGCCGTTGTGTTCGGTTATGATCTCCTGACGTTGATATCGACGGATTAGCTTAGTAACCCAGACAGAGGTCTGGTTCCTATGGTAGGGTCGTTGTAGCTTTTCAGGCTCTTCTAGCCGCTTTTGTAGATGTCTGTACTCAGACAATGTAACTTCCGCTTGTTGTTTGTATGCTCTAAATGTTGGGTCATGTGACCCCTTCTGCTTGTAACATTATACCATGTTGGCTCCTTGGAGCCTCCTAAATAAATGTTATGTTGTATAGTTTTGTTGTGATGCCATGTTGTATCTATGCATATGGTGCATAGTGTGTGTATGATTGAAATGCATTGGTATGCGTGGGATTCGACACCTAGTTGTGTGCCTTTAGTAGCCTTCTTTACGGGGAAATGCCTCTTTGTGCTTCCATTGAGCCTTGGTAGCTTGCTACTGCTCCGGACACATTGATTGATCGGCATGTATCCTTGTTTGCTGTTGTGTCTGTCCCTTCGGGGAAATGTCTCGCAGTGTAATGGAGTCCCTGTAGCTTGCTACGACTCGGCTACGTGCAGTGATGAAATTTATGTCTCACGGCGTAATGGAGTCCTTGTAGCTTGCTATGACTCGTCTACACACGCTGATGACCAACACCTACATTGCTGGGTTATGTATGCCTGTCCCTATACGGTTGTGCCACATGGGTTTATAACTAGTCATGTCGACCCGGGTTCTCTGATGTGTGAATGCTAGCGACATGTTCATATCGGTTAGCCAAAAGGCGCAAACGGTCCCGCCCAAGGTAAGGTGGCAGCCGTGGCTTACCGTGCGTGAGGTCGCAAAGTGGTGTGACGTGTTACAGGCTGGATTCATATGTCTTAGGATCGGGGTCCCGACATGTCGCAACTTGCTGATCTTCTTTGTAGCTAAATTCGGTCGCTAGGGCCAGTGGATGTTCCTCGGTTCTAAGGGAGCACTCTGTATTGCCATTGATAGTAAGGACCCCCTTGGGGCCCAACATCTTGAGCTTGAGGTATGCGTAGTGTGGGATTGTGTTGAAATGAGTGAATGTTGTCCAACCAAGCAGCACGTGGTGGCCGCTGCGGAAGGGCACAATGTCGAAGATCAAGTCTTTGCTATGCAATTTATCGAGCGAGCCGAATACAACTTCCATAGTTACGAAACCCGTACATCGGGCTTCAATGCCTGGGATCACTCCTTTGAAGGTAGTGCTACTGGGTTTGATCCTTGATGGATCTATGCCCATCTTTTTTACCATATCTGAGTAAATCAGGTTGAGGCTACTTCCTCCATCCATTAGGACTTTTGTGAGGTTATATCCGCCTATAATGGGGTCTAGGACAAGGGCCTCCGAACCCCCATGGCAAATATTGGTCAGATGATCACGCCAATCAAAGGTGATCGGGTATGCCGACCATGGGTTGTACTTTGGGGCTACGGGTTTCACAGCGTAGACCTGCCAAAGGGAGCACTTCCTTTCCTTCTTGGGTATATGGGTGGCATATATCATGTTCACCGTTTTGACTTCGAGAGGAAATTTCTTCTGTCCACCACCAATTGGACCCCGAGGCTCATCCTCGTCCTTGCTGCGAGAGCTTTTGCCTTGGTCCTTGGGTGGTATCTTGTCGACCTGTTTAAACACCCAGCACTTGGGGTGTGTGTGGTTGGCGGGCTTTTCAGAAGTCCCATGGATTTGCCAAGGCCTTTCCATGATCTTCTCTAGCTGAGTGGGTCCGTCATGATTGCCTTTAGGAGGCTTCTTCCGCTGCCCAGGTCGGGAGTTGCGGAATCCAGCATTTACAGACATATCATCGGCATTGCTATTATTGTGCCGACACTTATTCTTATTGCGCTTTGGTTTTAATTTGTCATCTCGGGCTTCAGATGTTGTGGGATCTTCGGAATTGTGGTTGCGTCTTGCGAGCCAATTGTCTTCGCCCGCTCAAAAGCGGGTCATGAGGGGGGTAAGGGCGGACATGGTCCGAGGTTTGTCCTGGCCTAGATGGCGGGCCAACCATTCTTCCCAAATATTGTGCCGGAAGGAGGCTATGGCCTCAGCATCCGGATAGTCGATGATTTGGTTCTTCTTAGTCAAGAACTGATTCCAGAATTGCTGAACAGGCTCGCCGGGCTTCTTGACGTCGTTGCTGAGATCGGAAGAGTCCGGCGGGCAGACATAGGTTCCCTAGAAGTTAGAGCGGAATGCATCTTCCAGGTCTTCCCAGCATCCAATGGAGTTTTTGGGGAGGCTGTTGAACCAGTGTCGAGCTGGCCCCTTAAGTTTAAGAGGGAGGTATTTGATGGCATGGAGATCGTCTCCTCACACCATGTGGATATGGAGGACGAAGTCCTCAGTGCATATAGTTGGGTTAGTGGTCCCATCATACTATTCTATATTCAAGGGTTTAAAACCCTCGGGGAACTCGTGCCGCATTACCTCATCCATGAAGCACAGTGGGTGAGCGGCGCCTCTCACCCGTGCTACGTCGCGCCTATATTCGGCGTCTGTATGGGGCCGGTTGCGTTCCTGGACTCCGTTGTTTTGGCCGAACCATGGTCTATATCCGCCCCGTCTATCGAGCGAGTACTCTCTGGATCCATAGATGGATCTTGTGCGGTCTGCTCTGTGATCCAGGTCATCTCGTAGGTCGAACATGTCATTGGGCTCTAATGGCTCCTTACCCCGTCTTCGGGCCACTGCTGGTATATAACCGGTGTCGTCAGCCGTCCTGTCCCGACCGCGAGTGGGTCGGTCTGACTTTTCATATGTAGTATGGTTTGGAGACAGAGTATCAGTGAGTTCATCATCGAATTGCGGCAGAAGCCTTCTCCGAGGATAGCTTTTGGGCAGGTTTGACAGACCGGTGTCGTATACTTCCTCGGCTGAGGGGACATTCGTCCAGCGATCATTGAGGTCGTCCTGTTCGGCTTTGAGCTGCCATTCTTTAGCCCTTAGGCTACGGGTTGTTGCTATGAGCCATTGCCTGATTTCTTCCTAATCTTCGAGGTTATTAGGGATGTACAAGTCATCGGCTTTCGGTATATCTTCCTCCTCGACGAGGGGATGGTAATCATTGCCTTCGGAGTCATATCTTCCTCCTCTTCGATGTTATCTGGGATGTTTTGGTCCTCAGGCCCTTCCGGATCCTCTAACGGGTGCTCAGGGACATCGAGATTGGCAAGATCAGCGGGGGTATTACCATCCCCGTTGTTGATAATAGCTTTTCTTTCCTTTTTTCTTTTGACCACTTATGCGATTTTCGATGCCTTGATGGCACGTCGTCAATTTGTCGCCGTTGTTTTGAGGCGTGTTGTCGCCATTGGTGGCAGGATTATCTACCATGTAGACATCGTATGTAGAAGTGGTGGCCCAACTCCCGGTGTTAATGGGGATGTGAGCACGGTCTTCTTCATCCATGTATTCTGCCTCCTCGGAGGCATAGTCCAGCATGTCGGTTAAATCCTCGACAGTGGCTATAAAGTGGGTGGTGGGTGGGTCGAAAAATTCGTCTTGTCCTGCATCATAACTATACTGAGCATAGATCGGGGATGGATTGTTGATGATCTTCATCGACGAGAATTCATCTAGGGCTTCATCAAACGCTGAGGGCCTGATCGGATCCGGCTGTTTGGAACTCGTGGAGTTAACCTTCAAGACGTCCAGACATGGGAAGTGGTCGACAAGAACACGTGTTCGGTCATCTGGCTTAACGGTCGGACTGGGATAAGAGATCGGCTCATCGGCATGTCCGAAGAAGGGGCTCGAGGTTAAAGCCTTAGAGTCCTTGGGGGCTACAGGCGAAGCTGCGAGCTCGATTAGTGACAAGTCACCCCAAGAGTCGACGGAGAACTCTATGTTTCCAAATCTGACCTCTCGATCAGGGGTGAAGCTCTCAACGCAGCCTAGATGGCTAGCGGAATCAGCGTGCAGCACAACGCTGCCGAAGGAGAAGATCTGTCTGGGGACAAAAGCGTTTGTGTTGTGGACTTCTTCGTTGATGACAAGGCGAGGCGTCGATTCCATCTTGCACACGGATGAACTCTCAATGAACGCACCAATTTCGGTTTCAAAACTGGCGGATCTCGGTTAGGGGGTCCCGAACTATGAGACTAGAATCGACGGTAACAGGAGATGAAGGGGACACGGAATTACCCAGGTTTAGGCCATCCTATGGAGGTAATACCCTACGTCTTGCTTTGTTGTATTGATGATGTGGGGGGGTTATACAGTTGATCTAACTCGAGATCGAATAGCTATCCCAAAATGAGTTGTTCTGTCCCTATACCCTAAAACTCTCTGGCTTATAAAGATGCCGAGGATGCCTAGGGTTTACACATGGTTGGTTACATGCCGAAGAGATAAACATGCCTATTTACTACATCAAACATGGAGCACAAGCCGTGCTTCCCGAAGCTTCCATCCTAGAGACTGGGCCTTCGAGTCTTCTAGTGCTCGGTAAGTAGCCCCTATAGTCTGGCCCATAAACAATAGGCCGGCTATCCGAGGACCCCCTAATTCAAGACTCCCTCACTCTCCTCGCTAGCCGAAGACTGTAACACACAAAGATTATCTGGATATTACCTCAGCGTTGAAGGCTAGTCCGAGGGCTACTGAGGGAGTCCTGGATTAAGGGGTGGTCCGATAGCCGACCTCTCTCTCATGGGATGGACTATGTGGGTCGTTAGATGAGCATTGGATGATTAAGGGCCCTGTCACAAGGATGGAAGTTTTAAGGAGTCGTGGCGTGTCCTCCAAGTTGACGACAGTAGATAGGCATGTTTATCCCATGGACATGTAACCGACCATGTGTAAACCCTAGGTACCCTCGACGTCTATATAAGTCGGAGGGTTTTAGGTTGTCGACGAAGGGCAACTCATCTAGGGTTTAGCTATTCGATCTTGAGGTAGATCAACTCTGTAACCTACATATCATCGATACAATCAAGTAGGACATAGGGTATTACCTCCATAGGAGGGCCCGAACCTAGGTAAACATCATCTCCTTCGTCTCCTGTTATCATCGATTCTAGTCTCACAGCTCGGGACCCCCTACCCAAGATCTGCCGGTTTTGACACTGACACCTGGTGTTTTTAGGGTAGATGTGAATTTATAGTCTAGAGAACGACGTTCGGAGAGGTGACAGGGGACACCACATATCTGGCTGCGCCCCCTGGTGGCACGGCCTATTTTGTGGTGGGGCCCTGGTGCAACTCCCAGCCTTCCTCCAAAGCTTCTAGGCCTTGTATTTGTCTAGAAAAAATCGTCAAAAAGTTTCATGGCAATTGCACTTCGTTTGGTATTGTAACTCTGAAAAGGCAAAACACACCTAAAATAGCAACTGACACTAGGCACTGGGTCAATAAGTTAGTGCTCAAAAAAATTATAAATTGGTAAATAAATACCCAAAAAGTATCCTAAAATGATAATATATTAGCATGGAACAATAAAAAAATATAGATACATTGGATATGTATCAGCATGCCCAAGCTTAATTCCTGCTCGTCCTTGAGTGTGCAAATGATAAAAACAGAATTTTTGATTTGACATGCTACCCATTATGTAATCTTTGGTATCTATGCTCATTGAGAAATGATGAATTAACAAACAACAACATAGTAATATTTAGAAGTATAGGAAACAAAATCATAAAATTTTCAAAGTATACGATCCTAAAGGAATGTTTACCCCTATTCATCTTATTATATTAGCAAGGCATGACTCCGTCTTCACCACATAGATACAAATGTTAAGTACCACGGTGTCCAAGTCAGGCAATTGGATCGTATCTTTTCAATATGCATAAAATTTTTATTCTTCACGCAATACATGAGCGTGAACCATTGGACATAGCATATAGATGGTATAGAATATGATGGTAGATATCAAAGGTGCAAAATGTGGAGAAGATAGTCTCGCATCAACTAGGCGTACCAACGAGCTATGGAGATGCTCATCAATAGATGTCAATGCAAGGAGTAGGGATTGCCATGCAAATGATGCACTAGAGATATAAATGTATGAAAGCTCAACTGAAGCTAAGTGGGGTGTGCATCCGACTTGCTTGCTCATGAAGACCTCAAGTGTAACGCCCAAGAGGCGCGCCTATCCTTATTTAGGCACGGGGGTCGTGATAGGGATAGAGGCGCATCTAGTCATTTTGTAAGTACAGTAACATCGCATACATGTATGAAGCGATGAGTATATGAGTTGGCTTACACTCGCCACAAACTAAATTACAAGTCCACACAAATTATTCAAGCATCATACAGAAGACAGGGTCCATCTACAACCGAAAACAAACAAAGAAAAGAAGCAATGAAACTGTCTTGCTAGCCCCAAAGATCACGACCAAGGCCTCTCTACACGTTTGGATACGTGACGTTCATTCTGCCATGTTCTTCATCATACTCCCACTGGAGCTGGGTCACATCACCTGGCATGGACTCATCAGCACATGCACCTGTATTTGTTGTAGTAATCTGTGAGCCACGGGGACTCAACAATCTTGTAACCCGGGTACCAAAACTATGTAAGCTTATTGGGTTGGATGGGGGTATGTGTTGAGTTTGCAGTGAGCACTAAGCATTATTTGGTGGCTAACTTACGAGCACATGAATGTAAATATGGTGGACTACAAAAGACGATCGAGTACTACTATGATCACTAAGTGATCCGGAACACCTACTTATGTCAAACATAACCCCACCATGTTCTCTCTCGGTTCATGTTCACGAGCAGAGACGATCACGGTTACGCACACAGTTGGTGTATTTTATTGGACTTTACTTCAAGTTAACTATAACTGGGTGTTAAACAAAATATCTAAGTTGCCACATAACCGTGGGCATGGCTTTCCGAAAGATTTAACCCTGCAGGGGTGCTCCAACTAATCCATCACAAATTAACCACACTCCATTTTTATAACCTCGACCACGGATCTCATGATCATCCTAGGCAATTCCAAAGGAAAAACCAATACCTCGAGATAGCCCGAAGAAGATCGGAGTTCCTCACGCAAGACATTCGAGAAAGGTAAAACAAGTACAGCAAGACCGCCCGACATGTCGATGAACCCGATAAGAGCCGTGTATCTCGTTCTCAAGACATGAACGGATAAACACAGCGTACAGTGGCCTGATAGAAATCTCCTAAGTTGCCCCGGGTTGGCCCCGCTCACAGCTCTAGTTTGGACCAACACTCATGAGGAGCACTGGCCCGGGTAGTTAATTAATTATCCACGGGGTTGCAAGGCCCTATGCATTTTATTAAGTTGTTTAAGAAAATAGTACCAATGTTGGGTCTTGCCAGACAAGTTTTAATCTCAAACGAAGAAACAAGGGGGACCCCATAACAACCCCGAGCATGTTAGGAGCGCAAAATATGGAAACATAACACCGGTAACAAGTAACTATGGCGGTAAAAATGGGACAAAACACCAAACAAATGGCCAAGACTTCCACCATACCAAGATATATATGTGCATTAAATTAAATAGCAGTAAATATTGTGATATCTCCAGATATCCATGTTATCACATGGAAACAACCTGCACCTGCATCTAAGAACGCTATAAGAGGGGCTGAGCAGCGGTAACTTCGTCAAACAAGGTTTGCTAGGTAGTGGAGGGGTTAGAGTCTATGATGGAAATGTAGGAGGCTTGACATTCAAGTGGTAGGTAACGCATATGTAATGATAAGAGCGAGACATCTAACAAAGCAAAGTAGTGTCGGGATCCCGGTACTATCATCTTGCCTGTTGGTTCTTCAGAGGGACAAAGAGCTAGGTTCTTGTATTGGCACTCTCCTGGATCCTCGTACTCAGGTTCAACACTCGCGTCTACCCAAATAGAAACATAAACAATAAACAAACAACCAAGGTGCAATGCACAAACAAGATGATGCATGATTCATTTGAAGTATTTAACATGGCAATCCTAAAATAGTCATGTTTCTCATGCAATAGTTAAGTTATTACAATTATGGATAGAACCTCATGTTGAGTTGTTTGAACATGCATGATCATGGAAAATATGGATGCTTCATGCAAAATTTATGCAAATGCATATGTAAAACATAGGAAACGGAGTAACGGTTCTCACGCTACGCTCATGGCAAGGTACGAAGGAAAAATACGAGACAAGGAAGGCCATGGGCTATTCCTTGGTATTCCAAGGTAGCCACTGGTTAAGAAATGAAAAACCAATCACAATAGAGCCAAAGATCAAGCAAAACCATGGAGCATAGCTCCCACAAGTCACAAAACACTACCACACACAATCTGTCCAAAACAGGAACGTAGCAACTTCCACATCAATTATCTAGAGCTACAGTATGTTTCCAACCTCAAGAAAGGCATATACAGAAACTACATAACATGCTTATCAAATCATCCAACTACACAAACTTTAAAGGAAGCACATATCACTAAGCATGAAGCTCGCAAGATGGCATAATGAAATAGATTCTAGGGACTTGGTGAAAATCATAGTTTTCTGGAATCCGAGTTAAGCTGATAGCAAGTTGACAACAGCAATTAATGATGCTAGATACCACCTCATGGCATGAAAATTAATAGGATGGTAGAGGAAAACTCCTACTACAAAACACTAGCACTGAGCTTGAGCTAAAACTCAACATATCACTTGGTAGCATCCACTCAACATGGCATAACAATATTATCAAATTCTCAGACTTAGAAATATCTAGCACGTTGAAACCAACAGTATTTTGTTAGCTACTTTAGAGCAAGAATCCTACTCATATACAAGCATACCATATCAAAAGAAATACCATGGCATAATACTCATAAAACACTACCACTTTCATGTTGACACCATTATCATAGCATACATGGATTAATTCTAACTAAAATGACAAAATGGCATATTGGGACAAAATGACATTTTGTAAAACTTGTCAAATGAGAAAACCAATTGTACCAATGGATTCCTGGGATTTTTCTACCCCAAATCCATATATCACACTCATATGTTGCAGTAGAAGAAATACCCGCAAATCTAAATTTGCAACTAGCATCAAAATCACCATCACTTATAAGTCAAAAGCTTCCTATTTGGGCCTCTACCGAAAATGGCTATGTCCAGATCTGGACATGTCCAAAAATGGCATATTAGCTAATTAACAGTAATAAAACAAAACAAACTAGAAGAAATATATATAGGGGAACCCACCTGACAGTGAGCCAGGGCCCCTATGTGGATGACAAGTGGGCCATGGGCCCACTGTCATACACACACACGCAAAGCACACATAGACACACACACAGAGAGATCACAACTCACACATGCCTCACACGGATCCATCTACCACAGTAGATCCTCCTACCTAGGCACACACTCTGGCACACACACAAACACACACACACATGGGATCCTACGTGGCCACACCAGACCCGGCCACACACATCACTCAAATTGCGAAAAGAAAGAAAAAAGGGGCGCAGGGAGGGATCGAACCCGTGACTTGCGGTCTCTGCCCCGAGTCTCCACCACTGCAGTATGCCGCAACATCTGAACCTAGAGGGGGGTCTATCACTCTAATACTAAACTGACGATGCGACACCTGACGAAACTGAATAAAGGAAGAAGCCGGCGACAGACACGGCGGCGACGCATCTCCGGCGAACTATGCAGATAACTCCTAAGCTGGCACAACGCGGGACTCGCGGGGACCTAGGGGAACCCGTCCCCTCAACTAATCACTAGCTAGGCACGCGGCGGCAAGAAGCTCGAGGATGAGCTTGCGCTCGGCTCGATCACGGCGGCGACACACTCGTGATCCTATGCGGCTACGCACGAAAACAGGAAAGGGGAACGACGCGCGAAGCTCACCGAGAGGGGGGGCAAAGACGCTTGACACAGAGAAGGAGAAGAAGAGGGCTCACGACGGCTCTGGGTGCGCGTCAGAGACGAGGAAGAGGCCGTCGACGAGGGCAGGGGGGCTTCCTCCATGCCCTAATGCCGGGAACAGGGTGCGGGAGGCAAAGAGGTCATCAACGAGGAGGAGGTCACTGGTGACGAGGACGACGGTTACAAGATCGGCAGCTCTGCTCTCTCTCTCTCTAAACTCTCTGAATTACTCTCTCCCTCACTGCACCTACCAGAGAGAAGGGAAGGAAGGGGGGAGGTGGCGGCGACGCAGAGAGAAGGGGGAAACCCTAGGCAGGGGCGCAGACACCAAGGGGCTTTATAGGCCCCCTGAGGCACAACTTTGCTTGCCACCTCGCCATGGCGAGGCCCTGCTCGCTCGCTCTCACAGAGAGGGAGCATGAAAGGGGAGGAGAAAGGAGCGCGGGAGGAGACGCGAACACGCGGGCCCCGGCTCGGTCACACTGGAAGGAGGCCAACGCACGAGCTAGCTAGGCCACGGGAAGGAAGATCCCGGGTGGGCCGCTCACTCTCTCACTGCAAAAAAACACAGGATTTTCCTTTTTAAATAAAACAGCAACAAGACAAAATAAACCATGTATGTTTGGCAAGGAGATAGAGAGAAAAAATATATTTTTTTGAATCAGCGAATTATACTCTATTTTATAAAAATGACCTTGGCATTTATGGAACAAATTAATCATTCACCTCATTTAGAATTAGAATCAGTTGCATTTGTTTTAAAATTAACAAACCAGAGAACATTCTTGAGGAAAATGCACACCATACTCACCAGATTATTTAGAAGAGTGGGAACATTTTTAATCCATTAAAATAGCATCTACAAATCCACATGATATATTATTGGAATAAGAGGAAGAATGGGATAGTAGTTTTGAAATAGAGGAATACTTTGAAAAGGCAAAAATAGAGGAGCAATCCAATCAAGGCCACACATGCACTCACCCCACAACACATACAATCACTTCACAACCTTCACAAGCACAAGCAAGGCAACAAAAGCTATGCATTTGATATGATGATCATGATGGCATGATGCATGATGCATGGAATGACAAGAGGCAAGGTTGATGTTCAAACTATAGCATTCGTAGGGGGTTGATACATGGAAATATTACAAATAAGGCAAGGATTACACTTGGGCTGTTACAACTCTCCCACACTACAAGAGGATCTCGACCCGAGATCTAAGAACGAAAGAACTCTGGAAATTCAGAATGGAGAAGATCCTCACGTTCCCAAGTAGCTTCTTTGTCAGAATGATGAGACCACTTCACCTTGACAAACTTGATTGACTTTTTGCAAGTATTACGCTTAGTTTCTTCTAGAATAGCAACTGGATGCTCACGATAAGATAGGACTTCATGGAGATCAATGTCCTAGAGGTCAATGGTATGCTCAGGAGTATTGAAGCACCTCCGAAGCTGAGAGACATGGAAAACATCATGCACATTTGCGAAATTCGGAGGAAGCTCTAGTTGTAGGCAAGTTCACCTCTCTTGCCCACAACTCTAAAAGAACCCACAAAGCGAGGAGCAAGCTTCCCTTTGATTCCAAACCGCTGAGTGCCCTTCATGGGAGAAACTCTGAGATAGACAAGGTCATCAATTTCAAAGGATACATCCTGATGTTTGTTATCATAATAAATCTTCTGTCAGGATTGAGCTGCTTTGAGGTTCTCACGAATGACACGACACATCTCTTATGCTTTAGTGATCATGTCATTGCCCAAAATTTTACGCTCACCGGTTTCAGACCAATTGAGCGGGGTATGGAACTTCCTACCATAGAGAATCTCGAATGGGGCCTTGCCTGAGCTAGCCTGAAAGCTATTGTTGTATGAAAATTCAGCGTATGGAAGGTAGTCTTCCCATTTCTTGCCAAATGAGATCACACGGGCTCTGAGCATGTATTCAAGGATTTGATTGACTCTCTCAACTTGACCACTAGTCTGCGGGTGAAATGTCATGCTGAAATGGACCTTAGTACCCATAGCAGTCTAGAAGGACTCTCAAAACATGGAAGTGAATAGGCTTCCACAGTTAGATGAAATGAGTTGAGGAATACCATGCAAAGAAACTATCCTTGACGTATACAGCTCTGCCAGCTGAGCTACTGAGATAGACTCTTTGACCAGAAGGAAATGGGCAACTTTGGTCAGCTTGTCGATTACCAAAAAAATGGCATCGTTACCCTTCTTGGACTTAGGAAAACTAGTGACAAAATCCATCTCCACATGATCAAATTTCCACTCTGGAATAGGCAAAGGTTGAAGGAGACCTGCTGGACGTTGATGTTCAGCCTTCACTCTGCGACAAACATCACACTCGTTCACGAACTGAGCAATTTCACATTTCATGCGAGTCCACTAGAAGGTTTGCTTGAGGTCCTGATACATCTTGGAACTGCCTGGATAGGAGAGAATTGTGTGCTTCGTCCATGATAACCTTCCTGAGATCACCTTTTGGAACCACCAGTTGGTCCTCAAAGAACAAGGTATCTTTGTCATCAACGCAAAAGCACTTATACTTCGGAATGCCCTTGGCCACACCTTTCTTCACTTTCTTCACCATCGCATCAAGAAGTTGAGCTTGGTGAACCTAATCTTCTAAAGTCGGAGAGACTTGAAGATTTGGAAGGAATACCTGCAGAATCATTTGGATATTGAGCTTGCGGAAGGCTTCACAAAGCTCGGGTTGAAGAGGTTTTAGGATTAGACTATTTCAGTACGCCTTTCGGTTGAGCGCGTCTGCAATGACATTTGCTTTTCCAGGAGTATAATCAATGCTTGGGTTGAAGTCCTCAATAATTTCCACCCAACAAGACTGCCGAAGATTGATATTGGGTTGAGTGAAAATGTACTTCAACCTCTTGTAATCGGTGTACACCTCAACTGGTCTACCCAACAATAAATGCCTCCAAGTCATCAGAGCATGCACAACTGCCGCCAACTCAAGATCATGAGTGGGGTAGTTGTTCTCAAAAGGATTCAACTAACACGAGGTATAAGCAATGATCTTCTTATCTTGCATGAGAACGCCACCAAGGCCTTGGAGAGAAGCATCATAGAAAACTTGGAAAGGCTTTGATTGCTCGGGAGGGACAAGAACTGGAGCTGAAGTCAATTTCTGCTTGAGCATATTAAACGCCACATCACACTCAGGAGACCAAGAATACTTGACATTCTTCTGGAGGAGGTTGGACAGAGGCTTATCAATTTGAGATAAGTTCTCCATGAATCTTCTGTAGTAACTTGCAAGCCCGAGGAAGCTACGAAGTTGCTTGACATTCTGAGGAGGCTCCCACTTCAAGATTGCCTCAACTTTCTCAGGGTGCACTTTAATGCCCTCGACAGAGATCACATGCCCAAGGTACACCAATTCATTGAGCCAAAACTCACACTTGGAAAACTTCGCATAGAATCGATGCTCTCTTAGCTTGTCAAGCACAAGCCGGAGATGCTATGCATGTTCTTCTTCTGTCTCCAAGAACACGAGGATATCATCCAAATACACCAAGGCGATCTCATTCTTGAAAGGAGAGAATATGAAGTTCATCATTCTGGAGAAGGTTGGAGGAGCATTGGCGAGACCAAACGACATGATGGTGTACTCATAAGAGCCAAAACTCGTCCTGAAAGCAGTCTTTGGAATATGTTCTTCACAAATGCGAATTTGATGATAGCCCATGCGAAGATAAAGCTTTGAGAAAACCTTGGCACCTTTGAGTTGTTCAAACAACTCATTGATGTTGGGAAGTGGGTACTTGTTTTTGATTGTCTTTTTATTCAATGGACTGAAATCAACACAAAGTCGGTCTGTGCCATCCTTATTCTTGACAAAAAAAACACCACAACCCCATGGAGAAGAACTTGGTCTGATCAGACCCAGATGTTCTTGTTCATCTAGCTGCTTCTTCAACTCTTTGTGCTCTTCGGGGCCAAGTTTATAAGGATGCATACAAACCGGTTCAGTTCTGGGCTCGAGGTCAATCACAAACTCAACTAGCCAGTGCGGAGGCATTCCTGGCAATTCTTAGGGAAAGACATATTCATACTCACAAACCACCGGAATTTGAGAAATAGCCGAGATTTCACCCTTATCATTAAGAGCAAAGAGACAGATCGTGCCAACGCGAGCTACGAAAATGATCACATCTTCTGAAGGATGAGTCAATTTGACTTCTTTGGCTTGACAATCGACATGCACCTTGTTCATAGCCAGAAAGTCCATGCCCAGAATGAGATCAATATCGGAATTATCGAGAACAATTGGAGAGGCTAGAAAAGAATAATTACCCATCTTGACAGAAACATCCAGAACCAAGCAGTTAGAATTCATTAACTTCCCCGGAGACACAACTGTCACAGGCCTAAGAAGATCTTGACATGCAAACTCATGCTTTGCAAAGAATGGACACAACATAAAACAATGCGATGCACCAGTATCAAACAACACTTTTGCAGGAATAGAATTAGCGGAGAGATTACCCATGATCACTTGAAAAGAATTTGTTGCCTCGGTTGAGTTCACCATGTTCACCCTTGACTTGGTATTATGCTTCACCATAGCATTGCCTGGAGGTCTGACTGGAGGAGGAGGCGGAAGACGCCGCTGGTTGCACTTGTTTGAGTAGTGACCCTTCTGACCACACTTGTGACAAGTAACCTCTAAGAGTAGACGGAAGTTGCCTGGAGGAGGAACATTAGCTGACTTGGGCACCTGGGACCTTTGGTAATATCTTGGGTTGGGATGGTGGGAAGAACCATGACCACCGAACTGCTTCTGTTGCTGAGGAGAATGAAACGGAGGAGGAGGAGGATGAACCCAATATTTCTGCTGCTTAGGGACAATCTGAGAGCTGGAAGAAGAAGAGTAAGAATGCCTGGAACGCTTCCTTGAGTTCTCTAACTTGAGCTGAGTTGCCTTGACCTTCAAAGCCATGTTTTAGAACTGATCAAATTCACGAGGCTCTTGAAGGACCAGACCCGGCAGAAGCTCATCCTTGAGACCACCTCTGAACTGATAAATCATGGACTTGCCATCAAGAACATCTTGTTTAGCATAGCGGGCCAGATTCTTGAACTCGACGTTGTACATATAGACATACTTGCTTCCCTGCTTTAGGTGCCTGAACTTCTCACGCATCTCCTTGACAAAGCTCGTCGGGATGTAATTGGCCTGAAGTCACGACAGAAAGCATCCCAGCTGACAACATGATCGACCCTGGAGTCCTTGTATTGCTGTCACCAATCTAATGTCTGGCCCTTGAGCTGAAACAACGTGAACCTGACATTGTCCTCTGGTCTGACATTGCTGCACTCAAAATGCTTACTCATGACACGGAGCCAATCATCTGCATCAAAAGGCTGCTCACAACAGGTGAAAGACTTGGGCTGGTTGGCAAGGAACTGGTTGAGTGTCATGAACTGGGTCTGATTCTAAAAATTCCCTTGAAAACCTTGTTGACCCTGATCTCTTTCTTACAACAGCCTAAGCAACATCTGAGTATTCGCATTGGTTGTGGCCATCACAACTTGCCAAGCTTTTGGAGGTGGAGGCGGTGGTGGGGGTAGTGGAGGATCAGACTGCCCCTCACCCCGACCCAGATTCCTGTGAGTTGGTGGAGCCATCCTAGAGATGGACAAGAACATCAGCACATCATTGACAAGATGAGTGCAATAAGTTGAACCAAATGACTTGAAAGAAATTGAACTGAGAAACATTAATAGCCTTCCTACTGAAAAAATTAGTAAGAACTCCTTCTTCAAGTTTGCGATAACATCATCAGATATTAGAAGCCACTTGAAATAACACAAAAGTATTGAGCTAATGTTGCTCGGAACAAATGTATATGCCCTCATACATCTGAATAAGATGATCCTAGATAGCTATTTGAATTCCCACCTAAGAACTTCCGAACTCTTTTGTTATGCAATCGGGTGTTGGGGATACAGGGAGGCAAAATATCTCACACAACTAACAAGCCCTACACTCCACTGTATCCATCCTTCAACACATAACTAGAGGCTTCGGAACTCCATCTATCTCAGATCCTCGAAAGCACAACGATACCAAGCATGGCGGTACCCAGAACGCCTCCCCGATACTGGGTGACTCCGACCTTATCTCACCACGACAAGTATTGAAGCAATTCCGAATACCCTTCATCATGAGATACTAAGAAAACTGAATTATAATGACATACCAAGAATCCCCTAGAGCTCAACTCCCCGGAAGAAATCAAGTCAGATAGGAGGCACCAAGACAGAACTCCATCACATCAGCATCATATAGTTTCCAAAATACCCGCGTGATCCTAAAATTTTTTGAGCGAGAAGAGGAGTAGAATCAAAATTCCTAAGTCGAATACCTCACCAGAGTATAGAAGAGGAGTAAAAGAAACCTACTCTCCGATATAACTAGACTCAAAATAGTTTTAATAGACTCGACTCGGCCAAGTTAGATCAAGCAAAGGGCTCCTATGGTCGTATGGCTCTGATACCAACTTGTAACGCCCAAGATGTGTGCCTATCCTTATTTAGGCACGGGGACCGCGACAGGGATAGAGGCGCATCTAGTCGTTTCGCAAGTATAGTAACATCGCATACATGTATGAAGAGATGAGTATATGAGTTGGCTTACACTCGCCACAAGCTAAATTACAAGTCCACACAAATTATTCAAGCATCATAAGAAAGACAGGGTCCGTCTATGGACGAAAACAAATGAAGAAAAGAAGCAATGAAGCTGTCTTGCTAGCCCCAAAGATCACGACCAAGGCCCTCTACACGTCTGGATACGTGACGTACATTCTGTCATGTTCTTGATCATACTCCCACTGGAGCTGGGTCAAATCATCTGGCATGGACTCATCAGCACCTGCACCTGTATTTGTTGTAGTAATCTGTGAGCCACTGGGACTCAGCAATCTTGTAACTCGGGTACCGAAACTATGTAAGCTTATTGCGTTGGATGGGGGTAAGTGTTGAGTTTGCAGCGAGCACTAAGCACTATTTGGTGTCTAATTTACAAGCACATGAATGTAAATATGTTGGACTACGAAATACGATCGAGTACTACTATGATCACTAAGTGATCCTGAACACCTACTTACGTCAAACATAACCCCACCGTGTTCATGTTCACGAGCAGAGATGATCACGGTTACGCACACAGTTGGTGTATTTTATTGGAGTTTACTTCAAGTTAACTATAACTAGGTGTTAAACAAAATATCCAGGTTGCCACATAACCGCGAGCACGGCTTTCCGAAAGATTTAACCCTGCAGGGGTGCTCCAACTAATCCATGACAAATTAACCACACTCCACGGGAATAACCTCAACCACAGATCTCGTGATAATCCTAAGCAATTCCAAAGGAAAAACCGACATCTCGAGATAGCCCGAAGAAGATCGGCGTTCCTCACGCAAGATATTCGAGAAAAGTAAAAGAAGTGCAGCAAGACCGCCCGACGGGTCGACGAACCCGATAAGAGTCGCGTATCTCGTTCTCAGGACACAAACAGATAAGCACAGCGTACAGTGGCCTGATAGAAATCTCCCGAGTTGCCCGGGTTGGCCCCGCACACGGCTCTAGTTTGCACCAACACTCATGAGGAGCACTGGCCCGTGTTGTTGATTATTATCCATGGGGTTGCAAGGCCCTATGACATTTTATTAAGTTGTTTAAGCAAATAGTACCAATTTGGGCAAAAGCATAAGAGAAGCAAAGAGGAACTTGTGTTTTCTGAAACTAGGGGTAAACTTGCCGAGTGTGACCCAACTAGGGGCATAAAATCAATTATCCCATCAAAAATATCCACAAAAAATTAGCCCGACATAAGCTTGACTGCTAGTTCGACATAAAGCTCCGGCGCAAGTGGCTGGCTCCATAGAGGGCATTTCTGGCATTAAGCTTGACTGAATTCCTTCAATTTTTTAAAGACCGAGGTAATCTATTACACCTCTGATGTCAAACATCATTGGAGCTCAGCTGCAAAAACACACCTCGGATGCCGAATAGCGTTGGAGCTAGGCTGCTAGAAGACACCTCGGATGTAGTTCGACATTGGAACTCAGACGCAAGAGGACACCACCACATGGGAAACACTCCAAACAAGAGGTGTGGTGTGAAAATAACAATACATTAATAAAGGCCAATAACTTAAAGGAGCTCCTCGAATGCCCCACGTGTGAATTCTTCGGATTAACCTCGGCAATCCTCAAGATCAAAGATGGGAAGATTTATTGAACCAGTTTTCAAGACCGACGGCTGAAGTAGAAGAATTGTTCCGAAGAACCTAGGAGTGTCCCCAACTTGAAGACCGGTTCAGGGGGCTACTGAGGGTGTCCGGGACTAAGGGGTCCTCGGGCCGCCGACCTATCTCTATGGGACGGACTCATGGGCCACTTCGGGCAGCCGATGACATGTGCGACGAAGATTTCACAAGACTTGGTGATGAAGACAAGGACTCCTCTCCACGGACATAGCCCATTAGGACTCTTGTTATCCTAGGCCTCCGGTGTGTTATATAAGACGATGCGAGGCTAGATATTAGACATATCATCATTATAAAGTTATGCTCATTACTCTTAGGGTTTAGACCACATCATTCGATCTCGAGATAGATCAACTATGTACTCGATATCCCATATTCAATACAATCAAAGTAGGACATAGGGTTTTACCTCCATTAAGAGGGCCGGAACCTAGGTAAACATCATCACCCTATTCTCCTGTAACCATCGATTCAAGATCCATAGTTTGGGACCTCCTACCTGAGATCTACCTATTTGGACACCAACAGTAAATCCCACGAGCAATCAAGCCAAAAAAGAATGGAGTTGCCAGAGTAAGCCTTGCAACTAACATGTTGTTTGTATGTTGGTAGAAGTTTAAGCAAAGATTTCCACCAAAAAGATCCCACCATTCTATCCCCAGGTAAAGAGTTGTGGTAGTAGGTTTCCCATATAATTTGAACCAAAGGAGTGTTTGTTTTATTGATAAACTTGTGGATATGCTTCATGAGTAAGGCTTGATTGTGTATCTCTATATCCATTATACCTAGGCCACCATTTTCTTTTGGTTGACATGCTTTATCCCATGCAATCAGTGTTGCTCTTGTCTCTAGAGTACCAGATTTCCTCCAAAATCAGCTCTTGAGATAAATATTAAGTTCGTTGATCACAGTAGCATGGATCCTAAGGGTGCACATGAAGAAGATTGGCAACTAGAGAAAACATATTTAATGGGTGTTAATTTAGCTCCAGTTGAGAGAAGTGTAGAGCATCAGACTGTGGCCCCCAATTTTTTAAGGGTACCCTCGCGTGACTCCTCGCGGCCGACCAGAGGGTGATTAGGTTTTATGCTGCGTCACCACTTCCCTTTCACTTCCCCTCCCGCCATCGCCGAAGGCAGCCGTCGGGCAAGCCTGTGTAGATGTCTAGGATGGCGGCGGCGGGGTCTCGACTGCTTCATCGCTTGGGTGGAGTGTAGGATCGAAAGTAGGTCTAGAGGGGGTGATTTGACCAAATAAAAATCTACTTTTTCCCAATTTTAATTCTTGGCAGATTTTAGCATTCATAGTATATCAAGTACACCCTACACATGCATGTCTAAGAGTATAGCAGCGGAAAGTAAAGACATTGCACATGTAAGTAAAGAGAGGGTAAGAAAAGCAAATACAATTGGTGACATGATGATTTTTCTCGTGGTTCCGATAGGTGGTGCTATCGTACATCCACGTTCATGGAGTCTTCAACCCATGGAGGGAAATGGTCACGAGAGTCCACGGAGGGCTCTACCCACGGAGGGTTCCATGAAGAAGCAACCTTGACTATACCATGACGGCCTACGTCCATGGAGGACTAGCCTTACTTGGAGTAGATCTTCATGAAGTAGGGAATCTCCTTGCCCTTACAAAGTTCTTGGTTCACTCCACAACATGAAGTAGGAGGCTGTAGGATCGAAAGTAGGTCTACAGCGGGATCGAAAGTAGGTCTACAGCGACGATGAACTCCTTGCTCTTGTGCTTCAAGATGATAGACAACTCAACACACAACCACTATATCATAAATATGGCTTGGTAGAAGAGATGGGATTGGTGGAAAGCAACTTGGGGAGGCTACAAATCAAGATCCGTATGGTTGGAGTGGAAGATCTTGATCTCAACACAAGGGTAGGTGGTTTTCTCTTAGAAAACTGATAGGATAGGTATGGAATGGTTCTAAGTGCTTATCTTTTTGAGTAGGTGGTTGTGGAGGGGTATATATAGGCATCCCCGAAAATACAACCGTTACACACAATGAGTCAGACTTGGTGACACCGGTGTGGGAATCTCGGTGGTACCGAAGTGACCAAAGGTGGCAAGTTTTGAATCTCGGAGGAACCGATATAGGAATCTCGGTTGCACCGATAAGGATACCAATGGTCAGAATGCTCAATCTCGATGACGCCGATTCAACAATCTCGGAGGGACCTAAAATGTGAACTTGTGTAACAGAAAGTGGGGAGCCTAACTCGGTGGCACCGAATGCAGTATCGGCTATACCAAAGTGGCTAGGGTTTGGCTGAGTCTGTCTAAGGGTTGGAATCGGTGGCACCTAAAGTAGAAAGTTGGTTGCACTGATTTCTAGTGTTTTTATTTGACAAACTTTGGTGGGAGAGTGTGTGGGTGTCTTTGGTGACTATCACTTGTGCACGTATGAGCATTTTGTTCACCAACAAAACTTTACCCCCTTTTAATAGTATTGGCTTTCCTATGGACTCAAAGTGATTTCTCACAAATATAAAATGTAGAGTCCTCTTGCTTGAAGCTTTACCAACCCATTTCCTTGCATCTTGGGGTATTCCACAATCCCTTTTTGCCAACCCATCATTGAACTTTTCCTGAAAATACTTGATGGAAACATTAGTTCAATGACTTAGATGTTGTTATAATGTCACACCCTATGATTTGCCTCATGACTAAGTTATCATGACTCAAAAATCAAGGCCAATTAAAACTTTTGAGTCCATTTGAATGCTTGACTTGTGTGTTATTTTCTTGCTTGTCTGATTGCTTGCTAGTGCTTTATAATTCATGAAACTCTATCCTACACTTTAAACTCCTTTCCTTAATCTAGAACTCTTGTCCAATGATCATGCCATGTGTGTAGGACTTAAAACTATTTTTGTCAAATATTATTTTGGCCAAAAAGCATTTATTTAAATTAGGTTTTCAAAAAACCCTGATTTGAGATTTGCACTGCAAGTCCCCAAATTGGGTGGATCTCTTTTTCCCAAATGCTTTATTTGAAACCCACTATCTATATGACTCCCCCAAAACACAAAATATTATTTTTTAAAGATTATTTTACTATTTGAGTTAAAGGCTTTATTAAGGTCGGAAATGGGTTTTCATAGGGAAAAATGATTTAAATGATTTAAAAATATTTGAGAAAATTTAGAGAAACTCAGTGGACATATATTATCCATATATAAGAGTTTGAACACATGGTGATGTTCAAAATACTCGACAAAACCCTTCAAAACCATATCTGTCTCTTTCAAGGTTTTGAAATATTTCTATGAGAAATATTCCCAATTAAATACTAGAAAATTCTAGCATGTCACGTATGATATGTGTAGTCATATTGCCAAGTTTCATATCAATCCCAATTCTTTTGGTTCACCAAAATATCCCAAAACCCTCTCTGTCCAGATCCAAACTTTAGCAACTCTACTTTATCAACTGTCTCCTATTGATCTCAAACTTTGTGGACTTGTTTTAATCATCCAATAATGCATCCACACCAAGTGGTGCATTAAGGAGAATGGCTTAGCATGACCAGATGTGTAGAATTCTATTTCTGCCCATTTCTAGGGTTTACAACATTTGTATTGCCAACTTTTCTCAAATGAGCTCAAAAATTGTGATCACTCCTATTTTAGCCATAATTTTATCCTATTAAAACCCACAGCAAGTGGAGGCCTTTTGCTTTCCCAAAACCCCATCAAACACCTTCCGGTGTATTCTAGGATTCACTATTCTGACCACTTATGCTCTTCCCCTTGAGCTCAAAATTTTACCACAATCCCTCATGACCCTCCTATACCTCCAGTAAGAAACCCATCCCCCTAGCTCAATAATTTGTGTGGTAACATCCCCATTTCTACCCCTAGACAACAATGTTTTACCTTCATCCCCACTCCCTTCATATTCTAATGGAACCTCCATAGCATGCTATGCAGTATATCCTTTGTTTTACCTCCCTGAAGATTCTAGACATGCATGGCCACGTCCAAGAGGCCAATGGCATGCCATGGCATGCCATATGGGCACTATGGAGTGCACTACAGTGCGCTCTCGCACTGTAGCCGCCGCCCAACCGCTGGCCCTAACCTCCTCGAGCCCCTCCCTTTCGCCAGCTCGTCGGCCTCGACGTCCGGGACGCTACCGTCATGTCCCCCTCCTCTCTCTCCCTTCTATGGCCTCCCTCGCGCGTGCGCCATGGACGTCCGGCTTGGCCAGTGGGCAAGCTCACACGCGCGCTCCTCTGTCCCCCTAGTTCCCACCCGGGACGTGGACCTCGTGCACGAAGCCCGTAGATGTGCTCCCGTGACCCCCCGAGCCCTCTAGCGGCGGCATTAACCAAGCCGGCGCACGAGCTCGCGGTGAACCACGCCCTCGCCTATTAAAGCTTCCCTGGGGTCACCTATGCCCTCCTCTCACCCCTTCTATATGCCCCCGAAGCCCTCGACCAGCCCCCTCTCTCTCCTATGCCCTCCTCCTGCTCCAACGGCCGGCGACGCCCGCCTCAGGTGTCCTCAAATTCGAGCTCCCCCGTGACTCCCCCTCATCTCAGGTGCACCAGGGACCCTCCTATATCACCACTATCCTCCCCCCACTTTGTTTCCCTCGCCCGGTGGCCGGAGAATGGAGTTCGGTGGCCATCGTCATCAGGGTCTACCGTGGCCGATGGTGTGCTTTGTCAGGTGCTCCCAGGCAAAAATGAGGGCCCTGGTCGGATGCGCCGCTCCCTCCCGGTCACCCCGGTGGCCAGAGCGTTGCCAGAGGTGGTCTGTGCCACCGGGACAATGTCGGCGAGTGCTTGGCCCCGCCTCCCCTGTCTCGGCCAGCCTTGAGCGGGAGGTGGGAGAAGCCCTGTCGGTTGGGCCCGCCTGTCAGTCACCCAAAGGTCGGGCCCAGCGGTTTTAAGTGGAAACGGCTCCCAGGGTGGACGTTTCCCCCAACCGAAGGCATATTCATTTGAATGTGCCATCGACGTGGCACCTGAGCGTGCGCGGCTAGGTCGGCCTAGTGCGCCCACTAACTATCTTGTGCCCTGTGCGTGAATGGCCTAGTGGATAAAACCTTTTTTTTAATTTCTGTTTTCCCAGGAATTTGTAAAATTCATAGAAAATTCATTTGACCTCCAAAATTAGTGATTAAAATTTCTAAAAATTCCTCAAATCATTTCCTAACAAAATATATGATTTGCACATTTTTCCATATAGCATGTTTTGATCCACACATATTTTTGTTATAACTTCCATTATGGAACCACCTTACAAAATTCCTAGAGCATTCAAAATAGCTCCAAATGGAGTGATTCAAAGTCCTAGGTGTGTCTAAACTCATGAGCTAGTATGTGAGCATTTTTTTCATATACTTTCTCTGTTGTGTGAATTATTGAATCATTTCTTCATGAATGGCTCACTTTGCAAATTCATAGGATATTCATACCAACTCCAAATCTAGTGAAACCACTTCCCACATGTTTCTAAAATCATGCCCCATTTTATGAGTGCCTCAACTTATTTTTATAAAATGTTTTCTATTGACATCATAAAGGATTATCATTTCCATCATTCCCACCATTCAAAACTTCTCCTTGACCCACATCCTCCAAAACCTCCTTGGTTATTTTTCTCATGACCAGAGGAGTCCTAGGAAAATAAAACTCCTAATTATAGAGCATTTTTATTTCTCTGCTTGTTGTGTTGCTTATTGCGGTTATTTCCAGCGATAGTTGACGAAGTAGAGGAAATGCTCAGAGTGTACAAGAAGCGGGTGAAGACCTCGAACACATTGCTAAGCCAGGCAAGCAGCCCTTTGACCATGTTAAGAAACTTTTTCATGCATGTCATATAGCACTTGTTGTTTCGATGATTGATCATGTTGTGGTGATCCCCTTTCGGTGGGGTGCCCCTGATACTTTTACCTTTGACACTTGCATCATGCATGACCCTACCAGCTTATGAGGGTTATGCGGGTGGGTGTAGATATGATGCTAGTAGATGCTACGCAAGTGGGTTCAGGATTATGCATGGTGATGGAAACAAAGAAATGATTTCAAAGACTTTTGTAAAACCCCGTCGGGTGCCACTAATGCCCAAGGGAGATAATGATGAGATGGGTGACCACTTGAGAAAGAAGTGGTGTACCGGAGCAAGTGAGTATATGTTTTCATAAACGGATTAGATTTAAGGTCTGCTAACCGTCCCAACCTTACATGCGCAATCACGATACCCCTTATGGGACGGGGCTTTGTTGATTACCCTGGTGGCTACTGGCAAGGATCCCACATTAATAGTGGCGGGAGTGGCATGGTAACTCTCGATATGGGGTCGTACCGGTTTGTACGATCATGCGCTGTCTTCATAGGCACCGGGCACACCGTTGGTCCCCTCATGAATGGTACGATTAGAGCGAGGCTCGTGTGATGTACATTGTGAGGGCTCGGTACCAAACGAGTGGACTCTTTGTCTAGTATCGCTAGGGGAAAGGCATTGTTCCGGTGCTTACCTCGGGTATTTTACATACCGCGAATCGTGGATGACACGGAAGTTCCCCGAGTCTTGTGGGTAAAGTGTGCAACCTCTGTAGAGTGTAAAACTATTCGAATATCCACATCCGTGGTCATGGACAGTTGGAGGTACTTCTTAAACTACGTCTGGATGTTTTTGTAAAACTTGGTGTCAGTATGGATGTGATGGTGACAAAGAGGTCACCTGAGCTAAGCCCGGTGACTTAGCATGGAAATTGAACTAAGTCCGATGACTTAGCATGATGAATGAACATGAGATGTTCAACCCCCTACTTATGATGATATTTGTAACTTGTCCATATGGATATCTGCCCATTGTTAATGCATGCTTACTAGTTACTATTGGAAATATGCCCTAGAGGCAATAAATAAAGTGTTTATTATTATATTTCCTTTTTCATGATAATCATTTATTGTCCATGCTATAATTATATTGATTGGAAACACATTACATGTGTGGGTGAATAGACAACACTTTGTCCCTAGTATGCCTCTAGTGAACTAGCTCGTTGATCAAAGATGCCTCTAGTGGGAGCTTTGGTAATTTGATTAGCTAAACTCATTATCTTGAACAATAGTCTAAGTGAACTTTGCATATTTATGTTGTAGATCAATGGCTCACGCAGTAGCACCCTTGAATTTTAATGCGTTCCTAGAGAAAGCTAAGTTGAAAGATGATGGAAGTAACTTTGTTGACTGGGCCCGTAATCTGAGGATTATCCTCACGGCTTCCCAGAAATCATATGTTCTTGATGCACCACTTGGTGACCAAATAGAATACATGACCCGCAAAGACGTTAAGAACGCTTGGGAGGCACGTACTGGAGATTACTCAATAGTTCACTGTGCGATATTGTATGGCTTAGAACCGGGACTTCAAAGACGTTTTGAACGTCATGGAGCATATGAGATGTTCTAGGAGTTGAAGTTTATCTTTCAGAAGAATGCCCAGATCGAGAGGTATGAAACCTCCGATAAGTTCTATGCTTGCAATATGGAGGAGAACGGGTCTATCAGTGAACATATACTAAGAATGTCTGGGTATTCAACTCACCTAGCGGAGTTGGGAATTGCCCTTCCGCCAGAGGCGATCACTTACAGAGTTCTTCAATCACTGCCACCTAGTTACAAGAGCTTTGTGATGAACTATAACATGCACGGGATGAACAAGTCAGTCGCCGAGCTGTTTGCGATGCTCAAAGTCGCTGAGTCTGAAATCCAAAAAGAACATCAAGTGTTGATGGTCAATAAAACCACTAGTTTCAAGAAAAATGGCAAATTCAAGGGCAAGGGCAAGAAGGGTAAAACCAAGAAGGATGGCAAAGCAGTTGCTACTCATATAAAGAAGCCCAAGCATGGACCCAAGCCAGAAATTGAGTGCTTTCATTGCAAGGGAACTGGTCACTAGAAGCGGAACTGCCCCAAGTACCTGGCTGACAAGAAGGCGGCCAACGACAAACAAGGTATATATGATATACATGTTATTGATGTGTACCTTACTAGCTCTCGTAGTAGTGCCTGGGTATTTGATACCGGTTCGGTTGCTCACATTTGCAACTCAAAGCAGGAACTACGGAATAAACGAAGGCTGGCAAAGGACAAAGTGACGATGCGCGTGGGAAATGGTTCCAAGGTTGATGTGATCGCCGTCGGCACGCTCTCTCTTCGACTACCATCGAGATTAGTGATGAACCTGAATAATTGTTATTTAGTGCCTGCGTTAAGCATGAACATTATATCTGGATCTTGTTTATTGCGAGACGGTTACTCATTTAAATCAGAGAATAAAGGTTGTTCTATTTATATGAGTAATATCTTTTATGGTCATGCACCCAATGTTAGGGGTTTATTCATATTGAATCTTGATAGTGATGACACACATGTTCATAACATTGATGCCAAAAGATGTAGAGTTGATAATGATAGTACCACTTTCTTGTGGCACTGCCGTTTAGGTCATATTGGTGTAAAACGCATGAGGAAGCTCCATGCTGATGGACTTTTGGAGACACTTGATTCTGAATCACTTGACACATGTGAACCATGCCTCATGGGCAAGATGACTAAAATGCCGTTCTCTGGAACAATGGAACAGGCAAGTGACTTATTGGAAATCATACATACTGATGTGTGTGGTCCAATGTATGTTACAGCGCGTGGTGGATATCGTTATTTTCTCACCTTCACTAGTGACTTAAGTAGATATGGGTGTGTTTACTTAATGAAACACAAGTCTGAAATGTTTGAAAAGTTCAAGCAATTTCAGAGTGAAGTTGAGAATCATCGTAACAAGAAGATTAAATTCCTGTGATCTGATCGAGGAGGTAAATATCTGAGTTATGAGTTTGGCAGTCACTTAAGACAATGTGGAATTGTTTCATAGTTGACACCGCCTAGAACACTACAACGTAATGGTGTGTCCGAACGTCGTAATCGAACCTTATTAGATATGGTGCGTTATATGATGTCTCTTGCTGATTTGCCACTATTGTTTTGGGGTTATGCATTAGAGACATCTGCATTTACTTTAGATAGGGCACCATCAAAGTCCGTTGAGACGATGCCATATGAACTATGGTTTGGCAAGAGGCCAAAGTTATCGTTTCTTAAAGTTTGGGAATGTGATTCTTCTGTCAAAAAGCTTCAGCCTGAAAAGCTGGAACCCAAAGCGGAGAAATGCGTCTTCATAGGATACCCGAAAGAGATAGTCGGGTATACCTTCTATCTCAGATCCGAAGGCAAAGTTTTTGTCGCTAAGAACGGAACATTTCTTGAGAAAGAGTTTCTCTCAAAAGAATTGAGTGGGAGGAAAATAGAGCTTGATGAGGTTATTGAACCTTTACTTCAACCAGAAAGTAGCATAGCGCAGAAAGATGTTGTTGTCGAACCTACGACGGTTGAAGAGGAAGTTAATGATGATGATCATGAAGCTTCGGATCAAGCTAATATTGAACCTCGTAGGTCGACAAGTGCATGTACTGCTCCTGAGTGGTACGGCGACCCTGTCTTGGAGGTCATGTTGTTGGACAACAATGAACCTACGAGCTATGGAGGAGTGGTGATGGGCCCGGATTCTGAGAAATGGTTAGAGGCCATGAAATCCGAGATGGGATCCATGTATGAAAACAAAGTATGGAGTTTGGAAGTATTACCTAAAGGATGAAAGGCCATTCAAAACAAATGGATCTTTAAGAAGAAGACAGACACGGACGGTAATGTCACCGTCTATAAAGCTCGACTTGTGGCAAAGGGTTTTTCACAAGTTCAAGGAGTTGACTACGAAGAGACCTTCTCACCCGTAACGATGCTTAAGTCTATCAGAATCATGTTGGCAATAGCTGCTTATTTCGACGATGAAATTTGGCAGATGGATGTCAAAACAACATTCCTCAACTATTTCCTTGAGGAAGAGTTGTATATGATGCAACCAGAAGGTTTTGTCGATCCAGAGAATGCTGACAAAGTTTGCAAACTCCAGCGATCCATTTATGGGCTGGTGCAAGCATCTCGGAGTTGGAATAAGCACTTTGATGAGGTGATCAAAATGTTTGGGTTTATACAAGTTTATGGAGAAGCTTGTATTTACAACAAAGTGAGTGGGAGCTCTATAGCATTTCTAATATTATATGTGGATGACATATTGCTGATTGGAAATAATATAGAAATGCTGGAAAGCGTGAAGGAATATTTGAACAAGAGTTTTACAATGAAGGACCTAGGAGAAGCTGCTTTCATATTAGGCATTAAGATCTATAGAGATCGATCGAGACGCTTAATAGCATTTTCATAGAGCACATACCTTGATAAAGTTTTGAAGAAGTTCAAAATGGATCAGTCCAAGAAGGGGTTCTTGCCTGTGTTACAAGGTGTGAATTTGAGTAAGACTCAATGCCCAGTGACTGCAAAAGATAGAGAAAACATGAGTGTCATCCCCTATGCTTCAACCATAGGCTCTATCATGTAAGCAATGATGTGCACAAGACCCGATGTTAGCCTTGCCATAAGTATGGAAGGAAGGTTTCAAAGTGATCCTGGAATGGAGCACTGGGCGGCGCTCAAGAATATCCTTAAGTACCTGAAAAGGACTAAGGAAATGTTTCTTGTTTATGGTGGTGATGAAGAGCTCGTCGTAAAGGGTTACCTCGATGCAAGCTTTGACACTGACCCGGATGACTCTATGTCACAAACCGGATACGTATTTATTCTCAACAGGGGAGCGGTAAGCTGGTGCAGTTCCAAGCAAAGCGTGGTAGCCGATTCTATGTGCGAAGTGGAGTACATCGCAGCCTCGGAGGCGGTGAAGGTAGGTGTCTGGATGAAGCAGTTCATGACAGATCTTGGAGTAGTGCCCAGTGCATTGAATCCAATGAACCTGTTCTGTGATAACACTGGTGTCATTGCTCTTGCCAAGGAACCAAGGTTACGCAAGAGGACCAGACACATAAAGTGACGCTTCAAATCCATCCGTGATTACATCAAGGAGAAGGACATAAATATTTGCAAAGTGCACATGCATCTGAATGTTGCAGACCCGTTGACTAAACCTCTTCCAAGGACTAAACATGATCAACACCAGAACTACATGGGTGTTCGATTCATTACAGTGTAAATCACATAGTGATGTGAACTAGATTATTGACTCTAGTGCAAGTGGGAGACTGTTGGAAATATGCACTAGAGGCAATAAATAAAGTGGTTATCATTATATTTCCTTGTTCATGATAATTGTTTATTGTCCACACTATAATTGTATTGATTGGAAACACATTACATCTGTGGGTAAATAGACAACACTTTGTCCCTAGTATGCCTCTAGTGAACTAGCTCAATGATCAAAGATGGTCAAGGTTTCCTAGCCATTGACATGTGATGTCATTTGATAACAGGATCACATCATTTGGAGAATGATGTGATGGACAAGACTCAAACTACAAACGTAGCATATGATCGTGTCAGTTTATTGCTACTGTTTTCTGCATGTCAAGTATATATTCCTATGACCATGAGATCATGTAACTCACGAAAACCGGAAGAGTGCCTTGTGTGTATCAAACCTCGCAACGTAACTGGGTGACTATAAAGGTGCTCTATAGGTATCTCCGAGGGTGTCTGTTGAGTTGGCGTGGATCAAGACTGGGATTTGTTACTCCGTGTGACAGAGAGGTATCTCAGGGCCCACTCGGTAATACAACGTCACAATAAGCCTTGCAAGCAATGTGACTAAGTGTTAGTCACGGGATCTTGTATTACGGAACGAGTAAAGAGACTTGCCGGTAACAAGGTTGAACTAGGTATGGAGATACCGACGATCGAATCTCGGGCAAGTAACATACCGAAGAACAAAGAGAACATCATACGGGATTAACTGAATCCTTGACATAGAGGTTTGATCAATAAAGATCTTCATAGAATATGTAGGAACCAATATGGGCATCCAGGTCCCACTATTGGTTATTGATCGTAGAGGTGTCTCGGTCATGTCTACATAGTTCTCGAACCCGCAGGGTCTGCACACTTAAGGTTCGGTGACGTTCGATAGTATAGAGTTATGTATGGTGGTGAACGAAGGTTGTTCGGAGTCCCGGATGATATCCCGGACGTCACGAGGAGCTCTGGAATGGTCCAGAGATAAAGATTGATATATAGGAACTCCTGTTTTGGTCGCCAGAAAAGTTTCGGGCTCATCGGTAGTGTATTGGGAGTGTCGGTAGTGTACCGAGAGACCATCGGGAGGGGTATTTCGACCCAAGAGGCTACATGGGCTGTGGGAGAGTGAATACCAGCCCTTAGTGGGATGGTGGAAGTCCCACATAAGGCCCATGTGGATAGGAAGAAAAGCCCAAAGAGAAAAATGTGGAAAAAGGCAAAAAGATCAAAATAAGGAGGAGTCCTAGTCCTACTAGGATTGGAGGAGGAATCCTCCTCTCCTCCTTGGTTCGGCCGAAGCCTAGATGTCTTGGCCCTTGGGCCAAGCCTCCTCCTCTCTTCCTCTTATATATACTAGAGGTTTTAGGTTTTTTGGCACTTGATTTTCAGCCACGTGCTACCCATTCCTCTAGTGCATAGTTTCTCCTCTAGATCGGTTTTCTGAAGTGCTTAGGCGAAGCCCTACTAGAATTGCTCCACCACCATCGCCGCGCCGCCGTCACACTGCCAGAGAACTCGTCTACCTCTTTGCTCCCTCTTGCTGGATCAAGAAGGTGGAGATCGTCATCAAGCTGTACGTGTGCTGAACACGAAGGTGTCGTCCTTTCGGTGCTTGATCGGGACGGATCGTGATTGGATCGCGGGATGCTCGGTGATTTGGATCGCGAAGACGTTTGACTACACCAATCGTGTTTCTTAATGCTTCCCTCTTAGCGATCTACAAGGGTACATAGATCCACTCTCCCTCTCGTAGATGCTCATCACAATGGATAGATCGTGCGTGTGCGTAGGAAATTTTTTGTTTCCCATGCAACGTTCCCCAACAGTTACTTGATCATGTCATTGCATTCAAAATTAGCTTTCTGAAAATTACCTACTTAGTGCCATATCATGCATCATTGTTACCTTGTTCCACAACTTGGGTTGCTTGCAAGTACATTCAAAGTACTCATTGGCTTGCCACTGGTTATTTTATTGGCCAGGCACGAAAGATCAAGTTAAGAAGAAGAATACGTCAGTGACGATCATCCAAGCTAGGGCGCTTCCTAGTCAGAATGCCTGTAGGGTTAAGGCTGATGGCATGGGTTCGCGCTTTCGTTGAAGATTTCCGTTGCAATCATATGAAGACAAGGCCGCAGAGGCCATATTTAAATGAAACGGTACGTAATGGATATGAGACTCTTGTTATTCAGTTTCTATGTGTTCGGTGAGCATTGATCTCTGGGATCACTGTGCATGTACATTTGATGATCACGGCTTATGAGTCGGGGTCCCCACATATAAATTACCAAAACCACCAAGGGAGAAAATGTGATTTCACTCTCCCCCTTTTTGGTAATTGATGACAACATACAGATCAAAGCTTCGACATATGATATAATCAATGAATATAATCGTCGCTTTAAGAAGTATGTGATAAGCAAGAGCTCCCCCTAAATTTGTGCATTATTTTGAATTTGCGTTTGAATGCAAAGGCACAATCGATTAGGTACATGGGGCACTTCTTCCATCTCACATAAACCTTGGTGGTGTGCGAGAATAATTAGAGTGAACATCATAGCACAACACAATCAAGCAATGTAAAAAGATCATCTCATAAAGCATTAAGATGATAGGAAGTAGTAGCATCACACAAAAGATGTATCACAAGCAACCAAAATACAATTGTTTTTGAAAGGAAATAAACACCAAAACACTCTCTGACTCGAAGCCTAAGGATCTATATACACTTTTCCCCGTTTGGCAACAAGTTACCAAAAAGTTCAAAGGCATATATCTAAACATTTTTGGGCTGATGTCCTCCGGTTGTTGATGAAGGAGTCAAGAGAACAGCATCGGCGAAGATCTCTGTAGATGTTGTGGATGGAGTTGGAGTGGCAGCTGGAGGAACTAGAGCTGATGGAGCGGGAGCTGGGGTGACAGCAGCAGGAGCTGATGAAGAGGGCCTCAAGTCTAGAGCTAGCACAGTGGCTGATCTGGCCTGAGTAGGAAACTATGTGCCTTTCCTGAGGGGTGATCCATCCTCATCATCATCATCATCGTCATCATCATCATCATCATCATCTGAAGTAGTGTGAGTATGAGGCACTGAGTCAACTTCCTTCTGGAGCTCTGTGACTGTCTTAGTCAACATGTCCACCTTATCATTAAGGGTCTTGATCCTGGTTTCAAAGATCCTCACAAGATTGTTCTGGTTTTCAAGAAACCCTTTAATGTCCTTCTGCATGCCCTGAACTGATGATATCAATAGATCCATTTGCTCATTTCTGGATCTAGGGACCTGAGCACTAGTGGCTCGAGCTGCCTCTGCCTTTGCCTGAGCTATAGTAGATGTGGGATGATCTGGGTCCATCACCACAACGTTATCCTCAAGATCTAGCTGTAGTGGCAAATGGGGACTATCAAGAGAAAATATGTGCTTCTCAAGCTGAGAGTTGATGAGCATCTGGATATAGGGTGCATAACAAAAAGAGCGCTTCTGATCAGTAGCAACCCTCTTGACTGTCTCAACAATCATGTCCATGACTTTGATCTTATTGTGTCTGTCAAGGTGGATCAACATGGTGATGGAGTAGCCTTGGATCATCTTGTCATCTCCTGACTTGGGCATCAAGGTAAGCCTCAGAATGGTGTTCATGGTGTAGAGGCCAGCTTGAAGAAAGTAGATGGATCCAAGCTTGTGAGATTGCACGTTGTTTGCAGGGATAGGATTATACATGTCCTTCATGGCATTGTGGATCACCTTGGATTTTGTGTAGACATCCAAGTCTCCATCATGAACCTCTGGGACTCCTAGCAGTGCAGCCCATTCATCAACAGTGGACTCATATCTTGCTCCTTCTGTCATCCATACAATCCTACCATCTCCATAGAAATGTGTATTGGAGTAGAATTGCATGATCATTTCATCATTCCTTGCGGACAATTCTCTGCCAACAAACTCATCCAAACCAATGCAGTGGAAATTGTCTTGGACATTTGGAAAATAGTCCTCATTCTCCTAAATGAATTTCCAGTCAACGTATCTCATGTCACTCATAGCTGGACTCAGTTTCCAATCAACGTATCTCATGTCACTCATAGCTGGACTCTTGTCAAAAAGCACAGTCTCATAGAAATCTTGTTGCTCTTTGGTATAGAATTTGTAGTCCACAGTTGTCTTCTTCCTTTGGGCATATGGATAATTAGCTCTCCATGCCCTCAAACCTGAGTCTTTCCTCTTCTTCATATCTTCAGCAAGTGGATAGCTGGCATTATGTACTGGAAGGTGTTGTCTAAGTTTCATCAAGGTTGTCAAATCATCATCCTCAACTCTGGAGGTAGTTCCTTTGTTCTTTTCAGAAGCTGCAATATGCATGGATGTCCTCTTGGGCTTTTCAACAGCAGCCTTCTAGGATTTTGTGCTCTTGGATGTGCCAGTCTTGGGGATAGCATCAGCTAGAAGTTTCTTGGCCTTCTTCTTGGGAGGAGCCTTTGCAGCTGGCTCTTCCTCCTCTTCAGCAGCAGCTGCCTCCTCTGGATCTTCAAACATAGTTGTAGGCCTGCCAGTGACATGGATTATCCTCTTTCTGGCTCTCTTCTTTTCCCCTGCCTTCTTAGGCATAGACTTATTTGGGGGTTCAATGGTCATTGTAGCTCTGGCACTCTCAGGTTCTCTCATAACTTTAGGAGATGCATATGTTTTGCTGACGACCCTCCTGGAAGAGGTGGCCTCATTTGCTGACTTCTTGGCAGCTTTCTCTTGCTTCTTGGCAAGAACCTCCTCAGGCACAAAGTCTGAATCTTCCTTATCTGAATTCAGCTTCTTCCTAGCCCTAGTAGAAGCCTTGGGAAACCCATGGGAGTTGGGGGTGCCTGGATCTGAAAATGAACTTGGCTCAGGGCTAGTGCCCGAACTCATGTCAACTCTCTGCTTTGGCAAATTCTAACTGTCTGACCCTGCCATGCTGACCCTATGAATACAGTATAGAAGAGTGGAATAGGATAAGTCATCACAAAATGTTTAGCTGCATTTTGAAAGTTTGGACAGAAAAATTATAGATGTAGTTCATTGCCAAATTGAATTTTGGTGTCACCGAATCAATAATTTTGGTGCTGCCGAGATTCACAAAACCCTTAACTGAAACTTGGCAACAGTTTCGGTCAGACCGAAACATGTCACTCGATCTCACCGAGTTTTGTCCTCAGTAGAACAAAAAGGCAATCGATGGAACCGATTTTTCTAACTTGGTATCACCAAGATGCAATTCGCGGGCAACTATAGCTAGAATGTTTTGATTCTCTAGACCATGGAGTTTATCTTGTGGATAGAACGATCTCCAACTATGGCTAAATAATGGAAAAACCCTAATGCACAAGATTTGGAGGTTGGAGCGCAAGAGGGGGTCAAATCCATACCCTAGCTCGGTAACGGATCCGCTACGACGGCGATGGGGACGATGATTCCGTCGACGGCGGCGAATCCAGCGGCATAGGAGTGCGGGAAGACAAGGGTGACGACCAGGGGGTCCTTCTATGGTAGCTTAGAGCTTGGGGTGCAATGGTTTGAAGAATGAAATTTCGAACCGTCGGGACCACCGAATATATACCCTACACTATCGATGATGCCGATTCTAAATTTTTGGTGTCACTGAGTTTCTCAACTATCCGGTGATAGGGAAACTCGGTGTAACCGAGAATATGGAATCGGTAGTACCAATGCAAGAATTCCAGATCAACCCTAGGCATTCCGTGACTCCGATAATTGTGGGTTGGCTACACCGAGATGCACTTGGGCGGTTTTAATGGTCAGTCCTTGTCGATACGTAACTCTGAGTGCTCCACACACAGAGGGATCGAAAAGCACTTGTTCAAATTTCGTGATGCAGCATGAATAGAGTATGAGGTGAGAAATCATAGATAGCTAAAGAAGTGGTCCTAGGCATTCTTTTATATCCAATTGGCAAATATATATGAAAAGCCAAATATCAACAATTGGATATCCTCAAATGAGTAAATAAATGCAGACCAACATGCTCACACAATAACATGTCAAATGAAATCATGGCAAACATGCACAAATACAATATCATCTAACAATAATTTTGGTGATGACGGAGTCATCTATATATGAGTATATTGACTTAGGAGCCAAGTAAGAATACTTGATCATAGGTCATACTGATCGTTTAAGCACGAGTGGGGTTACCATTTTCACATAAAGCTTTTAATGTTGTCACATTCTTATGAGATGCTTTAACAAAAGTCTTAGAGTAAAGCTCCCCCTTGATGTGAAATCCCCCCATAAGATTGATAAACTAACCTTGGGTTTTGTCGAAGAAGACTTCATGTTAGTGAGGTAGTGATGGATGCTCAAAGTTGATGAAGGTCACCAAGAGTTGGGAGCATCCTTGTTGTTTCATTACTCTTCTCACCTACATGGGTTAGTCCCAACACACAAGAGACAAATACAAGGATATCTATGGACATGGAGTGCAAAGCATATGTTATGATGTCCATTGATTTGATGATTACCTTGTCTCTTGCTTACCTTTGAGGGAATGTGTGACTCCTTGAACTATTGCACAGAGTTGATGTTATTTGCAACTAGTTCTTGCCATTAATGAATATGAGTGAATTTCATTGGCAGAGTCACCCCTCAAGAACTTCTCTAGTTCTTATTCTTGGGGAACCACATCAAGTTGATGGGGATCCTTGGTGTTGAAGTAGCACTTGTACAAGTTGAGCTTGTAGTAGCCTTGGGAACCCACTTCACCAAAGCTTGGGATTCATCTTCATATGAGTAAAAGTCCTCTTGAAGCTTATTCTTGTCCTTGAGCTTGGTGTCTTATGGTGGAACGTCATCTTGAGCTTTTGTTCCCTTGGGATGATTATTTTCATACTTCTCCTTTTGAGGAACAAACTTGGGATTGGGGTATTGACCTTCTTCCCATTCAACACCATTAGCGTTGAAGTAGCCAACACCACGATTCTTTCGGTATCCTCCATGCTTGCGTACAATCTCCTCAAATTGTTTGCACCCTTCAAGACTCTTGTAGATACCTTTCTCTATAATCCCTTTCAAGAGTTCATTTTCTTGCTCAAGTGTAACTTGGCTAAGAGAAGAGGTAGTGGGATCAAGAGAACTACTAGAAACAATATCATTAGATTTATCATTTTTATTGCTACTAGTTGAAGAACCTTTCTTTCATTTGTTACTAGCTTTCTTAGACTTAACATGAGGCATGAATGTAGATAAGAGAAGTCATTTTGCTAGATAAGAGGAAGTCTTCTTTCAAAGATCGTCATTCATAGCTTTAAGGAACTCATGCTCTTGATCTAAATTGAGCTTCTCGAAGCGTAGCTTCTTATGTGTCCTTACAAGCTCTCTATGATCTTCTAGAGTTGACTCGTGAGCTAACTTGAGAGTTTTTAGTTCTTGAGTTAGTCGTTCTATTTCCATCTTATCATCATCACATGACTTGTCTACACTAGAGTGAGTACTAGCAAGTTCATGTTGGCTAACATTACTAGATTTGTCAAATAGCAAGTCATCTTCGTCACTATTGAAATCAAGATACTCGCGGTGTGATACCTTGGGGCCTTTAGCCATTAAGCAACTTCCACTCCCTTCATTTGGTGAATCAAATAGATCATAGGAGTTGGTAGTCACTAGTGCAATTCCGGCAACACCTTCATCTTGACTATAGTTGGAGTTTGAGTGATAGCTTCTCTCGGAGTGGTTGTCAAAGTCGGAGCCGGAAACCCATCACCAACATGAGCTTGATGTTTCCTTATTGAGTAGCTCTTGGTATACTTGTCCTTCTTCTCTAAGTCCCTACTTCTCCTTGAGGGTCTTCATTCATAGGGATCATCTCTACTCCTTCTCTCTCTTCGAGGTGACTTGTCTCTTGAGCTTCGTCTTCTTGGTGACTGTTTTCTTTGTTTGTAGGGAGTCGTGCACTCATTGGAGTAGTGTCCGGGCTTTCCACAATTGTAGCAGTTTCGGTCATGATTTGACGAACGCTTGTCTTCATATCTTGAGTTGGAGCTTCGATCTTTGCTTCTATTCTTGTAGAACTTGTTGAATTTCTTGACCATGGAGCTTATCTCTTCATTTGTGACAAGGTTGTCACTTGAGGTAGTGGGAGCATCACTTGTGGCTTTGTAAGCACAGCTAGACTTGTGGTGAAGCTCTTCCTTGTCTTTGAGTGTCATCTCATGAGCAACAATTCTAACAATCACTTCTATTGGCTTGAGATCTTTGTAGTTTGGCATCATTTGGATTAATGTGCAAATGGTGTCATATCGATCATCCAAAGCTCGAAGTATCTTCTTGATGATGAATTTGTCAGTTATTTCTTTGCTTCCTAAACCGGCAATCTCATTGGTGATGAGAGCTTGCCTAGAGTACTTCTCAGCGACTCCTTCACCATCCTTCATCTTGAACTTGTCAAGTTGACCTTGAAGAATATCCAACTTGGATTCTCTCATGAACTCGGTTCCTTCGTGAATATCAATCAAAGTATCCCAAATCTCTTTTGCGTGTTCAAGACGGCTGATTTTATTGAATTCTTTGGGGCATAGGCAGTTGAAGAGAATGTCACATGCTTGAGCATTGATTTGCAACATCTTCAATTCTTCCATAGTTACTTCACGATCGGGTTCCTTTCCTTCCACAAAGAATTCACCTTGCAAGCCAACATGAACAACAGCCCAAACGGCGGGGTTATGACCAAGCAAATGCATTTTCATTTTGTTCTTCCAACTAGCAAAATTTGTGCCATCAAAGTAAGGACCTCTACGGTGCTAATTTCCCTCACTAGACGTCATACTTCTCCTAGGTTATGAGACCAATGCAATGGAGACCAAAGCTCTGATACCACTTGTAGGATCGAAAGTAGGTCTAGAGGGGGGTGATTAGAATACTTGACCAAATAAAATCTACTTTTTCCCAATTTTAATTCTTGGCAGATTTTAGCATTGATAGTATGTCAAGTACACCCTACACATGCATGTCTAGGAGTAAGCAGCGGAAAGTAAAGACATTGCACATGAAAGTAAAGAGGGGGTAGGAAGAGAAACGCAATTGGTGACATGATGATTTTTCCCGTGGTTCCGATAGGTGGAGCTACTGTACATCCACGTTCATGGAGTCTTCAACCCACAAAGGGTAACGATTGCGAGAGTCCATGGAGGGATCTACCCACAGAGGGTTCCACGAAGAAGCAACCTTGACTATACCATGACAGACTAAGTCCACGGAGGACTAGCCTTACTCGGGGTAGATCTTCACGAAGTAGGCGATCTCCTTGCCCTTACAAACTTCTAGGTTAACTCCACAACACGAAGTAGGAGGCTCCCAAGCGACACCTAACCAATCTAGGAGGCACCACCCTCCAAAAGGTAATAGGCTCGGTAATGTCGATAAACTCCTTGCTCTTGTGCTTTAAGACGATAGACTCCTCAACACACAATCACTCTCTCACAGATATGGCTTGGTAGAAGAGATGGCATTGGTGGAAAGCAACTTGGGAAGGCTAGAAATCAAGATCCATATGGTTGGAGTGTAAGATCTTGATCTCAACATAAGGGTAGGTGGTTTTTCTCTCAGAAAACTGATAGGATAGGTATGGAATGGTTCTGAGTGCTCCTCTTTTCGAGTAGGTGGTGGTGGAGGGGTACATATAGGCATCCCCAAAAATCCAACCAATACACACAATAAGTCACACTCGGTGACACCGATGTGGGAATCTCGGTGGTACCGAAGTGACCAAAGGTGGCAACTTTTGAATCTCTGAGGGACCGATATAGGAATCTCGGTTGCACCGATAAGGTGACCAACGGTCAGAATGCTCAATCTCGGTGATGCCGATTCAACAATCTCGGAGGGACCGAAAATGTGTACTTGCATAACATAAAGTTGGCAGCCTAACTCGGTAGCACCGAATGCAGTATCAGCTGCACCGAAGTAGCTTGGGTTTGGCTAAATCTGTCTAGGGTTTGGAATTGGTGGCACCGAATGTGGAATGTTGGTTGCACCGATTTTGAGTGTTTGGCTTTGGACAAACTTTGGTGGGAGAGTTTGTGGGTGTGTTTGGTGACTGTCACTTGTGCACGTATGAGCATTTTGTTCGCCAACAAAACCTTACCCCCTTTTAATAGTATTAGCTTACCTATGGACTCAAAGTGATTTCTCACAAATATATAAAATTTAGAGTCCTCTTTCTTGAAGCTTAGCAAATCCATTTCCTTGCATATTGGGGTATTCCACAATCTCTTTTTGCCAACCCATCATTGAACTTTTCCTGAAACATACTTGATGGAAACATTATTTCAATAACTTATATGTTGTTATAAATTACCAAAACCACCAAGGGAGAAATGTGCTTTCAATCTCCCCATTTTTTGTAATTGATGACAACATATGATCAAAGCTTCGACATATGATATAATCAATGAATATAATCATCGCTTTAAGAAGTATGTGATAAGCAAGAGCTCCCCCTAAATTTGTGCATTATTTTGAATTTGCGTTTGAATGCAAATGCACAATCGATTAGGTACATGGGGAATTTCTTCCATGTCACATACATCTTGGTGGTGTGTGAGAATAATTAGAGCGAACATCATAGCACAACATAATCAAGCAATGTAGAAAGATCATCTCATAAAGTATTAAGATGATTGGAAGTAGTAGCATCACACAAAAAGTGTATCACAAGCAACCAAAAGACAATTGTTTTTGAAAGGCAATAAACACCAAAACGCTCTCTCACTCGAAGCCTAAAGACCCTTTTGGCAACAAGTTACCAAAAAGTTCAAAGGCATATGTCTAAGCGTTCTTGGGCTGATCTCATTTGGTTGTTGATGAAGGAGTCATGAGAACAGCGCCGGCGAAGATCTCTGCAGAAGTTGTGGTTGGAGTTGGAGTGGCGGTTGGAGGAACTGGAGCTGATGGAGCAGGAGGTGAGGTGACAGCAGCAGGAGCTGATGAAGAGGGCCTCAAGTCGAGCATGCGTTGGTTTCCCGTGAAGAGGAACGGTTTGATGCAGCAAAGTAGATAATTATTTCCCTCAGTTTTTGAGAACCAAGGTATCAATCCAATAGGACATATAAGCAAGCCACTAATAGATGTACCTGCACAGAGAATCAAACTCTTGCACCCAACGCTATAAAGGGGTTGTCAATCCCTTCACGGTTATTTGCAAGGATGAGATCTAGTAGAGATAGATATAATAGGATGATTGGACGAAAAGTAAAACTAAAAGTAAAAATAGGGTAGCAAATATTTTTCGTATTTTTGGTTTTAGATCTAAAAATATAATATGGAAAATAGACCCGGGGGGCATAGGTTTCACTAGATGGCTTCTCTCATGATGGAAAGTATTACGGTGGGTGAACAAATTAATGTCGAGCAATTGATAGAAAAGCGAATAATTATGAAGATATCCAAGGCAATGATTATGCATATAGGCATCACGTCCATGACAAGTAGACCGAAACGATTCTGCATCTACTACTATTACTACACACATCGACCGACTCTTGCCTGCATCTAGAGTATTAAGTTCATGAAGAACAGAGTAATGCATTAACCAAGATGACATGATGTAGAGGGATAAACCCAAGCAATATGATGAAAACCCCATATTTTTACCCTTGATGGCAACAATACAATATGTGCCTTGCTACCCCTACTTTGCCATTGGGTGAGGACACCGCAAGATTGAACCCAAAACTAAGCACTTCTCCTATTGCAAGAATTACCAATCTAGTTGGCCAAACCAAACCAATAACTCGAAGAGACTTGCAAAGATATGAAATCATGCATATAAGAATTCAGGAAAGACTCAAATAATATTCATGGATAATCTGAACATAAACCCACAATTCATCGGATCTCGACAAACACACCGCAAAAGAGTATTACATCGGATAGATCTCCATGAAGATCATGAAGAACAAGGTATTGAGAAGTAAAGAGAGAGAAGAAGCCATCTAGATACTAGCTATGGACCCGTAGGCTATGGTGAACTACTCACGCATCATCGGAGGGGCAATGGAGTTGATGTCGATGCCCTCCGTCATCGAATCCCCCTCCGGCACATTACCGGCAAAGGCTCCAAGATTGGATCTCTCGGGAACGGAGGCTTCTGGCGGTAGAAAAGTGTTTTTGTGGCTCGTTTTGATAATGATGGAATATTTGGGTATTTATAGGCCGAAGATTAGGGTTAGGGGAGTTGCCAGGGGCCCACGAGCCTGCCCACCGTGGGTGGCCCCCCTGGCCGCGGCAAGTGAGCTTGTGGCCCCGTGGCAGCTCCTCTGACATGGTTCTCAAGTCTCGTGGCTTCCTTTTATTCTCGAAAAAATAATTCCGGAGGTTTTATTCCATTTGGACTCCGTTTAATATTCCTTACCTGCAAAACTCAAAAACAAGGAAAACACAGAAATTGGCACTAGGCTCTAGATTAATAGGTTAGTCCCAAAAATAATATAAAATAGCATATTAATGCATATAAAACATCCAAAACAAATAATATAATAGCATGGAACAATCAAAAATTATAGATATGTTGGAGACGTATCACTGGCACAGTGGTTGATCTGGCCTGAGAAGGAAACTGTGTGCCTGTCCTGAGAGGTGATCCATCCTCATCATCATCATCATCATCATCATCATCTGAAGTAGTGTGAGGAAGAGGCACTGAGTCAACTTCCTTCTCGAGCTCTGTGACTGTCTTAGTCAGCCTATCGACCTTATCATTAAGGGTCTTGATCCTAGTTTCAAAGATCCTCACAAGACTATTCTCGTTGTCCAGAATCCCCTTAATGTCCTTCTGCATGCCCTGAACTAATGATATCAACAGATCCATTTTCTCATTTATGGATCTAGGGACTTGAGCACTAGTTGCTGTAAGTGCCTCTACCTCTGCCTGAGCTGCAGCAGATGTGGGATGTTATGTATCCATCACCACAACATTGTCCTCGAAATCTGGATGTAGGACCAAATGGGGATGATCTAGAGCAAATATGTGCTTCTCCAACTGAGAATGGATGACCATCTGGATATAGGGTGCATAGCAGCACGAGCACTTCTGATCAGCAGCAACCCTCTTGACTGTCTCAACAATCAAGTCCATGACTCTGATCCTGGTGTGTCTGTCAAGGTGGATCAACATGTTGATGGAGTAGCCTCGGATCATCTTGTCATCTCCTGACTTGGGTATCAAAGTATGCCTCAAAATGGTGTTCATGGTGCGGAGGCCAGCCTAAAGAAAGTAGGTGGATCCTAGCTTGTGAGACTTCACATTAGCAGCAGGGATGTCATTGTACATGCTGGCCATAGCATTGTGGCTCGCCTTGGATTCTGAGTAGACATCCAAGTCACCATCATGTACCTCTGTGACTCCTAGAATAGCAGCCCATTCATCAACACTGGACTCATATCTTGCTCCTTCTATCATCCATACAATCCTACCATCTCCGTAGAAATATGCAGTGGAGTAGAATTGCATGATCATCTCATCATTCCATGCAGTAAATTCTCTGCCAACAAACTCATCCAAACCAATGCAATGGAAATTGTCTTGGACACTTGGAAAATAGTCCTCATTCTCCTTATTGAATTTCCAGTCTACATACCTCATATCACTCACAGCTGGACTCTTGTCAAAAAGCACAGTCTCATAGAAATCGTGTTGCTCTTTGGTATAGAATCGGTAGTACATTGTTGTCTTCTTCCTTTGGGCATATGGATCAGCAGCTCTCCATGCCCACAAACCTGATTCCTTCCTCTTATTCATATCTTCAGCAAGTGGATAGCTGGCATTATGTACTGGAAGGTGTGGTCTAAGTTTCATCAAGGTTGTCAAGTCATCATCATCCTCAACTCTGCATGTAGTTCCCTTGTTCTTTTTAGAAGCTGGAATCTGCATGGATGTCATCTTAGGCTTTTCACCAGCAGCCTTCTTGGATTTTGTGCTCTTGGATGTGCCAGTCTTGAGGATAGTATCAGCTAGAAGTTTCTTGGCCTTCTTCTTGGGAGGAGCCTTTGGAGATGGCTCTTCCTCCTCTGGATCATCAAACATAGATGTAGGCCTGCCAGTAACATGGATTATCCTCTTTCTGGCTCTTTTCTTTTCCCCTGCCTTCTTAGGCATAGACTTCTTTGGGGGTTCAATGGTCATTGTAGCTCTAGCACTCTCAGGTTCTCTCATAACTTCAGGAGATGCATATGTTTTGCTAACCACCCTCCTGGAAGAGGTGGCCTCATTTGCTGACTTCTTGGTAGCTTTCTCTTGCTTCTTGGCAAGAACCTCCTCAGGCACAAAGTCTGAATCTTCCTTATCTGAATTCAGCTTCTTCCTGGACCTAGTAGCAGCCTTGGGAAACCCATGGGAGTTGGGGGTGCCTAGATCTGAAAATGAACTTGGCTCAGGGCTAGTGCCTGAACTCATGTCAACTCTTTGCTTTGGCAAATTCTGACTGTCTGACCCTGACATGCTGACCCTACGAATACAATATAGAAGAGTGGAATAGGATAAGTCATCACAAAATTTTCAGCTGATTTTTGAAAGTTTGAAAAGAAAAATTATAGCTGTAGTTCACTGCGAAATTGGATTTCGGTGTCACCGATTCAAACATTTTGGTGCTGCCGAGACTCACAAAACCCTTAACTAAAACTTCGCAACAGTTTCGGTCAGATCAAAATATGTCACTCGGACTCACCAAGTTCTGTACTCGTTAGCACAAAAAGGCAATCGGTGGAACCGATTTTACTGATTCGGTATCACCGAGGTACAACTTCGCAGGCAACTAAACCTAGAATTTTCCGATTCGCTACACTATTGAGTTTTCTTGTGGATAGAACGATCTCAGGCGGTGGCTAGATAATGGAGAAACCATAATGCACAAGATTTAGAGGTTGGAGCGCAAGAGGGGGCGAATCTGTATCCTAGCTCGGTGACAGATCTGCTACGGCGGCGGCGTTGGTGAACAGAACGTCGACGGCGGCGATTCCCAGCGGCGGAGGAGCGTGGGAAGACAAGGGTGACGACCAGGGGGTCCTACTGCGGCAGCTTAGGGCTTGGGGCGCGACAATTTGACGAATGAAATTCAAATCATCGGGGTCCACCAATTATATACCCTTCACTGTCGGTGACACCGATTCTAGATTTTCGGTGTCACCGAGTTTCTCAACTATCAGCTAACAGGGAAACTCGATGTAACCGACAATATGGAATCGGTAGTACCGAGGCAAGAAATCCAGACCAACCCTAGGCATCCGGTGGGACCGAGAATTGTGGGTTGGTTCCACAGAGATGCACTTGGGAGGTTTTAATGGTCAGTCCTTGTCGATATGGAACTCCGAGTGCTCCACACACAGAGGGATCGAAAAGCACTTGTTCAAATTTTGTGATGCAGCATGAATAGAGTATGAGGTGAGAAAGCATAGATAGCAAAAGAAGTGGTCCTAGGCATTCTTGTTCATCCAATTGGCAAAATAGAAAATCAAGAGCCAAATAGCAACAATTGGATGTCCTTGAATGAGTAAATGAATGCAGGCCAACATGCTCAGACAACAAGATGTCAAATGAAATCATGGCAAACATGCACAAACACAATAGCATCTAACAAGCACTTTGGCGATGATGGAGTCATCTATATATGAGTATATTGACTTAGGAGCCAAGTAAGATTACTTGATCATAGGTCATACTCATCGTTTAAGCACAAGTGGGGTTACCACATTCACATAAAGCATTTAATGTTGTCACATTCTTATGAGATGCTTTAACTCAAGTCTTAGAGTAAAGCTCCCCCTTGATGTGAGGTCCCCCCATAGGAGGGATAAACTAACCTTGGGTTTTGTCAATGAAGACTTCATGTTGGTGAGGTAGTGGTGGATGCTCAAGGTTGATGAAGATCACCAAGAGTTGGGAGCATCCTTGTTGCTTCATTACTCTTCTCATCTACATGGGTTAGCCCAACACACAAGATACAAATACAAGGATATCTATGGACATGGAGTGCAAAGCATATGTGACAGTGGTCATTGATTTGTTAATTACCTTGTCCCTTGCTTACCTTTGAGGGAATGTGTGACTCCTTGAACTATTGCATAATGTTTATATTGTTTGCAACGAGTTATTGCCAATAATGAATATGAGTGAATTCCATTGGCAGAGTCACCCCTCAAGAAACTTTCTAGTTCTTCTTCTTGGGGACCCACATCAAATTGATGGGGATCCTCGGTGTTGTAGCAGCACTTGTAGAAATTGAGCTTGAAGTAGCCTTGGGAACCCACTTCACCAAAGCTTGGGATTCATCTTCATATGAGTCAATGTCCTCTTGAAGCTTGTTCTTGTCCTTGATCTTGGTGTCTTGTGGTGGAAGGTCATATTAAGCTTTTGTTCCCTTGGGAAGAGTATTTTCATACTTCTCCTTTTGAGGAACAAACTTGGGATTGGGATAATGACCTTCTTCCCATTCAACTCCATTAGCGTTGAAGAAGCCAACACCACAATTCTTCCGGTATCCTCCATGCTTGCATACAATCTCCTCAAATTGTTTGCACCCTTCAAGACTCTTGTAGATACCTTTCTCTATAATCCATTTCAAGAGTTCATTTTTGTGCTCAAGTGTAACTTGGCTAAGAGTAGAGTTAGTGGGACCAAGAGAACTACTAGAAGCAATATCATTGGATTTATCATTTTTATTGCTACTAGTTGAGGAACCTTTCTTTCCTTTTGTTACTAGCTTGCTTAGACTTAACTTGAGGCATGAATGTAGATAAGATAAGTCGTTTTGATAGATAAGAGGAAGTCTTCTTTTGAAGATCGTCATTGATAGTTTTAAGGAACTCATCCTCTTGGTCTAAATTGAGCTTCTCGAATCGTAGCTTCTCATGTGTTCTTACAAGCTCTCTATTATCTTCTAGAGTTGACTCGTGAGCTAACTTAAGAGTTTTTAGTTCTTGAGTTAGTCGTTTTTATTTCCAACTTATCATCATCACACAACTTATCTACACTAGAGTGAGTACTAGCAAGTTCATTTTGGCTAACATTACTAGATTTGTCAAATAGCAAGTCATCTTCATCACTATTGAAATCAAGATACTCGGGGTGTGATACCTTGGGGCCTTTAGCCATGAAGCAACTTCCACTCCCTTCGTTTGGTGAATCAAATAGATCATAGGAGTTGGTAGTCACTAGTGCAATTCTGGAAACTCCTTCATCTTGACTATAGATGGAGTCAGAGTGATAGCTCTCTCGGAGTGGTTGTCGGAGTCGGAGCCGGAAACCCATTCACCAACATGAGCTTGATGTTTCCTTATTGAGTAGCTCTTGGTATACTTGTCCTTCTTTTTTGAGTCCCTACTTCTCCTTGAGGGTCTTCTTTCGTAATGATCATCTCTACTCCTTCTCTCTCTTCGAGGTGACTCATCTCTTGAGCTTCGTCTTCTTGGTGACTCTTCTCTTTGTTTGTAGGGAGTCGTGCACTCATTGGAGTAGTGTCCGGGCTTCCCACAATTGTAGCAGTTTCGGTCACGACTTGACGAATGCTTCTCTTCATATCTTCAGTTGGAGCTTTGATCTTTTCTTCTATTCTTGAAGAACCTATTGAATTTATTGACCATGAGGCTTATCTCTTTATTTGTGACAAGGTTGTCTCTTGATGTAGCGGGAGGATCACTTGTGGCTTTGTAAGCACCGCTAGACTTGTGGTGAAGCTCTTCCTTGTCTTTGAGTGTCATCTCATGAGCAACAATTCTACCAATCACTTCCGTTGGCTTGAGATCTTTGTAGTTGGGCATCATTTGGATCAATGTGCAAACGGTATCATATCGATCATCCAAAGCTTGAAGTATCTTCTTGATGATGAATTTGTCAGTCATTTCTTCGCTTCCTAAGCCAGTAATCTCATTGCTGATGAGAGCTAGCTTAGAGTACATTTCAGTGACTCCTTCACCATCCTTCATCTTGAACTTGTCAAGTTGACTTTGAAGAACATCCAACTTGGATTCTCTTACAGATTCTGTACCTTCATGCATATCAATCAAAATATTCCAAATATCTTTAGCATTCTCAAGATGGCTGATCTTGTTGGATTCTTCAGGGCATAGGCAGTTGAAGAAAATGTCACATGCTTGAGCATTGAGTTGCAACATCTTCAACTCATCCGCGGTCGCTTCACGATCGGGTTCCTTTCCTTCCGCAAAGAATCACCTTGCATGCCAACATGAACAATAGTCCAAACGGAGGGGTTATGACCAAGAAAATTCATTTTCATTTTATGCTTCGAACTAGCAAAATTAGTGCCATCAAAGTACGAACCTCTTGTTGGGGAACGTTGCATGGGAAACAAAAAATTTCCTATGCACACGAAGATCTATCCATGGTGATGAGCATCTACGAGAGGGAGAGTGGATCTACATACCCTTGTAGATCACTAAGCGGGACGCATTAAGAAACGCGGTTGGTGTAGTCGAACGTCTTCGCGATCCAAATCGTCGTGCGTCCCGCGATCCAATCACGATCCGTCCCGTGATCCAATCACGATCCGTCCTGCGATCCGATCACGATCCGTCCCATGAACTTGATCATGATCCGTCTCACGAACTTGATCACGATCCTTCCGATCTAGCACCGAACGGACGGCACCTCCACGTTCAACACATGTACAGCTTGATGACGATCTCCATCGTCTTGATCCAGCAAGAAGGAGTGGAGAGGAATAAGAGTTCTCCGGCAGCCTGACAGCGCTCCGGTGATGGTGGTGGAGCAATTTCGGCAGGGCTTCGCCTAAGCACTGTAGAAAACCGATCTAGAGGAGAAACTATGCACTGGAGGAACGGGTAGCACGTGGCTGAAAATCTAGTGCAAAACCCCTCAATACCACCAGTATATATAGGAGGAGAGGAGAAGAGGAGGAATCTTGTCCTCCAAGCCTCCTAGGCTTCGGCCGAACTAGGAGAGGAGGAGTTCACCTCCTCCACTCCTAGTAGGATTAGGATTCATCCTTTTTTCCCTTTTTCCCTTTTGCCACCTTTTTCCTTTTGGGTTTTCTTCTCCAGCCACATGGGCCTTGTGTGGGAGTTTCCACCAGCCCACTAAGGGCTTATATTCACTCTCCCACAGCCCATGAAGCCTCTTGGGTCGAAATACCCCTCCCGGAGGTCTCCCGGTACACTACCGATAAGCCCAGAACTTTTCCGGTGACCAAAACAGGACTTCCTATATCTGAATCTTTACCTCCGGACCATTCCGGAGCTCCTCGTGACGTCTAGGATCTCATCCGGGACTCCGAAAAAACTTCGGTCACCACCATACATAACTCTATACTATCGAAACGTCACCAAACCTTAAGTGTGCAGACCCTGCGGGTTCGAGAACTATGTAGACATGACCGAGATACCTCTACGGTCAATAACCAATGGCGGGACCAGGATGTCCACATTGGTTCCTACATATTCTACGAAGATCTTTTATCGGTCGAACTTCTTGGTCAAGGATTCAGTTAATCCCGTATGATATTCCCTTTGTTTTTCGGTATGTTACTTGCCCGAGATTCGATCGTCGGTATCTCCATACCTAGTTCAACCTCGTTACTGGCAAGTCTCTTTACTCGTTCCGTAATACAAGATCCCGTGACCAACACTTAGTCACATTGCTTGCAAGGCTTATTGTGATGTTGTATTACCGAGTGGGCCCTAAGATACCTCTCCGTCACACGAAGCAACAAATCCCAGTCTTGATCCATGCCAACTCAACAGACACCCTCGGAGACACCTGTAGAGCACCTTTATATTCACCGAGTTATGTTGCGACGTTTGATACACACAAGGTACTCCTCCGATATCTGTGAGTTGCATGATCTCATGGTCATAGGAACATATACTTGACATGCAGAAAACAGTAGCAATAAACTGACACGATCATAAGCTACATTTGTAGTTTGGGTCTTGTCCATCACATCATTCTCCTAATGATGTGATCCCGTTATCAAATGACATCTCATGTCCATGGCTAGGAAACCTTAACCATCTTTCAATCAACAAGCTAGTTCACTAAAGGCATACTAGGGACATCGTGTTTGTCTATGTATCCACACATGTATCCATGTTTCCAATTAATACAATTATAGCATGGATAATAAACGATTATCATGAACAAGGAAATACAATAATAAACACTTTATTTATTGCCTCTAGGGCATATTTCCAACACCTCTATGGTGATAATTTCCCTCACCAGATGCCATACTTCTCCTAGGTTGTGAAACCAATGCAATGGAGACCAAAGCTCTGATACCACTTGTAGGATCAAAAGTAGGTCTAGAGGGGGTGATTAGACTACTTGACCAAATAAAAATCTACCTTTTCCCAATTTTAATTCTTGGCAGATTTTAGCATTCATAGTATGTCAAGTACACCCTACACATGCATGTCTAAGAGTATAGCAGCGGAAAGTAAAGACATTGCACATGTAAGTAAAGAGAGGGTAAGAAAAGCAAACGTAATTGGTGACATGATGATTTTTCCTGTGGTTCCGATAGGTGGTGCTATCGTACATCCACGTTCATGGAGTCTTCAACCCATGGAGGGTAACGGTCGTGAGAGTACACGGAGGGCTCTACCGACGAAGGGTTCCACAAAGAAGCAACCTTGACTATACCATGACGGCCTACGTCCACGGAGGACTAGCCTTACTCCGGGTAGATCTTCATGAAGTCGGCGGTCTCCTTACCCTTACAAACTTCTTGGTTCACTCCACAACACGAAGTAGGAGGCTCCCAAGCGGCACCTAACCAATCTAGGAGGCACCACCCTTCAAAAGGTAATAGGCTCGGTAATGTCGATGAACTCCTTGCTCTTGTGCTTCAAGATGATAGACTCCACAACAAACAATCACTCTCTCACAAATATGGCTTGGTAGAAGAGATGGGATTGGTGGAAAGCAACTTGGGGAGGCTAGAAATCAAGATCCATATGGTTGGAGTGGAAGATCTTGACCTCAACACAAGGGTAGGTGGTTCTCTCTCAGAAAACATGATAGGATAGGTATGGAATGGTTCTGAGTGCTTCTCTCTCGAGTAGGTGGAGGTGGAGGGGTATATAGAGGCATCTCCAAAAATCCAACCGTTACACACAATGACCAACTCGGTGACACCGATGTGTTAATCTCGATGGTACCGAAGTGACCAAAAGGCAGTAAATTTTGAATCTTCGTGAGACCGATATAGGAATCTTGGTTGCACCTATAAGGTGACCAACGGTCAGAATGCTCAATCTTGGTGACGCCAATTCAACAATCTCGAAGGGACCGAAAATGTGAACTTGCGTAACAGAAAGTTGGCAGCCTAACTCGGTGGCACCAGTATGGAATCGGCTGCACCGAAGTAGCTAGGGTTTGGCTGAGTCTGTCTAGGGTTTGGAATTGGTGGCACTGAATGTGGAATGTTGGTTGCACCAATTTTGAGTGTTTGGTTTTGGACAAACTTTGGTGGCAGAGTTTGTGGGTGTGTTTGGTGACTATCACTTGTGCACGTATGAGCATTTTGTTCACCAACAAAACCTTACCCCCTTTTAATAGTATTGACTTTCCTATGGACTCAAATTGATTTCTCACAAATATATAAAATGTAGAGTCTTCTTGCTTGAAGCTTATCCAATCCATTTCCTTGCATCTTGGGGTATTCCACAATCTCTTTTTGCCAACCCATCATTGAACTTTTCCTGAAACATACTTGATGGAAACATTAGTTCAATGACCTATACGTTGTTATAAATTACCGAAAACACCAAGGGAGCAAATGTGCTTTCACGAAAGGGCCTTGGGTGCGTCGGGGCGGCGACCTCGGGTGGTGAAGCGGCGGCGCCAGTTCGCCAGGCGGTAGCCGCGGATGATGGCTGTCGTCCTCGGTCGTGTGGGCGGCGAGGCAATGGTAGAAGAGTAACGTTGCCTATGTGGCTCCTTGTCGCCCACCGTGTTGGATCTGAAGCTGGGTTTAATTCACCTCCCCTTGGTCTGCTCCCCTGCCGGATCCGGCCGTTGGGGACCTCCTGGTCGCTGGATCTGCTGTCGGCCAGGTCTGGTGGCATGAGAACGACCGGGAGAAATCCCTTGGTCGGCCTATTGACCTAGCCAGTTGCGTCGCACGCGAGCACCGTGCCCCACCCTGGAGGCACAGTCAGGGTCTGTGTCTCCCAATCCCCTCCCTCCCGTGGCCGGGCAAAAGCTCAATTCTTTTTGAACTGGCGGCGTTGGCATTCGTCTTCGTATCATAATTGGGGGCGCCGTCTTGGACTCGGGGGCTACAGTACAATCCCGACAAGGATGGCAGCGGTGACTTGGGGGGTGCAGGTGTATGTTCCTGGCAAGGATGACAGCGGAGATGGAGGTTCTTCGAACGGATACGGGTGAAAACCTGCTATTGGCTATTGCCAAGGCCGGCGATGGCGTCGTTGTCTGCGTCGTTCCTTTCCTGAAGGCATCGTCATGGAGAAGTTCAAGGCCACTCTCTGTTACTTTTGAGGGAAACCCTAGATCAGTAGATCGAATGGCGGCGGCTCTTTGGTGTCGTTTCCCCCTTGAGGCATCATATTTGAAGGTACACACGGGCTCGAGGGACCGTAGGACGGCTTCTTTGGTGGAGCGGTGCTTCATCTTACACGTTCATGGCGGCGGATCTTGATGGCATGGTGCTGTGAAGACTTGGCGTCCGATGCGCGAAGATGGACTCGCGCAGGAGGAGGATGTTGTCTGGCATCATGGTGGCTTCGATGGCAGAGAAGCCTGGCAAGGTCGGCGCGTTAGGTTGCTCTGAAGATGGATTGGTGGAAGATGGCAGCGACGACACATGAGAGTGTGTCGAACCAGTTTGTGTCCCAAATCTAGTATGTGGCTACGTTGGGGCCTCTGACTTTAGATGTTAGACTTTTGTGCGATGTCTGTTTGGTATTAGGCTCGGACTATCGGCACCCCTTCATCATGTGGTTAGGATAGCGATGGATGTTGCTTAGATGGTGGCTTCAGACTACCTAATGTAGTACTCCCTCCGTCCGGAAATACTTGAACTAAAAATGGATGTATCTAGACTTATTTTACTTATAGATATATCCATTTTATTCATTTCGAGGACAAGTATTTCCGGACGGAGGGAGTACTTTATAAGATTTTTGTGAATAATCAATAAAATGGTTGCATGCATCACCCCAGATGTAGAGGCCGGGGGCAATCCTCATTTTCTTTAAAAAAATCCCAGCAATATGTTCTCTACTCTTTAAAGCAAATGCATGTAATCTTCAACTCTGGGCTTCCTAAGACTGAGAGGGAGCCCCAGGTAGGAAGAACATGATATGTTCGGCTTGGCAACATTTATTTTCAGGAAAAACTTTCGATCTGTTCGGCGTAACAACATGTTGGGTCTACGTCTAGCTTCGGCCAAAACTAAGGTCGTATATTTGCCGTCATGCATGCATGATCCGCGGTCTGAATCCTGGGGCGCTCGGGTCGAAATATGCATCCACTGATTTCAGGGCAACTTATACGTACTTTTTTTCGAAACGGAGGGCAACTTATACTTGCTGCATGCATGGTCCAAGTCGGTGTGCAAATGAGGTGCGTGCTCGGACATAAAACAGGAGGAATGCATGCCTAACTATCGAAGCCGCCTATCCAGAAAATGAAAACAAATAGTACAACATTCCAAGTCATGATTCAAACACCTTTATGGCCACCCACTCGCGCGCAGGCATATATAGAGAGAGCTGCAAAATGGGCGCCTAGATACAGAGTTCCTTGCAGCTTTGCCCAGCAAAACCTACCACGCAAAGAGTAGACGTGAAAGCTCAAGAGGGAACGATGAAGAAGAGCAGCCAGCTCATGGCGATCCTAATCCTCCAGGCCATCCTGGTCATGGGAATCCTCTCCCACGTGGATGGTATGCTGTCGCTCGTGTTAATTTGTTCATTGCATTTGTTTCCAAAACAAAGTTCTGACTGTTCTTAATTACTCCTTCTGTAAAGAAATACAAAAGCGTTTAGATAAGAAAATAGCTTATTAAGCGACTATTAATTAACTGGTGTGATGCCCTGCAGCGGATTATTTTCCCAAGTGTTGTGACAACTGCAGTAACTTCTCGGGGGTGGACGTGTGTGACGACGTCCATCCCAGGTGCCCCGCCGGCTGCTCGGCGTGCCGTCTGGTGAGGGTGCGACCCGTCAAGATGTTCCGGTGCGCCGACATGCGCTCCACCATCGATGGCACGTGCGGCCCGCGCTGCAAAAAGCACTGATGATGGGTGCTTTTTGGACGGAACATCTCATCGACGGCACGTGCGGCCCTCCAAAATAATGACTCGCATGAGATGAGCATAGTTATCGTACGTGTGTGTGTGTGTGTTTTCTTGTTGTATGTTTCATTTTGAATCAGTATAAAATCCACTCTGTCGAAGAAAAAGAGAAGGTGTAATCCGTATTGCACGCAAACAGTAATATGTGGTACATCGTTTGTTGTGCGTAATCTTTCTGGTATCACCCCCCCCCCCCCCCCCCCCCCCCCCGCCAAAAAAAAATAGAAACCAATGACTAGCTAGCACATATAATCAGGCCGGTCCAAAACAAACAGACTTAGGAAATAATCTCAGTCAAGTCAAATTACAGGGCCTTAATGGCTGAAAGCATTTCATAGGTATTAGTACTTATTAATCAAAGCAAAAGCAAAAACAGAAGATAAAAGAAAAGTCATTCGAGAGCTACACCAAGCTGTAGCCATATGGTCTAGTTGTGACAGCTGAAGGTCCAACACTTATAAAAGATTCCATATAATTGTCGGTAACAGCTGTCAGCCTCCATCCTGGAGTCATGCTTCCACTCTTGGTCTACCAATGCGTGAGAAAGATGGAACATAGGGAAGATATGGAGGAAATGTGTCATACGAGTGATATTTTAGACTGCAGATAACACAAACTTTACCACTGTCCATGTCATATGACAGTAGCACATCCTCCCACCTCCAAACAAAGAATATCAAATTGCATTCAGGATGGATTGCGATCAAAGCATAGGCCCTTTGCAACTTGAGATCAGCATAGCCCCGTTGTAACATGTGATCCTTCTCCCCAAAAAGCTCACCGAAAAGTTGTGAAGTGCTGATGCTGTACTTAAAGATCCATTCATTACCATTATAGTCCTAAAGAATCCAGACTGATAATTTGGAGCTATCATTGTCTCTCATATTTATAAAATACAATCGCCCTTGAGATTGACCAATGAAAGCAAGAGGACCTATATCAAAGTTTCTAACACACATAGTTTCCAGCAAAGAAATGGTCCTCCATGTCTTGCCCTCAGTGTCAACTGCTAGTATCTTAAACTCACAGATCAGCAAGTGCATCATTCCATTGAAAAAGACACCTCTCCTATCAACTATTTGAATCTCATTGTCGCCTCAACCATTTCCCTTGTAACTCCATGCTCCTGTCTCAGATGAGTAGATATTAACACCTGCAACATATCCATAGTCCTCATCACCCTCTAGGATCTGGAACACATGGAAGTGGGGTGACATAGCTGCATCAGAACCCAAACGGTATGTCAATGTATTGCTTTCATGGCCAGCATCAGGTAGGACTACCCATTCCTCAGTGGCAGGATTGCATACCACATAATCGGCTTCGTCTCTTGGAGAGTCCTTCCAGCAGTAGCAGATAATAAGGCCATTGCAGCAGTCCTTCGGCAAAATCTGCCTGTATCCCGTCAAGAAGGGCAATGAGGAGTCAGGGAATAGCTGCTCTTGGTCCCCTGAAATACCATCAAAAGTGGGAAATTTTAGCAAACCATCCTCGCTGTTTTATCTGTGCTTGGGGTAGAAGAAGCCAGAGATGGTCTGGGGCAGCTTTTTGCGGTGTTGGGAGATGAGGAGGTACCAGAGCCGCGAGACACACTTGAATCGGCAAACAGGGAGCCCCGTTCTTGGAGTGGCAGCAGGGACAGAATCTCAACGATAAGGTCATCTGTAAGGTCAGCAGCGGAGGTTGCCCCGTTCTTGGAGTGGTTCATCTGTGTGCAAGCCATTCTGACAAGTTGTGAAGGAAAGCGGAAATAATCAGATCAAATATCAGTTTATGACAGAATGAAAGGATGGAAGGAAAATCATGGAGGCAGAAGAGGCCTACCAGTCTACTAAAGCAGGGAGCGGCACCGATGGAAGTGGCTATCAACGGTGGTTCTGTGGCTGGCAGCTGGCAAGAGTAGTTACAGTGGCTCAGATAGTTGAATAAAATGCCGAATAACGATAAGAATAAAATCAAAATAGGACAAGCTGTTGATAGCAACGTGTAACAGGTTCGCTAATACTATTTGAAACTTAGTGCATGGAACAGCATCCTATAAAGAGAACCAGGCAAACGAAAAAGATTGGTAACAGCCTACACATATACAACGGGCTAGTTTGGTTGCTGCCCTGGATGAGTTGCCTGATGAGAAATGGTGCCTGGTCAAGCATGGTTTGCTTGCCTTCTCAGACATAAGGAAGATGGAGGTGTTTGGTTGCAAACAATGTGTGAGGACAGCTTTGTGAAAGCCCAAACGTAAAGGCTGTCTTTCGTTTTCACCGATTCCTTTGTTCTCACCAACGACTGCCTGGAGGATGGAGCGCCAGGCACGGTGGGCTGCAAGTCGGACACCAGAGCCTGACAGACGTGCCTGAGTCAGGTGCCATCTCAGTGTAGCAACCAAACACGGATAGTTGAGGCTCAAGCAAATCGCTCCAGCACACCAACCAAACTAGCCCAACATGCATTAACATTGTGACACCTTTGTTCTACAACCGTTCCATTAAGTACAAGTTCAAGAACGAAGTCCAGCCAACAAACTCTTACTATGGATCGGAGGGAGTACTGAAATTTATTTTGGATAGGTGTATACGGAGTTAGAATTTTACAGTCTCCTTTTACACCTTTTTTTTTACAAGAATCCTTTTAGAATTTTATTGAGTCACTTGACTTGCATTTCTGTGACTGTGACTACACACCTCCATCGCAAAAAAAAAAAAAAAAAAAAAAAAAAAAGACTACACACCTGTAACCTCCACACCGAACCTAAGGCTGGAGGAGTATTAGCTACGAAGACATGAGACCACCCATAGCAGTTAAACTAAATAGTTTTGATGTCGTACCTAGTTAGTCAGACGCCGCAGCTCAACCTCCGCTTGTCCTGTCCTGCAGGCTAGCTTCCAGACCGCCGCCGCTTCGTCCCGGTTCGCCGAGGCTGCCCGCCACATCCGGGATCGAAAGGATCTCAAGCCATGCTGCCGCATAGTCAATCCATGGTCCGATTTAGGTATCAGGTCTCCAGATTTGAGAGTGGGCTGGAGGATTTGGGGATTAGGGTTCTTGTTCGTCCTGTGTGAAGAGGAGGCCGTTTGTGCGGAGGAGTGCGTCACGCAAGGAGAAGAGGAGACGCTCTACAGGCTTCGGCCGAAATTAGACCGGCCCACATAAAACTTCGGCTCTTTGGGCGAAGAAAAGACGGGAATGCGCATGTGACACTCGTTGCGTAAAAAGCGCTTGGCACTGGGCTCCTCCATCTGACTGGGCCTGGTCATTCCACTCTAGCCAATCGGGTACTGTAGCACTCGACATTATAGCGAGCTGGACTGATTTCCAAGCGTTTTTTATTCGGTTTTCAACAAAACACAAAAAATATATTTTCCAAAATGAGGAAAGTTCTAAATAATGAGATTTTTTATTAAAATATGCGAACATATTTTAAAAATTTCAAACATTTTAAAAATACAAACGAACTTTGAAAATATGAACATTTTTTAAAATACAAATATTTTTTGAAAATTTCAAAAATATTTCAGAAACACAAACAATCTATAGGCGAGCCCAAGTTCGCTCGGCTCTATGTGAAGGGTCTACTATATGACCCAACGATCGTCGTATAGGAAATTCCTTAGAAGGTGGGAGCTTAGGCGGGGAGCGGCCATCAAATTTGTTAGTAGGGCCTGACTAATTGTTAGTTTCCTTTTCTGCGTATCAAATTTGTGTGTTCCCAGGACCATACCCAAGACTAATTCGCAAAGTACTTTAATTTGGAGTTCATTTGCAAATGTTGTAATGGTTTCCAAAGGCAGACATACCATGTCTTTATGGCTTGGCCAAACATGAGGTTGTACATCATGAGGTGGATGCACGGGTAAAGCCGGGGTCGGCGCAAACAGCGCCCACGACGGCCACGGCCTTGGCCTCTGATCCTTTGGGTTGCCGTTGCACCACTTTGCCTGTGAAGAAGGGGGCCATCATGACATGGCGCATCGTCTGCCGGTGGTTGCCCTATGCTGCGAAAACCATGTCATGGATGCTGCACTAGGAAAGAAAAAGACCGGTCCAAATTATTTCCTCGGACGAGTTGTCCCTAGTTGGTCCCTTTCATTTTTTTAACAAATATGTCATCCCTTTGTCACACACAATTTATTTTAAACCGAAAAACGCATCACACGGTTTGGTGTTATGTGTTAAGATGTGTGATAGGTGGGGTTGAATAGCACCATTCTACACTAGTAAGTTCTTGGCTCGGATGGTACTTTGTGCTTCTTCTTTTTCAAATACGATGTTAATTTGCTAGATGAGGCAATATTAAGTGCGGTGTGAGTCCCCTCCCCCCCCTGCGTCGCCCCTCCTCTGGCGACACGAGGGAACCCTCCTATAGCGCCGCTGCGTCCCCCCCCCTCCCTCCCAACCAGTATCGCCGCCACCCGAGGAGGCCGCCGGCGAAGGTCGCGCGTTCTCCGGGGAAGGTGGCAGCGGGGCACTTCTGTAGCTCCTCGCGATCGTCCCATCGCTAGAGGAGGGACACCGGGTCGGTTGGATCTGGGGGCCTATCATCGGCTCTTCTTCTGCGCGGTGGTGGCACGCGGTGGCGCTGGACAAGGGGCGGCAGGCTAGTGCGGCTGGGGACGGCGGCCGGGGGCGCGAAGGGGCGGCATTAATGCGGCCCAGATCTATCGGGAGCACGCGGTGCTGTTCTGATGTAGGAGCACGAGAGCGGCGGGAGTGCAGGGGTGGGGAGAGGCTCGAGCTCGTGCAGTGGTCTCCGCTGCCTGGCGGCTGCTCTGGCTCCAGGTGTGGGCGGTGGAGGGGCTCCAGCGTGAGGCACGGCGGCTTGGCCACGAGGGGCGTGGCAGGGGCATGCCTGCGCGATTGACGCTGTGAGGATGCCATGGTGTTGTGTGGGTCGGAGGCCCGGGTTGGCGACGAAGTGTGCCTCGAGTTGCGAGTGGTGTTGATCCGGTCTACGGTGGCTGCGGTGGCGTGCATGGGGCACTCGGTGCTTCTGTTGCTTAGCTGCGGCTCGGGACCATGGTGGCTCTTGGCTTCGGGCAGCGCTTCTCTGTTTCTGTCGGCATGGTGCTCGGCAGGGCATGGCGGATTGCGCTGCGTCCGGCGGTTCTGGCGTCCGGAAGACCGTTGATGGATTGGGCTACTCATTCTCTAGGTTGGCTATCGGTGGACTCCGTGAGGTGCGGTTGGCTACAACGGATCTCAAAGCTTCTTCTTTGTTGTTGGGTAGCTTCGATGGTGGAGGTGTTTGGTGGGCTTGTCGGCATCGGTGCGGGATGATCTGCGGCTGAGGTGGTGTGGGAGATTGGGTGAAGACCCTGTCCCGGCTTTGCGTCGTGACCAGCGATGGTGGCGGCTGTGGCCGTCGTTGATCTTCTTGGAGGCATCGTTGCTTTGCTATCGCACCCCTCCTGCGCGGATCCGTCCATCTCGGCCTCTCCGGGGGAAACCCTTGATCTGTGATCGGACGATGGCGGCGCGTCGGTGTCGCATTCCCTCTTGGGGGCTTCATCTCGGGAGCTAGGCATCGGCAAGCGAGACTAGTGGATGAGGGCGGTTGTGGCGTCCAGGTTTCTGTGACAACGAGGATGGTGGGTGCGATGTCGGTAATGCGGCAATGGTTGAGGCAGTCAGCTCTTCTCCGGTGTGTCCCTGGGTTTGCCTCGGTATGTTTTGTTGCTATGAAGTCGAAGTTGCTACGGCAGGGCCCGATGCTATACGATGACTGGCTGCAGGTGAATCGTTCGACGATATTCCGCTGCGCCAGCCGTGCCTGGTTCTGTCCTACAGAGTTCTCCGTCGAAGTCAGAGTTGCGTCGCATGGCCGTAGGTGGTTGAGATTTTGGCATAGATCTTCATGCAGCTTCACGTGTCCACCTCAGTGTGGGTTAGGTCGACGATCGCCTGCGGCGAAGTCGGAGTCGCTTGCTCAGAGTTTTGGGATGGCGGTGACGCCTCTAGGGGAGGAGTGACGATGATGACGCATGCGTGCTGTCTCGCCGGGACCCTCTTTGGAGTGATGTGCATGGGCTTTTATGTGTGTCGCTCAACTGTTGTAACGGTTTTCGCCCGATTTTCCGTACTTAACTCGGCAGTCTGGTTTTTGCTTGGTTTTTTTTTAATTAACTGAGCAACTTTTTTTTAATGAATGCAGGATAACTGCCATTTCGAAAATATTGATGCGATGTTGTATGGGCTGCGATCACGATGTATTCGGCTTAACAACACTTTTTTCAAGAAAAACTTCCAATCTATTCGGCGTAACAAAACATGTTGGATCTAGCTTGGCCCAACTAAGGCCGTATATTTGCTGTCATCCATGCATGATCCGCGGTCTGAATCCTGGGGCGCTGAGGTCGAAATATGCACCCACTGATTTCAGGGCAACCTATATTTGCTGTCATGCACAATCCAAATCGGTGTGCAAATGTGTTGCGTGCTCGGAGATACAGTAAAACAGGAGGATGCATGCCAATTGCCAAACTATCCAAGCCGCCTATAAAACAAGTGCAGCTTTCGAAGTCAGGATTCAAACACCTTTATCGCTACCCACTCCAATAATTAATTAACTAATGATCGCAGATCGACTCGTGCGCAGGCATCTATAGAGCTGCGAAATGGACGCCTACATACAGAGTTTCTTGCAGCAAATTAAACCTACCACGTAAAGAGTAGACGTGAAAGCTCAAGAGGGAACGATGAAGAAGAGCAGCCAGCTCGCGGCGATCCTAATCCTCCAGGCCATCCTGGTCATGGGAATCCTCTCCCAAGTGGATGGTACGTCGGTCGCTCGTGTTAATTTGTTCGTTGCATTTGTTCCCAGAACAAAGTTCGACTGTTCTTAATTAGCTTAAGTGGTTAATAATTAACCGGTGTGATGCCTGCAGCCGATTATTTTCCCAAGTGCTGCGACAACTGCAGCAACTTCTCGGGGGTGGACGTGTGTGACGACGTCCATCCCAGGTGCCCCGCCGGCTGCTCGGCGTGCTGCCTCGTGAGGGTGCGACCCGTCGAGATGTTCCGGTGCGCCGACATGCGCCCCACCATCGACGGCACGTGCGGCCCGCGCTGCAAAAAGCACCGATGATGGATGGGTTTCAAGCTCAGATGAGATGTTCCGTCTAAATCTAAAATAATGGCTCACATGAGATGATCATGTATAGTCATCACACGTATGTGTGTGTCCCGTTAGTACGCCCGTTGTCGTCGTCTTTTTTCTTCGAGAAAAGTTGTTGTTGTTGTTGCCTTCTTGGAGCTACCAATCAACCTGCATGGATTGTGCGCTTATAATGAGCTGAGAGATAGCTCTCTTGTCCAATATTGTATGAGCTACTCCACATCATGTTTTTTTTTCACTCATTGATCCAGAGGCCGGAAGACATCCTCTTTTTTGAAAAAATTAAAAAAATTATGGGTCACTTCAAATCATGTTGATCATGATATTATACTGGTATAATTGTCTGGTATAATCGTCCGCAGACCACCATGGTCTGCAATAACGGGGAATATTTGACAACAGAAGACAAAGTTGCTACTGTGCCCCCAAGGCATGGAGGTACGGAAAAATATTTCCGTAAGTTCTTTTTTTAGTGAATGGAGGCTATTGAGTATCATAAATTATTATGAATGTTGCTTACACATACACATCCAGAATTTAGAAGGGGAAAATTACACGTTTAATAGTTGCAAACTTAGGAGATATTACAATCAACGATGCAATTTTGCTATTTCAAAATTTGCATATGCCTTGTGTCAATTCACCCAAAAAATTGCAGAATAAATAATATATAAAATACCCTATATCCATCTTCTCTCCTTAATTTTAGCTTCGAAACTCTATTCATCTCGTGATGCGTGGCGCCGGTGTGAGTTTGCACGAGAGTGTTCTAAGGACATTTTCAATGGCAATCATCAAACAAACCTCCATAAATGTCCGCCAACACGTTCAGATACGTTCGCAAACAGTCGGCCGGGCTAAGGATCACTAATAAAAAACAGGGCTTTGGTCTAGGTCAGAATATTGCATTAGTCCCGGTCGTATTACGAACCGGGACTAATGGGTGCATCAGTCCCGGTTCATAAGGCCAGGATGCCGGCCGGGCCTCGGCGGGCACCAGTCCCGGTTCGTCTGACCCCTTTAGTTCCGGTTTCAGACACGAACCGGGAATAAAGGTCCTCGCTCCTGGCGCAACCCCTTTAGTCCCGTTTGGTGGCTGGAACAGGGACTAAAGGGCAGTCTTATGTCCCGGTTCTAGCCACCAACCGGGACTAAAAATATGCTTATATATATGCTTGCCCTTGCCCGCTCACTCATCTGTTTTTCAGTCGGCTGGCGTGTAGGAGGTGTGTGCTGCTCTGCTCTCACCTCCTATGCACACGAGGTATTCGATGAAATGCCCGAGTCACGCTTAAGCTTTCTCCTCTCCAAGCTCGACCTCCAAGATCCATTTCCCCCCAAGATTTATCTAGGTTTGGCGGTTCGTCACGTCCCGTCCCCGTCCTCACCATCGTCAATCGCCCGTGCCGATCTCGTCGCCGACACCATCGTGGTGAGTCTCTTGTTCTTATCTTTTTTTTAAAGAAAAAAAATTCTTACTTGTATGATTTACATAGATACTTTTATAAATTTCCTACTTTTATTATTGTTTATTATTATATAGTGTCATGGTTATGGTATCCGCCCACGTCGGTCCTTGTCCGGTCTATGATTCGGATGTGGTATATTATCTTTTATAACTATTTTGTTTCATTTAGTGTTTATGACAATCATGCCGACCAACGTGACATAAATGTGTTTATCTAGGAGGTATGTGACCGGAAATTCCAACCGACCCTCTTGTCGAGAGGTTAAATCTAGTTGGAAAAAAAAACAAGTATTTGAAAGAAAAATTGAAGAGAATTGAGGAGGAGAAGATGAAATTGGAGTTGCATGTTGCTGATGTCGTCGGTGTCCACAAGATCAACATGGATACAACGCGCTTGAAGATTAGAAAGATAAAGAAATATGCCATTGATAATGAGGCTTGATATCATTATGCTATTGGATCAATTGTTACCTTAGTTGCGATTATGATCGCATTTGTTGTTGCATTTAAATGTTTTACATAGTTGTATGTTAGTTTCAATTTATTTTTTAATTAGATGCTCTAGAGAGCTATATGTTGTTCTATGAGAACTATGTATGAACTTTATGTATTTATTTTTTCAATAATAACATTTGATCACTACTGTACTTTGGTTTTAATATGATGATGAACTTGTATTAATTTGGTCACTTCTCTATTCATGATGTTCTATATTGTTTTTTTGGTACACTTAATTATATAATGCGCGTAGATGAACCGGCAATGGATGTACGGTGACCTACGCACCTCTGAGTATATTGAGGGTCTGCATAAATTTCTCGAAGTGTCTAAGGAAAACAAGAAGAATGGTTTTATGTATTGTCCATGTACTGTCTGTGAGAATACGAAGGATTACTCTAACTCGAAAAACCTTCACTCCCACCTGCTTGAGAAGTGTTTCATGCCACACTATAATGTTTGGATTAAGCACGGAGAAAGAGGGTTTATGATGGAAGACAACAAAGAAGAAGAGGATGATGACAATTATCCTATGTTCCCTGAATACAGTGATATTGCAACGGGGGAAGTTGAAGATCAAGAGGCACCAGACGATGTGCCCGATGATGATCTTCGCCGGGTCATTGTTGATGCACAGAGAGAATGCGAAAGTGAAAGGGAGAAGTTGAAGTTCGATCGCGTGTTAGAGGATCACAAAAAAGTGTTGTATCCAAACTGCGAAGATGACAACATAAAGCTCGGTACCACACTGGAATTGCTGCAATGGAAGGCAGACAATGGTGTATTTGGCAAGGGATTTGGTTCGCTACTGAAAATAATGAAGAACAAGCTTTCAAAGGATAACGAATTGCCCAACAGTACGTACGAAGCAAAGAAGGTTATCTACCCTCTAGGATTGGAGGTGCAGAAGATACATGCATGCCCTAATGACTACATCCTCTACCGTGGTGAGTACGAGGAATTGAACGCATGCCCGGTATGCGGTGCATTGCGGTATAAGATCAGAAGAGATGACCCCTGTGATGTTGAGGGCGAGCGTCCTAGGAAGAGGGTTCCTGCCAAGGTGATGTGGTATGCTACTATAATACAACGGTTGAAACGTCTATTCAGAAACAAAGAACATGCCAATTTGTTCCAATGACACAAAGAAGACCGTAAGAAAGACGGGAAGTTGAGAGCACCCGCTGACGGGTCACAATGGAGAAAAATCGAGAGAAAGTGGGGGGAGGGGACTTTGCAGGTGACGCAAGGAACATATGGTTTGGTTTAAGTGCAGATGACATTAATCCTTTTGGGGAGCAGAGCAGCAAGCATAGCACATGGCCTGTGACTCTATGAATCTATAACCTTCCTCCTTCGTTGTGCATGAAGCGGAAGTTCATTATGATGTCAGTGCTCATCCAAGTCCCTAAGCAACCCGGCAACGACATTGATGTGTACCTAAGGCCATTAGTTGAAGAGCTTTTACAGCTGTGGAATGGAAAAGGTTAGCTTAGTTTCTTATCTTGATGCTTGAAAATTAGCTGGAAACATGAGGTCAGAGGGTAGAGAAAGACACTCATATGTGAACCAACTATGATTTTTAAGTGATTAGGATAGAAGCATTGATCCCCATGTCTTGTGCCTGAAAAACCTAATGCTTAGATTATTTGTGTGAGGATAACGGATTGCTGGACCATATAGATGACCTTTGTGATGATAAAATGAGATGCTCTCGGATCATATGCACGAAAGTCAATAGTTGGTTGTCTAAGTGTGAACAGGTGAGTGCTTTCCAGACTGAGTCCGCAGTTGACACCTTTTCAAGTTATATTGCTTTCTACGTAAAATTAGATGCCTGATTAATCCTATAATGCTCACATCATTAGGCCCTACTCTCCATTACTATTGGTTTCCTTGAATCGGTGTCTATTGTTTGTGGAACTTTTCTTGGAATCAACATTGTCATGTATAAAGTTCAAGCTATTACATGTGTTTGATTTGTACAATTGGTGTTCTCTATATGGAGGGCAAGGGAAATTATGTTCGATGCACACTTTACTTTAGTGACTTTATGTAGAACCATGTTATTTAACACATATTAACTTCTCAAAAAATGGTTTAACCACTTTCATATATAGATGATTTGCACTCATCTACAACTATCTAGGTGAAGTTTAAAGCTGATTTCAAAATAAGTCTCGCGAGTGTGCAACTTGGTCTCAGTTTTTACAAGTCGCCCGAGGTCAAAGTGTTGAATTTGCATCCTTGGAAATTCTTCGGAAGGAAGATAAGAAAAAGGCCATGTTGACATCCAAGGGTTTTGTAAATGCGGTCACCATAAACACGATGGTAGGACAAGAACAAGTGCCCAAGAGGGACCTGAAATAGGGCCTCAAGAATAGTTGGGAAGGACATATCTTTACAATCGTCAAAGAGATAGAGGAATGTAAGGTTGTAGCTGTGTCAAATGGGGAAATGTCTTCAGAATAGTTGTTCGGTGACGAGGTGGTGGCTGCGTGTGCAAATGAAGGACGTGTTGGGGAACGTTGCATGGGAAACAAAAAAATTCATACACACACGCAAGATCTATCCATGGTGATGAGCATCTATGAGAGGGAGAGTGGATATACATACCCTTGTAAATCGCTAAGCGAGAAGTGTTAAGGAACGCGGTTGATGTAGTCAAATGTCTTCGCGATCCAAATCGCCAAACGTCCCGCGATCCAATCACGATCTAGTACCGAACGGACGGCACCTCCGCGTTCACCACACATACAGCTCGATGAAGATCTCTGCCTTCTTAATCCATCAAGAGGGAGCGGATAGGTAGATGAGTTCTCCGGCAGCGCGACGGCATGGCGGCGGCGATGGTGGAACTATTCCAACAGGGCTTCGCCTAAGCACTACTGAAAAACTAGAGCATTTGATCTATCAGAAGAGAGGGCTGCACTATGGCCTTTTTGGGTTGAAGTGTTTTTGCCCTCTCTCCTTCTAGTATATATAGGAGGGAGGGGAGGGGCTGGCCGACCGAAATCTCCTCCTAGGAGTCGGCCGCAAGGAGGATGAGGGAGGAGTCCACCTCCAATCCCACTCCTAGTCGGATTCCTTCCCTTCCCCACTTGTACTTTCCTTTCCCTCAAGCCCAACCGCATAGGCCTTCTTGGGCCAGTGCTACCTCTTGAGCATGCGTTGGTTTTCCCTTAAAGAGGAAAGGGTGATGCAGCGAAGTAGATAAGTATTTCGCTCAGTTGTTGAGAACCAAGGTATCAATCCAGCAGGAGGAACAAGCAAGTCACCAATGGATGCACCTACACAAACAATCAAACTCTTGCACCCAACGCTATAAAGGAGTTGTCAATCCCTTCATGGTTATTTGCAAGGATTAGATCCGAAAGAGATAGATGTAAACGAGTGCGGAAAGTAAAAGATAAGTAAATTACAGCAAGGTATAGATGTGAAAATATATGATGGAAAATAGACCCGGGGCGATAGGTTTCACTAGAGGCTTCTCTCTTGAAGGCAAATATCAGGGTGGGTAATCAAATTACTGTCAAGCAATTGATAGAAAAGCGAATAATCATGTAGTTATCAAAGGAAATTATCATGCATATAGGCATCACATCCGTGACAAGTAGACCGAAATGATTCTACATCTACTACTATTACTCCACACATCGACCGACTCCTGCTTGCATCTAGAGTATTAAGTTCATGAAGAACAAAGTAACGCATTAAGAAAGATGACATGATGTAGAGGGATAAACTCAAGCAATATGATGAAAACCCCATCTTGTTATCCTTTATGGCAACAATCCAATACGTGACTCGCTACCCCTACTATGTCACTGGGTGAGGACACCGCAAGATTGAACCGAAAACCAAGCACTTCTCCCATTGCAAGAATTACCATTCTAGTTGGCCAAACCAAACCAATAACTCGAAGAGACTTGCAAGGATATGAAATCATGCAAATAAGAAATCAAAGGAGATTCAGATAATATTCATGGATAATCTGAGCATAAAATCACAATTCCTCGGATCTTGACAAACACACCACAAAAGAGGATTACATCGGATAGATCTCCATGAAGATCATGAAGAACATGGTATTAAAGATCAAAGAAAGAGAAGAAACCATCTAGCTACTAGCTAAGGACCCGTAGGTCTGTGGTGGACTACTCACGCATCATCGAAGGGGCAATGGAGTTGATGTAGATGCCCTCCGTGATCGAAACCCCCTCCGACAGATTACAGGAAAAGGCTCCAAGATTGGATCTCTCAGGAATGGAGGCTTTCAGCGGTGGAAAATTATCCGCGTGGCTCTTTTTGATGTTGGGGGAATATTTGGGTATTTATAGGCCAAGAATTAGGGTTAGGAGACCTGCCAGGAGGCGACAAGACTGCTAGGCGTGGCCAGGGGGCCGCGCGCTAGCAGGCTTGTGGTGCCCTGGCACCTCCCGCGACGTGCACTCCAAGCTTGGATGAATTGTTTCCTTCCAAAAAAAATTCCTTCTGAAGGTTTTATTCTGTTTGGACTCCGTTTAATATTCCATATCTGCAAAACTCAAAAACAAGGAAAAAAATAAAAACTGGCACTTGGCTCTAGATTAATAGGTTAGTCCCAAAAATAATATAAAATAACATATTAGTGCTTATAAAACATAAAACACATGTAATATAATAACATGCCATCATCAAAAATTATAGATACGTTGGAGACGTATCAGCCGGCCGCCTAGCCCACCAGGGGCTGTTGCGTGCTACTTCTTGAGATTGCGTTAGTTTTCCCTTGAAGAGGAAAGGGTGATGTAGCAAAGTAGATAAGTATTTCCCTTAGTTGTTGAGGACCAAGGTATCAATCCACTATGAGGTACAAGCAAGGCACCAATCTATGCACGTACACAAACAATCAAACACTTGCACCTAACGCTATAAAGGGGCTGTTAGTCCCTTCACGATTACTTGCAGGGATGAGATCTGATAGATAGATATATAAAAGATTACTAAAAGTAAAAGTAAATAAAAGTAAATAAATTTGCAGCAAGATATTTTTGGTATTCTTGGTTTACAGATCTGAAAATATAATATGGAAAATAGACCCGGGGGCCATAGTTTTCCCTAGAGGCTTCTCTCTTGAAGGAAAATAATACGGTGGGTGAACAAATTACTGTTGAGCAATTGATAGAAAAGTGCATAGTTACGACGATATCCAAGGCAATGATTATGTATATAGGCATCACATTCGTATCGAGTAGACCGAAATGATTTTGCATCTACTACTATTACTCCACACTTCGACCGACTCCTGCCTGCATCTAGAGTATTAAGTTCATGAAGAACAGAGTAGTGCATTAGGTAAGATGACATGACGTAGAGGGATAAACTCAAGCAATATGATGAAAACCCCATATTTTTATCCTTGATGGCAAAAATACAAATACGTGCCTCACTACCCCTACTTTGTCACTGGTTGAGGACATCGCAAGATTGAACCCAAAACTAAGCACTTCTCCCATTGCAAGAATTACCAATCTAGTTGGCCAGACCAAACCAATAACTCGAAGAGACTTGCAAAGATATGAAATCATTCATATAAGAATTCAGAGAAGATTCAAATAATATTCATAGATAATCTGATCATAAACCCACAATTCATCAGATCTCGACAAACACACCGTAAAATAGTATTACATCAGATAGATCCCCATGAAGATCATGGAGAACATGGTATTGAAGAACATAGAGAGATAAGAAGCCATCTAGATACTAGCTATGGACCCGAAGGTTTGGGGTGAACTACTCATGCAACATTGGAAGGGCAATGGTGTTGATGTAGATGTCCTCCGTGGTCGAATCCCCCTCCGGCAGATTACCGGAAAAGGCACCAAGATGGGATCTCATGGGAACAGAGGCTTCCAGCAGCAGAAAAGTATTATCATGGCTCTTTTTGGTATTGGGGGAATATTTCTGAATTTATAGGCAGAGTGTTAGGGTTGGAGGAGCTACGGGGAGCCCACAAGCCAGGGGGCGCCCCCAGGGGCGCCCTGGTGGCTTGTGGCCCACCCGTAGGTCTTTTGGCCTCCTCTTCAAGCCTTCTGGGTTCCTTTTGCTCCAAGAAAAATCACCATAGAATTTTATTCCGTTTGGACTCCGTTTGATATTCCTTTTCTGCAATACTAAAATACAAGGAAAAAACAGAAACTGGCACTGGGCACTAGGTTAATAGGTTTGTCCCCAAAATATATAAAATAGCATATTAATGCATATAAAACATCCAAAACAGATAATATAATAGCATGGAATAATAAAAAATTATAAATACATTCGAGACGTATCAACATACCCAAGCTTAATTCCTGCTCGTCCTCGAGTTGGTAAACGATAAAAACAGAATTTTTGATGTGGAATGCTACCTAACATATTTATCCATCTAATATTCTTTATTGTGGCATGAATGTTCAGATCCATAAGAATCAAAACAAAAGTTTAATGTTGACATAAAAACAATAATACTTCAAGCATACTAACAAAGCAATCGTGTATTTTCAAAATAACATGGCCAAAGAAAGTTATCCCTACAAAATCATATGGTGTGGCTATGCTCCATCTTCCCCACACAAAGTATTTAAATCATGCACAACCCCGATGACAAGTCAAGCAATTGTTTCACACTTTTTTAAGCTCTCAAACTTTTTCAATTTTCACGCAATACATGAGCGTGAGCCATGGATATAGCACTATAGGTGGAATATAATATGGTGGAGGTTGTGAGGAAAAGGAGAAGATAGTCTCACATCAACTAGGCGTATCAATGGGCTATGGAGATGCCCATTAATAGATATCAATGTGAGTGAGTAGGGATTGCCATGCAACGGATGCACTAGAGCTATAAGTGTATGAAAGCTAAAAAAGAAACTAAGTGGGTGTGCATCCAACTCGCTTGCTCAAGAAGACCTAGGGCAATTTGAGGAACCCATCATTGGAATATACAAGCCAAGTTATAAAATGAAAAATTCCCACTCGTATATGAAAGTGACAAAATAGGAGACTCTCTATCATGAAGATCATGGTGCTACTTTGAAGCACAAGTGTGGATAAAAGATAGTAGCATTGTCCATTCTCTCTTTTTTCTCATTTTTTTGGTGGGCATCTTTGGCCTCTCTTTTTATTTGGGCTTCATTGGCCTCTTTTATTTTTTTAAAGTCTGGAGTCTCATCCCAACTTGTGAGGGAATCATAGCTTCCATCATCCTTTCCTAACATGGGACAATGCTCTAATAATGATGATCATCACACTTTTATTTACTTACAACTCAAGAATTACAACTCGATACTTATAACAAAAGATGACTCTATATGAATGCCTCCGGTGATGTACTGGGATGTGCAACGATCTAGCATAGCAAATGACATCAAAAAATGGACAAGCCATGAAAACATCATGCTAGCTATCTTACGATCATGCAAAGCAATATGAAAATGATGGTGCGTGTCATAATAAACGGAACGGTGGAAGTTGCATGGCAATATATCTTAGAATTTCTATGGAAATTCCATAATAGGTAGGTATGGTGGCTGTTTTGAGGAAGGGTATATGGTGGGTTTAATGCACCAGTGAAAGTTGCGCGGTACTAGAGAGGCTAGCAAAGGTGGAAGGGTGAGAGTGCGTATAATCCATGGACTCACATTAATCAAAAAGAACTCACATCCTTATTGCAAAAGTCTATTACTTATCGAAGCAAACTATTAGACGCATGCTCCTAGGGGAGAGGTTGGTAGGAGTTAACCATCGCGCGCTCCCGACCCTCACACAAAGGATGACAATCAATAAACAAATCATGCTCCGACTTCGTTACATAACGGTTCACCATATGTGCATGCTACGAGAATCACAAAATTTGAACACATTTATTTCTACCAATCCACAATTACTCACTAGAATAATTCTAATATCACCATCTTTATATCTCAAAACTATATGCCAGGAATCAAACTTCTCATAGTATTCAATGCACTTTATATGAAAGTTTTTATTATATCCCTCTTGGATGCCCATTATATTAGGACTAAATTCATAACCTAAACCAATTGCCATGATTTTTAAAGACTCTCAAAATAATATAAGTGAGGTACGAGATTTCAATTATTTCTATAAAATAAAACCCCACCGCGCTCTAAAAAGATATAAGTGAAGCACGAGAGCAAAATTGCCTAGCTCAAAAGATATAAGTGAGGCACATAGAGTATTCTAATAAATTCAACATTCATGTGTGTCCCTCTCAAAAGATGTGTGCATCAAGGATGATTGTGGCAAACTAAAAAGAAAATAATCATATCATACAAGACGCTCCAAGCAAAACACATATCCTGTGGTGAATAAAAATAGAGCCTCAAGTAAATTTACCTATGGATTGAAGACGAAAGAGGGGATGCCTTCCGGGGCATACCCAAGCTTAGGATCTTTGGTATCCTTTAATATTACTTGGGGTGCCTTGGGCATCCCTGATCTTAGGCTCTTGCCACTCCTTATTCCATAGTCCATCAAATCTTTACCCCAAACTTGAAAACTTCACAACACAAAACTCAAAAGAAAACTCGTGAGATCCGTTAGTATAAGAAAAATAAACCACTTTAGGTACTGTTGTGAAATCATTATTTATTTGTATTGGTGTAATATCTACTGTATTCCAACTTCTCCATGGTTCATACCTCCCGATATAACCCATGGATACATCAAAATAAGCAAATAACACAAAGAAAACAGAATCTGTCAAAAACAGAATAGTCTATAGCAATCTGGAAACTTAGAATACTTATGTAAATCCACAACTTATGAAAAAATAGTACAATCTGGTAAATTTTTATATCAATCTTATGTAAAAATTGCAGACTTATTCGACACTCTGGTGAATTTATAAAACTCCTGGACTAAGCACAAAAGTTTCTATTTCTCAACAAGATCAAATCAACAATCACGGTTGGCCATCCCAAAGGTCTTACTTGGCTCAAACACTAATTAAAACACTATAACACAATTACTACAGATTTAATAATGTGTAAATCACTCAATATCAGAAACAAAAACAAAAACATAAAAATAAAATTGGGTTGCCTCCCAACAAGCGCTATTGTTTAACGTCCCTAGCTAGGCATAACTCAATAGATCTAGGTATTGTCATCTTTGGTATGCGATTACTTAATTGAACACTTATAAACCCTAGGAGGTTCTTTGCTCTTATCAATAATAATGCTCCTAGGCAAGAAGTCAAGAGATTCACTTGTGGCAATTGGTTCCCTAAAAATATTGGTAAAGCTGGGGTGAACACTTATCATCTTAAGATCTTCATCCCCTTCACTAGAGGATCCACCCTTATTTTTAGGAACATAAACAAACTTGGAAGTCTTAGAAGTAGGAAAATTTGGAATGGTTTGAACTGAGGCAAAAGTGGAACCCAATTTGGTAATAATGTCCTCTAGCTTGTCAATTCTAGAGGAATCTTGATCCAATTTTTCATTAACTATGGGTTCTTTTTCCCTTAGATTTTCTTAAAGTAAATCCTACCTTAGATCCATATTGATTAATATGGTTATGAATATTTTTATCCAAGTTTTCAATAAGATCTACAGTAGAAACTTTATTTTCAATAATATCAAGCTTTCGCATCACATGTTCCAAAGTTTAGATTGTTTCATTAACCATCAGTGGGGGTGAAGCTACCAAATTTATCATAGCAATATAAGAATCAAAGGTATGGCTTCCCAAGAAATTTCCTCCCGTAATGGTATCCAGAACATATCTATTCCAAGGAGAAACACCCACATAAAAATTGCGAAGGAGAATGATAGTAGATTGCTTACGAGTAGATCTATTTTGAGCATTGCAAATTCTATACCAAGCATCTTTTAAGTTTTCTCCCTCCCGTTGCTTAAAATTAAGAACTTCACTCTCGATAGTACTAGCGATAGTAGTAAGGCCAGCGATGAGTTTAAGTGATCTAACACACAAGAAAACAAAAAGCAAATGAAAAGACGAACAGAAGAAGGGCGAATAAAAAGGCAAATATTTTTTTTTCTGAAAACCGTTTTACAAGTGGGGGAGAGGAAAACGAGAAGCAAATGGAAAATAATGTAAATGCAAGAGATGAGTTTGTGATGGGTACTTGGTAGGCTTGATGTAGATCATTTTGACAACCATGCCAAAAATTGGCTAGTTGATGGGAGAGTTCTTGTCTTGACTTGCTATGTATCCTCCCCGGCAACGACGCCAGAAATCCTTCTTGCTACTTCTTGATCTTGCGTTGGTTTTCCTTTGAAGAGGAAAGGGTGATGCAGAAAAGTAGATAAGTATTTCGCTCAGTTGTTGAGAACCAAGGTATCAATCCAGTAGGAGGTATAAGCAAGGCCCCAATCTATGCACCTACACAAATAGTCAAACACCTGCACCCAACGCTATAAAGGGGTTGTCAATCCCTTCACAGTTACTTGCAAGGATGAGATCCGATAGAGATAAATATAAAAGATTACTAAAAGTAAAAGTAAATAAAATTGTAGCAAGATATTTTTGGTATTTTTGGTTTATCGATCTGAAAATATAATACGCAAAATAGACCCGGGGGCCATAGGTTTCACTAGAGGCTTCTCTCTTGAAGGAAAATAATACGGTGGGTGAACAAATTACCGTCGAGCAATTGATAGAAAAGCGCATAATTATGACGATATCCAAGGCAATGGTTATGCATATAGACATCACGTCCGTATCAAGTAGACTAAAACGATTCTGCATCTACTACTATTACTCCACACATCGACCAACTCCTACCTGCATCTAGAGTATTGATACGTCTCCAACGTATCTATAATTTATGAAATATTCATGCCATGTTTACAATAATTCTATAAGATTTTGGTATGATTTTATTAGAACTAACCTAGACTGACGCCGTTTTCAGTAGAACTACCATGGTGTCATTTTTGTGCAGAAATAAAAGTTCTTGGAATGGGCTAAAAATTTACGGAGAATATTTTTGAAAAAAATAAAAAAATACTTGAGCAAAAAGGTACCGGAGAGGAGTCCCGAGGAGGCCACAATCCACCAGAGCGCGACCACCCCCTAGCCATGCCTAGCAGGCTTGTGGGCCCCTCGGGAGTCCCCTTGACGTGAATCCAACGCCAAGTGCTCCTATAAATCCTAAACCCCAGAAAGAAACCAAGATCGGGAGTTCCGCCACCGCAAGCCTCTATAGCCACAAAAAACCAATCAGGAGCCCGTTCCGGCACCCTATCGGAGGGGGAAATCATCACTGGAGGCCATCTTCATCATCCCTGCGGTCTCCATGACAAGGACGGAGTAGTTCACCCTCGGGGCTGAGGGTATGTACTGGTAGCTATGTGTTGGATCTCTCTCTCTCTCTCTCTCTCTCGTGTTCTTGAGATGACACGATCTTGATGTACCGTGAGATTTATTAATATAGATGAATCATATGGAGTTTTCCCCTCTTTATCTTCTTGTGATGAATTAAGTTTTCCCTTTGAAGTTTTCTTATCGGATTGAGTCTTTAAAAGATTTGAGAACACTTGATGTATGTATTGCGATGGGATATCCATGGTGAGAATGGGATGTTCAATTGATCCACTTGATGTATGTTTTGGTGATCAACTTGCGGGCTCCGTGACCTTGGGACCCTATGCATAGGGGATGGCACATGTTTTCGTCTTTAATCTCCAGTAGAAACTTTGGGGCACTCTTTCAAGTTCTTTGTGTTGGATTGAACATGACGAATCTGAAATTGTGTGATGCATATTGTATAATCAAGCCCATGGGTACTCGTGGTGACATTGGTGTATCTAGGTGACATTAGGGTTTTGGTTGATGTGTATCTTAAGGTGTTATTTTAGTACGAACTCTAGGGCTGTTCGTGACACTTATAGGGATAGCTCATAAGATTGATCGAAAAAGATAACTTTGAGGTGGTTTCGTACCCTATAATAATTTCTTTGTTTGTTCTCCGCTATTTGTGACTTTTGAGTGAACTCTTTGTCGCGCGCGAGAGATTTACATATGATTCAACTATGTTAGTATTGTTGAGAGAACTTGCACTAGTGAAAGTATGAACCCTAGGCCATGTTTCTAAGCATTCCAATACTGTTTGTGCTGGGTGTGTTGGGGACACAAGAGGCTCTTTGTATTTACCCTGCTGTTTTTATATTTTCAGATTGCAAAAACCTATATCTACCATCCTTATTGCACTTGTATCACCATCTCTTTGCCGAACTAGTGCATCTATACAATTTACCATTGTATTGGGTGTGTTGGGGACACAAGAGACTCTTTGTTATTTGGTTGCAGGGTTGTTCGAGAGAGACCATCTTCATACTACGCCTCCCACGGATTGATAAACCTTAGATCATCCACTTGAGGGAAAATTGCCATTGTCCTACAAAACTTTGCGCTTGGAGGCCCAACACGAGTCTACAAGAAGAAGGTTGTGCAGTAGACATTACGCTCTTTTCTGGCGCCGTTGCCAGGGAGGTGAGTGCTTGAAGGTATATCTTTAGATCTTGCAATCAAATCTTTTAGTTTCTTGTTTTTCACTAGTTTGGTTTTATAAAATAAAACTACAAAAAAATGGAATTGAGGTTGCCTCATATGCTTCATCTTTTTAATGTCTTCCGTGAAAATGATGGAAAGGGAAATTGTGGTCAAGTGTTAGAAGAAGAAGTTATTAAAATGTTTGGCACTAAATCTTGGAGTGATGAGCATGATTGCAATGTTGTGAGTATGAATTCTTTGAATATCCATAATACTAATGATGATTGCACTAGTCATGATAAAAAGATTTCTTATAAGCATGTCAATTTTCATGGAGTGCATAGAGTTTGTGAAGACATGCCTAAAAGGGAAGATAGATTTTGTAAGAGGCATAAGTATTTACAAACTAAATGGTTGCAAGAGAAGCTATATGTTTGTGCTGAAACACTTAATATTTCTCATTGTCCTTGTGAACTTTGCAATGAAAGTGGTCATTTTAATTTCCAATGTGAATTATTTCATGATAGAATGGTGTCCAAAAATTGTGATAACCTCATTACCCTTGAGAATCATAATTAACTTAGTCTATTTTTGGGGTATGAAGAAATGAAACATAAAACTAAGGATGTTCCAGCTTGGGTTCTCATGAAAATGATTGATTTTGATCTAAATGAAATCTATATGTATTGCGTGGTAAATTGCATTGAGAATCCTTATATTGTCGATTACTTAAAGATAAGAAAACAAATAGAATATGAAGAGAATACTAATGAAGGGGAAGAGGTTTCCCAATATCCTCCTATTTTTTCTTATGATGAATCAGGTAACGAGGAGGAGCTTTTTATTCAACCAACCTCTTCAAAAATAAGCTTCGAGGAATTAAATAAACCCACACATAATGTGGTGAAGAAGAATAAAAGAAGGAAAAGTAAAGGTAAAGAGGTATCTCTCCCAAATAATGTTGCTCCCATTATTGATAGGCCTCATGAGAATGATTTAAAAATAGTTGTGGAAGATGATACACTTGGGGACGATTTTGTTATGACTATTGCTTGTTGTGATAATTATGATTGGGAAGATAATTATACTTCTTATAATCTTGGAAATATTTATGGCACCAACTTCGAGGATGATGATAATAATTGCTATGCTATTGATGTTATTCATACTATTAATGGTGAGAGTGATTATGTTTATGATATACAAAGCCAAAAGCTTGGGGATGCTATGTTTGATGAAAACAACATGTTTGAGAATTTATTTGCTGTAATTAATGTTTGTCTCAAGCTTGGGGATGCTATTCTTAATGAATATGATCTTTTTATTCCCCCTACTTTGAATGATCAAATTTGTTATAATGATTGCACGCCTCCTACTTATGATGATTATTGTGATGATACTTATGCGATGGAAAAGAGTGATGATTACTATTATGATACTTGTCATAATTATGAATATCCTTTTACTGAATATTACTCTTTTAGTGCGGAACCAATTTGTAGTATTCAATTCTTTTTTGATACTCCCACTATTAGTCATGAGAATAAATTTTCTTGTGTGGAGAGTAGTCAAAATTCTATGCTTGTAGATGATGAAAAGAATGGTTTATGTGATGGTTATATTGTGAAATTCCTTTATGATGCTACTGAAAAGTATTATGAGGGAGGAACATATGCTTGTAGGAATTGTAATAATATCAAGTTTCCTCTCTATGTGTTCAAGGTTTTGAAGTTAGGCTTATTTTGCCTTCCTATGCTAGTTGATTCTTGCTACCATAAATTGTTTGCTCACAAAACCCCTATGCATAGGAAGTGGGTTAGACTTAAATTTTCTTGTCATGATATTCATGATGCTCTTTTGCATGTTTCAATTATTATTCATATACGAGCATCATTGAAATCATTATGCCTAGCTAAAAGGCATTAGAGAAAAGCGCTTGTTGGGAGACAACCCAACACTTTTACCTTCTGTTTTCATGTGTTAACATGATTAATATACTTTATTAATCATGTTTTGTGTCTTTTATTTCAATAAAGTGCCAAGTAAAGCCTTTGGGATAGTGTGGATACTTGCTTGTTTGATTCTGTGCAAAAACAGAAATTTTTGCGTCGAGTATATGAATTATCTGATTTTACTGGAGATTCAAAAAATATGAAATTTTTACAAAACATTTATATTCAAATTCTATGATATGTCCTAAGTTTGCAGAATTTTTAGAGTCAGGGAAGTTTGGTGATCATTCAGATCTTTAGAGATTGTTCTGTTTTTGATAGATTGTGTTTTGCATGCATAGTTTGATTGTTTCAAGTGTTCCTATAGCTTATATTGAGTAATATAAATAGTCGGAATGATGGAATACATTAGGTATCATGTGGGAATAATTATGAATCTTTACTTGACAGTATTTAAGTGAATGATCTATCTTTATTACACTAAACCTTCTCACAAAGTTCCGTTAAGTTTTGTGTGATTGGAGTTTTCAAGTTTTGTGTGAGACACCGATATAAGGATAATAAGGAGTGACAAGAACCTAATCTTGGGGATTCCCAAGGCACCCCAAGGTAATATCCAAGGAATATTCAAGCGCCTAAGCTTGGGGATGCCCCAGAAGGCATCCCCTCTTTCGTCTTCAACACTATCGGTATATCTCACTTGGAACTATATTTTTATTGGTCACATAATATGAGTTTTGCTTGGAGCGTCATTTTATTTTGTTTTTCTATGTTAGGTGTTACTTATAATCTTGTTTTTCAATAAAAAGTTCTAAAAATTTCCTTTAGGATGCTTGAATTGCATGTTTGATGTGTGCTGGGTAAAAACAGAAACTTTTGCTAAAGTGTTTCAATTTTCTTATTTTACTGGAACATGGAAAGTTTCTGAAAGTTTTACACATTATTTTCCTATAAATTATTTAGCATTTCCTAAATTTCATAATTTTTTGAGTTACATAAGTACACTGTTTTCATAAATTGCTATAGACTGTTCTGTTTGGACATATTGCTGTCATAGTTTTGTTATCTACTTATCCTATAGTTTCCATAGCCTATATTGGTAGATATAAATTGTGGAAATTATATTATAAAGTACCTAATGTTTGAAATTATTGTGCAACTTTTCTTGGCAGTACATGAAGTGTTGATTTGTTCTTATGTGTACTAACCTATCTCACGAGTTCTTTTTGAGTTTTGTGTTGATGAAGTTTTTGAGAATAGGTGAAACCGGGATATGAGAGGATTGAATGGGATACAAAAGCTCAAGATTGGGGATTCCCAAGGCACCCCAAGTAAATATTTCAAGAAGTCTCAAGCATTTATGCTTGGGGATTCTACGCATCCCACCTGTCTTCATCAACAATTATCGGTTAGCCTATGTTGAGCCTAATTTTTTATTTGTCCACATGATATGTGCTATTCTTGGAGTGCTATTTTTTTGCTTGCTGTTTAAATAAAATACTCAGATATGAAAATATTTATTGTGTGAGAGAGAAAGTCCTCATATATCTACTTAATTGCTTATCCCATAGGGAGTAATGACTTCACATATAATAAGTATAAGTGGTAAAATTTATGGAAAGCTAGCAAACACCGCATTGGTCACTTGAACAAGCCATGAAAGAGTATTGAAGGAAGAGAGATATCACATATAAATATACTATAGTGGATATTTCTATGATTGTGATTACCCATTAATTATTTTCAAACTTGAGAAAAATAGTTTAAGTTGTACAAGGAAGACAACCTAATGAGTTATGATTGGGTATATTTATGTAGAATTTATATTGTTATGGATACTCCAACATGTGGTACTTGCTTCCACCTCATACTAGCCAAAACTTCCGCACCAAGTAGAAATACTACTTGTGCATCCCAACACCCTTAAACCCAAAGTTGTTCCATATGAGTCCACCATACCTACCTATAGGTGGTATTTACTTGTCGTTCCGAGTAAATTTGCATGTGCCAAACTCTAAACCTTCATATAATATTCTGTTTTGTATGCCTGCATCGCTCATATATTGACTAGGGGATGTCAGTATCTTCCATGCTAGGTGGGTTATTCTCACGATATGTGTTGATTCACTATCATTCACAAGAAAGTGGATGGTATTCGGGATGCCCAGTCCCATGCTAAAAAATCAAATCAAAATATAATGAAAAAAACTCCCCCAGGATTGTTGTTTGTATGGATGGTACCCGTGGATTTGGCTCGTCGTGGATTGTGATTGATTGGTGGAGGGGGAGTAAACACTTTACCATTCTGTTTGGGGACCGCCTATAATGTATCTAGCATGGAAGATACCAAGATCTCTCGGTTGTTGTGTTGACAATGAAATCATACAACTCAAAATTATTATTCATCTCTATTTTAAAAGCTCGAGCTCTGGAACATATGCAAATCCCTACTTCCCTCTGTGAAGGGCCTATCTTTATCTTTCATGTACTTACCTTTATACAAGAGTCATGGTGATCTTCACCACTTCTTATATTTCTCCTTTTTCTCTTGGCAAGCATCATGTAGTGGGGAAAGACCTAAGCATATATGTCCATTTAAATATATTTGATCATGAATTATTATTGTTGACAATTATCTATATGATAAATAAGTTGGGAAGCGAAACTTTAAGCCCCTATCTTTCTCTGTGTTCGACGGATGCCATTTGCTCTGAAAATATGCTTTGAGTGTTAGCAATCATGGAAGACTATATGATAGTTGAGTATGTGGAATTTGCTAAATCAAAGATCTTACATAGACCCTTCCTGAAAATAACATGAATTGCAACTGCTTGGTGACTGAAAGCATAGTTTGTTAGTTTTCAAGAAACTTTATAGTCTATACTTTAACTTGTGAATAGCTTGTTACTCGATCATGAGAAGTTTTATGAGATGATCTACTATTTATAATATATAATGATGCTAGAAAAAAGCAATTGAAAACATCATTGATCAAACTTGTGCACCTGCTAGCATTCACACTTCATAAATTATTTCTTTTATCATTTACCTACTCGAGGACGAGCAGGAATTAAGCTTGGGGATGCTGATACGTCTCCAACGTATCTATAATTTATGAAGTATTCATGCCATGTTTCAATAATTCTATATGATTTCGGTATGATTTTATTAGAACTAACTCGGACTGACACTGTTTTCAGCAGAACTACAATGGTGTCGTTTTTGTGCAAAAATAAAATTTCTCGGAATGGCTGAAAATTTAGGGAGAATATCTTTGGAAAATATAAAAAATACTGGAGAAAAAACATACTGGAGAGATATCCCAAGGAGGCCATAAGCCACCAGGGAGGGGCCACCCCTGGCCGCGCCTAACAGGCTTGTGGGCCCCTCGGGAGTCCCCTTGACGTGATTCCAACGCCAAGTGCTCCTATAAATCCTAAAACGCCCAAAAGAAACCTAGATCGAGAGTTTCACCGCTGCAAGACTGTGTAGCCACGAAAAAACAATCGGGAGCCCATTCTGGCACCCTGCCGGAGGGGGAAATCATCACCGGAGGCCATCTTCATCATCCCGGCGGTCTCCATGACGAGGAGGGAGTAGTTCACCCTCGGAGCTGAGGGTATGTACCAGTAGCTATGTGTTGGATCTCTCTCTCTCTCTCGTATTCTTGAGATGATGCGATCTTGATGTACCATAAGCTTTATTGATATAGATGATTCATATGGAGTTTTTCCCTCTCTCGTATTCTTGAGATGACGCGATCTTGATGTACTTCTCCCATTGCAAGAATTACCAATCTAGTTGGCCAAACCAAACCAATAACTCGAAGATACTTGCAAAGATATCAAATCATGCATATAAGAATTCAAAGATGACTTAAATAATATTCATAGATAATCTGATCATAAACCCACAATTCATCGGATCTCGACAAACACACCGCAAAAGAGTATTACATAATATAGATCCCCTTGAAGATCATGGAGAACATGGTATTGAAGAACATAGAGAGAGAAGAAGCCATCTAACTACTAGCTATGGACCCGAAGGTGTGAGGTGAACTACTCACGCATCATCGGAAGGGCAATGATCTTGATGTTGATGCCCTCCGTGATCGAAAACACCTCCGGTAGATTATCGGAAAAGGCCCTCATGACCCACAAGTATAGGGAATCTATCGTAGTCCTTTTGTTAAGTAGGAGTGTGGAACCTAACAACGAGCAGAAGGAAATGACAAGCAGTTTCCGGTAAGGTATTCTCTGCAAGCACTGAAATTATCGGTGACAGATAGTTTTATGATAAGATAATTCGTAACGAGTAACAAGTAACAAGGGTAGCAAAGGTGCAGCAAGGTAGCCAAATCATTTTTGTAGCAAAGGACAGGCTTGGAAAAAATCTTATAGAAAGCAAAGCGCTCCCGAGGACACATGGGAATTTCCGTCAAGCTAGTTTTCATCATGCTCATTTGATTCGCGTTCTTTACTTTGATAATTTGATATGTGGGTGGACCGGTGCTTGGGTGCTGCCCTTACTTGGACAAACCTCCCACTTATGATTAACCCCTATCGCAAGCATCCACAACTAAGAAATAAGAATTAAGGTAAACCTAAGCATAGAATGAAACATATGGATCCAAATCAGCCCCTTACGAAGCAACACATAAACTAGGGTTTAAGCTTCTGTCACTCTAGCAACCCATCATCTACTTATTACTTCCTAGTGCCTTCCCCTAGGCCCAAATAATGGTGAAGTGTTATGTAGTCGACGTTCACATAACACCACTAGAGGAGAGACAACATACATCTCATCAAAATATCGAACGAATACCAAATTCACATGATTACTTATAACAAGAGTTATCCCATGTCCTCAGGAACAAACGGAACTACTCACAAAGCATGTTCATGTTCAAGACCAGAGGAGTATTAATTATCATAAAGGATCTGAACATATGATATTCCACCAAGTAAACCAACTAGCATCAACTACAAGGAGTAATCAACACTACTAGCAACCCACAGGTACCAATCTGAGGTGTTGTGACAAAGATCGGATACAAAAGATGAACTAGGGTTTGGAGAGGAGACGGTGGTGGTGAAGATGTTGATGGAGATTGACCCCCTCTCGATGAGAGGATCGTTGGTGATGACGATGGCTTCGATTTCCCCCTCCGAGAGGGAACTTTCCCCGGCAGGACCGCCCTACCGAAGCTCTAGATTGGTTCTACCCAAGTTCCGCCTCGAGACGGCGGCGCTTCATCCCGAAAGCTCCCTTCTGATTTTTTTCCAGGTCAAAACGCTTTATATAGGAGAATATGGGCGTCAGAGGAGCTACAGGGGCCCCACAATCCTGCTAGTGGCCCCCCTCTGGTTGATTCTTGCACCAATATTTTTTTTAGTTCCAAAAATATTCTCCGTAAATTTTCAAGACTTTTGGAGTTGTGCAGAATAGGTATCTCAGATTTGCTCCTTTTCCAGTCCAGAATTCTAACTGTCGGCATTCTCCCTCTTCATGTAAACCTTGTAAAATAAGAGAGAAAAGGCATAAGTATTGTACCATATTGTGTAATAACAGCCCATAATGCAATAAGTATCAATAAAAAAGCATGATGCAAAATGGACGTATCAACTCCCCGAAGCTTAGACCTTGCTTGTCCTCAAGCAAAAGCCAAGATCGATGAATATGTCCAAATGTTTAGAGATAAAGGTGTAGATAAAAAATAAACTACGGACAAGAGGTCATCATGATCAACTTTAGAACAGAAATACTCATTATATGAGATTCTTTATACTAGAGTAACAATTCATTCACAATATAAAGTATGAATCAAGAACTCTATTGACAACCAACAAACTATGATGTCAGTCATTGAAATAATTGACAATTTATCATAACATCAGAAAGAGTCAATATAAGAGATTGTAAAGCAAATCCACATACTCAATCATCTTTTAGTCTTTCACAATTTCTAGCACTCATGTGGTACCCATGAGGTCAAAGCTTCAATCGAACACAGAGAAAGATAGGGGCTTATAATTCTGCCTCCCAACTATTCACCTCAAGGGTGATGTCAACAATAATAACTCATGATCACCCACATCCGAATGGATATATGAGTCTAGATCATTCCCCAACACATAATGCTTGCCAAGAGAGACGGAATATAGGAAGTGGTGAAGACCACCATGACTCTTGCATAAAGGTAAGTACTAGAAAGTAAAAGTAATAGATAGGACCTTTGTAGAGGGAAGCAGAGGTTGTCATGTGCTTTTTGTTTTTGGATGCACAAACTCTTCATGCAGAGGAACGCCGCGTTGTATTGCCCTTTGTGATAGCAACCTTTATTATGCAGTCTGTCGCTTTTATTTCTTCACTATCACAAGTTCATACAATGCTTATTTCCCTTACAATAAAAGATCACACATATTTAGGATCAATTTTTATTGCCTTTTTGCACCGATGACAACTTACTTGAAGGATCTTATTCAATCCATAGGTAGGTATGGTGGACTCTCATGGCAAAACTGGGTTGAGGTGTTTGGATGCACAAGTAGTATCTCTACGTGGTGCAGAGGTTTTGACTAATATGAGGTGGAAGCAAGCACTACATGTTGAAGGATCTAAAACCATATAGCTTCTATCCGGAGGTAAGCAAACATAACCCATTATATTGTCTTCCTTGTTCAACATCAACTTCTTGGCATGTAATATTTTAATGAGTGGTCACAATCATAAAATATCTCGAAGATAATATATTGATATGTGAAACTCTCTTTCTTTATCACTTCCTTTCAATTTCACTAATGACCAATTACTATGTTTGTTAACTCCCAACAAATTTCAATCACCATACTTTTTATATGTGAAGTCATCACTCCCCATAAGATCATTATATATACTCTTTGCTTTTGTTCAATTATACTTTATTCATTACTTTCAAGAGCATAGTAATCTAGCAAAGCCCTTATCATCAGAACTACTTTTTATTATATAAGTCTCAGACTTGCTTACATAAGGGGAGCAAAAGAAAAACTAAAAGGGGTATATCATACTAAAAACTTTTATTTTACTAGATTAAAGCAATAACAAAAAGGATCAAACTAGGAAAGATAAAAACAAAAAGGAAAAAAGGAAAAAGGTGTGATGTGATACAGTACCGGGGCACCTCCCCCAAGCTTGGCACAAGCCAAGGGGAGTGTCCATACCCATGTACTCAGGTGTCCTTCTTTGGGGGTGATGGTGCGATGTTCTTGGCGATGATACCCTTCAGAATGCGATTCTCCTCTTCAAGCTTATTATTTTGCTACCTAGGATCCATTACTTCCTTGTGTAGTTTTCCATTAACGGATAGAGCTCCCTTCACCCAGGGATGTTTCATTGCTGCGGGTGAAAAGATAACACTCCTTTTCAAGTTTTCATAAGTAAGGAATTTAGTATTGGGAGGAATAACCAAATTCGGGATTGCTGCGCTCAGAAGTTCCTCCAACATGACCCTAGGTTATGGATGAGAGTTAACTTCTTGGTCTTCCTCCATGGCATCCACCCTTTTTAAGTCAACCTCCATATCCTCCTTCGTGGTTCACCCAAAGTGGTTAGCTTCAGTGTATGCCTCGGGCTCCTGTCCCGGGTGAGAAACACGACTCTCCCTGGTCAACTCTTGGGACAACATCCTGCTCTAAATCTGCTGCAGAAACAGCTCAAAATGAAAACAAGAGGTATTATCGTGATACGAAAGTCAAAATTTTCGAGAGATTATATAATGAATTTTTGCCGACCCAAAGGGATGTTCCAGAAGAAAACAGAGTCCGGGGGGCGCACGGGGTGGTGACAAGCCCCCTAGGCGTGGCCAGGGGTGGCCGCGCCTAGCAGGCTTGTCGCCTCCTTGTGCGTCCTTCAGACTGATTTTTTATTTTCCTAATTTTTTAAATATTCCAAAACTGAGTAAAATTGCTATGGGGAAAGTTTTGGAGTTGGTTTACTTACCGTACCACGTGCCTAGTCCTTTTCAGAGTCTGAAACATTCTGGTAAGTCTCCCTAATATGCTCTTCGGGAGTTATGGTATTGATAACATTGGTTTCGACATTAATGGGAGTACCTGAAATATAGTGTTTGATTCTTTGCCCGTTTACCACCTTTGGATTTGTGCCTTCCACGTTGTTGATCTTGATGGCACCGTAATGATATACCTCCTCGATGATGTATGGTCCTTCCCACTTAGAGAGAAGTTTTCCTGCAAAAAATCTTAACCGAGAATTGTATAGCAAGACATGATCACCTACATTGAATTCACGCTTTTGTATCCCTTTATCATGCCATCTCTTAACTTTTTCTTTAAACAACTTGGCATTCTCATAGGCCTGGGTTCTCCATTCATCAAGTGAGCTAATTTCAAATAACCTCTTCTCACCAGCAAGTTTGAAATCAGAGTTGAGCTCTTTGATTGCCCAATAAGCTTTATGCTCTAGCTCTAGAGGTAAGTGACATGCTTTACCATAAACCATTTTATATGGAGACATACCCATAGGATTCTTGTAAGCAGTTCTATAAGCCCATAATGCATCGTCAAGTTTCTTTGACCAATTCTTCCTAGATCTATTAACCGTCTTTTGCAAGATCAATTTAATTTCTCTATTTCTTAATTCTACTTGACCACTAGACTGAGGATGATAAGGAGATGCAATTTTATGATTAACATCATACTTAGCAAGCAATTTATAGAAAGCACCATGAATAATATGTGAACCACCATCAGTCATTAAATATCCAGGGACTCCAAATCTAGGGAAAATAACTTATTTAAGCATCTTAATAGAGGTGTTGTGATCAGCACTACTAGTTGGAATAGCTTCTACCAACTTAGTAACATAATCAACAACAACTAAAATATGAGTATACCCATTTGACGTTGGAAAAGATCCCATATAATCAAAACCCCAAACATCAAATGGTTCAATAACAAGAGAGTAATTCATAGGCATTTCCTGATGTCTACTAATATTGCCAATTCTTTGACATTCATCACATGACAAGATAAACTTACGAGCATCTTTGAAGAGAGTAGGCCAATAAAAACTAGATTGTAATACCTTATGTGCAGTTCTATCTCCAACATGGTGTCCTTTGTAGGCTTTGGAATGAAATTTCCATAGGATCTATTCCGGTTCATGCTCAGGTACACAACGTCTAATAATACCATCTACTCCTTCTTTATAAAGGTGTGGGTCATCCCAAAAGTAATGTCTTAAATCATAGAAAAACCTTTTATTTTGCTGGTATGCGAAACTAGGTAGTATAAATTTAGCGACAATGTAATTAGCATAATCAACATACCAAGGAGCATCATGAGAAGCATTTATGACAGCTAATTGCTCATCAGGAAAGCTATCATCAATAGGTAGTGGGTCATCAAGAACGTTCTCTAACCTAGACAAGTTATCTGCTACGGGGTTATCAACACCCTTCCTGTCAACAATATGCAAATCAAATTCTTGTAGCAGAAGAACCTAACTAATAATTCTAGGTTTAGCATCTTTCTTTCCATGATATATTTAATAGCAGCATGATTAGTGTGAACAATTACTTTAGAATCAACAATATAAGGTCTAAACTTATCACAAGCGAACACAACTGCTAAAAATTCCTTTTCAGTGGTGGCATAGTTTCTTTGAGCACTATCTAGAGTTTTGCTAGCATAATGAATAACATTTAAATTTCTTATCAACTCTTTCGCCTAGAACAGCGCCTACAACATAGTCACTAGCATCACACATAATTTCAAAAGGTAGGTTCCAATCAGGTGGTTGAGCAATAGGTGCAGAAATCAAAGCATTCTTGAGAATTTCAAAAGCTTCCACACAATCATCATCAAAAATGAATGGAACATCTTTTTGCAAAATATTAGTGAGAGGCCTAGAAATCTTAGAGAAACATTTAATAAATCTCCAATAGAAACCAGCATGACCAAGGAAACTTCTTATACCTTTGATATCCGTAGGACATGGCATTTTTTCAATAACATCAAATTTAGCCTTGTCAACTTCAGTACCTCTTTCAAAAAATTTATGTCCCAAGACAATGCCTTCATTCACTATAAAGGGGCACTTCTCCCAATTCAAGACAAGATTAGTTTCTTCACATCTCTGCAAAACTCGATCAAGGTTTCTCAAACAATTATCAAAAGAAGTTCCGTAAACAGAAAAATCATCCATGCAAACCTCAACAAGCCTTTCATAGAAATCAAAGAATATAGCAGTGATGCATCTTTGAAAGGTAGTAGGTTCATTGCATAGACCAAAAGGCATGCGTCTATAAGCAAAGGTACCAAAAGGGCATGTAAAGGTAGTCTTCTCTTGGTCCTCTTTTGACACAGGTATTTGAGAGAAACCATAATAACCATCTAGAAAGAAAAAATGTGTGTGTTTGGATAATCTTTCTAGCATTTGATCAATTAAAGGTAGAGGATAATGATATTTTCTAGTAGCTTTATTCAATTTCCTAAAATCAATTACCATTCTATAACCTGTAACAATTCTCTACGGTATCAATTCATTTTTATTATTAGGAACTACGGTAATACCTCCTTTCTTAGGGACATAATGAACAGGACTAACCCATCTACTATCAGCAATAGGATAAATGATACTTGCCTCCAGAAGCTTTAATATTTCATTTCTTACCACTTCCTTCATTTTAGGATTCAACCGTCATTGGTGATCAACCACTGGTTTAGCATCAGGCTCCATTTTAATTTTGTGCTGACATAGAGTGGGACTAATGCATTTCAGATCATCAAGAGTACATCCAATAGTAGCACAATGCTTCCTCAGAGTTCTCAACAATCTCTATTCTTCATGCTCTGAAAGGTTAGCACTAATAATAGCAGGATATATCTTCTTTTCATCAAGATAAGCATATTTCAAAGTATCAGGTAATTGTTTAAGCTCAAACACGGGATCGCTCTTGGGTGCAGGGGATCCCCAAGTATTTCAACATGCAAGTTGTGTTTCATAATAGGATGTTGATCAAAGAAAATCCTACCTATTTCATTTCTTTCATTAATGTGCATGTCATTTTCATGGTCTAGCAAATATTGCTCTAAAGGATCAGTAGGAGGCACCACAATAGAGGCAAGACCAATAATTTCATCCTTACTAGGCAGTTCTTTATCATGGGGTTGTCTACAAAAATTTAGAGAAATTAAACTCATGAGACTCATCCCCAAAACTTACGCTGATTGTTTCCTTCTCACAATCTATCGTAGCATTAATGGTATTCAAGAAGGGTCTACCAAATATAATGGGACAAAGATTATCTTGTGGGGAACCAAGAACAAGGAAATCAGTAGGATATTTTATTTTCCCACACAAAACTTCAACATCTCTAATAATCCCAACTATTGATATAGTGTCTCTATTAGCAAGCTTAATTGTAACATCAATTTCCTCTAACTCAGCTGGTGCAATATCATTCATAATCTCTTTATATAAGGAAAAGGGAATTGCACTCACACTGGCACCCATATCACATAAGCCATGATAACAATGATCTCCTATTTTAACAGAAACAACATGCATGCCAACAATAGGTCTATCTTTACGTTTAGCATCAGGTTTAGCAATTCTAGCAGCTTCATCACAAAATTGAATAACATGCCCAGCAATATTATCAACCAAGAGATCTTTAACCATAGAAATAATAGGTTCAACTTTAATTTGCTCAGGGGGTGTAAGTGTTCTAGCACTGCTCTTACGAACCACAGTTGAAGCTTTAGCATGATCATTTATTCTAACAGGGAAAGGTGGTTTCTCAATATAAGCAGTGGGAATAACAGGATCAACATTATAAGTAATAGTTTTCTCTTCAACTTTAATAGGTTCAACTACTTTCACTTCAATGGGAGGATGATATTTAAACCACTTCTCTTTAGGGAGATCAACATTATCAGCAAAAGATTCACAAAAAGAAGCTACTATCTCAAAGTGAAGTCCATATTTAGTGCTAAATTCATGAAAAGCATCGGTGTCTATAAATGATTTAACACAATGAAACTTAAGGTTCATACCCGACTCCTTACCTTCGTCGAGTTCCCAATCTTCGGAGTTGTGTTTAATTCTTTCCAATAAATCCCATTTGAAGTCAATATCTTTTTTCATATAGGAACCAGCACAAGAAGTATCAAGCATGGATTGATCATTACAAGAAAGCGAGCATAAAAATTCTGAATAATAATTTCTCTCAAGAGCTCATGATTGGGGCATGAATATAACATTGACTTAAGCCTCCTCCAAGCTTGAGCGATTCTTTCTCCTTCACAAGGCAAAAATTATAAATATAATTCCGATCACGATGAACTAGATGCATAGGGTAGAACTTCTGATGAAATTCCATCTTCAATTGGTTGTAGCTCCATGACCCAATATCATCACATATCCATTACCATGTCAATATCATCACATATCCAATACTTAGGTAAAATAGGTAATTTTGGAGCTAGGTAAGATTATTATGTCATTTAGGAGAGAACTATGCTTAATATAGGACATTGTTGATAAAATAGGCCATTTAGGAGCTAATTCAGCTTACTATGTCATTTAGGAGGAAACTAAGCTAAATATATGTCATTTTAGAGCTAACTTAGGTAAAAATAGGTCACTTAGGATCTAACTATGCTTATTACGCCATTTTGGAGCTAAGTAAGCTAAGTATAGGTCATTTAATAGCTAAGCTAGGTAAAATAGGTAATTTTGGAGCTAGGTAAGCTTATTATGTCATTTAGGAGAGAACTATGCTTAATATAGGACATTTTTGATAAAATAGGCCATTTAGGAGCTAATTCAGCTTACTATGTCATTTAGGAGGAAACTAAGCTAAATATATGTCATTTTAGAGCTAACTTAGGTAAAAATAGGTCACTTAAGAGCTAACTATGCTTATTATGCCATTTTGGAGCTAACTAATCTAAGTATAGGTCATTTAATAGCTAAGCTAGGAAAAATAGGTAAGTTTGGAGCTAGGTAAGCTTATTATGTCATTTAGGAGAGAACTAAGCTAAATATAAGGCATTTTGATAAAATAGGCCATTTAGGAGCTAATTCAGCTCACTATGTCATTTAGGAGGAAACTAAGCTAAATATATGTCATTTTACAGCTAACTTAGGTAAAAATAGGTCACTTAGGAGCTAACTATGCTTATTGTGCCATTTTGGAGCTAAGTAAGCTAAGTATAGGTCATTTAATAGCTAAGCTAGGTAAAATAGGCCATTTTGGAGCTAGGTAAGCTTATTATGTCATTTAGGACAGAACTATGCTTAATATAGGATATTTTTGATAAAATAGGCCAATTAGGAGCTAATTCAGCATACTATGTCATTTAGGAGGAACCTAACCTAAATATATGTCATTTTAGAGCTAACTTAGGTAAAAATAGGTCACTTAGGAGCCAACCATGCTTATTATGCCATTTTGGAGCTAAGTAAGCTAAGTATAGGTCATTTAATAGCTAAGCTTGGTAAAATAGGCCATTTTCGAGCTAGGTAAGCTTAGTATGTCATTCAGGTGGAAACTAAGCTAAATATATGTCATTTTAGAGCTAACTTAGATAAAAAGAGGTCACTTAGGAGCTAACTATGCTTATTATACCATTTTGGAGCTAAGTAAGCTAAGTATAGGTCATTTAATATCTAAGCTAGGTAAAATAGGTAATTTTGGAGCTAGGTAAGCTTATTATGTCATTTAGGAGAGAACTATGCTTAATATAGGACATTTTTGATAAAATAGGCCATTTGGGAGCTAATTCAGCTTACTATGCCATTTAGGAGGAAACTAAGATAAATTTATGTCATTTTAGAGCTAACTTAGGGAAAAATAGGTCACTTAGAAGCTAACTATGCTTATTATGCCATTTTGGAGCTAATTAAGCTAAGTATAGGTCATTTAATAGCTAAGCTAGGTAAAATAGGTAATTTTGGAGCTAGGTAAGCTTATTATGTCATTTAGGAGAGAACTAAGCTAAATATAGAACATTTTTGATAAAATAGGCCATTTAGAGGCTAATTCAGCTTACTCTATCATTTAGGAGAAAACTAGGCGAAATATATGTCATTTTAGAGCTAACTTAGGAAAAAAATAGGTCACTTAGGAGCTAAATATACTTATTATGCCATTTTGGAGCTAAGTAAGCTAAGCATAGGTCATTTAATAGCTAAGCTAGGTAAAATAGGCCATTTTGGAGCTAGGTAAGCTTATTATGTCATTTAGGATAGAACTATGCTTAATATAGGGCATTTTTGATAAAATAGGCAATTTAGGAGGTTATTCAACTTACTATGTCATTGAGGAGGAAACTAAGCTAAATATATGTCATTTTAGAGCTAACTTAGGTAAAAATAGGTCACTTAGGAGCTAACTATGCTTATTATGCCATTTTGGAGCTAAGTAAGCTAAATATAGGTCATTTAATAGCTAAGCTAGGTAAAATATGTAATTTTGGAGCTAGGTAAGCTTATTATGTCATTTAGGATAGAACTATGCATAATATAGGGCATTTTTGATAAAATAGGCCATTTAGGAGGTTATTCAGCTTACTATGTCATTTAGGAGGAACCTAAGCTAAATATATGTCATTTTAGAGCTAACTTAGGTAAAAATAGGTCACTTAGGAGCTAAATATGCTTATTATGCCATTTTGGGGCTAAGTAAGCTAAGCATAGGTCATTTAATATCTCAGCTAGGCAAAATAGGCCATTTTGGAGCTAGGTAAGCTTATTATGTCATTTAGGACAGAACTATGCTTAATATAGGGCTTTTTGATAAAATAGGCCATTTAGGAGCTAATTCAGCTTACTATGTCATTTAGGAGGAAACTAAGCTAAATATATGTCATTTTAGAGCTAACTTAGGTAAAAATAGGTCACTTAGGAGCTAACTATGCTTATTATGGCATTTTGGAGCTAAGTAAGCTAAGTATAGGTCATTTAATAGCTAAGCTTGGTAAAATTGCCCATTTTGGAGCTAGGTAAGATTATTATGTCATTTAGGAGAGAACTATGCTAAGTGTAGGATATTTTTGATAAAATAGGCCATTTAGGCGCTAATTCAGCTTACTATATCATTTAGGAGGAAACTAAGCTAAATATATGTCATTTTCGTCCTAACTTAGGTAAAAATAGGTCACTTAGGAGCTAACTATGCTTATTATGCCATTTTGGAGCTAATTAAGATAAGTATAGGTCATTTAATAGCTAAGCTAGGTAAAATAGGTAATTTTGGAGCTAGGTAAGCTTATTATGTCATTTAGGAGAGAACTATGCTTAATATTGGACATTTTTGATAAAGTAGGCCAGTTAGGAGCTAATTCAGCTTACTATGTCATTCAGGAGGAAACAAAGCTAAATATATGTCATTTTAGAGCTAACTTAGGTAAAAATAGGTCACTTAGGAGCTAACTATGCTTATTATGCCATTTTGGATCTAAGTAAGCTAAGTATAGGTCATTTAATAGCTAAGCTAGGTAAAATAGGTAATTTTGGAGCTAGGTAAGCTTATTATGGCATTTAGGAGAGAACTAACCTAAATATAGGACATTTTTGATAAAATAGGCCATTTAGGAGCTAATTCAGCTTACTATGTCATTTAGGAGGAAACTAAGCTAAATATATGTCATTTTAGAGCTAACTTAGGTAAAAATAGGTCACTTAGGAGCTAACTATGCTTATTATGCCATTTTGGAGCTAAGTAAGCTAAGTATAGGTCATTTAATAGCTAAGCTTGGTAACATTGCCCATTTTGGAGCTAGGTAAGCTTATTATGTCATTTAGGAGAGAACTATGCTTAATATTGGACATTTTTGATAAAATAGGCCAGCTAGGAGCTAATTCAGCTTACTATGTCATTCAAGAGGAAACTAAGCTAAATATATGTCATTTTAGAGCTAACTTAGGTAAAAATAGGTCACTTAAGAGCTAACTATGCTTATTGTGCCATTTTGGAGCTAAGTAAGCTAAGTATAGATCATTTAATAGCTAAGCTAGGTAAAATAGGTAATTTTGGAGCTAGGTAAGATTATTATGTCATTTAGGAGAGAACTATGCTTAATATAGGACATTGTTGATAAAATAGGCCATTTAGGAGCTAATTCAGCTTACTATGTCATTTAGGAGGAAACTAAGCTAAATATATGTCATTTTAGAGCTAACTTAGGTAAAAATAGGTCACTTAGGAGCTAACTATGCTTATTATGCCATTTTGGAGCTAAGTAAGCTAAGTATAGGTCATTTAATAGCTAAGCTAGGTAAGATAGGTAATTTTGGAGCTAGGTAAGCTTATTATGTCATTTAGGAGAGAACTATGCTTAATATTGGACATTTTTGATAAAATAGGCCAGCTAGGAGCTAATTCAACTTACTATGTCATTCAAGAGGAAACTAAGCTAAATATATGTCATTTTAGAGCTAACTTAGGTAAAATAGGTCACTTAGGAGCTAACTATGCTTATTGTGCCATTTTGGAGCTAAGTAAGGTAAGTATAGATCATTTAATAGCTAAGCTAGGTAAAATAGGTAATTTTGGAGCTAGGTAAGCTTATTATGGCATTTAGGAGAGAACTAACCTAAATATAGGACATTTTTTTATAAAATAGGCCATTTAGGAGCTAATTCAGCTTACTATGTCATTTAGGAGGAAACTAAGCTAAATATATGTCATTTTAGAGCTAACTTAGGTAAAAATAGGTCACTTAGGAGCTAACTATGCTTATTATGCCATTTTGGAGCTAACTAAGCTAAGTATAGGTCATTTAATAGCTAAGCTAGGTAAAATAGGCCATTTTTGAGTTAGGTAAGCTTATTATGTTATTTAGGAGAGAACTAAGCTAAATATAGGACATTTTTGATAAAATAGGCCATTTAGGAGCTAATTCAGCTTGCTATGTCATTTAGGACGAAACTAACCTAAATATATGTCATTTTCGAGCTAACTTAGGTAAAAATAGGCCACTTAGGAGCTAAATATGCCTATTCTGCCATTTTGGAGCTAAGCAAGTTACGTATAGGTCATTTAATAGCTAAGCTGGGTAAAATAGAACATTTTGGAGGTAGGTAAGCTTATTATGTCATTTAGGAGAGAACTATGCTAAGTATAGGATATTTTTGATAAAATACGCCATTTAGGAGCTAATTTGGATTACTATGCCATTTAGGAGGAAACTAAGCTAAATATATGTCATTTTAGAGCTAACTTAGGTGAAAATAGGTCATGTAGGAGCTATCTATGCTTATTATGCCATTTTGAAGCTAACTAAGCTAATTATAGATCATTTTATAGCTAACTTGGGTAACATATGTCATTTTGGATCTAACTAAGATTATTATGCATGTTTGCAGCTACCTAAGCTTATTATATTATTTAGGAGGAAACTAAGCTAAGTATAGGTCATTCTAGAGCTAACTTGGGTAAAATATGTCGTTTTGGAGGTAAGGTAAGGTAAGTAACCATCATTATGCGGTTGTTAAGCAAAAACTAGAAAAACATACCATTCGCGTCAGCACGGAGGTGAAGCACGGTGGTTGTGGCTTGTTTTACCTGGAGAAGGCTCCCCTGTAGAAGGGTCGTGCGATGCGTTTCGGGAGATATTCCGCACCAAACATCATTTGCATTGTGTCATTAGCATGATGACACTCAAAAGATCACTGCATTGAAATGAAACTCATTGTGCCCGCCATGTTAATAACTGGCATCGCCGGAGGGACGTGGCCAGTCTTCTCGCACATAGATTGTACATTTTGTTTCGACGAGTCAAACTTTTTATTTATTAATGAAACGAACATTAAAATGCAAGATTTGACAAATATGAAGAAGAAACTTACCACGAAGAGCTCGTACATGGCCCTGTTAGACGCATCGTTCCGTGCCCTCTCCGCCTCCATCAACGCAGCCGTCCTCTCCTCCAGCTCCTTCATCTCCTTATCCGTCACCGCCAAAAGCGTCTGCGTTGCCTCTCTCTCTTTCAGAATATCAGCCTGCAAGACAACTCATTGTTAGCATTGTAATCATATTGGTTTGCACACACAACATAATGCGGAAAGATAGTTGAGTCCATTAAACTCACCTCAATGGCGAGCTCGACTGGTCGTGGACGAGGTGTTATCTCAGGACAGGAGTTTGTTTGGCATGCCTTTATCTGCCGAAGAGTGCTAGGACAACGTATAAGGCCGTCTCCAATGGCGATCGAGCCATGGGGCCTCCCGTTGCTAGTTATCATCACCCGCTATGGATCAATAGGCCCCTGGCTCGGGTTAAAGTCCTCCCCTTTCCTCGCCTTCCCGTGATCTCTGTACTTCACGAGCTTGTGGTGGGAGGAGATGTTGGTGAAGTTTTTGGTATGATCGAGGTTAGACTCAAAGAATGCCTTGACCTTCTTGTACGAGGCAGTATGGGCCATCGCATAGAGGTCATACATCTCTGGCACCTCCGTCTTATTGTGACGCGCCTAAAAGAGAGAGAGATGAAAAAATATTAGTAAAGGGCTAAAGCTAGCATTAAGAATGAATTGCATGAGTCATGAAGCAAACCACATACCCAGTTCTCACCAAACTCATTTAAGTTGACTCTCCCTTGATGGTGTGGCACACCAACCATTTTTGCCACACCTATCCTTGGCAGTGTTGTGGCTGGCCTCCCACTTTTCGGAGCACCACTGATCCACCAAGGCCTCCAAACAATCCATCTTATCTACACACCATCTCGGGGGCACCTAAGTTAATAAAGAGAAATTTGAGCGCTACCCGTAAGAATCAAATCCAGGAAACTAACTACAAGGCCTTAATAATATGTAATTACCTTCATGAAATGCTCCTTCTCCATCTTAGAATCGCGGCACTTCCCCTTTCCCTTCCTAATACGCCGCGAGGCGTAGTAGTCTCGAATGGCCTGCACCTGAGCCTCGTGCCGCCAGTTTTGAAGTAGGCGATGGCATTCGGTTCCGATAACCTTTGTCACGGACTCCTCGTATCCCTCGTCACACCTATAGAAGGTCTGCAAACGAGACAACATTGATTACTACAATAACTAGCTATTGTTGATTTTTAATTTTGTAACGGAGAAATTACCCAGAATAGTATGATCACCATGTCGGCCCTCGTGTGGCACAAAACACCGTCGATCTCCACCTCCGGCGAAGCCGGGGCACCCAAGTAGTGCTCCCAGGTCATTCCTACCTCTCTACCCCGACCGGGCAACGTAACAAACCCCGGGAAGTTTTGCCGACAAAGCACACCAAGGACGTTGTTGGGCTTGCAGACACCCTTGGCAACAATCCAACCCCTACAGTATGACAAATTAAAGCCAACACATTTGATATTTGAGAAAACATGAAGGCAAAATTTTAAATAAGAGTAAATGAACTTACTTGTCCGCACTTGGCTGAATCGACCACCTCTGCTCGCGGGTCGCCGGCACGAGTGGGAGCCCCATACTACCACGCTGGTAGACAGTGTCCCCCTCACCCAGCTCCTCGTCGCTATTGGCATGGCCACTTGGCTCCGACTGATCCAGATCAGGCCAGGTATCCCACTGGGTCTCTTGGGACGTACCGTCATCCCTGCTTTGCTTCGGAGTCTCCTTGAACGAAGCCTCTAGGACACGAGTCTTGTCGACCCGAGGCTCGTGAACCGGAGTCCGTGTAGCCTCCACCTCAGACGGGTCGCCCCTAGCAGTCCTGTGGTCAGGTGAATCAGCTGGGGGTGGCGGCGAGGAAGGTGTGGCAGCCACCCTACCTCTCCCGTGAGTGCCACGTCTACCTTTAGTAGCTCTCTTCTTCACGGGGGTCGACCTCCTCTCACGGGGGCCACGGTCGTCGAAGAAGCAACCAGTCCTTGCAGAGTAGAGAGCAACGCTCTCTGGAGAGACGAGGCAGGAATGGGATTACCCATCCCACCACCCGCCGACGAAGAAGGAGCCTCGGAGTGTTCTCGACCCTTTCCCACCATATTTCAACACCTGCCATGACAAAGAGTAAATGAAATTAGTACAACATAAATACCAACATGAGTAATAAAATGTATATAGTTTAAGTGTATCATCATCATAAATACCAACACGAGTAATAATTTTTTTATATATGTATATAATAATAGTTGAATACCTGACATGAACTAATAATAATATTGATCGTGTATATATGCTTCGGGATCAATAAATGCATCATGATCATCACTATCATCAATAAATGCATCATCATCATCACTATCAGGAAGAACATGTGGAAGGCCTCCATTATGTAATCGGTCAAGAAGTGACAAGTCATCCGCAGCAGTAACCTCTTCTTCTTTTGGCTCTTCGTATTCCGGCTCACGGGTTAAGACGGATTCACTGTCGCTGTTTACTTCAATGTTCTGGGGTGAAGTAGAGCGGTTCTTGAAACGTTGTTTGGACATACGTGTTTCTTGGAAGAATTCTCCTTCATATGTGTCTGGGTTATTGTGAGGTTCGTAATCCTCTTCATTGAGGGTAGGTGGTCTAAAACTTGGAAGCACTTCATAAATGACATCCCAACCTTTCAGATTTGGATCAGTTTGGCAAGCCCACGGTAGATAGAAAACTTGTGTTGCCCATTGAGTCGTAATATAGACATCGGGAACATCTAAATGGGTGCTTTGGTTGATTTCGACTAGCACTATATGTTCATGAGTCCTTCTAGTCTCCTTCGGCTGAAACCAATAACATTTGAAGACTACGACGGTCGGTGGGTTTTCACCAAAGAATAGAAGTTCATAAATTGCTTCAACTCTTCCATAATAGCCGGTACCTCCTTTGCCGATAGCAGACACAACAATTTGTAGTCTTTACGTCGGGCATAGATAGCTCTTTGCCAAAGGTACGAAAGCGATACCCGTTGATGTCGTATTTGTCAAAAGAACGAACCTTATAGTCAAAACCATTAGCGACTTGTCTCAACTCGGCGTCCATAGACTCTTCATCAGCCTACAAGTTTAATATGGAAGAATGGATGCATTAGCTTCAAATTAGACCAATAAATCAAATGGTCCTTTGTTTGAACTAAGAGATGAAATCGGGATAGTCGCCTCCATGCTTTGCCAGAAGCTCATACTCTTAGACGAAATCCTTTTCGATGACCACTCCATCCAAGAATTCGACAACGTATCGACTATATCAAATATCCGGGAATAAGAGCAGTTCAAAGGAATTAGAAGTTGCGGAACAATAATTTACCAAGAATTTACTCAATGTACGGCCGCACTTCTGTTAGGTTGTTGAAGATATACAACAAAATGGTTCACCGTTCTTCGACATCCAACGATTTCCCTTTCAAAGCATCAGCTGGTGCGAGCTTCCCTTTGAATAGGTTGAGGTTGGATTAACCTTTTTTAGGCTCGCCATCATTGTACCGAGGCTTTAGGTTATGCAAATGATGATTTTTGGCTTCGTAGTGTGCTATCACGAAGTTTGCTGCCTCCTTAGTAATGAATGCCTCGCCCATCGATGCTTCAACTCTACAATTTTTACATTTAGCTCGAAGCGTCTTCTACATCCTTTCAGTTGAGAAGCACCATCAATTTTGAACTAGCCCCCCCAATCTTGCCTTGGTCGGGATATGCAAAATCAAATGCTGCATTGGATTCAAGAAGCCCGGTGGAAAGATCCTTTCTAGTTTGCCCATCAACTCCGGCGCCAACTCTTCCATTTCATCTAGCATGCCAGGCGATAGTTCTTTCGCACAAAGAGAACGGAAGAAATAGCTCATCTCTGCCAGTACTAGCCATTCATCCTCAGGGATAAAACCACGCAACATCACCAGCATTACCCGCTCAAGCCATATGTGCCAATCATGACTCTTGAGACCAAAAATTTTCAATTTTTCAAGACTCGCTCCCCTCTTTAGATTCGCAGCATACCCATCGGGGAACATCAACCGCATTTTCACCCACAATAGCATTTATCTCATAGTTGGCCTTCCAAGATTGAACCATGCCTTTGGCTTCGCTACGCTTTGCTTTCCTTTCCGTTGTCGCAAGTTTTGTAACGGTCTATCACATAGAGACTCCTGGTCAATTCTAGCCTTAGGATTATCCTTTGACTTCCCCTCTATGCCAAACAATGTAACAAAAATGGCCTCCACCATATTCTTTTCAGTGTGCATCATGTCAATGTTGTGTGGGCAAATGAGGTCTTTGAAGTAAGGCAGATCCCATAAGCATGACCTGTGAGTCCAGGCATCTTCCGTATTATACCCTTTGAAATACCCTGGATGCAAAGGATCAGGCTCGAGAGCATTTAACTAATCAAGGATCTGTTGGCCTGTCAACTCAGGTGGTGCGGTGTTTTTGACAACTATTCCTTTGATGAAATTCTTCTTGTCGTTTCTGAACTTATGGTCTGGAACCAGGAACTGTCTATGCATGTCGAAGCAAGAAAACTTGCGACCTGCTTGTAGCCAACGGAACTGAAGAGCTGCCTTGCACGTGGATGACGGGAACCTTCCATGCACACACCAGCCAACGAATAGCGCACATGCCGGATAATCATGTGTCGAGTACATGTACCACACATGCATTTTGAAGTTCTTTTTGGAAGCGACATCGTATGTCTTGATCCCATTATCCCAGGCTTCTTGCAATTCATCCTTAAGCGGCTGCATGTACACATTCATATTCTTCCCCGGATATTTGGGCCCTGGAATTATCAACGTCAGGAAAATGTTCTTTCTTTTCATAATCTCTCTGGGGGGAGATTGAGTGGAATGACAAATACAGGCCAACAATTGTATTGTGTTGCTGTCATACCATACACATTGAACCCATCCGTCCCGATGTCAACTCGAGGATGCCTTGGATCTGCCGATTTATCCTTATGTAATGCATCGAAGTGCTTCCACACAAAAGCATTTGAAGTGTGTACCAACATCTTGTTCCCATTTGCATCTAGTTTGGTTCTTTTGCCCAATTTGTGTCATGGCATCTGTCTGGCTGTCTCTTCGACCATGAAAAGACGTTGAAGTCTTGGTATGATTGGCAGATACCGAAGAACATTAATGGGGATTTTGGTCTGAATCTTGTCACCCATACCATTGTCTACCACAATATACCTGGAAGAATTGCAAAGGGGGCAATAGTTCAAGGCCGCATACTCAAGCCTAAATAAGGCACATCCATTCTCACAGGCATGTATCTTCTCATAGGGCATCTTAAGTACACGGAGGATTTTGTCTGACTGGTACAGGTTTGCAGGCAGTACATGACCTTTGGGTAGAAAGCATCCAAATATCGTCATCATCACGTCGTAGCATTCTCTGCCTAGGTTGAATTGAGCCTTCAGAGCCATTACTTGCGTGATGGCATCCAGCTGACAAAGCTTAGTGTGCTCGTGGAGAGGATGTTTTGAAGACTCCAACATTTCATAGAAGGACTTTGCAGATTCCTCCATCTCATCGTTCGAATCCCGAGCATCATCAAAGTCTTGCACCATGTCTTCGATCCCGGTACCATGCTCGTCGGTGCGACGACAAACCACCTCAGCTCTCGCACGTTGGTCAGACTCACCATGAAAAGTCCACACCATATAATTAGGTGTAAAACCCCACTTCCCAAGTGTTTACCCATTTCAAACTCTGTCTGCCTTTTAATGTTGCCGCATTTGGGATAGGGGCACCATGTTTTTTTCTGGCCATTTGCAAATGCGACTCTCAAAAACCCCCTGGTTTTTGTTAACAATTCATTCGTCATGTCTTTCTGACTAGGGTGACCAGTGTACATCCAAGCACGATCACTCATCTTGCCTACCTACTAAACACACAAGAAATATATATATAATTCATCATCTATATTCTTCTGGTAATCAAGTTTGTCAGTTTTATTACGTCCATGCAACCTACACGCTAATAGATAGAGATAGGTCCTAATCCCACCCGAGTATGTGTAGATTGGGTTCATTTTCCCATGCTCTGCTCTAGATCCGACGTAGAATTTCGGCAGCACCTCCCCGCTGTTCTCCTGATACACGTCTCGGCAATAAGCAAAGAGGATGTGACCCAGAGAACAACAGGGAGGCACTAACAAAATTCTGCATCGGATCCGGAGCAGAGCATATGGGAAAACGAACCCAATCTACACATACTCGGGCTGTCCATGGATAACGTTGGACAATTCGAAAGAATCACGATTATAAATATGCAAATGAATGGATATTTATAGATGTAACCCTTTTGAACGGGAGACGCATAGTGGTCACGCATACTGATGATTCAAGACATCTATAGCTAGCAAGTTTCATTGGCACGAAGAGTGGAACAGAGAAAATTAAGGGGGAGGAGATGTGTGCTCACCCACGAACGCAGGGGAGCTCGTCAAACCCACAGGGAGGTCGTCAAAAAGCAGTCCCTCGTAGCGACAAAACAACTGCACATTGAAATCCCAAGATGAGTAACGTAGCATTATTGTTTTTTCCATCAACCTAACTAAATATTTAAAACATGATGGCACCGCCAAGTTGAAATTTAGGGTTCCATCGACGCCGAGGTATGGCCTCCGCCGACAGGCCACCTTGGCCCTCTCTTTCCTATCCTCCTCCTCCTCCTCCTCCTCTTCATCTTCTTCCTTCTTTTCCTTTTTCCTGTTCTTCCCTTTTCCTTTTTCCTCTTCTTCTCCTTAATTTTCTTTTCTTCTTAGTTTTTTCATCTTCCTTCTTCTTCTTCTAATTATCTAAACCTAAACTAAACCAAGCCCTGACCTAAACCAAACACTAATTAATCGAAACCTAAACAGTACAAAATGGAAAAAAATCACCTTGAGGGCCGATGGTGGAGGGTCGGTGCGGTGGTGGAGGAGGGTCGACATGGTGGTGGAGAAGGGCCGGCGCGGGAGGAGGAAGGCCATGGAGAGGGGGGCAGAGCCGCGGCCTGCTCCGGTGGTGGGGTGGCGGTGGGCGGTGGGGCAGTGTCGCGGCCGCTCCCAGGTAGTTAGAGGAGGGGCGGGAGTAGGGGTCGGAGAGCGGGGCGGCGAGGCAGGTCCTCGGGGAGAGGCGGCGGGGGAGCTCGTCGGGGGAGGGGCGGTGTAAAAGCACATTTCTCCATGTGTGGTTTTGGGTAATTGATGACAATCCCTATGGACTAATAGTTGCCTTGAGTTACATTCGAAAGATTTCTCCATAGGCACTTCTTGAAGTCCATCTATTGGGTATCAAGGAGTTTATATGATGACCAAGGTGGTATTCAAGGTTTATCCAAAGATTGGTCATGTGAGAGTTGAGCTTATCGCAAGCATGTCTTGAAGAAGGAGATTGTGTGAGCATTCATGATTACCTTCAAGACATCATCTTTATGAAGAGAGGAGATAAGATACAAGGTTGATCGAGACTAAGTCAAAGAGTGAATCAAGTGATCAACACACAAAGCGTACAAGATGTACTGAGAGGGATCAAGTAATCCCATGGTATGGTAAGCATTGTCCATTACGCTTTGTGTACTAACCCATGTTCCTTGTGAGAGTTCCATGGGATTGCATCAAGAAGAAGATCCCATACAACCCATGGAAGATGACATCAAGTGGTGATCGTTATCAAGGTTGAGGTGTGCAAGTTCAAGCGAAGCATCATGGAGAGATCAAGCTTGAAGCTTGCCATCCATTGTGGTGTCAATGGACTTGTGAAGATGTGCTGAAGAGTAGCTCACCCATAGTGAAGTATGGGGGAGCAATCATCTAGTCTTCATCAAGCCAACGCAATCAAGAAAGGTGGTCCATCTTGAGGAAGTCAAGATAGTCATCATCTAGCTCAAGTGGACTATGCGCAAGGCTAAGGTTTGACCTTGATAGGGTTTTAAATTTTACCGGTCTCATGTGGTAGTTGAGAGACTGGGTTATAGGACCGATTGACGTACTATCAAGGGGGGCTCTCAGGTGAGTAGCTTGATCGTATCGACCGTTGAGAGCTCAAACCATAGAATTCTTGGCATCATCATCTTTCTTGGTTCTTGGTTGTCTTTTCTCTATGTGGGTTCTTGAGCTTGTGGTTATCTTTGTGACAAGCTCTAGTACATCAAAACTGGATTTCATATGCTTCGTCTATTGCGTTTTCGGTGTTGGAAGTTTTACCGGTGTTATTTGAGGAAGGGTTCTCACCATTTTCTTATGGGACTTTTATCATTTGCTTCGTATAGATATTTCAATCAATATTGTGTTATCACATGTTGTTAGCTTTCCAACAAACTTTGTTTCATTGAATTTGGAGTCCGTTTGCAAAAGTTGTGGCAGTTTTGGTGTTCTTAAAAGGTTGTAGTGGTACTATCGCGGCTAGAGCGGATGTAATTTTTTACTACCGCTCCGGACCAAAATCTCGTGTTAAGTCCAGCCGTGGTAGGCACGGATGTAATTTTTTAGTACCGCTCGCAAGCAGTAGTACCGCTACCCATAGCGGTAGTACCGCTATCCATAGCGGTAGTACCATGAGGACGAGCGGTAGTACCACTCCGGCGGTTCTACTGTCTTTTTTCCTCCTTGGTGTTGTTTTTCAAAGGGGTACTACCGCCCTAGCATTAGTACCACTCCTTGGAGCGGTAGTACTGCTCTGTGCGGGCTGTGGGGATAACAATTGGATTTTTCCCCACCTATAAAGGGGGTCTTCTTCTCCAATGGACCTAATCCTTTGAGCTCGTGTTTTCCTCGCATTGTTGACCTTCCTTGAGCTTGCCATATCTCAATCCCTCCAATGATTCTTGCTCCTTTTTAGGGAAAAGAGAGAGGAGATCTAGATCCACATTTTCACCAATCACTTTCTCCTCTAAGTGAGGGGAACCCCTTGGATCTAGATCTTGGAGTTCTTCGTGTTCTTCTTTGTTCTTCCTCTCATTTCCTCCCTAGCATTAGTTGTTTTGGTGGGATTTGGGAGAGAAGGGCTTGGGCACTCCATGTTCCCTTGACATTGCATTTGGTGCATAGGTTTGAGTTCTCCACGGTGATACGTGGAAGTGAGAAGTTGAGAAGCTATTACTCTTGGGTGTTTGAGCACCCTAGAGCTTGTTCCTCTTGGGTGCTTTGGCGCCCTAGACGGTTGGTGGTGCCTCGAAGCTCAATCATTGTGGCGCAAAGCTCCGGGCAAACTTCGGGGTCTCCAATTAGGTTGTGGAGATTGCCCCGAGCATTTGAGGTCACCTTGGAGCCACAATCCACTGTGGTGAAGCTTCGTGGTGTCGTTGGGAGCCTCCAATCAAGTTGTGGAGATTGCCCCAACCTTGTTTGTACGGGTTCGGTGACCACCCTCAAGGGTCCCTTAGTGGAATCACGACATCTTGCATTATGCGAGGGCGTGAGGAGATTACGGTGGCCCTAGTGGCTTCTTGGGGAGCATTGTGCCTCCACACCGCTCTGAACGGAGTTAGCATCCACAAGGGTGTGAACTTCGGGATACATCATCGTCTCAGCGTGCACATAGGTGAGCCTAGTTGTTTTAGGTTTTGTGCTTGACTAATTAAACGATAGTTTTATTCCGCATTTGTTCAAGCCTAAATCGTAATTATTTTAAAGCGCCTATTCACCCCCCTCTAGGCGACATCCACGTCCCTTTCAGGCGGGCGTAGGGGTCGGGGAGCGGGGCGAGGCGGCTGGGTGAGGGGCGGTCGGTGATGGTGGCAGTGGGTGAGGGGCAGCGGGTGAGGGTGGCGGCCGGTGAGGGGCGGCTGGGCGGCCGGTGAGGGGCGGGGCATAGTTGGCCGGTGAGGGGTGGCGACGGGGGAGGGGCGGCTGGTGGAGCTGCGGGGGTGAGAGAGAGATGCAGAGAGAGGGGAGTCCAGCTATAGCCGGGGTGGGCCGGGGGCTAACGACCGTTAGCCAGGCGTCTTCTTTGCCGTCTGCTAGCGAATGGCAAAGGGACAAAAGGCAGATGACAAAGATTCAACGGACGGCAAAGGGGCCATCCATTTGACCTAACCAGCTTCACGGCCCAATGGGGCCCAGCTGGTCTCTTTGTCGTCTGCCTTTGGTCCCTTTGTCGTCCGCTGGCAGACGACAAAGAGCTAGCAGATGGCAACAACATCTTTGTTCTCAGTCTGTATTTTGCCATCAGCTTTTTGCCAGCTGACAGCAAGGACGTTCTTTGCCGTCCACCAGCTGACGGCAAAATCTCAGATTCCAGTAGTGATAGCGATAAAGTAAAGAAAAATGACGAAAATAATTAAAGACAACCCTATGGCTCCTACCGGTTGTCGTACTCGTCGACATTCAAGTCATGATATTATATACAATACATGATCATCTCATACATCACATATATCTCATCATGTAATTGGCCATATCACATCACAACATACCCTGCAAAAACAAGTTAGACGTTCTCTAATTGTTGTTGCATGTTTTACGTGGCTGATACGGGTATCTAGCAAGAACAATTCTTACCTATGCAAAAATGACAACAGTGATATGCAAGTTGCTATTCAACCTTGTCAAGGACCACCTTTGTCAAATCCGATCCAACTAAAGTGGGAGAAACAGACACCCGCCATCCATCTTTATGCAACAAAATTACATGTCAGTTGATGGAACTGGTCTCTCATAAGCGTACGAGTAATGTTGCTCCGGGCCGCTTCATCCCACAATAATGTTGAATCAAGAAAAGACCAAGGGAGGAGGCAATCTGAAGATCAACACCCACAAACTCCTTTGTGTTCTACTCGTGATCTCATCGACACATACACCTAGCTCATGATGCCACTATTGGGGAACGTTGCATGGGAAACAAAAAAAATTCCACGCACACGCAAGATCTATCCATGGTGATGAGCATCTACGAGAGGGAGATTGGATCTACATACCCTTGTAGATCTCTAAGCGATAAGCATTAAGAAACACGGTTGATGTAGTCAAATGTCTTCGCGATCCAAATCGTCGAACGTCCCATGATCCAATCACGATCTAGTACCGAACGGACGGCACCTCCACGTTCAGCACACGTATAACTCGATGACGATCTCCACCTTCTTGATGCAGCAAGAGGGAGAAGAGAGGTAGATTAGTTCTCCGGCAGCGTGACTGCACGGTGGCAGTGGTGGTGGAACTATTCCAGTAGGGCTTCGCCTAAGCACTACTGAAAAACTAGAGGATTTGATCTACGGGAGAGAGGGCTGCACTATGGCCTTTTGGGGTTGAAGTTCTTTTGCCCTCTCAACCTCTAGTATACATAGGAGGGAGGGGAGGGGCTGGCTGGCCGAAATCTCTTCCTAGGAGTTGGCCGCAAGGAGGAGGAGGTGGGGGAGTCCACCTCCAATCCTACTCCTAGTAGGATTCCTTCCCTTCCCCCACTTGGACTTTCCTTTCCCTCAAGCCCAGCCGCATAGTCCTTCTTGGGCCGGCCGCCCAGCCCACTAGGGGTTGGTGCACCACCCTCAGGTCCATGTGACCAACTTGGGGTGTGGTGGGCCCACTTGGTGGACCCCGAGAACCCATTCATCACTCCCGGTACACTGCCGGAAATCCCCAAAACTATTTCGAAGTTCAAACTCCAACTTCCTATATATCAATCTTTATCTCCGGACCATTCTGGAGCTCCTCGTGATGTCCGGGATCCCATTCGGGACTCCAAACAACCTTTGGTCACCACCATACATAACTCTATACTACCGAAACGTCACCGAACTTTAGTGTGCAGACCCTGCGGGTTCAAGAACTATGTAGACATGACCGAGACACCTCTACGGCCAATAACCAATAGTGGGACCTGGATGCCCATATTGGTTCCTACATATTATACGAAGATCTTCATCGGTTGGACCTCTATGTCAAGGATTCAGTTAATCCCGTACATTGTTCCCTTTGTTCTTCAGTATGTTACTCACCCGAGATTCGATCGTCGGTATCTCTATACCTACTTCAATCTCATTACCAGCAAGTCTCTTCACTCGTTCCGTAATACAAGATCCTGTCGATAACACTTTAGTCACATTGATTGCAAGGCTTGTTGTGATGTTGTATTACCGAGTGGGCCCTGAGATACCTCTCCGTCACACGGAGTAACAAGTCCCAGTCTTGATCCATGCCAGCTCAACAGACACCTTCGGAGATTCCTGTAGAGCATCTTTATAGTTACCTAGTGACATTGTGATGTTTGATACACACAAGGTATTCCTCCGGTATAAGTGATTTGTATAATCTTATGGTCATAGGAACAGATACTTCACATGCAGAAAACAATACCAATAAACTGGCACGATCATATGCTACGTTCGTATTTTGGGTCTTGTCCATCACATCATTCTCCTAATGATGTGATCCTGTTATCTAATGATATCTCATGTCTATGGCTAGGAAACCTTGACCATCTTTGATCAACAAGCTAGTCTACTAGAGGCATACTAGGGACACAACATTGTCTATGTATCCACACATGCATCAGTGTTTCGATCAATACAATTATAGCATGGATAATAAACGATTATCATTGAACAAGGAAATATAATAATAACTACTTTTATCATTGCCTCTAGGGCATATTTCCAACATTTCCACCATCCTTCTTCAATATTATGACGCACGTCCTAGTTCACCTAGTCAACGAGATTGCCATTCTGGGTCCTGTATTGCTACACAATATGTTCCCCTTTGATAGGTTCATGGGAGTCTTGAAAAAATATGTTCGTAATCGTGCTAGGCCAGCAGGAAGCATCTCCACGGGCCATCAAACAGAGGAGGTCATTGGGTATTGTGTTGACTTTTTTCCTGACCTTAAGCCGATTGGTGTCCATAAATCACAATATCAGGGGAAACCGAGTGGAAAAGGCACGCTAGGAGCATATTCAATAATATGTAGGGACGGGCATTCTTGGGTGCAAGCACACTACACAGTTCTATAGAATTCTACCTTAGTGGCCCCGTATATCAATGAACACAAGAATATTCTACTATACAAACACCCGAAGCAGTCTAACGATTGAATTACACGTGAACACATCGAGACTTTCGGCGCTTGGTTGCAAATGCATCTCATGTGTAACAACACTGTTGGAGATGACATGTACTTGTTAGCCAGGATACCATCTTCGATTGTATTGACTTACCAAGGGTACGAGATAAATGGTAATACATTTTACACAATCTCCCAAGATAAAAAGAGCACCAACCAAAATAGTAGTGTCCGCTTTGATGCAGCAATCACCAATAGGGCAAAGGACACATATTATGGTTACATAGAGGAGATATGGGAACTTCACTATGGACGTGAATTTAAGGTCCCTTTGTTTCGTTGCAAATGAGTCAATCTATCAGGAGGCGGGGTACAATTAGACATGCAGTACGGAATGACAATAGTGGATCTCAACAATCTTGGGTACACAAACGAACCATTCGTCCTAGCCAATGATGTGGCGCAGGTTTTCTATGTGAAGGACATGTCTATCAAACCGAGAAAAAAAGATAAAGAAGAGAATACATCAAATAATGAGCCAAAGCGCTACATAGTTCTTTCAGGGAAAAGAAACATCATGGGAGTGGAGGACAAGACAAACATGTTTGAAGATTATGAAAAGTTTCATGAAATTCCTCCCTTCAAAGTGGAGGCTGACCCAAGCATCTTGTTAAACGATGAAAATTATCCATGGTTAGGACGCAATAAGCAAGGGACACGGACGAAGAAAAATTGAAGACTTTATCTCCACAATTATTCTGATGATGGCTTTGATCTAGAATATCACTGCAGTTACATGTCAAGAAATGAAATCCCTTTTGTAATAGATGAGCTTTCGTTCGAAACCCTGTTACTTCAAAAGAGACTGTCCAGTTTGTACACGAAGTGCATCTAGTTTTTCCTGTAACCCTCTCAACTTTTAAGCACAAGCTATGTGGGTGAAATTGTGATACCATGCCAAGTTTCAACCTTTTCAGAGTTCATTTGCAGTGCTTGTCAATTTCAGTGTCATTTAGCTCAAAATAAATCATGAAATCCATGAAAAATAGCAAATGAAGATAGAAAAGGGTTGAAAATTTATGATGTGGCTTTGAATGGTGCATAATGAATGCAGAAAAAGTCTCTAATTAAAATATGTTAAAAAGATGAAATCCCTTTTGTAATAGAAGAGTTTTCTTCTGAAACTCTGTTACTTCGACAGAAATTGTCCAGTTTGTACACGAAGTGCATCCAGTTTTTTCGTAACCCTCTCAACATTTTAGCACATGCTATGTGGGTGAAATTATGATACCATGCCAAGTTTCAACCTTTTCAGAGTTCATTTGCAGTGCTTGTCAATTTCAAGGTCATTTAGCTCAAAATAAATCATGAAATGGATGAAAACTAGCAAATGAAGTCAGAAAAGGGTTGCAAATTGATGGTGTGGCTTTGAATGCTGCATATTGAATGAAGAAAAAGTCTGGTGTTAAAATATGTTGAAAAATAAAATCCCATTTGTAATAGATGTGTTTTTGTCTGAAACCTTGTTACTTCAAAAGAGATTGTCCAGTTTGTATACGAAGTGCATCCAGTTTTTCTCGTAACCCTCTCAACTTTTTAGCACATGCTATTTGGGTGAAATGATGGTACCATGCCAGTTTCAACCTTTTCAGAGTTCATTTGCAGTGCTTGTGAATTTCAGGGTCATTTAGCTCAAAATAAATCATGAAATGCATGAAAAATAGCAAATGAAGTGAGAAAAGGGTTGAAAATTGATGATATGGCTTTGAATGGTGCATATTGAATCCAGAAAAAGTCTGGAGTTAAAATATGTTAAAAAAAGAAATCCCTTTTGTAAAAGATGAGTTTTCATTCGAAATTGTGTTACTTCGAAAGAGATTGTCTAGTTTGTACATGAAGTGCATCCCATTTTTCTCGTAACCCTCTCAACTTTTTAGCACATGCTATGTGGATGAAATTATGATACCATGCCAAGTTTCAACTTTTTTAAAGTTCATTTGCAGTGCTTTTCAAATTCAGGGTCATTTAGCTCCAAGAATGAACTAATAGCAAAAAGAATGAACTAAAAAGCTTTTATAAAACTCTAATAGCAAAAATAATGAACTAAAAAGATTTTATAAAACTCTAATAGCAAAAAGAATGAACTAAAAAGATTTTATAAAACTCTAATAGCAAAAAGAATCAACTAAAAAGAATCTTGGTAGCTTGTTTTTTTCATGTGTGCAAATGGCATGTTACTGTTTTGGGCAGATTTGAACTAAAACTTGTTTTGGTGATTGTGGTTGAACCGTAGCTCCGTTTTGGACATGCCATATATCAAACTTGCTTAGAATGTCATGTAATTTCATATTATCATGTTGCATCCATGTTTTGAAGTGCTTGTGGTTGTCATTTTCATGCATTTTGCATTCATGTCATGTTCATCTTGTGCGTGTCATATCTTTTAGACCGTAGCTCCGTTTGAGACGTTCTATATATGTAAATCGCCTAGAATGACATGTAGATTTACATGGCATGCTTTATTCTTTTGTTTAAATAATATAAAATATGATATTCATATCTGGACTAATTTCGAAATGAACATATGGGATCGTTTCAGAAAGACTATATGTTGTTTCCGTCCTCATTTAAAATGCCTAGGTGATATAGTTTGCTTATGCTTCACCTCTTGCCATGTTTAACAACATTTAATATTGACTCGTACCTAAACAGGAGTGAACTAAATAATTCGAACGTGGAGTTTCGTCAATATGCAAATCGTTGCATATTGAACTTCACTTAATATGTAGTATTAGTTTGCTTGCCATGCCATGCCATGCGTTGCGTATTAAACCGGACATGCATCATATTTGTTTGCGCATCATGTCATGCATATGTTGTGGTGTATCATGTGTTGATTGTTTGTTTCGAATTGCTTCTTCTCGATAGAGTTCCGAAAGCATATGGTGTGTGAGGATTCATTCGACTACGTCGGCTCGTCTTCTTCATGGACTCGTTCTTCTTCCAAGCGGGATCTCAGGCAAGATGACACATTTCCCTGGATACCACTACTATCATTGCTATGCTAGTTGTCCCGCTTTTATCGTTATGTTTCGCTACCTACCACTTATTTGTCAAGCCTCCCAACATTTCCATGATAAGCCTCTAACCTCCACCTCCCAGCAAACCATTGTGTGGCTATGTTACTGCTTGCTCAGCCCTTCTTATAGTGTTTGTAGTTACAGGTGCAATTTCTACCATGTGACAACATGGACATTCTTTTGTTATATCACAATATTATTGCTATTTAATTTAATATACTTATACACTTGGTAAAGGGTGGAAGGCTTGGCCTTTTGCTCGGTGTTTTGTTCCACTCTTGCCGCACTAGTTACTTGTGAACCGGTGTTATGTTCCATAATTGAGCGCTCCTAACATGCTCGGGGTTGTTATGGGGAACCCCTTGATTTTCGCTTTAGGATAAAGCTTGTCTGGCAAGGCCCAACATTGGTCCTATATTTGTCTAATAACTAATAAAAATGCATAGGGACCTGCCAGCACCCGCGGATAATTTAATCAACCCCCGGGCCAGTGCTCCTCATGAGTGTTGGTCCAAACTAAAGTCGTGTGCGGGGCCAACCCGAGGCAACTCGGGAGATTTCTATCAGGCCACTGTACGCTGCGCTCATACGGTTGTGCCCAAAGAATGAGATACGCGGCTCCTATCGGGATTGTTGGCACGTCGGGCGGCCTTGCTAGATTTGTTTTACCTTTCTCGAACGTCTTGAGTGAGGAATTCCGATTTTCTTCGGGCTATCTCGAGGTGGCGGATTTCCTATGGAATTGCCTAGGAAGATCACGAGATCCGTGGTCGAGGTTATTCCCGCTGCGTGTGGTTAATTTGTGATGGATGAGTTGGAGCACCCCTACAGGGTTAAATCATTTGGAAAGTCATGCCCACGGTTATGTGGCAAACTTGGATACTTTGTTTAACACCCGGTCATAGCAAACTTGAAGTAAACTCAAATAAAATACACCAATCATGTGTGTAACCGTGATTGTCTCTTCTCGTGAGTCCTTATCCGAGAGAGAACACGATGGGGTTATGTTTGACGTAAGTAGGTGTTCAGGATCACTTAGTGATCATTCTTAGCTCACGTCCGGTATGTGTAGACCACCATCCTTTACTTTCTGTATTCATAGTTAGCGACTCAAACAAATGATTAATCGCTTGCTGCAGCCTCACCACTTAACCATACCTCACCCATTAAGCTTTAATAGTCTTGATACCCTTGGAAATGAGATTGTTGAGTCCATGTGGCTCACAGATTACTACAACAATAGTTGCAGGTACAGGTAAAGCGATGATTTGACGTGAGCGCGATGCTTGTTTGATTTGGACTTCTTGTTCTTCATCATCATCAATCTAAGATGGGTTCCAGGCGACAGCCTTGGATAGCAAGGATGGATGTCATTTTATCGTTTGGTTTCGTCCGTAGTCGGACCCTGCTCTTCTGTATGATGTTTGAATATGTTGTTGTATTGATGTGATATTGATGTAGCTTGTGGCTAGTGTAAGCCAATTCCATATACTCATCTCTTCTGTACATGTACTTGTAATTATATCCATTCTTACAACACGACGAGATGCGCTCCTATCCCTAACGAGGCCCTCGAGCCAAAATAAGGATAGGGTCGCATCTTGGGCGTGACAAGTTGGTATCAGAGCATGTTCCGACCTAGGAGCCCCCTTGATTGATCGAACTTGGCCGAGTCGTGTCTAGTGAAAAACTATTTTGAGTCTAGTTATATCGGAGAGTAGGATTCTTCTATTCCTCTTCTATACTCTGGTGAGGAATTACGACTTCAGAATTTTGATTCTACCCCCTTCTCACTCAAAAAAAAATAGGATCACGCGGATATTTTGGAATCTATATGATGCCGATGTGATGGAGTTTTTTACTTGGTGCGTCCTGTTACCGAGGAATTGAGCTCCATGGGATTCTTGACACATCGTTATCGTTCAGTTTCCTTAGTATCTCAGGACGGGGGATATTCGAAATTGCTTCAATACAAGTAGTGGCGAGCGGAGTCTGGCATCCCAGTACTAGTGGAGAGAGTTCGGATGTACTACCATTCTTAGTATCGTTGTGCTTTCAAGGATCCGGGATAGATGGATTTCCGAAGCCTCTGGTTATGTGTTGAAGGATGGATATAGTTGGGGTATAGGACTTGTTAGTTGTGTGAGATATTTTCCTCCTTGTATCCCCAACACCTGATTGCATAACCAAGAAAGTTTCAGGAGTTCTTAGGTGGGAATTCAAGTAGTTACCTAGGCTATCTTCCAACAAATCGTGATGTGAGGTTGGGGTTCGACATCTAGTGATTCGTTTGTTCATGGTCTTTCGTACAGAGGACAGTCTCGATTTATGTCATCAGATATGCTTCGTCAGGCCTTGTAGTTTGCTACGCCTAGGGAGCATATTCAAGCATCATTTCAATATGACAATCCAATGTACGATCGAGCCCATGCGAACCTTACCACGAAAATATCTAGCGGAATCTCTATCATGTATTTGTTCTGGCTTGTTTCATAAGCCTCATCCTTTGTTTTGTTTTGAATATGGTAATTCAAGTTGCTTCGATGTCAAGTGGTGATTTCATATCTTTCCTAAGAAGTGTTCTCATATTTTTGTGGGAATGCTAATTCTTTTGCTCAATAAAGTTGTCATATCAATTCTTTTTATCAGGTGTGCTTCTCTTCAAGATAATTCTATCCTCTTCAATTTTTGCAAGATCTATCCTCATATTCTTCTCCGGAGTTTCTCTCATCTATCCCAAGTTTTCTTTGTTTTCCCCACCCTCCCGCCCTTTTTCATCAATGATTAAATTCTCGTACAGGTGCCTTTCTCTTCATCAATGCTTCCGTTATCATTTCTTCCATATTGTATCCGGTGATTTCTTGTGGAGATTCTCAGGACTTTTAGTTTCAAGATCCATCCTCATATTCTTTGTTCTTGTTGTTATTCTTCTTCGGTGGATTCGATTCAACCTCTTGGTGTTCATCATATCTTTTTCATTCATTAAATGCTTTCTGTGTTCAAATTCTCATCAAGCCTCTCTTATTAATTCATCCCTCTATGTTATATCCAGAGTGCTGAAGATATCTCAGAAGATTTATGTTTTCTTTCAATCCTTCCAAATTATTTTGAGGTTCTCACCTCTTCAAGTTTTCATTTCTACCCTTGTAATCTCTCTTCCTAAGCAATTGTTTCAACGGTGATCTCTTTGAGTGGGCCCATAACCCACAGGTTTTTCCCCAGGATCTTACCTGGCTCTTTTAATCTTTTCTGAAGATGTTCTCAAGTTCTCTTCTAACATGACGTAAGAATGAATTCATCAGTCATGTGCCTTCTCGAAGATCGCTTCTAAATCATTTTCATTGTTAGCTCAACCTTTCCTTATTCATTCTTCCGGAATGTCTCAGTAATTCTTGGTGTTGTTCTTGTCTTCATTCTCATCACTGAAGTTCGAAGGAGAATTTCTCTTAAACCTTTGTTTGTTCTTTTCAAGAGTGTGGTTTCAGCTTCTTGCTATCCTCTAAAATTTCTTGGTCATGAGAAATTCCTGCCATATCCGTCCGAAGCATTTCAGAGTGGTATTCATTTCTCGATCCTCCGAAGGCCATCATTTCAGAAGATTTCTTCGTTCTCAACTTTTAGCTTTCGTTCTCAAATTCTTCTCAATTGTTGTTCCTTCGTTCATATCTCAATTATTCCGGTGCTTCGTTCAAGTTTTCTATTAAGTGGATCATGCTCTCTTCGCTCTCATGTTATTCCATTCATTTGAAGTATCCTCTTTAGTTTCTAATTCTTACCGGTGTTCTCGTGCAAGACTTCTTCAAGTTTGTGATCTCTCTCTCTCTTCAATTCTTGCAACAAGAATAAGTGGTGTGCAAAATCTGTTGCTTGTCATGAATTTAACTTGATGATGGATAAGAATAACATAATTCTTATTCTTGTTGGTCAAGGTGATTTCAATCCTTTTCCGGAGTTTTCATCATATAAAATTCTTGGTTCCAAGTGTTCATCTTTTCTTTCTAGAGTTCCATGTTTTTTTCTCAAGCATCTCTTCGCGAAGCTTCATCTAAATCCTACCAACATCTTAATCCATTCCTTCAACCGCATTCTTTTGATCGTCCTTTCATTCCGGTGTTCGACAAGAGGTACTTCATGGTGGTTTGTTAAGGATGTAATTCTTCTTGAAGTGTTCTTAAAGATTCTTGTTGGAGGTGCTCAAGTGTTGTTAAACTTGGATTCTAAGTTCAATTCCTTCTCCATTGTCTTTTGAGATGGTTTTATTAAATTCTTGATTATGAGGATTCTCGAAAGAAAAATTTCAAGAATAAGATAAGTAAACCCATCTTGTATTCTCGAAGTTATCTTGGGTTGGATTTCACCTAAAGAATTTCCTAAGTATTGTTGCTATCATGGTGTCATAAATGATTCAAGTTTTCTCCTCCTCCTCCTCTTGGTGAAAGAAATTTTGCATATCTTGTTGCCCTCAAGCAATCAATTGTTTCTGTTGTGGCAGGTTGTCACCTCATAATTTTGAGATGTTTTTCATAAGCCCGTAACAAGCTATTCATTTCGTTGTTGATTCTCCATCAACTCCATTCAACCAAGCTTTTCAAATTCAATGGTGGTAGAAGTTGTCATGTTCTTCTCCATTCTTCCTCTCCAATGATCTAGCTTATATTCTTTTCTTCCGGAGGCGTTGTGATGTTGCTCTCTTAGACCCTTCATCTCGTTTTGTTAAGATCTTGTTCTTTCTTGCTTGTTCATTTTACCGGAGTGCTGTTTTTATGTTAAAGTTCTTTCCTTCTTATCAAGTTTTGCCTCTCTTTCCTATCGAAGTGCTGCCAAAATTTCTTGTGAATTCTTGCTTGTTCCTCATGTCATTCTTCATCTCTTTGCATCCTTCAAGATTCATTAGTTTCACTCATTTGTCAGAGAAGCAACTAAGTTTTACCTCTTGCTCTTTCTCTTCCCCTTCTCATTCTAGATCTTGGGACAAGATCCTCGTGTAGTGGAGGAGGATTGTAATAGCCCGGGACCAATGCTCCAGAAGATTCCCCTTTATTTCCATTGTTGTTGTGTGATTCATCTGGTTGTCGCATTCATCATTGCATCATTCACATCATCTGCATAGCATCGTCACTCCGTTTTCGAAAACTTGCATCCGTTCGTAGTTGTTGTTTCTCTCCGTTCTTGTCGTTGCCTGTTCCAAGACCAAACACACATGCACGTGCTCACAGCATCGATTAAATGTTGGAAATATGCCCTAGAGGCAATAAATAAAGTTTTTATTATTATATTACCTTGTTCATGATAATCGTTTATTATCCATGCTATAATTGTATTGATTGGAAACACATTACATGTGTGGGTAAATAGATAACACTTTGTCCCTAGTATGCCTCTAGTGAACTAGCTCGTTGGTCAAAGATGGTCAAGGTTTCCTAGCCATTGACATGTGATGTCATTTGATAATGGGATCACATCATTAGGAGAACGATGTGATGGACAAGACCCAAACTACAAACGTAGCATATGATCGTGTCAGTTTATTGCTACTGTTTTCTGCATGTCAAGTATATGTTTCTATAACCATGAGATCATGCAACTCACGGACACCGGAAGAGTGCCTTGTGTGTATCAAATGTCGCAACGTAACTGGGTGACTATAAAGGTACTCTACAGGTATTTCTGAGGGTGTCTATTGGGTTGGCATGGATCAAAACTGGGATTTGTTACTTCGTATGACGGAGAGGTATCTCAGGGCCCACTCGGTAATACGACATCACAATAAGCCTTGCAAGCAATGTGACTAAGTGTTAGTCACGGGATCTTGTATTACGGAACGAGTAAAGAGACTTGCCAGTAACGAGGTTGAACTAGGTATGGAGATACCGATGATCGAATCTCGGGCAAGTAACATACCGAAGAACAAAGGGAACATCATACGAGATTAACTAAATCCTTGACATAGAGGTTTGACTGATAAAGATCTTAGTAGAATATGTAGGAACCAATATGGGCATCCAGGTCCCGCTATTGGTTATTGACCGTAGAGGTGTCTCGGTCATGTCTACATAGTTCTCGAACCCACAGGGTCTGCACACTTAAGGTTTGGTGACATTTCGGTAGTATAGAGTCCCGAATGAGATATCGGATGTCACGAGGAGCTCCGGAATGGTCCGGAGGTAAAGATTGATATATAGGAAGTCCTATTTTGGTCGCCGGAAAAGTTTCGGGCTCATTGGTAGTGTACCGGGAGTGCCGGTAGTGTACCGGGAGACCATCGGGAGGGGTATTTCGACCCAAGAGGCTACATAGGCTGTGGGAGGATTAATACCAGCCCTTAGTGGGCTGGAGGAAGTCCCACAAAGGGCCCATGCGGCTACGAAGAAAAATCCCAAAAGGAAAAAGGTGGAAAAAGGCAAAAGGGCTAAATTAGGAAGGAGTCCTAATCCTACTAGGAGTGGAGGACGAGGACTCCCCCTCCTGGTTCGGCCGACCCAAGGGCTGGCTCCTTGGGAGCCAAGACTCCTAATCCTCTCCTCCTATATATACTAGAGGGTTCTAGGGTTTTGGCACAAGATTTTCAGCCACATGCTACTCGTTCCTCCAGTGCATAGTTTCTCCTCTAGATCGGATTTCTGCAGTGCTTAGGCGAAGCCCTGTCGGAATAGCTCCACCACCATTGCCGGAGCGCCGTCATGCTGCCAGAGAACTCTTCTACCTCTCCGCTCCCTCTTGCTGGATCAAGAAGGCGGAGATCGTCATCAAGCTGTACGTGTGTTGAACGCGGAGGTGCCGTTCGTTCGGTACTTGATCGGGACGGATCGTGATTGGATCGCGGGACGCTCGGTGATTTGGATCGCGAAGACGTTCGACTACATCAACCACGTTTCTTAACGCTTCCCTCTTAGCAATCTACAAGGGTACGTAGATCCACTCTCCCTCTCGTAGATGCTCATCAACATGGATAGGTCTTGTGTGAACGTAGGAAACTTTTTGTTTCCCATGCGACGTTCTCCAACATTAAAATATTGCTTTTAAGGCGCGCATAAAACTTTCTCGGATTGGGTCGAAACCTAGCGTGTGGTCTTGTTATAGCGTAGGTAGACTGCGTGACAAATTTTGTCGCATTCCGAGTTCGTTTGATACCCCAACGATCAGTCGTTGAAGTGCGGTCATCGGTTTATTATCGGACGTTTTCGGTGTTTTAAAACCTCGTGTCACGGGCTGCAAACCTCCCTCTCTTCTCCTCATAGCCCATCTACACATCCACCGCAGCCTAACCTAGCCGCCCCCACCCGCTTCCGGGCCATCCGATCGAGATCGAACGGTCCGAAAACGGACAAAATCTGGTAAACCTAGCCCCCCCCCCTTGCCTATTTAAATAGCCCCCTTCCTAATTTGGCTAACCCTAGCCTCCCTTCCTTGTTTTGCGTGTGCACCCATCTCCCGGATGCCACTTGGCGCTCCCTGCCTCCCACCAGCCACCGAAGCCCGCGAAGCAGAGAGCAGGCCCATTCGGGCCCGGGTCGCGTCGCCACCGGCCGCGAGCGCCCGCGCCCCCGCTCCCTCACGCTCATCGCGGCCCGCCTAGGCCGGCGCAGGGCCTGTCCGAGCCCATCTAGGGCCCGGGTCAGCCCGCGCGACAGCCGCCGCCAGCCTCCTGTGCCTCAGTGCCCAATCCCGCCGCTGATGATCTTCCTTGCCGCACGTGCTCGCTTGCTCCGTGTCGTCTCCACGGCGGACCCCTGCCGGAGTAGCCACCGTTGCTGGTCCTCCCCTCGCCTCTCATCATGTCGGCCTCAAGTAGCCACCGGAGCTGCCGCTCCCCCGCTCCTCCGCGGCCGCCATGGGGGCTCCAGGAGCTCGTCGTCGACTGTTCGTCGCCGCTGGCTGCCTCCGCTGCCAGATTCGGCGCTTCGAGGCCCGGATCTGGCCGTCCCCATGCCCCATCGGCCTCCTCCGTGCCTCGTCGGCATGTGCAGCACCGCCGCCGCCAGTCCCGTAGCCACCGCCACCATTGACCAGATCGGGACGTCCCCGTCCCGATCCAGCCCGTCCCAGATACGTGGATCCCTCCATCCAAATGGCGGCGCCCCTAGATCGATCCGTCCCTTTGGATCTCTTTATCTGGATTTTCGTATGGGGTAAATTTTCTCAAAGTCCCTGGGCATTGTCTGTTTTCATCATGTTGGCATATTCAATTGCTTGTATCTAGTGATTCGTGCATCGGATAAAAATGTGTTATATATGAGAGTTGTACTATTTTTCATGCTCTACATGATGGTATCAATTGCATGTTCATTAGGATTCATTTGCATGCCCAAAACCTTGTTGCAAAAGTGCTCCGTGTTATAATTGGCAATCTGTTAAAATCTGTAATCTTTATTCAACTTGCGTGGATGGTTGCATCTCAACTATAGGTCTTTTGCATGTGGTATCTTCATGAGTATTGCTCTAGGTTATGTCTACTTTGATGATATGCCTCTGGTTGCTAGGTAAGACTTCATTAACATGTTTGTTTCTTGCTCTCAAGTTGCTGTCGCGTTAAATTGTAATCTGTTAGCATAGAGTTCCATTGTTGCGGTGCTCGTATTAAGCAATCCATGCCTCCTTATGGTTGAGTCTTTGGAGTGTGTTGTAGTATGACATGTATGCTTGTTGTTGATAGGTTTGTCATGCCATGAATCTTGTGTTTAGATGTAGATTTCATCATGAATACATGCTTAAGCAATATTGCTGTTTTGAGGGAACTAAATATTTCTAAGTCTGGAATCTGTAACCTTTTGTTGTTGTCTTGCCATATGTTTTGCTAGTGATCTAGGACTCCTTTGGTGTTGGTGTAGTGGAGTTATTTGTAGCTTATAATGTCTACTACCATGCTGTTAATTTTCATGCCATAATATGCCTTGTAGCATATAGTTTCACTGCTGTCAATTTGCCTTCGTGATAAAAACTGCACTGTCAAAAACTGGGTTATTTTCACCAAGTCTAAAAACTGTTTAGTTCAATATGCCATGTTGTGAGCTTCCTACCATGTGATCCATGCATATTTTGAGTATGATATGAGAAGATGAAATGAAGTATGTGTTATATGCTACTGCCCCATGTTTAGTTTGTGCATTTTAGGATCTTGTAGCTTGTTGTTTTCATGTGTGCAAATGCCATGTTACTGTTTTGGGCAGATTTGAACTAAAACTTGTTTTGGTGATTGTGGTTGAACCGTAGCTCCGTTTTGGACATCCCATATATGAAACTTGCTTAGAATGTCATGTAGTTTCATATTATCATGTTTCATACTTGTTTTGAAGTGCTTGTGGTTGTCATTTTCATGCATTTTGCATTCATGTCATGTTCATCTTATGCGCGTCATATCTTTTAGACTGTAGCTCCGTTTGAGACGTTCTATATATGTAAATCGACTAGAATGACGTGTAGATTTACGTGGCATGCTTTATTTTGTTATTTAACAAATATAAAATATGATATTTCAGATCTGGACCAATTTCGAAATGAACATATGGGGTCGTTTCGGAAATACTATATGTTGTTTTCGTCCTCATTTAAAATGCCTAGGTGATATAGTTTTCTTATGCTTCACCTCTTGCCATGTTTAACAACATTTAATATTGACTCGTACCTAAACGTGAGTGAACTAAATAATTCGAATGTGGAGTTTCGTCAATATGCAACTCGTTGCATATTGAACTTCACTTAATATGTAGTAGTTGTTTGTTGTGCTTGTCATGCCATGCCATGTGTTGCGTATTAAACCGGACATGCATCATATTTGTTTGTGCATCATGTCATGCATATGTTGTGGTGTATCATGTGTTGATTTTTTGTTTTGGATTGCTTCTTCTCGATAGAGTTCCAAAAGCGTACGGAGTGTGAGGATTCATTCGACTATGTTGATGCGTCTTCTTCATGGACTCGTTCTTCTTCCAAGCATGATCTCAGGCAAGATGACACATTTCCTTGGATACCACTACTATCATTGCTATGCTAGTTGTCCCGCTTTTATCGCTATGTCTCGCTACCTACCACTTGTTTGTCAAGCCTCCCAACATTGCCAAGATAAGCCTCTGACCTCCACCTCCCAGCAAACCATTGTGTGGCTATGTTACTGCTTGCTCAGCCCTTCTTGTAGCGTTTCTAGCTGCAGGTGCAATTGCTTCCATGTGACAACATGGACATTCTTTTGTTATATCACAATATTATTGATATTTAATTTAATGCACTTATACACTTGGTAAAGGGTGGAAGGCTTGGCCTTTTGCTCGGTGTTTCGTTCCACTCTTGCCACCCTAGTTACTTGTGAACCGGTGTTATGTTCCATAATTGAGCACTCCTAACATGCTCGGGGTTGTTATGGGGACCCCCTTGATTTTCACTTTAGGATAAAGCTTGTCTGGCAAGGCCCAACATAGGTACTATATTTTCCTAATAACTAATAAAAATGCATAGGGACCCGCCGGCACCCATGGATAATTTAATCAACCCCCGGGCCAGTGCTCCTCATGACTGTTGGTCCAAACCAGAGTCGTGTGCGAGGACAACCCAGGACAACTCGGGAGATTTCTATCAGGCCACCGTACGCTGCGCTCATCCGGTTGTGCCCTGAGAACGAGATACACGGCTCCTATCAGGATTGTCGGCACGTCGGGCGGCCTTGCTGGATTTGTTTTACCTTTCTCGAATGTCTTGAGTGAGGAATTCCGATTTTCTTTGGGCTATCTCGAGGTGGCGGATTTCCTGTGGAATTGCCTAGGAAGATCACAAGATCCATGGTCGAGGTTATTCCCACTGTGTGGTTAATTTGTGATGGATGAGTTGGAGCAGCTCTGCAGGGTTAAATCTTTCGGAAAGCCGTGTCCACGGTTATGTGGCAAACTTGGATACTTTGTTTAACACCCGGTCATAGCAAACTTGGAGTAAACTCAAATAAAATACACCAATCGTTTGCATAACCGTGATTGTCTCTTCTCATGAGTCCTTATCTGAGAGAGAACACAGTGGGGTTCTGTTTGACGTAAGTAGATGTTCAGGATCACTTAGTGATCATTCGTAGGTCACGTTCGTTATGCATAGACCGCCGTGCTTTACTTTCTGTATTCATAAGTTAGCCACTCAAACAAATGCTTACTCGCTTGCTGCAGCCTCACCACTTAACCATACCTCACCCATTAAGCTTTAATAGTCTTGATACCCTTGGAAATGAGATTGCTGAGTCCCTGTGGCTCACAGATTACTACAACAACAGTTGTAGGTACAGGTAAAGCGATGATTTGACGTGAGCGCGATGCTTGTTTGATTTGGAGTTCTTCTTCTTCTTCTTCACAAATCTAGGATGGGTTCCAGGCGGCAGCCTGGGATAGCAAGGATGGATGCCATTTTATCGTTTGGTTTCGTCCGTAGTCGGACCCTGCTCTTCTGTATGATGTTTGAATATGTTGTTGTATTGATGTCATATTGATGTAGCTTGTGGCCAGTGTAAGACAATTCCATATACTCATCTCTTCTGTACATGTACTTGTAATGATATCCATTCTTGCAACATGACAAGATGCGCTCCTATCCCTGACGAGGCCCTCGAGCCAAAATAAGGATAGGGTCGCATCTTGGGCGTGATAAAAGGGCGGACCTTGACCAACGTCTCCATGAACTTGTCGTCGACGCGGACAGCCAAAGCCGACCAGGGGTACCACTTTTCAACTGCTAGCCAATCTTTTTAGAGTTTGTCATTGCATAACTATAACTTGTCGGTAAAGTGGCCTTTCCTCTTGGAGGTTCTCTGGACAATGGGCTTCGAAACTAGGTGGTTGAGCTGGATCTCGGGTCTCCTGGCTACGGCGACCACTATGATTTTGGTTAATGAGGTGTCGGGTGCTCCAATCCACAACTGTTGTGGCCTCCGGCAGGGCGGACCTCTGTTGCCGCTGCTATTCATCCTCATCATGGAGCCTCTACAATGCATGTTCCAGTTGGCATCAGAGATGGGAATCCTACAACCACTGGCCCGTGTGGGCCTCCGCCACCGGATGTCAATCTTTGTAGATGACGTGACCGTCTTCATCAATCCAGTGGAGATCGATTTGAGAGCCTCATCGAGGATCATGGAGATGTATGGTACGGCCTCTGGACTCCGTGTAAACTTTCGCAAGACCTTGGCCATGCCAATTAGATGCTCGGAGGCACAGGTGACGCGTACGGAGAACATATTGGGCTGCCAGATTGGGTCCTTCCCATGCAAATACCTGCCACTATGTCTCAAGAAACCCTCAGCTGCTCAGTTACACGGATTGGTGGATCATCTGGCGAACTACCTCCCCACTTGGTGTTGGGAGACGTAGTAGTAAATCAAAATTTTCCTACGTGTCACCAAGATCTATCTATGGAGAAACCAGCAACGAGTGGGAGAGATTGCATCTTCATACCTTTGAAGATCGCTAAGCGGAAGCGTTACAATAACGCGGTTGATGGAGTCGTACTCGCAGCGATTCAGATCGCGGTGGATTCCGATCTAAGCGCCGAACAACGGCTCCTCCGCATTCAACACATGTGCAGCCCGGTGACGTCTCCTACGCCTTGATCCAGCAGGGAGGAAGGAGAGGTTGGGGAAGGGCTCCAACAGCAGCACGACGACGTGGTGGTGGTGGAGTAGCTAGGTATTCCGGCAGGGCTTCGCCTAAGCGCTGCGGAGGAGGAAGAAGAGAGGTAGGCCTTTGCCATGAGAGAGAGAGTACAGAATGTTGGAAATATGCCCTAGAGGCAATAATAAATTAGTTATTATCATATTTCCTTGTTCATGATAATCGTTTATTATCCATGCTATAACTGTATTGATCGGAGACTTAAATGCATGTGTGGATACATAGACAAAACCATGTCCCTAGTATGCCTCTAATGGACTAGCTCGTTGATCAAAGGATGGTTAAGGTTTCCTAGCCATGGACATGAGATGTCATTTGATAACGGGATCACATCATTAGGAGAATGATGTGATGGATAAGACCCAAACAACAAACATAGCATATGATCGTGTCAGTTTATTGCTACTGTTTTCTGCATGTCAAGTATATGTTCCTATGACCATGAGATCATGCAACTCACGGATATCGGAGGAGTGCCTTGTGTGTATCAAACGTCGCAACGTAACTGGGTGACTATAAAGGTGCTCTACAGGTATCTCCGATGGTGTTTGTTGAGTTGGCATGGATCGAGACTGGGATTTGTTACTCCGTGTGACGGAGAGGTATCTCAGGGCCCACTCGGTAATACAACATCACAACAAGCCTTGCAAGCAATGTGGCTAAGTGTTAGTCACGGGATCTTGTATTACGGAACGAGTAAAGAGACTTGCCAGTAACGAGGTTGAACTAGGTATGGAGATACCGACGATCGAATCTCGGGCAAGTAACATACCGAAGAACAAAGGGGACGTTATACGGGATTAACTGAATCCTTGACATAGAGGTTCGACCGATAAAGATCTTCGTAGAATATGTAGGAACCAATGTGGACGTCCAGGTCCCGCCATTGGTTATTGACCGTAGAGGTGTCTCGGTCATGTCTACATAGTTCTCGAACCCGCAGGGTCTGCACACTTAAGGTTCGGTGACGTTTCGGTAGTGTAGAGTTATGTATGGTGGTGACCGAAGGTTGTTCGGAGTCCCGGATGAGATCCCGGACGTCACGAGGAGCTCCGGAATGGTCCGGAGGTAAAGATTCATATATAGGAAGTCCCAGTTTGGTTTTCGGAAAAGTTTCGGGCTCATCGGTAGTGTACCGGGAGTGCCGGTAGTGTACCAGGAGTGCCGGTAGTGTACCGGGAGACCTTCGGGAGGGGTACTTCGACCCCAAGAGGTCCATGGGCTGTGGGAGAATAATAACCAGCCCTTATTGGGCTGGGAAAACAGCCACAAAGGCCCATGGCGCAGGAGAGAAAGTCCTAAAGCAAAAAGTGGAAAATCAGCCAATAGGAGGCAATCCTACTCCAACTAGGATTGGAGGTGAAGTAGGATTGCTCCCACCTCCTATTTCGGCCGACCCAAAGGCCTTGGCTGCCTCTCCTCTCCTCTCCTCCTATATATACTAGTGGATTGGGTGGTTTTTGGACAGAATTTCCGGCCACGTGCTACCCGTTTCACCGGTGCACAGTTTCTCCTCTAGATCGGATTTCTGCAGCGCTTAGGCGAAGCCCTGCCGGAATTGCTCCACCACCACCATCACCGGAGCGCCGTCACGCTGCCGGTGAACTCTCTCTCCTCTCCACCTCCTCTTGCTGGATCAAGATGGTGGAGATCGTCATCAAGCTGCACGTGTGCTGAACGCGGAGGTGCCGTCCGTTCGGCGCTAGATCGGAAGGACCGTGATCGAGATCGCGAGACGGTTCGTGATGTGATCACGGAACGGATCGTGATGAGTTCGCGGGACAGATCGTGATCAAGATCGTGAGACGGATCGTGATGAGTTCACGGGACGGATCATGATGTGTTCGCGGGACGGTTCGTGATTGGATCGCGGGACGCTCGGCGATTTGGATCGCGAAGAAGTTCGACTACACCAACCGCGTTTCTTAACGCTTCCCGCTTAGCGATCTACAAGGGTACGTAGATCCACTCTCCCTCTCGTAGATGCTCATCACCATGGATAGGTTTGCGTGTGCGTAGGAAAATTTTGTTTCCCATGCGACGTTCCCCAACAGTGGTATCAGAGCTAGGTTGATGGTTCGATGAGATCTCGAGTAGAACACAAAAGGTTTGTGGGCGTTGATGCTTAGATTGCTTCCTCCCTTGGTCGGATTTTGGTTCAGCGGTATTGTGAGATGAAGCGGCCCGGACCAACATTACTCGTACGCTTACGAGAGACCGGTTCCTGCGATGCAACTTGTTGCTTAGCTGGCTTGCGGGTGACAGTTTCTCTTACTCTAGTTGGATCGGATCCGACAAAGGCGGTCCTTGAGAAGGTTGAAAAGCAAACTAGTGTATCACCGTTGTGGTTTTGCGTAGGTGAGAATTGTTCTTGCTAGATACCCGTAGCAGCCACGTAAAACATGCAACAACAATTAGAGGACGTCTAACTTGTTTTTGCAGGGTATGTTGTGATATGATATGGCCAATTACATGATGAGATATATGTGATGTATGAGATGATCATGTGATGTATAGATTATCACGACTTGCATGTCGGTGATTACGGCAACCGGCAGGAGCCATAGGGTTGTCTTTAATTATTGTATGACCTGCGTGTCAATCATTAAAGCGCTATGTAATGCTTTACTTTATCGCTACGGTAGCAATAGTAGTAGAAGCATGCAGGGCGTGACAACCCCGATGGCGACACGCTGATGGAGATCATGGTGTCGTGCCGGTGACGATGGAGATCATGCCGGTGTTTCGAAGATGGAGATCTTAAACACAAGTTGATGGCCATATCATGTCACTTATGAATTGCATGAGATGTTAATCCTTTTATGCACCTTGTTTTGCTTAGGACGACGGTAGCATTATAAGGTGATCCCTCACTTAATTTCAAGATAAATTGTGTTCTCCCCAAGTGTGCACCGTTGCGAAAGTTCGTCGTGTTGAGACACCACGTGATGATCGGGTGTGATAGACTCTACGTTCACATACAACGGGTGCAAGACAGATTTGCACATGCGGAACACTCGGGTTAAACTTGACGAGCCTAGCATGTACAGACATGGCCTCGGAACACAAGAGACCGAAAGGTCGAGCATGAGTCATATAGTAGATATGATCAACATAATGATGTTCACCATTGAAGCCACCTCAACTCACGTGATGATCGGACTCGAGTTGGTGAATTTGGATCATGTGACACTCAGATGACCTGAGGGATCTCAATTTGAGTGGGAGTTCTTAAGTAATATGATTAATTGAACTCATTATCATGAACATAGTCAGTAGTGTCTTTGCAAATTATGTTGTAGATTACTAGCTCGCACTGTAGCTCCCGTGTGTTTTTATATGTTCCTAGAGAAATAGAGTTGAAAGATGATGGTAGCAATATTGCGGACTGGGTCCGTGATATGAGGATTGTCCTCATTGCTGCACAGAAGGCTTATGTCCTTAATGCATCGTTCGGTACGCCACCCCCTCTAGCATCGTCTGTAGATGTTGTGAACATCTGACAGGCACGTTCTGATGACTACTTGATAGTTTAGTGCGTCATGCATTACGACTTAGAATTGAGGCTCCAAGACGTTTTGAACGTCACGGAACATACGAGATGTTCTAAGAGCTGAGATTGTGATCTCAGGCTCGTGCCCGTGTTATGAGATATGAGATCTCAAACAAAGATTCTTTGCTTGCAAGACGAAAGAGAATAGCTCAATAGTTGAGCATGTGCTTAGATTGTCTAGGTGCCACAATCGCTTGAATCGAGTGGGAGTTGATCTTCCAGATAAGATAGTGATTGATATAGTTCTCCAAGTCACTATCACTAAGCTACTAGAACTTGGTGATGAACTATAAATTGCCAGGGATAGAAATGATTCCTGAGCTTCTCGCGATGTTTTGACACCGCGAAGGTAGAAGTCAAAAAGGAGCATCAAAGTGTTGATGGTTAGTAAAAACCACTAGTTTCGAGAAGGGCAAGGGCAAGTAGGGAAACTTCATGGATGGCAAGTCAGTTGCTGCTCCAGTGAAGCAGCCCAAAGTTGAACCTAAACCCGAGACTGAGTGCTTCCATTATGAGGAGAACGGTCACTGAAGCGGAACAACCCTGGATACATGGTAGATAAGAAGGCTGGCTAAGTCGACAGAAGTATATTTGATATGCATGTTATTGATGTGTACCTTGCTAGTACTCCTAGTAGCACCTGGGTATTAGATACCGGTTCGGTTGCTCGAAATAAAAGCTACGGAATAAATGGAGAACTAGCTAAGTGTGAGGTGACGATGTGTGTTGGAAATGTTTCCAAGGTTGATATGATCAAACATCGCACGCTCTCTCTACCTTCGGGATTAGTGACGAACCTAAATTTTATTTGGTGTTTTGCATTGAAGCATGAACGTGATTAGATCATGTTTATTGCAACACGGTTATTCATTCAAGTTAGAGAATAATGGTTATTCTGCTTACATGAATAAATACCTTCAATGGTCATGCACCTAGTAAGTGTGGTTCATTGAATCTTGATCATAGTAATACACATGTTCATAACAATAATGCCAAAAGATGCAAAGTTAATAATGATAGTACCACATACTTGTGGCACTGCCGCTAAATGTCATATTGGTATAAAGCGCATGAAGAAACTCCATGTTGATGGATCTTTGGACTCATTCGATTTTGAATCGGTTGAGACATGCGGACCATGCCTTTTGGTAAGATGACTAAACCCCGTTTTCTGGCTTGATGAAACGGGCAAGTGACTTATTGGAAACAATGCATGTTGATGTATACGATCCAATGAGTGTTTATAGCTTGCAGTGAATATCATTGTTTTCTTACCTTCACTGATGATTTGAGTAGATATAGTGTATATTTACTTAATGAAACACAAGTCTGAATTGTTTGAAAGGTTCAAAGCAAAGTTCAGAGTGAAGTTTAAAGATCATCGTGACAAGAAGATAAAAATTTCTGCGATATGATCGTGGAGGTGAATATCTGGGTTACGAGTTTGGCATACAAATTTAGACAATGTGAAAGTTGTTTCACAACTCACGCCACCTGGAACACCATAGTGTGATGGTGTGTCCGAACGTCGTAGTCATGCCTTATTTGATATAGCACATACTATGATGTCTCTTATCGTTTTAATACTATCGTTTTAGGGTTATGCATTAGAGACAACCGCATTCACTTTAAAATAGGGCACCATCTAAATCCGTTGAGATGACACCGTGTGAATTATGGTTTGATAGAAACCTAAAGCTGTCATTTCTTGATGTTTGGGGCTGCGAAGCTTGTGTGGAAAATGTTTTCACCTAATGAGCTCAAACCCAAAGCGGACAAATGCATCTTCATAGAATACGCCAAGAACAGTTGGGTATACCTTCTATCTCAGATCCGAGTGCAAAGTGTTTGTTGCTGGAATGGATCCTTTCCTGAGAAAAGGTTTCCCTCGAAAGAATTGAGTGGGAGGAAGATAGAACTTGATGAGGTTATTGAACCTTGTTTCAATCAGAGTAGCGCAGCGCAGAAAGTTGTTTCTGTGAAGCCTATGTTAGTTGAAGAAAGAAGTTAATGATGATGATCATGAAGCTTCGGATCAAGTTACTATCGAACCTCGTAGGTCGACAAGGACGTGTACTGCTCTTGAGTGGTACAACAACCCTGTCTTAAAGGTCATGTTGTTGGACAGCGATGAACCTACGAGCTATGGAGAAGCGATGATGGGCCCGGATTCCGACAAATGGATGAGACCATGAAATCCGAGATAGGATCCATGTATGAAAACCAAGTATAGACTTTGGTAGACTTGCTCGTTGGACGGCAGGTCGTTGAGTACAAATGGATCTTTAAAAATGAAGACAGACGCTGATGGTAAATATCACCATTTGTAAAGCTCGACTTGTTGCAAAGTTATTTGTGACAAGTTCAAGGAGTTGACTACGATGAGATTTTCTCACTCGTAGTGGTGCTAAAGTCTGTTGGAATTATGTTAGCAGTTGCTGCGTTTTCAATTATGAAATCTGACAGATGGATGTCAAAACATCATTTCCTTAACGGTTTACTTGAGGAAAGGTTGTATGTGATACAACCAGAAGGTTTTGTCAGTCCTAAGGATGCTAAAAGGTGTGCAAGCTTTGGTGATCCTTCCATGGACTGAAGCAAGCATCTCGGAGTTGGAATATACACTTTGATGAGGTGATCAAAGTTTTTGATGTTTATACAAAGTTTACGAGAAACTTGTATTTGCAATAAAGTGAGTGGGAGCACTATAGAGTTTCTGATAAGTATATGTGGTTGACATATTGTTGATCGGAAATAATGTAGAATTTCTGGAAGGCATAAAAGGTTGTTTGAAAAGTGTTTTTCTAAGGAAGACCTGGATAAAGCTACCTAATTGTTGAGCATCAAAATCTATAGAGATAGATCAAGATGCTTGATGAGACTTTCAATGAGTGCATACCTTGACAAGATTTTGAAAGAGTTCAAAATGGATCAGCCAGAGAAATAGTTCTCGTCTGATTTGTAAGGTGTGAAGTTGAGTGAGACTCAAAGCTCGACAATGGCAGAAGAAAGAGAAAGGATGAATGTCGTCCCCTATGCCTTAGCCATAGGCTCTATATTATGCCATGCTGTGTACCGCACCTATGTGTGCCTTGCCACGAGTCTGTCAAGGGGTACAAGAGTGGTCCAGGAGTGGATCACTGGACAGCGGTCGGAATTATCCTTAGTAACCAGAGGACTAAGGAAATGTTTCTTGATTATGGAGGTGATAAAGAGTTCATCGTAAAGAGTTACGTCGATGCAAGCTTTAACACCTATCCGGATGACTAGTAGTAGCAATCTGGATACGTATAGTGGAGCAGCCATTTGGAAATAGTACCAAGTGGAGTGTGGTAGCAGTGATTACGGTTTGACATAGAGATTTGCAAAGTACACACGGATCTGAATATCGCAGACCCGTTGTCTATAAGACCTCTCTGACATGCAAAGCATGATCGAGCCCCAAAACTCATTGGGTGTTAGATTCATAACAATGCGAATCACATGGTGATGTGAACTAGATTATTGACTCTAGTGCAAGTGGGAGACTGTTGGAAATATGCCCTAGAGGCAATAATAAATTAGTTATTATCATATTTCCTTGTTCATGATAATCGTTTATTATCCATGCTATAACTGTATTGATCGGAGACTTAAATGCATGTGTGGATACATAGACAAAACCATGTCCCTAGTATGCCTCTAATGGACTAGCTCGTTGATCAAAGGATGGTTAAGGTTTCCTAGCCATGGACATGAGATGTCATTTGATAACGGGATCACATCATTAGGAGAATGATGTGATGGATAAGACCCAAACAACAAACATAGCATATGATCGTGTCAGTTTATTGCTACTGTTTTCTGCATGTCAAGTATATGTTCCTATGACCATGAGATCATGCAACTCACGGATATCGGAGGAGTGCCTTGTGTGTATCAAACGTCGCAACGTAACTGGGTGACTATAAAGGTGCTCTACAGGTATCTCCGATGGTGTTTGTTGAGTTGGCATGGATCGAGACTGGGATTTGTTACTCCGTGTGACGGAGAGGTATCTCAGGGCCCACTCGGTAATACAACATCACAACAAGCCTTGCAAGCAATGTGGCTAAGTGTTAGTCACGGGATCTTGTATTACGGAACGAGTAAAGAGACTTGCCAGTAACGAGGTTGAACTAGGTATGGAGATACCGACGATCGAATCTCGGGCAAGTAACATACCGAAGAACAAAGGGGACGTTATACGGGATTAACTGAATCCTTGACATAGAGGTTCGACCGATAAAGATCTTCGTAGAATATGTAGGAACCAATGTGGACGTCCAGGTCCCGCCATTGGTTATTGACCGTAGAGGTGTCTCGGTCATGTCTACATAGTTCTCGAACCCGCAGGGTCTGCACACTTAAGGTTCGGTGACGTTTCGGTAGTGTAGAGTTATGTATGGTGGTGACCGAAGGTTGTTCGGAGTCCCGGATGAGATCCCGGACGTCACGAGGAGCTCCGGAATGGTCCGGAGGTAAAGATTCATATATAGGAAGTCCCAGTTTGGTTTTCGGAAAAGTTTCGGGCTCATCGGTAGTGTACCGGGAGTGCCGGTAGTGTACCAGGAGTGCCGGTAGTGTACCGGGAGACCTTCGGGAGGGGTACTTCGACCCCAAGAGGTCCATGGGCTGTGGGAGAATAATAACCAGCCCTTATTGGGCTGGGAAAACAGCCACAAAGGCCCATGGCGCAGGAGAGAAAGTCCTAAAGCAAAAAGTGGAAAATCAGCCAATAGGAGGCAATCCTACTCCAACTAGGATTGGAGGTGAAGTAGGATTGCTCCCACCTCCTATTTCGGCCGACCCAAAGGCCTTGGCTGCCTCTCCTCTCCTCTCCTCCTATATATACTAGTGGATTGGGTGGTTTTTGGACAGAATTTCCGGCCACGTGCTACCCGTTTCACCGGTGCACAGTTTCTCCTCTAGATCGGATTTCTGCAGCGCTTAGGCGAAGCCCTGCCGGAATTGCTCCACCACCACCATCACCGGAGCGCCGTCACGCTGCCGGTGAACTCTCTCTCCTCTCCACCTCCTCTTGCTGGATCAAGATGGTGGAGATCGTCATCAAGCTGCACGTGTGCTGAACGCGGAGGTGCCGTCCGTTCGGCGCTAGATCGGAAGGACCGTGATCGAGATCGCGAGACGGTTCGTGATGTGATCACGGAACGGATCGTGATGAGTTCGCGGGACAGATCGTGATCAAGATCGTGAGACGGATCGTGATGAGTTCACGGGACGGATCATGATGTGTTCGCGGGACGGTTCGTGATTGGATCGCGGGACGCTCGGCGATTTGGATCGCGAAGAAGTTCGACTACACCAACCGCGTTTCTTAACGCTTCCCGCTTAGCGATCTACAAGGGTACGTAGATCCACTCTCCCTCTCGTAGATGCTCATCACCATGGATAGGTTTGCGTGTGCGTAGGAAAATTTTGTTTCCCATGCGACGTTCCCCAACACAGAACTGTTCTCAAAAGGCCAAAACCACAAGTATATATAGGAGGAGGGAGAGGGAGGGCTGGCTTGGACTCTCTTCCAAGGAGGAGAGCTTCGGCCGAATCAAAGGGAGAGTCCACCTCCCACAAGGGAGGTGGATCTCCTCCTTTTCAAACTCCTTTGCCCTTATCTCTACTCCTCCAGCCGCATGGGACTTTCTAGAAGGTCTTGGCCAGACCAATAAGGGCTGGCACACCTCCTATAAGGGCCCAAAAAGTCCTATGGTCGTCACACCCCTCCCGGGGGTCCTCCGGCACCCTCCCGGCACTCCCGGTACAATACCGATGAGCCCGAAAACTTTCCGGTGACCAAAACTGGACTTCCTATATATCAATCTTTACCTCCGGACCATTCCGAAGCTCCTCGTGGCGTTTGGGATCTCATCCGGGACTCCGAACAACTTTCGGTAATCACGTATACCATTTCCCTATAACCCTAGCGTCATCGAACCTTAAGTGTGTAGACCCTACGGGTTCGGGAGACATGTGGACATGACCGAGACACTTCTCCGGCCAATAACCAACAGCGGGATCTGGATACCCATGTTGGCTCCCACATGCTCCACGATGATCTCATCGGATGAACCACGATGTCGCGGATTCAATCAATCTCGTATACAATTCCCTTTGTCTATCGGTATGATACTTGCCCGAAATTCGATCGTCGATATCTCTATACCTTGTTCAATATCGTTACCGGCAAGTCTCTTTACTCGTTCCGTAATACATCATCCCGTGTCTAACTCCTTAGTCGCATTGAGCTCATTATGATGATGTCTTACCGAGTGGGCCCAGAGATACCTCTCCGTCACACGGAGTGACAAATCCCAGTCTTGATTCGTGCCAACCCAACAGACACTTTCGGAGATACCCGTAGTGCACCTTTATAGCCACCCAGTTACGTTGTGACGTTTGGCACACCCAAAGCATTCCTACGGTATTCGGGAGTTGCACAATCTCATGGTCTAAGGAAACGATACTTGACATTGAAAAGCTTTAGCAAACGAACTACACGATCTAGTGCTATGCTTAGGATTGGGTCTTGTCCATCACATCATTCTCCTAATGATGTGATCCCGTTATCAACGACATCCAATGTCCATGGTCATGAAACCGTGACCATCTATTGATCAACGAGCTAGTCAACTAGAGGCTCACTAGGGACATGTTGTGGTCTATGTATTCACACATGTATTACGGTTTCCGGTTAACAAAATTATAGCATGAACAATAGACAATTATCATGAACAAGGAAATACAATAATAACCATTTTATTATTGCCTCTAGGGCATATTTCCAACACTTGGAAGGTTGCCACCTTACCTAAGAGTGGGCGTTTGATCCTAGTGCTCTTTGTCCTTTGCTCTGTGCTTTGCACACAATGTTGGCGTTGGACCTACCCATAAGACAATCTCGGATATGAACAAAATAATAAGATGCTTCCTATGGTGTGGTAAGGCCCAAGCAAATGGTGGAAACTGCTTTGTGTCCTGGGATGAGGTGTGTTTACCGAAGTGGGTAGGAGGCCATGGGATTCCCTGTCTTAAATGGTTAAACATTGCCATGCAGATGCGTTGCGCCTGGCTAAGACATGTGGACCATGAACGTCCTTGGCAGGAGTTCCAGATTAAGGTACCCAACGACTTCTTGGCTCTTTTCACTGCGGCAACTAGGGTGACTTTAGGGGATGGCAAGGACACTTTATTTTGGGAGGACCGTTGGTTGGATGGGGCACGACTTCAGGAGCTCACACCAGCACTCTACGCTTGCGTCTCGCCTCGTGCCAAGGCGACACGTTCGGTCCACGACGCGGTCACCCTCAGCAATTGGGTGCAAGACGTTATGCCGAACATGGCTTTTTACACACTTTTGGAGTACTTAGAGCTTTGGCAGAGGTTGGGCAGGTCCAGCTACATGAGGATACCGTGGACGCCATTGCATGGTCTTGAGAAGTAGGTGGGCAATTCTCTGTCCGCTCGGCATATGCGGCGAAGTTCGTCGTAAGGGAAGTGGCTCAAACAACGGACTTTACGTGGAAATCTCGAGCCCCATTGCAGTGTCGTTTTTTCACCTGGCTAGCGTTGAGGAATAGATACTGGACGTCAAACCGTCTCACGCGGCGTGGGCTCCCCCATGAAGACACTTGCCCTTTCTGTGACCAGGAAGAAGAGACTATCGAACAGATACTCCTCACATGCGTATTTGCAAGAACGATATGGGTGCTTTGCACAGCCGTGGGAAAGCAGGAATGGACACCCACGACACACAAGACACTTTGAAAGATTGGTGTGTGCGAAGATCGGAAGGGGCAAAGAAGCCCAAGGAGCTACATGCAATCTTCGCTCTTGTATTCTGGGAGCTGTGGAAGCATAGGAACGCGGTGGTCTTTGACGGTGCCTCCCCGTCCCTAGATGCAGTGGTCTCAAGGATAGTGGCCGAGGGCAGGGCGTGGTAGCATGCACGACTGCTGAAAGGGGAACTAGACTCTATGTTTGAGTTGCTTTTTGGATGGGTGAGACGCGAGTAGTTCTCTCATGGTAGCGCGTGGAGTGGGTTGTGTCGGTGTTGTAGCATTTTAACTCTATAACATCAACAGTGGTCTGGGGCTCTTTTCCCTCCTCTTTTATAAAATATGATACGCACACTCGTGCGTATTCGAGAAAAAAATATAACTTGTGAATTTGATTGTCAAATATTTCCTTTTAGCACCATCAACACCAAAATTTGTTCATAATTATCAGGTACACTATTTTTCATGGGAAACACTAACGCCCACACGTGTGGACGTTTGCAACTCGCCCACACGCATGGATGGTCGTCCATTCGTATTTACACGAATCTTGACAAATTTTAACAGATTTTTTGTGCCACGTAGGCATCATGGTATGTGTGGACGTTAGAGAGTTCGCCCACACAACTCGCAGCGCGCGGTTGCCAGCTGAGCTATGTGGGTGAACCGGTTTCTGTCCACACATCCATCACCTAGTTCACCACGTGTGGGCGAACTGCTTTTCGCCCACACATTGCTTGTAGGTTGCTAGATGGCAACTGCAGTGCTCGTACGTAGCAACTACATAAAAACACATGACAACTACGATTCGTTGCTACATGGCAACTGCAGTTGCGCGTACGTGACAACCAGGTAAATACACATGGCAACTACGATTAACCATACATGGTAACTATGGTTGAACCACATGCGACAACTAGATAAACACACATGGCAACTGCTCCTGAATAACTATAGTTAACCAAAAACGGAGAGAATTGCCATGCTTTTACAATTACAGTTGTCATCCGGAATAACTAGAGTTGTCATCCTCGGGGATAACTAGAGTTGCCATCCCGCAGATAACTAACGTAGCTGCGTGAGAACGTGTGGACAGATTTGCTTCGTGCCACACATGCGGATGGGGATGACTAGTACTTGCTAGGCGAGTAACAGGAAGTAGCCACGCCCACACGTGTGACAGTTCTATTTGTTTGCCACACACGACATATGGCAGTTATCGTCGTCCTTTGTTATATATATTATGCAAATCTCCCTCGGTGAAGATCCTACAGTGCTATAATTTGTAGCTTCCTTGTAATGTATAAGATCACAATATAAACCAGATTCAGTTCCGAGGACAACGGCGAAAAACAGAACTGCCTGCGTTGGAAGGAAGAACGGAAATTGGCACCACCGGCGCTGACATAGTAGTACATCGACCCGCCGGCAGCCGTAGGAGAAGCAGGCACAACAACTATGAGCACATTCTCAACTTGCATCTGAGTATCAGGTACGTTGATTTGCTTCTCCCACCCTACTGCTGCGACAATTCTTCTTGCTTCATCTTGTCATTTTTTTTCGTTTACTGTAGGATCTTAGTCTCGATTGCGTTGGTTGGATTCCACTTGGTCTCTCTCGTGTGATTTAGCTTGTGGATTTGGGGCTCGGATTTAGGTAGCAACGGAAATTAGAAAGCTGACCGGATTTGTGGATCAATGAAAAAGATGGCATGGCAATGTATTTAATTGGAGACGAGGACTCCCGGCTACAAAGGATTTGAAACTTTTTTTTTTGCGGGTAAAACTAATGTTGATGTTAGTACTACTTATGCATGGTCTTTGTTCTTGCAGAATTGAACTTTGTATGTTGGACTATAGGGTGCCATCTACAATATGTTTCGGAAATAATTTGCTACCCATGATGGTAGCTAGGCACAACCCAATTTTTATCTTTAATTATTTTGAATTATAAAAAATAATTCTATAATGAAAATGTCGTGACTTTGGACCAGCCAGGCAAGCAAACATGCAATTATGTCAAAAAGGCAAGCAAAAAGACTGAGAGAATTTAGAAAACACCATTTCTACACAATAAAAATGCATTTGTGGCAAAAAGGTAATAAAAAGAGAGAGAAGTGAGAAAATGTCATTTGTATACAACAAAAATGCACTTGTGACAATGCCATAAAAAACCCGACCCCTCATGTATAAAAAAATGAACTTATGCCAAAAGGTGTGTAGTTGCCACCATGCGTGCGTAGCTACCACCATGCATACGTTCACTATAGCAGGAATGTTTCTTCCGATGAAATACATTTGTGTTGGCATTGATATGACTTAAGGTCAGTATGTTTTTGACTGAAATGGCTTAGTTCTGAGAGGCTATGGTTGGAAATTATGTCCACTAAATCCATATCGTGTAATTATTATGTTATATAGTTGGAAAATAAAATTGTACTAGCATTTGAATCTCAAGATTACGTCTGCATAACTATCTACATATAGGCAAATCTCTATAACTTTGCAATAGAGTAATGATATGCCAAATTATTAGCATTATGATTTGGAACAAAAATATTTTAGGAATCATCTTTTTTCTTACATTAGTATTTGGAATAAACATTCCCATTGTTCTTACGGTCTTTAGATGAATGGTTGTTCAACTTGTATATATGGTCGTGATCCTTTCATTTTTAGAATAAAGAGGTCTTATATTTTGTTGGGATTCTTGCCAAATGAATCATCCTACTTAATATGCTTTTCTTCTTCGGAACCTATTACAACGGTCTGTCATGACCATAGGGCATTGCTGCATTTTATCTGGATGTGTACAAATGTATCATAATACTAATACTACCCTTTATTTTGAATCATTAGATTAGTCCAGTTTAGTCCTCACATATGTTCATCTCCCCGTTCATCAGATGTCGTTGCGACCTTAAGAGTAGGCGAATTATGTACATGCACGAACCAATGGAAGATATCATTGATTTTATAGCTTTACTTGGTATAAGGACTAAGAATAATGTACACTCATATTTGCATAGTTTTTAAATAGTTAAGTTTGTAATGCACATAACCAAGTGCAGCCACACGGCTCACTAAATAGTATTTTAGTAGTGTCTTTGACTGTTGTTAGTTATACTAAATTTTCATTTGAATTGATTTGAACAGAAAGGCCACAGTTGCATTTTGGTTTTGTATGGTTAGTACTTCACTGATTATTATTTTTCCTATACAAATATACATGGCTCAAACATTGAAAGTATCGAATGCACCAATGATTGGAGGTGCTAATCCATCCACTAAGAATGCTGCACAGCTTTTCGCATGCCCATTGATTAATCCATCTCCTGTGTAGTAGCATCAGACACTCCATCCTCTAATTGGAGTACATATGTGTAACTGGGAAAAATATGACTTCTTGTAAGGATGTCACACTATCATTATTTTGTCGTGTCTTGCTGAGATGTTTTGTCAAAATTAGTACAACAGTCAGTATCATGGAATGAGAGTGGATTTTTAGCTCCCGGGTGTCTAGGCACCCTCTATAAACAGTAAAAAAATTCTGAAACTTTGCAGCATCAAAGATGATCACAATTTGTAGGTGTTTGCAACTTTTCATGCCAAAATACTATTCGAGGAGCTCTACACATGAAAAAGATTTCAGTGCTTGAAGTTTTGAGCACTTTTAGCATTGAAATTTGAAACTCGTTTGTACACCTTTCTCTATATTTTGGCATGAAAACTTGCAAGAACCTACAAACTTTGTTCATCTTTGATGCTGCAAAGTTTCAGATTTTTTTGATTTTGTTTTCTATTTTTTTGATTTTACTGTTCATAAAGGGTGCCTAGACACCCGGGAGCTATCACACCTTTCTCATCATGGAATGCCATTTGGCTACACTATCCTTCTACGATCACCCTTTGGCACATTAGTGGTCATAAAATGTGGGGTTGCAGATTTATGATCCAATTTATGAAATGCTACAAAAATCTTGGTAGACATGAAAACTAAGAGGATGGCTAATATGACATGGAAATTATAGAAGATGATAGTTACGTGAAATGATAAATATTTGGTTCGTCTACATGATGGTTCTGAAGTTCTTTCACTGAAAATAGGGATTCAGTTCTTGTTCTTCCATGTCTATATATTTGTAAAAATTACTATCATTCTATTGGAGAACTAGACGGGCACATCAACACATGCCAATCATGATCTAGTAACAGAAAAACAACAGCTATGCATACCATTCTCATCCAGATGTTTGTCTTGTTTAAAGTTGTTTTAGGTATGCACGCAAAACTTATTGCCTATGCATGGGTCAACATGCATTAGCACGGCAAACGTGCAGGCGTGCATGTCAAACATAAAAATCTTAGTAACTACTTATCCCACTAAATTTCTACAGAATTCATGTGATTTTTAAAGTGGAGGCATGCACCCTCCTGGCCTTAAAAGGAAGGAAACCATTAAGTTCAGGCAAAAACTCGCAAGGGTAACGCAGCTTCAAGTTGTCACTACCAAGATTGATATAAGTAGGCGTCACCATATATGGGAAAATATGAACATGGCAATTGCGCCCAGGATTCACGTATAAGAAGCACATTTCATAAAGGCATCACATTGTCTCCCATAAACCATGAGTCGCCATTGTGGCCTCCATGGGCTGCGGATAAATTGTAGATAGATCCATTGATGCATATACTTTAACTCAACACAAACTGCTTCAATGTCTATTTTTTTCATTGAAAAGTTGTCTTGTCTTTATTAGCATTAGAAAGCAGATTCATTCTTACATATTTTATTTTCCATTATTCCTTAAGGATACATCTAACTCAAGGTTTTTCAATGGATAAGATACGCTGGAGAAGGAGAAATGAGCAGGCAAGAAATCAACTAGCACACATAATCAGGCTAGTCCAAAACAAGCAGACGAGTAAATAATCAAAGTCAAGTCAAATTACATGGTCTCAATGGCTGAAAGCATTTCATAGATATATCAAGACTAAATCAAAGCAAAATCAAAAATTGCAGAGGGTAAAAGAAAATTCATTGGAGAGCTAGTCGTGACAGCTGAAGGTCCAACACTTGCAAAAGATTCCATATAATTATATAATGGTCGGTAACAACTGTCAGCCTCCACCCTGGAGTCATGCTTCCACTCTTGGTCTGCCAATGTGCGAGTAAAGTGGAACATAGGGAAGATATGGAGGAAATGTGTCGGACAACTGGCTTTTAGGTTGCAGATAACACAAACTTCACCACGGTCTATGTCATACGAGAACAGCACATGATCCTCGCTCCTCCAAACAAAGAATATCAAATTGCATTCAGGATGGATTGTGATCAAAGCATAGTCCCTTTGCAACATGAGATCAGCATAGTCCTGTCGTAAGATGGGATCCTTCTCCCCAAAAAGCTCCAATATAAGTTGTGCAATATTGATGCTGTACTTAAAGATCCATTCATTACCATTATAGTCCTCAAGAGTCCAGACAGATAATTTGGAGCTATCGTTGTTTGTCATATTTATAAAATACAATCGCCCTTGGGATTGACCAATAAAAGCAAGAGGACCTACAAAAAAGATTCCCAGACACATAGTTTCCAGCAAAGAAATGGTCCTCCATGTCTTACCCTCAGTGTCAACTGCTAGTATCTTAAACTCAAAGGTGAGAAAGTGCATCATTCCGTTGAAAAAGACACCTCTCATGTCAACTATCTGAATCTCATTGTCCCCCCAACCATTTTCCTTGTAACTCCAGGCTCCTGTCTTTGATGAGTAGATATTAACACCTGAGATATATCCATATTCGTCGTCACCCTCTAGGATCTGGAACACGTGGAAGTGGGGTGACATGGCTGCATCGGAACCCAAACAGTATGCCAATGCACTGCTTTCATGGCCAGCATCAGGCAGGACTACCCATTCCTCAGTGACAGGATTGCATACCACATAATCAGATTCGTCTATTGGGGAGTCCTTCCAGCAGAGGCAGAAAATAAGACCATTGCAGAGTCCTTCGGCAAAATCTGCTTGTATCCCGTCAAGAAGGCCAACGAGGAATCAGGGAATGGCTGCTCTTGGTCCCCCGAAATACCATCAAAAGTGGGAAATGCTACCGACTCATTCTCGTCGTTGAGCCTGTACTTGGGGTAGAAGAAGCCGGAGAGGGTCTTGGGCAGCTTCTTCCGGTGTTGGGAGATGAGGCGGTACCAGAGCCAGGAGACACACTTGAATCGGCACACTGACTTGACAGGCAGCAGGGACAGAATCTCGACAATAAGGTCATCTGGAAGGTCACCAGAAGAGGTTGCCCCGTTCTTGGAGAACTTCATCTGTTTGCAAGCCATTCTGACAAGTTGAGAAAGAAAGTGGAAATAATCAGATCAAATGTCAGTGCAGGACAGAATGAAAAGCTGGAAGGAAGAATACAGAGGCAGAACAGACATACCAGTCTACTGAAGCAGGGAGCGGCAACAATGGAAGTGTCTATCAACGGTGGTTCTCTGGCTGGCGGCTGAGAACAATAGTTACAATGGCTCAGATAGTCAAATAAAATGCCAAGCAGCAAAGAATAAATCAAAATAGGACAAGCTATTGATAGCGACGTGCAACAAGTTTGCTAATGCTATTTGAAACTTAATGGTTGCAAACAATGATATGACCAATTATAGTTCTAGACTTGTAGTCGTACAAATATTGACGACACACAAGCAACCAAACTATCCCTGCTCCATTAAGAGGTCACAGCTGACAAATATACGAGTGAGCTATGAGGCCGCAGATGAGCTAGTTACTGTTCCATTTATACATGTTCATGTTTTGCAGAACGGAAGGGGTATGGACCAAAGTGAGATATTTAGTACAGGAAATAAACGAGAGAGCAATAATAATACTTGTGGAGAGGCCAGATTCTACACGTGCATATTTGGAGGCAAGCCGTACAGGTTCAATGGTTCGGGTTGGTTTAATTTGCATGATTGCGTGAGAGGGAGAAATGGATGGAGATATTATTATTTTGCAAACTAACTAATTAAAGTGGAGGACTTATCTGCTGAACTTATATGGTATAAATGGCAGAGGCTAGTGATCATATTTCTATTCCTATTCCTACCAGCAGAGAAAGGAAGTGGGGATGTATTTCCATACGTGATTTGTTCAGTCTTTGTGCTGTTGGATGGGGGGCGCCTGCATGCTTGGAGATGCTGTCGGTTGCTAATATATTAGGGTAGAGTTGTTTAGTTTAGGTGTGTCCAAGATGTAAAAGGCTTGCACTACCAAATATAGATAAAGTTTGGTTCGCTTATACGTATGTGCCTTTTCTTGTCGTCTAAGTTTTTGTCAGGTTGGCTACTCTATAAAGCTAGGATACGAGCCATTGTAAGTCAGGTTATTTTAGATGAATTAGAAACTATGCTTGTTCCGGTGGTCAGCCACTATTGAGTTTAGAGAAATCTTGTCAAAAATCTCTACCGGCGTGTGAGTTCTTGCGACGTGACGCGTAGGAGATTACAAGTTGAGCCTGTACGGTTTGTCAACATTATTTATTCCTTCGGATCTAGGGGTTAGCGTGTTGTTTAGGCAGGATTTGTGAACATCTCTATAAACCTGCTACAGTTACTTGCTGCATGGAGGTTTATGCCATGAAAGATCAGGCCAACAACGGATCGACCCTCGTCTCGATGCATGAGGACACAACGTCAAGACTTGAATACACACTGTGAAAGCTGAAACGTAAAGGCAATCTTTCGTTTTCGGCGGTTCCTTCGTTCTCACCAATGACCGTCTAGACTCTAGAGGATGGAGCACTAGGCACGGTTGGCTGCAAGTCCGACGCCTGAGTCTGAGGGATGTGCCTGAATCAGGCAGCATCTCAGTGTAGCAAACAAACACGAAACGTTGAGGCTCAGGCAAATCGCTCCAGCGCAGCAACCAAACTAGCCCAAGATGCATTAACATTGTGACATCTTTGTTCTACAAACGCTCCATCAATTACGAGTTCAAACACGTAGTCCAGCTAACTAACCATTATACTGAAATTTCATGACCAAGGATGGTGAGGCTGATGGTTCAGATACACCGCCTTTTCAATAGGTGTATACGGTGTGTTACTAGAAATTTACAGGCTCCTTTTAATTTTTTTGCTGTTTTTGACGAGAATCATTTTAGAATTTTTATCGAGTCACTTGACTTCCATTTCTGTGACCGAGTACACATATGTAACTTCCACACAGATCCTAAGGCTAGAGGAAAATCTACTGGAAACAAAGAAATGAGACCACCGCTAAATAGTTTTGATGCCATACCTAGTAAGTCAGACGCCGCTGCTGAACCTCCGCTTGTCCTGTCCTGCCGGCGAGCTTCCAGACCGCCGCCGCTTCGCCCCGGTTTGCCGCCGCTGCCCGCCACGTCCGGGATCGACAGGATCTCAAGCCATGCTTCCGCATAGTCAATCCATGGTCCGATTTAGGGGTCAGGTCTCAAGATTTGAGAGAAGGCTGGAGGATTTGGGGATTAGGGTTCTTGTTCGTCTTGTGTAAGTGTAACGGCCGTTTGTGCGGGGTATTTTTTTTTTTAGGATGTGCGGGGTAGGTTTTTGTAGGTGATGTACTGATATAGTGACCGGATAGATGGGCCAGGCGCCCAGGCCCAGCGCGAAGGAAGCGCAAAACACTCCGATGCAAGGCTTTGGATGGGGAAAATTATGGAGTCCACGCCAGAAGCAGAATCCTCTGTATAGGAGTATAAGTTCGTCTAAAAAAAAGGAGTAAAAGTAGCAAAAAAAATGCATTGCCCCCAAAGAAAAAGTAGCAAAAATGCTCGCGGGTCGCAATGGAAGAAAAAATATTATACGTACATTCTAATCCAATAATATACAAACTAAATGGCTCATCTGATTAGTATATATATACATTTGAAATTGTAGCGGCTCAACACGGATCGTCTAGTATATTAGAATTAAAACATGCAATATTTGATTTTTATCATCGATAAGAAATACACATTGGATGTAGAAATATCCAAAGGAAATTATGTAAAAGTAGCATATGAGATTTTCCTTATAGGAAAGACAGACCACACAAGGAACTTGGAAGTGCTTAATAGCATTACATATATTACATAATTATAACCGAAGTCCAGCATATAATCCAAGGGTGACAATATGTGTTATATGAACGCCCACGCACGTCCTCCCTTAATTAAGAGGAGGGGTCATCATGCAAATGCACAGAGGTGAAGGACGGACAAAAATTAAGATGGGACGTTTCGATCTACTCCAACACCATGTCGTTAAAGCGATTGTCGTCGACCCTTTCGCCCCATAGCCAAGACCAAGAAGACGGTAAGCAATTCGGTACCCCTTCACCAACCAATCCCCTGTTCGGTCAAAAAAATTGACGTTCATCTCTCAAACTCATCTAGGCGGCAGCAATTCGTCGGCGGCTTGCTATCGGTGCCGGGATCCGAGCCATGGAACCGAAGACTGTCCTAGCCTACCCAGCCACAACTGTCGGGGGGGGGGGGGGGGGGGGGGACGCTTCACACGCGGAGCGCTTGCTTCAGCCAGGTTTCGGTTTTTCACAGAGGACCGAGGTGACCGACGTGCGGTGGTTTCGGACACGAGGAGTCCGACTGCCCGTCCAAGGGCAAGTTTCAGATCCCTATGTGCTTGGTGTGCAGCCAGGAGCATCGCCCGAGAGGCTGCCCTTTTCGTCCGGTCCAGTATTCGGGGTGGGCGGGCTATGGAAAGTGCCCATGCTGTGGTGATCCGGCTCATGTTTTCCGCGACTGTCCTGTTAAGTACTGATTCCTTTGTGTCTTTGTTGTTGTAATTTGTGAGTTTGTTGAGTTACTTTTTAAGACTCTTTTTTTTTACGGGTGGTTTGCCCATTATGAATGTACTCACTCGATAAAGAAATATAAGAGCATTACACTCTTATAATTTTTCACGGAAGGAGTATAAGCTTGAAGCTTTAGATCTTCTAAAGGGACTGCAATGTATCGGGCAGGTTGAGTACCGATCCCAAGCGTGCCATCGGACAGTGCAATACCCTAGATGAAATTGCTTCTGCTCACTGGATTAGCATGAACTTGGATCTTTCTTACGTACTTCCTCTGTTTCTAAATATAAACCTTTTTAAAGATTTCAATATGAATTACATACATACGGATGTACGTAAACATAGATTCATATGTAGTCTATATTAAAATATCTAAAATGACTTATATTTAAAAACGGAGGAAGTAGATACTTCTATAGTCCCATTGTCTCATATAAGAACGTTTTCAACACACTAAATAAAAGGAAGCACATAGGCAGTAGGAAACTGAATCATCATTGCATATATAACAATGAAGCAGGACATTGCGGGCCTGAGGTGAGCAGCCTTCACTCGAGAGAAGGGGTGGTGCACGGATGCTTATATTTTGATTGGAACAGGGTAACTCTGGGCCATGAAGTTGAAAAAAATTTGGCACCAATACGAGGATTTCAAGGGATTAAGAGTTTCCCTAATTAAAAACGATCAGATAATCTGTAAACACATTGGCTGCAAAAACCTTTTCACGGAGCATTCTCTAGATAGAGATGCAGTGCCCAAAAACAAAAACAAAAAATATTGCCAGATTATACTCGCAAGTACTAGTAATATATGAGACGATCGCAACGAAGTATAACTGTCGCTAATATATAGTTATCCGACTCCCCAGCCATTCAAGTTATACACTTCTACCAATATACGAGACGCTGCAACCAAAGTATATCTGTTACTACTAGACTGGCTTAAGTTCACCCCCCCCCCCCCCTCCTATTAACAAAACATCCGACAACCTTTCCCAGGAGAGAACTGTTTACAGAATAGCACACTTGTTCGTCGCCGCCAGCCTCCGGAACTCCTCGTTCTCCTCCTGAGCCCTCTCGAGCCTCTCCTTGAGCTTGCGGATCTCCTCGTCGGACTTCACCCTGGCCTCTGCCGCCACCCTCTCTGCTTCCAGCCTTGCGTTCTGTTCTTCCATGAGTTGAACTTGCAGCTTCTCCACCGTGATATTCAGCTTTTCCTCCACCTATGGTTAGGTCACAGAGTCAATGGAGACGTACATGTAAATAGGCAGCTATTTAGACAATTCTGGGTAAGTTAAAACAATCTCTAAAATGTCTAAACAAAGCCGGAAGTGTAAACATAAGTGAAGATAAGTCGTACTTTTTCCAACAACAAAAACACAATGTCTGTTTTGTAAAATATCAACTTATGTAGAAAGGGAAGTATGGCTGTGTGCATCGCCATGATGCAGAGGATGGGGTTTTCAACACCCTTTTCTAAAACTATATATAACTTGTAAAAAGGGAAGTAGCATATGTTTCATAAATATAACTTCATTAAAACTACTGTCAATTAATATAGCATCATTAGAAACTACATGTAATAATAATGGAACATATGCAGATATGCATCATAAAGACGGGGATACGTTTTTGGAACACAATTTTTTTAATTAAAAGTAACATTAACTAAATGTGAGATTATTTAGAGATAAAATAGCATTTGTTACCATGGCAGTAATGTTTGCAAGATTATTTAGAGATAAAATAGTATCTGTTACCATGGCAGTAATGTTTGCAAGCTGTTCATCCCGAGTTCTGTGGATCTCCTTCTTCAGTTCAGTTATCTGGTCCTCTGAATATCCCATAGCATCATGTACCTCCTTTTCTCTATCATGCACCTCCTACAGGATGAGATAAGCATAAGAATTACAAAATAAAAGATAAGAGATGAGTATCTCAAATATTTCAACAACATTTACCTTAAGACGAGTGAGCATTTGATCTGTAAATGGGTTTCCTCCATTATTTGCACTAACAGAATCAACCACATCAAGCAACGTTTCGAGCTGCTTAGCTCGAATTCTAGGGTCCTTGGTCTTGTTATCAAAAAGAACCACTCTGTTTTTGCATAGCTGAACAACTTTCTGTAGACAGAACATACAAATGTAACTATTTGCACCCAAGCTCATATGATTCAAGAACCGTGCATCTCAAGTTTGGCAAAGGAAGGTAAAAAAGTATACCTGCAAATACTCTGGGGCATTACTTAACATGTTCTTCAATAAATTTTCACCAACTAAATCTCCATAAGTGAAAACTAAGACCAAGTGATCAACGATTTTCTCTCCAAAAAACACTTTAATAGTCTCAATTGTACTAGAATCTTCACGAGAAAATCGAGATGTGGCAGAAAAAACCATCAACACAGCATGTATCCCATCTTTAGCCATGTTCATGCACTTAACAATTTCTTTGCCAGCATCCTCAGGGGTTACAGTCATGTCAAACAATCCTATTCAAGTCAATGAAATGGATGATTAGCAAAACATAATAAGCATGATGACCTAAGGAAAAAATAGCTGATCAATTTTGCAGCAAGGAAGACAAAGTTACCAGTTGTTTCCACATTGGTGATATACAAAAAAAACATTAACAATTTACCTAAAAATACAATTAGCATGAAATAAATGAAGGAAGATGCATGAATATGTCCAGATGTGATGTTACAGATGCAAAATATAAAACATGCATGTTCAATTCAAATATCTTTGCTCTCCTGCATTTCAGTGACGTTCCAACTTCAACATCCAACGTTCCAATTGCGATAACTTAAAGTCAAAACAAGGAGCGATAAATTTGTAGTTCACAAAATGATTAATCTGATTCACCATGTAATTACAAAACCTTGAATCTTCTAGTTTAAGATCAACTAGCTGAATGTCTGTGCATCGCTATTGAACTAAAAAGATAATCTAATCATGTGGCGCATCAGTCTCCGTACATGGCCACAAAAACTGACATGGGATTAGAATAAACAACACAACCTATAAATAGCAAAACCGTACCATACAATAAGGCGCTACAGTACTTTAATTTTGTTAAGAATGAGTGCAGCAGATGTTTTCTTTATTCAATGAAGGATGAGCGGATGAAGTCCAAACATCCAAAGATACTACATCAAACAACTTAGCATAACCAGAAAGAAAAGTGAGATCATTCCGTACACAAGATGCAACATATAATATACAGATATCGTAGGTTCAAAACATCCTCATTGGAGAAACAAAAAAACATCCAAAACACTCGTACCTGGTGTATCAATAACATTGATAGTGCGGCCATCTGTCAGCATGGTGCTTCCCATCTGACAAGTATTTGTCACACTAGCATGAGAGTATTCTGATACAAATGCTTCCCGTCCAAGGATACTATTGCCAGTTGCACTCTTGCCATAGCCAAGTTTTCCAACAAGAACAAGGGTGATGTCAGCACTGGGCAACACCCAGTCGTCATCATAGTTGCTTCCACCCATATCGAACACTCACAAAATCTGTTCAAAATATCAAGAATCAGCAATCATGTGTCACATCAATTATCTTCCTGAACTGCTATATGTACAAAATTAGCAGTTGAACAAACTACCCTTCCCCAAAACACACACACTCCAACATCAAATTCACTCCAACACTGTCTTAACTGCTGTAAATACAAAAATACATAAGAACATAAATTTAACGGGAAAACAAAACCACGGTATACTGAATTGTCAAAATTGGGGCTCTCCAGAATAGACACAATTGGGGACCAATTGTTTGAATGAATTTGCGCAAGGCTCAAGGCTCCACAGAAAATTTTCTATGTATACCGTATCGGAATCAGATACGGATTCGTTGGTAGTATCATGTTTCTTAGGGCTCCAGAGAAATACTTCTATGTAAATTAGGTGTATACAGATATGGTAATGTCCAGATTTGTTTAGCTGAATCTTCATTACTGCCCAGCTAGCACAGGTCACCAATTTGATCAACACACGAAGAGCTGCTATGGATCTCACAACCTGCTTATTCCTTCTCCAGTACTAAGCGAGCCACCAGAGTTGGTGTACTGTACCTACACACGTGCGCACTAGCTATTCTGGGCAGGCACCAAAGTAATTACAAGATCAGGTCTCCTAAAAATAGGACTTCCTTACTTGGCATGCACCAAACTGGTTAACACCACGGCCATGTCACTAATCTTCGTGTGTCGTTCGTCTTGGTACCAGCACTAATCCGATTCTTACTGGGCAAATAAACTTCTACGCAGGAAACGAATCTAATCAATTTTGCACCGTAGGCCGATGCTAAACACTGTCACCAGCTGATTAATTCCTTGTAGGAACCAAACGGATGTTGCTTGCTACAACCCATCTACTATTTCAGTTACGCTCATCGATTCCTGCTTACAGAACTACTAGGATCCGTGCTGAAATTCAACCCAGCCGAGAGCCCTACGACCAGCACAACCAGCGCGTAAGTGAAACCAGCATGGCGACGGCACCCGCACGAATCGGCGGCCAACAAGGGAAAACTCGATCGACCCCCAAAACGAAAGACGACTGTGCTGGAAGCGATACCTGACGGCAGGAAAACTTCTGTCGGCGCCGACGCAGCAGTCACGAACACGGAGGACCCGCAGCGGACGGGCTCAGCAGCGACCGGAAGTAGGGATCTGCGACGGCGGCGAAGCCCTAGGCGTCCGCGGCGGCGATTCGGTCGCTTGGCGTGTTGGCGAGGAGGAGATAGGAGGAGGAGGAGGCTGTGGGGCTTCTTTTTATTTTGGAGTTCCCAAATCTCTTTTTTTTTCTTAGAGACGAAGAAAGAAGAAACCAAGCCGCACACGCGAGGCTGCGGTATATTTTGGAGTTTCCAGGTCGCGCACGCGTGAGGTCCACGGCCCATATCCCCAACTGCAAATATTTATAGCTCGAAAAAAAAAGGTAGTAGTGCACTTTTTTTTTCTTGAATGAACTTATGACTGCTCGAAGATAAGCACGCTTCGGTTTTGATTTTATTCCATGTTTGGAGGAAACTGATTTACAATACTAAAATGCCTTTTTTTTTCTTTGCGGGTTACTAAAATACCATTCGCTCCTATCTTATGAAGCAAAAAATCGTGTTTTATTTCACGGATAAAGGAGTTTTTCTTTCCATAGTTGTAGGGTTATAATGGAAGTGGATTAGGAGCACTCGGTGCTCCACCCCCCTTACTCAAAAATAATTTAGTTATTCAAAAGAAAGTAAAAAAAATCTTAGAACTTCTTTAGAATCCAATCCGACCAGGTAATGTACTCGTACAAAAAGTTTGATCAAGGAAATATTCCCATTGACTTCAGGGCAAAAAACCAAAATTATGACGACAATATATAATGAATTGTACTTTTATCTAGCCTTTTGGGTAAATCTTTGATTCCGGATGCAGTGAAAGTAATTCCTGTTTTAATATTTTTATATGAGTGCAATACTTGGTCATGTTTGATTCTATTAGAAGTTCAAGTATTTTTTGACTTTTTTTGAATTACTAAATTATTTTTGAATATAGGGGGGCGTAGCACCCGAGAGCTCCTATGCACTTTCGGGTTATAATCTACTATTACAAGATGATGAATGAACAAGTCCCTGGTGCAACCAAACAAGCAGTGTTGCAGGCTGTACGAGAAAGCCAATGTAAACATCTGTATATATACTATAAAAATATTTAGACCGAAACAAACCCCAGTTCATCCATGAGCATCTTGATTTCATTCATCGGGTGATCATGCGATATGACGGGCTCCAACAAAATCCGGTTGCACCAAGAAAAGAAGGTTAGACCATTAAAGAGCCAAAATTTGGGTGCATCATTGCAATAGAACAACAATAAAGAGGAGCAAAGATTACCTCTCATGCGTTGTTTCTGAGAACCATACTTGCACCAGCCAAGCTGCCCAATGATGAGAAAACCCATCGGTTGAGAGCGTCAGCCAGTCCATGGGCGGTGGCTACCATGACGGTTTTGGTGGAACGCTTCTCGAGTCGCTAATGGTACAAGGTCCTTCAATACGAGCCTTTCCTTTGTAATAAGCTCTACACTAAGTTGGTGAATGTTACATAAGGAGCTCAAATAGCTACACCATAAATCATTCGATGATTCTTTTGGGGGCATACTCTTTCCATGAACCAAGTTGTGGCCCATACTCCAAATTCTCAAGATGAGCAAGATGATCATACCTGACACCTCACTAGAATGATTCACGAGTAGATGCAATAACCATTCATTCCTAGTGTAGGTGATTTATTTATTGGGGGTATGGGCCATGCTTCACCCATGGCATCCCACAACTTTGCATTATTGTCACATGTGATCAAACTATGTAGGCATCCTCGTCGGTTGTTTCACATAATGGACAAGTCACCATGGTGACAAGTGTCATTCTTTTTTTTTGCAATTCCTGGTAGCCGGCGTACCATATATCTCCTTCCATGCATTAACACACATCTTGTGCGGGACATTAGCATCCCAGCTTAGGTTCCATGAGGGTCTTTCACCATCTGGCTGAGAACTAGTCATGAAATGTGTGAAGCTCTCCTCATGTTACATCGTCATGAGCCTATATGCACTTCAAACACTAAGGCGTCCCTTGGGGTCAGACTGTCATGCAAGAAAGTCTTGTTGTTTGGTGCAAAAAAGTGTGTATCTTTCTTATTGCCTCGACATGCTAATGCAAATGAAACTTCCAGGGCCCATTATCATAAAGAAAATCCAAAACTTTGTTAAGCATGCGCTGGCGTTTCAGAGTGGTAGGGGAAAATGGCATGCCTCTAAGGATCCATGGGTCATGCCATGTCTGAATTGGTGTGACATTACCCACAAGCGAGATAAATCCCTACTTCAATAATTCTAAGTTGTTGGGGATATAACCCCACAGTGAGACCTGCCCTATAGGCTCCGGGTCACACTAGGCGTCTCGTACGTTAATCCAAGAGTGGGCTGCGAAGACTGAAGCCCAAGACGTTTGGCCTTGACAGGATGGGCCGGAGTGTGGCCCAGATAGAGAAGACCCGGGCGAGTAAGCCGCCCGGAGACAACTTGGCCAGGAAGGCAAGATAAGGTAGAGATAGACTCGGACATGTAATGAGAGTCGACTACAACTTGTATGGCCCGTGGTCTTGACCTCCTGTATAAAGGTGAGACCCAGGGCGACTTAGAGATCAGGCTATCGAGAACTAGGTCAAGCAATAGCTCCCTTGTAATCGATACATCAAGCAATACAAACACAAGCAGGACGTAGGTTGTTACCTCGACTTGAGGGGCCGAACCTGGGTGAACTCGTATCCTTCATCCCAATCAACCCCTTTGAGTCCATCACTTTAGCAATGGCCTCGAATCCAAGTCCATTCACCCGGACATCTGTCGTGATAAAACCACGACAGTTGGCGCCCACCGTGGGGCTTGCGCTCGATGGTGTTGAGTTCTCGAAGGGTTCTCTCCTAGGGCTAAGGGATACATGGTCGGAAGGATGAACAAGAGTCGCCGCGGCCGGCTCTACATCGACGATGCCGGCTGGGGGCTTGATGCCGGTTCTGTGGAATATGGATTTCGGGTTCCTTTCGGTGGGATCCATGTCTTCATCGGCAGGATTGATGGATCTATGCCCGGGCCGGACGTCTGCACCGACATTGTCGAGCCGGCTCGGCGCGTGTAACCCGCCCGTGCTGTGCAACCCGCCCGTGTTAACCCAAGGCGGAAGCACGTCTTTGTGGGCTTCACTCAAGGTATGGATCTTGAAGCTTCTGCATCGCAGGAGACTCTTGTCTGTTCAGAGGACGAATCTTCGAGCGGGGAAATGGAGTTGATCTACCAGCTTCACAACGGTGGGCTCGGGGGCTACGACGAGCTTTACCCTGAGTCGGATCACTCTGAGCCAGACGATCTTGGGCCGCCGGTTCATGGGGCAGTGTTCATGGCAGGGTCGGCCCCGGGTGCGAGCAGCATAGCCGTTGGAGCAGCAACCTTGGGGGCTGACCCGCTGCCACCGGCTCAAGTTCTTCTGGATCTGATGAACGAGCTCACGGCCCTGATGGCCACTGAAGTTACACCAGATAACCAAGCTGCTCGGAACTTAGAGATTGTGAGGCTCAAGGACCGGATGGCGGAGGAGCAATAGAGGATAGCTGAGCTAAAGGTTCAGATGGAGGAAGAGGTAGAACGTATTAAGACGGATGCCTTCCGCCTTGGGCTGGAACAGCAATCGGGGGCTGCGGTGCATCGGATGAGGCATCAATCCCGCTTACCAGAACGTTATGAGGCTAGGAATCTCTTCAACACGCCAGGAACGGGACGGGCAGCGGATGCACCTGGAAGCCGGCCGGCGGTTCGACCGACGCCACACCCGGCCCGACGAAACCAGGCCTCACCAGTGGTCTTTCCAACATCGGCGGGTCATTATTCTAACCCAGCTGAGAACATGGTGACCGCGGCCACCCGGCTTGAAACGATCCCTATTCCGGATGAAGCGCCTTTTTCGGAAGAGGTATGGAATGCCATTGGATACCTTCAAACGACGATGGCCCAGCAGGAGAAGTAGCTCACAGCCAGAGCTGCGTTCATTCAACCCCCCCCCTCCCCAGTCGGAGTTTTAGCCGGCGTTATGAGTCACCGGCGGTTTCCAGTAGCGATCGGCACAGAGGATCTCTGGGGGACGATCAGGCGGCTCTCGATGTGCAAGCTCTCGTAAACCGGGTGAGAAACCAGCAAGAGGCGGCAGCTTTGGCCACGGCGACTCACCAAGAGCCCGTGCCCTCTGTATCAGTAGGAGCGGGAGTAACCACCAAGGCCGTGGGAGTGCCATGCTTATCACTAGCTCTACAAAGTGAACGGTTGCCGAAGGATTTCAAGGACCTCGCAAGGTCCCGAATTACACTGTTGATTTACCTCCGGAGGCCTAGGTCAAAAGTTATGAGTTGGCTATGGAGATGTTGGATGTCAGTGAGGCGGTGTGTGCTAAGTACTTCATCATGACGCTTGAAGGTCCGGCTCGCACATGGTTAAAAGGGTTGCCACCAAATTCCATTAATTCGTGGGCTGAGTTAAGGGCAAGGTTCATCAAAAACTTTCAAGGGACTTGCAAACAATCTATGACCATCGTAGATCTCAATCATTGTGTACAACAGGAGAGTGAGTCGGCTCATCATTGGGTCTGACGGGTGTCGACCATCATCCACTCATCTAAATAGATCATGGCGGCTCAAGTAGTGTTGATCTTAGAGAAGAACTGTCACTTCATCCCTCTGAAACAGAAGCTTGGCCGGCTCAAGCGTACGTGTCAGGACATGGGAGAACTCATGACGGCTCTTACAAAGTACGCTGACTCTAATAACATGAAGGATCCGGGCTCTGATGAGGAGAAGGCCGGCCAAGGTAAGAGGAACAACCCAGGCAAGGGTGCGGCAAACAATGGTAAACAAAGTAAGCGGAAAAACCTAGATGGCGGGTCAGAACTGGTGGCCAATGCAAGCACCGGTCAGAATCCTCCTAAAGGCAATGGGAAGTTCAGGCCGCCTTTTAATAAAAACAAGACTCCTTTCAATTTGGAGGAAATGCTCAAAAACCCTGTCCGAAACACAGCCAGCCCGGTAAGCCTTCAGCGCACACATGGGGTGATTGCCATATCATGCAGAAGTTCAAGAATTACCACATGCAGCAACACAACAACCATGGCAGTGGCCCGCTCGGCGGCTCAGGACTAGGCGGGTTAGGAGCCAGATTTGGATCCAGCGGCTCAGGATCCGGTCATCATGGTCAGGGCAATCAAGGAGGACATCCTCAGAACCCTGGTAACAGCAATCAACAACAGCATAACCAGTCTGGGTATCAGAGTAATCCGAAGCAGCTCAGCTCTTGCTAGTATCATGTTTTCACAACTAGCCTTAACAAGCGGGATCAGAAATTGCGTAAGCGGGCGGTTAATGCAGTTGCGCCGACTCTGCCACAGTACTTGAAGTGGTTTGAATATGACATAACGTGGAGCCAGGAGGATCACCCGCCACGTGTTGATGACCCGGGGCGGCTGTCCTTGGTTGTTGCCCCCCAAGCGGGAGGATATATGGTGAATAAGGTACTTATGGATGGAGGCGGCTGTATCAACATCCTCTATTATGATACCTTCCGGCGGATGAAGCTGCTTGACAAGGATCTTAAGCCCTCATCCACCATTTTTCATGGTGTGGTGCCAGGCAAGTTGGCTTATTCGGCGGGCAAGATTTCGTTGGAAGTTGCCTTTGGTGACGAATATAACTACAGAGTGGAGTCCTTGTGGTTTGAAGTGGTCAAGATCAAGAGCCCTTACCATGCATTGTTTGGGCGGCCGGCTTATGCTAAGTTCATGGCTAGCCCCTGTTATGTCTACTTACAACTCAAGATGCCGAGGTTAAAAGGTACGATTACTGTTCATGGTGATCGGAATACGGCTATTGAGTGCGAGGAAGGAGACGCGACTTATGCAGAATCCAGTTGTGCTCAGGCGGAGCTTAAGTTTTATAAGGAGAATGTTGACCTGGAGGATATGACCCCGCTGAAAAAGCCCACAACGAAGGTTGAGCCGCCCCTCAAGTTTTCGGCGGATGATACCAAGGCAATAGATTTCACTTTGGGTGATTCCTCTAAATAGTTCATCATTGGGGCTAACATGGATCCCAAATAGGAAAGCGCGCTCATCGAATTCATCCGTGAGAATCGGGGCATCTTTGCATGGAAACCTTCTGACATGTTGGGTGTACCGAGAGAGTTCGCTGAGCACAACCTTAATGTGGATCCTAAGTTTAAACCTGTCAAGCAGTTTCTACGACGGTTCAATGAGGAGAGACGCAAGGCCATTGGAGAAGAGGTTGCCCGGCTCTTAGCAGCGGGTTTCATTGTCGAGGTCTTTCACCCAGAGTGGCTTGCTAACCCAGTACTAGTGCTCAAGAAGAACGACGCGTGGCGTATGTGCGTGGACTATAAGGACCTTAACAAAGCTTGTCCGGCTGATCCTTTTGCTCTCCCTCGTATTGATCAGATCATTGATGCTACGGCAGGTTGTGAAAGCCTATGCTTCTTGGATGCTTATTCAGGATATCATCAGATCAAGATGGCAGTTAAGTACCAAGAGAAGACGGCTTTCATTACACCTTTTGGAGCCTTCTGTTACATGTCTATGCCTTTTGGGCTCAAGAGTGCCCAGGCGACTTATCAGCTTGTGTGCAGAAGTGCTTTCACAGTCAGATCGGGCGCAATGTTCACGCTTACGTGGATGATATTGTGATCAAATCAAGGAAGAAGGAGACCCTTTTGGACGACTTAAGGGAAACCTTTGACAATCTCCGTATCTATAAGATGATGCTTAACCCGGCAAAGTGCGTCTTTGGTGTTCTGGCTGGCAAGCTCTTGGGATTTCTGGTTTCCGAGCGTGGCATTGAAGCCAACCCGGATAAGATCAAAGCTATCACCTCCCTGGCAGAGCCGGCTTGTATTAACGATGTCCAACGCCTGGCAGGGCGGATCGCCGTTGAGCCGATTCATAAGCCGCCTTGGTGAGAAAGCTATCCCGCTATATCAGATGATGAAAAAGACAGACAATTTTGTCTGGAGTACGGCGGCCGGTGAGGCATTTGAGGCGCTCAAGAAGCAGCTCACTGAGCCGCCGGTATTGGCTGCTCCGGCTGAGAAAGAACCTTTGCTCCTGTATGTGGCAGCTAACAACCAGGCTGTCAGCGCTGTAATTGTGGTCGAGCGCAAGGAAGCAGGGAAGGATTATCCGGTTCAGAGGCCGGTTTATTACATCAGTGAGGTCCTGACAGAGTCTAAGCAAAGATATCCACACTGGCAGAAGCTAGTGTGTGGGGTGTTCATGGCCAACCGCAAGTTAAAGCATTATTTCTTAGGGCACCAGATCATAGTGGTCAGCTCTGCTCCATTGGGGGGCATAATTCAAAACAGAGAAGCCATTGGTAGGATCGCTAAGTGGGCACTGGAGTTGGGGCCTCTCAATCTGAAATACGTCCCTCGTACGGTTGTCAAGTCCCAAGCCCTTGTGGATTTTATAAACGATTAGATAGAGTGTCAAGCTCCCGAGGAAAAGCCGGATAACACGTACTGGACTATACACTTTGATGGATCCAAGCAGCTGGAAGGATCAGGGGCGGGAATTCTTCTGACATCTCCCAAAGGTGATAAGTTCTGTTATGCGCTCCGGCTGATGTTCCCTTGCACCAATAACGCGGCTGAATATGAAGCCCTGCTTCATGGCCTCAGAGTGGCTAAGGAGATGAATTTAAGCCGGGTAAGGTGTTTTGGCGACTCGGATCTTGTGGCTCGGCAAGTTTCAGGCACTTGGGACTCCAAGGACCCGCGGATGGCGGCTTATCGTCAGGCGGTGGATGTCATTGCTAGTCACTTCAAAGGTTATCAAGTGGATCACATTGATCGTCGCAGGAATGAGGCGGCCGAGGCCTTGTCAAGGTTAGGCTCTCAGCAAAAGCCGGTGTCTCCCAATGTCTTTTTGGACGTCTTACATCACCCGACTCTCAAGTTACCTTCAGAAGAAGATTTGGCTGTTCCTGACCCGGAGAGTTGCATAAGTGCAGCGTTACCGGAGTGTTTCAACATTGCGTCTCACTATAGGAGGGTAAGGAAATTTTGAATGAAAGTCGAGATGGAGATTGCGGACACCACGCCGGCTCAAAGTCTCTAGTGGCCAAGGCTTTCCGGCATGGCTTCTTCTGGTTGACGGCTCATAAGGATGCAGAGGATCTGGTCCGCAAGTGTGACGGCTGTCAAAAATTCGGCCGGCGTGCTCATGTTCCGGCTCAAGAATTGCGCATGATACCAATTACTTGGCCGTTTGCAGTCTGGGGGCTTGATATGGTCGGGCCTTTAAAGAGATCCAAGGATAAGAAAACACACTTATTGGTGGCGGTTGATAAGTTCACCAAGTGGATAGAGGCTGAGCCGGTCAGCAAGTGTGACGTGGCTACGACAGTTCAGTTTATTAAAAAGCTGATCTACCATTTTGGTTACCCTCATAGCATCATCACGGACAATGGCACAAACTTGTCCAAGGGGGCTATGAAAAAATTCTGCGACAAGGAGCACATCCGGCTTGATGTTTCGACGGTTGCTCACCCACAGTCCAACGTTCAGGCGGAATGGGCTAATCAAGAAATCTTGAGAGGTATCAGGCCATGGCTTATGGTCCCTTTATAGCGGACACCGGGTTGTTGGGTGGAAGAGTTGATGTCCGTCTTATGGAGCATCAGAACTACCCCCAATAGATCCACATGGTATACACCTTTCTTCATGGTTTACGGTGCAGAGGCCGTGTTACCAAGTGACATCCGGCATGATTCGCCTTGAGTGGTGGCTTACGTTGAGACGGACAATGAGACGGTGCGTCAAGACGCGTTGGATGATTTGGAGGAGGAACGAGAGCTGGCGGCTACCCGTTCGACGATCTATCAACAAGACTTGCGCCGCTATCAGCAAGACGATTCGGATACTTCGGGTCAGGAGACCCGTCGGCCGTGGAACATAGCGCATCTACGGCCTTATTACACCTGATATTGTTGAGAATCACCACTATACACTATCATTATACATATCATATTTATATATGAATAAAGTAGCATCCCTGCAAGTCGGGGCCTCTGCCATTTCGCGTATATTCACTGATGCAAGGAAAATCCAAAACGTTGGCTATCGAAGGGGGCTTCCTACCTTTGGGTATAACTTATCTAACCCTAACAGTCGGCTTTATGCCAAAAAAGTTGACAAGTCAACTTTGGTTGTTGAAGGGGGCTTCCCACCTCCGGGTGTAGCTTATCTATCCCTAACAACCAGCTTTCACGCCAAAAATGTTGACAAGTCAACATTGGCTGTCGAAGGGGGCTTCCTACCTTCGGGTATAGCTTATCTAACCCTAACAGCCGGCTTTATGCAAAAAAAAAAGTTGAATAGTCCACTTTGGTTGTTGAAGGGGGCTTCCCACCTTCGGGTGTAGCTTATCTATCCCTAACAACCGGCTTTCACGCCAAAAATGTTGACAAGTCAACATTGGCTGTCGAAGGGGGCTTCCTACCTTCGGGTATAGCTTATCTAACCCTAACAGCCGACTTTATGCCAAAAAAGTTGACAAGTCAGCTTTGGTTGTCGAAGGGGGCTTCCCACCTCCGGGTGTAGCTTATCTATCCCTAACACCCGGCTTTCACGCCAAAAATGTTGACAAGTCAACATTGGCTGTCGAAGGGGGCTTCCTACCTTCGGGTATAGCTTATCTAACCCTAACAGCCGGCTTTATGCAAAAAAAAAAGTTGACTAGTCAACTTTGGTTGTTGAAGGGGGCTTCCCACCTTCGGGTGTAGCTTATCTATCCCTAACAACCGGCTTTCACACCAAAAATGTTGACAAGTCAACATTGGCTGTCGAAGGGGGCTTCCTACCTTCGGGTATAGCTTATCTAACCCTAATAGCCGACTTTATGCCAAAAAAGTTGACAAGTCAACTTTGGTTGTCGAAGGGGGCTTCCCACCTCCGGGTGTAGCTTATCTATCCCTAACACCCGGCTTTCACGCCAAAAATGTTGACAAGTCAACATTGGTTGTCGAAGGGGGCTTCCTACCTTCAGGTATAGCTTATCTAACCCTAACAGTCAGCATTATGCCAAAAAAGTTGACAAGTCAACTTTGGTTGTCGAAGGGGGCTTCCCACCTTCGGGTGTAGCTTATCTAACCCTAACAACCAGCTCTTACGCCAAAAATGTTGACAAGTCAACATAGTCGTACAAGGGGGCTTCCTGCCCTACGGGTGTAGCTCATCAAACCCTATCGGCCGGCTCTTAAGCCAAGCAATTGACTCCGTCAAACGCGTTAGGAAGACACAGCATCTTCGGGTTATGCTTTTAAGCCGCCCTCCTAACGGTACATCTATTCTTGCAGGAAATTAAGCTGCTAAGAGCCGGTAAGGCATACAATGAGAAGAACAAAGAGGATGACATATATATATATATATGTTAAGCCGGACTTTTCATATGTGCACGATGGCACAATTCAAAGAAAGGCAAAAGTTACTACTAGTCTATTACAGACGCTCTCTGTGGAGCCCAAAAAATATCATCAAGTTTTTTACACCGCTCATGGTGGGTCATAAAGAGCTGGCTATCAACAGGTATCTACTGCGCGATCAGCTAGCTGGCGGGTCACCCTGCTCCAGGTCTTCGGCTGCTTTGATCTGGAGATTTTCCAAGTCCCAGTTGCAGTTGGTTAAAGCCGCAAAGGTTCCTTCTTCAAAGAAGGGGGACGGGTCAAGTTCAAAGGCGAAAAGATTCTTCCTGCGGGCGGGTGTCAGATCCTTGCACTCAAAGAGAGGGCCACGGATCCTTTTCTCATCTACGTTGTAAGCCGCCTGATAAGTCGCCAGATTGACCTCTTCTGCTAAGACGGAGGCTAGGACTTTGGAATCCTTCACACACCGGGCATAGTCAGCGTCTATGAATTCGGAGCCATCATCCTTCTTGGAGGGAAAGCCGTCCATCATATCAGCCGGAGTTAGCTCCGGAGCGAAAGCCAACGCCTGGCTTATGGCCACGATCACCCCCTAGCGGGCGGCTGATCTCTTCAACTCCACAATTTGTTTTGACATCATCGACAGAAGCTAAGACCCCTTTGAGAGTTGAAGGGATATTTTCCTTGTACTGCACAGCTTTGATTGTGCATACAATACCGCAGTAGAGTTGTTCTGTCAAAGTGTATATGGCTTTTAGGGGCAACAAACTGTCGAAAGCAAGTTGGTGGCTCCTAGGCCCTGCATAAGACGGATGCTTCGTTGTGAGTCGCCAGCGCAAGTACAATACAGAAATTGAGTTAAGTCATCAAATACTTACCAAAGAGGGCGGATGTCATCTTCGTGATATGGCGCTTCAAGGACTGCAGTTCGTCGGATACAATCATAAGCCGCTGATCAGCATCATCCGCCCGTTTAGTCGACGCGGCTTGTTCAGCTTTAGCGGATTCCTTGAAAGTGGCGAAGTCGGCCTTGATTTTGGTCAGCTCTTCACAAAGGATCCGGCATTTCTCATCAGCTTCACTCCGGGCGGATTGCTGAGCAGCTAGATTGCTTTTTAAGCCAGCTAATTCTGACCCGACTTCGATTAAAGCTTCCTGCAACATATAAAAGCAGGGAATAAACCGACGGGGGGAGAAATTTCAAAGACAGAGCAAGTCTCAAACAGATTGCAAGCAATATGCATGACACTTGGGGGCTAATGTCTATTTTCAAGACAATTCCGGATCATCTTTATCAAGTTAACCCGGAACTTGGGGACTATATATTGGTTTTTCAAAGTTGTTAAGTATGAAAGTCCCGGCTCAACTTTGACAAAGATTGAGCCGACCCTTGGGGGCTATAGTTGGTTCTATTACCCATGTTCAATGAATTCCCACCTCAACTTTCACAAGATTGAGCCGACCCTTGGGGGCTATAGTTGGTTCTATTATCTATATTCCATAAAGCTCCGGCTCAATGTTACCAACTTTGAGCCGGCCCTTGGGGAGCTGACAACGATGATTTGAGGTTACTTCTAAGTAAGATGAGACCTACATGCTAAGTATTTCTACTTCTACCAAGATGGAAGAACCGGATTATCATCAGCCAATGTTAACCCGGTTCTTGGGGGCTGAGTAAGGGTATAAAGAGGAAATAGAATACCTCGTATTTATTCTTCATTAAGTTGACAAGTTTGAGCTCCAGATCCCGGCTTGTAGACAACCGGTTCATATAGCCAGCATGAAGTTCATCGGCTGTCATCTTCTCGAGGGCGGGGAGCTCAAACTCCAGCTTCCTGGAGGCTTCAGCCATCTCAGCATGCTTTGTCAAAATGTGAGGAGAAGGAGAACGAAAGCCGACGCTGATAATCACGACGTCCGGAGCAGTGGTGTCATCAGCAGCCTTGGCAGGGCTCAGCGGCTTGGAATGGTCCCTCTGCGGGCTCTTTGGAATAGTGTCATCAGCTGTCGGCTCTGTAGAAGCCGCTGGGCGGTTTGCGTCCGGCATAGGAGCGTCCGGCTTGGCAAGCTCCGGTTCTCAAGCGGTACGACTAGGGGAGAACTTGTTGGTTTTCCTTGGCTTGGCTTGAGCCCTGCAAAAGCATAAAATTAGAGCCGGAAGTTTACAACCGTCAAAGAGTCGAATGCAAGGTTTGAAAAAACACATACAATGGGTTAATCTTTGGAGGCGGCAGAGCGGTGGCCGTAGAGTCGCCAGATGAAGGTGAAGACCCCTGAAAGACAATTCAGATAATGTAAGGTACTGTTGGAATTACAAAGGAAGAGCTAGTAAAATCAAACAGAGAAGGAATATATACCTCTGCGAGGCGTTTCTTCTGAGCCGGGGAGTTCGATAACCCGGACATGAGATCAGTAGAGCCGACACTCCGGGTCTGGCGTCGGTTGGCTTGGTGTTGCTTTTTCAAAAGAAATTGAGGATCCAAATAAGCAAGAGGATGAGAAAGGGGAACTTTTCGAACGACCCGCCGTATCTTTTGGGGCACAAAATATTCCGAGTCGGACGAAATATAAGTTACCTCAGGGGCGTTGGCACGGCTCGTCTCTGCCTCGTCCTGTGAATGGCTGTTGTCAGTAAAGTGAGTAAAAAGCAGCAAAAAGTAGTCAAGTTATACCTCTGAGCTGTCTGATTCCGGCGGTTCAAATCATTCTTCTTGAGGAGTGGTCTTCTTTGTCTTCTTGGCCAGGGCCTTCTTCTTGGCCTTCTTGAGAGGAGGGACGTATTTCTTCTTCCAAAAGTCAGAGTCGGCCTGAAAAGGCAAGCCGGCATGTAGTAAGGAAGTGCCAAAGTCATAACTAAATAAACAGGAGAGACTATGGAGAGACGCCTTATTTCTGGGGTCGGGTTAATAGCACAGAAAGGTGCTAGCCCAATAGCGCTGCAAGCACCGGAAGTCTCGTGGACAAGGCTCCGGATGACAGTTGTAATATCATCCTCTGTTAACATCATCCAGATGAAGCAGAGGGAATCATCGTACCGCCCCGAATACTTGCGCATAAGGAGATTTCTCCGACTCAAGGGCATAATCCTCCAAGAGATCCAGCAGCGGATCAAGTCTAACTCAATCAGCCCATTGGCCATGAGGGTCTTAATCTTGGCATGAGCCGGCTCTTGCCTCGCCCGTTCAGTAGTAGACAGTCGGCTGGGAAGCTTGGAGGTCGTCTTGAGCTGGGACGGGCAGTAACCCGGCAGTGGACGTTCACCTTCTGGAGAAGTATCTTTGCAATAAAACCAGGTCTTATTCCAATCCTTTGGGTGACTCGGCATCTGAATAGCCAAAAAGGTTATGTCCCGGCGCCTTTGTATTGAAATTCCGCCAAGCTCTAAGCTTGGGCTGGCCTTCACCTCGGTCTGGCGATTTGCATAGAAGAACTCTCAGAAGAGACCAACAGACGACTCGGCTTGCAGATAAACTTCGCTGAGCACTTGGAAATTGCAGATGTTGGAGATAGAATTGGGGGTGAGGTCTTGAGGGTGCAACTTGTAAAAGTGAAGAACATCCCAGAAGAGTTTTGAGCCGGGGGGTACAAACCCACGCTCGATGTGATTTGAAAACACCACTACTTTGCCCTCCCGAGGAATGGGCTTCAGTTCATCGCCCGGAACCTGCCAATGGATTACATCCTTGGCGGGAAGGGTGCCCGCATGCACAAAGTCCATAAGGAACTCTTCGGTGATGCAAGAGCCGACCTAGTTGGAGGAGTTGGATGCGCAAGACATGGCGGCAGCTTAAAACTGCGCAAAGTAACCATATATGGCGAGTCAAGGATTGGCAGATATCTACGGGCGGCTAAAAGCTTAAGACCTTAAGGTTGAGCCACCAGAGCCCGGTTGGTGAGAGCCGGAATATATGGCAGGTCAAGGTTATGAAAAGACAAGGCAAAAATACGGCTAAGTCTGGAAAACAGGTTTTGCAAGGTATCGCTAAGATTGCGGATCTAAAAACAAAGAAAATTTTCCTATTTCAGACCTAGAGACGAACCGACGAAAGCAGAGAAAGTTTAAAAATGGCAAGCGGATCTGTTGGAAATCTGCGCAGTAGTACTATCGATCTCCTACATAACGCCGCCTCAGAGACAAGCTATCATCAAGTGTTTATGGGCTAAGCATGGCCGACATTGAAGGAGGCTCATGTTCTACGTGGCGGGAGGAGCTCCATGAAACCCTACCGAGATAGCTATGGATCTAGGGGAAGAAGGACTCACCAGAGATGGCACGGCGGACGCGGAGAGAGCTCTGGAATGAAACAGGTTGATGCAGCGACCTTTGTTGATGAGGATGAGGAAACGGCACCGGAGCGAGATGCGCTGGAGTGGAGGCATTAGAAGGAAGGAAACGAAGAGTGAGTGGGAGGAAGGCAAATGCTGCCCCTCGCGGTCCTATTTAATAGGAAAAGGCGGAAACATGCACGAAAATCCAGGCGTCAGTTGTCATTTGACCGAGGCGGATGCCTCGATTCCTGGACTATCCATTTAATAAGGGAAGATCCATTGCATGCGTCAGAGAATCTTTTTGTCAGATCTGACATGACGTCACGGCGGGTCATTATTTCAGTATAACTCGCCGATGATTAAGAAGGAGGCTAAAGTGAGCAAGCTCAAATCAACCTGGGGCCTAATGTTGGGGATATAACCCCACAGTGAGACCCGCCCTACAGGCTCCGGGTCACACTAGGAGGCTCGTAAGTTAATCCAAGAGTGGGCTACGAAGACTGAAGCCCAAGACGTTTGGCGGCTTGACAGGATGGGCCGGAGCGTGGCCCGGATAGAGAAGACCCAGGCGAGTAAGCCGCCCGGAGACAACTTGGTCAGGAAGGCAAGATAAGGTAGAGATAGACTAGGACATGTAATGAGAGTCGGCTACAACTTGTATGACCCGTGGTCTTGACCTCCTGTATAAAGGTGAGACCTGGGGCAACTTAGAGATCAGGCTATCAAGAACTAGGTCAAGCAATAGCTCCCTTGTAATCGATACATCAAGCAATACAAACACAAGTAGGACGTAGCTTGTTACCTCGACTTGAAGGTCCGAACCTGGGTAAACTCGTATCGTTCGTCCCAATCAACCCCTTTGAGTCCATCACTTTAGCAATGGCCTCGAATCCAAGTCCTTTCACCCGGACATCTGCCGTGATAAAACCACGACATAAGCCATGTTCCATTCCTCGCTAAACCATCCAAGTGTTCCCTATGAGCACCATGTCCACAAGATTCCATTAGGGTAGTGCCTAGATCTTAGTAGACATGTGCAAAGATTCTTTGGTTGGTATAGAAGACATCATGTCTGTTTAGCCAACATTGCTTGATTAAATGTGCGCATATCTCTCAAACCAATACCATGTTCTACCTTTGGGAGAGCAAGCTTATCCCAAGAAATCCAAGCCATCATCCTCCTGCCCTTCTCCAGGCCCCACCAATACTGCATAATCATCTAAGTTAGATCATCAAGCCAAGTACTAAAGTTTGAGCACACTCCTAACACAGGTGGGGATCATCTGGGCCACTACTTTTACTAGATATTCTTTACTAGATGAGGACATGTGATGTAGGGTAGAACCCTAGGTATCCCAATATTCCACAATGAAGAGGTTGAATCAAGAGGAACACTCAAATCAAAGGGAACACCACTCAATACAAGTACAATCACACATCCACTAAATAAGCAAATACATGACATCCGCAAGCATACATAAACAATCAACAAACTAGGAACAAGGGTAAATTTCATCTCAAATTCATGAAGGAGATGAGGGCCTGATAATCCTATGATGGGCACATGACCTCACCTTGCTGGGTTACGTAAAGACCAGTGTTATAATTCTTGAAAATGATCCAACCATCATATCTGCCTGAGATTCAGATTTGATTGGTGCCAAGATACCTCAGACTCGAGATGCCTTAGAAAGAAAGGGGTGCAACATAAATCGATGAGATGATGTTGCAAGATTCAGTACATGGAATACGAAAGCGAGCATCCGAAACATTGAGGTGGATTACAAGACACACGTGAACACATTGTCCAAGACAATCGTGACCACATGCAAGTCTTACAACGAAATGCAACCGAGTTAAGGTCGGGAACCATCATCAAGGATACCAAACTACTGTCGTAAGTATGGATTAGCTCTTACGAATAACTTCTTTTTCTATATCAAATCAACTAGTGGCTTGGGGTGCTAGGAAATTTATATGGAGTGAAGGTAGCAAACCTATCAAGCCATAGCATAGTTCACACATGCACAAATGATTTGGCAATTGCAGAGGAAGCAAAACACTTTTCTCATATCCACAATGGTAACTTGGATCAAATGCTTGTTAATTTATAGAGAAGACACTTCTCTTATCAAACATATATATACTTCATGAGCTAGGCACAAAGATAATGCTATAAAAGTATCCAACACTAGCTTAAATGTTCATCATGAACCATGAAGAATATGAGGATGTGGCCGATGGGCTCAACAACAATTCATCGAAATTTCCATAAACATGGATTTCCACCATTAAGTGAAAAGGTGATAGTATTTGTCAGATCAAATGATATAATGACGTATGCTCGAGGAGAACATCTGATACGTCTCCAACGTATCTATAATTTTTGCTTTTCCATGTTGTTATATTATCAATCTTAGATGTTTTATATTCGTTTTATAGCAAATTTATATCATTTGGGAGGACTAACCTATTGACATAGTGCCAAGTGCCAGTTGCTATTTTTTGCTTGTTTTTTACTTCGCAGAAAATCAGTACCAAGCGAAGCCCAAACACCGTGAAACTTTTTGGAGAATTTTTTTTGGGCCAGAAGACACCAAGCGGGTCTAAGAAGTACCGGAGAAGAAGGCCAAGATGGGGAACACCCACTAGGGCGTGCCAGAGGCCCCTGGCACGACCTGGTGGGTGGTGCCCACCTCGGGACCCCCTCCACCGACTATCGCCTCTATAAATATTCAAATATTCAAAAAACCCTAGAGGAGTCAACGAAACACAATTCTAGCCACCGCAAGTTCCAAAACCTCGAGATCCAATCTAACACCATCATGGAGGGGTGCATCGTCTTCATGGGTGCCTCTCTGATGATGCGTGAGTAGTCCACCATAGACCTACGGGTCCATAGGCAGTAGCTAGATGCCTTCCTCTCTCTCTCTCTCTCTCTCTCTCTTGATTCTCAATAGAATGGTATCTTGGAGATCTATTTGATGTAATGACTTTTGCGATGTGTTTGTTGGGATCCGATGAATTTTGGGTTCATGATCATTTTCTATCCATGAATATGATTTGAGTCTTCTTTGATCTCTTATTTGCATGATTACTTATAGCCTCGTATTTCTTCTTCGAATCTTTGGTTTAGTTAGGCCAACTAGATCGAGTTTTCTTGCCATGGGAAGATGTGCTTTGTGATGGGTTCGATCTTGCGATTTTCTTTCCCAGTGACAAAATGGGCGGCAAGGCACGCATGTATCATTGCCATTAAGGATAACAAGATGGTGTCTGCTACCTCTTGAGCTTGCGTTAGTTTTCCCTTGAAGAGGAAAGGGTGATGCATCGAAGTAGATAAGTATTTCCCTGAGTTGTTGAGAACCAAGGTATCAATCCAATAGGAGGAATAAGCAAGTGACCAATGGTTGCACCTACACAAACAATCAAACACTTGCACCCAACGCTATAAAGGGGTTGTCAATCCCTTCACGATTATTTGCAAGGATTAGGTCAGAGAGATAGAGAGATGTAAACGAGTGCGGAAAGTCAGAGATAAATAAATTGCAGCAAAGTATAGATCTGAAAGTAAGTGATGGAAAATAGACCCGGGGGCATAAATTTCACTAGAGGCTTCTCTCTTGAAGGCGAATATCATGGTGGGTAGACAAATTACTGTCAAACAATTGATAGAAAAGCGAATAATCATGTAGTTATCCAAGGCAATGACCATGCATATAGGCATCACGTCCGTGACAAGTAGACTGAAATGATTCCACATCTACTACTATTACTCCACACATCGACTGTCTCTTGCCTGCATCTAGAGTATTAAGTTCATGAAGAACAGAGTAACGCATTGAGAAAGATGACATGATGTATAGGGATAAACTCAAGCAATATGATGAAAACCCCATCTTTTTACCCTTGATGGCGACAATACAATACGTGCCTCGCTACCCCTACTATGTCACTAGGTGAGGACACCGCAAGATTGAACCCAAAACCAAGCACTTCTCCCATTGCATGAATTACCAATCTAGTTGTCCAAACCAAACCAATAACTCGAAGAGACTTGCAAGGATATGAATGTTGGAAATATGCCCTAGAGGCAATAATAAATTAGTTATTATCATATTTCCTTGTTCATGATAATCGTTTATTATCCATGCTATAATTGTATTAATCGGAAACTCAGATACATGTGTGGATACATAGACAACACCATGTCCCTAGTATGCCTCTAATAGACTAGCTCGTTGATCAAAGATGGCTAAGGTTTCCTAGCCATTGACATGATATGTCATTTGATAACGGGATCACATCATTAGGAGAATGATGGGATGGACAAGACCCAAACTACAAACGTAGCATATGATCGTGTCAGTTTATTGCTACTGTTTTCTGCATGTCAAGTATATGTTTCTATGACCATGAGATCATGCAACTCATGGACACCGGAAGAGTGCCTTGTGTGTATCAAACGTCGCAACGTAACTGGGTGACTATAAAGGTGCTCTACAGGTATCTCCGAGGGTGTCTGTTGGGTTGGCATGGATCAAGACTGGGATTTGTTACTCCGTGTGACGGAGAGGTATCTCAGGGCCCACTCGGTAATACAACATCACAATAAGCCTTGCAAGCAATGTGACTAAGTGTTGGTCACGGGATCTTGTATTACGGAACGAGTAAAGAGACTTTCCGGTAACAAGGTTAAACTAGGTATGGAGATACCGACGATCGAATCTCAGGCAAGTAACATACCGAAGAACAAAGGGAACATCATACGGGATTAACTGTATCCTTGACATAGAGGTTCGAACGATAAAGATCTTCGTAGAATATGTAGGAACCAATATGGGCATCCAGGTCCCGCTATTGGTTATTGACCGTAGAGGTGTCTCGGTCATGTCTACATAGTTCTCGAACCCGCAAGGTCTGCACACTTAAGGTTTGGTGACGTTTCGGTAGTATAGAGTTATGCATGGTGGTGACCGAAGGTTGTTCGGAGTCCCGGATGATATCGGGATGTCACGAGGAGCTCTGGAATGGTCCGAAGGTAAATATTGATATATAGGAAGTCCTATTTTGGTCACCGGAAAAGTTTCGGGCTCATCGGTAGTGTACCGGGAGTGCCGGTAGTGTACCGAGAGACCATCGGGAGGGGTATTTCGACCCAAGAGGCTACATGGGCTGTTGGAGAGTGAATACCAGCCCTTAGTGGGCTGGTGGAAGTCCCACACAAGGCCCATGCGGCTGGGAAGAAAAGCCCAAAGATAAAAAGGTGGAAAAAGGCAAAAAGGCCAAAATAAGGAGGAGTCCTAGTCCTACTAGGATTGGAGGAGGAATCCTCCTCTCCTCTTGGTTCGGCCGACGCCTAGATGGCTTGGCCCTTGGGCCAAGCCTCCTCCTCTCTTCCTCTTATATATACTAGAGGTTTTAGGGTTTTTGCACTAGTTTTTTCACCCACGTGCTACCCGTTCCTCTAGTGCACAGTTTCTCCTCTAGATCGGTTTTCTACAGTGCTTAGGCAAAGCCCTGCCGGAATTGCTCCACCACCATCGCCGCGGTGCCTTCACACAGCCAAAGAACTTGTCTACCTCTCCGCTCCCTCTTGCTAGATCAAGAAGGCGGAGATCGTCATCGAGCTGTATGTGTGCTGAATGCGGAGGTGTCGTCCGTTCGGCGCTGGATCGGAAGGACCATGATCAAGATCGCGAGACGGATCGTGATGAGATCGCGGGACGGATCGTGATTGGATTGTGGGACGGATCGTGCTGAGATCGCGGGACACTAGGTGACTTGGATCGCGAAGACGTTCAACTACACCAACTGTGTTTCTTAACGCTTCCCGCTTAGCGATCTCCAAGGGTATGTAGATCCACTCTCCCTCTCATAGATGCTCATCACCATGGATAGATCTTGCGTGCGCGTAGGAAATTTTTTGTTTCCCATGCAACGTTACCCAACAATGAAATCATGCAAATAAAAATTCAAAGGATATTCAAATAAGATTCATGGATAATCTGAACATAAACTCACAATTCATCGGATCTTGACAAACACACCACAAAAGAGGATTACATCGGATAGATTTCCATGAAGAACATGGTATTGAAGATCAAAGAGAGAGAAGAAGCCATCTAGCTACTAGCTATGGACCCATAGGTCTGTGGTAGGCTACTCACGCATCATCAGAGGGGCAATGGAGTTGATCTATATGCCCTCCGTGATCGAAACCCCCTCCGGCAGATTATCGAAAAAGGCTCCAAGATTGGATCTCTCGAGAACGGAGGCTTCCGGCGGCGGAAAAGTATTTGCGTGGCTCTTTCAGATGTTTGGGGAATATTTGGGTGTTTATAGGCTAGAAAATAGGGTTAGAAGACCTGCTAGGGAGCGACAAGCCTGCTAGGCGCGACAAGGGGGGCCGTGTCTAGCAGGCTTGTGGTGCCCTGGCACCTCCCCTGACATGCACTCCAAGCTTGATCGACTTGTTTCCTTCTAGAAAAATTCCTTCCGAAGGTTTTATTCCATTTGGACTCCGTTTAATATCCCATATCTGCAAAACTCAAGAACAAGGAAAAAACATAAACTGGCACTTGGCTCTAGATTAATAGGTTAGTCCCAAAAATAATATAAAATAGCATATTAATGCATATAAAATATCCAAAACAGATAATATAATAGCATGCCATCATCAAAAATTATAGATACGTTGGAGACGTATCAGGGTCTATTCCTACATGAATAGATCTTGTCTACATCATGTCACCGTTCTTATTGCATTACTCGTTTTTCCATGAACTTAATACACTAGGTGCATGCTGGATAGAGGTCGATGTGTGGAGTAATAGAAGTAGATGCAAAATCATTTCGGTCTACTTATCTTGGATGTGATGCCTATATAATGATCATTGCCTGGATATTGTCATGATTATTTGATCTTCTATCAATTGCCCAACAGTAATTTGTTCACCCATCGTGTGCTATACTCATGAGAGAAGCCACTAGTGAAACCTACGCCCCGGGGTCTACTTTTCCAACTTTTTGCTTTCTGACCTACTATTTTGCCGTTTTGTTTTCAGGTCTACTAATCCAAAAAAAACAAAAATACCCTGCTACACTTTTTCTTTACTTATTTTATTTTTTGTTCTTGCGAGATCTATTTGCCATACCTATTGCAATCTAATCTATCTTATCATCGTTGAGAGCTTGACAACCTCTCTTATGTGTCGGGTTGCAAGTATTTGTTGTTTGTGTGCAAGTGTTGTTTACATAGTTGCTTGATATTCCTCTCCTGATTGATACCTTGGTTTCTTAACTAAGGGAAATACTTACCATTGCTGTGTTGCATCATCCCTTCCTCTTTTGGGGAAATACCGACGCAGTCCCAAGCCACGTCAAAGGAATTTCTGGCGACGTTGCCGGGAAGGAAGCAATCTCTTCGCGTGCCAATCTCTCGCACCGGGGAGGCATCACCAACACCTATCTGGTTCCTAATCACAAATCTCATCTCGTTGAAATTTGCATTATTTGCCATTTGCCTCTCGTTTTCCTCTCCTAAACTTCACAAAATTGCCGTTTTATTCGCCCTCTTTCTCGTTTGCCAAATTCCCGTTTGATCTTTTGCTTACTTGTCACCATGAGTGATTTTGGTATGGCAAAAACAGATGATAGCATGACTCCTAAAATTGGACGTTCTGGTAATCTGGATTCTAAAACTTTTGTTTTGGGGCAAGGGAACTTTATAGGAAAAGAAACTATCCAAGAATTTTTCAATTGTGTTGCAAATTTGACTCTTGATGATGCTCCTATACTTAAAAGAAATAAAACATACGCAGAAGCTATTTCAGCACTTGTTCTGAAACTTGAAAATAGGTTTATCCGCACACATCCTACCTTGCAAAGATTGTTTTACGAGCTACCTATTTTAAAGGATCCTAAAGCTAAAAACTCAGTTGCCCTTGTTCTTATGAATGAATTTGATCACATAGTACGAGAAGCTAGGGAAATTTTTGATCATTTTGGTAAGAGCCATGAAAAACCGGTAATAGATGAGATCCTTTATGAAAGCGATTACATGTTAAGAAATTTTTTCTGGAAATAATGATTTTTTGATGAGAACCTTAAAAAGGAAGTCCTCATTTTAGATATGGTCCAACAAACTTTTAATGATGTTAATCAACAATACTCTTGGATTGTAGCCGGTAATCAAAGAGGATACATAGATGGACAACTTGATAGTGCTAAGACTTCTATGGATAATGTGTTTCAAGTTATTTTTACAAAAACTCTTGACGAGAATACACCAATGAAAAAAGGAAGATGACAATACTTGAAACTATGTGTTATGCCTAGCTAGGGGCGTAAAACGATAGCGCTTGTTGGGAGGCAACCCAATGAATAAAATATTTTTATCTTTTCTTTTATGTTTTTGAGTGCTTACACAATTATTCTTATGTTATGATTGTTTTTTCTATTTTAATTAGTGTTTGTGCCAATTAAAGCCTTTAGGATGATTCATAAGATGAGTAGAAACAATGCTGAATCTGGAACAGGAACTTTTCCTCCAGTGTTCGAGTTTTCACTTTTTATTGGAGCGTGATATTGAGCTGAAGTTTTAACACTTCTACACAAATTATTTAAGTTGTAACAGTTTTTCAGAATTTTTTGAGTTACATAAGTATGGTTAGAATACATATTACTACAGATTGTTCTGTCTGAAACAAATTTTGTTTTCGTTGCATTCTGTGCTTGTTTTTCATGAATCTATAGCTTGTATCGGGGGTTATAAGTCATGGTAAAGTTAGAATACAGTAGATATAATGCAATAATAAAATATGAATGGGTTTTCAACAGAACTTAGAGGGGTAATTTGCTTTATTATATTAACGGTTCTCACAAGAATTTTGTTAAGTTTTGTGTGATTGAAGTTTTCAAGTTTTGTGTGAGATCACGATGGATGAAGGAATAAGGAGTAAGAAGAACCTAAGCTTGGATATGCTACAACACCCAAAGGTAATATCCAAAGAGTAACAAGCAACTAAGCTTGGGTATTCCCCGAGTGACATCCCCTCTTTCTTCTAACAACTATCGGTATTTTACTTGGAACTATATTTTTATTCGTCAGATATCATGAGTTTTGCTTGGAGCATCTTGTATCTTTGTTTGTTTTGCTTTTTATACTTGCTGCACACACCTATTTGAGATAGCAAAACTTATGCTATTATTTGTTAGAATTTCCCAATATGCTTCAATTAAATATATTCAACAATGGAATTGCTCTAGTGCTTCACTTATATCTTTTTGAGCACGTCGTGCTTTTACATGTTTGAAGAAATGCTCTCATGTTTCACTTATATTAATTTGAGAGTTACTAGTTTTGAAGAAATCCTCTCATGCTTCACTTATATTATTTTTAGAGATGAAACTTTTATGCTCATGATCTTCACTTAAATCTATGTGAGCTTGTCAAAAGCAATGGCAATATATGGAACTAGTCCCAAAGTGATAGATATTCAAGAGGGATATAATAAAAACTTTCATGAAGATCATTGGACAATTTAAACTTGATTCTTTGTAATAGTTTTGAGACATGACGATAGTAATATGTGAGTTATGTTAGTGAGTAATTATACTTAGTAACAATATTGATGTTAAGGTTTGTGATTCCCTATGCAAGCACGAAAGTCAATAGTTGTGCAATGAAATTACATCCTACTTATGGTGCATTATTCAGTGTTAGTTATGCTTAATTCCCACTTATGTGATTTTTCTTTTGTTGGTTGGATGCTTCTCAATCTATTTGCTAGCCTTCACTTGTACTAAGTAGAAATACTACTTGTGTATTCAAAATCCTTAAACTCGGTTTTGCCATATGAGTCTACCATACCTACCTATATGCGGTATTTCCATGCCGTTCCAAGAAAATTTGTATGTGCCATCTCTAATTTTCAAAATAAATTTTCCTTTTTGTGTGCTCGTACCGCTCATGAAACGGTAGGGGGTGACTGATATTTTTCCATGCTAGATGTGTTATTCTCAAGATGAGTGTTTATTCACTTGTCATTTCATGAGAGTACAACGGTAATAGGGATGCCCATTCCCAAAATGAAATGAAATAAAAGATTTTTTTTACTTTATGTTGGCAAATAATAAATTCCTTGGAAAGTGGTTGTATGGAAGGTAAGCATGGATTCTGCTAGCCATGGAAAGTGAAAGTATGGTGGAAAAGGAATAAACTTTATTTTCTGTTTGGGGACCGCTTATGATGTATCTACCATGGAAAGATATTAAAATCTCTCGATCGTTTTCGTTGACAGGAAAGGCATACCACCCAAAATATTTTTTCTCTATGAATTTAAACCTTGAGCTCTGGCACCTCTACAAATCCCGATTTCCCTCTGCGAAGGGCCTATCTATTTACTTTATGCAATTTTTATTTTTATTTTGAGTCTCCATCTTCTCTTATAAAGCATCAACTAGGGGGCACTATGATCGTACTTGAGCATTAGGTGTAGCTAATATTTGAGTGTGTTTCATGAATGGATCAATTATTGAGCATGATGGGCTAGGGATAACTTGCTTTAGTGTTAATATTTTGAAAGACATGGTTTCTTGTTGATATGCTTGAGTATTAAAGTTTTCATGTCAAAACTAGACTATTGTTTTGAACCATCTAAAAGTCCAAATGTCCATGCTACAAAGAAACGAATATGTGATGACCATGTTAGGCAGCATTCCACATCAAAAAGTCTGTCTTTATCATTTACCTACTCGAGGACGAGTAGGAATTAAGCTTGGGGATGCTAATACGTCTCCAATGTACCTATAATTTTTGCTTGTTCCATGTTGTTATATTATCAATCTTGGATGTTTTATATTCATTTTATAGAAACTTTATATCATTTGGGAGGACTAACCTATTGACATAGTGCCAAGTGCTAGTTGTTGTTTTTTGCTTGTTTTTTAGTTCGCAGAAAATCACTATCAAGCAAAGCCCAAACATTGTGAAACATTTTGGAGAATTTTTTTGGGCCAGAAGACATCCAGTGGGCCAGGGAAGTGTCGAAGAAGAAGGCCGAGGTGGGGAACACCCACCAGGGCATGCCAGAGGCCCCTGGCGTGGCCTGGTGTGTGGTGCCCACCTCGGGACTCACCTCCACCAACTATCGCCTCTATAAATACTCAAATATTCAGAAAACCCTAGAGGAGTCAACGAAACACAATTCTAGCCACCGCAAGTTCCAAAACCTCGAGATCCAATCTAACACCATCATGGAGGGGTGCATCGTCTTCATGGGTGCCTCTCTGATGATGCGTGAGTAGTCCACCATAGACCTACGGGTCCATAGGTAGTAGCTAGATGGATTCCTCTCTCTCTCTCTCTCTTGATTCTCAATAGAATGGTCTCTTGGAGATCTAATTGATGTAATGACTTTTGCGATGTGTTTGTTGGGATCCGATGAATTTTGGGTTCATGATCATTTTCTATCCATGAATATGATTTGAGTCTTCTTTGATCTCTTATTTGCATGATTACTTATAGCCTCGTATTTCTTCTTCGAATCTTTGGTTTAGTTAGGCCAACTAGATTGATTTTTCTTGCCATGGGAAGAGGTGCTTTGTGATGGGTTCGATCTTGCGGTGTTCTGTAGGATCGAAAGTAGGGCTAGAGGGGGGGGGTGATTAGACTACTTGACCAAATAAAAATCTATTTCTTCCCAATTTTAAGTGTTGGCAGATTTTAGCATTCATAGCAAGTGAATTACACCCTACACATGCATGTCTACGAGTATAGAAGCGGAAAGTAATGACAAGCATGAATAGTAAAGGAAGGGTAGGAAGATCAAACGCAATTCGGAGACACGATGTTTTTCCCGTGGTTCCGATAGGTGGTGCTATCGTACGTCCACGTTTATGGAGTCTTCAACCCATGAAGGGTAATGGTCGTGAGAGTCCACGAAGGGCTCTACCCACGGAGGGTTCCACGAAGAAGCAACCTTGACTATACCATGATGGCCTACATCCACAAAGGACTAACCTAACTCGGGGTAGATCTTCACAAAGTAGGCAATCTCCTTGCCCTTACAAACTTCTTGGTTAACTCCACAACACGAAGTAGGAGGCTCCCAAGCAACACCTAACCAATCTAGGAGGCACCACGCTCCAAAAGGTAATAGGCTCGATAATGTCGATGAACTCCTTGCTCTTGTGCTTCAAGATGATAGACTCCTCAACACACAATCACTCTCTCACAGATTTTTCTTGGTGGAAGAGATTGATTGGGTGGAAAGTAACTTGGGGAGGCTAGAGATCAAGATTCATATGGTTGGAATGGAATGGCATGATCTCAACACATGAGTAGGTGGCTCTCTCTTAGAAAATCTGATAGGATAGGTGGGGATTTGTTCCGAGTGCTTCTCTTATAGGTGAGTGGTGGTGGAGGGGTATATATAGGCATCTCCAAAAATCCAACCATTACACCTCATAAGTCAGACTCGGTGACAACGATGTGTTAATCTCGGTGGTATCGAGTTGCCTCAAAGGTAGCAACTTTTGGATCTTGGTGAGACCGATACATAAAACTCGGTTGCACCGATAAGGTGACCAACGGTTAGATTGCCAGACTCTGTGACGCCGATTCAACAAACTCGGTGGTACCGATTTTGTGAATTTGCGTAATAGGAAGTTGGCAACCCAAACTCGATGGCACCGAAGCAGAATCGGTTGCACCGAATGGCTAGGTTTGGCTGAGTCTGTCTGAGGCTGAGAATCGGCGGCACCGAGTTGGTTGCACCAATTTTGGATATTTGGCTTTGGACAGACTTTTGTGGAAGAGCTTGTGGGTGTATGTGGTGACTATCACTTGTGCACGTATGAGCATTTTGTTCACCAACAGTACCTTCCCCTTTTGATAGTATTGGATTTCCTATGGACTCAAAGTGATTTCTCACAAAGTAAAATGTAGAGTCCTCTTGCTTGAAGCTTTGCCATTCTATTTCCTTGCATCTTGGGGTATTCCCCAATCCTTTTGCCAACCCATCATTGAACTTTTCCTGAAACATGCTTAGTGGAAACATTAGTTCAATGACATATATGTCCTTATTAATTACCAAAACCACCAAGGGAGAAAATGTGCTTTCATGTTCTTTCCCAGTGACAAAAGGGGCAGCAAGGCACGCATTTATCATTTCCATTAAGGATAACAAGATGGGGTCTATTTCTACATGAATAGATCTTGTCTACATCATGTCGTCGTTCTTATTGCATTACTCCGGTTTTCCATGAACTTAAATACGCTAGATGCATGCTGGATAGTGGTCGATGTGTGGAGTAATAGAAGTAGATTCAGAATCGTTTCGGTCTACTTATCTTGGATGTGATGCCTATATAATGATCATTGCGTGCATATCGTCATGATTATTTGATCTTCTATCAATTGCCCAATAGTAATTTGTTCACCCACCATGTGTTATATTCATGAGAGAAGCCACTAGTGAAACCTACACCACCTGGGTCTACTTTTCCAACATATTGCTTTTGGATCTACTATTTTTCCGTTTTGTTTTCAGATCTATTAATCCAAAAAAACAAAAATACCTTGCTGCACTTCTTATTTACTTATTTTATTTTGTGTTTGTTGGAAATATGCCCTAGAGGCAATAATAAAATGGTTATTATTGTATTTCCTAGTTCATGATAATTGTCTATTGTTCATGCTATAATTGTGTTAACCGGAAACCATAATACATGTGTGAATACATAGACCGCAACATGTCCCTAGTGAGCCTCTAGTTGACTAGCTCATTGATCAATAGATGGTCACGGTTTCATGACCATGGACATTGGATGTCGTTGATAATGGGATCACATCATTAGGAGAATGATGTGATGGACAAGACCCAATCCTAAGCATAGCACTAGATCGTGTAGTTCGTTTGCTAAAGCTTTTCAATGTCAAGTATCGTTTCCTTAGACCATGAGATTGTGCAACTCCCAGATACCGTAGGAATGCTTTTTGTGTGCCAAACGTCACAACGTAACTGGGTGGCTATAAAGGTGCACTACGGGTATCTCCGAAAGTGTCTGTTGGGTTGGCACGAATCGAGACTGGGATTTGTCACTCCGTGTGACGGAGAGGTATCTCTGGGCCCACTCGGTAAGACATCATCATAATGAGCTCAATGTGACTAAGGAGTTAGAAACAGGATGATGTATTACGGAACGAGTAAAGAGACTTGCCGGTAACGAGATTGAACAAGGTATAGAGATACCGACGATCGAATCTCGGGCAAGTATCATACCGATAGACAAAGGGAATTGTATACGGGATTGATTGAATCCCCGACATCGTGGTTCATCCGATGAGATCATCGTGGAGCATGTGGGAGCCAACATGGGTATCCAGATCCCGCTGTTGGTTATTGGCCGGAGAAGTGTCTCGGTCATGTCCACATGTCTCCCGAACCCGTAAGGTCTACACACTTAAGGTTCAATGACGCTAGGGTTATAGGGAAATGGTATACGTGATTCCCTAAAGTTGTTCGGAGTCCCGGATGAGATCCCGGACGTCACGAGGAGCTCCGGAATGGTCCGGAGGTAAAGATTGATATATAGGAAGTCCAGTTTTGGTCACCGGAAAGTTTTCGGGCTCATCGGTATTATACCGGGAGTGCCGGGAGGGTGCCGGAGGACCCCCGAGAGGGGTCTGACGACCATAGAACTTTTTGGGCCCTTAGAGGAGGTGTGCGAGCCCTTATTGGGCTGGCCAAGACCTTCTAGAAAGGCCCATCCGGCTGGTGGAGTAGAGATAAGGGCAAAGGAGTTTGAAAAGGAGGAGATCCACCTCCCTTGTGGGAGGTGGACTCTCCCTTTGATTCGGCCGAAGCTCTCCTCCTTGGAGGAGAGTCCAAGCCAGCCCTCCCTCACCCTCCTCCTATATATACTTGAGGTTTTGGCCTTTTGAGAACAGTTCTGAACTCTCTCTCTCTCTCGGCAAAGCCCTACCTCTCTTCTTCCTCCTCCGCAGCGCTTAGGCGAAGCCCTGCCGGAATACCTTGCTACTCCACCACCACCACGCCGTCGTGCTGCTGTTGGAGCCCTTCCCTAATCTCTCCTTCCTCCTTGCTGGATCAAGGCGTAGGAGACGTCACCGGGCTGCACGTGTGTTGAACGCGGAGGCGCCGTTGTTCGGTGCTTAGATTGGAATCGCTGGGAGTACAACTCCATCAACCTCGTTCTTGTAACGCTTCCGCTTAGCGATCTTCAAAGGTATGAAGATGCAATCTCTCCCCACTCGTTGCTGGTTTCTCCATGGATAGATCTTGGTGATCGTAGGAAATTTTTTGATTTACTACTACGTCTCCCAACAGTGTTCTTGTGTGATCTATTTGCCATACCTATTGCAATCTAATCTATCTTATCATCGTTGAGAGCTTGACAACCTCTCTTATACTTCGGGTTGCAAGTATTTGTTGTTTGTTTGCAGGTGTTGTTTACATAGTTACTTGATCTTACTCTACGGATTGATACCTTTCGAGGGAAATACTTACCGTTGTTGTGCTGCATCATCCCTTCCTCTATCGGGAAATACCGACGCAGTCTGAAGCCACGTCAACATCCACAACTAAACATTGATCAAAACATGCACCTAGAAATATGGACTAAGCGAGACGGTTGATGTTAGGATGGTGATTCAACAACCAACACACTAGGAATGGACTTATTGTTCATTAACTCCAAGGCAATAGGATTGACATCCTATGATATTATCCAATGATGTGTTGACATCCTATGATATTTTATTATGGTGTTGACATCCTATGATATTTGAGTAGATTAATTTGGTCTCATGTGTTGATTCATGATCATGATTGGTTTGTGTTGCATGTTTTATTATGATGTTGTCCTATCGTGCCTTCCATGTCAGGCACACATGCGGGATTACCGTTGTAGGGTGTTGCAACATGTTCATGCATTGCTTATTATCATGGTTGCGTGAGTGATAGAAACACAAACTCGGATAAGTGGGTTGTTGCATATGGGATAACGAGGACTTTACACTTAATTCTATGGTTGAGTTTTATCTTAATGAATTTCTAGTAGTTGTGGATGCTTGCTAGATTTCCAGTCATAAGTTCATGTGATCCAAGTAAGGAAAGTGTGTTAGCTAATGTCTCTCCCTCATATATAATTGCAACAACAACGACAAATCTAATTATGAATTGCCTAGGGACAAATCATTCTCTTGTGATACAAAAATCTTTCTACTAAACAATTAACATTTATTATCTTGCAAAGTACTTCTAGTTTTATTCTTGCAAAGTAAAGTAACTTTTATTCTTGTTCTAGATAAAGCAACTGTTAGTGTGCGTAGAGTTGTATCAGTGGTCGATAAAACTTGAGAGAATATCAATTATACCTTTAGCTCCTCATTGGTTTCGACACCCTTATTTATCAAAAACTCTACAAAGCATCCCCTACTCTTGTGGGTTATCACATAGTGATTCCCGAACCCTCGAGAAAGCTTTACTACTCAAGCATCTTCCTTACTAACTTAGTGTGAATTAATTCCTGTTTTTTACTCTTTTGTTATTAGTTTAGTGAATTACCCTTTTTATCTAGTTTCCCTAGCAACGACGGGGTATACTATTTCCAGACTCTGGTTTTGGTGCGTGTGTGGCTGCGTGAAAGTGACAACTTAATTATGGGGTTCGTAGTGCCTTACTATCAGCTTCATGTGGGTTCGACACTACTTATGACATGAAAGTACAACATCCAAGTGCACTAGCAGGTCAACAATCACCGAAAGGCTTGCTAGCCTGGTGGAAGAAATATATCTGTGCTCTCGCCTTATTTACTTTGACATTGTATATTTCATGCTTGAACATAAGATTGTCCCCTATTTTGTGCATATTTTAGTAGTTAGATATATTTGAGCAAGAAATCCACGTTCCTGCTACTATACTATGCTTGAACACATAGGAAAATATTGTCCCACCATTTATCAAGTTCAATGATATAAAATTTCATGCAATTTGTTTTATCTATACCACCAATAAATACCTATCAATTTTTGGACCAACATATAATGAATGCGACCAACCAATTGGTATTCAAATCTATAAAAGTATAAGCAAGAGAGTCCTAATCTTTTCTACAAAAGCATGCTTGCCCACTGTGTTCTTGTTGGAAATATGCCCTAGAGGTAATAAATATAGTGTTTATTATTATATTTCCTTGTTCATGATAATTGTTTATTATCCATGCTAAAATTGTATTAATTGGAAACATGGATACATATGTGGATACATAGACAAACACAATGTCCCTAGTATGCCTCTAGTGAACTAAAGATGGTTAAGGTTTCCTAGCCATGGACATGAGATGTCATTTGATAACGGGATCACATAATTAGGAGAATGATGTGATGGACAAGACCCAAACTACAAATGTAGCTTATGATCGTGTTAGTTTATTGCTACTTTTTTCTGCATGTCAAGTATATGTTCCTATGACCATGAGATCATGCAACTCACGGACATCGAAGGAGGGCCTTGTGTGTATCAAACGTCGCAACGTAACTGGGTGACTATAAAGTTGCTCTACAGGTGTCTCCGAGGGTGTCTGTTGAGTTGGCATGGATCAATACTGGGATTTGTTACTCCGTGTGACGGAGAGGTATCTCAGGGCCCACTCGGTAATACAACATCACAATAAGCCTTGCAAGCAATGTGACTAAGTGTTAGTTACGGGATCGTGTATTACAGAATGAGTAAAGAGAATTGCCAGTAACGAGGTTGAACTAGGTATGGAGATACCGACGATCGAATCTCGGGCAAGTAACATACCGAAGAACAAAGGGAACATCATACGGGATTAACTGAATCCTTGACATAGAGGTTCGATCGATAAAGATCTTATTCGAATATGTAGGAACCAATGTGGACATCCAGGTCCCGCCATTGGTTATTGACCGTAGAGGTGTCTCGGTCATGTCTACATAGTTCTCGAACCCGCAGGGTCTGCACACTTAAGGCTTGGTGACGTTTCGGTAGTATAGAGTTATGTATGGTGGTGAACAAAGTTTGTTCGGAGTCCCGGATGAGATCCCGGACATCACGAGGAGCTCCGGAATGGTCTGGAGGTAAAGATTCATATATAGGAAGTCCTGTTTTGGTCGCCGGAAAAGTTTCGGGCTCATCGGTAGTGTACCGGGAGTGCCGGTAGTGTACCAGGAGGCCTCCGGAAAGAGTATTTCGACCAAAGAGGATACATGGGCTGTGGGAGAGTGGAAACCAACCCTTAGTGGGATGGTGGAACAACCACAAGAGGCCCATGCGTCTGGAAGAAAAGAGTCAAGAGAAAAAGTGGAAAAAGGCTAAAAAAGAGGGTGAATCCTAGTCCTACTAGGATTGGAGGTGGACTCCACCTCCATCCTTGGTTCGGCCGACTCCTTGGTAGCTTGGCCCTTGGTCCAAGACACCTCCTCTCTTCCTCCTATATATACTGGTGGTATTGAGGGTTCTTGCACTAGTTTTACACCCACGTGCTACCCGTTCCTCCAGTGCATAGTTTCTCCTCTAGATCGGATTTCTGAAGTGCTTAGGCGAAGCCCTGCCGAAATTGCTCCACCACCATCGCCGGAGCGCCGTCACGCTGCCGGCAAACTCTTCTACCTCTCCGCTCTCTCTTGCTGGATCAAGACGGCAGAGATCGTCATCAAGCTGTACGTGTGCTGAACGCGGAGGTGTCGTCCGTTCAGCGCTAGATCGGAAGGATCGTGATCAAGTTCGTGGGACGGATCGTGATCAAGTTCGTGGGACGAATCATGATTAGATCGCGAGATGGATCGTGATTGGATCGTGGGACGCACGGTGATTTGGAGCGCGAAGACGTTCGACTACACCAACCACATTTCTTAACGCTTCCCGCTTAGCGATCTACAAGGGTATGTAGATCCACTCTCCCTTTCGTAGATGCTCATCACCATGGATAGATCTGCGTGTGCGTAGGAAATTTTTTGTTTCCCATGCAACGTTCCCCAATAGTGGCATCATGAGCTAGGTCTATGTGTAGATGAGATCTTGAGTAGAACACAAAAAGGTTTGTGGGCGTTGATGCTTAGATTGCTTCCTCCCTTGGTCGTATTTTGGTTCAGCGGTATTGTGAGATGAAGCAGCCCGGACCAACATTACTCGTACGCTTACGAGAGACCGGTTCCCTCGATGCAACTTGTTGCCTAGATGGCTTGCGGGTGACAGTTTCTCTCACTTTAGTTGGATCAGATTCGACAAAGGCGGTCCTTGAGAAGGTTGAAAAGCAAATTATGTATCACCGTTGTGGTTTATGCGTAGGTGAGAATCGTTCTTGCTAGAAACCCGTAGCATCCACGTAAAACATGCAACAACAATTAGAGGACGTCTAACTTGTTTTTGCAAGGTATGTTGTGATGTGATATGGCCAATTACATGATGTGATATATGTGATGTATGAGATGATCATGTGTTGTATACAATATCATGACTTGCATGTCGATGAGTACGGCAACCGGCAAGAGCCATAGGGTTGTCTTTAATTATTGTATGACCTGCGTGTCAATCATTAAGCGCTATGTAATGCTTTACTTTATCGCTAAACGGTAGCAATAGTAGTAGAAGCATGTAGGGCGTGACAACCCCGATGGCAACACGTCGATGGAGATCATGGTGTCGTGCCGGTGACGATGGAGATCATGCCGGTGCTTTCAAGATGGAGATCTAAAGCACAAGTTCATGGCCATATCATGTCACTTATGAATTGCATGTGATGTTAATCTTTTTATGCACCTTGTTTTGCTTAGTACGACGCTAGCATTATAAGGTGATCCCTCACTTAAATTTCAAGATGAATTGTGTTCTCCCCGAGTATGCACCGTTGCGAAAGTTCGTCATGTCGAGACACCACGTGATGATCGGGTGTGATAGATTCTACGTTCACATACAACGGATTCAAGCCAGTGTTGCACATGCAGAACACTCGGGTTAAACTTGACGAGCCTAGCATGTACAGACATGGCTTCGGAACACAAGAGACCGAAAGGTTGAACATGAGTCATAAAGTAGATATGATCAACATAATGATGTTCACCATTGAACCCACCTCAACTCACGTGATGATCGGACTTGAGTTGGTGGATTTGGATCATGTGACACTCAGATGACCCGAGGGATGTCAATTTGAGTGGGAGCTTTGGTAATTTGATTAGCTAAACTCATTATATTGAACAATAGTCTAAGTGAACTTTGCATATTTATGTTGTAGATCAATGGCTCACGCAGTAGCACCCCTGAATTTTAATGCGTTCCTAGAGAAAGCTAAGTTCAAAGATGATGGAAGTAACTTTGTTGACTGGGCCGGTAATCTGAGGATTATCCTCACGGCTTCCCAGAAATCATATGTCCTTGATGCACCGCTTGGTGACCAAATAGAAGACATGACCTCCGAAGACGTTAAGAACGCTTGGGAGGCACGTACTAGAGATTACTCAATAGTTCACTGTGTGATATTGTATGGCTTAGAACCGGGACTTCAAAGACGTTTTGAACGTCATGGAGCATATGAGATGTTCCAGGAGTTGAAGTTTATCTTTTAGAAGAATGCCCAGATCGAGAGGTATGAAACCTCCGATAAGTTCTATGCTTGCAAGATGGAGGAGAATGGGTCTATCAGTGAACATATACTCACAATGTCTGGGTATTCAACTCGTCTAGCAGATTTGGGAATTGCCCTTCCGCCAGAGGCGATCACTAACAGATTTCTTCAATCACTACCACCTAGTTACAAGAGCTTTGTGATGAACTATAACATGCATGGGATGAACAAGTCAGTCGCCGAGCTGCTTGCGATGCTAAAAGTCGCTGAGTCTGAAATCCAAAAAGAACATCAAGTGTTGATGGTCAATAAAACCACTAGTTTCAAGAAAAATGGAAAATTCAAGGGCAAGGGCAAGAAGGGTAAAACCAAGAAGGATGGCAAAGCAGTTGCTACTCATATAAAGAAGCCCAAGCATGGACCCAAGCCAGAAACTGAGTGCTTTCATTGCAAGGGAACTGGTCACTGGAAGCGGAACTGCCCCAAGTACCTGGCTGACAAGAAGGCGGCCAACGACAAACAAGGTATATATGATATACATGTTATTGATGTGTACCTTACTAGCTCTCGTAGTAGTGCCTGGGTATTTGATACCGGTTCGGTTGCTCACATTTGCAACTCAAAGCAGGAACTATGGAATAAACGAAGGCTGGCAAAGGACGAAGTGACGATGCGCGTGGGAAATGGTTCCAAGGTTGATGTGATCGCCGTCGGCACGCTCTCTCTTCGATTACCATCGAGATTAGTGATGAACCTGAATAATTGTTATTTAGTGCCTGCGTTAAGCATGAACATTATATCTGGATCTTGTTTATTGCAAGACGGTTACTCATTTAAATCAGAGAATAAAGGTTGTTCTATTTATATGAGTAATATGTTTTATGGTCATGCACCCAATGTTAGGGGTTTATTCATATTGAATCTTGATAGTGATGACACACATGTTCATAACATTGATGCCAAAAGATGTAGAGTTGATAATGATAGTACCACTTTCTTGTGGCACTTCCGTTTAGGTCATACTGGTGTAAAACGCATGAGTAAGCTCCATGCTGATGGACTTTTGGAGTCACTTGATTTTGAATCACTTGACACATGTGAACCATGCCTCATGGGCAAGATGACTAAAACGCCGTTCTCTGGAACAATGGAACGGGCGAGTGGCTTATTGGAAGTCATACATACTGATGTGTGCGGTCCAATGAATGTTACAGCGCGTGGTGGATATCGTTATTTTCTCACCTTCACTGATGACTTAAGTAGATATGGGTATATTTACTTAATGAAACAGAAGTCTGAAACGTTTGAAAAGTTCAAGCAATTTCAGAGTGAAGTTGAGAATCATCGTAACAAGAAGATTAAGTTCTTGCAATCTGATTGAGGAGGTGAATATCTGAGTTATGAGTTTGGCAGTCACTTAAGACAGTGTGGAATTGTTTCACAGTTGACACCGCCCGGAACACCACAGCGTAATGGTGTGTCCGAACGTCGTAATCGAACCTTATTAGATATGGTGCGTTCTATGATGTCTCTTGTTGATTTGCCACTATCGTTTTGGGGTTATGCAATAGAGATAGCTGCATTCACTTTAAATAGGGCACCATCAAAATCCGTTGAGACGATGCCATATGAACTGTGGTTTGGCAAGAAGCCAAAGTTGTCATTTCTTAAAGTTTGGGGATGTGATGCTTATGTCAAAAAGCTTCAGCCTGAAAAGCTGGAACCCAAAGCGAAGAAATGCGTCTTCATAGGATACCCGAAAGAGACAGTCAGGTATACCTTTTATCTCAGATCCGAAGGCAAAGTGTTTGTCGCTAAGAACGGAACATTTCTTGAGAAAGAGTTTCTCTCGAATGAATTGAGTGAGAGGAAAATAGAGCTTGATGAGGTTATTGAACCTTTACTTCAACCAGAAAGTAGCGCAGCACAGAAAGATGTTTCTGTGGAACCTACGACAGTAGAAGAGGAAGTTAATGATGATGATCATGAAGCTTAGGATCAAGCTGCTATTGAACCTTGTAGGTCGACAAGGCCGCGTACTACCCCTGAGTAGTATGGCAACCCTGTCTTGGAGGTCATGTTGTTGGACAACAATGAACCTACGGGCTATGGAGGAGCAGTGATGGGCCTGGATTCCGAGAAATGGTTAGAGGCCATGAAATACGAGATGGGATCCATGTATGAAAACAAAGTATGGACTTTGGAAGTATTACCTGAAGGGCGAAAGGCCATTCAGAACAAATGGATCTTTAAGAAGAAGACATATGTGGACGATAATATCACCGCCTATAAATCTTGACTTGTGGCAAAGGGTTTTTCACAAGTTCAAGGAGTTGACTACGATGAGACTTTCTCACCCGTAGCGATGCTTAAGTCTGTTAGAATCATGTTAGAAATAGCTGCTTATTTCGACTATGAAATTTGGCAGATGGATGTCAAAACAACGTTGCTCAACGGTTTCCTTGAGAAAGAGTTGTATATGATGCAACCCGAAGGTTTTGTCGATCCAGAGAATGCTGACAAAGTTTGCAAACTCCAGCGATCCATTTATGGACTGGTGCAAGCATCTCGGAGTTGGAATAAGCGCTTTGATGAGGTGATCAAAGCGTTTGAGTTTATACAAGTTTACGAAGAAGCTTGTATTTACAAGAAAGTGAGTGGGACCTCTATAGCGTTTCTAGTATTATATGTGGATGACATATTGCTCACTGGAAACAATATAGAAATGCTGGAAAGCTTGAAGGAATATTTGAACAAGAGTTTTTCAATGAAGGACCTCGGAGAAGCTGCTTTCATATTAGGCATTAAGATCTATAGAGATAGATCGAGACGCTTAATAGCACTTTCATAGAGCACATACCTTGATAAAGTTTTGAAGAAGTTCAAAATGGAACAGTCCAAGAAGGGGTTCTTGCCTGTATTACAAGGTGTGAAGTTGAGTAAGACTCAATGCCCAGTAACTGCAGAAGATAGAGAAAAGATGAGTGTCATCCCCTATGCTTCAGCCATAGGCTCTATCATGTATGCAATGTTGTGCACAAGACCCGATGTCAGCCTTGCCATAAGTATGGCCGGAAGGTTTCAAAGTGATCCTGGAATGGAGCACTGGCAAGCGGTCAAGAATATCCTTAAGTACCTGAAAAGGACTAAGGAAATGTTTCTCGTTTATGGAGGTGATGAAGAGCTCGTCGTAAAGGGTTACGTTGATGCAAGCTTTGACACTGATCCGGATGACTCTAAGTCGCAAACCGGATACGTATTTATTCTTAACGGGGGAGCGATAAGCTGGTGAAGTTCCAAGCAAAGCATGGTAGCTGATTCTACGTGCGAAGCGGAATACATCGCAGCCTCGGAGGCGGCGAAGGAAGGTGTCTGGATGAAGCAGTTCATGACAGATCTTGGAGTAGTGCCTAGTGCACCGAATCCAATGAGCCTGTTCTGTGACAACACTGGTGCCATTGCTCTAGCCAAGGAACCAAGGTTTCACAAGAGGACCAGACATATAAAGCGACGCTTTAACTCCATCCGATATTACATTGAGGAGAAGGACATAAATATTTGCAAAGTGCACACGGATCTCAATGTTGCAGACCCGTTGACTAAACCTCTTCCAAGAGCTAAACATGATCAACACCAGAACTGTATGGGTGTTCGATTCATTACAATGTAAATCACATAGTGATGTGAGCTAGATTATTAACTCTAGTGCAAGTGGGAAACTGTTGGAAATATGCCCTAGAGGCAATAAATAAAGTGTTTATTATTATATTTCCTTGTTCATGATAATTTTTTATTATCCATGCTAAAATTGTATTAATTGGAAACATGGATACATGTGTGGATACATGGACAAACACAATGTCCCTAGTATGCCTCTAGTGAACTAAAGATGGTTAAGGTTTCCTAGCCATTGACATGAGATGTCATTTGATAATGGGATCACATCATTAGGAGAATGATGTGATGGACAAGACCCAAACTACAAACGTAGCTTATGATCGTGTTAGTTTATTGCTACTGTTTTCTGCATGTCAAGTATATGTTCCTATGACCATGAGATCATGCAACTCGCGGACAAGAGTGCCTTGTGTGTATCAAACATTGCAACGTAACTGGGTGACTATAAAGGTGCTCTACAGATGTCTCCGAGGGTGTCTGTTGAGTTGGCATGGATCAATACTGGGATTTGTTACTCCGTGTGACGGAGAGGTATCTCAGGGCCCACTCGGTAATACAACATCACAATAAGCCTTGCAAGCAATGTGACTAAGTGTTAGCCACGGGATCTTGTATTACGGAACGAGTAAAGAGACTTGCCAGTAACGAGGTTGAACTAGGTATGGAGATACCGACGATCGAATCTCGGGCAAGTAACATACCGAAGAAGAAAGGGAACATCATACGGGATTAACTGAATCCTTGACATAGAGGTTCGACCGATAAAGATCTTCGTAGAATATGTAGGAAGCAATATGGACATCCAGGTTCTGCCATTGGTTATTGACCATAGAGGTGTCTCGGTCATGTCTACATAGTTCTCGAACCCGCAGGGTCTGCACACTTAAGGTTTGGTGACGTTTCGGTAGTATAGAGTTATGTATGGTGGTGACCGAAGTTTGTTCGCAGTCTCGGATGAGATCATGGACATCACGAGGAGCGCTGGAATGGTTTGGAGGTAAAGATTCATATATAGAAAGTCCTGTTTTGGTCGTCGGAAAAGTTTCGGGCTCATCGGTAGTGTACCGGGAGTGCCGGTAGTGTACCGGGAGGCCTCTGGGAGGAGTATTTCGACCCAAGAGGCTACATGGGTTGTGGGAGAGTGGAAACCAGCCCTTAGTGGGTTGGTGGAACAACCACAAGAGGCCCATGCGGCTAGAAGAAAAGAGTCCTAAGAGAAAAAGTGGAAAAAGGCTAAAAAAAAGGGTGAATCCTAGTCATACTAGGATTGGAGGTGGACTCCACCTCCACCCTTGGTTCGGCCGACTCCTTGGTGGCTTGGCCCAAGGGCCAAGCCACCTCCTCTCTTCCTCCTATATATACTGGTGGTATTGAGGGTTTTTGCACTAGTTTTACAGCCACGTGCTACCCGTTCCTCCAGTGCATAGTTTATCCTCTAGATCGGATTTCTGCAGTGCTTACGCGAAGCCCTGCCGGAATTGCTCCACCACCATCGCCGGAGCGCCGTCACGCTGCCGGCGAACTCTTCTACCTCTCCGCTCTCTCTTGCTGGATCAAGACGGCGGAGATCGTCATCAAGCTGGATGTGTGCTGAACGCGGAGGTGCCGTCCGTTCGGCGCTAGATCGGAAAGATCGTGATCAAGTTCGTGGGACGGATCGTGATCAAGTTCGTGGGACGGATCGTGATTAGATCGTGGGACGGATCGTGATTGGATCGCGGGATGCACGACAATTTGGATCGCGAAGACGTTCGACTACACCAACCGCGTTTCTTAACGCTTCCCGCTTAGCGATCTACAAGGGTATGTAGATCCACTCTCCCTCTCGTAGATGCTCATCATCATGGATAGATCTGCGTGTGCGTAGGAAATTTTTTGTTTCCCATGCAACGTTCCCCAACAGTTCTAACATATATAAGTGAAGTGCAAGCGCAATTTTATAATTTACCCGAACTCATAAGAGATATGTGAAGTGCATAGTGCATTCTAAAAATTTATGACTCATGTGCATCTCTCTCAAGGTGTGTGAATAGAACATAATTATTGCAATGATCAGCAAATGAAACAAAAAAACAAAAGCAAACGTTGCTCCAAGCATAACGCATATCATGTGCACAAATAAAAACATAAGTCCAATCGAGACAAAGCGAAAGTTGTTGATGAAGAAAGATTGGATGCTCTGGAAGCTTAGATGCTTGAGTCTCCTTAGATATTTACTTGGGATGCCTTGGGCATCACCAAACTTGAACTCTTGTCAATCCTTGTTTCTCTCATACTTATGTCTCCTCTCGATCTTAAAAAATTCATTCACATAAAACTTCACAAAATTTATTAGAGGGGTTAGTACACATAAATATAAATCACCTATTATGTACTACCAAGTCAAGATGCTAATTATTCGCAAAGAGTCTTTGTCTGGAACGCTAAGGTTCTTGATTTCTCTTGTAGATCATCTTGGTTCTTCGTAGGATGGCCCTTTGATGAACCGTCGCGGGGGGTCCTTAGTCTGGCCCACCTGGCCGGAATACGACATGGTGGATGACCCCTAATGTAGGACATCGTCACCTAGTCAGAACTCGTTTGGTGAAAACCTTGAATGGGGCAAAGCATGGAAGGAATCTTTTAAATTAGGGATAAAAATGTGACCGGTTCCCGATTTGGGGGTAATTTCGATCACCAGGGTCAATCTTACGGGTAAAAATGGAAATAAAAGTATTTTCTATTTTATTTTAGAACAAACATATAGATGCTCAAAATATTGTGCGTCTGAAGTGTGCTTACATCCATCCATGAATCAAAACATGACGATCATGATCGGGAGCTGTTAGTGTAACTGTGTCTGGATGTTCAAAAATAAAAAGTCTACTATGTGAAGTTATATTTTGTTGTGATTTGAGGGTTTATTCATAATCAAAGTAGTTAAAAATCTTTCTCTGAGATTTGACACATTAATTGGAGCATAGAGCATGAAGATTCCATTTAATGCAACACCTATATTTCAGGCATTCTTGTGCCATATCGATGTGCTCTCATTACTAGTAATAAGAAACATAAATGCAACACATCCATTTTTGACATTCTTGCACTATGATGTGTCTAATTTATGGGTGAGTATTAAACTATTTCCACACACGATTTGACATAATAATTGGAGCATGGAGCACACGGATTTCATTTAGTGCAAGACATACATTTTAGGCATTCTTGCACCATCAGGATGTACTCCCATTACTACTAATAAGGAACATAAATGCAGCACATCCATTTTCAACATTCTTACACCCCGAGTATGACATGTCTCATTTATGGATGAGTGTCAAACTATCTCAATGCATAATTCAACGCATAAATTGGGTAGCAGTAGGCTTCTATTTTAAGAGATGACACTCTCATTACTACTACTAATAAGGAACATCAACGCATCACGTCCATTTTTGATATTCTTGCACCCGAGTATGATGTACAGCATTTATGGACGAGTACACATTAATTGGAATGTAGTAGGCATAATAAATTGGATTCTTCACATCCAATTTCGATACTCTCATTTACGAAAAAGTACCAAACTATTCGTCCCATACACAATTTGACACATTAAATTGGAGTGTAGTAGGAGTGTATTTAAGGAAGGACCTCTAAGGGAATGATCCATCCCAACTCTCTCTATTCGACGTACAACCATAAGTCATCAGTCATGTCTCGTTTATCCGCTTCCATGCTCTGTTTCCTCCTTGCTTTGGTAACTCCAACTAGCCTCACTTCAGCTACCGGCAATCTCGGATTCAGCCTGCCTCTCGTGTCCAGCCACCACAAGCTCAACCACACAACCGGTGAAATCGGGGAGCTTTTGCTGCCTGAAGGTGATGTGAAACCCATGAACATTCTGCCTGAGGGTGATGTGAACCCCATGAACATACGACCAAGGTAGCCCCTGCTGGTTGGCCGATGTTCAGTGTCGTCGTCGGAGTCGGCACAGGCAGAGGCCAGCACTTCTACAAGCTCGCGCTGGACTTCGTCGGCAACCTCACATGGATCCGGTGTAAGCCTTGCACCCCAGAGGAGCAACAGGAGGGACCAATCTTTGATGCTGCCGTCTCCCCAAAGTTCGCGTTTGTCAAGCCAGTGAGCATCCACTGCAGGCCGCCCTACATTGGCCACGGTCGTGACAAGTGTAGCTTCTCCGCCACCACTTCGCTCGCTGCCACACATGGGTACCTCGCCACCGACGTGTTCACCTTCGGCAACACCGGCACCGGTCATAAGAGCGTGGAGGGACTCATATTTGGGTGTGCGCACACAACAGCTGAGTTCTGGAACCACGGCATCGTTGCTGGTGCCATGAGCTTGAACAAACACCCATCGTCATTCAGGAACCAGCTTGTTAGCCACGGAGTGGACAGTTCAAAGTTCTCTTACTGCCTCTTCTACCATGGCCAACATAGCGCCAAGCACGGCTTCCTAAGGTTCGGCAGCGACGTCCCGAACCATGCCCACGCCCAGTTCACGCCTTTGGCATACCACACCTTACATTCATACCACATCGGCTTGGACGGTGTTAGCTTGAACGGGCAGAGGCTCACGAGAATCAATCATGCTATGTTCGTGCGCGACCCGCCGAGCAATCGCGGAGGCACCATCATCGATGTTGGGACACCCGAGACCAGGATGATCCGTGTGGCATATGATATCCTAGAGGCCGTGCTCGTCGCGGATCTACAACATCGTCTCGGGGTGCGCCGTGCTGGATACCGGGTACCAGGCTCCCGTCTCTGCTTCATCGTGTCGATACATGGGATCTACCAGAAGCTCCCAAGCATCACGCTCCACCTGAGCCGTGGCGTCGAGCTTACGATCAAGTGGGATCTACTGTTCGTGACCAAAATGCACGACCGTGTTCAACACGCATGCTTCCTCATCTTTCCGGATGAGAAGATGACGATTCTTGGTGCTGCGCAGCAAGTGGACACGCGGTTCACCTTTGATCTCAATGAGAGGCGACTCTACCTTGCCCTAGAGAATTGCGAGGACGACAGTAGCTAGATCTATATGTCTTTTTTCCTGATGTGCAAGAACTGTATGCATGGGATAAATAAATAATAATTGACCAGGACTTTTGGATGTTTTTTTTCTTAATACTAACTTCGAACTAGATGAGAAAATCTCACGCCACCTGTGTAAATATTGGTGCGATTTTATTTTACACTTGGAAGAATCATAGTGCAAGATGATAAATACGTACACTCCCAACATTCAACGACATGTTGTATTGATGTTAGCATGTTACTGTACTATACACACATTTGTTTCTTGGATATGCCCGTCGGCAGTAGAAAATCTACTGGGTGGGTGGGGGGGGGGGGGCTTTAACAGGCTTATGACCCCCAATTGTTCTTTTTACTACTAGTCTCAAGATCCAATCTAGCCACTTGTCAGCTCAATCCAATACATATTCGCACGACACAGGCAACCCAGCCCCCCTCCATTTTATTTCCAGATTCTCTACTACCCGTCAGCAAGATGTTATTTGGACATTTACCTTATTTTTTATTCTTGAAACATGATGCTACGTAGTAGTATGAACATAGGTGTGTATTAGACCCCTCTCACCCAAACATTGGTGTTGGTCGCCTGATCTAGCGTCTTTAATCTCGGCGGCACTCACAGCTGCTGAATAACCTTTAACTGTGAAGCAATCTATTGTTGTCCTCTCCATGGTGTTGGTGTAGGCAAAGATGTCGATTTTGTCTTGTTGGGTTGGCTGGAACCCGCTTGACTAGATTGTCGAGCGGTGTCAGGCACCATCACCTGACAAAACTGAAGAACCTAACACTGACACTCGAAGACCAAAGCTCTGTACCATTTCCCGCCAACTAGGGATGTCATTTGTCGTTCCATATTCATCTTAGCTGAGATTAGCTTAACTAGATGTAGCCATCGAGTTATTAGGGCGTCTGGTGTAATTGATGGTGTACTAGGTCATTGTTTTACGCTTTATGGACCTTGACAACCTGCAACCTGACGTGACAAAAAAAAGTCCCAGTTCAGTTTTGTCAGAAAATGTACAGTGCCCCCTAGAGTTATTATCTGGCTGAGCTAATGAGTAAGATTTAATATGTACATGATCATTTAGTTTCAATCCGCTGTGAAATTGTTGCAATAGATCGTGTGTTGATCACTATTGAGAAGCATCTAAATTTTGTATTTTTCATTACTTACATTTTAGCAAACCCATTGTTTGTATGTGTTGTATGCCTCCTGATTGAAGTGCTCAAGAGTCTAGACTTCAGAGTAATAGAGTACTGAAATCTATTAGTTAACAGTGTTTTTCTTGTTTTCTACTAAAACTTGAGATATTATCACAATTGCTTTGCCCAAGAGGGCCAAGATAGGCATTTCCACTCATTTTTCATATTTGGATCCTAGGTCAGGCAATTGTAAGAAATTACTCTGAACACAAAATAAAACTCTACAACATTATACATTGAAGGTATGGTAAGTTTCCACTATATTTGTGCACCAATTATGTGATAATTATTCCAATTTATCTTTGATACAATTATTTGTACAATATCTGGGAGGATATGTGGTTAGGGGAGACGCCGCTAGCTATCCAATACCCGGCTCTATATAATATTGTTCAACGTAGAGAGACCTATGTTACAATGGTATTACAATCGATTCCTCTAAATATTCAGTTCAGAAGAAAGTTAATAGGAGACCGCTGGGAAGCTTAGCTACATCTTGTAAGAAGATTGATGGATGTTTAGCTTACTAACCAACCCGATCGTTTGCACTGGACACTAACGAATAAGAGGGTGTTCTCGGTCAAATCTATGTATTTGGATATGATAAATTTGGTAACTATCCCTAGAACTGTGAATATCTGGAAGGTAAAAGTTCCTTTAAAAATCAAAGTGTTTATGTGGTTTGTCCACAAACAAGTCATTCTCACTAAGGACAATCTGGCAAAACGAAACTGGACCGGATCTCGAAGATGTAGCTTCTGTGATCATGATGAGTCTATCAAACACCTCTTTCTGGACTGCCCATTAGCACAGATTTTGTGGCGGTCGGTCCATATAGCTTTCAACATAGCTCCACCTACTAGCATACACACGTTATTTGGGACGTGGTTAAACGGAGTGGAAATAGAAACTGTGAAACACATTCGTGTAGGCGTATGTGCTTTACTATGGGCTATATGGAACTGCAGTAATGATTTGGTCTTTAACAGTAAAACAAACTTTCACTTTTTGCAGGTTATCTTCAGAGCCACAACGTTAATCCGTATGTGGTCTCTACTCACTCCGATGGATGCCAGGGAGCGTATGGTTACTGGTCTATCCGATGGGAGATGGTAGCTCAAGGTATCTTCAACCGGTTTGGATGGCGGTCATGTAATAGGATAGGAGTGTAGCTTCCTACCTACGTTTGCCGCCGGTTGTGGCTGCTCCGTTCCTTTTTATATTTTATTTTCATAGCTCTTCATGAGCGCCTTTGTCTATTTGTGAACTATGACTTGAAGACTATGCTGGACAAGGTCCATTTAATAAAGTGGCCGCATGCATTGTTTAGATGCAGAGGCCGGGGGTTATTCTCCTTTTTGAAAAAAAAATTGTACAATATCTGGATTTCTTGCCTTACCAGAGACTGCATTATGTGTTGATTTCTTGATCCACTTCAAATATGACAGTTGATAGCAACATCTAGCAATGGATACCAATTAATCACAAGCTACTATAATGATGGGGAAATGTAACGAGGGAGCAGGTAATGTACTTGTCGAAAATGGAAGTTGCACCTGCACGCCGCTTACTTGCTTGCCCATTTACTACCATCTTCTTCTCAAGAGGATGACAATCTTCACACCGAAGGTGTTCGAAGAAATGACCAAGTGGATGGGAGTGACTTACATAGTTATTGTGCCTTGGTAATTTACTTTGTGATTTCTCCCTTCTTGCCTATGATGGCATTGTACTAGAGCATCACTGAACGGCTTGCTGACCTGATGGAAGAAACATATGTGTTCTCTCGCCTTATTTACTTTGACATTGTACAATTCATGCTTGAACATAAGATTGTCCCCTATTTGGTGCATATTCAATAGTTAGATATATTTGAGAAGGAAATGCATGTTCCTGCTACTGCACTATTCTTGAACACATAAGAAAATCTATCCCACCATTAATCAAGTTCAATGATCTATAATTTCATGCAAAAGAAATATAAATACTACCAATGAATACCTATTAATTTTAAGACCAACATATAATGAATGCAAGCAACCAATTGTTAGCTATCTAAAAAGATAAGCAAGAGAGTCCTAATGTTTTGTACAAAAACATATTTCTCCACCATGCTCTAACATATATATGTGAAGTGCAAGAGCAATTTTATAATTTACCTTAACTCAAAAGATATAAGTGAAGTACATAAAGCGTTCTAAAAATTTATGACTCAGTGTGTATCTCTCTCAAGGCGCGTGACAAGAACATAATGATTGCAATGACCAGCAAACAAAAAAGAAGCAAACGATGAACAAGCACATCACATATCATGTGCACAAATAAAAACTTAGTTCCAATCGAGACAACCCGAAAGTGGTTTAACAAGAAAGAGTGGATGCCTTTCGGGGCATCCCCATTCTTAGACACTTGAGTCTCCTTGGATACTTACTTGGGGAGCCTTGGGCATCACCAAGCTTGAACTCTTGTCTCTCCTTGTTTCTCTCATATCGATGTATCCCCTCGATCTTAAAAACATCATTCACACAAAACTTCGCAAAACTTATTAAAGGGATTAGTACACAAAAATATAAATCACCTATCATGTGCTTCCAAGACAAGATGCATAATTATTCGGAAGGAGTCCTTCTCTTGAAGGCTAAGGCTTCTTGATTTTTCTTCTTGATCACCATGGGCCTTCTTAGGATGGCTCTTTGATGAACCGCCATGGGGGTCCTCAGTCCAGACCACTTGTCCGGAAGATGACGTGATCGATGACCCCTAATACAGGACAACATTACCTAGTTAGAATTCATTTGGGGGATACTTGAATGGGGTAAAATTTGCAAGGTATATTTAAATTAGGGGTAAAAATGTGACCATTTCCCGCTTTGGGGGTAATTTCTATCACAAGGGTCAATCTCAAGGGTAAAAAATGGAATTAACACTATTCTCTATTTTATTTAATAATAAACATATAGATGCTCAAAATATTTTTGTGTGTGAAGTGTGCTCACATTCATCCAAGAACCGGAACATGATGATAATGATTGGGAGGTGTTAGTGTATCTGTGTCCGGTTTACCCCTCGGATGAACACACACACCGTGTTAAAAAAAATCTATTATGTGAAGTTATATTTTTGTTCTCCATGACTTCAAAGCTGCTTCTCTTTATCAATTCTGGACAGTTCTATAAACATTGGTACCAGGGGTTCTATGACCAAAAATATTATACATTTTTTTCTCCTGACGTTTATGTATTTATTATCGCTATCTAAATGCGATGACTGTCGTCAGCAAGTATCCAGTGCCCATAGTCGAAGAACTCCTGGATGTCTGGTGCCTCATGGTTTTCTAAACCCGATCTCAGAGCTGATTATCACCATATTCGTATGGCAGCTGGCGATGAATTCAAAACAGCCTTCCAGACTCTGGAAGGGCACTACGAGTACAAGGTCATGTCCTTCGGCCTCGCGGGAGCACCAGCCACCTTCTTGGGATCCATGAACGCCACTCTCAAACAAACCCCTTCTGCGCAAATGCGCCCTGGTGTTATTTGACGACATTTTAGTCTACAGTGCCTCTCTTGAAGATCACACAATTCACTTGCAATCAGTGCTTGAGTTGTTAAGAAGGGATCAATGGCAAGTCAAACGCTCAAAGTGCTCTTTCGCTCAACGCCAGTTATCCTATTTGGGCCATACTATCAGTCAGCATGGGATTGCCACTGAAACCCAAAAAATTAAGAACATTGCCAATTGGTCTTCTCCGCAATCAGTCAAAGAAGTCCGCAACTTCTTAGGTTTGGCCGGCTATTACAGGCGCTTCGTTCGCCATTTCGGCATCACTGCAAAGCCACTGACACATCTCCAGAAGAAACATGGGGAGATTCTGAGCTTTGAGGCAACTAAAGAAACAGGATGCTTTTCAGTTATATTTAAGAACATAAGAGGAAGACAAAGCAACCCTAGGATTTCTCTGCTCCCAATGCTTAATACGAAAAGTTCGACATAAACCCGAGGACGAGCAACCGCTGCTAAACCAGGATCTCCATCTCTTTGAATAAAAGCCATCCTTTCCATCGACCAGCCTACGAGCATCTTCGGTACTATAATGAAGGACGTTGACACTATCCCATTCTACGTAGCAGGGGTAATTCCAGAAACATCCTATCTAAAAATCATTTAGAGATAAGTTTCTATAGAAAGATAAGCGGGTGTACAAATGAACTTTCTTATGGTACTATGATACTCAGATACCACTCATAGCGGTTTGAGGGTTTATTCATAATCAAAGTAGTTAAAAATATTTCTCTGAGATGTCACTCATTAATTGGAGCACAGAGCATGAAGATTCCATTTAATGCAACACATATATTTTAGGTATTCTTGCGTCATACCAATGTGCTCTCATTACAACTAATAAGAAACATGAATGCAATACATCAATTTTTTGACATTCTTGCACTAGGATATGTCTAATTTATGGATGAGTATTAACCTATTTCCACGCATGATTTGACACATTAATTGCAACATAGAGCACATAGATTCCATTTAGTGCAAGACATACATTTTAGTCATTCTAACACCATAGGGATGTACTCTCATTACTAGTACTTATAAGGAACATAAATGCAACGCATCCATTTTCGGCATTCTTACAGCCGTATATGATGTATCTCATTTATGCATGAGTATCAAACTATCTCAATGCATAGTTCGACACATTAATTGGAGTGCAGTGGGCTTCTATTTTAAGAGATGACACTCTTATTACTACTAATAAGGAACATAAACGCACCACATCCATTTTTGATATTCTTGCACCCGAATATGATGTATCTCATTTATGGACGAGTACACATTAACTGGAGTGTAGTAGGCATCATAAATTGGATGCAACACATTCAATTTCGATACTCTCATTTATGGACGAGTATCAAACTACTGCTCATATGCATAATTCGACACATTAAATTGGTGTGTAATCGGAGTCTATTTAAGGTAGGACCTCCGAAGGAATGATCCATCCCTACTCCCTTTGTTGGGCTTTATAGTCATAAGTCATCAGCCATGTCCCATTTATCTGCTTCCATGCTTTGTTTCCTCCTTGCTTTGCTAACTCCAGGCAACCGCACTTCAGCCATGGGTATTGTCGGATTCAGCCTGCCTCTCGTGTCCAGCCACCACAAGCTTAACCACACAACCGGTGAAATTGGGGAGCTCTTGCTGCATGAGGGTGATGTGAACCCGATGAACATACGACCCAAGGTAGCCCCTGCCGGTTGGCCGATGTTCAGTGTTGTCGTCGGAGTCGGCACCGGCAGAGGCCAACACTTCTATAAGCTCGCGTTGGACTTCGTCGGCAACCTCACATGGATCCGGTGTAAGCCTTGCGCTCCAGAGGAGCAACAGGAGGGTCCAATCTTTGACGCAACCATCTCCCCAAAGTTTGCATTTGTTAGGCCAATGAGCATCTACTGCAAGCCCCCCTACATTGGCCACGGTCCCGACAAGTGCAGCTTCTCCGCCACCACTTCGCTCGCTGCCGCGCACGGGTACCTGGCCAGCGACATGTTCACCTTCGGCGACACCGGCGCCGGACATAAGAGTGTGCACGGTCTCATATTCGGGTGCGCGCATAGAGCAGCCGAGTTTTGGAACCATGGCATCGTTGCTGGTGCCATGAGCTTGAACAAACACTCGTCGTCATTCAGGAACCAGCTTGTTGGGCGTGAAGTGGATAGTTCAAAGTTCTCTTATTGCCTCTTCTACCATGGCCAACATAGCGCCAAGCACGGCTTCCTAAGGTTCGGCAGCGACGTCCCGAACCATGCCCACGCCCAGTTCACGCCTTTGGCATACTGGTACGCCCAGTTCTATGCCGACGATGTAACCGTCGGCGTAGCCTGCCACGTGTCAGATTCTGGTGCGCCGAGGTCGGGGCTACGCCGACGGTTACACCATCGGCATAGGTGCTGTTTTTCCTGTTTTTGTTTTATTTTTCGGCAATATACAACACAAATATATCACAACTAGTACACAACATATATATATCACACATCCACATCATTATCACAACAATATAAGTATTACCATCACAACATATATGAAATCAATAAAACATATGTCGAAACAACACAACATATGTCTGAACAACATAATATGAATGCATGAAACATAAGTCATGACCACCACCACCAAGAGGCTTAAGCGTCAGGAGGTCCACCACCAAGTTCAGTACCGCCAAGACCGCCAAAGCCAAGGTCGTCACTACTACCACCAGCGCTACCAGCAAGACCGTGACCGCCACCTCCTCGATGGATTGGAGTGACTGGGCTTCGTGACTCGGGAGTGATGCCAGAATTGGCACCACCACCAACGGAGGATCGATCAGTTCCCTGCATGTTTGAAAAGAGATGTTATAGAGATATATGATAGTGTTGAATGCACGATAAGTAGTTGGATAGTTTGGGGATGTACTAACCGAAGTCGGACAGTGTTGTGCCACAAAGTCTTCAAACGTAAGCAGAATTGGTTGTTCTCCAGTAGGTGGTGGTGGTGGTTCCATTACAGGAACCGTTCCGGCCGCGATGGACTCAAAAACGAGCTGCATGTTAGTTAACGAAGCATACACGAAGGTTAGAAGAAATGAGAATGCAAATGTGAAAGTCAAATGAAAGGGGCTAAACTAACCTTCATCATGCGACTGGCGTGGTCCGAGACTGCTGCAAGTCTCGCGTTCCACGCCATGGTCTCCTGACGTTGGTACTCCACGTAGGCCTTCAATATAACATGATGAAACTCATAAGAACATCTTGGTGTGGAAAATAAAATGAGAAAAAGTAAGATAAGAGGGAAAATTCTTACAGAGTGTTGATGGGCTAGGAGGGACATTGAGTGTGCACTTGTCGCCCTCGGCTGCGGGCTCAGGCTCGGGTTGGTAACTCGAAGTTGTGTGTAGGAGATAGAAGGAGTTACCACGACATCCAGAACTCGCTGTCGACCATGACTCTTCGGCCCTATGCCGACCACCGCACTGTCGTTTGTAGCCTCTTTTATGGGGTCAGGTGTGGTAGGATTGTAGAGATTATACACCTTCTTGTAGGTCTCAAGGTGCTCGCCGGATTTGCCGTAGTACTTGCCCTCGCCTTCCTTGGGATTAGTCCGCACATGGGCTAGCTCCCACGCCTCCATGTCTGAGAGCGGCTGCTTCAGTTTCTCCTCCTGCACCACCAAGCAGCACCAAACAGAGGTTAGTCATACATAGAAGAAGAAAAATGTTTCATGTACATAGATATACCTGAACTTTCTTGTGGCCCCAATGGTTCCGGTATCCCTGACTATGTGTTCCGTCATTTTATCGATTAGCCCTGTTTTGGATGCTTTTAGTAGCCCACTTTTCATCATCATCGAGCCATGAATCAACCAATACCTCCCATGATTCCCTTTTTCCATAACACCAACCAGGACACGCCTACATAATGAAAGCATAGTGGCATGTTGACACGAAACAATGACATTTAACACAAACATCGGAATGAAAAGTCTGTTATACTTACCAACATGTATTGCTCCTTAGTCAAGGTAAGCTTCTCCTCCCGCGCGAAATCCTTGGGCATCTTCATGTCACGATAGTTGTAATAATATTGCAAGATGGCCACCCAGCGCACCTCGTACTGGATCTGGCAGGCCTGCTTCTTTGCAGCTCTCTGAAACAGCTTCTCGGTAATGGGATTGTTCTCCTCAAGAGCTCGATAGTATTGCTACAGTTATTCATGAAAATGGAATGGAAGAAACCATGAGTCAAACCATTCGATGGAAAACTATGGACGAAACTCAAGACTCATGCTTCTGAAGAGAACTTACCCAAAAATTTGTTTCCACGGCCTTAGCATGTGACGGATAGTCCGCATGGGTAGCCAATTTGTAGTGGTTCCAGGTCATAGCCAAAACCCGGTGCTCCGGGTGCTTGACTGGGTCCGGAACGAACAACCCTGGCCAATATTCCTTCAGCAAGATAGTGATGACACCATTGGGAACACGAGCTTTTGGAGGAACCTCCCATCCCCTACAAAAGATAGAAAATATGAGCATGTTTACAAGCAAAAGAATTAAAATATGATTAAGAGACACTTACTCTTTCCCCTTTGGCGTAATGATCCACTTCTGCTCCTCCATATCAGGTTCGGGGGGAGTCTTGCTTGACCATGCAACCACCCCTTGTTGTTGCCAACCCCCTCCCCCTCCCTGCCACCACCAACCTCCTCCTCCCCCTCCCTGCCACCACCAACCTCCTCCTCCTTCCTGCCACCACCAACCTCCTCCTCCTCCCTGCCACCACCAACCTCCTCCCCCTCCCCAAACTCCTCCTCCTCAACCTCCTCGCGAAACTCCTCCTCCTCCTCAACCTCCTCGCGAAACTCCTCCTCCTCAATAGAGGGTACCTCACTAGAGGAGGGTACCTCACTACAATAGGGCCTTGTAAAAGGCACCCCTAAGTCGGTGAGCGAGCGTTGTTTCTGGCCCCGACCACCCCCTCCACCTCTAGAGGCTCTCCCCACACCCCCTCCACCTCTAGGGGCTCTCCCCGCACCCCCTCCACCTCTAGGGGCACCTCTCCCTTAACCTCCTTGTGAGGAGTCATCCTCAAGTAGTCGAGACGGAATATTACGGGCTCGACCACTCCGACTAGTAATCGATTTTAGTTTGCTTAGTAAACCCGTGCCATCAGCCTTGCCCTTGCCCATGCTTAGCAAACCTGCATTGAGAAGAGAATAACCAAAATTAAGAACATCACAATATCTTCATCATCATCATCATCTATCATCACCTAACAATCATCGGAGCATAAAAAAATCATCATCATCAACATCATCATCTATCATCGTCAACATCATCATCTCTCATTTGCATTTCTTGCATTTTGTTAAATTTTTGCATTTCTTGCATTTCTCACATTTCTAACTATCATCAATTCATCTATCATCTAACAACAACCTAACAACATCCATCTATCAACCTAACAACATCCATCTATCAACCTAACAACATCCAACATCCATCCATGCATCCATTCATCCATCCAAAAGTAGCAAAAAAATGCAAAAAAATAAAAAAAATAGGAATGCTAGCTCACTGCAGGGGGTGGCAGGGGCCGGCGGTGGAAGGCTGGTGGAGGGCTGGTGAGGCAGAGGCCGGGGACGGGAGGGCCGGGGCTGGGCGGGGCAGAGCCGTGGCCAGCCGTGGTTGGGGCGACCGGCGCCCCTACTAGCAGGGTCGATCGGGCAGGGGCATGGGCCGGGCAAAGCCATGGTCAGCTGTGGTCGGGGCGGCCGACGCGCAGCGTCGGGGGAAGGCCTAGGCAGTGATGGGGTCGGGAGGAGGCCGGGGCGCCGGTGCGGCCGGCAAGGTGGTCAGGGTGTGGTGGAGGAGGCGGCGGTGGGGTCGGGAGGAGTCCGAGGCGGCGGTGCAGTCGGCGGGGTAGGAGGGGCAGGTGGGGGAGGCGGCGGCGGGGTCGGGAAGAGGCCGGGGCGGTGGTGCGGCCGGCGGGGTGGCCGGGGCGGGTGGGGGAGGCGGCGGCGAGGGGTGTGGAGGCGGTGGCGGCGCGGGTGCGGGTGGAGAGAACGAGTGGCCAGGGAGAGATGCGAGGGAATAAGGTGAATAAAATAAAAGGAAAAAAATGGAAAAAGGAGCTATGCCGACGGCTTGGCCGTCGGCATAGCTTTTTTTTTCATTTTTTCATTTCTTATTTTTTTATTTTTTCCTAAATAGAAATTTCATTAATTTAAATGTGTCTTATCTAAATATAAATATACATAGACACACCACGCGTGTCTGTTGGGCCCAGTCTGCCATACGTGGTTGTTCCCCCCTCTCCATGCGACGGCAGTGACGACGTCGGTGAGGGGGTCACACCACGGAGCCCCGTGTCGGGTGCTTGCACCCGCCACCGCACTTCCGGACATGTAGGAGGGACTAGCTAAAGACCTGGCGGCATAGCTACCCCCACCCCAAACTACACCCGTCCCGTCTAACCCTGGCGCGGTTAACCACAAGATCTAACCCTTTGACTTTCCCCGAACGGGCTTTGACCAGTGCATATCTCCACCCGGTTGTGGTAGGTCAGCCCATAGGAACACTTGGGAGCAACGTCCAGACCAAACCCACAGCAAGATCACCTTCGTATAGACCCGACGAGGCTGTCCTCCCCCCCCCCCCCCCGCCAGGTCCCAGCGGCGGCGCCGTCCATGAGAGGGGCCACACCCCGGAGACGTATACCGCCTCTTCAGACATGCCACCACACCTTAAGGCGTGTATGAGAGCCCGGTGCGACGCTCTGGTGGCATTGCAACCCCCCCCCCCCTAAGGCCACAGTCCCGCCTAACCCTGGAGTGGTTGACCACGAGATCTAACCCTTTAACTTTTCTCGGACGGGGTTTGACCGATGGACATTTTCATCTGGCTGTGATAGCCAAGCCCCTAGGTACACTTCGTATCAACGTCCGGACACAAACCACCGCAAGATTCCCTCCGTTACTGCCCGACGTGGCCGTCGCCCCCCCCCCTTCGTGCGACAAAGGCGGCGACTTCGATGAAGGGGTCACACCATGGAGCCCCGTGTCGAGTGCTTGCACCTGCCACCGCACTCCCGGACGTGTAGGAGGGCCTAGCGAAAGACCCGGCGGCATAGCTACCCTCCGACCGAACGGATCTACCCCTTTGACTTTCACCGGATGGGGTTTGATCGAGGGACATTTACACCTTGCTGTGAAAGGTCAGCCCATAGGTACACTTCGGATCAAAGTCCGGGCCCAACCCACCGCAAAGGGCCCAGCGCAAGACCTGGCGGCATTGCCACCCCCAGGTCTCTCGTCCCGTCTAACCCTGACACTGTTCACCGAGCAGATCTACCCCTTTGACATTCACCGGGTGGGGTTTGACCGAGGGACATTTTCACCTAGCTGTGATAGGCCAGGCCATAGCAACATCTTAGCACAAGTTCTGGGCCCAACCCAGCGCAAGATTCCCTCGGTGTCGACCCGATGCCACGTTTTCCGAATGTAAGAGGGCACAGGGCAAGACCTGGTGGCATAGCCCCCCTCCAGGTCCCCCGTCTTGTCTAACCCTAACACTGTTGACCGTACGGATCTACCCCTTTGACTTCCACCGGACGGGGTTTGACCGAGGGTCATTTCCACCTGGGTGTGATATGCCAGCCCATAGCAACATCTTAGCACAAGGTCCGGGCCCAACCCACCGCAAGATTCCCTCGGTGTCGACCCGATGCCACATTTTCCGAATGTAAGAGGGCCAGGACAAGACCTGGCGGCATAGCCCCCTCCAGGTCCCCCGTCCCGTCTAACCCTGACACTCTTGACCGGACGGATCTACGACCCCTTTGACTTCCACCGGACAGGGTTTGACCGAGGGTCATTTTCACCTGGTTGTGATAGGCCAGCCCATAGGTTTACTTCGGATCAAAGTCCGGGCCCAACCCACCCCCAGGTCCCCCGTCCCATCTAACCCTGACATTGTTGATCGAACGGATCTACCCTTTTGACTTTCACCGGACGGGGTTTGACCGAGGGACATTTTCACCTGGTTTCCACGCTCCATGTAACGACGACAGCGATATCCCTGAGGAGGGACACACTCCGGAGACGCATGCGGGGTGCTTGCACTTGCCATCACAATTCCATGCGTGTAAGAGGGCCCAACGCAAGACTTGATGGCATTGCCAACCCCCCAAGCACCCCGTTCCGTCGAACCCTCGCATTGTTGACCGGACGGATCTACCTCTTTAACTTTCATCGGATGGGGTTTGACCGCAGGGTATTTTCAACTGGTTGTGATAGGTTAGCCCATAGCAACATCTTAGAATAAGATTCCCTCCATGTCGACCCGACGCCAACGTTTCCCCCCTTTAGGTGCAAGCGGCAGCGCCGTCCGTCAAGACTATATGCAGACTATATATAACATGATTTTTTAGCGCCTATACACACTCTAAATAGACGATACATTGAAAAAACAATGTGTAGACTATATATAACATGGACATGGGCTATAGACTTCCAAATTAAAATAAATTTTAATACAGGAGAAAGATTTTTTTTTAAATGCACCTATGCCGACGGTTACACCGTCGGCGTAGGCCAAAAAAACTGAACCTATGCCGATAGTGTAACTGTCGGCGTAAATGTAAAAAAAAGGTGCACCTACGCGGACGGTTACACCGTCGGCGTAGCCCGAAAGGTAGGCCGACGGCATATCCGTCGGCGTAGATACGCCCCCGGATCTGCACCTCCCAGATCGATGCCATGGCACCTGCCGCGGATCGATAACGTGGCACATCGAACCTATGCCGACGGTGTAACCGTCGGCGTAGGTGCAATTAAAAATAAAATTGCACCTACGCCGACGGTTACACCGTCGGCGTAGCCCGAAAGGTATGCCGACAGCATAACTGTCGGCGTAGATACGCCCCTGGATCCGCACCTCCTCGGATCGATGACGTGGCACCTGCCGCGGATCGATGACGTGGCACATCGAAGCTATGCCGACGGTTTCCGTCAGGGCCGTCGGCATATCTTTGACGGTGTCAAACGGGAGTTACTCATTGAGCGGCCGGGCCCACTGATACGCCGACGGGGTGTCTACGCCGACGGCCACCGTAGGCATAGGTTCACCTACACCTACGGCCTTCGTACACCGACAGGGGCCTTCGGCATAGGTTCATCTACGCCGATGGTTTTTTGTACGCCGACGATGAGGCTCTAGTGGTCGGCGTAGGGCGACGTATGCCGACGGCCGTCGGCATAGTCTAGGCCGTCGGCAACGACCCTGATTCTGGTAGTGTGATTGCAGTGCTCGAGAGTCTAGACTTCAAAGTAATAGAGTACTGAAATCTATTAGTTAATAGTGTTTTTCTTGTTTTCTACTAAAACTTGAGATATTATCGCAATTGCTTTTCCCAAGAGGGCCAAGATTGGTATTTCCACTAATTTTTCATATTTGGATCCTAGGTCTGGCAACTGTAATATTACTCTGAACATAAAATAAATCGGTAACATTATACATTGAAGGTACGGTAAGTTCCCAGTATATTTGTGCACCAATTATGTGATAATTATTCTAGTTTATCTTTGATACAATTATGTGTACAATCTCTGGATTTCTTGCCTTACAAGAGGCAGCATGCTAGAACACCAGCAGAACAGACTGTAAGGAGAGCCTGAAATGTGCAGAAATATGATATGTTTTTTTTTTCATTTTAACATGTTTCTCGTTCATAACTAATAGTTGTAGCACATGATGCAATTTTTGTACTAGTGGTTCTTGCTTAATTTATATTAGCCAAATAAATTAAGTATGACCTGTGTAGCATTGGCGAGTCCTTTTCCCATGAGCTCGTCAATAACCGCTTCGTAGATATGCAATCCTTTGAAGTGAAGTATGGTTCCATCCTACACCATTACCAACAAAACATCACTAGAAGCAAATGAAACAGATATATACCAGAATTCAAAAAGTCACCTGCGCTTGACCTTCTGCATCCCCATTTCTGTGTGGATTTCTTGATCCACTTCAACTACGACAGTTGATAGCAACATCTACCAGTGGCTACCAATTAATCACAAGCTAATGTAATGACGGGGAAATGTAACGAGGGAGCAGGTAATGTACTTGTCGAAAATGGAAGCTGCACCTGCACGCCGCTTGCTTGCTTGCCCATTTACTGCCATCTTCTTCTCAAGAGGACGACAATCTTCACACCGAAGGTGTTCGAAGAAATGACCGAGTGGATGGGAGTGACTTACATAGTTTTTGTGTCTTGGTAATTTACTTTGTGATTTCTCCCCTCTTGCCTATGATGGCATTGTACTAGAGCATCATCGAACGACTTGCTGACCTGGTGGAAGAAACATATGTGTGCTCTCACCTTATTTACTTTGCCATTGTACAATTCATGCTTGAACATAAGATTGTCCCCTATTTGGTGCATATTTCAGTAGTTAGATATATTTGAGCAGGAAATGCATGTTCCTGCTACTGTACTATTCTTGAACACATAAGAAAATCGTCGATGTCGGGATACCCGCGACCAGGATGATCCGTGCGGCATACGACATCCTCGAGGCCACGGTCCTCGCAAACCCGCAACATCGCCTCGGGGTGCGTCGTGCCGGATACCGGATACCGGGCTCCCACCTCTGCTTCATCGTGTCGATACATGGGATCTACCAGAAGTTCCCGGTCATCATGCTCCACCTGAGCGGTAGTGCCAAGCTTACAATCAAGTGGGATCTATTGTTCATGACCAAAATGCATCACCAAGCCGAGCAGGCCTGCTCCTCATCTTTCCGGACGAGAAGATGACGGTTCTTGGCGCCGCGCAGTAGATGGACACGCGCTTCACCTTTGATCTCGACCACAATCGACTCTACTTTTCCCCGGAGAATTGCGAGAACGATAGTAGATAGATCATTATGTCTTTCTTTCTGATGCACTACATGCCGCTAGTCGCTGGTGCAAGAACTGTACGGGAACAAATAAATAATAATTGACCAAAACTTTTGGGTTATTTTTTGATACTACAACTTTGCACTATATGTCAAGAAAATATTGGGCCACCCTTGTAAAGATTGACGCGATTTGATTTCATACTTGCAAGAATCAGAGTGCGAGATGATGAATACGTACACTCCCAATGTTCAAGGACATGATGCATTGTTGATCATTTAGTTATATGTAAGTTGCCTGAAAAACGAATTTGGGTCAGTCGATTTTTCAGCCATTGATTTTTTTTTCCTTTAAGACTCGTGATTTTTTTCCTCCTGTTGTGCCTATTGTCATGACCACTTTTTTCCCTCTGTTGTGCCACACGCACTCAGTAGTTATGGTTTTTTTGCGGGTATTACACACAGAACACGCAAACTAGAAAGCTAGTTGGGCCGGCCCAGCATGGGGCGCTGCAGGCGCCCGTTTGCAAAATTGCATTGTAAGGACACCTGTGGCGTCAAATAGAATTTACCAGAGACATAACTTACTTGATTGCAGCATGGCATGTAGTATTTGGGCCCTCTCTGATGAAAGCACACACATACGTCCAATTATATATGCTCCTTTGAAAAGAATTGAATACATGTGGATGCTGCTTGTGGCGTTTCCTGTTTAGCGCTGTAAGCGCCTGATAAGAGTTATTTTACTACCGGGTGCACATCGCCGTCTGTCTAGGCTTGGCTTATTCATGTTTTTTTCGTTCCTTAAAACATCAAAATGGCGTGGGATTCAATCTCAGAACCTGCCGGTTCAGTACAAGACACGTTTACCAGGTCGGACACCACATGTTAGGTGTTTTCCAACCATTTTTATTCTTTTGTTGTGCCTTAACTTCTAGAAGCTTCTGATCGGGTTTTACAAAAAAAAAATCTAGACGTTTTTAATTCGGTTTTTTATTATTTCCTACCTTTTTATTTTCTTTCCATTTTTCCTTCCTTTAAGTTTTTTAATTGTGTGAATTTTTTTATCTGAATACTTTCTAAAAAATTCTAAACTTCTTTCTCAGATGTGTGAACTATTTTTCAAATTTCTTGAACCTTTTTTCCAAAATTGATAAACTTTTTTTCAAAGTTGATTAACTATTTTTAAATTCTTGATTTGTTTTTCAAAATCTATGAACTTTTTTTCATTATTTATGAACTTTTTTTAAAAGTAGATGCACTTTTTATAAAAACTCGATTATTATTTTTCAAATTCGATACTTCAAAAAAATGATGAACTTGTTTTTGGGATTGATGAACTTTTTTAATACATGGACTTCTTTTGATTTCGTGAACTTTTTTTGAATAGACGAACTGTTTTTGCAAGTTCGTGAACTGTGTTTAAAATATGAGAACTTTCAAATGTTGTTCACATTTTTTTGAAAAAAATCACATATTTCCAAAATGTATTCAAGTATTCGAAAATCTAAGCTATAAAGTAAACCATACAATATGTTGTGCAATAAATAGCACGGCTATATTTGTTCTTAATTGGTTCATGATGAACTGAGTCACTAGCGCTAATTAGCTCTGGTGATTAGCCAAACATGTACAATAGTGTAAGGGTGCGAGTTCGATTCGTAGAAGGGGCCTCCTGTTCTTGGCTTCCAACGCCATAGGAGCCTTCACTGCTGCATGTTATGGGCTAATGAACGGCTAATTATTTAGCTAGCTAAGGTTGGTTGTAATGGAGAGTATCATATATTAGTATCATGCATATGATAATAGTGTATGATGTATATTATCATATGTTAGTATCATTCAGTCTTTTATTTATTATCATGCATGACACATACTACCATTGTATTTATTATGATACGGTATCATGATATGATACTTAACCTCTTCTTTCTTCATTTAATTCTATGCCATCTCATCAATATTACCTAGTTGACATGCATGATACTAGCTATGATACTCCCATTACGACCAGCCTAATGAACTAGCCCAACTCATCTTTCATGCTCAAGTATCCCCCGTCAACCTACGTGCTCTGAAAAAATGATATGGCATGACATAACACCTGTCGGGCGTGGTATCCGCCATGGACATCCTCGATAGGGAGGGAGGAGTCTATGTGGCTACGCACGGGTCTAGGGTGAACGATGCCGTCATAAAAGGCGAGCAAGTATGTCGGTGTTGGTTGCCAAGGTCCGACAATGCATGTGTGGCTGTCGGACAAGTACAACAATGACGGCGAAGGATAATGCTAAGGATGCAAAGCAAAAGGGAAAGGGACGGACCACAAGAAAACAAGGCCTGAAGGAAGATTCGGTAAGATGGTGGTGTCAGAGTCCTACGTCAACTGCCCCCCTCCTCCTTGGGGAAAAATGTGTTCGGATCGACCAAACTCGTGTTGAATGACACATCACATCCGAACTTACGGACACATGCAGGCGGTCATCGGTGTTTGTTATTAAAAGTGCAATGGTCCGAAATGACAATCAAAGATATTAATGCACACTCAGTCTTTCAACCCATCGGCTTAACGATGCAAACAAGGGCAGCAAACGGCGATGATACCAGAAGATGAACCCAAGGCATCATGTAAGGCACCGATGTACAGTACAAACATTCGGAGGATCCAACAAATAGAGCAGTAATTAGACAGGGATACAGTGCAGTGCGGTGCACGTGGCACGCAAATGGCACAATGCCAACACCGGAGCAGGAGATGGCGATCATTCCTTGGGCTTTGTCTGCTTGACTATCATCACCGAGCAGTGCGCGTGGTGGGCGCAGTAGTCGCTCACGCTCCCGAGAAACGCCCTGCAACAAGCGTCAAGCTGGTTCAGAGTTCAGACGAAACCCATGACCACTAGCTGAGCAGCACGGTGGGATGGAGTCTGGAGATGAATGAATCTCATCAACTAGGAGTACCTCTTGATGGCGCCGTAGCCATGGCTGCCGACGACGAGCAGGTCGGCGTGGTGCTTCTCGACGGCGTTGCAGAGCACGTACCTCGGCTCCCCGTCGATCACCTCCACCACGCCCTGCACCTGCGATCCATTCCGTACGTGACTGTTAATTAAGCAGAGCAGAATTAATCGGCGTGATCTTGTTACTCGCTTCTCGGATTGGCGGTGGATGTTACCGAGTTGGCGGCGCAGAGGCGGCGAGCCCTGTCGACGACCTCCTCGGCTCTCTTGCGCAGGTCCGCCTCCACGTACCTAACCACGTCGCCGGCGGCCGCTGAAATCGATCGATCCCCAGAAATCAGCGCGCTCCGACCGGTTCAGATAACCAAGAATTCGTACCAGGGAGGGGGGCGCGGACGGCGCGTACCGGGGCCGCCGAGGGTGACGACGGAGGACACGGCCGGCTTGGCGTGGACGACGACGAGCTCCACCGGGGCCCCGGCGGCGGTCGTCTCCGCCACGTACCGCACGGCCCACTCGAGCGCGCGGTAGCTGTGGTCGCTGTCGTCCACGCCGGCCAGCACCACCGTCTTGCTCCTCGCCTCCTCCGCCGCCGGACCCGCCTCCGCCACCGTCGCCGCCGTGGCCGCGGCCGCTGCCTCGGTCTCCGCCATCATGTACAGCAGTCAACGACGCGAGGATTGAAAATGATGAGAGGAGAGAAGGTTTCTTGGCTCGGTCTGATGTGGTTTGCTTGCCGTCCTACCAGCTGCAGGCCGCGGTCCATATATGTGAGCTGGGGCACCGACGAAACCGCGGAGGCCAAGTTGCGTGTGGGCCGCTGGCTGAGCTGACCGGAGATAATGGATACCGGTGGCACGTTGCCCCGGTTTCCGTTTGGGTTTTGCTTCTTTCCCCTTCTCGATCGATCGTCATCTTCCCGCTGCACTGGATCTGGATGGCGACGGCGACGGCGCGGGGCATGGTGACTGTTTCTTTTCGTTGGGTGCGTGCTGATCGGTGATGCATTCGAGATGCGTGTTGAGGTAGGCACTCTTTTTTTTTCCGCCAATAACGAGGCAACGTTTGTTGGTGAGGCCATCCGCCATCCGAGCAAACGAATGAGGCGCTTTCGAGGATTGTTTCCTTTAATAACACGAAACCATTCACATACACGATAGATACACGAGGATACAGTCATCTTTGTGTATGTACATCCTGTTTTTATAATCACATCCGAGCGACTGAGATATTGCATAACATTTTTAAGACTAATGAAGCCATCACATGCGCCTCGTAATTCAGGAAGATACAAGTATCAATGTCAAGTCTAAACTTAAACTCTGATGAGCTGAGCATACCATTGTTTTTCCAATCATCCCATCACGGGTTGGTTGGCAAGCACGGATTGTTTGAGGGAATGCGTCATGTGCAGCTAGCGCTCGGGAACTGTCATGCTATAACAAATATATTTGACATGCTATTATAGAAAAGTTTGTCATGTTGAAAGAAAATGTCATGCTAGCAGGAAAAAGAAACCAGGAGTTTGTCATACCGCAACAGGGTAATTTGTCATGTGTTCGGGAACACATCACATCCGCTCCACATCTTCCTTCCTTGCATCGTATCCATCATGACCGTAAGCTCTAATGCCTTGTGGGAGAGCTTGTCATCGTTGCAAAAGCATGAGATGGCTGCTCTTGTTGCCGCCTGGCAGACCTGTCGTGCCTGGCGGATTGACAACGGCATGCCGGCTAGCTCGCCCGAGGTCTCGGACAACGACCCCATTGTTGGGGAACGTTGCATGGGAAACAAAAAAATTCCTATGCTTCACCAAGATCAATCTAGGAGATGAGCATCTACGACACGGGAGAGTGGATCTACATACTCTTGTAGATCGCTAAGCGGGAAGCGTTAAGAAACGCGGTTGATGTAGTCGAACGTCTTCGCGATCCAAATCGCTGAGCATCCCGCGATCCAATCACGATCCGTTCCGATCTAGCGCCGAACGGAAGGCACCTCCGCGTTCAGCACACGTACGGCTTGATGACGATCCCCGCCTTCTTGATCCAACAAGAGGGAACGGAGAGGTAGACGAGTTATCCCGCAGCGCGACGGCATTGCGGCGAGGTGGTGGAGTTATTCCAGCAAGGCTTCGCCTAAGCACCTCTGAAAACCGATCTAGAGGAGAAACTACGATCCAGAGGAGAGGTAGCACGTGGCTGTTTTTTGTGTCCAAAAATCCCTCAAACCTCTAGTATATATAGGAGGAGGGGAGGAAGAGGCTTGGCCCCCAAGGGGCCAGCCCCTAGCTTCGGCCAAAGTGGGAGGGGGAGTCCTCCTCCTCCACTCCTAGTAGGATTAGGACTCCTTCCTTATTTCCCACTTTTGCCTTCTTTCCACCTTGGGTTTTCTTCCCTAGCCGCATGGGCTTCTTGTGGGCCTTCGGCCAGCCCACTAAGGGCTGGTATTACTTCTCCCACAGCCCATGTAGCCTATTGGATCGAAATACCCCTCCCGATGGTCCCTCGGTACCCTCCTGACACTCCCGATACACTACCGATGAGCCCGAAACTTTTCTGGTGACCAAAACAGGACTTCCTATATATCAATCTTTACCTCCGGACCATTCTGGAGGTCCTCATGACGTCCGGGATCTCATCCGGGACTCCGAACACCCTTCAATCACCACCATACATAACTTTATACTACCGAAACGTCACCAAACCTTAAGTGTGCAGACCCTGTGGGTTCGAGAGCTATGTAGACATGACCGAGACACCTCTACAGTCAATAACAAATAGCGGGACCTAGATGACCATATTGATTCCTACATACTCTACGAAGATCTTTATCGGTCGAACCTCTATGTCAAGGATTCAGTTAATCCCGTATGATGTTCCCTTTGTTCTTCGGTATGTTACTTGCCCGAGATTCGATCGTCGGTATCTCCATACCTAGTTCAACCTCGTTACCGGCAGTCTCTTTACTCATTTCCATAATACAAAATCTCGTGGCTAACACTTAGTCAAATTTCTTGCAAGGCTTATTGTGATGTTGTATTACCGAGTGGGCCCTGAGATACCTCTCCGTCACACGGAGTAACAAATCCGAGTGTTCATCCATGCCAACCCAACAAACACCCTTGGAGATACCTATAGAGCACCTTTATAGTCACCCAGTTACGTTGCGACGTTTGATATACACAAGGCACTCCTTCGGTGTCCGTGAGTTGCATGATCTCATGGTCATAGGAACATATACTTGACATGCAGAAAACTGTAGCAATAAACTGACATGATCATATGCTACGTTTATAGTCTGGGTCTTGTCCATCCCATCATTCTCCTAATGATGTGATCTCGTTATCAAATGACATCTCATGTCAATGGCTAGGAAACCTTGACCATCTTTGATCAACGAGCTAGTTTACTAGAGGCACACTAGGGACAAAGTGTTGTCTATATATCCACACATGCAATGTGTTTCCAGTCAATACAATTATAGCATGGATAATAAACAATTATCATGAACAAGGAAATATAATAATAAAGACTTTATTTATTGACTCTAGGGCATATTTCCAACAGTCTCCCACTTGCACTAGAGTCAATAATCTAGTTCACATCGCTATGTGATTTACATTGTAATGAATAGAACACCCATGATGTTCTGGTGTTGATCATGTTTAGCTCTTGGAAGAGGTTTAGTCAACGGGTCTGCAACATTCAGATCCATGTGCACTTTGCAAATATTTATGTCCTTCTCCTCGATGTAATCGCGGATGGAATTGAAGCGTCGCTTTATGTGTCTGGTCCTCTTGTGAAACCTTGGTTCCTTGGCCAGAGCAATGGCACCAGTGTTGTGACAGAACAAAGTCATTGGATCCAGTGCACTAGGCACTACTCCAAGATCTGTCATGAACTGCTTCATCCAAACACCTTCCTTCGTTGCCTCCGATGCTGCGATGTACTTCGCTTCACATGTAGAATCGGCTACCACGCTTTGCTTGGAATTGCACCAGCTTACCGTTGGCCCGTTAAGAATAAATATGTATCCGATTTGCGACTTAGAGTCATCTGAATTAGTGTCAAAGCTTGCATCGACGTAACCCTTTACGACGAGCTCTTGATCACCTCCATAAACGAGAAACATTTCCTTAATCCTTTTCAGGTACTTAAGGATATTCTTGACGCCGTCCAGTGCTCCATTCTAGGATCACTTTGAAACCTTTCGGCCATACTTATGGCAAGGCTGACATCGGGTCTTGTGCACGGCATTGCATACATGATAGAGCCTATGGCGGAAGCATAGGGAATGGCACTCATCTTCTCTCTATCTTCTGTAGTCACTTGGCATTGAGTCTTACTCAACTTCACACCTTGTAACACAAGCAAGAACCCCTTCTTGGACCGATCCATTTTGAACTTCTTCAAAACCTTATCAAGGTATGTGCTTTGTGAAAGTATTATCAAGCGTCTCGATCTATCTCTATAGATCTTAATGCCTAATATGAAAGCAGCTTCGCCTAGGTCCTTCATTGAAAAACTCTTGTTCAAATATTCCTTCACGCTTTCCAGCATTTCTATATTGTTTCCAATCACCAATATGTGATCCACATATAATATTAGAAACGCTATAGAGCTCCCACTCACTTTCTTGTAAATACAAGCTTCTCCATAAACTTGTATAAACCCAAACGCTTTGATCACCTCATCAAAGCGCTTATTCGAACTCCGAGATGCTTGCACCAGTCCATAAATGGATCGCTGGAGTTTGCAAACTTTGTCAGCATTCTCTGAATTGACAAAACCTTCTAGTTGCATCATATACAGTTCTTCCTCAAGGAAACCGTTGAGGAACGTTGTTTTGACATCCATCTGGCAAATTTCATAGTCGAAATATGCAGCTATTGCTAATATGATTCTGACGGACTTAAGCATCGCTACGGGTGAGAAGGTCTCATCGTAGTCAACTCCTTAAACTTGTGAAAAACCCTTTGCCACAAGTCGAGCTTTATAGACGGTGATATTGCCATCCGCATCCATATTCTTCTTAAAGATCCATTTGTTCTGAATGGCCTTTTGCCCTTCAGGCAATACTTCCAAAGTCCATACTTTGTTTACATACATGGATCCCATCTCGAATTTCATGGCCTCTAACCATTTATAGGAATCCAGGCCCATCATCGCTCCACCATAGCTAGTAGGTTCATTGTTGTCCAACAACATGACCTCCAAGACAGGGTTGCCGTACCACTCAGGAGCAGTACGCGCCCTTTTCGACCTACGAGGTTCGATAGTAACTTGATCCAAAGCTTCATAATCATCATCATTAACTTCCTCTTCAACTGTTGTAGGCTCCACAAAAACATCTTTCTGTGCTACGCTACTCTCTGGTTGAAGTAAAGGTTCAATAACCTCATGAAGCTCTATTTTCCTCCCACTCAATTCTTCCGAGAGAAACTCTTTCTAAAGAAATGTTCCATTCTTAGCGACAAACACTTTGCCTTCGGATCAGAGATAGAAGGCATACCCAACTGTCTCTTTTGGGTATCCTATGAAGACACATTTCTCCGCTTTTGGTTCCAGCTTTTCAAGCTGAAGCTTTTTGACATAAGCATCACATCCCCAAACTTTAAGAAACGACAACTTTGGCTTCTTGCCAAACCACAGTTCATATGGCGTCGTCTCAACAGATTTCGATGGTGCCCTATTTAAAGTGAATGCAGTTGTATCTAATGTATAACCCCAAAACAATAGTGGCAAATCGGCGAGAGACATCATAGAACGCACCATATCTAATAAGGTTCGATTATGACGTTCGGACACACCATTATGTTGTGGTGTTCCAGGCGGTGTCAAATGTGAAACAATTCCACACTGTCTTACATGACTGTCAAACTCATAACTCAGATATTCTCCTCCTCAATCAGATCTCACGAATTTAATATTCTTGTTACGATGATTCTCAATTTCACTCTGAAATTGCTTGAACTTTTCAAATGTTTCAGACTTGTGTTTCATTAAGTAAATATACCCATATCTACTTAAGTCATCAGTGAAGGTGAGAAAATAACAATATCCGCCGCGCGTTGCAACATTCATTGGACCGCACACATTAGTATGTATGATTTCCAACAAGTCACTTGCCCGTTCCATTGTTCCAGAGAACGGCGTTTTAGTCATCTTGCCCATGAGGCATGGTTCACATGTGTCAAGTGATTCAAAATCAAGTGACTCCAAAAGTCCATCAGCATGGAGCTTCTTCATGTGTTTTACACCAATATGACCTAAACAGCAGTGCCACAAGAAAGTGGTATTATCACTATCAACTCTACATCTTTTGGCATCAATGTTATGAACATGTGTATCATCACTATCAAGATTCAATATGAATAAACCCCTCACATTGGGTGCATGACCATAAAAGATATTATTCATATAAATAGAACAACCATTATTCTCTAATTTAAATGAGTAACCGTCTCGCAATAAACAAGATCCGGATATAATGTTCATGCTTAATGCAGGCACTAAATAACAATTATCCAGGTTCATCACTAATCTCGATGGTAATCGAAGAGAGAGCGTGCCGACGGCGATCACATCAACCTTGGAACCATTTCCCACGCGCATCATCACTTCATCCTTCGCCAGCCTTCGTCTATTCCGTATTTCCTGTTTTGAGATGCAAATGTGAGCAACCGAACCGGTATCAAATACCCAGGAACTACAACGAGAGCTAGTAAGGTACACATCAATAACATGAATATCATATATACCTTGTTTGTTGTTGGCCGCCTTCTTGTCAGCCAGAAACTTGGGGCACTTCCGCTAATAGTGACTAGTTCCCTTGCAATGAAAGTGTTGGGGAACGTTGCATGGAAAACAAAAAATTTCCTACGCACACGCAAGATCTATCCATGGTGATGAGCATCTACGAGAGGGAGAGTGTATCTACATACCCTTGTAGATCGCTAAGCGGGAAGCGTTAAGAAACGCGATTGGTGTAGTCGAACGTCTTCGCGATCCAAATCGCCGAGCATCCCGTGATCTCATCACGATCCGTCCCGCGATCCAATCACGATCCGTCCCACGAACTCATCACGATTCGTCCCGCGATCTCATCACGATCCGTCCCGTGAACTCATCACGATCCATCCCACGATCTCATCACGATCTGTCTCGCGATCTTGATTACGGTCCTTCTGATCTAGCGCCGAACGGACGGCACCTCCGCGTTCAGCACACGTACAACTTGATGATGATCTCCGCCTTCTTGATCCAGAAAGAGGGAGCGGAGAGGTAGAAGAGTTCTTTGGCAGCATGACGGCGCTCTGGCGATGGTGGTGGAGCTATTCCGGCAGGGCTTCGCCTAAGCACTGCAGAAATCCGATCTAGAGGAGAAACTATGCACTGGAGGAACGGGTAGCACGTGGCTGAAAATCTAGTGCCAAAAACCCTAAAACCTCTAGTATATATAGGAGGAAGAGAGGAGGAGGCTTGGCTCCCAAGGAGCCAGCCCTTGGGTCGGCTGAACCAATGAGGATTGGAGGATTCCTCCTCCAATCCTAGTAGGACTAGGACTCCTCCTTATTTTTGCCTTTTTTGCCTTTTTCCACCTTTTTCTCTTTTGGCTTTTCTTCCCAGCCGCATGGGCCTTGTGTGGGACTTCCACCAGCCCACTAAGGGCTGGTATTTACTCTCCCACAGCCCATGTAGCCTCTTGGGTCGAAATACCCCTCCCGATGGTCTCCCGGTACACTACCGTCACTCCCGGTACAATATTGATGAGCCCGAAACCTTTCCGGCGACCAAAACAGGACTTCCTATATATCAATATTTACCTCCGTACCATTCCAGAGCTCCTCGTGACGTCCGAGATCTCATCCGAGACTCCTAACAACCTTCGGTCACCACCATAATAACTCTATACTACCGAAACGTCATCGAACCTTAAATGTGCAGACCCTGCAGGTTCGAGAACTATGTAGACATGACCAAGACACCTCTACGGTCAATAACCAATAGCGGGACCTGGATGCCCATATTGGTTCCTACATATTCTACGAAGATCTTTATCGGTCGAACCTCTATGTCAAGGATTCAGTTAATCCCGTATGATGTTCCCTTTGTTCTTCGGTATGTTACTTGCCCGAGATTCGATTGTCGGTATCTCCATACCTAGTTCAATATCATTACCGGCAAGTCTCTTTACTCATTCCGTAATACAAGATCCCGTGACTAACACTTAGTCACAATGCTTGCATGGCTTATTGTGATGTTGTATTACCGAGTGGGCCCTGAGATACCTCTCCGTCACACGGAGTAACAAATCCCAGTCTTGATCCATGCCAACCCAACAGACACCCTCGGAGATACCTGTAGAGCACCTTTATAGTCACCCAGTTACGTTGCGACGTTTGACACACACAAGGTACTCCTTCGGTGTCAGTGAGTTGCATGATCTCATGGTCATAGGAACATATACTTGACATGTAGAAAACAGTAGCAATAAACTGACACGATCATATGTTACGTTTGTAGTTTGGGTCTTGTCCATCACATCATTCTCCTAATGATGTGATCCCATTACCAAACGACATCTCATGTCCATGACTAGGAAACTATAGCCATGTTTGATCAACGAGCTAGTCTATTAGAGGCATACTAGGGACATGGTGTTGTCTATGTATCCACAGATGTATCTGAGTTTCCGATCAACACAATTATAGCATGGATAATAAGAGATTATCATGAACAAGGAAATATGATAATAACTAATTTATTATTTCCTCTAGGGCATATTTCCAACAGAAAGCACTCAGTTTCTGGCTTGGGTCCAGCCTTGGGTTTCTTCACGGGATGAGCAACTGCTTTGCCACCCTTCTTGGAGTTACCCTTATTGCCCTTGCCATTCTTCTTGAAACTAGTGGTTTTATTGACCATCAAGACTTGATGTTCTTTCTGGATTTCAGACTCAGCGACTCTTAGCATCGCAAACAGCTCGACGACTGACTTGTTCATCCCGTGCATGTTATAGTTTAGCACAGAGCTCTTGTAGCTTGGTGGCAATGATTGAAGAACTCTGTCAGTGATCGCCTCTGGCAGAAGGGGCATCCCTAACTCCGCCAGACGAGTCGAATACCCAGACATTCTGAGTATATGTTCACTGATAGACTCGCTCTCCTCCATTTTGCAAGCATAGAACTTATCAGAGGTCTCATACCTCTCGATCCGGGCATTCTTCTTAAAGATAAACTCCAACTCCTGGAACATCTCATATGCTCCATGATGTTCAAAACGTCTTTGAAGACCCTGTTCTAAGCCATACAATATTGCACACTGAACTATTGAGTAATCTCCAGAACGTGCCTCCCAAGCGTTCTTAACGTCTTCGGATGACAAGTCTGCGGGTCGGTTACCAAGCGGTGCATCAAGGACATATGCCTTCTGGGAAGCCGTGAGAATAATCCTCAGATTACAGGCCCAGTCCACAAAGTTACTTCCATCATCTTTCAACTTAGCTTTATCTAGGAACGCATTAAAATTCAGGGGTGCTACTGCACGAGTCATTGATCTACAACATAAATAAGCAAAGGTTACTAAGACTATTGTTCAAGATATTGAGTTTAGTTAATCAAATTACTAAAGATCCCACTCAAATTGACATCCCTCACGTCATTTGAGTGAGACATGATCCAAATTCACCAACTCAAGTCCGATCATCATGTGAGTTGACATAGTTTCAATTGTGAACATCATCTTGTTGATCATATCTACTATATGACTCATGTTCGACCTTTTGGTCTCTTGTGTTCTGAGGCCATGTCTATACATGATAGGCTCATCAAGTTTAACTCGAGTGTTCTGCACGTGCAACACTGGCTTGCACCCGTTGTATGTGAACGTAGAGTCTATCACACCCGATCATCACGTGGTATCTCAACATGACGAACTTTCGCAATGGTGCACACTCGGGGAGAACACAATTTTACATTGAAATATAAGTGAGGGATCACCTTATAATGCTACCATCGTCCTAAGCAAAACAAGGTGCAAAAAAAGGATTAACATCACATGCAAATCATAAGTGACATGATATGGCCAGGAACTTGTGCTTTTGATCTCCATCTTGAAAGCACCGACATGATCTCCATCGTCACCGGCATAACACCATGATCTCCATCATCATGGTCTCCATCATTGTGTCACCATCGGGGTTGTCGCACCCACCATGCTCATACTACTATAGCTATCGTTTAGCGATAAAGTAAAGCATTACATAGTGCTTAATGATTGACACGTAGGTCATACAATAATTAAAGACAACCCTATGGCTCCTGCCGGTTGCCGTACTCATCGACATGCAAGTCATGATATTGTATACAACACATGATCATCTCATACATCACATATATCTCATCATGTAATTGGCCATATCACATCACAACATACCCTGCAATAACAAGTTAGACGTCCTCTAATTATTGTTGCAAGTTTTACGTGACTGCTACGGGTATCTAGCAATAACAATTCTCACCTATGCAAAATCACAATGGTGATACATAAATTGCTTTTCAACCTTCTCAAGGACCGCCTTTGTCGAATCCGATCCAACTAAAGTAGGAGAAACAGACACCCGCCAGCCATCTTTGTGCAACAAAGTTACACGTTAGTCGATGGAACCAGTCTTTCGTAAGCGTACGAGTAAGGTTGGTGTGGGCCGCTTCATCCCACAATACCGCTAAACCAAAACAAGACCAAGGGAGGAGGTAATCTAAGCATCAACGCCCATGAACTCTTTGTGTTCTACTCAAGATCTCATCTACACATAGACCTAGCTCATGATGCCACTATTGGGGAACGCTCCATGGGAAACAAAAAATTTCCTATGCTTCACCAAGATCAATCTAGGAGATGACCATCTACGAGAGGGGAGAGTGGATCTACATACCCTTGTAGATTGCTAAGTAGGAAGCGTTAAGAAACGCGGTTGATGTGGTTGAACGTCTTCGCGATCCAAATCGCCGAGCGTCCCGCGATCCAATCACGATCCGTCCCGATCTAGCGCCGAACGGACGACACCTCCGCCATCAGCACACATACGGCTTGATGACGATCTCTGCCTTCTGGATCCAGCAAGAGGGAGTGGAGAGGTAGACGAGTTCTCCGGCAGCGCTATGGCATTGCGGCGATTGTGGTGGAGTTATTCCAGCAGGGCTTTGCCTAAGCACCACTGAAAACCGATCTAGAGGAGAAACTAGATCTAGAGGAGAGGTAGCACGTGGATGTTTTTCTGTGTCCAAAAAACCCTCAAACCTCTAGTATATATAGGAGGAAGGGAGGAGGAGGCTTGGCCCCCAAGGGGCCAGCCCCTAGCTTCGGCCGAAGTGGGAGGGAGGAGTCCTCCTCCTCCTCCACTCCTACTAGGATTAGGACTCCTTCCTTATTTCCCACTTTTGCCTTCTTTTCACCTTGGGTTTTCTTCCCTAGCCGCATGGGCTTCCTGTGGGCCTTCGGCCAGCCCACTAAGGGCTGGTATTCCTTCTCCCACAGCCCATGTAGCCTCTTGGGTCGAAATATCCCTCCCGATGATCCCCCGATACCCTCCCAGCACTCCCGGTACACTACCGATGAGCCCAAAACTTTTCCGGTGACCAAAAAAGGACTTCCTATATATCAATCTTTACCTCTGGACCATTTCGGAGCTCCTCGTGAAGTCCGGGATCTCATCCGAGATTTTCAACAACCTTCGGTCACCACCATACATAACTCTATACTACCAAAACGTCATCAAACCTTAAGTGTGCAGACCCTGCGGGTTCGAGAACTATGTAGACATGACCAAGACACCTCTACGGTCAATAACCAATAGTGGGACCTGGATGCCCATATTGATTCCTACATATTCTACGAAGATCTTTATCGGTCGAACCTCTATGTCAAGGATTCAGTTAATCTCGTATCATGTTTCCTTTGTTCTTCGGTATGTTACTTGCCCGAGATTCGATCATCGGTATCTCCATACCTAGTTCAACCTCGTTACCGGCAAGTCTCTTTACTCGTTTCCGTAATACAAGATCTCGTGGCTAACACTTAGTCACATTGCTTGCAAGGCTTATTGTGATGTTGTATTACCGAGTGGGCCCTGAGATACCTCTCCGTCACACGGAGTAACAAATCCTAGTGTTGATCCATGCCAACCCAACAGACACCCTCGGAGATACCTGTAGAGCACCTTTATAGTCACTCGGTTACGTTTTGACGTTTGATACACACAAGGCACTCCTCCGGTGTCCGTTAGTTGCATGATCTCATGGTCATAGGAACATATATTTGACATGCAAAAAACTGTAGCAATAAACTGACACGATCATATGCTACGTTTATAGTTTGGGTCTTGTCCATCCCATCATTCTCCTAATGATGTGATCCCGTTATCAAATGACATCTCATGTCAATGGCTAGGAAACCTTGACCATCTTTGATCAACGAGCTAGTTTACTAGAGGCACACTAGGGACAAAGTGTTGTCTATATATCCACACACGCAATGTGTTTCCAATCAATACAATTATAGCATGGATAATAAACAATTATCATGAACAAGGAAATATAATAATAAGCACTTTATTTATTGCCTCTAGGGCATATTTCCAACACCCATGATGGTGACTGGGTCCGATGATAACCATGTGCCTTATATTTTGGAACTGATGGGATATTTAATTTGGTAGGTGGCAGAGATGATGGAGTGTGTTTTATTTTTACTTATAATGCGATGATTTAGTGGGAATTTCATGGTGTGATTATGTGTTATCTGCTAACAACCTGTATTTATGTGGGGAATTTTTGCGTCGGTGATTGCCGCATGGTGACTCTTTTTTTCTTGAGAATTGGCACTACTTTTTTCTAGGTGTTCGGAGGATGCATGGGATTAGTATATTTTGAGAGGTTGATTGATTTGGAAATCATTAGCACGGTCAAGTTGCAATCCAAATTCAAAATTGAATACCTCGGTTAAATGGAAGAGCTTCAAAATTATGAAAGATAGTGAAATAATAAAATTGAATGAAAGAGCTCCTTGAGAAATTGTTGACCCCGTCAAAATCGAGTGACCCAATTTCAAGTTGAAGATCTCAATTAATTGTGAGATCTTAAGAATTAAGAAGCATATTGTATAGTATAAAATAAATTCTTTTTTTTTTGAACAATCATCAGGAGGGAGAGGGGCCCCACCTGAATGCATTACTCAAAGTGCTAAAAGGCCACTTTGCAGAGTTACTCTAGCGCACAAGGAGAGGTATTGGCGCCATGACATGACGCCGACCTTCTGAACAGTACCCCTAAATCTAGCAGTCCAAAGAGTAAAGTCATGAAGAATATTTTGTAAGGTTACACGAGCGGAGTGATGGTTCCCCTGAAAGACCAAGGAGTTTCTGGAGTCCCGGATCTTCTAGAGGATAGTGAGCACCACCGAGTGCGAAATGTCCTCGTCCTGACCAGGCGGTGTGGTGATGTCCCAGATATCGTTGATGGAGGCGGGCATAGGGACTTGTAGGGCATCCCAAATGGCCACTGAGTCTAGGAACAACATGAAAATATGTGCGGCATCCTCATATGGCGCAGTGCACCGGGCGTAGGTGTTGTCGGGGATGATAGTCTTGTGGAAGAGGTTGGCCTTGGAGTTTATCGATCCTTGAATAGGATCCATCCGAAGACATGAACCTTAATGGGGACGCGTGAAGCCCAAAGGAGTGTGTCGTTGGTGTCATGAGCGGGTACACCGGCGAGGAGGTGGTAGGCATTCTTAGCTGAGAACGAGAGCCCATGGGTGAGGTATATATCGTCGACGGTGTCATTTTGCTGAAAATCCTACAATAAAGACAAGACAATAGCAAATTCTACAGAGGCAACCGTGGTAAGGCGATTTCGCAAGTTAGCCAGCAATCCATTCTGCAGTACATACGAGACCATGATGGTTTGTTTTATGGAGTGGGAGAAAAGGTAGGGAAAGGCTAGATATAAAGGCTGGTGGTGGATCCAAGTATCAAGCAAAAAAAAGGTTGATTGACCATTGTTTGTGAAGACAAAGGAGTTTTTTTGTAAGGTAGGTAGCTGGTGGTTTACAACCTTCCAAATGAAGGAGGGTTTGGAAGTGTTATGGCAATAGCGGTGGTGAATCTGTAGTGGTATAAAATAATTGACTGAGAGAGCTTGGGAAATTGTTGACCCGGTCAAATCGAATGACCAAATTTCAATTGGAGATCACAATTGAATGTGAGCTCTTTAAGACTAGGAAGCATAGTGTTATAGTGGATAGATGAGATATATCAATTGATTTCTTTTCTTTTTCTTCCTGTATATAATTCTAAGTCAAGCATTAGTTTAAACGACATAGACTATTATTTTCGAACTAAGCACTCTGAGCTCCACACAACATACGGATTGGCACCCTTTCAGAAAGAACATAGAATAGTATGAGGCATATTGTGTCCTTTATGCGGGGCAGCATAAGGTTCATTTAAAATAATGTTTTCTCTTACCAATCGCGACAAGAGAGACAATACATAATTAATATTTGTCAAGATAACTATCGCGTGCCCTCCCACTGAACCTTTGTTTCTATCCAAAAGAGGAAGAGCGCACCAAAACAAAAAGAATCCGAAAAAAAACACCATCGTCCGTCATTGTCTACCACCACGGCTTGCACCGTCACACATCCCGGTGACTGGATGACACCACCGATACAAAAGGAAAACAATTAAAGTGAGTAGAAGATGGTTCAAGTGCTTCAAAATGTCAATACTATTAGATTTAGCATCTAATTTGGAATCTGATTTCACATAGTGTTGGTTTCAGCAAGATTCCTTAGAATTAACTTTTTTCTTGATTGCATTTTGCATTCATATCTATTATATTTTTAGACTAGTGTTGATTGAAACAAAACAAACTAGGCCAATGTGTACAATTTTTTTGGAATCAACTAAATTTTCATACTGGGTTGACGGTATTTTTTGCGCGGCTCTCTTGCATTGTTGGAATGTGTCTATTCCATTTTTGAACTGATACTACTGTGATTTTTTCAACTGAGTGCAGTAGATTTTTAGGCTAAGTGAATGCAATTTTTGTGTCTACAATAAGCCATTTATAGTTGCCTTATGCAAGTAAACACTAATAAAAACATGAAGCCGTTATTTAACAATATCTTTAGCCCCAAGTTTATTTTCAACAACAAAAAATAGTTGTCTTATGTAAGTAAACACTACTCCCTTCGTCCCATAATATAAGAGCGTTTTTGACACTAGTCTAGTGTCAAAACGCTCTTCTATTATGGGACCGAGGGAGTAATAAAAAATATTTCATTTTTGAAGCTTAAAAATGACGTAAAAAGTGTGTCAAAAGAGTGGATCATTGAATGTTGAGTCTCTCGAAGAAAGGCAAATTTATGATGATATCGGAAGATGAACACATCATGTGTGGCACTGATAGTGTTATTTCTGTTTTTATTTACTCCGTACATTAGCTCTGTTGTAAGTCAAATTGTATAAAACTCTGACCAAGTTTATAGAAATCAATACAAACGTTTACAAAAACAAGCATATATGATGCGAATATATATTTCAGTGATGAATTTAACGTACTGATTTAGTGTTGCGGATGTTAATTTTTTTTTCTATAAATCTGTTTGAAAGTTTACACAGCTTGACTGCTACTATGCAGAGTAAATAAAAAGGAGAGTACAAACTTTGGAGCAGCAATAACTTAGTAGGGATACATTGTGTAGGCAAGCAAATGGCACAATCCCAACACTGGAGCTGGGCACGATTGATCTAAATCCGGAAATGGAGATCAGTTCTTGAACTTGGGCTGCTTGACTATCATCACAGAGCAGTGCGCATGATGGGCGCAGTAGTCGCTCACGCTCCCAAGCAACGCCCTGCAAGAAAGAGGAGTTCAGACAAAGAGCCCGTCACCATTAGTTTCAGTCTCGCTGCGGAATGTATAGACGATATAGTGCAGGAGAAAATCAAGGACCTCTTGATGGCACCGTAGCCGTGGCTGCCGACGACGAGCAGATCGGCGTGGTGCTTCTCGACGGAGTTGCACAGGACGTGCCTCGGCTCCCCGTCGACCACATCCACCACGCCCTGCACCTGCGGTTTCGTATAATTACGCAGCAACAGGTTACAGATATGCAAGGTGTGATCGTTAGTCTGTCCATGGAGAAATCGACGAGCTGCGAGTAGCGGATGTTACCGAGTTGGCGACGCAGAGGCGGCGCGCCTTGTCGACGACGCCCTCGGCCTTCTTGCGGAGGTCCGCCTCCACTAACCTCACCACGTCGCCGGACACGCCTGAAACGGATCCGCAGAACTCGGTCAGATAATTCGCTCCGATTCGGGAGGACGAAACGATGATGAAGCATGGAAGAGGAGGTTAACAACGCACCGGGGCCGCCCATGGTGACCACGGGGGAAGGGTGTGGCTTGGCGTGGACGACGACGAGCTCCACCGCTCCGGCGCCGGCCACACCGGCCCTCGCCGCCACGTGCCGCACGGCCCACTCGAGCGCGCGGTAGCTGTGGTCGCTGTCGTCCACGGCGACCAGCACCACCGTCTTGCTCCTCCCCTCCTCCGCCGGACCCGCCTCCGCCGCCGCAGCAGCCACTGCCTTGGTCTCCGCCATCATATAGCAATCGAACGACGCGAGGATTGGAAGTGATTAGAGAAGGTTTCTTGCTTGAAGTGGTTATAGCTCAAGGCCGCGGGCTAGGCCTATATATAGCTTACTTGTCAGTCGCCATTGGGGATGTGAGAGTGGCGAAACCGGAGGCGTGGTTGCGTGTGGCCGGTTACCGGCGGGAGCTGGTGACGGCAGGGCTCCCCCGGTTTCCGTTCAGTTCTGTTGCTTTTCACTTCTCATCATCTGCCCGCTGGATGGGGACGGCGACGGCAGCGACGGTTCGGGGGCAGGGCATGGTGCGGTCGTTTCTTTTCCGTCGGTGCGTGCTGATCTCTCATGCACTCGAGATGCGTGTTGAGATTAGAGACGGAAGAGAATTTGAGAGCGGCACCTTCTTCTTGGATATCAAAAATGCAATTGCAACTTCATCCCAAAGGACGTGTATATTTGCAGAGTGGACCCAAATAGTCTCACTCGCTTCTCTCGAACCATGCTTTACAAATTACTAGCAAATATGCCTGTGTGTTGTAACGGAAGAAAATAAAATGATCTACTTCGTTACAAAGCAATTGCCAGTTATCCCAATTAGGTTGGCCAGATAGAGGATAGGTTTGACTATGACAAAAATGATAGATCAATTAACAATAGAATTCTTTGGAACGCTAGTTCCTAGTCAATTAATCGTATGAACAACCTTATTTTTGGATTATCGTATTGATAACTAAAATATCATATACACAGTGCTTATTTTGATTTACTGACATCGGGCTATAAAAATTTGGTATACTTTGCCCGGTGTCGAGGCATGCATGATTCTGTCGTGGTTGATATAACCATGAAGTTCTTGTCATATAGATGTTCTAAGTTCCTGTTTTGTTGCGATATATGTAGAATTCCTCGTCGCAATTGAATCTTTGGTTAGTATATTGTACCTCAATTCACGGTTATATGCAATTTCATTTATTCTAGTTTTATTTTGTTCCAACTGCCTATTTGCATATTTTGCCTTCTGTGTTGGCTTCATCTTTGCATATTGCTTTCCTTGTGTACATATTTTTGCAACCGGGTTGAATCTTCAATTCTTCTGTTTTGCTGATAGGCTTCACGGCGTTTGTTATATACGTGGTTTGTGTTTCATTAATAGTCCCACTTGCCTCTCTCGAACCATGCTTTAAAAATTATTTGTTGGCCTTATCCAAACATAAATCTGTAGTCAAGTGAGATCCTGACCCCACACCGTCCCACGGACTGCCCGGGCGGTTGACCTAAATTGCTGACGCCGCCCCCAACCTTCCACTCCCCCCTCTCGTCGTTGACGTCTCTTGTTGGCGGGCGAAGCCAGCGGAGGCGGGATCTGCTAAGTGTGGTGGCATTTTGTTTCCCAGCGGCGTCCAAAGCGGTGGGAATGATCATATTTATAAAAATTGTTATTCTTATGAATTGTTCAACTGTAATTTATTATCATGTCGTTTGCCTTCTTTCGAGAGAGACATCTCTAGTGAACCTATGGTCCCCGGGTCTATTCTTTCATTAATACAAGTTCTTACAAAATTGCTTCTCTATTTGCCTTTACTTCTTGTCGTGGCATTATATATCTATCTATTTGCTTTTAACCTTGCAGCTAGCAAGACAAGGGGCTTGACAACCCAGTTGAATGCAAGTATTTATCTTATTTGTGTGTAGGCACTCCTTATCTAGATAGTTTGTTAACTTCTACTGGTTTGACTAAACATTGACTCTTCATTGCGAAAAGGCTTTACTACTATCTATGTCACCCTTCCTTTTTGGATAAACCTAATGAATCCTACGGGAGTAGCAGGTGGCAGCCATCTTCCTGGTTTCGCCCGTGTATTTAGTGAGTCAGGCCTTCAACGTTATGTGATTTGTGCAACCTCGGGAGATCGATGGATCTCTGCAAGCTCACCTAGTTCGGTCCCTCGGGCGTTGTTTGCTGGAGGCGAGGATATGGGGCGGCTCATGGCAATGGTGTTATTGTCGCTCTAGAGATGCACAAGCTAGCGGATCTGCAGGACTATAGAAGCCGGAGTAGTGGCTCCGAGCAATGGATATGAATAAGGTGTTCCTCATTTATGTAGCAGGGAGGGCCAGGATGCAACGGGCCATGGGATCGTCTAGTGTGATGGGGATCTGGGTCATAGCGCCTAGTTTTGGAGACTCGAGATTTGGAGATTGTTGGACATAAACAGTGAGGGAAATAGGTCCTTTGAGTTCAAAGGAGCATTCTATAAGCTCACAAAACTATCATCTTCCAGGCAGAGAACATTGCTAAGGAAATCGAGGAGATTGCTATCGAATACATCATGTGTCGGAGATGACCCCCAAAAATGTTGTTGAGTCGAAGCAATTGGTATGCAAGGCATCAGAGAGAAAATGACTACAACAAAGAAGAATGAAGATGAAGTGAAGATGTGGATTTTCTTCGTAGTCTCATTTTCTTCCATTGAGCCATAGAGCCACTGTAATATTAAGAGGGGGTAAATGTTTCAAGCCTTTTGTCTTTATGATGCTTAACCAAAAAATATCCAAGTGAGTTGAGAGAAATCTCTTTGCACAAAAAGTAATTACTTGCTAGCCAAAGATGATATTCTTTTGGGCTACGAGCGAGTTTCTCTACCAGAGGAGTCAACTTTACTTGTTACTCAAGTAAAATTGTGAGGTACATTTGAAATCTGACCATTGAAAATATGTCGGTTGGCCATTGACTGGGCTCGAGGCCACAAATGGTCATTTCACCCTTGGGATCGCTCCGACTATAAATAGCCAACCCCCACCTGTCGTTATGGTCGGCTACTCGATTTGATTCATCGAGAAGATTGTTTGAGCACCCCTATTAGAAACATTTGAGTAAATCCATCAAGAGAAAAATCCAAAGCCCAAAACTTAGATAGTGATTTAGCATCATAGAGATCTAAGTCGAGAGTTTTGAATCTATTACGCTTTAGACGGTTAGATGTTTGTCTGAGTGTGCAAGAGTAACTGTGGTCTCCAAATACAAAGTCCGTGAGGGTGATGGGGATCTCCTAAAATATTTACCGAGACTAAATTGACACAAGTTGACGAACTTTGTCAAGGAGAATAGGACGGAGAGATTTGTTGGGAGACGTAGTAGTAAATCAAAAAAATTCCAACGTGTTCACCAAGGTCCATCTATGGAGAAACCAACAACGAGTGGGGAGAGTGCATCTTCATACCTTTGAAGATCTCTAAGCGGAAGTGTTACAAGAATGCAGTTGGTGGAGTCGTACTCGCAGCGATTCAGATCGCGGTGGATTCTGATCTTAGCGCCGAACAACGGCGTCTCCGTGTTCAATACACGTGCATCCCGCTGACGTCTCCTGCGCCTTGATCCAGCAAGGAGGAAGGAGAGGTTGAGGGAGAGCTCCGGCTGCACGACAACATGGTGACGGTGGAGCTGCGTGGTACTCCAGCAGGGCTTCGCCAAGCGCTACGGAGGACGAGGAGGAGGAGGGGTAGGGCAGCGCCGAGAGAGGAAGAACTCGTGTGTATGGCAGCCCCCAAAACCCAACATATATATAGGGGAAGGAGGAGGGGTGCGGCATCCCTAGGGTTCCCAACCCAGGGCCGGTGGCCAACCCTAGATCAATCTAGGACGGCGGCCAAGAGAGGGAGTGGGAGGGGCGGCGCCCAAGGTGGGCCTAGGGCCCATCTGCCTCTAGGGTTTGCCCCCTCCCACCTCATGCTGCGCCTTGGGCCCCTTGTGGGGGCACACCAGCCCACCTAGGGGCTGGTTCCCTCCCACTTGTGGCCCATGCAGCCCTCTAGTGCTGGTGGCCCCACTAGGTGGACCCTCAGAACCCTTCCGGTGGTCCCGGTACGTTACCGATGATGCCTGAAACTCTTCCGGTGACCAAAACCTCACTTCCTATATATGAATCTTTACCTCCAAACCATTCCGGAACTCCTCGTGACGTCTGGGATCTCATCAGGGACTCCGAACAACCTTACGTAACCACGTACACTATTTCCCTATAACCCTAGCGTCATCGAACCTTAAGTGTGTAGACCCTACGGTTTCAGGAGGCATGTAGACATGACCGAGACACCTCTCCGGTCAATAACCAACAGCGGGATCTAGATACCCATGTTGGTTCCCACATGCTCCACGATGATCTCATCGGATGAACCACGATGTCGGGGATTCAATCAATCCCGTATACAATTCCCTTTGTCTACCGGTATGACACTTGACCGAGATTCGATCGTCGGTATCCCTATACCTTGTTCAATCTCGTTATCGGCAAGTCTCTTTACTCGTTCTGCAACACATCATCTTGTGGCTAACTCCTTAGCCACATTGAGCTCATTATGATGATGTCTTACCGAGTGGGCCCAAAGATACCTCTCCGTCACACGGAGTGGAAAATCCCAGTCTCGATTCGTGCCAACCCAACAGATACTTTCGGGGATACCTGTAGTATACCTTTATAGCCACCCAATTACGTTGTGACGTTTGGCACACCCAAAGTATTCCTACGGTATCTGGGATTTGCACAATCTCATGGTCTAAGGAAAAGATACTTGACTCTAGAAAAGCTTTAGCAGACGAACTACACGATCTTGTGCTATGCTTAGGATTGGGTCTTGTCCATCACATCATTCTCCTAATTATGTGATCCCGTCATCAACGACATCCAATGTCCATGGTCATGAAATCGTGACCATCTATTGATCAACGAGCTAGCCAACTAGAGGCTCACTAGGGACTTGTCGTGGTCTATGTATTCACACATGCATTACGGTTTCCGGTTAATAAAATTATAGTCATGAACAATAGACTATTATCATGAACAAAGAAATATAATAATAACCATTTTATTATTGCCTCTAGGGCATATTTCCAACAGTCTCCCACTTGCACTAGAGTCAATAATCTAGTTCACATCGCCATGTGATTAACACTTACATCACCATGTGATCGTATCATCATGTGATTAACACCCAATTACTTCTGCGGTTTGATCATGTTTTGCTCATGAAAGAGGTTTTAGTCAACATGTCTGTGACATTCAAATCCGTGTGTACCTTGCAAACTTCCATGTCCTACTGTAGATACTGCTCCCGCGCTCCTCTTGGAGCTATTCCAAATGGCTACTCCACTATACGTATCCGGATTTCTACTAAGAGTCGTCCGGATTGGTGTTAAAGCTTGCATCGACGTGACCCTTTACGACGAACTCTTTATCACCTCCATAATCGAGAAATATTTCCTTAGTCCTCTAGCTGCTAAAGATAATTTCGACCGCTGTCCAGCGATCCACTCCTGGATCTCTCTTGTACCCCTTGACAGACTCATGGCAAGGCACACACAGGTGAGGTACACAGCATGGCATACTATATAGAGCCTATGGCTGAACCATAGGGGATGACACTCATCTTTTCTCTATTTTCTGTCGTGGTCGGGCATTGAGCTGTGCTCAATCTCACACCTTCTAATACAGGCAACAACCCTTTCTTGGACTGATCCATATTGAACTTCTTTAATATCTTGTCAACGTATGTGCTCATTGAAATTATTATCAAGCATCTTGATCTATCTCTATAAATCTTGATGCCCAACAATTAGGTAGCTTTATCCAGGTCTTCCTTTGAAAACCCCTTTTTCCAAACAACCATTTATGCTTTCCAGAAATGCTACATCATTTCCGATCAATAATATGTCAACTACATATTCTTATCAGAAATTCTATAGTGCTCCCACTACCTTTCTTGTAAATACAAGTTTCTCATAAACTTTGTATAAACTCAAAAACTTTGATCACTTCATCAAAGTTCATATTCCAACTCCGAGATGCTTGCTCCAGTCCATAGAAGGATCGCTGGAGTTTGCATACCTTTTTAGCATCCTTAGGATTGACAAAACCTCTGGTTGGATCACATACAACTCTTCCTCATGGAAACCATTAAGGAAGCCTTGTTTTGACATCCATCTACCAGATTTCATAATCAAAAAATGCAGCAACTGCTAACATAATTTTAACAGACTTTTAACATCGCTACGGATGAGAAAATCTCATCGTAGTCAACCCCTTGAACTTGGCAGAAACCCTTTTTTTGACAAGTCGAGCTTTTTAAACGGTGACCTTTGACCATTAGCGTTCGTGTTCATCTCAAAGGTCCATTTGTACTCAACGACCTGCCGTTCAACGGGCAAGTCTACCAAAGTCCATATTTGGTTTTCATACATGGATCCTTTCTTGGATTTCATGGCCCCTAGACATCTGTTGGAATCCGGGCCAACCATCGCTTCTCCATAATTTGTAGGTTCATCGTTGTCTAACAACATGACTTCCAAGACAGGGTTGTTGTACTACTCAGGAGTAGTACGCGTCCTTGTTGACCTACTAGGTTTGATAGTAACTTGATCCGAAGCTTCATGATCATCATCATTAACTTCCTTTTTAACTGACGTAGGCTCCACAGAAACATCTTTCTGTGTTGTGCTACTCTCTGGTTGAAACAAAGGTTTAACCACCTCATCAAGTTCTATCTTCCTCCCACTCAGTTCTTTCGAGAGAAACTCTTTCTTGAGAAAGGACCCGTTCTTATCCACAAACACTTTTGCGCTTGGATCTAAGATAGAAGGTATACCCAATGTCTCCTTAGGGTATTCTATGAAGATGCATTTGTCTGCTTTGGGTTTAAGCTCACTAGGTGAAAACCCATTTTCACATAAGCGTCGCATCCCCAAACATTAAGAAATGACAACTTAGGCTTCTGTCAAACCATAATTCTCACGGTGTCATCTCAACAGACTTAGATGGTGCCCTATTAAAGTGAATGGATTTGTCTTTAATGCATAACCCCATAACGATAGTGGCAAAATGATAAGAGACATCATAGTACGCACTATATCCAATAGAGCACGACTACGACGTTCGGACACACCATCACACTATGGTGTTCCAGGAGGCGTGAGCTGTGAAACAATTTCCACATTGTCTTAAATTGCGTACCAAACTCGTAACTCAAATATTTATGCCCACGATCATATTGTAGACATTCTATCTTCTTGTCACGATGATCTTTAACTTCACTCTGAAACTCCTTGAACCTTTCAAACATTTCAGACTCGTGTTTCATTAAGCAAATATCCCCAAGAGGCATGGCTCGCATGTCTCAACCGATTCGAAATCGAGTGAGTCAAAAAATCCATCATCATGGAGTTTCTTTCATGCGATTTATACCAATATGACATTTAGCGGCAATGCCACAAGTACATGGTACTATCATTATTAACTTTGTATCTTTTGGTATCAATGTTATGAACATGTGTACTACTATGATCAAGATTCAATAAACCATTCCCAATGAGTGCATGACCATTGAAGGCATTATTCATGTAAATAGAATAACCATTATTCTCTAACTTATATGAATAACCGTATTGCACTAAACATGATCTAATCACGTTCAAGCTCAACGCAAACACCAAATAACATTAATTTAGGTTTATCACAAATCCCTGAAGGTAGAGAGAGCGTGCGATGATGATCATATCAACCTTGGAAACACTTCCAACACACATCATCACCTTTCACTTAGCTAGCCGCCGTTTATCCCGTTGCTTTTATTTCGAGTTGCTAACACTTAGCAACCGAACCGGTATCCAATACCCAGGTGCTACTAGGAGTACCAGCAAGGTACACATCAATAACATGTATATCAAATATACTCTTGTCGACATTGCCAACCTTCTTATCTACCAAGTATCTAGGGTTGTTCCGCTTCAGCGAACATTCTCCTCATAACAGAAGCACTTAGTCTCGGGTTTGGGCTCAACCTTGGGTTTCTTCACTAGAGCGGCAACTGGCTTGTCATTCCTGAAGTTTTCCCCTTCTTGCCCTTGCCCTTCTTGAAACTAGTGGTTTTCACTTAACCATCAACACTTGGTGCTCCTTCTTGATTTCTACCTTCCTGGTGTCAAACATCACGAACAACTTAGGGATCATCTTATCTATCCCTGGCATGTTATAGTTCATCACGAAGCTCTAGTAGCTTGGTGGCAGTGACTTGGAGACCTGCATTAATCACTATCTTATCTGGAAGATTAACTCCCACTTGATTCAAGTTATTGTAGCACCCAGACAATCTGAGCACATGCTCACCGATGGAGCTATTCTCCTTTATCTTGCAGGCAAAGAATCTTGTTGGAGGTCTCATACCTCTCAACATAGGCACGAGCCTGAAATCCCAATTTCGGCTCTTAGAACATCTCATATGTTTCATGACGTTCAAAACGTTTTGGAGCCTCAATTCTAAGCCGTAATGCATGACGCACTGAACTATCAAGTAGTCATCAGAAAGTGCCTGTCATATGTTCACAACATCTACAGACAACGCTTGAGGGAGTGGTGCACTTAGCGGTGCATCAAGGACATAAGCCTTTTGTGCAGCAATGAGGACAATCCTTAGATCACGGACCCAGTCCGCATTATTGCTACCATCATCTTTCGACTTACTTTTCTCTAGGACCGTATCAATAAAACAGGGGAGCTACAGCGCGAGCTATCTACGACATAATTTTCAAAGACACTTTTGGACTAAGTGCATGATAATTAAGTTCATCTAATCAAATTATTAATGAACTCCCACTTAGATAGACATCTCTCTAGTCATCCAAGTGACACATGATCCACGTCAACTAGCTCGTGTCCGATCATCACGTGAGACGGACTAGTCATCAATGGTGAACATCTCCATGTTGATCGTATCTTCTATACGACTCATGTTCGACCTTTCGGTCTCCCGTGTTCCGAGGCCATGTCTGTACATGCTAGGCTCGTCAAGTCAACCTAAGTGTATCGCGTGTGTAAATCTGGCTTACACCCGTTGTATGCAAACATTAGAACCTATCACACCCGATCATCACGTGGTGCTTCGGAACAATGATCCTTAGGAACGGTGCATAGTTAGGGTGAACACATTTCTTGAAATTTTAGTGAGAGATCATCTTATTTAGCTATCGTCGTTCTAAGCAAATAAGATGTAAATATGATAAACATCACATGCAATCAATATAGTGACATGATATGGCCAATACCATCTTGCTCCTTTTATCTCCATCTTCGGGGCACCATGATCATCACTGTCACCAGCACGACACCATGATCTCCATCATCATGATCTTCATCATTGTGTCTTCATGAAGTTGTCTCGCCAACTATTACTTCTACTACTATGGCTAACGATTATCAATAAAGTAAAGTAATTACATGGCGTTTATGATTGACACGCGGGTCATGCAATAAATTAAGACAACTCCTATGACTCCTGTCGATTGTCATACTCATCGACATGCAAGTCGTGAATCCTATTACAAGAACATGATCAATCTCATACATCACAATGCATCACATCACATCCTTTGGCCATATCACATCACAAGGTATATGCTGCAAAAACAAGTTAGACGTCCTCTAATTTGTAGTTGCAAGTTTTTACGTGGATGCTATAGGTTTCTAGCAAGAACGTTTCTTACCTACGCCAAAACCACAACGTGACATGCCAATTTCTATTTACCCTTCATAAGGACCCTTTTCATCGAATCCAATCTGACTGATGTGAGAGAGACATACACCCGTTAGCCACCTTATGCAACAAGTGCATGTCAGGCGGTGGAACCGGTCTCGCTTAAGCGTACGTGTAAACTTGGTCCGGGCAGCTTCATCCCACAATACCATCGAATCAAGATAAGACTAGTAAGGGTAAGCAAATTAACAAGATCAACACCCACAACAACTTGTGTTCTACTCGTGCATAGATTCTACGCATAGACCTAGCTCTGATACCACTGTTGGGAGACGTAGTAGTAAATTAAAAAAATTCTTACGTGTTCACCAAGATCCATCTATGGAGAAACCAGCAACGGGATGGGAGAGTGCATCTTCATACCTTTGAAGATCGCTAAGCGGAAGCATTACAAGAACGCGGTTGGTGGAGTCGTACTCGCAGCGATTCAGATTGTGGTGGATTCCGATCTTAGCGCCGAACAACGGTGCCTCCGTGTTCAACACACGTGCAGCCCGGTGACGTCTCCTGCGCCTTGATCCGGCAAGGAGGAAGGAGAGGTTGAGGGAGAGCTCCGGCAGCATGATGGCGTGGTGACGGTGGAACTGTGTGGTACTCCGGTAGGGCTTCGCCAAGCGCTATGGAGGACGAGGACGAGGAGGGGTAGGGCTGCGCTGAGAGAGGAAGAACTCCTGTGTATGGCAGCCCCCAAAACCCCACATATATATAGGGGAAGGAGGAGGGGTGCGGAAGCCCTAGGGTTCCCTCCCCAGGGCGGCGGCCAACCCTAGATAAATCTAGGGTGGCGGTCAAGAGAGGGAGTGGGAGGGGCGGCGCCCTAGGTGGGCCTAGGGCCCATCTGCCTCTAGGGTTTGCCCCCTCCCACCTCATGCTGCGCCTTGGGCCCCTTGTGGGGGTGCACCAGCCCACCTAGGGGCTGGTTCCCTCCCACTTGTGGACCATGCAGCCCTCCGGTGCTGGTGGCCCCACTTGGTGGACCCTGGAACCCTTCCGGTGGTCTCGGTACGTTACCGGTGATGCCCGAAACTCTTCCGGTGACCAAAACCTCACTTCCTATATATGAATCTTTACCTCCGAACCATTCCGGAACTCCTCGTGATGTCTGGGATCTCATCAGGGACTCCTAACAACCTTTGGTAACCACGTACACTATTTCCCTATAACCCTAGCGTATCGAACCTTAAGTGTGTAGACCCTACGGGTTTGGGAGGCATGTAGACATGACCGAGAGACCTCTCCGGTCAATAACCAACAGAGGGATCTGGATACCCATGTTGGTTCCCACATGCTCCACGATGATCTCATCGGATGAACCACGATGTCGGGGATTCAATCAATCCCGTATACAATTCCCTTTGTCTACCGGTATGACACTTGCCCGAGATTCGATCGTCGGTATCCCTATACCTTGTTCAATCTCGTTATCGGCAAGTCTCTTTACTCGTTCCGTAACACATCATCTCGTGGCTAACTCCTTAGTCACATTGATCTCATTATGATGATGTCTTACCGAGTGGGCCCAGAGATACCTCTCTGTCACACGGAGTGACAAATCCCAGTCTCGATTCGTGCCAACCCAACAGATACTTTCGGGGATACCCGTAGTATACCTTTATAGCCACCCAGTTACGTTATGACGTTTGGCACACCCAAAGTATTCCTATGGTATCCGGGAATTGCACAATCTCATGGTCTAAGGAAAAGATACTTGACATTAGAAAAGCTTTAGCAAACAAACTACACTATCTTGTGCTATGCTTAGGATTGAGTCTTGTCCATCACATCATTCTCCTAATGATGTGATCCCGTCATCAACGACATCCAATGTCCATGGTCATGAAATCGTGACCATCTATTAATCAACAAGCTAGCCAACTAGAGGCTCACCAGGGACTTGTCGTGGTCTATGTATTCACACATGCATTACGGTTTCCGGTTAATACAATTATAGTCATGAACAATAGACTATTATCATGAACAAGAAAATATAATAATAATCATTTTATTATTGCCTCTAGGGCATATTTCCAACAAGATTTTAGCTCATGTGTTCAATCACAAGCCCCTCCAACCAAAGGTAGGTTTCTTTTTGGAGAAGATTGAACTGGTAAAACAAATACACTGCCACCTTCGTGCACCACCAGTATCATCTCACATTTACATCACTTTCAGCAATTTACTTTCAGTGATGGCTTCTGTCGTGAGTTCTCTGTCTTGGTCTTAGTAGTTCATTTTTGGATAGATATCCATTTTGTTAAATGTTTTCTTCAAATCTATGGAGAAGATTCCCGTCTTTGATGGGACAGATTACCCTTTCTAGAAAGAGAAGATGAGGATTCATATCAAGGCTATTGATGGTAATATGTGGCAAACTATGCAACATGGATACATGATTGAGACGCCAGGTTATCTTACAACATAGATTGCATATATAACTGTATTAGTTTACCAAGGGAGTATTATTTAGTGAACTACTTACTATTTTCTGGACTAATCTAATGATAGTCGTTAGAGAGCCTACTTTCATCACACTATATACTAGTACGTTCATTCTAAAATAAGTGTCGCTGACCTAGTACAACTTTGTAGCTTTGTACTAAAGTTGTACTAAATTAGCCATACATACTTTGGGACGGAGTGAGTAATATTTAATCAATTTCGAGATACGGGAATTCGGTCCCTCTGATTGTGAAAACAGAGGGGCCAGCAAGCGTACTAAATCAATGACATATATTTTGAGACAAAGAGAGTAACCTTTAATTAATTCCGAGATATGTATATCTCGATCCCTCCAATTGTAGAAAGTGAGGGGCCAGTGAGCACAAGGGTGAGGGAGGAGGGATATGGTAGAAGCAATCGTAGTTATAGACAAGAACATAATCATGGATTTTGGCCCTTTTCATCTCTTTGTTCACGATACCGCTACCTGGCTTGAGCTTCGCATCCAGCATCTAACCCCTCATGTTTAAACACAAGCTCCCAGATGGACAATGAAGAAGGCGACGAACTAGAGGATATCTCGTGCACCCGTCATTGCCTAGCACCACGGCTCGCATCGCCACACATCCTGGTGGCTGCATGGCGCCATGGGTGCAAAACGAAAATAATTAAAGCAAACAAAAGATGGTTCGAGTGCTTCAAAAAGTCACTACTATTAGATGGATCAACCAATTTGGAATTTGCTTTCACATTGTGTTGGTTTCAGCAAGATTCCTTGAATTAACATTTTTCTTGATTGCATTCTGCATTTGTATTTATTGTATTATTACACTAGTGTTGATTGGAAAAAAAACTACACCAATGTGTACAATTTTTCTGGAATCAACAACATTCTTATATGGGGTTCATGGTATATTTGTCCGGCTCTCTTGCATTATTGTAATGTATTTATTCCATTTTTGAACTGATACTACTGTATTTTTCCAACATAGTGTAGTAGATTTTTAGGCTGAGTGAATGCGGATATTTAATTCAGAGTCCAAGCTCATTTGCACCCATTGAACAGTAAATTTAAAACAAATGCTAAAAATATTTAGAAAATTCTGAAATATTTTTAGGTGAAAAATGTTCCCATGCGTGACGTCCATGCAAAATTTTCAGCTTGCTTGGACATCCCAAGAGCTCATGGAAAAAATGACAAAATCGGTCAAAAAATTATGTGAACAGTAAACTTTCTTACAACCTCAAAATTTGTCTTTTTTTGCTAAGAGCTACCGAAATGTCCAAACGCCACAAAATTTGACATGGACTTCACACACATGAGAATCTAGTATCACAAAAGAAATGATTTTTTTAATGTGTATACTATTTTAAATGAATTTACTATTCACCTTAAGTGCGGATGCACCCGAGAGCCAAAACGCCGCATCCAAGTGGATGTCATTTTTGTTAAGTTCACAACAATCTTTTTTTAGTTGTTTTATGCAAGTAAACACTAATAAAAACATGAAGCAGTTATTAAACAATAGTTGTAGCCTAAGTTTAATTTCAACATAAATATAGTTGCCTTATGCAAGTAAACACTTCTCAAAATTATTTCATATTTAAACTGATACTAGCGTTTTTCAACAAAATGTGTAACAGAACTTGACATGTTATTTATTTATTTAAGTATAAATAGTAGGAGAGATATGCATTAAATACGACGCCTTATTTATTTAAGTATAAATAGTGGGAGAGATAATGAACAGGTGTCGAAGCAATTATTTAATGTAGTGCCCACGAGTGACTGCCCTAGCTGACAACACACTAGACACACAAAGCAGATCCACTGAAAACTTATAAGTTACATTAAAATGCAACAAAGGAGAGGTGTCATTGAATGGTAAGTCTCTCCAAGAAGGGCAAATTGATGATGATATCCGAGGATGAATACCCAAGCATCATGTATGGCGCTGATAACATTCTTTCCATTTTTATTTACTCTTCATATTATCTTTATTGTAAGTTAAAGAATATAAAATTTAACAAAGTTTATAGAAAACAATACAAACGTTTACAAAAGCAAGCATATTTAATGTGAAAAGGTATGTCAATGATGAATTTAATGTGCTGGTTGGGTACAGTGAATGTTTATTTTTTTTATATAAATTTGATCAAAATTTACAAAGCTTGACTGCGGAGTAAATAAATACAATAAGAGAGTACAAACGTTGGAGTAAAAATAATTAAGTAGGGATACATTGTGTAGGCACGCAAATAACAGCACAATCCCAACACTGGAACTGGGCACGTTCGATCCAACACCGCGAACGGCGATCAGTTCTTGGACTTGGGCTGCTTGACTATCATCACAGAGCAGTCCGCGTGGTGGGCGCAGTAGTCGCTCACGCTCCCGAGCAATGCCCTGCAAGAAAGAGGAGTCGAGACAAGAGACAGTCGCCATTAGTTTCGATCTCGCGGTGAAAGCGTCCACTGCAAGAGAAAATCACGGACCTCCTGATGGCGCCGTAGCCCTGGCTGCCGACGACGAGCATATCGGCGTGGTGCTTCTCGACGGCGTCGCACAGGACGTGCTTCGGCTCCCCGTCGACCACATCCACCATGCTCTGCACCTGCGGTTTCGTGTAAGCAGCACGGGTTACGTACAGCCAATCAGCCATGCAATGTGTGATCGTCTCTGTCACTGATATCTTCTCTATATCTGTCCATGGAGCAATGCGACGAGCGGAGAGTTTGGTACCGAGTTGGCGGCGCAGAGGCTGCGCGCCTTGTCGACGACGCCGTCGGCCTTCTTGCGCAGGTCCGCCTCCACTAGCCCCACCACGTCGCCGGCCACGCCTGAAACAAAGTCCCAGAATTCAGTCGGAGCTTGCTCCAGTCCAGAGTCCAGAACTCCAGACCGGAGGACGAACACGATGAAGCGTTACAGAGGAGGCGAACGCACCGGGGCCGCCCATGTTGACGGCGGTGGAAGTGGGCGGCTTGGCGTGGACGACAACGAGCTCCACCGCTCCGGCGCCTGCCATGCCGACCGTCGCCGCCACGTGCTGCACGGCCCACTCGAGCGCGCGGTAGCTTGCCTCGCTGTCGTCCACGGCGACCAGCACCACCGTCTTGCTCTTCCCCTCCTCCACCGCCACCTCAGAAGCCACCGTCTCGCTCCTCCCCTCCTTCACCGGAGTCGCCTCCACCGCAGCAGGCACCGTCTCGCTCCTCCCCTCCACCACCGGACTCGCCTCCACCGCCTTGGTCTCCGCCATCATATAACAATCGAACGTTGCGAGGATTAAGGCTGACTAGAGGAGGTTTCTTGGTTTGAAGTGGTTTGCGGTTGTAGCTCAAAGCCGCGGGCAGGCCTATATATAGCTTACTTGTCAGTCGGCATTGTGGGTGTGAGAGTGGCACGTACGCCGGAGGCGCGGCTACCGGCCCCAGCTTCCGTTCAGCTTTCTTGCTTTTCACTTCCCATTATTGGCCGCCGGATGGCGACGGTTCGGGGCATGGTGGTCGTTTCTTTTCCGTCGGTGCGTGCTGATTTGTGATGCACTCGAGGTGTATGTTGAGGTTGTAAGTAGAAGATAATCTGAGAGCGGCGCCTTCGTCTTTTGAGAAGAAAAAGAGGTTTGGTTTTGTTAAAAGCAAGATAATCTAGGACCGCAATATCTCAACGCTCGGATTGTCATGGCAACTTTTATAAGATTTGCCGTGGTCGAAAATGAAAAATTGTCGCGTAACGATAAAATACATGCGAGTGATTTTTTGAAATGTCATCTGCGTGATCTGGATCCAATGGTTATGGGGGCGTTTCCTCGGACCTCCTAACCAAGGAACGTTCTCCAATTATCATTTCCCATGATCTAAGACTTATTTTATGTTTAAGTTTTTCGCTGAGAGCGAATCAAACTGTGATTGAATGATTAGAGCGACTGTGGTATCCCTAGCCAATTAGGGTTCAAGTTCTGGTAATTGGATTTATTTTAGGACTTCCGACGATGCGCATTCAGTGGGAGAAGACGTTCCCGTCGACGACAAGGTGTCTATGATGACTTCGTAAATTTTAAGATGATATGCCGACTCAGTCTCTCGAAGGTGTTCATAGGGGTAGGATGCGCGTATGTGCATTCATAGGGGTGAATGTATGCATGTGTATATGAGCGCTTGCGTTTGTATGTGTTAAAAAAAATCCGCTAAAAAGTGTAATTTTAGTGTGCTCTTGTACTTAAAAAAATACTTTTGTTGGTATAAAACAATCCAAAAGAATATGTTTATTAGCAGACCAGATATTCTCACTCGTTTCTCTCGATCGGGTCACGTTTCACAGATTTGTTGGAGTTCACGGGATTGAAAGCCAATTTCTCCATGCTCTTCAACCTGGTAGTTGATGTTCTCTCTAAAATGCTTATTAACGCTTCCCAACGTAATTTGATAAGAGGCTTCTGCTCCAATATCTCATCTGCCTTCAGTATGAAGTGGCACTAGTCTTTTTGTAGAAGATGATCATCCAGACACAGCCACGAATATGAAGACTACCGTAGTTTGTTTTGAATAAGTTTCTGGTATGAAAATTAATAACTACGACAAAAGTGAGCTTATTACCCTTGGTAGTATTCATGAAGAGAGAATAACTCTCCACACTGAGTCTGTAAATGTGTTTCCCGTTAAGTATTTTAGAGTTCCCCTCAGTGGCGGAGACAGGCCTGGGGCAGTTGGGGCTATAGCCCCAGGCTTGCACATAACTTCCATTGTAATGTTTTCATACAAATTATAGAAAAGTATACAAGTTTATCAGTCAAAATAGCATAGCCTCAGGCGTAACCTGCCTCTAGCTCCGCCACTGATTCCCCTACACTTTGATAAGCTTGGAAGGGATGATATTCAGCCCACTACAGATAAGATTCTTAAAAGCATGGCTGGTTAGAGAGGAAAGCTCATGTCTTATTCAACTAGGCTTACCTTCACTAAATCTTGTCTTGCTAGTATACCTGTTTATCTCATCTTTTTATTTAAGTTCTTTAAATGGGCATTAGACATGATTGAGGGAGTCCTAGTTTAAGGGGTCCTCGGATAGCTGACATGTTTCTCATGGACCGAACTATGTGGGCCGCCGGATGAGCGTTAGATGATCGAAGGCCCCGTCGCCAGGGTGGAAGCTTCAAGGAGCTGTTGCGTGTCCTCCAAGTTTTCGACAGTAGATAGGCATGTTTTTCCTTCGATGTGCAACCGACCATGTGTAAACCCTAGGTGCCCTCGGCGTCTATATAAGCCGGAGGGTTTTAGGTTGTAGAAGACAGGACAACTCATCTAGGGCTTAGCTACTCGATCTAGAGGTAGATCAACTCTGTAACCTTCACATCATCAATACAATCAAGCAGGACGTAAGGTTTTGCCTCCATAGGAGGGCTAGAACCTGGGTAAACATCGTCTCCTTCGTCCCTTGTTACCAACGATCTCAGTCTCACAGCTCGGGACCCCCTACCCGAGATCCGCCGATTTTGACATTGATATTGGTGCTTTCATTGAGAGTTCCACTGTGATCGCGAAAGGAATCAATGGCTCACCTTGTCGCAAGCAACGAGGTCTGCATCCAGGATATCCTCATCCCTGGTCAGATCTTCACAAGCGGCAACGTCTCGTCACCCGCAGACCCGACCGGCCACCTTGGTCAGATCTTCCCAAGGAATCAGATTCAGAACCCTAGAGTTCGTCGCTGATTCCCGGGGAGAACCTTTCTTGATAGAACCCTCAACTCTTATTGAGGAGCCCACAGATCCCGATGCCTCAACGCCGAAGATATCGGGCCTCGCCTCTGAGGAGGCCATCGCCCCTAAGCTGTCTGGAACGCCCAAACCGGTCGGTGTGATTGGATCCGCTATGGCCAAACAGGACACGGATCCACTCTCGTGCGACTCCAGAACTGCGACACCGCATATCAACCCCACTCGCTCCAGCAACACGTAACCTACCATCGCCTAGTTTCTAAATGAGTTATTTGATCGGATTCAGGCGATGCGCATGGCTGACGAACAGACCACGGTCTATGACCGGCTCGCGCTTAAACCCGACGATAGGGAGATTCTCATTCCCACGGTCACCCATTTAGTCGCCACCGTTGAGTGTCCGTCTAGGGGTGTTGGGGAACGTTGCATGGGAAACAAAAAAATTCCTACGTTCACGCAAGACCTATCCATGGTGATGAGCATCTACGAGAGGGAGAGTGGATCTACGTACCCTTGTAGATCGCTAAGCGGGAAGCGTTAAGAAACGCGGTTGGTGTAGTCGAACGTCTTTGCGATCCAAATCGCCGAGCGTCCCGCGATCCAATCACGATCTGTTCTGCGATCCAATCACGATCCATCCCACGAACTTGATCACGATCCGTCCCGCGAACTCGATCACGGTCCTTCCGATCTAGCGCCGAACGGACGACACCTCCGCGTTCAGCACACGTATGGCTTGATGACGATTTCCGCTGTCTTGATCCAGCAAGAGGGAGCGGAGAGTAAGAAGATTTCTCCGGCAGCATGACGACGCTCCGGCAATGGTGGTGGAGCTATTCTGGTAGGGCTTTGCCTAAGCACTGCAAAAATCCGATCTAGAGGAGAAACTATGCACTGGAGGAACGGGTAGCACGTGGCTGAAAATTCTGTGCAAAAACCCTTAAACCTCCAGTATATATAAGAGGGAGAGAGGAGAGGACTTGTCTCATGGGCCAAGTCTCCTTGGTTCGGCCGAAGTGGGGAGGAGAGGAGGACTCCTCCTCCAATCCTAGTAGGACTAGGATTCCTCCTTTTTTGCCTTTTTTCCACCTTTTCCCTTTGGGCTTTTCTTCCCTAGCCGCATGGGCCTTGTGTGGGACTTCCACCAGCCCACAAAAGGCTGGTATTTCTTCTTCCACAACCCCTCCCGATGGTCTCCCGGTACACTACCAGCACTCCCGGTACACTACCGATTAGCCCGAAAGTTTTCCGGCGACCAAAACAGGACTTCTTATATATGAATATTTACCTCTGGACCATTCCGGAGCTCCTCGTGACGTCCGGGTTCTCATCTGGTACTCCGAACAACCTTCGGTCACCACCATACATAACTCTATACTACCGAAACGTCACCAAACCTTAAGTGTGCAGACCTTGCGGGTTCGAGAACTATGCAGACATGACCGAGACACCTCTACGGTCAATAACCAATAGCGGGACCTGGATGTCCACATTGGTTCCTACATATTCTACGAAGATCTTTATCGGTCGAACCTCTATGTCAAGGATTCAGTTAATCCCGTATGATGTTCCCGTTGTTCTTCGGTATGTTACTTGCCCGAGATTCGATCGTCGGTATCTCCATACCTAGTTCAACCTCGTTACCGGCAAGTCTCTTTACTCGTTCTGTAATACAAGATCCCGTGACTAACACTTAGTCACATTGCTTGCAAGGCTTATTGTGATGTTGTATTACCGAGTGGGCCCTGAGATACCTCTCCGTCACACGGAGTAACAAATCCCAGTCTTGATCCATGCCAACCCAACAGACATCCTCAGAGATACCTGTAGAGCACCTTTATAGTCACCCAGTTACGTTGCGACGTTTGATACACACCAGGCACTCTTCCGGTGTCCGTGAGTTGCATGATCTCATGGTCATAGAAACATACACTTGACATGCAGAAAACAGTAGCAATAAAGTGACACGATCATATGCTACGTTTGTAGTTTGGGTCTTGTCCATCACATCATTCTACTAGTGATCTGATCTCGTTATCAAATGACATCACATGTCAATGGCTACGAAACCTTGACCATCTTTGATCAACGAGCTAGTTCACTAGAGGCATACTAGGGATATAGTGTTGTCTATTTACCCACACATGTAATGTGTTTCCAATCAATACAATTATAGCATGGATAATAAACGATTATCATGAACAAGGAAATATAATAATAAACACTTTATTTATTGCCTCTAGGGCATACTGCCAACAGTCTCCCACTTGCACTAGAGTCAGTAATCTAGTTCACATCACTATGTGATTTACATTGTAATGAATCGAACACCCATGCAGTTCTGGTGTTGATCATGTTTAGCCCTTGGAAGAGGTTTAGTCAACGGATCTGCAACATTCAGATCCGTGTGCACTTTGCAAATATTTATGTCCTTCTCCTCGATGTAATCGCGGATGGAGTTGAAGCGTCGCTTTATGTGTCTTGTCCTCTTGTGAAACCTTAGTTCCTTGGCCAGAGCAATGGCACCAGTGTTGTCACAGAACAGGGTCATTGGATTCAGTGCACTGGGCACTACTCCAAGATCTGTCATGAACTGCTTCATCCAGACACCTTCCTTCGCCACCTCCGAGGCTGCGATGTACTCTCCTTCGCACGTAGAATCGTCTACCACGCATTGCTTGGAACTGCACCAGCTTACTGCTCCCCCGTTGAGAATAAATACGTATCCGGTTTGTGACTTAGAGTCATCTGGATCAGTGTCAAAGCTTGCATCGACGTAACCCTTTACGACGAGCACTTCATCACCTCCATAAACGAGAAACATTTCCTTAGTCCTTTTCAGGTACTTAAGGATATTCTTGACCGCTACCCAGTGTTCCATTCCAGGATCACTTTGAAACCTTCCAGCCATACTTATGGCAAGGCTGACATCAGTCTTGTGCACAGCATTGCATACATGATAGAGCCTATGGCTGAAGCATAGGGGATGACACTCATCTTTTCTCTATCTTTTGCAGTCACTGGGCATTGAGTCTTACTCAACTTCACACCTTGTAACACAGGCAAGAACCCCTTCTTGGACTGATCCATTTTGAACTTCTTCAAAACTTTATCAAGGTATGTGCTCTATGAAAGTGCTATTAAGCGTCTCGATCTATCTCTATATATCTTAATGCCTAATATGAAAGCAGCTTCTCCTAGGTCCTTCATTGAAAAACTCTTGTTCAAATATTCCTTCACGCTTTCCAGCATTTCTATATTGTTTCCAATCAGTAATAGAGCTCCCACTCACTTTCTTGTAAATACAAGCTTCTCCATAAACTTGTATAAAACCAAACGCTTTGATCACCTCATCAAAGCGCTTATTCCAACTCCGAGATGCTTGCACCAGCCCATAAATGGATCGCTGGAGTTTGCAAACTTTGTCAACATTCTCTGGATCGACAAAACCTTCTGGTTGCATCATATACAACTCTTCCTCAAGGAAACCATTGAGGAACGCCGTTTTGACACCCATATGCCAAATTTCATAATTGAAATAAGCAACTATTGCCAACATGATTCTGACAGACTTAAGCATCGCTACAGGTGAGAATGTCTCGTCATAGTGAACTCCTTGAACTTGTGAAAAACCCTTTGCCACAAGTCGAGCTTTATAGACGATGACATTACCGTCCGCGTCTATCTTCTTCTTAAAGATCCATTTGTTCTGAATGGCCTTTCGCCTTTCAGGTAATACTTCCAAAGTCCATACTTTGTTTTCATACATGGATCCCATCTCGGATTTCATGGCCTCTAACCATTTCTCGGAATCCGAGCCCATCACTGCTCCTCCATAGCTCGTAGGTTCATTGTTGTCCAACAACATGACCTCCAAGACAGGGTTGCCGTACCACTCCGGAGTAGTATGCACCCTTGTCGACCTACGAGGTTCAATAGTAGCTTGATCTAAAGCTTCATGATCATCATCATTAACTTCCTCTTCTACCGTCGTAGGTTCCACAGAAACATCTTTCTACGCTGCGCTACTTTCTGATTGAAGTAAAGGTTCAATAACCTCATCAAGCTCTATTTTCCTCCCACTCAATTCTTTCGAGATAAACTCTTTCTCAAGACATGTTCCGTTCTTAGTGACAAACACTTTGCCTTCGGATCTGAGATAGAAGGTATACCCGACTGTCTCTTTCGGGTATCCTATGAAGACGCATTTCTCTGCTTTGGGTTCCAGCTTTTGAGGCTAAAGCTTTTTGACATAAGCATCACATCCCCAAACTTTAAGAAACGACAATTTTGGCCTCTTGCCAAACCATAGCTCATATGGTGTCGTCTCAATGGATTTTGATGGTGCCCTATTTAAAGTGAATGCAGCTGTCTCTAATGCATAACCCCAAAACGATAGTGGCAAATCAGCAAGACACATCATAGAACACGCCATATCTAATAAGGTTCGATTACGATGTTCGGACACACCATTACGCTATGGTGTTCCAGGCGGTGTCAACTGTGAAATAATTCCACACTGTCTTAAGTGACTGCCAAACTCATAACTCAGATATTCACCTCCTCGATCAGATCGCAGGAATTTAATCTTCTTGTTACGATGATTCTCAACTTCACTCTGAAATTGCTTAAACTTTTCAAACGTTTCAGACTTGTGTTTCATTAAATAAATATACCCATATCTACTTAAGTCATCAGTGAAGGTGAGAAAATAATGATATCCACCATGCGCTATAACATTCATTGGACTGCACACATCAGTATGTATGATTTCCAATAAGTCACTCGCCCGTTCCATTGTTCCAGAGAACGGCGTTTTAGTCATCTTGCCCATGAGGCATGGTTCACATGTGTCAAGTGATTCAAAATCAAGTGACTCCAAAAGTCCATCAGCATGGAGCTTCCTCATGCGTTTTACACCAATATGACCTAAACGACTATGCCACAAGAAAGTGGTACTATCATTATCAACTCTACATCTTTTGGCATCAATGTTATGAACATGTGTGTCATCACTATCAAGATTCAATATGAATAAACCTCTCACATTGGGTGCATGACCATAAAAGATATTACTCATATAAATAGAACAACCTTTATTCTCTGATTTAAATGAGTAACCGTCTTGCAATAAACAAGATCCAGATATAATGTTCATGCCTAACGTAGGCACTAAATAACAATTATTTAGGTTCATCACTAATGCCGATGGTAATCGAAGAGAGAGCGTGTCGACGGCGATCACATCAACCTTGGAAATATTTCCCACGCGCATCGTCACTTCATCCTTTGCCAGCCTTCGTCTATTCCGTAGTTCCTGTTTTGAGTTGCAAATGTGAGCAACCGAACCGGTATCAAATACCCACGCACTACAACGAGAGCTAGTAAGGTACACATCAATAACATGTATATCATATATACCTTTTTTGTCGTTGGCCGCCTTCTTGTCAGCCAGGTACTTGGGGCAGTTCCGCTTCCAGTGACCAGTTCCCTTGCAATGAAAGCACTTAGTTTCTAGCTTAGGTCCATGCTTGGGCTTGTTTACAGGAGTAGCAACTGCTTTGCCATCCTTCTTAGTTTTACCCTTCTTGCCCTTGCCCTTGACATTCTTCTTGAAACTAGTGGTTTTATTGACCATCAATACTTGATGTTCTTTCTAGATTTCAGACTCGGTGACTTTTAGCATCGCAAACAGCTCGGCGACTGACTTGTTCATCCCGTGCATGTCATAGTTCATCACAAAGCTCTTGTAACTAGGTAGCAGTGATTGAAGAACTCTGTCAGTGATCGCCTCTGGCGGAAGGGCAATTCCCAACTCCGCTAGACAAGTTGAATACCCAGACATTCTGAGTATATGTTCACTGATAGATCCGTTCTCCTCCATCTTGCAAGCATAGAACTTATCGAAGGTCTCATACCTCTCGATACGGGCATTCTTCTGAAAGATAAACTTCAACTCCTGGAACATCTCATATGCTCCATGACGTTCAAAACGTCTTTGAAGTCCCGGTTCTAAGCCATACAATATTGCACACTGAACTATTGAGTAATCTCTAGTACGTGCCTCCCAAGCATTCTTAACCTCTTCGGAGGTCATGTCTTCTGGTTGGTCACCAAGCGGTGCATCAAGGACATATGATTTCTGGGAAGCCATGATGATAATTCTCAGATTACGGGCCCAGTCAACAAAGTTACTTCCATCATCTTTCAACTTAGCTTTCTGTAGGAACGCATTAAAATTCAGGGGTGCTACTGTGCGAGCCATTGATCTACAACATAAATATGCAAAGGTTTACTTAGACTATTGTTCAAGATAATGAGTTTAGTTAATCAAATTACTAAAGCTCCCACTCAAATTGACATCCCTCAGGTCATCTGAGTGTCACATGATCCAAATTCACCAACTCAAGTCCGATCATCACGTGAGTTGAGGTGTCTTCAATGGTGAACATCATCATGTTGATCATATCTAATATATGACTCATGTTCGACCTTTCGGTCTCTTGTGTTCCGAGGCCATGTCTATACATGCTAGGCTCGTCAAGTTTAACCCGAGTGTTCTGCACGTGCAACACTGGCTTGCACCCATTGTACGTGAACGTAGAGTCTATCACACCCGATCATCATGTGGTGTCTCGACACGATGAACTTTCGCAACGGTGCACACTCGGGGAGAACACAATTAATCTTGAAATTTAAGTGAGGGATCACCTTATAATGTTACCGTCGTCCTAAGCAAAACAAGGTGCATAAAAGGATTAACATCACATGCAAATCATAGGTGACATTATATGGCCATGAACTTGTGCTTTTGATCTCCATCTAGAAAGCACCGGCATGATCTCCATCATCACCGGCACGACACCATGATCTCCATCAACATGTCGCCATCGGGGTTGTCGAGCCCAACATGATTCTTCTACTATTCCTACCGTTTAACGATAAAAGTAAAGCATTACATAGCGCTTAATGATTGACACGCAGGTCATACAATAATTAAAGACAACCCTATGGCTCCTGTCGGTTGCCGTACTCATCAACATGCAAGTCGTTATAATCTATACATCACATGATCATCTCATACATCACATATATCACATCATGTAATTGGCCATATCACATCACAACATACCCTACAAAAACAAGCTAGACGTCCTCTAATTGTTGTTGCATGTTTTACGTGGCTGCTATGGGTATCTAGCAAGAACAATTCTCATCTACGCAAAAAACCACAACGGTGATACACTAGTTGCTTTTCAACCTTCTCAAGGACCGCCTTTGTCAAATCCGATCCAACTAAAGTGAGAGAAACTGGCACCCGCAAGCCATCTATGCAACAAGTTGCGGTTGAGGGAACTGGTCTCTTGTAAGCGTACGAGTAATGTTGGTCCGGGCCGCTTCATCTCACAAGACCGCTAAACCAAAACACGACCAAGGGAGGAAGCAATCTAAGCATCAACGCCCACAAACTCTTTGTGTTCTACTCGAGATCTCATCTACACATAGACCTAGCTCTGATATCACTGTTGGGGAACATTGCATGGGAAACAAAAAAATTCCTACATTCACGCAAGACCTATCCATGGTGATGAGAATCTATGAGAGGGAGAGTGGATCTACATACCCTTGTAGATCACTAAGCGAGAAGCGTTAAGAAACGTGGTTGGTGTAGTCGAACGTCTTCGCGATCCAAATCGCCGAGCGTCCCACGATCCAATCACGATTCGTCCCACGATCCAATCACGATCCGTCATGCAAACTGGATCACGATCCGTCCCGCGAACTAGATCACGGTCCTTCTGATCTAGCGCCGAACGGACGGCACCTCCGCGTTCAGCACGTGTATGGCTTGATGATGGTCTCCGCCGTCTTGATCCAGCAAGAGGGGGCAGAGAGGAAGAAGAGTTCTCCGGTAGCTTGACGGCGCCCCGGCAGTGGTGGTGGAGCTAATCCGGTAGGGCTTCGCCTAAGCACTACAGAAATCCGATCTAGAGGAGAAACTATGCACTCGAGGAACGAGTAGCACGTGGCTGAAAATTCTGTGAAAAAACCCTAAAACTTCCAGTATATATAAGAGGGAGGGAGGAGAGGACTTGGCGCAAGGGCCAAGCCTCCTTGGTTCGGCCGAAGTGGGGAGGAGAGGACTCCTCCTCCTCCAATCCTAGTAGGACTAGGATTCCTCCTTTTTTGCCTTTTTTCCACCTTTTCCCTTTGGGATTTTCTTCCCTGGACGCATGGGCCTTGTGTGGGACTTCCACCAGCCCACAAAAGGCTGGTATTTATTCTCCCACATTCCATGAAGCCTCTTGGGTCGAAATACCCCTCCTGATGGTCTCCCGGTACACTACCGGCACTCCCGGTACACTACCGATTAGCCCGAAACTTTTCCGGCGACCAAAACAGGACTTCCTATATATGAATCTTTACCTCTAGACCATTCTGGACCTCCTCGTGACGTCCGGGATCTCATCCGGGACTCCGAACAACCTTCGGTCACCACCATACATAACTCTATACTGCCAAAACGTCACCAAACCTTAAGTGTGTAGACCTTGTGGGTTCGAGAACTATGCAGACATGACCGAGACACCTCTACGGTCAATAACCAATAGCGGGACCTGGATCCCATATTCGTTCCTACATATTCTACGAAGATCTTTATTGCTCAAACCTCTATGTCAAGGATTCAGTTAATCCCGTATGATGTTCCCTTTGTTCGTTGATATGTTACTTGCCCGAGATTCGATCGTCGGTATCTCCATACCTAGTTCAACCTCGTTACTGGCAAGTCTCTTTACTCTTTCTATAATACAAAATCCCGTGACTAACACTTAGTCACATTGCTTGCAAGGCTTATTGTGATGTTGTATTACCGAGTGGGCCCTGAGATACCTCTCCATCACATAGAGTTACAAATCCTAGTATTGATCCATGCCAACTCAACAGACACCCTCGGAGATACCTGTAGAGCACCTTTATAGTCACCCAGTTATGTTGCAACGTTTGATACACACAAGACACTCCTCCGATGTCTGTGAGTTGCATGATCTCAGTGTCATAGGAACATATACTTGACATGCAGAAAACAGTAGCAATAAACAGACACGATCATGTGCTACGTTTGTAGTTTGGGTCTTGTCCATCACATCATTCTACTAATAATGTGATCCCATTATCAAATGACATCACATGTCAATGGCTAGGAAACCTTGACCATCTTTGATCAACGAGCTAGTTCACTAGAGGCATACTAGGGACATAGTGTTGTCTATTTACCCACACATGTAATGTGTTTCCAATCAATACAATTATAGCATGGATAATAAAAGATTATCATGAACAAGGAAATATAATAATAAACACTTTATTTATTGCCTCTAGGGCATATTTCCAACAAGGGGCTCGTCCCCCTAACGACCGGAATTAAAAACGGTTTATACCCCAATCTTCGATCATCGAGACCTCGCTTGCAACCCAGACCCGGGAGTTCGCTCCGAAGTCAGACCGGTATTGGTCTCCGATCTAGCACATAATTTGGAGCCCGTAACCCCGGACTCACATCGTGGCGTGGAGTCAAAACTTTTCTCACCCACCACCCAAGCCGATCACCCAAGTATCGCAGCAGAGTACAAGTCTTTAGACTTACGGGGTGTTACACAACTACCAGGAGAGTGAGTTCATCATTTTTGGGCTAGACTCCTCCTCACTAGAAACAAAGAACGAGGTCTTAGTGACCAGGAGATAATGGCAAACCTTCAATCGCAATTACCATGATGAAGGGATTCTCAATGCACTGGATCGTCGACACATTCGTGACTTCACCGAACTGTCAGACTTGGTACAAAAATATTGTGCCGTGGAAAGCGCCTGGCAAGCCGAATGGCTATCTTTGGAACCAACCTTTACCGAATACCCTAGAGGAGATCGGAAAAAGAGGCTACCTCCGAAGAGGCTAGCCAGACTCGAACCCGTCGAAAAGAGAAACATGCCCCTTATAGGGGTCAGTACGGTCCTTGACGGGCTATTGGATAAACCATGCCCCATACATTCCGTATTGCTAAACACAATCCCGACTCATAGCCTTAGAGCTTGTTGGGTCGTCAGGCAAGTCGTAAAAAGCGGTGAAGCTATTCTGGAGGCATTACCGCCGAATAGGCGCTCCACATCGCCGCCAGACTACAACGATGAAGTCATGATGGTCTACGAAATGTTCCCCTCAAGGATCAGGAGGAAAAGAGCTCTTAGAGAACTCGCGCAAGTCTATCATGTGGCAGCAACAAGTGCATGGGCAGACATACCCATTACCTTCAGAGATACTGACCGACCAGCCACTCTTCCCGGTCACTCACCGGCCACACGGGTCCTGAACCCCATCGTCGATAGATTCAGGTTAAACAAAGTGCTAATGGATGGCGGTAGTGGTTTAAACCTGATCTACGAAGATACCCTGGAAAAAATGTAGTTTGACCGATCTCGCATTGAGCATAGCAGCACGACATTCTGGGGAATCATTCCGGGGAAAGAGGTGCGTTGTTCAGGACACATCATCCTGGACGTAGTGTTCGGCATGCCCGAAAACTACCGATCCGAAGAACTCCTCTTCCACATCGTGCCCTTCCCCAGCGGCTACCACGCCCTGCTGGGACGTGACGCCTTCACAAAAATTCTAGGCTATACCACATTACGGGTATATGAAACTCAAGATGCGAGGATCAAACGGGGTAATCACAATCTCCAGTGATCTCAATATAGCCCTTCGAGCCGAAAACAAAACAGTGGCCCTCGCCCTTGAGGCACTAGATGAGACCTTTGCTGCAGAGGAACTGACCGCACTTCGGTCTACAGTAGACAAGGATGATGTGATCCTTAGCAAAAGGCCCAAACCCATGTCCTTTAAGCCTGCAGACGAGATCGTCAAATTTCAAGTACACCCGACGGACCCCAACAAGACAGCGTCCATCGGAGCTCGGCTAGCCCCATAGTGGACGAAGCACTGCGAACATTCTTACGAGAAAACTAGGACATCTTCGCCTGGTATCCTTCCGATATGCCCGGAATCCCACAGCGGCTGGCAGAACATAGTCTAGACATCATCGCAGGCTTTAAGACCGTTAAGCATACTCTGCGCCACTTTTCCGAGCCCAAATGACAAGCTATGGGTGAAGAATTAGCCAAACTGCTAGAGGTCTGATTCATTCGGGAAATTAAGCACCCCGAATGGTTGGCAAACCTTGTGATGGTACCAAAGAAAGACAAATCTTGGCGGTTGTGCCTTCCCTAAGGACCCTTTTCCCTTACCACGCATAGACCAGATTATTGACGCCACAGTCGGACATGACTCATTGTGTTTCCTCGACGCTTATTCCAAAATACCATTAGATTAAAATGAAGGAATCCGACCAATCCGCAACCGCATTCATCACCCCTTATGGGCCATTCTGCTTCAACACAATGCCCTTTGGGCTGAAAATGCTGGGGCTACATATCAGCGCATGATCCAGACTTGTCTCGCAAAACAAGTCGGTAAAACAATCGAGGCATACGTGGACAACGTGGTAATCAAAACCAAACACGTCACCCAGCTGGTCGACGACCTAAGGCAAACCTTTGCCAGCCTACGCGAGTACGATATACGACTCAATCCGGACAAATGTGTATTCGGAGTTTCCGCTGGTAAATTGCTCGGATTCATCGTTTCCCATGGAGGAATAGAAGTGACTCCGACTAAGATCCGTGCCCTATCAGGACTTGCAATTCCCATAGAGCTAAATCACGTCCAGAGGTTCGCCGGGTGCGTGGCAGCGCTAAGCCGCTTTATCTCCTGCCTCGGGGAAAAGGCTTTATCGCTCTACAGACTGCTAAAATGTACCAACAATTTTGAATGGACCAATGAAGCAGCGGCTGTGTTGGAAGAAATTAAAACACTGCTAGCAAGCAATCCCATACTCACAGCACCAGGCACTAGTGAACCCATGTTACTATACATATCGGCTACCAACCAAGTCGTTAGCGCAGTGCTCATCGTCGAACGAGAGGAGGAGGGACACAAATTCCGAACATAGAAGCCGGTCTATTATGTGTCAGAAGTACTAACGCAATGCAAGTCCAGATACCCGGACTACCAGAAGATAGCCTATACAGTATTTATGGCATCACGGAAATTTAGACACTACTTTCAAGAGTGTTCGGTTACGGTGGCCTCCAAGGTGGCCCTGGACGATATAATCAACAATAGGGAGGCCACCGGCCGCATAGCCAAGTGGGCTATTGAGCTCCTTCCCTTTGAAATCGTCTACAAGCCACGACGAGCTAGCAAATCTCAGGTGCTGGCAAATTTCCTCGCCGAGTGGACAAAGGCCGAGCTCCCCATGGAATATAGTACATACTCCCATTGGATGATGTACTTCGATGGATCTAAAACTTTGGCCGGACTAGGGGCTGGAATTATTATCACATCCCCCATAGGCGACAAAGTTCGATACGTGTTGTAGATCATGTATGATGATTCCAATAATGGAGCCGAATACAGAGCACTTCTACACGGTCTTCGGATCGCGACATCAATGTGCATACGACGGCTTGAGGTATGGGGACACTCCAACTTGGCCATCGCCCAAATCAATGGCGAATTTGATGCCAAAAAACCAAAGATGGCGGCATACAGAAATGTCATCCTTAAGATGTCCGCATGGTTCAAGGGGTTAGAATTCCACCACGTCGCTAGAGACAACAAACAAGCAGCCGGCGTACTAGACCCATGGGAGCCAAACGTGACTCCATCCCAAAAAACACCTTCCTGGAACGGCTCTTTAAGCCATTTGTGGTTTGGCAAGACGATCGTAAGGGTGCCAGTCTAACCAACGCAAAAGAGGTTGTTCCCTCTATACATGAACCAGACGACCAAATCATCGGCGACTCCATAATGGACGAGACATCTTTGGCTCATGAGGTCATGGCAGTAATCGCGCCATGGACCAAGCCCTTCCTCACCTACCTTCTTCGCAAATAACTCCCCGACGATCAGACGGAGGTGAAGTGCATAATTCGGCGATCCAAAGCCTATAAAGTCCACGAGGGTGAGTTATACAAGAAAAGCACCACCGGAATACTACAGTGATGCATATCTGAGGAAGAAGGACATCAGCTCTTAGCCAAAGTCCACGCAGGGATGGGTGGCCATCATGTCGCAGCAAGAGCCTTAGTTAGCAAGGCCTTTCGGGCAGTTTTCTTCTGGCCCACTGCTCAAGTGGACTCTCAGTCACTTGTCAACCACTGTGTGGGATGTCAACTTTTTACAAATCAAAGTTACATGCCCCCAACAGCTCTTCGGACTATTCTGATCACCTGGCCTTTCGCGGTCTGGGAGCTGGATATGGTCGGACCACTTAAAGGTGGGACCAAGAAGAATAAATAACTACTGGTCATGGTTGACAAGTTCACCAAATGGATGGAGACGAAACCTGTCAAATCATCCAAGTGTGTATCAGTAATCGACTTTATATCCGGCGTGGTACACCGTTACGGCGTCCCGCACAATATAATAACGGACAATGGATCCAACTTCACAGCCCAAGAGGTCAAAGACTGGTGCGCAAAGATGGGCATTAAGCTCGATTACGCATTAGTGTATCATCCATAGACCAATGGACAAGTCGAACAAGTAAACGCCCTCATCATGAGCGGCATTAAGCCACGTTTGGTCCGATCTCTTCATGAGTCCGACTGTCATTGGGTGGAGGAGCTTGACTTCGTCCTATGGGGCCTGCACACCACCCCGAACAGATCAACAGGATACACACCATTCTTTATGGTCTACGGGGCAGAAGCAGTCCTCCCTTGTGACATTATTCACAATGCACCAAGGGTGCGCATGTACGAGGAAAAGGAAGCCGAGTTAGATTGGCAGGATGACCTGGACACCTTAGAAGGAGAGCGCGACATAGCTCGGGCTCGCTCTACTTTTTATCAACAACAGGCCCGGCGTTACCAGAGCAGGGAGGTCAGGGCAAAAGCGTATAATGTGGGTGAACTCGTCTTACGGCTCCCGGAGAAGCAGAAGCACAAACTCAACCCCAAATGGGAGGGGGCCTTCATAATCAATGAAGTACTCGCGGGAGGGTCTTACCGTCTTCGAAACCCGTTGGATAACCTCCTTGAACCAAACCATGGAACGCAGCTCGTCTTCGGTGCTTCTACGGATAAACCGGTGCCGTCATACTCTCTACCTTTTACCTCCTTTTTCTTTTTTTTCTTCATTTCTTTTTTCCTTTCCCTCCCACCTTCATTTCTCATTTTCCCCCCAACTCTATGTTCAGCTCAACCAATCTTGTATTAAGATTTTCGGCTTACAACCTTAATTGTTAAGTCCGAACACATCACCTGGGGGCTTCTTCCCGAAACAATTCTTTTACAATCTAAGCATCTATTTACATTTATTATGTATGCATGTTTCCCTTGTCATTTTTAAGCCGTTATATGCATCAATTTGAACTAAGATTTTTGCCAAGCTGGGCTGCCTCGCTCCTGTGCTTACCCTCTACGTTCCCGATTGTTTGGCTAGAGGGTAAAGGAAGCACCTCTATGATTGTTATGACCGGGTCATGCAGATACGTACCTCAAACGGGTGAAGCCAAAAGCTAGCTATCTTCAGCAGACAATTGGTAGGCTACGACGGAAGCAACAAACGAGACTATGGTCGTTCACACCATTACTCGGGCTTCCTTTCTCACAAAACCATTAGTCGCACACTAATAGTATACGACCTTACTACCTACGTTTTACATAGCACCCTGAAGAAAAGTATCGATAGAGGTACTATTTTCTTTGGAATATGTTTCTTATGCTAAGTAGTAATATAACATACCTCCCTATGTGCTTTCTGTCCGTTCGCACCAAATGGCCGGATTGCCTGGTTCCCCGAACATAATTCACCGTTCTCGAGTGATATTTTATAGGGAACACTCCCAAGATCTTAGCGCGGGAGATCGAAGCCGATGTCCGGTTAAGACAAAGTTTATAACATAGATGGAGCAATTTTCCCAATTATTTGTACATAGTTACATACAATCATACATCTGGCTGCTGATCGAGATTGTCTATTAAGGTATCCAGGGAGAAATCTTCTTGTGAGAGACAGGCGGCGGGCATCACTTGGTCGTACACCAAGTGAAGTGGCACTTCTTGCCCATCTGACCCTACTGGCCCAACCCGAGCCATACGCTCAGGGTTAAGGCCGGTATAACGGGTCTTGATCATCGCGCCTCTCATGCTCCCTCTCGGCAAGCCGATGTCTTCCATAGCTCGAATCTACTTCGGGCTCCCTTGAATCGATTAACCAGTTTGGTCATCGCCTCTGGAGGTTGCTCGGCAGACCATAGCGCTTTCACCATGCTCTTCATGGGCTTCCGAGCCCGCTCATGAAGGGCGGACAGCTCCTTCAGAAGGCTTCCCTGGTAGGATCCAATCTCTTCTTTGGGCCGCCCGGACAGGAGCCCTATACATGAATCAAGGCATGCCCATTATACTGCATATATAAGAAGTATTGTCCGATGTTAAATCACACTTACCGAACATGCCCCTCTATAATTTCTGGTTCCCTTCTTGGGCCTGGGCCAATTGGGTCTTTACGCTCTCAATTTCTTCGGACTGTTGTTTGTTTTCCGCCTCAAGGCGGTTCTTCTCCTCAATGTTTCGTTGCAAAATATGGCAGCCAGTCTCATGCTGGGATTCGGCATACCGCTGAGATTCTCGGGTTGCATCTAAGTCTCTTTGCAATTGCCCTATTGATTCAGCTCCTACAAAGTACCCTTGCGTCACCATGGGAAACTATACGAAGATCAGCAGAACAGGTATACTCACCATGTGCCTCCCGGGTAAAGCTCTTCATGTGATCCAATTCGGCCTTTATAGTTTCCACGTGTGCTCGGCTTGCCTCCAGTTCCTTGACCAGTTGTTTGCTTCGCTGCCTTGAAGCCTGCATTAGTTGTAAGACAATATGAGGACCCTTAATTTGGTCGTTCCGACCAATTTAAGGCTCGGGGGCTACTGGGTTTACACGGGTGTGATACGCCCATTTTGCACCATGATTTTATATTGATATTTATTGCATTATGGGCTGTTATTACACGTTATGGTTCAATACTTATGCCTTTTCTCTCTTATTTTACAAGGTCTACATGAAGAGGGAGAATGCCGGCAGCTGGAATTCTGGACATGAAAAGGAGCAAATATGAGATACCTATTCTGCACAACTCCAAAAGTCTTGAAAATTTACGGAGAATATTTTTGTATTTCATAAAAAATACTGGCACAAGAAACAACCAGAGGGGGGCCACCTACAGGCCACAAGCCTGCTAGGCGCGGCCACCCCCCTGACCGCGCCTAGCAGGCTTGTGGGGCCCATGTGGCTCCTGTGATGCCCATCTTCTCCTATATGAAGCGTTTTGACTTGGAAAAAATCAAGAGAGACCTTTCAGGATGAAGCGCCGCCGTCTCGAGGCGGAACTTGGGCAGAACCAATTTAGAGCTCCGGCAGGGCTGTTCTACCGGGGAAACTTCCCTCCCGGAGGGGGAAATCGAAGCCATCATCGTCACCAACGATCCTCTCATTGGAAGGGGGTCAATCTCCATCAACATCTTCACCAGCACCATCTCCTCTCCAAACCCTAGTTAATCTCTCGTATCTGATCTTTGTCTCAACACCTCAGATTGGTACCTGTGGGTTGCTAGTAGTGTTGATTACTCCTTGTAGTTGATGCTAGTTGGTTTACTTGGTAGAAGATCATATGTTCAGATCCTTTATGACAATTAATACTCCTCTGATCTTGAACATGAACATTCTTTGTGAGTAGTTACGTTTGTTCTTGAGGACATGGGATGCGTCTTGTTATAAGTAATCATGTGAATTTGGTATTCGTTCGATATTTTGATGAGATGTATGTTATCTCTCCTCTAGTGGTGTTATGTGAATGTCGACTACATAACACTTCACCATTATTTGGGCCTAGGGGAAGGCATTGGGAAATAATAAGTAGATGACGGGTTGCTAGAGTGACAGAAGCTTAAACCCTAGTTTATGCGTTGCTTCGTAAGGGGCTGATTTGGATCCATATGTTTCATGCTATGGTTAGGTTTACCTTAATTCTTCTTTCGTAGTTGCGGATGCTTGTGAGGGGGGTTAATCATAAGTGGGAGTTTTGTCCAAGTAAGGGCAGCACTCAAGCACTGGTCCACCCACATATCAAATTATCAAAGTAACGAATGCGAATCAAATGAGCATGATGAAAACTAGCTTGACAGAAATTCCCATGTGTCCTCGGGAGCGCTTTGCTTTATATAAGAGTTTGTCCAGCCCTATCCTTTTCTACAAAAAGGATTGGGATACCTTGCTGCACCTTTGCTATACTTGTTACTTGTTACTCGTTACGAATTATCTTATCAGAAAACTATCCGTTATCGATAATTTCAGTGCTTGCGGAGAATACCTTACTAGAAATTGCTTGTCATTTCCTTCTGCTCCTCGTTGGGTTTGACACTCTTACTTATCGAAAGTACTACGATAGATCCCTTATACTTGTGGGTCATCAAGACTCTTTTCCGGCGCCGTTGTCGGGGAGTGAAGCGCCTTTGGTAAGTGGAGTCTGGTAAGGAAAATTTTATATAGTGTGCTAAATTTTACTATTACTTGTCACTATGGGAAGTAATCCTTTGAGGGGTTTGTTCGGGGTATCATCACCTTGATCGGAAACACAAAGAGTTGTCCCTCGACCTACTAAACCTACTAAAAATATTAATTATGAAATTCCTTTGGGTATGATAGAGAAACTGCTGGCTAATCCTTATGCAGGAGATAGAACACTACATCATGATTTACATCTAATCTATGTGGATGAAGTTTGTGGATTATTTAAGCTTGCAGGTCTGCCCGAGGATCACATTAAGAATAAGGTATTTCCTTTGTCTTTTAAGGAGAAGGCGTTGACATGGTATAGGTTATGTGATGATATTGGATCATGGAGATACAAGCGATTGAAAATGGAATTTCATCAGAAGTTCTACCCAATGTATCTAGTTCATCGTGATCAGAATTATATTTATAACTTTTGGCCTCGTGAAGGAGAAAGAATCGCTCAAGCTTGGGGGAGGCTTAAGTCAATGTTATATTCATGCCCTAATCATGAGCTCTCGAGAGAAATTATTATTCGGAACTTTAATGCTCGGCTTTCTCGTAATGATCAATCCATGCTCGATACTTCTTGTGTTGGTCCCTATATGAAGAAAGATATTGACTTCAAATGGGATTTATTGGAAAGAATTAAATGCAACTCTGAAGATTGGGAACTCGACGAAGGTAAGGAGTCAGGTATGAACCTTAAGTTTGATTGTGTTAAATCTTTCGTAGACACCAGTACTTTTCGTGAATTTAGCACTAAATATGGACTTGACTCTGAGATAGTAGCTTATTTTTGTGAATCTTTTGCTGCTCATGTTGATCTCCCTAAGGAGAAGTGGTTTAAATATCATCCTCCCATTGAAGTGAAAGTAGTTGAACCTATTAAAGTTGAAGAGAAAACTATTACTTATAATGTTGATCCTGTTATTCCTGACGCTTATATTGAGAAACCACCTTTCCCTGTTAGAATAAAGGATCATGCTAAAGCATCAACTGTGGTTCATAAGAGCTGTGCTAGAACACCTACACCCCCTGAGCAAATTAAAGTTGAGCCTAGTATTGCTATGGTTAAAGATATCTTGGTTGATAATATTAATGGGCATGTTATTCAATTTTGTGATGAAGCTGCTAGAATTGCTAAACCTGATGCTAAAGATAAACATAGACCCATTGTTGGCACGCCTGTTGTTTATGTTTAAATAGGAGATCATTGTTATCATGGTTTATGTGATATGGGTGCTAGTGTGAGTCCAATTTCCTATTCCTTGTATAAAGAGATTATGAATAATATTGCACCAGCTGAGCTAGAGGAAATTGATGTCACAATTAAGCTTGCTAATAGAGACACTATATCACGAGTTGGGATTATTAGAGATGTTGAAGTCTTGTGTGGAAAAATAAAATATCCTACTGATTTTCTTGTTCTTGGTTCCCCACAAGATGATTTTTGTCCCATTATATTTGGTAGACCCTTCTTGAATACCATTAATGCCAGGATAGATTGTGAGAAGGAAATGGTTACCGTAAGTTTTGGGGATATGTCTCATGATTTGAATTTCTCTAAATTTCGTAGACAACCCCATGATAAAGAATTGCCTAGTAAGGATGAAATTATTCGTCTTGCTTCTATTGTTGTGCCTCCTACTGATCCTTTAGAGCAATATTTGCTAGACCATGAAAATGATATGCATATGAATGAAAGAAATGAAATAGAAAGGATTTTCTTTGATCAGCATCCTATTCTGAAACACAACTTGCCTATTGAAATACTTGGGGATCCTCCTCCACCCAAGGGTGATTCCGTGTTTGAGCTTTCCGGATACCTTGAGATATGCTTATCTTGATGAAAAGAAGATATATCCTGTTATTATTAGTGCTAACCTTTCAGAGCATGAAGAATAAAGATTATTGAAACTCTAAAGAAGCACCGTGTCCCTATTGGATATACTCTTGATGATCTTAAGGGCATTAGTCCCATTCTATGTCGGCACAAAATTAAAATGGAGCCTGATGCTAAACCAGTTGTTGATCACCAACAACGGTTGAATCCTAAGATGAAGGAAGTGGTAAGAAATGAAATATTAAAGCTTTTGGAAGTAGGTATCATTTACCCTATTGCTGATAGTAGATGGGTTAGTCCCGTTCATTGTGTCCCTAAGAAAGGAGGTATTACCGTAGTTCCTAATGATAAAAATGAATTGATCCCATAAAGAATTATTACAGGTTATAGAATGGTAATTGATTTTAGGAAATTGAATAAAGCTACTAGAAAAGATCATTACCATCTACCTTTCATTGGTCAAATGCTAGAAAGATTATCCAAACACACACATTTTTCCTTTGTAGATGGTTATTCTAGTTTCTCTCAAATACCTGTGTCAAAATAGGACCAAGAGAAGACCACCTTTACTTGCCCTTTTGGTACCTTTGCTTATAGACATATGCCTTTTGGTTTATGCAATGCACCTGGTACCTTTCAAAGATGTATGACTGCTATATTCTCTCATTTTTGTGAAAGGATTGTTGAGGTTTTCATGGATGATTTTTCCGTTTATGGAACATCTTTTGATGATTGTTTGAGCAACCTTGATCAAGTTTTGCAGAGATGTGAAGAAACTAATCTGGTCTTGAATTGGAAGAAGTGCTACTTTATGGTGAATGAAGGCATAGTCTTGGGACATACAATTTCTGAAAGAGGTATTGAAGTTGACAAGGCTAAAGTTGATGCTATGAAAAAATGTCGTATCCTACGGATATCAGAGGTATAAGAAGTTTCCTTGGTCATGTTGGTTTCTATAGGAGATTTATTAAAGACTTCCCTAAGATTTCCAGGCTGCTCACAAATCTCTTGCAAAAAGATGTGCAATTCGTTTTTGACGATGATTGTGTAGAAGCTTTTGAAATTCTCAAGAATGCTTTGATTTCTGCACCTGTTGTTCAACCACCTGATTGGAACCCACCCTTTAAAATTATGTGTGATGCTAGTGATTATGTCATAGGTGCTTTTCTAGGACAAAGAGTTGACAAGAAATTAAATGTTATTCATTATGCTAGCAAAACTCTAGACAGTGCTCAAAGAAACTATGCTACCACTGAAAAGGAATTTTTAGCAGTTGTGTTCGCTTGTGATAAGTTTAGACCCTATATTGTTGATTCTAAAGTAACTGTGCACACTGATCATGCTGCTATTAAATATCTTATGGAAAAGAAAGATACCAAACCTAGACTTATCAGGTGAGTTCTTTTGCTACAAGAATTTGATTTGCATATTGTTGATAGAAAGGGTGTTGATAACCCCGTAGCACATAACTTATCTAGTTTAGAGAATGTTCTTGATGACCCACTACCTATTGATCATAGCTTTCCTGATGAACAATTAGCTGTCATAAATGCTTCTCGTAATGCTCCTTGGTATGCTGATTATGCTAATTATATTATCGCTAAGTTTATACCGCCTAGTTTCACATACCAACAAAAGAAAAAGTTCCTCTATGATTTAAGACATTACTTCTGTGATGAACCACACCTTTATAAAGAAGGATAAGATGGTGTTATTAGACGTTGTGTACCTGAGCATGAACAGGAACAGATCTTACAGAAGTGTCATTCCGAGGCCTACGGAGGACACCACGCTGGAGATAGAACTTCACATAAGGTATTACAATCTGGTTTTTATTGGCCTACTCTCTTCAAGGATGCTCGTAAGTTTGTCTTGTCATGTGATGAATGTCAGAGAATTGGTAATATTAGTAGACATCAGGAAATGCCTATGAATTACTCTCTTGCTATTGAACCATTTGATGTTTGGGGTTTTGATTATATGGGACCTTTTCCAACGCCCAACGGGTATACTCATATTTTAGTTGTTGTTGATTATGTTACTAAGTGGGTAGAAGTTATTCCAACTAGTAGTGCTGATCATAACACCTCTATTAAGATGCTTAAATAAGTTGTTTTCCCTAGATTTGGAGTCCCTAGATATTTAATGACCGATGGTGGTTCACATTTTATTCATGGTGCTTTCCGTAAATTGCTTGCTAAGTATGATGTTAATCATAGAATTGCATCTCCTTATCATCCTCAGTCTAGTGGTAAAGTATAATTAAGTAATAGAGAAATTAAATTGATCTTGCAAAAGACGGTTAATAGATCTAGGAAGAATTGGTCTAAAAAACTTGACGATGCATCATGGGCTTATAGAACTGCTTACAAAAATCCTATGGGTATGTCTCCGTATAAATGGATTTATGGTGAAGCATGTCACTTACCTCTAGAGCTAGAGCATAAAGCTTATTGGGCAATCAAAGAGCTCAACTATGATTTCAAACTTGCTGGTGAGAAGAGGTTATTTGATATTAGCTCACTTGATGAATGGAGAACCCAGGCCTATGAGAATGCCAAGTTGTTTAAAGAGAAAGTTAAGAGATGCATGATAAAATGATACAAAAGCGTGAATTTAATGTAGGTGATGATGTCTTGCTATACAATTATCGGTTAAGATTTTTTTGCAGGAAAACTTCTCTCTAAATTGGAAGGACCATACATTGTTGAGTAAGTGTATCCCCTTGGCCCAAATAAAGTGTCCTTGTACCCCGAACATTTCGGGAAACATCGGAAACTATTTCCGGTGAATTCTGGAACCCTTTTGGAGACCAAACACTATTATCCCATTTATCAATCTTTACCTCCGGACCATTCCGGAGCTCCTCGTGATGTTCAGCATCTCATTCGGGACTCAGAACAACCTTCGGTCACCACCATACATAACTCTATACTATCGAAACGTCACTGAACCATATGTGTGCAGACCCTGCGAGTTTGAGAACTATGTAGACATGACCGAGACACCTCTACGGTCAATAACCAATAGCGGGAACTAGATGCCCATATTAGTTCCTACATATTCTACGAAGATCTTTATCGGTCGAACCTCTATGTCAAGGATTTAGTTAATCCCGTATGATGTTCCCTTTGTTCTTCGGTATGTTACTTGCCCGAGATTCGATCAGCGGTATCTGTGTACCTAGTTCAACCTCGTTACCGGCAAGTCTCTTTACTCGTTTCGTAATACAAGATCTCGTGGCTAACACTTTAGTCACATCGCTTGCAAGGCTTGTTGTGATGTTGTATTACCGAGTGGGACCTAAGATACCTCTCCGTCACACGGAGTAACAAATCCTAGTCTTGATCCATGCCAACCCAACAGACACCCTCGGAGATACCTGTACAACACCTTTATAGTCACCCTGTTACGTTGCGACGTTTGATACACACAAGGTACTCCTCCGGTGTTAGTGAGTTGCATGATCTCATGGTCATAGGAATAGATACTTGACATGCAGAAAACTGTAGCAATAAACTGACACGATCATATTCTACGTTTATAGTTTGGGTCTTGCCATCACATCATTCGCCTAATGATGTGATCCCGTTATCAACTGACATCTCATGTCAATGGCTAGGAAACCTTGACCATCTTTGATCAACGAGCTAGTTTACTAGAGGCATACTAGGGACACAGTGTTGTCTATATACCCACACATGTATTTAGTTTCCAATCAATACAATTATAGCATGGATAATAAACGATTATCATGAACAAGGAAATATGATAATAACTAATTTATTATTGCCTCTATAGCATATTTCCAACAGTCTCCCACTTGCACTAGAGTCAATAATCTGGTTCACATCACCATGTGATTCGCATTGTTATGAATCTAACACCCAATGATTTCTGGGGCTCGATCATGCTTTTCATTTGAGAGAGGTCTTTTAGTCAACGGGCATGCATCATTCAGATCCGTGTGTACTTTGCAAATCTCTATGTCATACTGTAGACACTACTACCACGCTCCACTTGGAGCTATTCCCAATGGCTGCTCCACTATACGTATCCGGATTGCTACTAAGAGTCATCCAGATTGGTGTTAAAGCTTTGCATCGACGTAACTCTTTACGACAAACTCTTTATCACCTCCATAATCGAGAAACATTTCCTTGGTCTTTTAGTTACTAAGGATAATCTTGACCGCTGTCCAGTGATGCACTCCTGGATCACTCTTGTACCCCTTGACGGACTCATGGCAAGGCACACACAGGTGCGGTACACAATATGGCATACTATATAGAGCCTATGGCTAAAGTATAGCGGACGACCTTCATCCTTTCTCTTTCTTCTGCCGTGGTCGAGCTTTGAGTCTTACTCAAATTCACACCTTACAAATCAGGCAAGAACTCTTTCTCTGTCTGATCCATTTTGAACTCTTTCAAAATCTTGTCAAGGTATGTACTCATTGAAAGTATCATCAAGCATCTTGATCTATCTCTATAGATCTTGGTGCTCAACAATTAGGTAGCTTTATCGAGGTCTTCCTTTGAAAAACTCTTTTCAAACAACCCTTTATGCTTTCCAAAAATTCTACATCATTTCTGATCAACAACATGTCATCCACATATGCTTATCAGAAACTCTATAGTGCTCCCACTCACTTTATTGTAAATACAAGTTTCTAATAAACTTTATATAGACTCAAAAACTTTGATCACCTCATCAAAGCATATATTCCAACTCCGAGATGCTTGATCCAGCCCATAGAAGGATTACTGGAGCTTGCACACCTTTTAGCATCCTTAGGACTGACAAAACCTTCTGGTTATATCACATATAACCTTTCCTTAAGTAAACCGTTAAGGAAATGATGTTTTGACATCCATCTGCCAGATTTCATAATTGAAAAATGCAGTAACTGCTAACATAATTCCAACAGACTTTAGCATCGCTACGGGTGAGAAAGTCTCATCATAGTCAACTCCTTGAACTTGGCGGAAACTTCTTTGCGACAAGTCGAGCTTTATAAATGGTGACATTTACCATCAGCGTCTGTCTTCATCTTAAAGGTCCATTCGTACTTGATGACCTGCCGTCCAACGAGCAAGTCTACCAAAGTCTATACTTGGTTTTCATACATGGATCCTTTCTCGGATTTCGTGGCCTCTAACCATTTGTCGGAATCCGGGCCCATCATCGCTTCTCCATAGCTCGTAGGCTCATCGTTGTCCAAAAACATGACCTCTAAGACAGGGTTGCCGTACCACTCAGGAGCAGTGCGCATCCTTGTCAACCTACGAGGTTTGATAGTAACTTGATCTGAAGCTTCATGATCATCATCATTAACTTCCTCTTCAACTAACGTATGCTCCACAGAAACAATTTTCTGCGCTGCGCTACTCTCTGGTTGAAACAAAGGTTCAACAACCTCATCAAGTTCTATCTTCCTGCCACTCAATTCTTTCAAGAGAAACTCTTTCTCGTGAAAGGACCTGTTTTTAGCAACAAACACTTTGCACTTGGATCTGAGATAGAAGGTATACCCAACTGCACTTAGGGTATTCTATGAAGATGCATTTGTCTGCTTTGGGTTCGAGCTCATTAGGAGAAAACCCTTTTCACATAAGTGTCGCAGCCCCAAACATTATGAAATGATAGCTTAGGTTTCTGCCAAACCATATGGTGTCATCTCAATGGATTTAGATGGTATCCTATTTAAAGTGAATGTAGTTGTCTCTAATGCATAACCCCAAAACGATAGTGCTAAAATGATAAGAGACATCATAATTCGCACCATATCCAATAGAGCACGACTATGACGTTCGGACACACCATCACACTATGGTGTTTCAGGTGGCGTGAGTTGTGAAACAACTTTCACATTGTCTTAAGTTCTATACCAAACTCGTAACTCAGATATTCACCTCCACGATCATATCGTAGATATCTTATCTTCTCTTCATGATGATCTTAAACTTCACTCTGAATTTTCTTGAACCTTTCAAACGATTCAGACTTGTGTTTCATTAAGTAAATATACACTATTATCTACTCAAATCATGCGTGAAGGTAAGAAAATAACGATATCCACCGCACGCTACAAGACTCATTGTATTGCATACATCAACATGTATCATTTCCAATAAATCACTTGCTCGCTCCATCAAACCGGAAAACGGGGTCCTTAGTCATCTTGCCCAAGAGGCATGGTTCGCATGTCTCAACCGATTCGAAATCGAATGAGTCCAAAGATCCATCAGCATAGAGTTTCTTCATGCGATTTATACCAATATGACTTTTAGCGACAGTGCAACAAGTATGTGGTACTATCATTATTAACTTTGTATCTTTTGGCATCAATGTTATGAACATGTGCATTACTACGATCAAGATTCAACAAACCATTCTCACTGGGTGCATGACCATTGAAGGTATTATTCATGTAAACAGAATAACCATTATTCTTTCACTTAAATGAATAACCGTGTTGCAATAAACACGATCTAATCACGTTCTTGCTCAACGCAAAACACCAAATAAAATTTATTTAGGTTCGTCACTAATCTCGAAGGTAGAGAGAGCGTGCGATGTTGATCACATCAACCTTGGAAACATTTCCAGCACACATCGTCACCTCACCCTTAGCTAGTGCTCCGTTTATTCCGTAGCTTTTACTTCGGGTTACTAACATTTAGCAACCAAACCGGTATCCAATACCCAGGTGCTACTAGGAGTACTACCAAGGTACACATCAATAACACGTATATCAAATATACTTCTGTCGATGTTGCCAGCCTTCTTATCTACAAAATATCTAGGGTTGTTCCGCGTCAGCGACCGCTCTCCTCATAATAGAAGCACTTAGTCTCGGGTTTGGGTTCAACTTTGGGTTGCTTCACTGGAGCAGCAACTGACTTGCCATCCATGAAGTTTCCCTCCTTGCCCTTTCCCTTCTCGAAACTAGTGGTTTTACTAACCATCAACACTTGATGCTCCTTCTTGATTTCTACCTTCGCGGTGTCAAACATCGTGAACAGCTCGGGGATCGTTATTTCTATCCCCGGCATTTTATAGTTCATCACCAAGTTCTAGTAGCTTAGTGACAGTGACTTGAAGAACAATATCAATCACTATCTTATCTGGAAGATCAACTTCCACTCGATTCAAGCGATTGTAGCACCCAGACAATCTGAGCACATGCTCAACAATTGAGCTATTCTCTTTTATCTTGCAGGCAAAGAATCTTGTTAGAGATCTCATATCTCACAACATGGCCACGAGCCTGAGATCCCAATTTCAGCTCTTAGAACATCTCATATGTTCCGTGACGTTCAAAATGTTTTGGAGCCTTAATTCTAAGCCGTAATGCATGACGCACTAAACTATCAAGTAGTCATCGGAACGTGCCTGTCAGATGTTCACAACATCTACAAACGACGCTAGAGGAGGTGGTGCAGTGAGCGGTGCATTAAGGATATAAGCCTTCTGTGCAGCAATGAGGACAATCCTCAGATCACGGACCCAGTCCGCAATATTGCTACCATCATCTTTCAACTCCATTTCTCTAGGAACATATAAAAATTCAAGGGAGCTATAACGTGAGCTACAACATAATTTGCAAAGACACTACTGTTGGGGAACGATGCATGGGAAACAAAATTTTCCTACGCACACACAAGATCTATCCATGGTGATGAGCATCTACGAGAGGGAGAGTGGATCTACATACCCTTGTAGATCGCTAAGCGGGAAGCGTTAAGAAACACGGTTGGTGTAGTCGAACGTCTTGCGATCCAAATCGCCGAGCATCCCGCGATCTCATCACGATCCGTCCCGCGATCCAATCACGATCCATCCCGCGAACTCATCACGATCCGTTCCGCGATCTCATCACGATCCGTCTCGTGATCTTGATCACGGTCCTTCCGATCTAGCGCCGAACGGATGGCACCTCCGCGTTCAGCACACGTATAGCTCGATGACGATCTCTTCCTTCTTGATCCAGCAAGAGGGAGCGGAGAGGTAGATGAGTTCTTCGGCAGCACGACGGTGTTGCGGCGATGGTGATGGAGCTATTCCAGCAGGGCTTTGCCTAAGCACCGTTGAAAACCGATCTAGAGGAGAAACTGCGATCTAGAGGAGAGGTAGCACGTGGCTATTAGGGTTAGCTTTTTCCTCCAAATCCTCTAGTATATATATGAGGAAGGGAGGGGAGGAGGCAGCCTCAAACCCTCAAGGTTTGGTAGAAATTGGAGGTGGAGGAGTCCTACTCCAATCCTATTAGGAGTAGGATTCCTCCTTTCCACTTGGAAACTCTTTCCACCTCTCCACCTTTGGATTTTTTCCTTCTCAAACCACTCCAGCCACATGGGCCCTTAGAGGAGGCTTCGGCCAGCCCACCAGGGGCTGGTTTACCTCCTCCCACAGTCCATGTAGCCTATTGGGTCGAAATACCTCTCCCGATGGTCCCCGGTACACTACCGGCATTCCCGGTACACTACCGATGAGCCCGGAACTTTTTCGGCGACCAAAACAGGACTTCCTATATATCAATATTTACCTCCGGACCATTCCGGAGCTCCTCGTGACATACGGAATCTCATCCGAGACTCTAAACAACCTTCTGTCACCACCATACATAACTCTATACTACCAAAACGTCCCCAAACCTTAAGTGTGCAGACCCTGCGGGTTCGAGAACTATGTAGACATGACCGAGACACCTCTACGGTCAATAACCAATAGCGGGACCTGGATGTCCATATTGGTTCCTACATATTCTATGAAGATCTTTATCGGTCGAACCTCTATGTCAAGGATTCAGTTAATCCCGTATGATGTTCCCTTTGTTCTTCGGTATGTTACTTGTCCGAGATTCGATCGCCGGTATCTCCATACCTAGTTCAACCTCGTTGCCGAAAAGTCTCTTTACTCATTCGGTAATACAAGATCCCGTGACTAACACTTAGTCACATTGCTTGCAAGGCATATTGTGATGTTGTATTACCGAGTGGGCCATGAGATACCTCTCCGTCATACGGAGTAACAAATCCCAGTCTTGATCCATGCCAACCCAACAGACACCCTCGGAGATACCTGTAGAGCACCTTTATAGTCACCCAGTTACGTTGCAACATTTGATACACACAAGGCACTCCTCCGATGTCCGTGAGTTGCATGATCCCATGGTCATAGGAACATATACTTGACATGCAGAAAACAATAGCAATAAACTGACGCGATCATATGCTAAGTTTGTAGTTTGGGTCTTGTCCATCACATCATTCTCCTAACGATGTGATCGCGCTACCAAATGACATCTCATGTCCATGACTAGGAAACCATAGCCATCTTTGATGAACGAGCTAGTCTATTACAGGCATACTAGGGACATGGTGTTGTCTATGTATCCACACATGTATCTGAGTTTCCGATCAACACAATTATAGAATGGATAATAAACGATTATCATGAACAAGGAAATATGATAATAACCAATTTATTATTGCCTCTAGGGCATATTTCCAACAACTACTAACCATGTTCATGTTAATGAGTTCAATTAATCATATTACTTAAGAATGCTCACTCAAATTCACATCCCTCTGATCATTCGAGTGATACATGATCCAAATTCACCAACTCAAGTCCGATCATCACGTGAGTTGAGGTGGTTTCAATGGTCAACATCATCATGTTGATCATATCTACTATATGACTCATGTTCGACCTTTCGGTCTCTTGTGTTCCGAGGCCATGTCTGTACATGCTAGGCTCATCAAGTTTAACTCGAGTGTTCTACATGTGCAACACTGGCTTGCACCCATTGTATGTGAACGTAGAGTCTATCACACCCGATCATCACGTGGTGTCTCGACACGACAAACTTTTGCAACGGTGCACACTCAGGGAGAACACAATTGATCTTGAAATTTAAGTGAGGGATCACCTTATAATGCTACCGTCGTCCTAAGCAAAACAAGGTGCATAAAAGGATTAACATCACATGCAAATCATAAGTGACATGATATGGACATGAACTTGTGCTTTTGATCTCCATCTTGAAAGCACCGGCATGATCTCCATCATCACCGGCATGACACCATGATCTCCATCATCTTGATCTCCATCAATGTGTCGCCATCGGGTTTGTCATGCCCACCATGCTTCTACTACTATTGCTACCGTTTAGCAATAAAGTAAAGCATTACATAGCGCTTAATGATTGACACGCAGGTCATACAATAATTAAAGACAACCCTATGGCTCCTGTCGGTTGGCGTACTCATGCAAGTCGTGATATTCTATACAAAACATGATCATCTCATACATCACATATATCTCATCATGTAATTGGCCATATCACATCACAACATACCCTACAAAAACAAGTTAGACGTCCTCTAATTGTTGTTGCATGTTTTACGTGGCTGCTACGGGTATCTAGCAAGAACAATTCTCACCTACGCAAAACCACAACGGTGATACATAAATTGCTTTTCAACCTTCTCAAGGACCGCCTTTGTTGAATCCGATCCAACTAAAGTAGGAGAAACAGATGTTGGGGAACGTTGCATGGGAAACAAAAAAATTCCTACGCACACGCAGATCTATCCATGATGATGAGCATCTACGAGAGGGAGAGTGGATCTACGTACCCTTGTAGATCGCTAAGCGGGAAGCGTTAAGAAACGCGGTTGGTGTAGTCGAACGTCTTCACGATCCAAATCGCCATGCATCCGGCGATCCAAGCATGATCCGTCCCACGATCCAATCACGATCCATCCTGCGAACTTGATCACGATCCGTCCCATGAACTTGATCACGATCCTTTCGATCTAGCGCCGAGTGGACGGCACCTCCGCGTTCAACACACGTACAGCTTGATGACGATCTCCGACGTCTTGATCTAGCAAGAAGGAGCGGAGAGGAAGAAGAGTTCTCCGGCAGCGTGATGACGCTCCGGCGATGGTGGTGGAGCTATTCCGGCAGGGCTTCGCCTAAGCGCTGCAGAAAACCGATCTAGAGAAGAAACTATGCACAGGAGGAACGGGCAGCACGTGGCTGAAAATTCTGTGCAAAACCCCTAAAACCTCCAGTATATATAAGAGGAAGAGAGGAGGAGTCTTGGCCCAAGGGCCAAGACTCTAGGAGTCGGCCGAACCAGGTGAGAGAGGTGGAATCCACCTCCAATCCTAGTAGGACTAGGATTCACCCTATTTTTGCCTTTTTCCACCTTTTCTCTTTGGGTTTTTTCTCCCTAGCCGCATGGGCTTTGTGTGGGACTTCCACCAGCCCACTAAGGGCTGGTATTCACTCTCCCACAGCCCATGTTGCCTCTTGGGTCAAAATACCCCTCCCGATGGTCTCCCGGTATACTACCGGCACTCCCGGTACACTACCGATGAGCCCGAAACTTTTTCGGTGACCAAAATAGGACTTCCTATATATCAGTCTTTACCTCCAGACCATTCTGGATCTCCTCATGACATCCGGGATATCATTCGGGACTCCGAACAACGTTCGGTCACTACCATACATAACTCTATATTACCGAAACATCACCAAACCTTAAGTGTGCAGACCCTGTGGGTTCGAGAACTATGTAGACATGACCGAGACACCTCTACGGTCAATAACCCATAGCGGGACCTGTATGCCCATATTGGTTCCTAAATATTCTACGAAGATCTTTATCGGTCGAACCTCTATGTCAAGGATTCAGTCAATCCCGTATGATGTTCCCTTTGTTCTTCAGCATGTTACTTGCCCGAGATTCGATCGTCGGTATCTCCATACCTAGTTCAACCTCGTTACTGGCAAGTCTCTTTAATCGTTCCTTAATACAAGATCCCGCGACTAACACTTAGTCACATTGCTTGCAAGGCTTATTGTGATGTTGTATTACCGAGTGGGCCCTGAGATACCTCTCCGTCACACGGAGTAACAAATCCCACTCTTGATCCATGCCAACCCAACAGACACCCTCGGAGATACCTGTAGAGCACCTTTATAGTCACCCAGTTACATTGCGACGTTTCATACACACAAGGTACTCCTCCGGTGTTAGTGAGTTGCATGATCTCATGGTCATAGGAACAGATACTTGACATGCAGAAAACTGTAGCAAGAAACTGACTCGATCGTATGCTACGTTTGTAGTTTGGGTCTTGTCCATCACATCATTCTCCTAATGATGTGATCCCATTATCAAATGACATCTCATGTCAATGGCTAGGAAACCTTGACCATCTTTGATCAACGAGCTAGTTTACTAGAGGCATACTAGGGACACAGTGTGTTGTCTATTTACCCACACATATATTTAGTTTCCAATCAATACAATTATAGCATGGATAATAAACGATTATAATGAACAAGGAAATATGATAATAACTAATTTATTATTGCCTCTAGAGCATATTTCCAACATAAACATGTGGACATATTCATCGATCTCGGTTTTCGCTTGAGGGCAAGCGAGGTCTAAGCTTGGGGGAGTTGATACGTCCATTTTGCACCATGATTTTATATTGATATTTATTGCATTATGGGCTATTATTACACATTATGGTACAATAATTATGCCTTTTCTCTCTTTTTTTACAAGGTTTACATGAAGAGGGAGAATGCCGGCAGCTGGAATTCTAGACTTGAAAAGGAGCAAACCTGAGATACCTATTCTGCACAACTCCAAAAGTCCTAAAAATTTACGGAGAATATTTTTGGATTTAATTAAAAATACCGGCGCAAGAATCAACCAGAGGGGGGCCACCTACAGGCCACAAGCCTGCTAGGCACGGCCACCCCCTGGTCGCGCCTAGCAGGCTTGTGAGGCCCCTGTGGCTCCTCCGACGCCCATCTTCTCATATATAAAGCGTTTTGACCTAGAAAAAATCAAGAGAAACCTTTTGGGATGAAGCACCGCTGTCTCGAGGCGGAACTTGGGGAGAACCAATCTAGAGCTCCGGCAGGGCTGTTCTGCCGGGAAACTTCCCTCCCGGAGGGGGAAATCTAAGCCATCATCATCACCAATGATCCTCTCATCGAGACAGGGTAAATCTCCATCAACATCTTCAACAACACCATCTTCTCTTCAAACCCTAGTTCATCTCTTGTATCCGATCTTTGTCTCAACACCTCAAATTGGTACCTATGGGTTGCTAGTAGTGTTGATTACTCCTTGTAGTTGATGCTAGTTGGTTTACTTGGTGGAAGATCATATGTTCAGATCCTTTATGATAATTAATACTCCTCTGATCTTGAACATGAACATGCTTTGTGAGTAGTTACGTTTGTTCCTGAGGACATGTAATAAGTCTTGTTATAAGTAATCATGTGAATTTGGTATTCGTTTGATATTTTGATGAGATGTATGTTGTCTCTCCTCTAGTGGTGTTATGTGAATGTCGACTACATAACACTTCACCATTATTTGGGCCTAGGGGAGGCATTGGTAAGTAATAAGTAGATGATGGGTTGCTAGAGTGACAGAAGCTTAAACCCTAGTTTATGTGTTGCTTCGTAAGGGGCTGATTTGGATCCATATGTTTCATGCTATGGTTAGGTTTACCTTAATTATTCTTTCGTAGTTGCAGTTGCTTGTGAGGGGGGTTAATCATAAGTGGGAGGTTTGTCCAAGTAAGGGCAGAACCCAAGCACCGGTCCACCCACATATCAAATTATCAAAGTAACGAAACCGAATCAAATGAGCATGATGAAAACTAGCTTGATAGAAATTCCCAAGTGTCCTCGGGAGCGCTTTGCTTTATATAAGAGTTTGTCCAGCCCTGTCCTTTGCTACAAAAAGGATTGGGCTACCTTGCTGCACCTTTGCTACACTTGTTACTTGTTACTCGTTACGAATTATCTTATCACAAAACTATCAGTTACCGATAATTTCAGTGCTTGCAGAGAATACCTTACTGGAAACTGCTTGTCATTTCCTTCTGCTCCTAGTTGGGTTCAACATTCTTACTTATCTAAAGGACTATGATAGATACCCTATACTTGTGGGTCATCAGGGTGTTCAGACTCTCATAGCCGATTACTCACCTGCAGGATGGATGATATCAGTTTCATGGCCTCCCCGAACCCAGATCGGGCAGCTCCGATGTGCACATTCGTCGAGCGTAGAGCATTAAACTCTTCTTTGGAGAATGTTGGGTGGCGCAAGGCTTCTCGTCGCCGCCGATGATTCATAGCGCTCTCTACCTCGGATTTGGTAACTGACATTGCGTCCCCGGAGTCTTCAGGGGCCTGATTGACCGTAGGGGACCTCCATAGCAGGTTCGGCATGAACCAAAGATCTGGAATTTTGAGCGCCGCCGGACACCCGGGCAACATCCTTGGTAGAAGATGGCTGAACTCTTTGCCTGGGTATTTCGACATAAGGTCTTTTGTGAGGCTCTATCAGTCGCGATAATAAATTAAAACAGTCGAACAAAGTACCTTTGAGTTGAGAGAGTGGGCAGGTTTGTCCCCATGGCCGGCTCATTTGATGGATCCCTATTGCTCTCCGGTCTGAGCATTGCCGCCGTAGCCGATGCATGTTGCGTAGATCGACAATGCTTGCGAGGAGGAGCTGGTGCGTTTGGATCATTGGAGGATACTTGCCTTTTGCGGGACAAGTTTTTCTTCTTCTTGCTTATCGCAAGGGAAGGGAATGATCCAGGATAATCTACTATAATAGCCACCTTGGAGCGATCAAGGCTCTCCTGGTAGAAAACCCCGTCTTCAAGCTCAATTGTCATATCCGGGTCATCATGAAAGCCTGGATCGTCATGAGAATAATTCTCGGGTTGGGGGGCCGCACAGTTAACTGTCTCGATGAAGCTCCTCCATTCCTGTTCACATAAGTTAGAGGCTTCGATCAAGAAGGGATAAAATTGAAAACCCGAATTGTGGTCACTGAGTTGAAAGGCTCACCCATTCGATGGGATTGTGACTGGAGTAGCCCTCCTTGGTCGGCAGCCGAACAAAATCTTCTTGCTCCTCTTTGTATAGGTTAGCAAGTGCGGCGGCTAATGTTGTTTGACCGGCAGGGCCTAGTCATCGGGAGCGAGTGGTGTCGCTCGTCCCGTTGTAACACCACAAAGGGTGTATTCTCTGCTGAAGAGGCTGAACGCACCGGGTGATGGCGGAAGCCATGACATCTATCATGGTCAACTTGTGATGGGCTAGTACCCTCACATGGGCTGCCAAGCGTTGCACTTTGATGCCGTCTTCTTGGGACGAGCTCTTTGGTCGTCAGTTGTACCTCTTCTTCAAGGGGGCATCGGAGTATTCGGGCAAACCCCTCCGGGTTGGATCAAATAGGGGGACGACCTCGATATAAAACCATTCCAAAGACCATTCTTTGAACTCCTTCGGTGTTCCCACTGGATACCCCATCCCCGCTAGGCAGCATATTTCGGCTCCTCCGACCTCCAAAATGGTCTTGTCCCAAGTATGAGGGACGAGGCAGAAGTACTTCCTCCACAAATCAAAGTGTGCCTCGCAGCCCAGGAACATCTCGCAAAGGGCGACGAAGCCCGAGACGTGCAGAATAGACCTTGCGGTGAGGTGATGAGCTAGATCACATAGAACTCCAATAACCCCCTCAAGAATGGATGAATGGGGAACCCGAGACCCCGCAAAAGGAAGGGCACAAAATATACACGCTCCCGCTTTTGTGGATTGGGGAAATTTTCCGCAAAGGCTTCATCGTTGAATGAAGACAAGCCGACGCGGGTAATCGCCGGATCCGAGGGAGGAAGGTACCCTTGGATCTCAAGGTTGCATAGTCGAAGAAGGGACATGAAACAACTTGTCCAATCCCCGAGACGGGAGCCGTAAGGGCGCGAGGAAGAGCTGGGGGCGCTCGCCATTTTCTTGTGGTGATCTCTCGCCGAAGGTTTTCTCTAATGAGGAGGAAGAAAAGGATGTGGCTTTGACCATGATTTAGTTTGTTTAAATGGGTGGCGCCTCCGTTATGGAGGGGCAGTCTTGTAAAAAGCCATTGAACTGCTCATCTCCCCATGGCGCACGAAAATTGAGAAACGCTGACGGTTATTACAATGAACCCGGCTAGCTCGTGACGCTTGGGATTTCACCAATGACAGGATGGTTGCCGAACAAGAAAGGATAGAGGGATTTTCCTCACAAGCCGAAGACGTTGACGCATAAGACTGTCCGGACATACCTCAGCGTCGGAGGCTAGTACGGGGGCTACTGAGGGAGTCCTAGTTTAAGAGGTCCTCGGATAGCCGACTTGTTTCTCATGGGCCGGACTATGTGGGCCGCTAGATGAGCATTAGATGATCCAAGTCCCCGTCGCCAGGGTGGAAGCTTCAAGGAGTCGTGGCATGTCCTCTAAGTTTTCGACAATAGATAGGCATGTTTTTTCTTCGATGTGCAACCGACCATGTGTAAACCCTAGGTGCCCTCAGCGTCTATATAAGCCAGAGGGTTTTACGTTGTAGAAGACATGACAACTCATCTAGGGCTTAGATACTCGATATCGAGGTAGATCAACTCGGTAACCTTCACATCATGAATATAATCAAGCAGGACGTAGGGTTTTACCTCCATAGGAGGGCCCAAACCTAGGTAAACATCGTCTCCTTCGTCCCCTGTTACCATCGATCCCATACTCACAACTTGGTACCCCCTACCCGAGATCTGCCGGTTTTGACACCAATAATGATCCCTACCCAGCTAGCTCATTATCTCGGGAGTGACCTGTGACCCTAAGATTAGGAAACTGCCTTTAGCAAACTGATACCAGTATGTATGGCCAAGAGAGCCATGGTGTACTGGGGATTCCTAATCTTAGGGATGTCCATTTGTGCATGTTAGTCAACTGGGTCAAAAGATACATTGTAGATGAGGGCGAGATTCGTAAGAGAATCATAGATGAAAAAAGTCTATCCCAAATATCTTTGCCAATAGATGCTCAAACTTGTCAAAATTCTGGCAAGATGTTTAATGGACCGGTAAATCTTGGGTATAGATGGGTAGTTGGTAGAGGGGGTTTGGATTTTGGGGGGATAACTAGCTTTTACATCTCCCTTGTTTGTTCCATTTCGGCTCCTCTGCTCTATCTGCCATCATCTTTGTCCTACTATGGCTAAGTTCTAGGACAACATTAGCATTTAGCTTACCTTTTGGAGTTTTTTTCGGGGGAGGACCGTTTTGGCTCCCGGGGTGCATATGCTCCCTGGTGAATAGTAAGTTCAAAGTAAATAATAAATAATTAAAAATGATATTTTTTCTGAGTGTTCTTGTCGGGTGCTTGACAATTTACTTGCGAAGCGGGATAGCAGTACTTCGTCGGTGGAAAAACAAAAATAAGTGCAACATTTAGAGGTAGCATTTGGTGTTCGACTTGTTTTTTTGTTTGCACATGTAAAATTGCTTAAGCTTTCCCCCTAAATATTTGTAGGTAGAATTTGGGTGTGACAATGAACATCTATTTTTTCCCCAAAAAAATGACATTTGCAAAACAACATTTTTAGTGTGTGGGAATATATGTTTCCAAGAGCCGAATTGGATTTCTGAACACTCCAAAGATGGTGGAAGATAGCTACCAATTAGAGCAGATAGTTCATAATTTAAACCTTAATCAAGAGAGCAATGCTCTAATCTAACAATATGAATCTAAATGGGTGTATTATTATAAATCCCTCTAAGAATACACACATGTCGCGCGTTGGACGCTTCCCACACCAGGGCATTATTTATTTGTTCTTTTTTCTTAATTTTCATGGTTCCTTTTCTTTTTTCCTCTATTTCTTCGACATTTTTGGGTTTTGTCTATCAGGAGCGTGGAGCACTGGTGTGTTTCCGCGTGACACACGATAGTGCTTTCACCCTTGCTCGTGTGTGCTTCCGTGTTAAGAGCAGTAGTGCTTCATCTACCGCTATGAACACAGTTGTGCTTCCTCGGAAAGCACGTATTAGTTCACGTTAGAAGCACAGATTTGCTCGAAATAAAAGTTCATCAAGACGTGTCAACATGTAATCTAGTTTCAAATATCTCGACGCGAAATATGTATGGTAAAAATGATTTGTGATTTACATGCACGGTTCAAGAGATAAATTATTTTGAAAATAATCTAAAAACACGCAAACAATCAACCTCTCATCCTCACGCGCGGGCAAGAAAAACCACCAACACTCTTTGGTTGCAATATATGGTGCACATATGGTGTACCACTTGCCAGTTGCCACCACCAAAAGAGATGTGATAACCTTTTCAAGGGGTACTCATTAACTATTGTAATCGCAAAACATAGTCAATCAAACACTGCACATATAAACACCCTCATATCTAGCCAATAATTTCGTGGGCAACCAGTCAAGTTGCACAACTTGGCCCAAAACTTGCATTCTCCTAACCATGTTTCCGGGAAGCCTAAAAATGACGCGAGGAACCAAACACATCCTTGAATTATTTCATGATCCAAAGATGAAAAATGACGGGAAGCGCTTGTTGGAAATATTCCCTAGAGGCAATAATAAATTAGTCATTATCATATTTCCTTGTTCATGATAATCGTTTATTATCCATGCTATAATTGTATTGATCGGAGACTTAGATGCATGTGTGGATACATAGACAAAACCATGTCCCTAATATGCCTCTAATGGACTAGCTCGTTGATCAAAGATGGTTAAGGTTTCCTAGCCATGGACATGAGATGTCATTTGATAACAGGGCCACATCATTAGGAGAATGATGTGATGGACAAGACCCAAACTACAAATGTAGCATATGATCGTGTCAGTTTATTGCTACTGTTTTCTGCATGTCAAGTATATGTTCCTATGACAATGAGATCATGCAACTCACGGACATCGAAGGAGTGTCTTGTGTATATCAAATGTCTCAACGTAATTGGGTGACTATAAAGGTGCTCTACAGGTATCTTCGAGGGTGTCTGTTGAGTTGGCATGGATCAATACTAGGATTTGTTACTCCGTGTGACGGAGAGGTATCTCAGGGCCCACTCGGTAATACAACATCACAATAAGCCTTGCAAGCAATGTGACTAAGTGTTAGTTGCGAGATCTTGTATTAAGGAACGAGTAAAGAGACTTTCCAGTAACGAGGTTGAACTAGGTATGGAGATACCGACGATCGAATCTCGGGCAAGTAACGTATCGAAGAACAAAGGGAACATCATACGGGATTAACTGAATCCTTGACATAGAGGTTCGACCGATAAAGATCTTCGTAGAATATGTAGGAACCAATGTGGACATCTAGGTCCCGCCATTGGTTATTTACCGTAGAGGTGTCTCGGTCATGTCTACATAGTTCTCGAACCCGCAGGGTCTGCACACTTAAGGTTTGGTGACGTTTCGGTAGTATAGAGTTGTGTATGGTGGTGACCGAAGTTTGTTCGAAGTCCCGGATGAGATCCCGGACATCACGAGGAGATCCGGAATGGTCTGGAGGTAAAGATTCATATATAGGAAGTCCTGTTTTGGTCGCCGGAAAAGTTCCGGGCTTATCGGTAGTGTACCGGGAGTGCCGGTAGTGTACCGGGAGACCTCCGGGAGGGGTATTTCGACCCAAGAGGCTTCATGGGCTGTGGGAGAGTGAATATCATCCCTTAGTGGGCTGGTGGAAACTCCCACACAAAGCCCATGTGGCTGGAGGAAAAAACCCAATAGGAAAAGGTGGGAAAAAGGCAAAAAGGAGCAATCCTAGTCCTACTAGGATTGGAGGAGGAATCCTCCTCTCCTAGTAGGTTCGGCCGAACCAGCTAGCCCTGGAGGCCAAGTTTGCCTCCTCTCCTGCTCTCCTCCTATATATACTAGTGGATTTCTAGGGTTTTGCACTAGTTTTTCAGCCACGTGCAACCCTAATCTCTAGTGCATAGTTTCTCCTCTAGATTCGATTTCTGCAGTGCTTAGGCGAAGCCCTGCCGGAATTGCTCCACCACCATCGCCGGAGCGCCGTCAGGCTGCCGAAGAACTCTTCTTCCTCTCCACTCCCTCTTACTGGATCAAGATGGTGGAGATCGTCATCAAGCTGTATGTGGGCTGAACGCGGAGGTGCCGTCCGTTTGGTAGTAGATCGGAAGGATCGTGATCAAGTTCGTGGGACGGATCGTGATCAAGTTCGTGGGACGGATTGTGATCGGATCACAGGATGGATCGTGATTGGATCGCGGGACGCACGACGATTTGGATCGCGAAGACGTTCGACTACACCAACCGCGTTTCTTAACGCTTCCCGCTTAGCGATCTACAAGGGTATGTAGATCCACTCTTCCTCTCGTAGATGCTCATCACCATGGATAGATCTGCATGTGCGTAGGAATTTTTTTGTTTCCCATGCAACGTTCCCCAACAGTGGTATCAGAGCTAGGTCTATGTGTAGATGAGATCTCGAGTAGAACACAAAAGGTTTGTGGGCGTTGATGCTTAGATTGCTTCCTCCCTTGGTCGGATTTTGGTTTAGCGGTATTGTGAGATGAAGCGGCCCGGACCAACATTACTCGTACGCTTACGAGAGACCGGTTCCCTCAACCGCAACTTGTTGCATAGATGGCTTGCGGGTGCTAGTTTCTCTCACTTTAGTTGGATCGAATTCGACAAAGGCGGTCCTTGAGAAGGTTAAAAAGCAACTAGTGTATCACCGTTGTGGTTTTTGCGTAGATGAGAATTGTTCTTGCTAGATACCCATAGCAGCCACGTAAAACATGCAACAACAATTAGAGGACGTCTAACTTGTTTTTGCAGGGTATGTTGTGATATGATATGGCCAATTACATGATGTGATATATGTGATGTATGAGATGATCATGTGATGTATAGATTATCACGACTTGCATGTCGATGAGTACGGCAACCGGTAGGAGCCATAGGGTTGTCTTTAATTATTGTATGACCTGCGTGTCAATCATTAAGCGCTATGTAATGCTTTACTTTATCGCTAAATGGTAGCAATAGTAGTATAAGCATGTTGGGCGCGACAACCCTGATGGCGACACGTTGATGGAGATCAAGATGATGGAGATCATGATGTCATGCTGGTGACGATGGAGATCATGTCGGTGCTTTCATGATGGAGATCAAAAGCACAAGTTCATGGCCATATCATGTCACTTATGATTTGCATGTGATGTTAATCCTTTTATGCACCTTGTTTTGCTTAGGACGACGGTAGCATTATAAGGTGATCCCTCACTTAATTTCAAGATAAATTGTGTTCTCCCCGAGTGTGCACCGTTGCGAAAGTTCTTCGTGTCAAGACACCACGTGATGATCGGGTGTGATAGACTCTACGTTCACATACAACGGGTGCAAGGCAGTGTTGCACATGCAGAACACTCGGGTTAAACTTGACGAGCCTAGCATGTACAGACATGGCCTCGGAACACAAGAGACCGAAAGGTCGAACATGAGTCATATAGTAGATATGATCAACATAATGATGTTCACCATTGTAACCACCTCAACTCACGTGATGATCGGACTTGAGTTGGTGAATTTGGATCATGTATCACTCGGATGACCAGAGGGATGTCAATTTGAGTGGGAGTTCTTAAGTAATATGATTAATTGAACTCATTATCATGAACATAGTCAGTAGTGTCTTTGCAAATTATGTTGTAGATTACTTGCTCGCGCTGTAGCTCCCTTGAATTTTTATATGTTCCTAGAGAAATAGAGTTGAAAGATGATGGTAGCAATATTGGGGACTGGGTTCGTGATCTGAGGATTGTCCTCATTGCTGCACAGAAGGCTTATGTCCTTAATGCACCGCTCGGTGCGCCAACCCCTCTAGCGTCGTCTGTAGATGTTGTGAACATGTGATAGGTACGTGTTGATGACTACTTGATAGTTTAGTGCGTCATGCATTACGGCTTAGAATTGAGGCTTCAAAATGTTTTGAACGTCACGGAACATAGGAGATGTTCTAAGAGCTGAAATTAGGATCTCAGGCTCGTGCCCGTGTTGAGAGATATGAGATCTCCAACAAGATTCTTTGCCTGCAAGATGAACGAGAATAGCTCAATCATTGAGCATGTGCTTAGATTGTCTGGGTGCTGCAATCGCTTGAATCGAGTGGGAGTTCATCTTCTAGATAAGATATAGTTCTCCAAGTCACTTTCACTATGCTACTAGAACTTGGTGATGAACTATAAAATGCCAGGGATAGAATTAATGATCCCTAAGCTGTTCGCGATGTTTGACACCGTGAAGGTAGAAATCAAGAAGGAGCATCAAGTGTTGATGGTTAGTATAACCACTAGTTTCGAGAAGGGCAAGGGCAAGGAGGGAAACTTCATGGATGGCAAGTCAGTTGCTGCTCTAGTGAAGCAACCCAAAGTTGAACCCAAACCCGAGACTAAGTGCTTCAATTATGAGGAGAGAGGTCGCTGAAGCGGAACAACCCTAGATACTTGGTAGATAAGAAGGCTAGCAACGTCGACAAAAGTATATTTGATATACGTGTTATTGATGTGTACCTTGCTTGTACTCCTAGTAGCACCTGGGTATTGGATACTGGTTCGATTGCTAAATGTTAGTAACTCAAAATAAAAGCTACGGAATAAACGAAGAACTAGCTAAGTGTGAGGTGACGATGTGTGTTGGAAATGTTTCCAAGGTTGATGTGATCAACATCGCACGCTCTCTCTACCTTCGAGATTAGTGACGAACCTAAATAAATGTTATTTGGTGTTTTTGCGTTGAGCATGAACGTGATTAGATCATGTTCATTGCAACACGGTTATTCATTTAAATTAGAGAATAATGGTTATTCTATTTACATGAATAATACCTTCAACGGTCATGCACCCAGTAACAATGGTTTGTTGAAACTTGATCGTAGTAATACACATGTTCATAACATTGATGCCAAAAGGATACAAAGTTAATAATAATAGTACCACATACTTGTGGCACTGTTGCTAAATGTCATATTGGTATAAAACGCATGAAGAAACTCCATGCTGATGGATCTTTGGACTCATTCGATTTCGAATCGATTGAGACATGCGAACCATGCCTCTTGGTCAAGATGACTAAGGACCCCGTTTTCTGTTTTGATGAAGCGGGCAAGTGATTTATTGGAAATAATACATGTTGATGTATGCAATCCAGCGAGTCTTGTAGCGTGCGGTGGATATCATTATTTTCTTACCTTCACTGATGATTTGAGTAGATATAGTGTATATTTACTTAATGAAACACAAGTCTGAATTGTTTGAAAGGTTCAAGCAAATTCAGAGTGAAGTTTAAGATCATCGTGGCAAGAAGATAAAAATGTTTGCGATATGATCATGGAGGTGAATATCTGAGTTACGAGTTTGGCATACAACTTTAGACAATGTGAAAGTTGTTTCACAACTCACGCCACCTGGAACACCATAGTGTGATGGTGTGTCTGAATGTCATAGTCGTGCTCTATTGGATATGGTGTGTGCTATGATGTCTATTATCGTTTTGTTACTATAATTTTGGGGTTATGCATTAGAGAAAACTACATTCACTTTAAATAGGGCACCATCTAAATCCGTTGAGATGACACCGTGTGAATTATGGTTTGATAGAAACATAAGCTGTCATTTCTTAATGTTTGGGGCTGTGACGCTTGTGTGGAAAATGTTTTCACCTAATGAGCTCGAACCCAAAGCGGACAAATGCGTCTTCATAGAATACCCTAAGAACATTTGGGTGAACCTTCTATCTCAGATCCAAGCATAAAATGTTTTTTGTTAAAACTGGGTCCTTTCTCGAGAAAAGGTTTCTCTTGAAAGAATTGAGTGGGAGGAGGATAGAACTTGATGAGGTTATTGAACCTCTGTTTCAACCAGAGAGTAGCGCAGCGCAGGAAGATGTTTTCATGAAGCCTGCATTAGTTGAAGAGGAAGTAAATGATGATGATCATGAAGCTTCGGATCAAGTTACTATTGACCTACGAGGAAAATAGAGCTTGATGAGGTTATTGAACCTTTACTTCAACCAGAAAGTAGCGCAGCGCAGAAAGATATTTCTGGGAAGCCTACGTCAGTTGAAGAGGAAGTTAATGATGATGATCATGAAGCTTTGGATCAAGTTACTATCAAACTTCGTAGGTCGACAAGGACGTGTACTGCTCCTGAGCGGTACGACAACCCTGTCTTGGAGGTCATGTTGTTGGACAACGATGAACCTACGAACTATGGAGAAGCGATGATGGGCCTGAAAACCAACAAATGGTTAGAGGCCATGAAATCTGAGAAAGGATCCATGTATGAAAACCAAGTATAGACTTTGGTGGACTTGCTCGTTAGACGGCAGGTCATTAAGTACAAATGGATCTTTAAAATGAGGACAGTCACTGATGGTAAATGTTACCATTTGTAAAGCTCGACTTGTTGCAAAGTAGGTTACGACAAGTTCAAGGAGTTGGCTGCGATGAGACTTTCTCACTCGTAGCGATGCTAAAGTCTGTTGGAATTATGTTAGCAGTTGCTGCATTTTTCAATTATGAAATCTGGCAGATGGATGCCAAAACATCGTTTCCTTCCTTAAGGAAAGGTTGTATGAGATACAACTAGAAGATTTTGTCAGTCCTAAGGATGCTAAAAGGTGTGCAAGCTTCAGTGATTCTTCTATGAACTGAAGCAAGCATCTCAGAGTTGGAATATACACTTTGATGAGGTGATCAAAGTTTTTGAGTCTATACAAAGTTTATGAGAAACTTGTATTTGCAATAAAGTGAGTGGGAGCACTATAGAGTTTCTGATAAGTATATGTGGATGATATATTGCTATTCGGAAATGATGTAGAATTTCTGGAGAGCATAAACGGTTGTTTGAAAAGAGTTTTTCAAAGGAAGACCTGTATAAAGCTACCTAATTGTTGAGCATCAAGATCTATAGAAATAGATCAAGATGCTTGATCAGACTTTCAATGAGTGCATACCTTGACAAGATTTTGAAAGAGTTCAAAATGGATTGGTCAGAGAGAAGCGTTCTCGTCTCCTTTGTAAAGTGTGAAGTTGAGTGAGACTCAAAGCTCGACCACGGCAAAAGAAAGAGAAAGGACGAACGTCGTCCCCTATGCCTTAGCCATAGGCTTTGTATAGTATGCCATGTTGTGTACCGCACCTGTGTGTGCCTTGCCATGAGTCCGTCAAGGGGTACAAGAGTGATCCAGGAGTGAATCACTGGACAGCGGTCAAGATTATCCTTAGTAACTAAAAGACTAAGGAGATGTTTCTCGATTATGGAGGTGATAAAGAGTTCGTCGTAAAGAGTTACGTTGATGCAAGCTTTAAACACCAATCCAGATGACTCATAGTAGCAATCTAGATACGTATAGTGGAGCAGCCATTTGTGATAGTACCAAGTGGAGTGTGGTCGCAGTGTTTATAGTTAGACATATAGATTTGCAAAGTACACACGGATCTGAATGTCGCAGACCCGTTGACTATAAAGACCTCTCTCACATGCAAAGCATGATCGAGCCCCGGAACTCATTGGGTGTCAGATTCATAACAATGCGAAGCACATGGTGATGTGAACTAGATTATTGACTCTAGTGCAAGTGGGAGACTGTTGGAAATATGCCCTAGAGGAAATAATAAATTAGTCATTATCATATTTCCTTGTTCATGATAATCTTTTATTATCCATGCTATAATTGTATTGATCAGAGACTTAGATGCATGTGTGGATACATAGACAAAACCATGTCCCTAGTATGCCTCTAATGGACTAGCTCGTTGATCAAAGATGGTTAAGGTTTCCTAGCCATGGACATGAGATGTCATTTGATAATGGGGTCACATCATAAGGAGAATGATGTGATGGACAAGACCCAAACTACAAACGTAGCATATGATCGTGTCAGTTTATTGCTACTGTTTTCTGCATGTCAAGTATATGTTCCTATGACCATGAGATCATGCAACTCACGGACATCAGAGGAGTGCCTTGTGTGTATCAAACCTCGCAACGTAACTGGGTGACTATAAAGGTGCTCTACAGGTATCTCCGAGGGTGTCTGTTGAGTTGGCATGGATCAAGACTGGAATTTGTTACTCCGTGTGACGGAGAGGTATCTCAGGGCCCACTCGGTAATACAATATCACAATAAGCCTTGCAAGCAATGTGACTAAGTGTTAGTTGTGAGATCTTGTATTACGGAACGAGTAAAGAGACTTGCCAGTAACGAGGTTGAACTAGGTATGGAGATACCGACGATCGAATCTCGGGCAAGTAACATACCGAAGAACAAAGGGAACATCATACGGGATTAACTGAATCCTTGACATAGAGGTTCGACCGATAAAGATCTTCGTAGAATATGTAGGAACCAATGTGGACATCCAGGTCCCGCCATTGGTTATTGACCATAGAGGTGTCTCGGTCATGTCTACATAGTTCTCGAACCCGCAGGGTCTGCACACTTAAGGTTTGGTGACGTTTCGGTAGTATAGAGTTGTGTATGATGGTGACCGAAGTTTGTTCAGAGTCCCGGATGAGATCCCGGATGTCACGAGGAGCTCCGGAGGTAAAGATTCATATATAGGAAGTCTTGTTTTGGTCGCCGGAAAGGTTCCGGGCTTATCGATAGTGTACCGGGAGACCTCCGGGAGGGGTATTTCGACCCAAGAGGCTTCATGGGCTGTGGGAGAGTGAATATCTGCCTTAGTGGGCTGGTGGAAACTCCCACACAAAGCCCATGTGGCTGGAGGAAAAAACCCAATAGGAAAAGGTGGAAAAAAGGCAAAAAGGAGCAATCCTAGTCCTACTAGGATTGGAGGAGGAATCCTCCTCTCCTGGTAGGTTCGGCCGAACCAGCTAGCCTTGGAGGCCAAGGTTACCTCCTCTCCTCCTCTCCTCCTATATATACTAGTGGATTTCTAGGGTTTTGCACTAGTTTTTCAGCCACGTGCAAGCCTAATCTCTAGTGCATAGTTTCTCCTCTAGATTCGATTTCTGTAGTGCTTAGGCGAAGCCCTGCCGGAATTGCTCCATCACCATCGCCGGAGCGTCGTCAGGCTGCCGGAGAACTCTTCTTCCTCTCCACTCCCTCTTGCTGGATCAAGATGGTGGACATCGTCATTAAGCTGTACGTGTGCTGAACGCGGAGGTGCCGTCCGTTCGGTACTAGATCGGAAGGATCGTGATCAAGTTCGTGGGACGGATCGTGATCAAGTTCGTGGGACGGATCGTGATCGGATCGCGGGACGGATCGTGATTGGATCGCGGGACGCACGGCGATTTGGATCGCGAAGACGTTCGACTACACCAACCGCGTTTCTTAACGCTTCCTGCTTAGCTATCTACAAGGGTATGTAGATCCACTCTCCCTCTCGTAGATGCTCATCACCATGGATAGATCTGCGTGTGCGTAGGAATTTTTTTGTTTTCCATGCAATGTTCCCAACAGCGATATATCTTGCCTTTTTAGGGAGGCTATACTTGGCTTGTAGCTTACCTCAGCAACACCCTCCCCCCCAAAATGGGCCATCCCAACCTGGGAGGAGCGTCGGCTCTCCAAAGCATGTTTCTTTTTTTTAACTTACTTATTGTTGTAAAATAGAATATAAAAAATCAGTAAATATTTCAAGTGTTCGTCACGTGTTCAGAAAATGTGTATACAATGTAAAAATGTTCGCATAATAGAAAGAAATGTCGCGTGTTTTGGAAAAGCATTCTTCACATTAAAATATTACTTATAGGCAGTAAAAGAATTTGTTTAATCCAGAAAATGTTTCTTACCATTGAACAAATTGTACGTGACATTTAAAATGTTTTGTATTATTCAAAAGGTTGCGCAACATTTAAAAAAAACGTTTCATAAAAAATATTCAGTAAATTGTAAAACAAAGTGTACAACATTCAAATATATCCATTTAATTCTAAAAATTGTTTCATACAACTCAAAAAAATGTATCCGACATTTCAAAAATATATTCATGTGTTTCAAAAGTATGTTCGTATCATTTTAATAAAATGTTTACATAATGTAAAAAATTCATTGGCATAGCTTAAAATATAATTTTTATACATAAAAATAATATTAATTATTATTTAAGAATATTTAACATATATTAAAAAATGTTGAACATGAATGATAACGCATATACGTGTGGCACGAGTCAACATGATTCACTTGTCTTCATTCATCTTACCACATCAAACAAATATTTTCGGTTTTAAACTTCAAAATTTTATCTCTTAAACGAAAATTCAGTTAAAAAATTCATTTTCATCATTAAATCCGTCTCGACGAGATCTTCACAACAAGATCATGTATTAATATGTTTCGATGCCTTGTTTTTGGACCAAAAGTTGCTTACACTCAAATTGTCATAGTGTTTACAATAAAGTTGTCACGACATGTTTCATCTAATTTTTCTTCTATATTTAAAAATATCATTGTATTTCAACTACTTTTCACGAATTTTTTTAGTAATTGGCCATGGCAAATATTAGTAATTAACCACGGCAGGTTTAATTCATGGATCATGGTAAGTTTTAGTAATTCACCATGGCAATTCAGTTTATTGATCATAGCAATTTTAGTAGTTTGACCATGGCAATTTTAGTATTTTGAACATGAAAAATATATTTTGTTTGAAACATGTCAAATTAGTGCATGTATCATGACAAATTTAAGTAATTCACGATGGCAATTTTTGTTTATAGTTCACGGCAAATTTGAACCATTGATCATGCATTTTTAAAGTAATTGATGGCATATTTCTATTTTTACTTATGAACCATGTCGAAATCATTTCATGGATCATGGAAATTTTTATTAATTCATCGTGGCAAGTTTAGTTTCATAATTCTTTTTTTAGAACATGTCAAAAATTATGCTAACCATAAAAGAAAAAGTAGTTAAAATATATCATGGCAACTTCAGTGAAATCATGATGGCAATTTTTATGCAATAGATATGGCATCTGTTAACCAAAAAGAAGTCGTTGAAACATATCGGTATGAGATCTAGTTCCAAAGATCTCATCCCGACAGATTTAATGATGAAAACGGTCTTTCAATAGGATTTTTTATTTAAGAGATAAAATATTTTAAAACTAAAAAGATGAAAAATTTCTATTGATATCATCATTTTTGTTACTTGTGCATGCATGCGGTGACATGGCCCAATCTGTTGTCATGGGGCATGTGATTGGTTATTGCTCCCACCACTCGTGTTACATGTGTCTAAAAAAATGTACAATTTATGTTGAACAAGTAGAAATGTGTTGATTAATCATAAAAACCCAACGAAATGAAAATAAAAAAGGAAAAAGGAAAAAGGAAAAAAAGAAACACAAAGAAAAAAACGATAAAATACAAAAATGAAGCTACAGTAGTAAGCCGCCCCACTAGGCTCGCGCCTAAGGCGAGGCTATCGTAGCTCTCGCGGCAGGCGAGAAATAGCCCCGGCGAACAACGATAACTGTACGAGTACGATCTTGCTGCATAGACGCGGCGAGGCGAGGCCAGAGCAAACCCTAGAGAAACCCCGAGCCAACCACAACAGATGGCCTCCGCCGCCGGCAAGCCCAACGCCAACACCGGCGGCGACACCAAGGGGAGGAAGCGCAAGTTCCTGCCCCACGGCAAGCCGGTGCGGAAGGGCGCGTACCCTCTGCGCCCCGGCGTGCAGGGCTTCTTCATCACCTGCGACGGCGGTCGCGAGCACCAGGCCACCCGTGAGGCGATCTCCCTCCTGGACACCGTAAGCCACTTCCCTTGCTTGATTGTTCCGCTCTCTTGCCGGCCTGAGCGTCCCGCGCAGCAGGTGTTCGTTGTATTGCCTGGCCGCAGCAGCACCAGCTGCTACTTCGTGCGAGATCTTAATAAATACTCATTCAATTCTAGTCACTATCTTAGGCGGATGCGTTCAGCTTCAAGCTCGGTGATAGTGCTATCTTGTGTTCACTGTAGTTTACCTGTTATTGTGGCGGGACAGCGTACACCTCTGTGACTCACACTGCACACTTCACTCATAAATGTGATGAATGATTGAAATTAGGAGCACAACTGCAGCTCGCTGAGCTATTGTTTGTAATATACTTGTGCTTGAGACTTTGAATCTTACCACTATCTAGGTTATATACAGTTCCTAGTGTACCCTCTCTCTATATCTCTCTTTCTCTGCAAAAGACATGTAGTATCATGCAATTTGGCTTTCCATTGTGTTCCGGCAAGAGCTGTATGTTTCTTTGTGTTGTTCCATGTGTTGATGGGAATGCAATACTCCTTTCTTGCCCATATGCTCTTTTCCCCAGAATAGCTGCTGATATGTGATCCTCCATTGTGGATCTGCAGTTCTACGAGGACCTGGTTGACGGGAAAGTATTTGATGAGAAGCCCAAGAGCATCCCTGACAAGCCGCTGAACAAAAAAATAAAGTTCGACGACTCTGATTCCTCTGATGATGAGGATGAAGATCATTCAGTGGAGGAGGCTAACAATGGAAATGATGCAGAAAAAGGTGAAGCCAAGTCATCTGAGCAGCAACCAGAGGTAACTGGTACCTTGGAAATTGCCAGCAAGGACGAGGAAGAACAGGTGGAAACTGCTGGTGGATCAGTACCAAAGAAGCAGCGTGTAGAAGATCCTCTGGTTTCTGAACAGACAGAGCCGAAAGCGCCCACTGATAAACCAACAGAGACTACTGATGATAAGCCGAAAGCGCCCACTGATAAACCAACAGAGACTACTGATGATAAGCCGAAAGCGCCCACTGATAAACCAACAGAGACTACTGATGATAAGCCCCCCACTGATAAACCAACAGAGACTACTAATGATAAGCCAAAAGAGTCCACTGATAAACCGACAGAGGCTAGTGATAAACCAGAAGTGTCCAATGATAAACCGAAAGAGTTCACTGGTAAACCAAAAGCATCCAATGACAAACCTATTGATGATTTAATTGATGAGGATCTGAAACAACTGGGGGACAGGAAAAAGGTCTGTTTGTTTTCTGACTTTATTTACATTTTAAGATACATGTAGGTGTTTGTTTCTGCTTCGAAATACTGCATATAAAACCTGTGCAGAGGATTGAAGTTAGTCAGATGTGCTAATGAAATCTCGGTGCAGTTTACTCATCCATAAACGTCTTTTCTTTTCTAAGATGAAAGCATGGAATTCATATTCATAGCTCCTAAGAAGTTTTGCTGGATCCTTGATAAAAGAAGTATTCACTTAGGAATGCTCATAAATCCAGTATTCCGCCAGCTTTTCCCTTTATCATATGCATGATGTACATTAAGTCATTTCGAATATTGAAATGTTGCACAGGCCCTAAATTTGGAAAATTATGACGTAGAAGAAAGATTTCAGTATTTCTGTCTGCCCATAACTAGGTTCAGAGGTTAACTGTAGTATTTAACTATTTATTCATCGGTACTTGTTTTATTCTGGCTATCAGATCCCTTTACAGTTGTGAGTAAAAGTTGAGCAATTAAGTACGGCAAGCAAGTCTTGTAAGGACTCAAACTCATTTGATGAGATAGTTATGTATTCTGCCTCTCATTTTAGCCACTATATTTAATAACTTGGCACTGAGGCTTTATTGAGAATCAGAAACTTCCGTAATGCATCACTGTTCCCTCTAGAAACATTTCCCTGGTGCGCGAAAATGATGCAACCTAGTCCATATATTTTGTCTTTTGCCTCACTGTTCTTTATATACTAACTTATATGATGACAATCATTGTATTTCAAACAGAGGCTGTTTGCAAGCGTCGAATCCGGTTGCAATGGTTGCATCTTCATCCAAATGCACAAAAGAGGTGGAGACCCTGGTCCGGTTGAGATTGTACAAAACATGATGTCTTCGGCTGCTTCAACTCGTAAACATATGTCCAGGTTCAGAATTGATATTATTGCAATCTATCTTTTTTGTTCTTAATAAGTTTCGTGTATCAAGATATGATATCACTGCTCATATGGAGTGTGCAGTTATTTTATTGCTTATAGACTTCCATCTTGAATTTACTCTAGGTTTATTCTGAGGGTGTTGCCTGCTGAGGTGGTATGTTATGCTTCGGAAGAGGAAATAACAAGAGCCATTACTCCACTTGTTGAAAAGTACTTTCCCAAAGAATCTCCTTCAGGACATAAGGTAACTTTTTTACTTGATTGCTGGATGGTCTAGTAAAAGAACGTAGTGCAAAGCATTGGACTATGGTAGCCAGCTGGCTTCAAATCTATATATTATCTTGTATTAGTTATAAACTTATAATAGCTTTTCCATCATGGGATCACATGGAGAGGAGACATTGGGAGGCCGGGGCTGGTGGGTGACATCACCGGTAGCGGCTTGGGAGCAGCAGCAGATGAGAACCCTCTAGCGCTGGGTGTGTGGGTGGGGTGGGGTGGGGGGGGGTAGCAGTGAGACGGGGTGAGGGAGGCAAGGTGGGATAACCGGGAAATGGGACCCCAAAAACGGCGTGCGAAAAAGAACTAACAGAGACGGAACAAAGGCAAAACACGGAACCTTGTGTATCTATCATAATTCATCAATTGTTATTTTCACTGTATAACGGGAATCGAGGAGATAGTGGGTAGGGGGAAAGATGGATTGTATTGCTGGATGTAGTCTACCCCATGTAGCAAGGTCTAAAGTTGGCTAGAAGCCTAACAAATCAGTTACCTATCTGACAATTGGCACTGACTGTATGAAGCATTACTAGGGTAGATTCATATTTCCATCAATAGATTCCTAAATGTCATCCATCTTCCATAGAATTGACCTGGTAATGATTTTCTGTGCATACAACAACAACAACAACAACAACAACAACAACAACAACAAAGCCTTTAGTCCCAAACAAGTTGGGGTAGGCTAGAGGTGAAACCCATAAGATCTCGCGACCAACTCATGGTTCTGGCACATGGATAGCAAGCTTCCACGCGCCCCTGTCCATGGCTAGTTCTTTGGTGATGCTCCAATCCTTCAGATCTCTCTTTACGGACTCTTCCCATGTCAAGTTCGGTCTACCCCGGCCTCTTTTGACATTATCAGCATGCTTTAGCCGTCCGCTGTGCAGTGGGGCTTCTGGAGGCCTACGCTGAATATGCCCAAATCATCTCAGACGATGTTGGACAAGCTTCTCTTCAATTGGCGATACCCCAACTCTATCTCAGATTTTCTGTGCATATGTCATCTAAATTTTTTGACAAAGGAAGTGCTGGAAGTAGTATCCCACAAAATTTAGCACATATATGCCACGCTTTATGAGTAAGCCAATGCAGTCAGTTGTTTCAGTAGCCAACATCACCAACTTCAGTACATTATAATGTTTATTATTGTATTTATTATTTCCACAGAACAGATAGAATGATGCAGTTATCCAAATAGGAGTTGTTTGCTTTATTGTTTTCCTGTCCAAAATTCTACATGTTACCTTACTTGCTTGTCTCAATGTTTGCAGTTTGCTGTATTATACGAAGCAAGGTCAAACACAGGAATCGATAGAATGAAAATTATAAATGCAGCAGCAAAATCCATACCTCAACCTCACAAAGTTGACCTCAGCAACCCCGACAAGACTATTATTGTCCAGATTGCCAAGGTAAATTCTCTAATACAGTTGTATTGCTATTAAATCTCTTGTGTTATATTTTGTGGAAGTGCCTCAACAAAACACAAGTTTTTATCCTACAATTGTCATAAAAATTCGTATGATTTGATGCCCACTTCTCACAGCACAATTATTACTTTATCTATTTTCAATTTCATAGGTATGGATGTTTTTTTATATAAATGAAGTTCTGGAGTAGTAAAATGCAAGAGTACTAAGTATTGCCAATGTGGTATTTGTGTACGGGAAAGGCATTTGCACATGCACACATTTTTTGATGAGCTACCATCACCGTCCATTGTCATAAAGTTGCTTTGAGATCCACACAAAATTCAGTTGGAAGAAATAATTCTCCTGTGTTTTCTTTCTATCTGAAAATTTAAAAGTCTCAATTCGACTGGATGGATGAGACATAAAGCATGTCTAGGTCCATATATCGATGAGATGTAAAGCAATCGACCTATAGTGTGCATATGCCTTTTCCCTTTTTTGGGGGAAGTCATTGCCTGTTGGTGCAGAGCTAGTACAAAATCTGCATTGATTTATCTATCGTGGGTTGTTTCTTTTGATGTTCAGGAGTAAAAAAGCGTATAAAACTGCATGGTCCTTGATCTGTATCCAGGCAGCTTCCTGCATGGTCCTTGATCCGTATCCAGGCAGCTTCCAGTGCTGCAAATTTTAATTGGGATCCGGAGATGAAGAAAATGAACATAATAAATTGCTAGCAGCTTGTATCATACTTCATGTTAAACCAATTTCCATTTCAGTATCCTGACTGCATTCTACAGATTGGAGGTAAAATGGACTTGGAAAAGTTTGTTTTATGCTTTTATGAAATGCCTTTTCCCACCTTTTTACCTTGAACCCTGTAGTAAGTCCAACATAGGCTCTTCGTCTGTTCAGTAATGCTACACCAAGTGGCACTCGGGAGCATGTTGCTTTATTACTTTACCATTGGCCATATGAAATATCTAATCTCGTGGCTGTTTCTCTCTCTCTCTGGCTAGTATATAGCTATAGTATTTATGGTCACAGTTGAGGTCCTGATAAACTTTATTTGAATGGTGGGCAGACTATATGCATGATTGGAGTGGTGGAGAGATACAAAGAGCTTTCGAAGTTCAACTTGAGGCAGCTGACTTCGCCACCGGAGAAGTAGTTTCTGTGTGACAATTTCCTCCTCCTGCGCTGTTTGGTTGAGTTTTAACCAGATGCAGCATCAGTTGGTTACTAGCTAGTTGTTAGCTGAACCGTGAAAGTCATTGTCAAATGATTCAGATGTATTATGTCGTTAAAGCGGACAGCCATTGTCGTGTGGATGCATCCTGAATTGCTTGCTTAATGCTGTTATAGTGCAATTTTGGAACCTGTTGAATTTACAACTTCTGCAATCGTTGGAATAATAAAGGGTTAAATAGATTCATGCCATTGTGACTTTGGCTAGTTGGAAAATACCTTTACAGATTATTATTTTTATTTCAGTCACAAAACCCAGAAGGGAAGGGGAGGAAAAGGTGCCCAATTATAGATGTAGTTGTATGCGGTTACAATAATTTTGCTAGTCCTACTTTTGCTAGTTTGTGCCAGTCAACATGTTTGTTTGAAATTCTTAAAATTTATTATTAATTTTTAGGTTTTTTTGGGTAATACCAAATCCCTGAATTCATTCTTCCCTAGATGATATTTTGTTCAGTTTTGTAGTTTTAAAGAACGACAAGGAAGGCGGAAAACTATAATGTGCAATTAGTTCTGTTCCCATCCCATGTTCCATATACGGTGGTTTCACTTTTCAAAATATGTGAAAACATTAATGCATGGACATGAGCTATATTGTTTTGTGACATGTGTATGTATATATATGTGTGTGTGGAAAATGTGTACTACAACCGGGTGTAGTTATCCCCTAGCTATCTGTCCTCCACGTGTCCTATCTCCATCCCACTCCAAACGTAGCGCTCACTCCATCCCACTCCAAACGTAGCGCTCATTAGGCCATAACGGGGATCGTGGAAGCAAAACCAGATCCATTTACAATCCACTTATAATAGGAAGTTTGTTGGTCATCGAGTTTTGCTCGAGCGTTAGCATTTCCTTTCAGCAACCAACGCCTGGCTACCGCACTCCATCACGCCGCCGCACACATCGGCGAGGAGAGTTGCCGAGCCGGCATTAACTTTCCTAATGTTTTTCCTCCTACCTGTTCATCTACTTGACACCGTTGTTAATGATATTTCCTTCATGTTTCAGGATCTCATATGCCGCTTGGAAATTGGGGTTGTGGCCGCACTCCATCACGCCGCCGCACTCAACACCGGTCGCGCGTCCGGTTGTCAGCCTCAACGTGCTGGAGCCCTCATGGAGATGCTCCTTTTCTTGTTCAAGAGATCTACATCTATTCAGCTTCGATCACAACGACGCAAACCGGCAGAGATCTCTCGAGTTGGAGAGTTTGGTACTTACAGTCGTAATCGGCCGGTCGTTGTCACGGCCGGCAACACCGACGCCGAGCAACAACTGCCCAAGGCGTGTTCCAAATCCAATGAGTAGATCGGCATTCTTGGGTTGCCTCAAGATGCATTCACGTCATACAAGAAGCCGGTGACCTACAAGGATCGAAGCTTGATATCTCCATGTTATGCATGGAAGACATCATGTGTGAATGCATTATGTGCTAGATCGTGTACCGCATAACAAATGCATGTTCACGAGAATAGATAAATATACTTGGTTGCATAACTTTCTACACCGTTCAATATGCACATGGTTTATATTCCATTTTTTTCAAAATACCTGGAATGAATGAACGACGCAAATATATAATTCATCCTTACTGGCCGGCGGATGTCGCATATGTACACTCTGTATATACTGCATAACGCATACTATATACATGAAAAAAATCTCCATACCATATAGTTTTTTTTTGGTGCTATATACTACATACTTGTTTCTGCAAATACTACATACTCCCAAGCCAAAAAAGGAAATACTATATACTCCAAACTTCTTATAGAAGATACTACATACAACTTACAGAAGATAGTACATTCTTTATGAAATATCATATACTCCATACTAACTGTAGTTTTTTCCGCAGATCATAATACTGATTTTAATAATCCATACTAACTTTTTCATATATACTACATACTTAACAACGTATCTGCAGTTCCACACTTAGTATTGCGGTTTGAATTAAATATATAGATTGGCATTTCTTTTTCCAAAAAATTGTATATACTACCAGGAAGTTGTAACATGTATACCACCCGTTTAAAATAATACTGCACACTGAGACACTCCACGATTGTTTTGTTTATATTATGTGCAACCACAGTCTATCATAGATACTGATAGATACCACATACACCATCTGAAATAAACAGTATATACTTCACATCGCAGAAAATTTGACTTCAGATTGCAAGACGTACATACTTCAAACTCCAGTGAAAAGCATATATACTCCACATTCTTAGTAATACATATACTTCATACTCTATTTTTTTTCTTCATACTCCAGTTAAAATTACATATATACATACGCTATACTGTATGCTTTAGTTATTTCTCCATACTGGAATTTAGACTGAATATGCACACTAACATATAGAGCGGTGCATGCGCACAAATTTTGGGAAGAGCAAGTCGGCGGCCGGTACATACAATTACTTAGCCAGCCTAGAAAGTAGCAGCTTGTTGCACCCGTACACATTATCTTGGCGATTAATCAATTAACTAAATAGCTAGTTAGTTACACCCTATTGGATCTTCTCATCATACCAGCAACCCGATTGTCTTGTTGTCACGGTGATGGATGGGACATGTGGCAGACGTACACTAATTAGAGGGTAACTATACCCGGTAGTAGATAAAATTTGTCACACACACACACACATATATATGGGATTGACTATTCGTCATCCTGGGTGAGAAATAGTTATTCCTCACCCCTTCTTTTTTTCACATCAATGCACTGTAGTTTTATGTTTCGTAAATTTGTCTTATTTCATACGTAAAAAGGGACCGTAAGAAATATATAGTCACCGTAAAAAATATGCTATGTTAAGTAAAATTACAAACATAGAAACATAGTATAAAATATACATAAAATGTGATTTTTCTAGTCTTGTGACATATTTTTTTTTCTTATACCAAATTTCACATACTGAATAAATATAAATGTATTTATTTATATTCTAAATGTAATTTATTTATGAAATGATCGTAACATTACCTCGGGTGAAGAATAACTTATTCTGCATCCTGGGTGATGAATAGACTTTCTATATATATATATGTGTGTGTATGTGTGTGTGTGTGTGTGTGTGAAAAAATCAACATATCTTCTTTTCATACTTAGAAAGATGTAAGGTCATGTGTTAGACTTTCTATATATATGTGTGTGTGTGTGTGTGTGTAAAAAAATCAACATATCTTCTTTTCCTACTTAGAAAGATGTAAGGTCATGTGTCATTTATCTTTTTTGCAACAAAAGAAAAGGGGAAAAAATGTGTCGTTTGTCCAACCTTATATGTAAGTTCCCCTTTTCCACTCCTTGCTTTGGCTTTTTTAATCTTTCATCTTTGATTGTTTTCCACCGGTTTTCAACTACCCCTAGGGGTCCCAGGTTTTTAGGCCAATAAATGTGAACCAAGTTTAATTCTATTTTAAAACACAATCCGTTAATATGGTCACATAAATCATGAAATAACCTAGTACTAGAATATTTATGCCTCCGTTTCAACGCAAAACAAATTATGTAGATGTTTTTCTTTAAAAGAAGATCAGAGTTATATGAGGTTGGCAACTAATCATGGAGTATCGGTCTCAAAGAAAACTCTTTATCCATAAACTCTAGTCCGGGTATTGCCACCACGTAATCTTGGCGCTTCTGTGGGCATGCAAGCGTGCATCCGATGGTAAAGAAGACGGTGGTGTGCACCCGAAACAGGGGAAACGACGCGAAAAAGACGACACAAAGGCCATGTACTATTGTGTTTCTAAATATAAGATGTAACTTTTTTGAAAGTCGCCCAAAGGACATTTCATAATTACACTAGTTCCTAAGAAACACATGCAAGCATTCAAAAGGAATATTAAAAAAAAACTTTCTTGCAGTGCCTTCTCCTTCATCGTGACCATGGTCCATCAGCGGCGCTGGGTATTCCTGGGAATTTCCTGGAGTATCCAAGATTTACAGCCTTTTTTAATACGTATAGCACAAAGAGGGGCCACCAAGCCAGCCGCTGGTCTGGTCACACGCGCGGGCGTCGAGCGAGCTAGCGAGCGCCTCTCCCCTCCATCGACTGCAGCCAACGCCCCTCCCCTCCAACCCTAGCGGCGGCGGCTCCAGAGTCGCTGGCTGGGCTGACCCTCTCCCTCTCGGCCTCCCCTCGGATCTCGTCCTCGGTCCCTCTTCGCTGACCGCTCGCCGGCGCCGCTCCTCTCCGCGACTCCGCCCCACCTGTTGGCTGCTGCTGCTCCGACTGCTCCGGCCGGCTCTCCGCCCCTCCTGCCATCCCTCCACCCCAGCCGCCCAGCGGCAGAGCCCCTCCGGTGTCCCCAGCGCCCCACCTGCTGGCTGCTGCTGCTGCTGCAATTCACCTCCATGGCTCCACCACCAGACACCTCGGCACAACTGCTCCACCAAGGTTGTTTTTCATTTTTTTTGCCAGAAATCTGAAGATTTGTTATAAGGAGAGTAGAAGCCATTCACTTATTTGATGTCACATTGTCAATTTGCCATTGCCATTAATTTTGTTTGTACGATGTGTGATGTAGATGAAGACGAAGAATGCTACTTGTTCAAGGATAAAACAAAAAGTCCCGAAAGAGATGCATTTATGAATGACGGGTTTAATAATTGAAACATGAAAGCAAGATTGAAGAGGCATATTGGTACCGTTAGTAGTGCTCACGCTGAAGCTCAAGAAAAATATGACATGTTCACTACACCACGAACATCAATTCGGGAGTCTATTGCTTCAAACACCTCACATGAAAAGAAATTGGTTAGGCTTGCTACAAAGTTTTATGTTTCTGATTTTACAAGTGATGAACCGGTAAGACTTTCGTGGCAACTAAACATGTATGTTACTAATGTGCGTAGATCGGCATTCTTGGGTTGCCTCAAGATGCATTCACGTCATACAAGAAGCCGGTGACCTACAAGGATCGAAGCTTGATATCTCCATGTTATGCATGGAAGACATCATGTGTGAATGCATTATGTGCTAGATCGTGTACCGCATAACAAATGCATGTTCACGAGAATAGATAAATATACTTGGTTGCATAACTTTCTACACCGTTCAATATGCACATGGTTTATACTCCATTTTTTCCAAAATACCTGGAATGAATGAACGACGCAAATATATAATTCATCCTTACTGGCCGGCGGATGTCGCATATGTACACTCTGTATATACTGCATAACGCATACTATATACATGAAAAAAATCTCCATACCATATAGTTTTTTTTTGGTGCTATATACTACATACTTGTTTCTGCAAATACTACATACTCCCAAGCCAAAAAAGGAAATACTATATACTCCAAACTTCTTATAGAAGATACTACATACAACTTACAGAAGATAGTACATTCTTTATGAAATATCATATACTCCATACTAACTGTAGTTTTTTCCGCAGATCATAATACTGATTTTAATAATCCATACTAACTTTTTCATATATACTACATACTTAACAACGTATCTGCAGTTCCACACTTAGTATTGCGGTTTGAATTAAATATATAGATTGGCATTTCTTTTTCCAAAAAATTGTATATACTACCAGGAAGTTGTAACATGTATACCACCCGTTTAAAATAATACTGCACACTGAGACACTCCACGATTGTTTTGTTTATATTATGTGCAACCACAGTCTATCATAGATACTGATAGATACCACATACACCATCTGAAATAAACAGTATATACTTCACATCGCAGAAAATTTGACTTCAGATTGCAAGACGTACATACTTCAAACTCCAGTGAAAAGCATATATACTCCACATTCTTAGTAATACATATACTTCATACTCTATTTTTTTTCTTCATACTCCAGTTAAAATTACATATATACATACGCTATACTGTATGCTTTAGTTATTTCTCCATACTGGAATTTAGACTGAATATGCACACTAACATATAGAGCGGTGCATGCGCACAAATTTTGGGAAGAGCAAGTCGGCGGCCGATACATACAATTACTTAGCCAGCCTAGAAAGTAGCAGCTTGTTGCACCCGTACACATTATCTTGGCGATTAATCAATTAACTAAATAGCTAGTTAGTTACACCCTATTGGATCTTCTCATCATACCAGCAACCCGATTGTCTTGTTGTCACGGTGATGGATGGGACATGTGGCAGACGTACACTAATTAGAGGGTAACTATACCCGGTAGTAGATAAAATTTGTCACACACACACACACATATATATGGGATTGACTATTCGTCATCCTGGGTGAGAAATAGTTATTCCTCACCCCTTCTTTTTTTCACATCAATGCACTGTAGTTTTATGTTTCGTAAATTTGTCTTATTTCATACGTAAAAAGGGACCGTAAGAAATATATAGTCACCGTAAAAAATATGTTATGTTAAGTAAAATTACAAACATAGAAACATAGTATAAAATATACATAAAATGTGATTTTTCTAGTCTTGTGACATATTTTTTTTTCTTATACCAAATTTCACATACTGAATAAATATAAATGTATTTATTTATATTCTAAATGTAATTTATTTATGAAATGATCGTAACATTACCTCGGGTGAAGAATAACTTATTCTGCATCCTGGGTGATGAATAGACTTTCTATATATATATATATATGTGTGTGTATGTGTGTGTGTGTGTGTGTGTGAAAAAATCAACATATCTTCTTTTCATACTTAGAAAGATGTAAGGTCATGTGTTAGACTTTCTATATATATGTGTGTGTGTGTGTGTGTGTAAAAAAATCAACATATCTTCTTTTCCTACTTAGAAAGATGTAAGGTCATGTGTCATTTATCTTTTTTGCAACAAAAGAAAAGGGGAAAAAATGTGTCGTTTGTCCAACCTTATATGTAAGTTCCCCTTTTCCACTCCTTGCTTTGGCTTTTTTAATCTTTCATCTTTGATTGTTTTCCACCGGTTTTCAACTATCCCTAGGGGTCCCAGGTTTTTAGGCCAATAAATGTGAACCAAGTTTAATTCTATTTTAAAACACAATCCGTTAATATGGTCACATAAATCATGAAATAACCTAGTACTAGAATATTTATGCCTCCGTTTCAACGCAAAACAAATTATGTAGATGCTTTTCTTTAAAAGAAGATCAGAGTTATATGAGGTTGGCAACTAATCATGGAGTATCGGTCTCAAAGAAAACTCTTTATCCATAAACTCTAGTCCGGGTATTGCCACCACGTAATCTTGGCGCTTCTGTGGGCATGCAAGCGTGCATCCGATGGTAAAGAAGACGGTGGTGTGCACCCGAAACAGGGGAAACGACGCGAAAAAGACGACACAAAGGCCATGTACTATTGTGTTTCTAAATATAAGATGTAACTTTTTTGAAAGTCGCCCAAAGGACATTTCATAATTACACTAGTTCCTAAGAAACACATGCAAGCATTCAAAAGGAATATTAAAAAAAAACTTTCTTGCAGTGCCTTCTCCTTCATCGTGACCATGGTCCATCAGCGGCGCTGGGTATTCCTGGGAATTTCCTGGAGTATCCAAGATTTACAGCCTTTTTTAATACGTATAGCACAAAGAGGGGCCACCAAGCCAGCCGCTGGTCTGGTCACACGCGCGGGCGTCGAGCGAGCTAGCGAGCGCCTCTCCCCTCCATCGACTGCAGCCAACGCCCCTCCCCTCCAACCCTAGCGGCGGCGGCTCCAGAGTCGCTGGCTGGGCTGACCCTCTCCCTCTCGGCCTCCCCTCGGATCTCGTCCTCGGTCCCTCTTCGCTGACCGCTCGCCGGCGCCGCTCCTCTCCGCGACTCCGCCCCACCTGTTGGCTGCTGCTGCTCCGACTGCTCCGGCCGGCTCTCCGCCCCTCCTGCCATCCCTCCACCCCAGCCGCCCAGCGGCAGAGCCCCTCCGGTGTCCCCAGCGCCCCACCTGCTGGCTGCTGCTGCTGCTGCAATTCACCTCCATGGCTCCACCACCAGACACCTCGGCACAACTGCTCCACCAAGGTTGTTTTTCATTTTTTTTGCCAGAAATCTGAAGATTTGTTATAAGGAGAGTAGAAGCCATTCACTTATTTGATGTCACATTGTCAATTTGCCATTGCCATTAATTTTGTTTGTACGATGTGTGATGTAGATGAAGACGAAGAATGCTACTTGTTCAAGGATAAAACAAAAAGTCCCGAAAGAGATGCATTTATGAATGACGGGTTTAATAATTGAAACATGAAAGCAAGATTGAAGAGGCATATTGGTACCGTTAGTAGTGCTCACGCTGAAGCTCAAGAAAAATATGACATGTTCACTACACCACGAACATCAATTCGGGAGTCTATTGCTTCAAACACCTCACATGAAAAGAAATTGGTTAGGCTTGCTACAAAGTTTTATGTTTCTGATTTTACAAGTGATGAACCGGTAAGACTTTCGTGGCAACTAAACATGTATGTTACTAATGTGCGTAGAGATGAAAGGTTTCAAAACCTGAAAAATTTGTGTCATCTTTCAGTTATACTTGTTGAGACAAATAAGCATGAAAAATATCATATTGTTTACAAGCTTCTTAAGTTGGTATTGATTCTGACAGTAGCTACTGCTAGTGTTGAAAAGGTATTCTCTTCAATGAACTATGTGAAGAATAAGCTGAGGAATAAAATCGATGATGAATATTTAAACAATTGTTTGGTTATATTTGTTGAGAGAGAATTTTTCAATCAAGTAAAGGATGAAGATGATTTTTTTTAAATGAATACCCAACCTTCATTTCCTGACGTCGCCACTGTCATGGTCATCCCCTACCTCCCAGTGCAGAGCCGCGGAAGAAGAGAGGACGGTCGAGGAGACCCAATATCACGTGGAGCCGGGTTCCATTAAACGACATGCGTATATTTCGACGTATATCAATCGCACCGTTTTCCTGCATTTTCCTTTTTGAAAATACGGCCTTTCTTCCTGTCAAAAGATCGCATCATTTCTAGCCAGTAGGTGTTGACTCGATGCACACCTCCTCCTTTTATCGTGGACGACATGCCGGTCTCCGGCCTTCGGCCATGGCCAGGGCTAGAGTCGACGATAAAAAAGTTCCTTCGACTTTGTTAGCCAGGGGCCAGCTTTATTGAATCCACTCGATCTTACGTGGTCGATACGCTCAAACCATGCATTATTTAAATATATATTACTAACCGTGCTCGTCAACTTGTGTCGTTGTTTCAATTTAAATATCAATACGTGCAGCTAATTAGCATCGTTTCATGGACTCTGCCACATGACACACATGGTTCATTTGAATTTTGCCGGAAAAGGAGGCGAGATACATGCATCTCCACGGCACCCTGAACCATATACTCTCGCATTTACATGAGACCAACCGAATTCCTTATCGAAATTACTATACGTGTCACGTTTACTTGTACGAGAACTGTACGAACATGTATCCCATGATCCGATGCAGTTTGATCATATGCATGGACGGTATGATTGGCCAAATCGTACACAAATCGGGCATTGTGTTGTGTATGCATAGCAGCTCTTGTTCCTTGTTTACTTTTTTTAAAGTAACAAACAAGTTTCTGAAGAAAAAACTTGTAATAACTTGGTCATAATTGTCTTAGTTCTATACTCCGTTTTAACAATGATGATTGTGTGCATCATAATGATGTAGAGGTCAATGGTTTAACCTTATTTTCTAAACAATTATAAAAACAGAGAAAGCGGGAAAATATAGGATATATTATGTGTTGTGTGAGTACAAATTTCATTCGAAATATATAACCGCCTATACGGCCTTCAATAGGTGGTCCAACTTGTAATTGGATGGTTAGAGGGATAGTGGTATCCCTAGCCCACTAGAGTTTAAATCCTGATGCTTACATTATTTCTGAATTTATTTTGGAATTTTCGGTGATGCACATTCAGTGAGAGGAGATGTTTCCGTCGATGACGAAGCGCTTGTGATGACTTTGTAAATTTCAAGATGATATGTCGTCTTAGTCTCTCGAAGGTGCTCATAGAGATAGGATGCGCATGTATGGGTTCATAGGGATGAGTGTATGCGCGTATATACAAATACTTGCGTCTATACTATATGCTAAAAAAACATATACGACCTTCAAAGAAATTACACATGACGTACGAACAGCACCCGATACTATCCTTTTCTCCATTATTACAAGGATCGCAAACTGATAATATCTGTCGGTGAAGTTTTTTACAAGCTTGGCTTTGGAAAAACTCGAAAGCGCCACACAACGGTAGGGAATTCGATCGGCGATGAATTCACGAAACATATCCGCTCTCTCACACAAAACTCCTTATCCGCGGCCACGGTCGAGCGTGTTGCCTGCCAGGTGGCACCACGTAAGCATTCTGCCGCTTGTGCTTGCACGCACGCGACGGCCTTGGCGTGCATCTGATGGAAACCGAAGACGGTGGCGCGTGTATACGGAAGGAGTGGAGAAACGCTACACGTGTTGCATGGGCCGCACGGACGCTTATCCGGTCAGAAAATCGAGCATCATCTGACAATAGCGTCGCTCGCTCTTTAACACGTTCCCTTCCAAATGATGCATACCCTCCGGCTCGATCCGATCCAAAAATCTAAAGAATACCGTGTGCACGCCACGTATGTGCAGCATACTCTAATTTTTAAAGAGCGGCTTTCTCTCTTTGAGAAGTCCGTAAAAAAAAACTCCATTGTTTTGTGCTGCGCAACAGATAGGGACGTGTTTGGTTGTTCATATAAGGTTCAAGCAGAAGAAAATGAGCTATTTAATTACTTCTGTTCACTATTGATCCTGTAGGGGTACGAGTCTTGTATGTGCTTCTCCTTCTACCTTCATTAACCTCCTTCCTGATCTTCTTTCGTCTTTCTTTCTTCTAATCTACACAACTGTGTTTCAATTCGAGATAAGCTTTACAAGAAAACGATGCATATCGATGCATATCGATGTTACGGTTTTATTTTTGTGATTGGTTCGTAGTTTTGTCGACCGTAAATGCTCAATTCGTGTTCATCTTCGGAACTATTTTGGATAAATTTTGTCAAATTCTTCGCGTAGGGTTGATCGTTTGAAATTTTCTTTGATCGGCAACTTCATCACACAGTTCTACACGAAATTCGTGTTGCAAGTTTTCTATTTCGACGATCCTACTTTAATTACGCGTACACTGTATTTCTTCTTCTCTATCCTCTGTGTCAAAGCCCTTCTCTTCGCCCTTTTCGATGCCGACGTCGTTTCTCTTGACCTCCTTGCCCGCATCCTACCATACTAGAGTCGTTTCCGGCGTCGATCATCTTGACTTCTCTCTCGTCCTACTGGACTGATGCTGCCATGGCGCGAGCACTATTTTTCTCCTCTCTGTGCGGACTTTCTCTGTAACGACAACGAGGCTAGCAACTAGTTCGTCACGCCATCGACGGGGTCGCTCGCGCACACCGAGGCTAGCAACTAGTTCGATGCGTCGTCGCCGGGGTCCCTCACGCACAACGACATGGAAATGAATATATGTGGGATCGATGCGGGCCAGTGCGGGCCAGGCCGACGTGGCGGGCGTGCCCGGGCGCCTCCGTATCTGCACCATATTTGGACTGGATACGAGGGGTGCCGGTCAGCCTGGACGCTTGAGGCCCGTTTGAAACGTCCGGTTAGGTCAAAATTTAGTGACCGGTCAGTGACCGGGCGGTTTCCCCGGGCGTTTGAAATGGATATGAGAGGTCCAGCTATAGATGCTCTTATGAGCACCTCCAAAAAACTGAGTCGACACATTATCTAGAGATTGATGAAGTTGTCACAGGCACCTTTGTAGTCCACGAGAACGCCTCTCTCTCTCCAGTAAGCACATATCATCAAAACACCTGAAATAAATCCAAAAAATATAAATATCGATGTCAAGTCTGAAACTTGAACTTGAACGGACATGAGATACCAATTGTTCCCGACCATATGGACATGAGATACCAATTGTTGCTGACCATATGGACATTGAGATACCAATTGTTCCCGACCATACAACCAACCTTCGCGATCTTGACGTGCATACGATGGTAACGGTGAGTACAAAGTAGAGAAACACAACACTTGCATGGACTATAGGCGCAGTTATCCGGTTAGGCGATCGATCAACTAGCGCGTAACCCAGTCATTAGCACTTGCATGCACTACGTGGTCCTCCACCCGATCCAAGTCTTCAGCTCTACGTTTTGTGTTGCACAAGCACAGCACAGGAGTGCGACCAGACACCGGGCAAATCCAAAAAACCAACGCGAAGCGCATGTACTACCTTCGTTTCTAAATATAAAACGTAACAGAGGATGTAACTTTTTCTAAGATGCCCAGAGAACATTTAATACCCAAGACTCATTACAGAAAATAGCAGCCTGACATCTAATATCCGAAATTCATCAAAGAAAATAGCAGCTTGACATAATTACAATTGTTCCTAAGAATTAAGACCACGGCAATCTCCTACCTCGCAATTAACGGCGGAGCTACGTAGGGTCCGACATGGAACCAACTTGTGAGGGTTTCTGTGATTTTTTTTAGCTTTGCCCCCTTTTCCCCCAAACACTTGTATTTTACGCCTCCCTTCCTCCCCAGTTGGTTTTCTCTAGCTCCGGCACTGCTCTCAATGTAGAGCCGCGAAAAAAGATAGGACGATCGAGGAGACCCAATATCACGTGGAGCCGGGGTTCCATTGAACGACCTGTGTATATGTCCACACAGCGTAGCCAGCCCAAACAATCTGTGGGGTATGTGGTATTTTTTTTATTTTTTTCCTACAGGATGAACAGTAACTAAACAATGTTTTTGTAGCTGTTTTTCAAAAAAAGTTGTTTGGTCAGCTGACCTCACAGCTAACACGTAGATTTGCCATTGTATGTCCATGAGTATCGGTTACACACCATTCGCAAAAAAAAAAGATTATCAATCGCATCATTCCTTTTTGCAAATACAACCTTTCTTCTTGTCAAAAGATGGCATCATTTCTAGGCTGGCCAGTAGGTGTTGACTCGATGCACACCTCCTCCTTTTATCGTGGACGACATGCCGGTCTTTGGCCTTCGGGCATCGGCTAGGGCTAGAGTCGACGATGACAAAAGGTTTCCATCGACTTTGTTAGCTAGGGGGTTAATCAACTCGAGCTTTCGTGGTTGATACGCCTCAAATCATGCATTGTTTAATTATATATATAACCGTGCTCGTCAACTCGTGCCGTTGTTTCAATCTCTTTATCAATACGTGTGGCTAATTAGCGTCAATTCCATGGACTAGGCGGCTATAGATTAGCATGCTGAGGCGCCTATGACAGCAGCACGTTGCCTTAAGCCATTAACCACACGACGAGCGCGCAAATTCGCTTGAATTTTGCCGGAAAAGAGGGCCAGGTACATGCATCTCCACGGCACCCTAGACCATACCCTTGCATTTACTACACGTGTAGTCGTAGCATCTATAAAGAAATTATAATCTGCAACAAAGAAATTATAATCTGCAACTAGGTGCGTCCGCAATCCGTACTCAAACCCACTGCACACTTCGGATTGCGCGGTTCAGACGTGTGGTTCTGTATCGATCTGTCGAAAGGTTTGAATACATTTTTCCCATTAAATTGAAAGAGGGAAAGGGAGGCTTTGCGGAAGTCCGGACATCAACCACGTAGGACTCTGATGCCCACGGACTACGGTCCACTGGATCATCCCTCCGGTTCTATTTTCTTCCAATTCTCTCCGTTTTCGTTACTTTGCATCCCCACCCTCAGCCTCTGCGGTTATCTACCTCTCTGACCGTCACACATGCATTGCCAAAACTTCGCAATCAGCACTAACGCGTCTGCTCTCCTTTTACGACGACGTCGTCCACCCAGGACCCGTCCGTAGGAAGGTATACCCTTCCTCCCATGTCGACGATGTCTATGACAAACACCACACCCTACAAGTGTTCGGTCAAATGCCATTGAACTAATTTCCGAATATTCTGTCTTTTTTTAGAGTACGAAGGATGACGGGGTACTCGAGCATGAAAGTTTCTTTTAGAGTATGTGTCGTCGTTTTCTCACGACATATGTCATAGGGTGGCTTATCGTAGGTGGTTGGGGCCGAAGGACGCCGACGGGCTCCGGGTGCGGGATTGGGCACAAGCGGTGGCGACACACGACGTACCCAGGTTCGGGGCCCTCCGGAGGAGGTAATACCCCTAGTCCTGCTTAGTTTAGTTGGATGGATGGGTATAGATACAACGGTGCTCCTGGAGTTGTGTCTAGAGGAGGAAGAAAGGGCAGCCAGCTCCTCTTCCTTCACTGCTAGAAGGGGTTGTGTGTGTGTGTGAAGGTGATCATCCGTCCCCGTTGCATGGTGGGCTCGGGGGGTTTATAGGCCACCTCCGGCTCTTATAATATGTTCTAAGTACAAAGGCGGAGGGACCCGGCTAGCAGTCTCTCCGGCTGGTCAGAGGGTCTCGCCATTCGTGTCGTCTCGTCGTTGGTGGGGTCCGTCGGCCGAGCGGTCCCATCTGCCGTTGGGGCCCGCCAGCCGGCCGAAGTCTCCGGTACAGCTGGCCGCACTGTAGCCATGCCGGGGCAAGTAATCGAGTGGCGAGGGCGTGCCGACACTGTTCCCACGCCCGATCGCGCTCGCCGAGGTCAGCGGCCGGGACGGTTGGACTGTAGCCATGCACTGCAGTGTGTGAGCGGCCACTGTAGCCACAGGGCCGTCCCATCGTGCCGGTCGCGTCGCGTCGTCGTACCCGCGCACAGAAGGACGAGACGTCGCATGTGCGTCCCAAGGTTAACGGAAGAGCCGGCCTGGAGGCAGCCGGCCACGCCTAGCCGGTCGAGGGTCCACCCGGCTCCTTGACTAATCATCCGGGGCGCCAGCCGGCACCGGCTTGTGCCGGACGTCCTCCAGCCTGCCATGACCAGCTGGCCGCGTAGTTATTCTTCAAAGTGAAAGGGGGAAGACCCCGTTGCTTTGGCCTACCTAGGGGTAATAACCCCGTCAGTAGTCCCCGAAGCCGGCAGGGGCCCTCGTCTGGCAGGCGGTGGGGAGCCGGCGGCTTTCCCTCAGCGATACCCGCCTCCGGCTCGAAGGCGAAAGGACATACGGGTCGGTCGTCAGACTCGACGCCTCGGGTACCGGCGTGCCGCCCGGGACCCGCGCCGGCACGCGGCACGCCACGCGGCAAGTAATGATGCGGTGGGTCTCACGCACACGGGGAGACGGGACGTCGCCTGGGCCTAGCCCGCTAGGTCCCAGGCGTAGCCCAGTAGGCCTCGGGGCGCAAGCTAGGATCCTCTGCGCTCCGAAGCGGCCGTTACGGCCCGGGCTACCCACACGCGCGCGGAGTTTCCGGGGGGGAGTGGGCGCAATCAATCCCACGTCCCCCGGTCATGGCCTCCCCTATAAAAGGAGAGGAAGGGCAGGAGGCGGAGGTACCCGCGCCTCGCTTGCCCCCTTGATGCCCGTCTTCGTTGCCTCCTTGCCTTCCTCGCGCGCCACCGCACCCGAGCCCGCCACCGCGTCCGCACGCCGTACCGCTGCCGTGATGGCCGATGGACGCGGTGGAAGTTGGGCTGGCTCCATTGTGGTCGAGGCGGACATCGCCGAGCTTCGCCGCGTGCGCATGCTACCGCTGGAGGAGCGGGTGGTCACATGCGCATCGGGCAACGAGACAGCGCCGGCGCCACAGCCAGGGGAATACGTCGTGTTCCTCTAGCACTTCTCTCGGGGCTTCGGGCGCCCGGTTAGTATCTTCTTTCGCCTCCTCCTTGATACCTTCGACCTCTAGTCGCACAACCTCGGCCCGAACTCGATTCTTTACCTCTCCACCTTCGTGACGTTGTGCGAGGGGTACCTCGGCATTCTTCCCTTCATCGAACTCTTCAATGCTCTTCTCTACCTCAAACCTTTGAAAAGCAACGTCTGCGGGGGCACGGTGGTGTGCTGCCGTGGCGTCGCTCGCTTTCCCCCTCTCTCTCTTATTGACTCTGTCAAGGGATGGCACCGAACGTTCTTCTACGTGAAGAACGCCGACCCGAGGATGGACTACATTCGGCTGCCGCCGTTTGATGACAGGCAGTCCACCCAGTTGAACTGGCTGGGGACTGCCCCATGCGGCGTGGCCCTGGAGGAGCTTGGCCGGCTCACGCAGCTGAATAACTCCGAGGGGTTGGTCGCCGTCGACCTCGTGGCGGCCTTTATCTCATGCCGGGTGTTGCCCCTCCATCTAAGGCCGCACCGGATCTGCGATATGTCCGGCCGACGCGACCCCTGCCGGCTGTCCACCGTCGAGCTGACGCCAGCTCAGGTGGCGAAGCGGATGAACGCCCTTACGACGTTCAAGCTGAAGCCCGCCTCGTGGTCCTTCGGCATGGAGCCGTACGACCGCATCAACCGGCCTTCCCTGGTAAGTTTTTCATCGAGGCGGTTTGTTCTTTGTTTGATACTTCCCAGCCAGCAGCCGGCTGGAGTGCTTACTTTGATGTGCTGACCGCAACTGCTGGTATGACAGAATACGCTGGACGGCCCGTATCCTCAGATCTTCAAGGCGGAGCGTGAAAACTCCGACTCCGAAGACTACCAGACGGGAGGCCCCCCAGAGGAGGGGGTGGACTCCTCGGGAGGAGTCGACAAGCCGTCAGACCCGCGAACCAGCGCTCCCGGCGGAGCCGGAGGGTCCGGCGCGGCCAGGGAGCCCAACGGAGCAGGTGAGTTCCCTCTTGCCCCCACGATCAGGGACTGGACGGACGACGATGACGACAATGATGATGAATTAATTATTCTGAACGAGCCTCCTCCCTCAGCACGCCAGGGTCGGAGGAGCGAGGACCGGCCGGCTCAAGCCCCGGTGGCCGGAGCGGACGGCGGGGGGAAGAGGCCGGCTCAGGGGGGGGCGCCGCCAGGCCCGAAGCGGGTGAAGGTGGCCGCGCGGAAGCCACCGCCACGCGCTAAGAGGGCCTTGCCCCTTGTCATCGGGTAAGTCTTTTCTTTATGTGAGTATTCTTCCGGGTCGCCAGCCAGCGAGTAACCAATCCTCGGGCGCTGCAGTAACCCCATCAAGCTCCACGAGGAGGAGTTGGAGGGGGAGCCGACGGATGTCGACAGCCGGCTAGCCCGCGAGCACGCGACCACCCAGCGGGAGGAGAATAGGAGGCTCGCGGAGCTGCGAGCCTCCAAGTCCGGGACGCGAGGAGGGGCCTCGCACTCCGAGACCTTGAGCAGCCGAAGGCGGAGGAGGTCGGTGGATCCTCTATGGGCGTCGGACTCGGCAGCGGAGTCAACCCGCATGTTCAGGCCTCCGTCGAGCGAGCCATGAGGGGCGGCTATGGACCCGCTAGCGCCTCCGCCCGCGCAGGAGACGGCCCAGGCGAGGGCGGCGACGATGGAGCCGGCTCCCGAGGCGGCCCGGCCTGAGGTGCCGGAGGTGACCCCGCCTGCGGTCGAGCCGGCCAAGGCCGAGGTGCCGAAGGTCCCGGTGGCCCCGGAGGCGGCCTCGGAGGCGGCGCCGAAGGCAGCAGCCATGGAGGTGGAAGTGCCCTCCGGCGCGACCGACGCGCCAGAGCGGCAGGAAGAGGAGGCGGCGACGGTGCTGGGTGGGGGGCGGCGGGAAGCGACTCCCAGCCCCTTGTCGTCATCAACCCGCCTCCGGTGGCTGGAGCCGCGGTGAGCCCGGGTGACAGCAGCGGCCGGGCCCGGAGGACCCTGCGGTCGATGCAGGAGGTGGTCCGAGACTGGGAAGCGCTGGCGAGCGCGCCGGCCCTGCCGCCCCCAGGCAGGCGGCCCGGTCCCTTCCTTTGCGGACTTGGGGAGTGTCCTGGACCGGTGCTGGCAGGAGCTGGCCCAGTTCGCGGAGGTGGCAGACGCCGCCCTACAATGTGCGAAGGTAAGCTGACTGCTTTGACTTAGAATTTTTAGTGGGGGCGCGCGAGCGCACCCACTGGATTTTGCCCCAGAGATGCGGGTCGGCTGACCTTTGCCTTTTTGTGGCGGGAAGGAACCTCCCTACGGCAGAAGCTATTCGCGGAGGCGGTCGCCATCCACGACCGCGGCAAATACGGCTTCTACCACCTGGAGGAGGAGTTGGCTCGCGTGCAAGGTCAGTTGCACTTCGCAGGAGGGGCACATAGCCCCCGAGAGTCGGCTAACGCCTGTCGTGTCTTGCAGGTGACCTGGCCACGCTTTAGGGGGAGAAGACCGGGCTTGTCTCCAAGCGGGACCGGCTGGCGCAAGGCGTCCAAGCGGCCACGCAGGAGAAGGACTGGCTGGCCGCGTTGTTGGCCGACGGGGAGGCGGTCCGGGACCGGCTCAAGGCCGAGGTGACGAAGGAGGTGGCGACCCGGGAGACGGCCGTCGGGGAGGTGGCTAACACCGCCCTAAGGACTGTCGCCCTCCAAGGCGAGGTGACCCGGCTTGAGAGGACGCTCGAGGAGGTCAGGGGTTCCCTCGCCGTGTCGGAGGCGGCTCGAGTGTCAAAGCGCAAGGCGGCGCTCAACTTCGCCCTTGGAGTTGACGACGCGATTGAAGGTAGGTGCCGGTTTTTCTCTTCCCCGGTCGGTTGCTTTTCGCTTTGCCGTTTCTTGTGTTTCAACTTGCCTTTCTTTCCTTCTCTTCTTCTTTCTTCCAGGACGCTTCCTGGAAACTCAGCGCCGTGTTGCGCGCGCCGTTGAGGAGCACCGGGAGTGCCTTCGGGAGTGCGGTCGCTCCATCAAGGAGGATGCCGCGTGGGACGTGGACGAGGTTAGACTCGCCATCGAGATGCGGATGATCCATCTCAAGCGGAGCATGGAGCGTGCAAAGAGGTCATCGCCGCGCTGTGGCCGGGCCGCGGGGGAGCTCCGACGCACCACGTGGCTTAGTGGCTGGAGCACGCCGTCCCCCCGCCTCGAAGCCTGGAAGGCGTCGGCTGCCCGAGCTGGGGCGCAAATGGCGCTCCGGTTCGTCACGTCGTGGTACCGTGACATGGATCTAGGCCGACTGGCGACCATGCGGGACGTGCCGGCCGCAGAGCGGGAGGCCCGCGAGCCGGCCCTTGTCCACCGGGCCAACGAGCTCGCGTCGTATGTCGACGCAGACGAGTTCCTGCTGGCCCTTGGCGAGGATGGCGAGCCGTTGCCCGAGGACTCCTTCGGCATCCCCCAAGGCCCGACGGACGATGAAGTTGCCGCCTAAGGACCAGGTCCCCTTCGCGAAAGGAGAGTGGCCGGATCCGCTTGTTGTGGTAGTGCCGGAGCTTCTACTGGTAGGTTGCTGTCTGGCTCAGGGCCAGTTCGCGAGCTTCCTCGAGTAGGTCGACGCCGTCTTCTCTTGCCTCCTTTGTGTCCTTCTCTGTGTATAGGGCTGTTTGGAGATGTAGTAGTAAATCAAAAAATTCTACGCGTTCACCAAGATCTATCTATGGAAAAACCAACAACGAGAAGGAAGAGGTTGCATCTTCATACCTTTCAAGATCGCTAAGAAGAAGCGTTACAAGAACGCGGTTGCTGGAGTCGTACTCGTAGCGATTCGGATCACGGTGGACTTCGATCTTAGCGCCGAAGAATGGCGCCTCCGCGTTCAACACATGTGCAGTTCGGTGACGTCTCCTACGCCTTGATCCAGCAAGGAGGGAGGAGAGGTTGAGGGAGAGCTCCGGCCGCACGACGGCGTGGTGACGGAGGAGTTGCGTGGTCTCCGGCAGGGCTTCGCCAAGCACTACGGAGAACAAGGAGAGGGAGGAGTAGGGCTGCGCCAAGAGAGGAAGAAACTTGTGTTGTTGGCAGCCCCAAAACCACCACTATATATAGGAGGAGGAGGAGGGAGGGCTGTGCCCTAGGGGCTGGCGGCAGCTTTAGATGGCCATCTGGCCGACGGCAAGAGATGGAGGAGTGGAGGGCGCAGCCCTAGGTGGGCCTTAAGCCCATCTGGACCTAGGGTTTCCCCTCCCTCCACCTTTCCTGCCCATTGGGCTAGGGTGGAGGACGCACCAGCCCACTCTAGGGCTGGTCCCTTCCACTCTCGGCCCACGCAGCCCTCTCGGGTTGGTGGCCCCACTTGGTGGACCCTCGGAACCCTTCCGGTGGTCCCGGTATGTTACCGGAATATCAATGTTTGTCTCCGAACCATTCTAGAACTCCTCGTGATGTTCGAAATCTCATCCGGGACTCCGAACAACCTTTAGTAACCATATACACTATTTCCCTATAACCGTAGCATCATCGAACCTTAAGTGTGTAGACCCTACGGGTTCGGGAGACACGTAGACATGACCGAGACACCTCTCCGATCAATAACCAACAGCAGGATCTGGATACCCATGTTGGATCCCACATGCTCCACGATGATCTCATCGGATGAACCACGATGTCAGGGATTCAATCAATCCCATATACAATTCCCTTTGTCTACCGGTATGACACTTGCCTGAGATTTGATCATTGGTATCCCTATACCTTGTTCAATCTCGTTACCGGCAAGTCTCTTTACTCGTTCTGTAACACATCATCCCGTGGCTAACTCCTTAGTCACATTGATCTCATATGATGATGTCTTACCGAGTGGGCCTAGAGATACCTCTCCATCACATGAAGTGACAAATCCCAGTCTCGATTCGTGCCAACCCAACAGACACTTTCGGAGATACCCGTAGTGTACCTTTATAGCCACCCAGTTATGTTGTGACGTTTGGCACACCCAAAGTATTCCTATGGTATCCGGGAGTTACACAATTTCATGGTCTAAGGAAGCGATACTTGACATTAGAAAAGCTTTAGCAAATGAACTACATGATCTTGTGCTATGCTTAGGATTGGGTCTTGTCCATCACATCATTCTCCTAATGATGTGATCCCGTTATCAACGACATCCAATGTCCATGGTCATGAAACCGTGACCATCTATTGATCAACGAGCTAGCCAACTAGAGGCTCACTAGGGACATATTGTGGTCTATGTATTCACACATGTATTACGGTTTCCGGTTAACACAATTATAGCATGAACAATAGACAATTATCATGAACAAGGAAATACAATAATAACCATTGTATTATTGCCTCTAGGGCATATTTCCAACAGTCTCCCACTTGCACTAGAGTCAATAATCTAGTTCACATTGCCATGTGATTAACACTTACATCACCATGTGATCATATCATCATGTGATTAACACCCAATTAGTTCTGGGGTTTGATCATGTTTTTCTAGTGAAAGAGGTTTTAGTCAATGGGTCCGCGACATTCAGATCCGTGTGTACCTTGCAGACTATCTATGTCATACTTGTAGATACTGCTCCCACGCTCCACTTGGAGCTATTCCAAATGGCCACTCCACTATACGTATCCGGATTTCTACTAAGAGTCATCTGGATTGGTGTTAAAGCTTGCATCATCGTAACCCTTTACGACGAACTCTTTATCACCTCCATAATCGAGAAATATTTCCTTAGTCCTCTAGTTGCTAAGGATAATTTTGACCGTTGTCCAGTGATCCACTCCTGGATCTCTCTTGTACCCCTTGACAGACTCATGGCAAGGCACACACAGGTGCGATACACAGCATGACATACTATGTAGAGCCTATGGTTGAAGCATAGGGGTTGACACTCATCTTTTCTCTATTTTCTGCCGTGGTCGGGCATTGAGCTATGCTCAATCTCACACCTTCTAATACAGGCAAGAACCCTTTCTTGGACTGATCCATATTGAACTTCTTCTATATCTTGTCAAGGTATGCACTCATTGAAATTATCAAGCATCTTGATCTATCTCTATAAATATTGATGGCCAACAATTAGGTAGCTTTATCCAGGTCTTCCTTTGAAAAACCTTTTTCCAAACAACCACTTATGCTTTCCAGAAATTCTACATCATTTCCGATCAATAATATGTCAACTACATATCTTTACCAGAAATTCTATAGTGCTCCCACTCACTTTCTTGTAAATACAAGTTTCTCATAAACTTTGTATAAACTCAAAAACTTTGATCACTTCATCAAAGCTCATATTCCAACTCCGAGATGCTTGCTCCAGTCCATAGAAGGATCGCTGGAGTTTGCATAACTTTTAGCATCCTTAGGATTGACAAAACTTTCTGGTTGTATCACATACAACTCTTCCTCATGAAAACCGTTAAGGAAGCCTTGTTTTGATATCCATCTGCCAAATTTCATAATCGAAAAATGCAGCAACTGCTAACATAATTTTAATAGACTTTTAGCATCGCTACGGATGAAAAAATCTCATCGCAGTCAACTCCTTGAACTTGGCGGAAACTTCTTTGTGACAAGTCGAGCTTAGTAAATGGTGACATTTCACCATTAGCGTTTGTGTTCATCTCAAAGGTCCATTTGTACTCAACGACCTGCCGTTCAATGGGCAAGTCTAGCAAAGTCCATACTTGGTTTTCATACATGGATCCTTTCTCGGATTTCATGGCTCCTAGCCATTTGTTGGAATCCGGGCCCACCATCGCTTCTCCATCGTCCGTAGGTTCATCGTTGTCCAACAACATGACTTCCAAGACAGGCTTGTCATACTACTCAAGAGCAGTACGCGTCCTTGTCGACCTATGAGGTTCGATAGTGACTTGATCTGAAGCTTCATGATCATCATCATTAACTTCCTTTTAAACTGACGTAGGCTCTACAGAAACATCTTTCTGTGTTGCGCTACTCTCTGGTTGAAACAAAGGTTCAACAACCTTATCAAGTTCTATCTTCCTCCCACTCAATTCTTTCGAGAGAAACTCTTTCTCGAGAAAAGACCCGTTCTTAGCCACAAACACTTTTGCGCTTGAATCTGAGATGAAAGGTATACCCAATATCTCCTTAGGGTATTCTATGAAGATGCATTCGTCTGCTTTGGGTTCGAGCTCACTAGGTGAAAACCCTTTTCACATAAGCATCGGAGCCCCAAACATTAAGAAATGACAGCTTAGGCTTGTGTCAAACCATAATTTACACGGTGTCATCTCAACAGACTTAGATGGTGCCCTATTAAAGTGAATGGATTTGTCTTTAATGCATAACCCCATAACAATAGTGGCAAAACGATAAGAGACATCATAGTACTCACTATATCCAATAGAGCACGACTACGACGTTCGGACACACCATCACACTATGGTGTTCCAGGAGGCGTGAGCTGTGAAACAATTTCCACATTGTCTAAAATTGCTTACCAAACTCGTAACTTAGATATTCACCTCCACGATCATATCGTAGACATTTTATCTTCTTGTCATGATGATCTTTAACTTCACTCTGAAACTCCTTAAACCTTTCAAACATTTCAGACTCGTGTTTAATTAAGTAAATATCCCTATATTCACTCGAATCATTAGTGAAAGTAAAGAAAAATAATGATATCCACTGTGTGTTTCAACACTCATTGGACCACGTACATCAACATGTATTAATTCCAATAAGTCACTAGCCCGATCCATCATACCGGAAGACGGGGTGTTAGTCATCTTACCCAAAAGGCATGGCTCGCATGTCTCAACCAATTCAAAATCGAGTGAGTCAAAAAATCCATCATCATGCAGTTTCTTTCATGCGATTTATACCAATATGACATTTAGCGGCAGTGCCACAAGTATGTGGTACTATCATTATTAACTTTGTATCTTTTGATACCAATGTTATGAACATGTGTACTACTACGATCAAGATTCAATAAACCATTCCCAGTGGGTGCATGACCATTGAAGGCATTATCCATGTAAACAGAATAACCATTATTCTCTAAATTATATGAATAACCATATTGCACTAAACATGATCTAATCACGTTCATGCTCAACGCAAACACCAAATAACATTTATTTAGGTTTATCACAAATCTCGAAGGTAGAGAGAGCGTGCGATGGTGATCAAATCAACCTTGGAAACACTTCCAACACACATCGTCACCTTTCACTTAGCTAGCCTCCGTTTATTCCATAGCTTTTATTTTGAGTTGCTAACACTTAGCAACCGAACATGTATCCAATACCCAGGTGCTACCAGGAGTACCAGCAAAGTACACATCAATAACACGTATATCAAATATACTTCTGTCGACATTGCGAGCCTTCTTATCTACCAAGCATCTAGGGTTGTTCCGCTTTAGCGAACATTCTCCTCATAACAGAAGCACTTAGTCTCGGGTTTGGGCTCAACCTTGGGTTTCTTCACTAGAGCGGCAACTGGCTTGCCATTCCTAAAGTTTTTCCCTTCTTGCCCTTGCCCTTCTTGAAACTAGTGGTTTTCACTTAACCATCAACACTTGATGCTCCTTCTTGATTTCTACCTTCGTGGTGTCAAACATCACGAACAACTCAGGGATCATCTTATCGATCCCTGGCATGTTATAGTTCATCACGAAGCTCTAGTAGCTTGGTGGCAGTGACTTGGAGAATTGTATTAATCACTCCCTTATCTGGAAGATTAACTCCCACTCGATTCAAGCGATTGTAGCACCCAGACAATCTGAGCACATGCTCACCGATTGAGCTATTCTCCTTTATCTTGCAGGCAAAGAATCTTGTTGGAGGTCTCATACCTCTCAACATAGGCACGACCCTGAAATCCCAATTTCAGCTCTTAGAACATCTCATATGTTCCATGACGTTCAAAACATTTTGGAGCCTCAATTCTAAGCCGTAATGCATGACGCACTGAACTATCAAGTAGTCATCAGAAAGTGCCTGTCATATGTTCACAACATCTACAGACAACGCTTGTGGGAGTGGTGCACTTAGCGGTGCATCAAGGACATAAGCCTTCTGTGCAGCAATGAGGACAATCCTCAGATCACGGACCCAGTCCGCATTATTTCTACCATTAACTTTCAACTTACTTTTCTATAGGACTGTATCAATAAAACAGGGGAGCTACAGCGCGAGCTATCTACGACATAATTTGCAAAGACACTTTTAGACTAAGTTCATGGTAATTAAGTTTACATAATCAAATTATTTAATGAACTCCCACTTAGATAGACATCTCTCTAGTCATCCAAGTGACACATGATCCACGTCAACTAGCCCGTGTACGATCATCGTGTGAGACGGACTAGTCATCCATGGTGAACATATCCATGTTGATTGTATCTTCTATACAACTCATGTTTGACCTTTCGGTCTCCCGTGTTACGAGGCCACGTCTGTACATGCTAGGCTCGTCAAGTCAACCTAAGTGTATTGCGTGTGTAAATCTGGCTTACACCCGTTGTATGCGAACGTTAGAACCTATCACACCCGATCATCACGTGGTGCTTCGGAACAACGATCTTTAGCAACGGTGCACAGTTAGGGTGAACACATTTCTTGAAATTTTAGTGAGAGATCATCTTATTTAGCTAACGCCGTTCTAAGAAAATAAGATGTAAACATGATAAACATCACATGCAATCAATATAGTGACATGATATGGCCAATATCATCTTGCTCCTTTGATCTCCATCTTCGGGGCACCATGATCATCACTGTCACCGGCATGACACCATGATCTCCATCATCATGATCTCCATCATCGTGTCTTCATGAAGTTGTCTCGCCAACTATTACTTCTACTAACATGGCTAAAGTTTAGCAATAAAGTAAAGTAATTACATGGCGATCTTGATTGACACGCAGGTCATACAATAAATTAAGACAACTCCTATGGCTCCTGCCGATTGTCATACTCATCGACATGCAAGTCGTGAATCCTATTACAAGAACATGATCAATCTCATACATCACAATGCATCACATCACATCCTTTGGCCATATCACATCACATGGCATATGCTGCAAAAACAAGTTAGATGTCCTCTAAATTGTAGTTGCGAGTTTTTACATGGCTGCTATAGGTTTCTAGCAAGAACGTTTCTTACCTACGCCAAAACCACAACATGATATGCCAATTTCTATTTACCCTTTATAAGGACCCTTTTCATCGAATCCAATCTGACTAAGGTGGGAGAGACAGACACCCGCTAGCTACCTTATGCAACAAGTGCATGTCAGGCGGTGGAACCGGTCTCACGTAAGCGTACGTGTAAAGTTGGTCCGGGTCGCTTCATATCACAATACCGTCGAATAAAGATAAGACTAGTAATGGCAAGCAAATTAACAAGATCGATGCCCACAACAACTTGTGTTCTACTCGTGCATAGATTCTACACATAGACCTAGCTCATGATGCCACTGTTGGGAGACGTAGTAGTAAATCAAAATTTTCTATGTGTTCACCAAGATCTATCTATGGAGGAACCAGCAACGAGAAGGAAGAGATTGAATCTTCATACCTTTGAAGATCGCTAAGTGGAAGCGTTACAAGAACGCGGTTGGTGGAGTCTTACTCGTAGCGATTCAGATCGCGGTGGACTCCGATCTTAGCGCCGAACAACAACGCCTCCGCGTTCAACACACGTGCAGCCTGGTGACGTCTCCTATGCCTTGATCCAGCAAGGAGGGAGGAGAGGTTGAGGGAGAGCTCCGACAGCACGACGTCATGGTGACGGTGGAGCTGCATGGTCTCCAGCACAGCTTCGCCAAGCACTACGGAGAACGAGGAGAGTGAGGAGTAGGGCTGCGCCGAGAGAGGAAGAAACTTGTGTTGTTGGCAGCCCCAAAACCACCACTATATATAGGAGGAGGAGGAGGGAGGGATGCGCCCTAGGGTTCCCACCCTAGGGGCTGGCGGCAGCCCTAGATGGCCATCTGGCCGGCGGCCAGAGAGGGAGGAGTGGAGGGCGTAGCCCTAGGTGGGCCTTAGGCCCATCTGGAACTAGGGTTTCCCCTCCCTCCACCTTTCCTACGCCTTGGGCCAGGGTGGAGGGCGCACCAGCCCACTCTGGGGCTGGTCCCTTCCACTCTCGGCCCACACAGCTCTCTGGGGCTGGTGGCCCCACTTGATGGACCCCCGAAACCCTTCCGGTGGTCCCGGTACATTACCGGAAATTCTCGAAACACTTCCGATGGCCAAATTCTTACTTCTTATATATCAATCTTTGTTTCCATACCATTCCTGAACTCCTCGTGACGTCCGGGATCTCATCCGGGACTCCAAACAACCTTCGGTAACCACGTACACTATTTCCCTATAACCCTAGCGTCATCGAACCTTAAGTGTGTAGACCCTACGGGTTCAGGAGACACGTAGACATGACCGAGACACCTCTCCGGTCAATAACCAAAAGCGGGATTTGGATACCCATGTTGGCTCCCACATGCTCCATGATCATCTCATCGGATGAACCACGATGTTGGGGATTCAATCAATCTCGTATACAATTCCCTTTGTCTACCGGTATGATACTTGCCCGAGATTCGATCGTTGGTATCCCTATCCCTTGTTCAATCTCGTTACTCGCAAGTCTCTTTACTCGTTCCGTAACACATCATCCCGTGGCTAACTCCTTAGTCACATTGAGCTCATATGATGATGTCTTACCGAGTGGGCCCAGAGATACCTCTCCGTCACACGGAGTGACAAATCGCAGTCTCGATTCATGCCAACCCAATAGACACTTTCGAAGATACCCGTAGTGTACCTTTATAGCCACCCAGTTATGTTGTGACGTTTGGCACACCCAATGTATTCCTATGGTATCCGGGAGTTGCACAATCTTATGTTCTAAGGAAGCGATACTTGACATTAGAAAAGCTTTAGCAGACGAACTACACGATCTTGTGCTATGCTTAGGATTGGGACTTGTCCATCACATCATTCTCCTAATGATGTGATACTGTTATCAACGACATCCAATGTCCATGGTCATGAAACCATGACCATCTATTGATCAACGAGCTAGCCAACTAGAGGCTCACTAGGGACATGTTGTGGTCTATGTATTCACACATGTATTACGGTTTCCGGTTAACAAAATTATAGCATGAACAATAGACAATTATCATGAACAAGGAAATACAATAATAACCATTTTACTGTTGCCTCTAGGGCATATTTCCAACAAGGGTGACCCGAGGCGAATCGAACTTGATGTCGGTGGGGATGATCGCCTTGGACCCATACACAAGGAAGAAGGGAGTGTAGCCGGTTGAACGATTAGGGGTGGTCCTAAGACTCCAAAGGATGGCCGGCATCTCGTCGATCCAGCAGTCGGCCGACCTTACCAGCGGCGTCACGAGCCGGGGCTTGATGTCGGACAGGATGAGGCCGTTCGCCCTCTCGACCTGGCCGTTTGACTGCGGATGAGCGATGGAGGCAAGGTCGAGCCGGATTCCTTGCTTGGAGCAGAAGTGCGTGAGTGTGCCCTTGGCAAAGTTCGTGCCGTTGTCGGTGATGATGCTGTGGGGAACGCCATAGCCCACCGTGATGTCGTCGATGAACCGAACGGCCATGGGGCCGTCCAACTTCTTGATTGGTCACGCCTCTATCCACTTGGTGAATTTGTCGACCGCCACCAGCAAGTGCGTCATGCCGCCTCGAGCGGTTTTGAATGGGCCCACCATGTCCAGCCCCCAAACAGCAAAGGGCCACGAGAGGGGGATGGTTTGGAGGGCCGTTGCCGGCAGGTGGCTTTGCATGCTGAAGCGTTGGAAGCCCTCGCACTCGTCGACCAACTTCTTGGCCGCCTCGAGAGCCGTCAGCCAGAAGAATCTGTGGCAGAAAGCCTTGTCCACCAGGGTTCGGGAGGCGGCATGATGCCCGCACTCGCCCTAGTGAATGTCGAGGAGGATCTCCACACCCTTTTCGGCTCGACGCATCGCTGGAAGACGCCTGTGGTGCTGCGTGTTGGGGAACATTGCATGGGAAACAAAAAAATTCCTACGCACACGCAAGATCTATCCATGGTGATGAGCATCTACGAGAGGGAGAGTGGATCTACATACCCTTGTAGATCGCTCAGCGGGAAGCATTAAGAAACGCGGTTGGTGTAGTCGAACGTCTTCGCGATCCAAATCGCCGAGCATCACGCGATCTCATCATAATCCATCCCGCGATCCAATCACGATCCATCCCGCGAACTCATCACGATCTCTCTCGCAATCTCATCACGATCCATCTCGCGATCTTGATCACGGTCCTTCCGATCTAGCGCCGAACGGACGGCACCTCCGTGTTCAGCACACGTACAGCTCGATGACGATCTCTGCCTTCTTGATCCAGCAAGAGGGAGCAGAGAGGTAGATGAGTTCTTCAGCAGCGCGACGACATTGCGGCAATGGTGGTGGAGCTATTCCAGCAGGGGTTCGCCTAAGCACCGCTGAAAACTGATCTAGAGGAGAAACTGCGATCTAGAGGAGAGGTAGCACGTGGCTATTAGGGTTAGCTTTTTCCTCTAATTCCTCTAGTATATATAGGAGGGAGGGAGGGGAGGAGGCAGCCTCAAACCCTCAAGTTTTGGTCGAAATTGGAGGTGGAGGAGTCCTACTCCAATCCTATTAGGAGTAGGATTCCTCCTTTCCACTTGGAAACTCTTTCCACCTCTCCACCTTCGGATTTTTTCCTTCTCAAACCACTCCAGCCGCATGGGCCCTTAGAGGAGGGTTCGGCCAGCACACCAGGGGATGTTTTACCTCCTCCCACAGCCCATGTAGCCTCTTGGGTCGAAATACCTCTCCCGATGGTCCCTCGGTACACTACCGGCACACCCGGTACACTACCGATGAGCCCGAAACTTTTCCGGCGACCAAAACAAGACTTCCTATATATCAATCTTTACCTCCAGACCATTCCGGAGCTCCTCATGATGTCTAGGATCTCATCCGGGACTCTAAACAACCTTCGGTCACCACCATACATAACTCTATACTACCGAAACGTCACCGAACCTTAAGTGTGCAGACCCTGCGGGTTCGAGAACTATGTAGACATGACCGAGGCACCTCTACGGTCAATAACCAATAGCAGGACCTGGATGCCCATATTGGTTCCTACATATTCTGTGAAGATCTTTATTGGTTGAACCTCTATCTCAAGGATTCAATTAATCCCGTATGATGTTCCCTTTGTTCTTTGGTATGTTACTTGCCCGAGATTCGATCCTCGGTATCTCCATACCTAGTTCAACCTCGTTACCGGCAAGTCTTTTTCCCCGTTCTTTAATACAAGATCCCGTGACTAACACTTAGTCACATTGTTTGCAAGGCTTATTGTGATGTTGTATTACCGAGTGGGCCCTGAGATACCTCTCCGTCACACGGAGTAACAAATTCCAGTCTTGATCCATGCCAACCCAAAAGACACCCTTGGAGATACCTGTAGAGCACCTTTATAGTCACCCAGTTATGTTATGACGTTTGATACACACAAGGTACTCCTTCGGTGTCAGTGAGTTGCATGATCTCATGGTCATAGGAACAAATACTTGACATGCAGAAAACAGTAGCAATAAACTGACACGATCATATGCTACGTTTGTAGTTTGGGTCTTGTCCATCACATCATTCTCCTAATGATGTGATCCCATTATCACATGACATCTCATTCCCATGACTAGGAAACCATAACCATCTTTGATCAACGAGCTAGTCTATTAGAGGCATACTAGGGACATGGTGTTGTCTATGTATCCACACATGTATCTGAGTCTCCGATCAACACAATTATAGCATGGATAATAAACGATTATCATGAACAAGGAAATATTATAATAACCATTTTATTATTGCCTCTAGGGCATATTTCCAACAGTCTCCCACTTGCACTAGAGTCAATAATCTAGTTCACATCACCATGTGATTCGCATTGTTATGAATCTAACACCCAATGAGTTCTGGGGCTCGATCATGCTTTGCATGTGAGAGAGGTCTTATAGTCAACGGGTCTACGACATTTAGATCCGTGTGTACTTTGCAAATCTCTATGTCAAACTGTAAACACTGCTACCACACTCCACTTGGAGCTATTCCAAATGGCTACTCTACTATGCGTACCCGGATTGCTACTAAGAGTCATCCGGATAGGTGTCAAAGCTTGCATCGACGTAACTCTTTACGACGAACTCTTTCTTACCTCCATAATCGAGAAACATTTCCTTAGTCTTTTAGTTACTAAGGATAATCTTGACCGCTGTCCAGTGATCTACTCCTGGATCACTCTTGTACCCCTTGACGGACTCATGGCAAGGCACACACAGGTGCGGTACACAGCATGGCATACTATACAGAGCCTATGGCTAAGGCATAGGGTACGACATTCATCCTTTCTCTTTCTTCTGCCGTGGTCGAGCTTTGAGGCTCACTCAACTTCACACCTTACAAAGTAGGCGAGAACACTTCTCTCTAACTAATCCATTTTGAACTCTTTCAAAATCTTGTCAAGGTATGTACTCGTTCGAAGTCTCATCAAGCATCTTGATCTATCTCTATAGATCTTAATGCTCAACAATTAGGTAGCTTTATCCAGGTCTTCCTTTGAAAAACTCCTTTCAAACAACCCTTTATGCTTTCCAGAAATTCTACATCGGTTTCGATCAACAATATCTCAACCACATATGCTTATCAGAAACTCTATAGTGCTCCCACTCACTTTATTGTAAATACAAGTTTCTCATAAACTTTGTATAGACTCAAAAACATTGATCACCTCATCAAAGTGTATATTCCAACTCCGAGATGCTTGCTTCAGTCCATAGAAGGATCATTGAAGCTTGCTCACCTTTTAGCATCCTTAGGACTGACAAAACCTTCTGGTTGTATCACATACAACTTTTACTCAAGTAAACTATTAAGGAAACGATGTTTTGTCATCCATCTGTCAGATTTCATAATTGAAAAATGTAGCAACTGCTAACATAATTCCAACAGACTTTAGCATCGCTACGAGTGAGAAAGTCTCATCGCAGTCAATTCTTTGAACTTGTAGGAAACTTCTTTGTGACAAGTCGAGCTTTATAAATGGTGACATTTACCATCAGCGTATGTCTTCATCTCAAAGGTCCATTTGTACTCGACGACCTATCGTCCAACGAGCAAGTCTACTAAAGTCTATACTTGGTTTTCATACATGGATCCTTTCTCGGATTTCATGGCCTCTAACCATTTGTCGGAATCCGGGCCCATCATTGCTTCTACATATCTCGTAGGTTCATCATTGTCCAACAACATGACCTCCAAGATAGGGTTGTCGTACCACTCAGGAGCAGTACGCATCCTTGTTGACCTATGAGGTTCGATAGTAACTTGATCCGAAGCTTCATGATCATCATCATTTACTTCCTCTTCAACTGACGTAGGTTCCACAGAAACATCTTTCTGCACTGTGCTACTCTCTAGTTGAAACAAAGGTTCAAACCTCATCAAGTTCTATCTTCATCCCACTCAATTCTTTCGAGAGAAACTTTTTCTCGGGAAAGGACCCGTTTTAGCAACAAACACTTTATGCTTGGATCTTATATAGAAGGTTCACCTAACTGTTCTTAGGGTAATCTATGAAGATGCATTTGTTCGCTTTGGGTTCGAGCTCATTAGGTGAAAACATTTTTCCACACAAGCGTTGCAGCCCCAAACATTAAGAAATGACAGCTTAGGTTTCTATCAAACCATAATTCACACGGTGTCATCTCAACGGATTTAGATGATGCCCTATTTAAAGTGAATGTAGTTGTATCTAATTCATAACCCCAAAACTATAGTAGCAAAACGATAAGAGACACCATAGCCCGCACCATATCCAATAGAGCACGATTATGACATTCGGACACACCATCACACTATGGTGTTCCAGGTGGGGTGAGTTGTGAAACGACTTTCACATTGTCTAAAGTTGTATGCCAAACTCGTAACTCACATATTCACCTCCACGATCATATCGTAGATATTTTTATCTTCTTGTCATGATGATCTTAAACTTCACTCTGAATTTGCTTGAACTTTTCAAACGATTCAGACTTGTGTTTCATTAAGTAAATATACACTATATCTACTCAAATCATCAGTGAAGGTAAGAAAATAATGATATCCATTGCTCGCTACAAGACTCATTGGATTGCATACATCAATATGTATCATTTCCAACAAATCACTTGCCCGCTCCATCAATCCGGAAAACATGGTCCTTAGTCATCTTGCCCAAGAGGCATGGTTCACATGTCTCAACCGATTCGAAATCGAATGAGTCCAAAGATCCATCAACATGGAGTTTCTTCATGCGCTTTATACCAATATGACATTTAGCGGCAGTGCCACAAGTATGTGGTACTATCATTATTAACTTTGTATCTTTTGGAATCAATGTTATGAACATGTGTATTACTATGATCAAGATTCAACAAACCATTCTCATTGGGTGCATGACCATTGAAGGTATTATTCATGTAAACAGAATAACAATTATTCTCTAACTTCAATGAATAATCGTGTTGCAATAAACACGATCTAATCACGTTCATGCTCAACGCAAAACACCAAATAACATTATTTAGGTTCATCACTAATCCCGAAGGTAGAGAGAGCATGCGATGTCGATCACGTCAACCTTGGAAACATTTCCAACACACATCGTCACCTCACATTTAGCTAGTCTCCATTTATTCCGTAGCTTTTACTTCGAGTTACTAACATTTAGCAACCAAACCGGTATCCAATACCCAGGTGCTATTAGGAGTACTAGCAAGGTACACATCAATAACACATATATCAAATACACTTGTGTCGACATTGCCAGCCTTCTTATCTACCAAGTATCTAGGGTTGTTCCGCTTCAGCGACCGCTCACCTCATAATAGAAGCACTTAGTCTCGGGTTTGGGTTCAACTTTGGGTTGCTTCACTGCAGCAGCAACTGACTTGCCATCCATGAAGTTTCCCTCCTTGCCCTTGCCCTTCTCGAAACTAGTGGTTTTACTAACCATCAACACTTGATGCTCCTTCTTGATTTCTACCTTCGCGGTGTCAAACATCGCGAACAGCTCAGGGATCATTATTTATCATTATTTCTATCCCTGGCATTTTATAGTTCATCACCAAGTTCTAGTAGCTTAGTGACAGTGATGTGGAGAACTATATCAATCACTATCTTATCTGGAAGATCAACTCCCACTCGATTCAAGCGATTGTAGCACCCAGACAATCTGAGCACATGCTTAACGATTGAGCTATTCTCCTTCATCTTGCAGGCAAAGAATCTTGTTGGAGATCTCATATCTCACAACATGGGCACGAGCCTGAGATCCCAATTTCAGCTCTTAGAACATCTCATATGTTCCATGACGTCCAAAACGTTTTGGAGCCTCAATTCTAAGCCGTAATGCATGACGCACTAAACTATCAAGTAGTCATCAGAACGTGCCTGTTAGATGTTCACAACATCTACAGACGACACTAGAAGGGGTGGTGCACCGAGCGGTGCATTAAGGACATAAGCCTTCTGTGCAGCAATGAGGACAATCCTCAGATCACGGACCCAGTCCCCAATATTGCTACCATCATCTTTCAACTCTATTTCTCTAGGAACATATAGAAATTCAAGGGAGCTACAGCGTGAGCTAGTAATCTACAACATAATTTTGCAAAGACACTACTACCTATGTTCATGATAATGTGTTCAATTAATCATATTACTTAAGAACTCCCACTCAAATTGACATCCCTCCGGTCATTCGAGTGATACATGATCCAAATTCACCAACTCAAGTCCGGTCATTACGTGAGTTGAGGTGGTTTCAATGGTGAACATCATCATGTTGATCATATCTACTATATGACTCATGTTCGACCTTTCGGTCTCTTGTGTTCCAAGGCCATGTCTATACAAGCTAGGCTCGTCAAGTTTAACCCGAGTGTTCTGCATGTGCAACACTGGCTTGCACCCGTTGTATGTGAACGTAGAGTCTATCACACCCGATCATCACGTGGTGTCTCGACACGACGAACTTTCGCAACGGTGCACACTAGGGGAGAATACAATTTATCTTGAAATTAAGTGAGGGATCACCTTATAAAGCTACCATCGTCCTAAGCAAAACAAGGTGCATAAAAGGACTAACATCACATGCAAATCATAAGTGACATGATATGGCCATGAACTTGTGCTTTTGATCTCCATCTTGAAAGCACCGACATGATCTAAATCGTCACCGGCATGGCACCATGATCTCCATCATCTTGATCTCCATCAACGTGTCGTCATCGGGGTTGTCGCGCCCACCATGCTTCTGCTACTATTGCTACCGTTTAGCGATAAAGTAAAGCATTACATAGCGCTTAATGATTGACACGCAGGTCATACAATAATTAAAGACAATCCTATGGCTCCTGCCGGTTGCCATACTCATCGACATGCAAGTCGTGATATTCTATACAACACATGATCATCTCATACATCACATATATCTCATCATGTAATTGGCCATATCACATCACAACATACCCTGCAAAAACAAGTTAGACGTCCTCTAATTGTTGTTGCACATTTTACGTGGCTGCTACAGGTATCTATCAAGAACAATTCTCACCTACGCATAAACCACAATGATGATACATAAGTTGCTTTTCAACCTTCTCAAGGACCGCCTTAGTCGAATCCGATCCAACTAAAGTAGGAGAAACAGACACCCGCCAGCCATCTTTGTGCAACGAAGTTACACGCCAGTCGATGGAACCGGTCTCTCGTAAGCGTACAAGTAAGGTTGGTCCGGGCCGCTTCATCCCACAATACCGCTGAACCAAAACACGACCAAGGGAGGAAGTAATCTAAGCATCAACGCCCACAAACTCTTTGTGTTCTACTCAAGATCTCATCTACACATAGACCTAGATCATGATGCCACTGTTGGGGAACGTTGCATGGAAAACAAAAAAATTCCTACGCACACGCAAGATCTATCCATGGTGATGAGCATCTAGAAGAGGGAGAGTGGATCTACATACCCTTGTAGATCGCTAAGCAGGAAGCGTTAAGAAACGCGGTTGGTGTAGTCAAACGCCTTCGTGATCCAAATCGCCAAGCATCCCGCGGTCTCATCATGATCAATCCCACAATCCAATATCGATCTGTCCCGCGAACTAATCACGATCCGTCTCGCGATCTCATCATGATCCATCTCGCGATCTTGATCACGGTCCTTCCGATCTAGCGCCGAACGGACGGCACCTCCGCGTTCAGCACACGTACAGCTCGATGACGATCTCTGTCTTCTTGATCCAGCAAGAGGGAGCGGAGAGGTAGATGAGTTCTCTGGCAGCGCGACGGCGTTGTGGCGATGGTGGTGGAGCTATTCTAGCATGGCTTCCCCTAAGCACCGCTGAAAACTGATCTAGAGGAGAGGTAGCACGTGGCTATTAGGGTTAGCTTTTTCCTCTAAATCCTCTAGTTTTATAGGAGGGAGGGAGGGGAGGAGGCATCCTCAAACCCTCAAGGTTTGGTCGAAATTGGAGGTGGAGGAGTCCTACTCCAATCCTATTAGGAGTAGGATTCCTCCTTTCCACTTGGAAACTCTTTCCACCTCTCCACCTTTGGATTTTTTCCTTCTCAAACCACTCCAGCCGCATGGGCCCTTAGAGGAGGCTTAGGACAGCCCACTAGGGTCTGGTTTACCTCCTCCCACAGTCCATGTAGCCTCTTGGGTCGAAATACCTCTCCCGATGGTCCCCCGGTACACTACCGGCACACCCGGTACACTACCGGCACACCCGGTACACTACCGATGAGCCCGAAACTTTTCCGACGACCAAAACAGGACTTCCTATATATCAATCTTTACCTCCAGATCATTCCGGAGCTCCTCGTGACATCCGGAATCTCATTCGGGACTCCTAAAAACCTTCGGTCACCACCATACATAACTCTATACTACCGAAACGTTACCGAACCTTAAGTGTGCAGACCCTGCGGGTTCGAGAACTATGTAGACATGACCGAGACACCTCTACGGTCAATAACCGATAGCGGGACCTGAATGCCCATATTGTTTCCTACATATTCTATGAAGATCTTTATCGGTCGAACCTCTATGTCAAGGATTCAGTTAATCCCGTATGATGTTCCCTTTGTTCTTTGGTATGTTACTTTCCCGAGATTCGATCGTCGGTATCTCCATACCTAGTTCAACCTTGTTACTGGCAAGTCTCTTTACTCGTTCCATAATACAAGATCCCGTGACTAACACTTAGTCACATTGCTTGCAAGGCTTATTGTTATGTTGTATTATCGAGTGGTCCCTAAGATACCTCTCCATCACACGGAGTAAAAAATCCCAGTCTTGATCCATGCCAACCCAACAGACACCCTCGGAGATACCTGTAGAGCACCTTTATAGTCACCCAGTTACGTTGCGACGTTTGATACACACAAGGTACTCCTCCGGTGTCAGTGAGTTGCATGATCTCATGGTCATAGGAACAAATACTTGACATGCAAAAAACAGTAGCAATAAACTGACACGATCATATGCTACGTTTGTAGTTTGGGTCTTGCCCATCACATCATTCTCCTAATGACGTGATCTCGTTATCAAATGATATCTCATGTCAATGACTAGGAAACCATAACCATCTTTGATCAATGAGCTAGTCTATTAGAGGCATACTAGGGACATGGTGTTGTCTATGTATCGACACATGTATCTGAGTTTCTGATCAACACAATTATAGCATGGATAATAAACGATTATCATGAACAAGGAAATATGATAATAACCAATTTATTATTGCCTCTAGGGCATATTTCCAACACTGCGATGGACGAGCTTGTGGCCTGGTGTTGGATTTACCTTGCCAAAGCCTCATCCGGGGGCAGCTCGCCCCATAGAAGAAACGCCAGGATGGGTGTGGCCCATGAGGGGGCTGTGACGGGGACCGGCTCGGGAGCCCCCGGGACCGGATCCGGAACCCTGGGGACTGGATGATCAGTCCCTGGGGCTAGTTCACCAGCCCCCGGGGCCGGCTGGTCGATGGTCATCATGACGACCGCGTTATAGGAGCCGGCCGCCTCGGGCACCACCGGCTCGATTGGCGCCGGCAGGGCGGCCGACGGTTCGGGAGCCGGTGGCGAAGGTGTCGGAGAGGCGGCTGGGACCATTGATGGGCCGGCGACGCCCGCCGACACGAAGATTGACTCTGATTCTGGGGAAGGCTTGATCGACGGCTTGAGCAGACGTTCGAGGGAGACGCTTGCTGGGATGGCCTGCCGGGTGGAGCCGATCTTTGCCAGCGCATCCGCCGCCTCGTTGTCTGCCCGTGGGACGTGATGAAACTCACATCCCTCAAAGGAGTCGGTGAGCTGTTGTACGAGGAAGCGGTAGCTGGCCATGTTGGCATCCCTGGCATCCCATTCGCCGGAGACTTGCTGCACCACGAGGTCGGAGTTGCCGTAGCAGAGGATGCGCCTGATGCCGATATCCTTGGCGAGCTGGAGACCATGGACGATGGCCTCGTACTCGGCAACGTTGTTGGAGGCGGCGAAGTGGATCTGGAGGGCGTATTTGAGTTGGTCGCCCTTCGGGGAGGAGAGGCCTATGACAGCACCCAGGCCGGTCCACATTTTCGAGCCGTCAAAATGCATGCGCCAATGCGTGGAGTCTGGGGGAGGCGGGACGAACTCCGTCTCCGCCCAGTCGACGAGGAAGTCAGCCAATGCCTGTGACTTGATGGCGGTTCTTGGCTCGTACCGGATCTCATGATCGGTGAGAGCGATGACCCATTTGGCGATCCGGCCGGTGGAGTCCCGGCTGCTCATGATCTTACCGAGCGGGGCCATGCTCACCATGGTAATGGTATGCTCCTAGAAGTATTGCTTGACCTTCTTGCCGGCGAAGTATATGCCATATCACATCTTCTGGTAGTGGGGATAGTTTTGCTTGGACGCGGAGAGGACCTCGCTGAGGTAGTAGACGGGTCGCTGGACCGGCAGGGGCTTGCCCTCCTCCGGCCGCTCGACCACCAAGACGACGCTCATGACGCGTGTGGTTGCCGCGATGTAGGCGAGCAGGGGCTCCATCTCAGTCGGTGCGGCCAGGATGGGCGCGTGGGTGAGAGCCTTCTTGAGGCCCCGGAAGGCCTCGTCCGCCTCGTCAGGCCAGTCGAAGATGCCTGGCCTCTTGGTTTGACCCGTCTCAATCAGAGCCATCTTGCGGAGGAGCCCGTAGAGGGGCAGGGCCTTCTCCCCCAGCCGGCTGATGAACCGGCTGAGCGAGGCGAGTCAGCCAGTGAACTTCTGGACGTCATGGAGCCGGGTCGGCTTCGGCATGCGCTCGATCGCGCTGATCTTCTCGGGGTTAGCTTCGATGCCGTGAGCGGACACGAAGAAACCCAAGAGTTGGCCAGCGGGGATGCCAAAGATACACTTCTCCGGGTTGAGCTTGATCTTATACTCGCGCAAGTTCGCGAAGGTCTCCCGGAGATCGTCGAGGAGGCTGAAATGCTTCTTGGTCTTAATGACGATGTTGTCGACGTAGACGTGGACATTCCTGCCTATCTGAGGCATGAGGCCCTTTTGCATACACCGTTGAAAGGTGGCGCCTGCATTCTTCAGGCCGAAGGACACGGTGATGTAGCAATAGGCCCTAAAGGGCGTGATGAAGGAGGTCTTGAGCCGGTCTTCCGGGTCCAGTTTGATCTGGTGGTAGCCGGAGTAGACGTCCAGGAAAGACAGCAAGTCGCAGTCGGCCGTGGAGTCGATGATTTGATCGATCCACGGCAGAGCGAACGGGTCCTTGGGACACGCCTTGTTCAGGCTAGTGTAGTCGATGCACATGCGCCAGGTCTTGTTCTTCTTCAGCACCAGGACCGGGTTGGCCAGCCAGTCCGGGTGGAACACTTCCATGATGAACCCGGCTGCGAGCAGCCGGGCGATCTCTTCGCCTATAGTACGCTGCTTCTCCTTAGAGAAACGACGCAGGGGTTGCTTGACCGGCTTGACGTCTGGCCGAACGTGGAGTTTGTGCTCGGCGAACTTCCTCGGAACACCCGGCATGTCCTTGGGGACCATGCAAAGATGTCCCGATTCTCATGGAGGAAGTCGACGAGTTCGCCTTCCTATTAGCTGTTGAGGCGGGAGCCGATGGTGACGCACTGAGCCGGGTTGGTCGGGTCGAGCGGGATTTGCTTGGTGTCTTTAGACGGCTGGAAGGAGGCCTCGCCGATATATTGCGAGGGAGGAGCTGACACGGCCGGCTGGCTAGTAGCAAGGGCCACGAGCCAGTCGAGCTGCCATTTCTCCTCGGCGATCTCCAGGGCCTCGGCCAGCCGGCTGCCATCTCAAGCGCACTCGAGCGACATCTTGTAGTCGGCCTTGATGGTGATGATTCCCTTGCGGCCCGACATCTTGAGCTTGAGGTAGGCATAATGGGGGACCGCCATGAAGCTGACAAGAGCCGGTCGGCCCAACAGCGCGTGGTAAGGGCTCGCGAGGTCCACGACCTCGAACAGCACAGGCTCGCGGCGGAAGTGGCCGGGTCCGCCGAAGAGGACGTCGAGTGTGATCTTGCCGACAGGGGAGCAGGACTTTCCACGCACAATGCCATGGAAAATCGTCCGGCTCGCCTGCAGGTCTTCTATCTTCAGCCCCAGTTTATGCATAGTGTCGAGGTAGAGGATGTTGATGCTGCTGCCACCATCTATCAGTACCCGCAAGAAGCGGCAAGTTCGCTCCTTGGTGGCGATGGTGGGGTCGAGGACCAAGGCGTAGCTGCCGGGATTCGGCATCATGGCAGGGTGATCGGCCTGGCTCCAAGTGACCAGCTTCTCCGACCAGTGCATGAACTGGGGAGTTGTCGGTATGGTGGCGTTCACCTCACGGCGGAGCTGGCGCTGAGCGTGTTTGCCTGTCTCTTCACTGGTGAAGACGACGTAGCAACCGTCCTGGTTGGGGAACTAGTCGATTAGACGATCGTCGTTCTGGGCCGGAGCCGGAGCCGGAGCCGACGCCGGGGTGGCAGCTTGGGCCGGGGCCGGCGCACGTGCTAGTGGCGCGAGAGGAGCCGGAAGGCCGTCCCCCCGGGCCAATCGCTGTGAGAAGCTGCACTGCCGGAGCGTGTGCGTAGAGGGTTTGGCCCCTGAATGGTTCTTGCAGGGGAGGTCAAGCATTTGCTCGAAGGTGAGCTTCGGCTGCTAGGCAGCCTTGCCGGTGTGCTGGCGCTGGCCGAAAGGCTGGGCAGCCGGCTCCTGATCCTTGACGGTATTGACCTGTTGGCTCCCGTAGCGGGGATCTGGCTGGTCGTTCTTGCGTTTGTTGTTCTACGGTTGCCGGTTGTCAGCAGCCGCCCGGGTCATGGCCGGTGTCGTCGTCGCCTTGGCAGGCGAGGTCGTCTTGACCCGGATGGCCGAATCGGCCGTGGCGTACTTGTCCGCCTTGGTCATGAGCTCGACAAGCGTGGCCGGCTCGGAGCACAGGAGCTTATGTTTGAGAGGGGTGACGTCCTGGCAGCCCTCGATGAAGTACTGCATGGCTTGCACCTCGTGCACCCCTTCGCAGGAATTGCGGAGCTCGGTCCACCGAGTGAGGTAGTCACGGAGGGATTCGTCCGGCCCCTAAACGCACATGGCGAGTTCACGGGGACGGCCAGGCCGCTTGTAGGTGCCGATGAAGTTGCGGACGAAGGCCTCCTCGAAGTCCGTCCAAGTGTTGATGCTGCCGGTCGCCAGGCTGTTGAGCCAGGTGCGGGCTCAGCCGATCAACATGAGGGGGGCATAGCGAACGGCTACGCGCTTATTCCCCCTGGCGATGCCAACCGCGATGGTGTAGTCGATCAGCCAGTCTTCGGGCTTGGCGGCCCCGTTGTATTTCGGGGTGTCCCTAGGGAGCGTGAAGCCGGTTGGGAACGGCTCGGTGCGGATCTGGGGGCCAAAGCAAGCTGGACCGATCGATCCCTCCTCCTCGAGAAGGGCAGATTGCGTGAGTCTGTCGAGGCGGTTGCGGGCGTCGTTCTCGCTACGGGGACGCGTGGTCCGAGCCGAGCCGAGAGCTCGGGATGGACGGTGGGTGGCACCGACTGCCCTGACTCGCGCCACGGGGGCGGCGTGTGCCCGTGGCTGCGCCGGCTGCCGGATGCCGGCGCTTCGTGGTGATGGCCGCTTCGAGGCGGATTGTTGGTGCGCCGGCTGCTGACAGCTGGCTGCTCGCTCCTCGGCGTCTGAGAGGGCCGAGGGTTGTTTGCTTCGGTTCGGCGGCCAGAGACACGAGGGGAGCAGGAGTACTGGGCCGCCTGGCGGCCGGCAGTTCCCGTGCCCTCGTGCTCGGGCCTGGGTCCTTCAGTGGCAGCGCCGCCCGTCGCGAGCAAATGCTGATGCGCATCGGCAGCATCGATGAGCTCCTTGATGTGGCGCTCGTGGGCGGCACGCTCTTCGCCCTCCAAGGTGGCCAATTCCTCGTAGGCCACCTTGAGAGCCCGCGGGTTGGCTGCGAGGGTGTCATAGACGAGCATCTTGCCGCCGAGGATTTCGGTGACCACGCGACCGCGGTCGCGCATAGCCCCACGTCGGCTGGGCTTGGTGCCAGCCGGGGTGAGTCCGTAGGCGGAAGCGTACTCCCGTTGTGCCGCCTCCATGCGGCGCCGCGTGGCCACGAGGGCGGTGGCGTCCTCGAACAGGACGCGACGAGCCGCCTCGAGATCGGCCGCGGCGGTGTCGGGGTTCGTCGGGGCGATTGGAGTGCTCAAGCCCCGGAGGGCCGCGCCGAGCGGGTTGGACATGCTGACGTGGGCAGCGACAGCGCTAGCCGCGACCCGCGCCCGTCCGGAAGCGGTGGAGGAAGTGATGGCCATTACTCCCACGTGACCGTGAGAGCCGCTGGACTGAGTCACAGCGAGTGCGCCCACGGCCGTGGGCGGACCGGCGCGGATGAGCACCTGCGCGGGGTACTCGTCAGCGGCCGGAGTCTCGGCGAGACTGAGCCTGCCAAAGCGCTCGGTGAGCGCGTCGATGTCGGCCGTGAGGCCGACGGAGTTGCCCGCACGACGTGCCAGAGCAAGCCTCACGAGCCCGCGGTTTCGCCTGGACGTGCGACGACGGCGGGGAATGGCGAGGGGTCCCGCCCGGAGCATGAACCCGGTCGGCACCGCGTACGGCCCTAAGGTGGGCGCCAATTGTCGTCGTTTTCTCACGACATATGCCATAGGGTGGCTTATCGTAGGTGGTTGGGGCCAAAGGACGCCGGCGGGCTCCGGGTGCGGGATTAGGCACAGGCGGTGGCGACACACGACGTACCCAGGTTTGGGGCCCTCCGAAGGAGGTAATACCACTAGTCCTACTTGGTTTAGTTGGATGGATGGGTATAGATACAACGGTGCTCCTGGAGCAGTGTTTAGAGGAGGAAGAAAGGGCAGCCGGCTCCTCTTCTTCCACTGCTAGAAGGGGTTGTGTGTGTGTGTGAAGGTGATCATCCGTCCCCGTTGCATGGTGGGCTCGGGGGGTTTTATAGGCCACCTCCGGCTCTTCTGAAAGGGGGAAGACCCGTTGCTTTGGCCTACCTAGGGGTAATAACCCCGTCAGTATGAAGGATGACGGGGTACTCGAGCATGAAAGATGAGTTGTTGTGAGATGCGTGGTTGGCCATATCGGCGGATGTCATAGACAGGTACAAAAGGGGGCTCTTCTGAAAGTGCGTGCATGATTTGTTCACGTGCAAAAGCACATTGCGCAGTACGATATGCACATCATCCAGTAACGCAGTGTGAGGTCATTATCATATTGATGGTACGCCACTCAGACCGTCGTAACCAAGTGTTCGGACGTGATTGCTAGACTGGAGGTAAGGTGATCGTAAGTTTTGCTTTTATTGCTCAACCTGTCAATTGGATCATTCATTCACTGAATATTGCTCTATATATTATGTGGCTCGTACACGATGTCGTGGTGTGTCACATGATAGAGAGACGGTCATTTAGGTACATACATTGTTGGATAAAACTGAAGGGATAGTATGTGTGTGACGACATGACTCGTTCATAAAAATACTTGTTAAACATCCGGATAATCTCGTTGAATTCAAACTATTGTTATACTAGACTTATTTACATGCTATGTATAAATGATTTGTGCTCTTCTATCTTCTATGAATTCTGTCGGTTCGCATGAAAGGAAGTGGTGCTAGACAAACACGACACGTGCATGAAACTGACTGTGCGGGCGGTTATCCGGTTAGGCGTTGGATCGATCAGCACGTAACATGACGGCATTTCTCGTCGATGGTCTATCCGATCCAGGTTTGTTATATTGGCCTCCAAAAGTACAAAATCGAGCCCTGCGCTGTGTGCCGCACGCAGCACAGGATTGCAACCGGGACACGGGGTAAATTCGAAATTCCATTCCGGCGAAGCTGACCGGCGGGCGCCGCCGACGGCCCTCCGCCGCGCGCCCTCCCGCCGCCCTATCCTGAATTCTTGATACAGGCAGCGACCGGCATGCGCACCGCAAACCAGGGGAAACGACACGAAGCAAACGAGCTCGGGCGCCGTGACCCTGACCGCGACCGCGACCGCGCCAACGACATGGCCCCGTCGTCGCCTCGTCGCGAATCCCATCCCTCCCTCCCTGACCCGCCCCTCACCTCGGCCGGCCATATATACCGCCCGCTGCGCTGCCGTCGGAACAAGCCTCTGTTTCCTCTGCGCCGCTGCTCCTAATCCGCGTGCGTCGTCAAGCTTTCCTCTCACCTCCCTCCATCCCTCTTCACGTGAGCCGCTCCAGGCTCACGCGATCCTCGCCTCCAAGCGTCCGTCCGTCCGTGAGCCGCGCCGGGCCGGAACGTGACTTCCCCCCTTCATCTGCTTGCCTCCTTCCCGTGCTTGATCCGCCATCCAACGCAACAGCAACAGCAACAGCAACAGCCCCCGTCGCTGCGCCGCTAGCCCGCCATTTCCTCCGCGGCCAGCCAGAATCCGGAATCCTTCCTTGTCATTTTGGCGCTTTGGCGCTTCGATCGAGCGGCGGGATCAGCCGCGCGGGCGGGCGGGCGGGCGGCCATGAAGTTCACCAAGAGGTACGAGACGTACATGCGGGGGATCAGGACGGCGGAGCAGGAGCAGGAGCGGGAGCTCCCCGCCGTGGGGCTCAAGCGCCTCAAGAAGATGCTCAAGAAATGCCGCTCCCACCACAGCACCCCGCACCACAAAACCGCCTCCTCCGACGCCACCGCCGACGCCGCAGCCCGGTGCACCGGCCATTGCTCCGGTAAACAAAACGCCACGACCATTCTCAGTCTTCTCCTTACTGCCTTGTTGCTCCAGCCTGTGATTTCTTCCTCGTGCTGCCAATTTCGACCCGCGCTCTAGAGCCTCGCGTGTTACCTGGAATCTTTCCAGGGTACCTTTTTTTCTTCTACTTTCCGAATACTAGGTCCGTGGTGGATTCCCCCTACGGCAAAATGACAATGCCAAGACCAGAATTGGAATTTGGAACCGGTCCTTGTCAGTGCCGAACTGCCAATATTTTTGGCATTTCAGTTGCTTCACGCTGCGATCAGCTTAGACGAATTCCGCATGGAACCTGCACCGTTGCTTTGGTACTCTATTCTTCTACAAGTACAAGGAGATCCACATGCATATTTTACGACGTCCACACATCTCATCTTATTACCAGCTTGTTGAGAGTTTTTTCTTTCCTTCTTTCACCTCGCTGCGCCGATCCGTCATAACTTCTAGCAAGACCCCCTAGAGTTTTGAAGAAAAAACGAAGATCGTCACCACCTGGTTCGAATTTGAGGTTACCGTTTGGTCTAACAAAACACATAGGCGTTGTGCATAGCAAGAAATCAGGACTGAATTAACCATCACGTAGTTGCAAAGGTTGTACGCTTGCGTCTTCTGCTATCAGTTCAGAAACATCCTGTCATTCGATTAAGATTTAACAAGATGTGACACGCTCGATTTCTACCCAAAAATATAAACCAGGGCGGTTAAATTCTGCCCACAGACTAACCGTGTGGCGAGCGCCGTAAGCTATCTCAAATTGGTTTATCAACAGCAAGAAAAAATAAATTCTGCCCACGGATCGTCGCAGCATGGAGGCGCCACTACGCTACCACTACGAGGGCGCGACATCCACCGACTCTTCACGCACTAAACCTTGCTGTGGGCACATCTGATAGCAGATTAAAAATGCTAATATTGTTATAAGAGTCAAAGTACTGAACGCGGTGACAACTTATTAGTAAAGTCGCTTACAAAATTCTAGTATGACTTAAGGGGAACCAACCAGTGTAGAGTCAACTGCGCTGTGCTCATAGGTTCAGCAAGGAGCTTACTGTCATTGGTGCATCTGTTCCTCTGACTCCAGCTTTACAATTTATAATTATCAAGTTGCTCATTCTCATTTTTGCAACCCTTTTTTTTCTTATAAAAACCACGAAGTGCCGACAAAAAAAGAATATTTCTCATGCAAGGTTCCAACTGGCGCCGAGAATATTCAAGTTCAAGTGATGAATTATATTTTTACCTTACGTGGCTGTTAGTTGACAATTCATTAAAAACAATATGCAGTATGTGATGGCAGTTTCTTCCCGTCCCTGCTCGACGAGATGTCAGCCGTCGTTGGCTGCTTCAACGAGAGGGCCAAGAAGCTCCTTGAACTGCACTTGGCGTCGGGGTTCAAGAAATATGTCATGTGGTTCAGCAACAGGGGTCACAAGGGCCATGGGCAGTTGATACAGCAAGGCAAAGATTTGGTCACGTATGCGATTATAAACGCCGTGGCGATGAGGAAGATCCTGAAGAAGTATGACAAGGTATGGCATTTGTCCTGTTTCTCTTTAAAACTGAAAAATACTAGAATTTACGTTCTCGACACAATATTAACAAAGGGAAGACAGATAAGTAACTAGATAATTGTTTTAGCCTTTTGGGCTTCAACGAGCAAAATCTGTCAAGTCCTAGTATATGAATGCGTATAGGAATCACGCGGACTATGCTCAAGGAAGGCAATTTTTGAACCGCACCGTCATATTTTTCCAGTCAGTTCTTCAATCAGAAATGAGAATAGAGCTACCGAGTTCTTAGCGGTCTTTGTGCTTTCAGATAAAAGAATGACCAAAAGCATCATCTACTCTGCAGGTACATTATTCGAAGCAAGGGCAGGAGTTCAAAGCGCAAGCCCAGAGCCTGCACATTGAGATACTTCAATCCCCATGGCTGTCTGAGCTCATGGCTTTCTACATGAACCTGAGAAGAAGCAAGAACAACGAGGCTGCGATGGAGCTCTTTGGCGACTGCTCACTCACATTCGATGATGACCAGCCAACGCTCTCCTGCAACCTCTTTGATTCTATGCGCGTTGACATCAGCTTGACATGTTCAATTTGCTTGGTGGGTTTGCACTTCTGACATCTAGGCCAACATCTATTTGGTATCGAGGATGTTCTTCCTCGGCGCACCAACATACACTAGTTATATACTTATACTGCAGTCATAGTAACTTTTCCTCAATCTTTTGTACTGTATAACTTGTTTTTGCAGGACACGATGTTTGATCCGGTCTCTCTTTCCTGCGGCCACATATTTTGCTACTTGTGCTGCTGCTCCGCTGCATCGGTGACGATTGTCGATGGGTTGAAGTCCGCAGAACGCAGATCAAAGTGCCCTTTGTGCCGGCAGGTATAAATATTCAGTTCCGTGGAACAGATGTTTGTGGATGCCCCAGCTGACTGACCTAATTTCCCATTTTTCAGGCCGGGGTATTTCCTAGTGCTGTGCACTTGGATGAGCTGAACATGCTACTAAGCTATAGGTAAGTGCACACCCTGACAAGCTCTAAGTGAACAGAGATGTATGACAGAAAACAAAGAACATGCTTCTGTCTCTTGCGATTTAGTTTATCAGTGCTGAATTGTTGAACTATCCACAGTTGTCCGGAGTACTGGGAGAAGAGAATGCAGATGGAGCGAGTCGAGCGTGTTCGTCTGGCTAAGGAGCACTGGGAGTCCCAGTGCAGAGCATTCTTGGGAGTCTGATAGAACATGTAGACTTCCTACAAAAATGGGATTTCCCATTGTTGTTGGTTAGATCTTGATTTGGCATGACTGTAATGTAGTTGGATCTATCCTGCTGAATGAATTGGTCTGTAATTGGGTGGTCACTTGTGCGCCTAAATGTAAAAAGGGGTAAGCTTGTAGTGATTATCTGAATGTAGAATTGCAAGTGAATTTATAATTTATATCCGGCCTGTTTGGGTTTGGGATTTTTAAGCAACGGTTCAGGCCTGTTTGGGTTTGGGCTCCGACTTGTTTAAATGTGAATCCATACTCGTTGAAGGTTTATGTAAGGTATTTTGGTCAGTGCTCAGAGGAATTCAAAAACTAGCATCACAAAAAAAGGAATTCATAAACTATGGTTAAGTTACTCCAAAAATTAGGATCAAATTCCTTACAGCGACAACATTTGTCACTCTATTGAAACTTCTGGCTGAGATTAATGCGTGATGTTCTTTTTCTCTATACAACACCATTTATGGATGTTGCAAACTTGCAATAACCATCACAGATACTCACTGCCTGGTTAAGTTCCCGCAACAGTGCATGCAATGTTAAGTTAATAGAATAAGAGGTACAATGTTAACCTCTCTTTAGTTCCAAGTTCCAGTTATTGAAACATGCTACTGGAGTGAGCAGAGAACTCTACCTCTAAACTTGTCTTACAGTCTGCCCTATATATCTCTTTTCTAACCCTCTATTCTATCAAAATCAGATCCTAGATGAATATAAGAATTAAAGATCTTACAAAACTGTGGTGGCATGGTGATTACTCCTAGAGCTTATAATCACCACAACTCCAGTTGTTGACAGCCGAGAAATACTTCTTCGCATCTTGGCAAGCGGAATGCAAGAAGAATACCTTCGGAAAATGTCCGAATGTTGGTCATAAACAGGTCATTCTTAATCAGCTCTTAGTCTCAGGATCTCCTTTGCTGTCCGCCTCCTAAAATATTCCATATGTTCCTGCAAAGAGTAACTGATTTAACCAAATTGAACAACATGATACCAGGTAAACACATATCCCACAGTACATGGGTGTGCAAGAGAGATTAAGCCTCGTGTCTTCAATTTGAACTTGATTTTGCATAAGCCCTTTTGGCAGCCTATTCTGATAATCCTCAAGCTCAAAAAAACTCAAGCACCTCCACAGAACCCTAATCAAGCATATTTATTAAGTTGACAGTCAGAAGATGTCTATTATACACACCTGACTAAAAGATAGTATGAGACCTCTGCTGTAGAAATCGATGAACTTGAGCATAAACATACCACAATCCCATCTGTTACAAAAGAAGTTCCACATCAAACAAATCCAGTGTACTTATTGCTATAAAGAATACAACACAGATTTTTCAGGTAAACAACAATTGGTGCTGAAAATGCAGTAAAGCACTGAGTGGTGATAATTCATAATTGACACTTCATATGAGTTGTTTGGGGCAACCAAACTAAACTGTTATTCCTTAAGTCACAGCTGAATTTAGGCCTACAAGCAGTGGAAAGAAAGTGTACCCATTATGTTGCAAAGGAAGATGAACAGATACTTCCCGCCAAGAACTTGTGTCTATCTCTATGTTATTCTTGTCCTTCAGTTCATCCATAATATATCTAGCCTACCAGAAACAGGAAAAAATGATTCAATTTAACAAATATAGAAATGGTTAGCAAAACAAACTACAACTGAAATCAATGGATATATATTTTAAATTTCCAAACAATAATGTTAATTTTCTGCTTGATAAGTTAAACATGCAAATATCTTAAATAACGAAACATAAAAGAGGACTCTGAAGTACATAAGTCTATAAGATACAATAATATCATGAAAAAACATGTAAACATTTTCCTTATATATATCATACAGAATTGATCACACACATAGATCAGTCATGATGTGAATGACACAGATAGATCGGTCGTAAAATAATAGTCCAGTTTTTACTACTAATGCGAACTAGCTCTCTCATCCACACGGAGAAACCAAACCATGTGAACCACAGATGATTTCAGACAATCACCTCAAAGTTTATACATAATCGTTGGATTGTTAAGGAACCATTTTTTTTTCACAACTCGTGAGAGAAGTAATTGAAGGTTATCGATGGTACTTTATACAAAGACATAAGTTAAGCCGATAGTATTTTATTTCAAAGACATCAGTTAAGTCTACCAGTATCCTCAGTACGTCACCGTCCTTGCCACCAAGAGAATCAAGATAATGAAAAGTTTCTTCCTTCATGTCAATAATGGCCAAGCACCAATGTACATCTCTGTGTACTGGAATAAATATCTGCAACCAGATTCTAACGGTAAGCGTAACGTGAGAAATGAACATGTAAAGAAAAGGCTATTAACAAGAAAAGTGGATCCAGTAGCAACTTACTTTCTCACAATCCGCAAGCCTATAACCCAACTTATTGGGGGTTGTCCATCTTCTAACAGATTGATAGTCATAACCAGTTTTTCCACAAGCAAGCTGAACAAGGACACAGAATGTCATGAGATTAAGTAGATTTTTTTCAGACCCTTACATGCAGGAGATGCATATTCTTAAATTAATGAATGATGAATGATCACATATGCTTGAAATGCCAGTTTCCTAGACCAAATTTGCTGGCAGTCCCTACGACAAAAGTATTATCAAATCCCAGCAACCAAGGCAGAAACATAACCTGGACAGTGCTAGCATATATAAGTCATAACTGATGTAAGTAGCAGAATACAGACTGGAAGAATATTCCATCTGTTTAGTACTAGAAGGCAAAGAATGTGGATCAGCTAACCTTCTTATAAAAGAATGTGTTAAAGAAGTGACATTTTAAAAATCTTTTGGGTTCTCTTTCTGCTCTCTCCTTTAATAATTCAAGGTATAAATTGATGACCTGAAAGGAGGGAATATAGAATACATGATAAGAAATAATGGAACATCATTTAAACATATTCTTCAGGATGTTTTTCTTTGATGAAAGAGGTTCTTCCATACAAATATTCACCTCATCGTTTAACCAACCACGAGGCCTCAAACACCATAGTTTCTCTTTGGTAATCTCAATGTTTGAAGTCTTATGCAGCACTATTATTTCTTTACTGCAAATAGAAGAGGATGGTTAATGCTTAATGGTGCTAAAAAGATAAGGTAGAAGTATTGAATAAAATTTATTCGGCATTGTTGCCTAGTGTACCTGTGACCACTACCATTCAATAAGTTGTTTACTTCACTTTCTTCTTCATTTGTGAGAGGTGCAAATAATTCAGACAGATCCTGAAACAGACAAATACAAAATATGGGCGTTATATTTGACAAACTGTTGAAAAGAGTCACAACGAACAGGCTAATCGACAGTGCACTAATTGATCCATTTAACAGACCTAGACTTCGAAAGCATAGTTAACCCTTATTAGGAGTGAAACATCCACTCTTTGTGAGGAACCCAAAAATATCCATTTCTGAATCATAGTTGCTACAGGTCATAGTGAATTTTTCATCTAAAGTAAATTTCTGCTAGATTTGTGAGTGAATTCGCTCTAGCTAACAAGTTCACAAACAGCCATTTAAAAAGCTACTGTCACCAGTCATACTATGCATATAAGAGTAAACGACATTCAGAAGAACCCGGATGCATTAACCATTTTACTATGCATATCAGCAAGCTATGTAAGTAAATTTCTTCTTAAGCCAGTGACCCATGAGGTTAAAATGGCTACCTCTTTGGGCCAATCCTCCGGCGCCTCCTCAAGTGTGATGTTGCTCACATCGCCAATATCCCACCTGGCGGCATTGGCCTTGTCCGCTTGAACCCTATTCGCACTGAGATCTATCACCTCTCGCAATCCCTTGACACGCCTCTTGCTATCCCTCCGCGGCCGCGAAAAGAGCTGGCCCATGTCTATCACGGAGGCCTTCCGATGGCGGCAAGGGGCCGATGCGCCGGCCGCGAGGACGTGGCGGAGGACGAACGGGCGGAGGGCGAGGAAGTGGCTGGGGGCGACGACCCTGCTGCTGCTGCTGCGGAGACTGGGGGCGACGACGCTGCTGCTGCTGCGGGGACTGGGGGCGACAGGGCGGGCGTCGGCGAGGCGGCGCTTGCGGCGGCAGTGGGGCGGGGCGGCGAGGGCGAAGCGGAGGGCGAAGGAGCGGAAGGCGAGGAGGTGGCTGCGGTCGCGAGGAAGGGATTTGGTGCCGTGGTCGCCGACGACGCGCCGCTTGCCGCGGCGGCGGTGGGATGCGGCGCTGGTCGCCGGCGCACGGGGCATGGGATGCAGCCGGTGGGGGTGGCTCCGCGCGCGTGGAGGCCGAGGAGTCCTAGCTAGGGCGGCGAAGGCCGACGGAGGCGGCGAGGAGTGAGGGGAAGGAGGGGGCGGGGTTTTAGGCGGCGGGCGGCGCCACCGGACGCGCGGATTTGAAATTGGGGACACGATACGGCGGCGAGCTCCTCTTGCCGACGGCAATCCGATGCCCCGTGGTAACTTTTGACGACCAAAATATATACCTTTGCTTAAGGAAACGACCCAAAATATCGGGTGTGATGAGTTTTAGCCCGGCCAACCGTTGCTTGAAATTCTCAAATTCAAGTCAAGTTTATAAGGATTTAAAATGATATTCCTCGTCATTATGTCCAAGTCACTCCTCCGAGAATAAGTGACTACTCCTTAGTGATCTGAATGCTCTTATATTTTTTTACGAAGGAAGTATATTTTTACGACCATATCACATATTTACATGTTCGTCAATCAAGATCGACTGTTCAGGAAGTCTAAACTCACTCTCTTTTTTCGAGATGATTAGGATCGCAAAGCTTGGCTATCTAACGACGACTCAAAACCATCAATCAATCCTAACTTAACCAGACCGGCATAAGAAAGTCCCCTTCCTCGACTATGATTCCACGCCGTCAATATGACATACGCCTCATCGAGACCGTAGTCACTAACAAGCTTTGCTTTGTTATTTTGACATTGTGTTGCTCCCACGTGGTCAACGACTCTGCTCTCGCAACTCTAACCTCATCAACAATCTTAAGTGCTACCTAATGGAAAGTATCTTGATACAAATCAAATGCTTTTTGCATAATCTCCTTGTATTTAAGGACGAATCAAACAATTAGACGCTAGCAAAACCTAACCTAGGGTTCCAATGGACTAGACTAACTTTATAGCTTAGGGTGGTGTGTCATCTTAATATAATGTGGAAATATCGATCCCAAGCAACCCTATTAAAAAGCACCATAGCTCATGTTTGACCAGGTAGGGTTTACACGATATTAACTTGGCGCAAAATCCTCAATAAAACACAAATGAAGTGTAAGTTTGGATGCACCATGGGATAGAAAACTATGTGTTGTTTTCTATTTGTGAAAGGAGGGGATATTCACATTATCTAGGACACCTGCCCTATCTTTTTTCTTTACTCATCGCCTGTACATGTTTGTTTGTAACTTTAGCGGTAGAAAAGAGTAGATGTTCTAGCACACATAGTTTTGACAATTTTGCTAGTGATTTCATGTTGGATAGTGAATCAAGTCTATCGGTGCGCGATGGTGCGAAGGTTGTGATGATCCTTAAGAACAAATTTGGACCACCATCACACGACGGAAATGAATATCATGCGTGTGGCAACTTGTCTGATGCTAATAGGAGCAAGTGAATGCAATTTCAAGTAAAAGGAGCCAGAGTAGAGACTATATATGTGATTTCACAGTTACTCCTCAATATAGTCTAGTAGCTAGCACTTAGCAGTGTACCTTTGTGAAAAATAAAGGATAATTATTCTCTTGTTATGTGAAAAAACATTGCAAAAACAAATTATTATATTTGATCGAGAGGGGTTTTCCGTCCTATTTTATAAACGAAGGAGGTTCACAGGGCTAAATCAAAGTAGTCAAGCCAAGAAAGGTTTAGAATGACAATAAACATCACGAGCAAAAGAAAGCTTAGCAACATGAGCTATTCATTGCAAAATCACCAGCATTAGTTGGAATGAGCCCTCAAACAGAGACTCTATTGAACAATCCTAGGGCCGACATTATTCTTCATCTTCACGCGATCCTTACGAGTTCTCCTCTTCTTTGATCCAGTAGGACAAGCATCCTTTAATAAGTCTGATTGAGTATTGGTGAGTAAATTAGATATGTTAACATACATTATATTAAAAATATCAATATGTCAACAACCTCTCATTCTTAAATCCTCTACTTCCCATTTGTCAAACACAGATTCAATCTCATGAACGTACAGAAAAAAAGTAGAGCACGATACTCAACAAGATCTATAAAAGCTCCACAATTTTCATTTTACACCTTGCTGTTTTGTTTACTCCTTTGCACTTCATCACAAATTAATTCCTCCCTCCGTTCTACAAAAAAAACATCCAACGCCCATCTACTCCACACGAAAAAACACCAGCTCGTCCGTCCGATCGGGTACAGTACCGCGACCGTCGTCAACCGGCATGGCCCCACAGGCACCACCCGCCGCTCGCCTCGCCTGCCCTCACGTGTCGTCCATGCGGCCACCCATCAATCCCTCTCCCACCCTCCCCCACGCGTCCCGCTCCACCCACTCCACATCGCCTTCCGCTCCGCCCACTCCACATCGCCTCCCGCCCCCACTCTCATGAGTTCTCCTCTTCTTCGATCCACACATAAGAGAATGTTTTGATCTCCAAGCGCTCATCCTTGCTCGACAGGACCCACACTGTTCCGCTCGCTCACATCTCTCATGTCCCTCGCGTTCTCCTCTTGAAACGGGCTCCTCCGAGCCGACCCAAGTGCCAACAAAGGCCCGCAGCGCCCCAAGCTGAGCTGCCCGCTCAACATGGCGTCACCACCTGAAGCGAGAAGTCAGATATAGGAAGTTTTGAAAAAGCTAGGAAGTCTAACAACATGCCCTAAGTAAGATATGTTAACATAAAGGGGAATGATTACAACCATCCGGCCGATTCAACGCTCCACAAAGTGTCGAGAGCCAATCACATGTCGGACCAGTCCCACATACCACAACTCTTCAAATTTTACAACACCGTCCATGTTTCCGAACATGATTAATGTTACAGTGGCATCTCAACAGCGCGACGATGCATGTTTTTTCTTTCCATAACATAACCTCTGCCTAAAAAAATGCAATAAAAAAACTCTATTGCAAAAGAAATTATGAGGCACAATTTTTGTTGCAAATGTCTTCTGTAACAAGACCTCAGTTAAAAAAAATGTAACATAACCAATGTTGCAAACGTGACAAAAGTGAAAAAAGAACATCTAATGCTAGATTGCTGCCAAATCCGACGGCTTGCGAGTCGACGGATCGACGCGCAACATTCTCCTAACATAAATTATAAGAAAACAATATTGATATGTTAACAACCTCTAATTTCATAACTCCTCTGCTCCTTATTTATGAAACACAGATCCAATTTCCATTTTAAAACCTTGCATGTTTGTTCACTCCTTTGCCCTTCATCACAAATTAATTTCTTCATTTATTTACCCTAAAAAAAACCCTCCAACGCCCATCCACCCCACACGGAAAAAACCACCGGCCCCGTCCGTCCGATCGGGTACAGTACCGCGACCGTCGTCAACCGGCCCGGCCCGGCAGGCACCACCCGCCGCTCGCCTCGCCCGCCCCCCACGTGCCGCCCGTGCGGCCACCCATCAATCCCTCTCCCCACCCCACCCCCCCTCCCCCACGCCTCCCGCTCCGCCCACTCCACATCGCCTCCCGGCTCCCGCCCCCCACCCACCGCCGCTCCCACCAAATGTCGGACGACGGCGGCGCCGGCGAGCCGCTCAGCGGCGACCAGAAGCGGGAGATCGCCGTCTGGTTCCTCGCCAACGCCCCGGCCGGCGAGATCCACTACGTCGCCAAAGGCAACTGCCCCCTCCGCCCCCGTTCGATCCCTGCGCGCCCGTAATCCAGGCGAGCCCCTCCCCTGTTCCGGCTGTGCGGCTTCTTCTGACCCCTCTCCCCTGTTCGAATGCGCGCAGATGTGCGGGCGCTGCTGGGGGACGACGCCGCGTACGAGGCCGCGGCCGCGGAGGCCTACCCGGAGTACAACAAGACGCACCTCGTCTCGCTCGAGCTCCCCGACCGCAGCGGCGATGTGAGCATCTCTCTCTCTCTCTCGCTCTCTCCCTTCCTTCCGAGCCGTCGTACAGTGCCGAATTACTTTGGAAGTGATGCCGACTTATGTTTGCCATTGGTCGTAAACCAGCGGTTAAGACTCCACGAATCTGGCTCTTAGGCTATTCTTTCGGATTCATTTTTGGTTTGCTAGGAGCATTTGGTAACTGAACAACTGTACTGTACGCGAAGTTGAGGATAGGGACATTTGGGTAGTTTCTCTTTCTGACCACATGGTAATTATAGTAGGAGCATTTCTGTTGGATGGGCCACTATTCTTTTTGTGTCAGTTTTCGTATCCATGAAGAGAACATGATGCTTTCAGTGTCCCTGTCGGCCGAATGTTGAAATTTTAATTGTGTGATACATGCCTGCAGATAATCATCACAAGTTATGGGGAGATTGGCAGGAACAACTATCTGGACCCTAGGACCGCACAAGTTGCTACCGTGGACCATGTTAAGCAGGTATTATTGAATGGTGTGCATGATACCGCTCATGACAATTTAGCTTTATTATGCCTATTCTTTAACACGCCAGAAAATGTACAGCAAATCAGTGAACACATAGTCACTCATCCTAGAGAGTAGTGTATTTAGCAATTGCATATCTGCAGTAAGCATTGCTTGCATCTTGATCTTAATGGTGGTACTATTCTTATACTTTCGAGTGTTGACGAATGGCTCAGGTCTTTTAAGGCTGATCTGCCTTACTGTGCGTGGAGTGTTCACTCAGTTTGCAAGTTATGCTCTGCGAAACCACATATCTCATGTTGAACATGTCATATGGATGTGATATGGTGTATAACTCAACATACTTTAGCTCAGAGCCGAGCTCTGCATGTAAATAATCCACTCTTTCTCTGTTGCTGGTTTATATTTGTACCGAGGAATTGATCTGGGCAATGAAACTAAAATAACCATATTATTTCAAACCCAAATGGATTTGCTGGACTTGAATTGAATGGGTTTCTTATGATGCTTGAAATAGCTCAAAAGCAGAAACGTGAAAAATGACTTCTCCAATACATTTCAAAATTGCAGTGACCTTTATCTAATTAACCCTTACATCAAACACAACTACCAGCAGAATTATGCTTTGCGGGCTAATATTACCTGCCTACACAAAATTGGATATGGGATTTCGTTCTCCTTTTTTATTGTCATTAAATATGAGAATTCCTGCATTAAGTTAATTTATTTTGTTTTGTCTTTATGTTTAAAGACTTGTACAAAATTGAGGCCTGCTGTAGATGAGGAGCTTCCTTCAGCATATATTGAAGAGTTTAGGTATGTTATCTCTGCTACTTTTCATTGCCCATATTACATAGCCAGCGAATAATCCATACTTATTTACTTGATACAGGAATGCTATAGATTATGAAGTGTCCAAATATGTTGGTGAAGCTTATCCAAAAGGTGTTTCTGCCGTTTATTGTACCAATGGAAAAGATTTAGAGGAACCAGGAGCTGATTTTGGTTTGGCAGTAGTTATTTCTGCTGCTAGACGAAGCCCACAAAACTTTTGGTATGTTTTCTGACTTTTTTGTTACCTCTCTGTTATTATAAGGAAATTACCTTGTTTGTGCACCTATAGATCAGTGACTTTGGTCTGGATTATAATGCCTGTTTTCAGTTCCTCCTATTTATAGTGTCTCTAGAGGTTTCAGTTTTTATCTTTGTATCCCTGTATTCCTTGAGAACCTACTTTCAATATGCAATTTTTGACTGTATATTTACCACTCTATTCTTTCTTGTTTCCCACTAGTAACTAATCATTTGGTTTGTGGCTATACTGTTTATCGCCTGCTTATAAATTATAATACATTATTATATGTTTAATTGTACTTTCCTACTTAAAGATTTTGTACTTGTGCTGTATCTGAACACTTGTTTCACAGAATACGTCGCTAGAACACTTGAAGTATGTTCCTTATAGGTTTGATCTTCGTATCATTTAGTGTCTGTCTGATGGAGGCAACTTAATATTGTGTCATCCAGCAATGGCAGTTGGCGTTCCGTTTGGACATTGGAATTCAGTTATGCGTTTCAACTTGTAGAAATTAAAGGAAAGATACAGGTTAGCTGTTTTACTTAGCTGAAGCTAAAATCTTTGTTAAATAATGTCACTGCAAGTAAAATTAGTAACTTCTGTATTGTAAAGATTACTTGTATGATCACCAGGTAGGTGCTCATTATTTTGAAGAGGGAAATGTGCAGCTGGATACTGACGTTGATCGCAAGGACTCCACAATATTGCAGGTTCGTTTATGGAATAATTTTGAGCCCTACATACTGTAGTGATTTTTCTTTTTCTTTGACCTCATAGTGGACATATGTTGCTTGTGTGGGCGGAAATTTGTGGAGGCTAACATGGTCCTTGACCTCCCCTTTTGTTTTGAGAACCTGTGATGCATAAGAAGAGGCCTAAAGCTCTGCAGCATGTTTTGGCTTGAAACTATGACCTTAGCCCTCTAGGCACCCTCAATGTTCGAATTTAGATTTGTTTTGCAGAACTTGTTGTTTTATCACCTTAACCATGGCCTACCGTTAAGTTTCTTCTCAGGCTCTGAAGCTCTATTTTGGTTGTTGTATCACTGCTTAAGTATTCTTTGCTTGCATAGTTGGACCCACAGTGCAGCTATTATAATCTTAGATAAAATTTATTCCATTCTTTGATAATATTGTTTTCTCGAGCTCTCCTGCACACGCAAGTCAGTATGTGTTCAGTTATTTGTATTCAGAAACTTAGATATATTATCTTCACCTTACCATGTAGACAGATGCTATATTGGTGCAAACTGTTCCAACACAAATCTAAGCTTTATGTCTTTTTTTTTGGCAATGATGAACCTATGGCATATTTCTTCTCCCAAATTTTACTTTGCCGGATTGTGTAGGTAGAAATGACAGTTGCAAGTTCACCTCATGACTAGCATTTAAGAGAGAAAGCGTGGGTGGGACATAGTTACTCTTTTCCTTCCTAGTTATTTTCTTTTGTAACTGGTTGTGGAGTTTGTGTGTTGCACTATTCACATTTCGGGAGGATATGCGTACTCCTTCCCTTCCAAAATAATTGAAGTTCTAGTTTCTTTAAGGCAAACTTGCTTAAGTTTGACCACCTCTATAGAAAAATGTGCTGAGATCTACAACAGCAAATACAAATAATACGAAAATATATGTCTTAAAGAATCTTAAGAGACTAATGTGGTGTTCAAGTGTTAATATATTTTTGTATACACCGAGTCAAAAAATTAAACAATTTTGACTTCGGGCAAATCCAGAAATTCAATTATTTTGGAACGGAGGTAGTAGTATCTTTGTGTCATTCAACCAATTGATGTGTCATCTGATCTAAATTTGTTGTGCTGCCTTGAGTATGCTTTAGGATATTTAGTCATGGTGCTGCCTTCAACATCCCTATTTGCTTTCTTTGTCCTTTTTATTATATCTTTGCCAGGTTTAAAATTTTAAACATGCCTCTGACGTTATATTACTTCTGTTTCAGTCGCCTGAAGACACCGCACACACAGTCGCTAACATCATTCGACATCAGGAGTCTGAGTATTGTTCGTCTCTCGAGGTTGGAACCTTTCTGTTCCTACTTAATCTCATATAAGATGTTAACACAGTGAATAATGCTATTTACGCATTTCTGCACACAGGAATCATACTTGAATCTTTCCGACGCAACGTTTAAGGTACGCCGAAGCATCAGTAAACAATCTGGCATTAAACAGGATAGTTGCTACGCTCGTACTACTGCAGTTATCTTTTCATGTCCTCTGTTTCACTCCATGTTATGTCTCGTGCACAGGATCTTCGGAGGAAACTTCCGGTTACCCGCACCCTTTTCCCATGGCATAACACGCATGCCCTCAGCCTCACGCGGGACCTCGCCAAAGAGCTAGGGATAGGGAAATGAAGCCAGGTTACTAGGTAGCTTCGTGTGGAATTTTTATCTCCATGCAATTTGCTCTTCTGTAGGCTGTACAATTCTTATCCTGTAATCAGCAGTTTTCTTCTTTCGGTTACTGTGGTTTCACATAGCGGTGTAAATCAAGAGCTTGACCTTTCTTTTGTGGGGAAATTGCATCTCCAGAATATATGTTCATTCAGATTCCGACTTGCCTCGCTTGATGTGAGATGTTTGTTTTTGGCCTCCAAATCAAACGCATGTGTCCCTTGTGCTTTTTGAGATGACCTGAAACAGATTTTATAATGTGCTCCCTCTGTTCCAAATTATAAGGTGTCCTAACTTTTTTCTTAGTCAGATGTATATAGGTTATTGTGTTTGTTCACTCATTTCAGTCTGTATGTAGTCTATATTGAAACATCTTATAATTCGGGATGGAGGTAGTATATACAAAACGTACAATTGATGAGAGAAGTCTGTTTTTTCGGAGATCCACTATGACAATGAAAAAGAATTCTACATATATCAAGAATATCCCAATCTGATAAATCCGTCCAAATGGGTTTACTAATAGAGGCAAAACTCTTGAAACATTCTTTTAAATTCTTGCAATCATCTCTAGGATGAAGGTTTATCATGTACTCCCTTTATACCTAAATACTTGTACTTAGGGAAGAACTAGTCTAGTTTCCTTCAACTACAAGTATTTAGGTACAGAAAGAGTATATCCTCATTGTGTGTTTGGTAGTGCCCAAGTTTGCCCTAAGCCTAAATTTCGGTCAAGGTTTTTTTATTTGCCTATGAGTTGTCCAATGTTTATTGCAAAAAAGAAGAGAGATAGAACTGGAGTGAATGCATTTACATTAACATGCCAAAAGACATGCATCAAAACAAAGTCCAGATTCTCTTAGAAACACAAGTACATTGTCGACACAACGACGACACAAACGTTCTCATACATCATGTACCGAAGATTGGAGTTACGAAGAAGATTGATCAAGTCACCACAAACACAGGTTATTGTCAATGGAAATATCGCCTTCCATTGAAAGAATAATCCATCTTAACATGGATGATGTCAAACTTAGTACTCCCTCTGATTCATATTAATCGTCATTGATTTAGTACAACTTTGTCCCGACGGGCTATGGATATAGCAACCCTGCTAACTACCTTCTTTGAGGTAACCCTGCTATCTGCCTAATAAAATGTTAATTCTCAAAGTCCAGATTAAAAATCAGTTAATTTTAAGAGTCCACGTTTTTGGTGGTGAACATGTCTGAACTTTCAACTTTTTTTTGAGGTAATTCTGAACTTTTTCAACTAAGCGAAGAGAGTGTAGAGCATAGCAAACATGATCAATTAATAATTATCAGATCAGGCCTTTCTGGCCCATATTATGCGCGAGCCTCCTAACGGTCAAAATATAGTCCAGGCAGCACAGATCGTGCAGCCCAAGGCCCATAAATACCTATAAACCCCCAAATCGACGCCTCTTCTCCGTCCTTTCCGCCGCCTCCCCACCGCAAACCCCGACCAGCTCTAGGGTTCGCCGCCATGGTAAGTCCCCTCCGTCTTCCTCCCACCGCCTCCGCCCGGACCTCGCCGCCGTCCGCCGTCCGCCATACGCCCCGCTCCCGATTCGGCCCGTCCCGAGCTCACTCCCCCGCTCCGCTCGCTCTCTGATTGCCGCACGATGTCTTTCCCCCACCGAATTTTTGCGCTGATTTCCTCCGTGCTCGAGTTGCTTGCAGCCTCAGGGAGATTACATAGAGCTTCACCAGAAGCGCCATGGCCGGCGCATGGACTACGAGGAGCGCAAGCGCAAGAAGGAGGCGCGCGCCGTCAAGAAGAACTCCAAGGATGCCCGCAAGGTGCCGCCCTGATGCTGATGCGCCCCCCCCCCCCCCCCCCCCCCCCTGCTTCGAGTCCCGTGCATGTTTCTGTGCTTTTCTGTTGCTGATGCGTGTGTGTGGGTTGTCTGTCGCAGCTGCTCGGTGCTAAGGGCAAGAGGTTCGCCAAGAAGCGGTATGCCGAGAAGGCGCAGATGAAGAAGACGTAAGTTGATTTCTGTAATGTTTCATTCCGAATGGCTCCTTGCTACTGCTCGCAATTGATACTTGCCTAGGACAGATGATGATTCTTCACTGTAGGGGTCGATGTATTAGAAATTTTTAGAAACCAAGGGGGCAACAACCCCCTGCCCCATTTAGGTTGAAGATCAGTAATACGAATAGGAAGGAGACACTCCAGCATCAAAGATATTATCCTCATGATGTAGAAGCAGCATCTGGTTACGGCTGTGTGGGCCTTACTCACAAGTGTTCTTCTTGCAGCCTGAAAATGCATGACGAGTCTTCTTCCCGGCAGAAGGTTGACGATGACGTTGAGGAGGGCGCTCTTCCTCCGTATCTGCTTGATCGTGATCCGACACAGCGCGCCAAGGTACATACTCTGTTCCTACCACCTGCCGTGCCGCATGAACCTTTTTATTGCACTGCTTGCTGACTTGTCGTCAATTGTAGGTTCTCAGCAACACAATTAAGCAAAAGAGGAAGGAAAAGGCTGGCAAATGGGATGTTCCTTTGCCAAAGGTAATCCCTAGTGCAAACTGCTCTTGTCTGCTTGCTTCAAAATCAGTGGATTCCCCACTTGACTAAGTATTGCCATATTTTATCTTCTTGCAGGTCAGACCTGTTGCTGAAGAAGAAATGTTCAAAGTTCTACGTACTGGCAAGAGGAAAAGTAAGTCATGCTAAGTTATGTTAGGCAACCTGGTTATTATTTGTAATTTGGATGGTCATGCATTCGTACGCTGGCATTGATACGTATGTAATTCCTTGGCAGTTGTTAGCCCATTTTCATTCAGATGTTTTCCTAAAAGTGAATGTGCTGCAACCGCAAGGAAGCTGAATTCTCCCAACTTTTGTTTTGGTCTAAATTTGGTTCTGTTAACATTTCAGTGAACCATAGCACTGACTACATATGCTATTTCTTCTCTGCCGAGCTGAATAATTTAGCTGGTAAAATTTCGCTTGTGCAGCCAAGCAGTGGAAGAGAATGGTAACTAAAGCCACCTTTGTTGGCCCTGGATTTACAAGGAAGCCACCAAAGTATGAGAGGTTCATCCGGCCTACTGGTCTGCGTTTCACCAAGGCTCATGTGACTCACCCTGAACTGAAATGTACGTTCAACCTTGACATAATTTCTGTGAAGAAAAACCCAAATGGTCCAATGTACACTTCTCTTGGTGTTATGACGAGGGGAACAATTATCGAGGTATGTAAAGCAAGCATTGTCTCACTGCGTTAGTATTATAGCTAATATACTTTTTCCCCTATTGATGTTTACATAGGGTAAAGATGTTTGTCATTGTTCTTTGCCATGAGATTTCTTTTCCTGTTGGTGCTCACAATAATAAATCTTCACACAGGTGAATGTTAGTGAACTTGGTCTCGTAACCCCTGCTGGAAAAGTTGTTTGGGGTAAGTCATCCGTCAAAACGTTCAGCTCCTTTTATCCTCCCCTGCCCCTTAAACCATGTTCAATAAACGGATACTTCCTGTCTCTGCAGGCAAATACGCGCAGGTTACGAATAACCCGGAGAACGATGGGTGTATCAATGCTGTCTTGCTCGTGTGAAACTTTGGTACAATTCTGGTTAAGGCGATGAGTGCGCTGTTTGTATCCGGTCTAACAAGGGCAATTTTGTCGGCGTTGCAGTTTGTGCTTGTCTTTGGAGTAGACCCACTTTCTAGTGTAATGTCAAGATGGAACAGTCTTCTTCCCTTACTGTAAACCTGCTGTAAGATATGCTATAGAGATGGCAAATCCTTGAATGGGAGTCCCACCTGTTTCTGTTCTCCATGGGTTTTTACGTTTAATCCTCCAGTAATGCAAAATACTTTAAAATATTATGCCGCCGCCTAATATTTGCTGTGATTCATGATTATCTTTGGATCGCACACTCTACATTATAATAGCATGGCGCAACAGTATTTTCCCCAGCTTTACAATTTGAGCTATAAAAACAATCAAATCCACCGAATGGTGAAGCTGGTTCCATTGAATGACGATCTTCATCAAACGAACATGTCATGCATGCGGGAGATCAATTGCTTCCTCAGAATCAAATAATAAACATCTGAAACCGTCTCAGAACTTGGAACTATACAGGAGACTTGCTTGCAAATCACGGCGGACCTTGATTACATCCTGTAAGAATTGGTACTGGTGTTTGATCACATGGTGGAGAAAATTATTAACATGTCAGCAAATGAAAATTCTATCCGCTGGAGCTGCTGCGTTGGCAACATTCAGATAGTTGACATCAACAGCGTGCTTTCCGAAATCATCTGCAGGATTATTCAGAGAACGGTTAGGTTTTCGATTTTTTAGAGTAAGCATTCATGTCACAGCGACAGGTACAATGGCAAATCAAACCTTCATATATTGTCCGCACAATTTGAACATAGTCGCGTATCATATCTTGATAAATAATTCCATCTGGATGTGCATCCAAGACGACTAACACTCCTGTATGATTGCAAAATTGTCCACGAAATATCAATTTGTATGTGCAAACCAGGAAGCAGTTCTGGGATCTCTTAAACAGGAACAAAGGCAGAAACATGGACAACTTGAGTACTCAGTAATCAAAATCGGCATACCTGGTGCTACCCAAGCTTTCTTCTCGCTGGACGGCAATGGAGCTAACCAAAGGATATTACGTAAATTCATGGAATCATCATACCGTACATCGGATTCTGTTAAGATAGTGATTTTTTTAATCAAAAATACAAACACAGTGCAAGGAAAATTTAGATTAAGAGTTCGTATGCATCTGACTAAATCATACCAGCCTGGCAATATCCCAAATTGTAAGGGAATGATTTCTTGTCGAATGCTGGATATTCTTTGGCGTGGAACCTGTTTCAGAAAATTGTCAACATGACTATACGTAACAATTAACTCACCGTAACTTATACTCCCTCCGTACATCGTTCTGGTATGGAGGAAGTACTTGCCAATCTAAAGGTGTGAGTGTAATATTTCAAAGATACATAATATTTCTAGTGGCATATTGAAGATCATCTATCAACCGAAAGAATCTTTTCACGATCCTACAATCAAAATGCTTAGTCCTACCTAGTTAACTAGACTGACAAGAGCTTAGAAAGTCCTATCTCCATTTTTCTTTCTCTAAAAGGCAGCTAACTTCCAGTTCAAGTCTGCAAATGATTAATCTTACGTTGTAAATACAGATTGGCATACAAAATTCAACAAATTGTGATGCTACCAAACATGTCCAGATCATAAAAACTGCTCTACAATACAGTAGTTATTGAAGGAGCTCCTTAACCATAAGAAATTTGGGTACAACTTACAGAATCCCAAGTCTTCCTGTACCAGATGCCAGGAAAAGGTGCCCGTGGAACAAATCATACCGATTCAGTGATACATTTAATCCAACTGTTGGTCCTCTCGCAGCAATCAATTCAAACAGAAATGCAAAGTATGAATTGATGTCCTGGACATAACACAAACGTGTAAACAATGCCGAGCGTACAAGTAAAAGGAATGTCGGCTAAAACTTGAGCCAAACACAGACCTCATCAGCAAAGCGTCTTCCATATGATGTTCTTGTGAGGTGGCATTTGCTCTTCTTCGTTCCCTCGACATCAGGCACCTAACGAGGATACCGTGGTAGATTTTGTTAGGAAAGAAGAGCATATTCCGGGCGTTGGAAAATTTGTGACTCTGCATCAGTATGTATATGATGTACGTACTATAGTAGTTCATTTCAGAACAATAAACTAAACTGAATCCTTCACTAAAAACTCACTTCAAAACAGTATCCTATCCCACATTCTGATCATGTAGAATCAAACTGAATCATCGAAAACAGACTGCATCATTTCCAATCTATCAACCAATGTATGCTCTAGCGTCCCTCGAGATCTCAAATTCCATCCTCCTCCAAACCATCCGAGACCCTAGACGGTGCAAAATTCCACGCCTCTCGGGAGCAATTGAGGAAAGCGGGTACTCACCGGCAGCATGGTGGGGTCGAGCAAGCGGTGGATCGCCCCGGGGTCGCCTCCGGAGTCGACGGCGAGGCGCGCCAGCTCCAAGATCGGCGCCGGCGGCCACATCACCATCGCATCCGCCTCGGCCGCATCGCAGCCTTCCAGTAAGACCTTTCGGGAGCCCCTCCATGGATATGCCGTAGATGCGGCGGCAGGATTTACCGGGGAGAGGAAGCGGAGGCAGGAGCTCAGGCGCGAGGCCTCCCGGGCCGGCACCCGCGCCGCGGCGCGCGGGCCGGCGAGGACGGCGAGGAGGTCGGCGGCTACGGTCCGGGGAGACGGCCGCGGAGAGGAGGAGGCGGCCGAGGAAGGGAGGGGAGAGGAGGAGGAGCAGGAGACGGCGGCGAAAGAGACGCCGAGGGAGACGGCAGCGAAGGCCAGCTTGAGCGACAGCGGAGGTGACCTGAACCGGAAGCGTTTCATCCCCTCAAGGCTCCAACTGCCGCTTGCTTCTTCTTCTTCCTCTCTCTCTCTCGGTAGAAACTTAGAGCTTTATTCATGTTAAGGCCTGTTCGGAGACTCTCCCCTCCGCTCCGCAGATCATTACCGAACAGGCGCTAAGTGTTTCTTGGACAGTCACTCAACATGCTGCTAGCCAGAAAACTCGAAGTCTCAGTAAGCCAACTTTCAAGCATGCTTAGCACGTAAGTGAGCTGAACCATTTGCTGCTCTTAGTACACGCTGAATACAAAGGATGAAAAGGATTGACCTAGTTCTTCAATCTCAACAAAAATAGATGCCATAACAGAGCGATCATTGTGGCGAGTGTTCCAAAGATTTACATTCTTTAGGCAGTCCGTCTTCATCACCACTTCAGTGAATCCACAAAGATTTGCGAAGATGACTCCATCACGTACGGCTAGAGCTTCGACGATCATTGGGTCAGTAAACCCCAGGTGGGGCTTACACCATGCGTCCATGCACCCAATAAGGAAGAACGAGAGCGGGCCACACCATCGGCTTCGCTTCTCTGCTGAGAGTCAACCACCGTCGCGTCTGTATTTATTTTAACCAACTCACCTACGGGCAGATGCCATCCGTGACCCGGCAAGATCATTGCATGTTGCTTGGGGATTTCAAGAATCGCCAATGCTTCCCTGGTAAGTCTGATAGAGGTAGTCGGATCATATTTCTCACCTTCACGCGTCCATGTTTCGGGTGTTCCAAATAGACCACATGATGGTGATGATAGTTGCTCGCTCTTTAGCGGAAAACATAGGATCACTTGATATCCTTTTGCCAAGATGCTGGATGAAGCGTTGGGAGGTCAATATCCAATGTATTGCGTGCCTCCTTTCAAAACCGATGTGCATGAGAGCAATGTATCAATGCATGCTCCAAGTATTCATCTACGGCTTGGCAAAGTTTACATAAACTTGTCTTACGGATGTGTCTGTACTTGAGCGTGCACTCATCTGGTAGAATACCACGCATGACTCTCCGCCAGAAAACACGCACTTTGGGGACCACTTTTGTGGTGACCCAGCATACCACTGCATGATGTAGTATGCCTGTCGTTGATATAACGCTCACAAGACACCGTCTTATGAACCTTATATCCCTCAGAGTGTACAACAGAACCATAGCGGGTCCAAACCATCATTATATTACAAACTTATTCAAACAAAGATCCAACGTTGAAACGACTCAAATTACTGGTACCGAAATGTGGGGTATCACTATTGATCCTGCGATCACTTATTGAGTTCACATCATGTCTCACATGATCGATGTTGATGCTACTACTACTAGTACACTACTCTTGCTTCTCTGGTTTGCTTCATTGTTGTCGGCTCCGTAGGCGATGATGTAGTCGACTCCTTCGACTCCTCTGGATAGGTCTGGTTCCTCGTAGAAGTATTCTTCAAAACATTGGGATCTTCCGGTAGCTCCTCCAAATACTCAAGAGTTTGGAGGGGAAATAGTACAAGGGATGAGTATAGGGGGTACTCAAAAGGTTCATAGATATTATGGGTGGAGATGCACTATAGCTACTACTGATTCCAAATAGGTCTCAACAATGTTTTTTTGGGGAAAATATCTGGAGCACATGTTTTATTTAAACATTTAGTCATCAGACTTCACGGATGGTTAGAATCTCCAATAGACTCTTTTCCCACCGCGTTCGCAGATCTTTCCCGGATCAGGGAGTGACAAGCCATAATTCATTACACTCTACAGAGGTGCGTTACTTTACCCACGAGAGATTAACTTAGCCCTTTTGCCCGGTCTGTAACCTTGCACATCCATGATGCGTGGCCGGGTCTAAGTTCCGAGTCTTTCACTCTCCCACTTTTACCAATGCCCCTGTCCATGGCTCGAGAGGTATTCCCTATTTTGCCCCAAATCAGCAACATGTAGGGATTCTACGGCCCCATGACCGATGAGTTTATGCCGCTCTGGCGATAGAGGATTGACGCCCCCCCTGCCGAAAGGGTCTTAACGGCACCCATTGCCGATGGGATAAACAACTCCTTGGACTGGCTCACGGATTGACGCCTCGCAGCGATAACCTGTGCGAGGGCACATTGGCGTGCGGTTAAGCTATTTACTCGTCTGTCCCATTCCAGGTCCCGTGGTCAACGCTATCGCTACGACGCTAGAGTGTCTGCTGACTTTTGTTATTAAGCCCGACACAATGGAACTCTACCACCGTGTTACCATCCCGAGTTTCATTGCCCACCAATGAATTGATAGTAATGAATATATCTTTATTTAATGCAATGAATAGATTATGCAAATAGGGAATTTTGTAAAAGAATGCTTTCACGAAAGCATAAACAAAAGCTCATGCAAGGTCTAGACTTGCCTGATAATTGACAGGTAATGTAACTCGAGACTTCGAGATTCATGGATGCCTCGGGTTCTAAAAACGACATATAGTCCGATAAGGACTAATGTTGCAAGAAAATCTACAAGATGCTATTGTGCATAGGATGACATGGCTATCCTCCCACTCTAACCCTCTAATGATTTATTAGTGTATTTCTTTCAATTTCTTTTATTGGATTATTATTGTCAACTCTTGTTTTCATAGATTATATTTTATAACCAAGTGTTTCTTTATTTAATATTCTACTTCCAGTATTATAAGAACATATTCTTTGATTATATTTTTGTAGAAGCTTGAATTAATATTTTTATTGTAATTAATATAGTTGGAATACTTTATTATAAAAATTGCATAAAATACTTTTAGATGTGAATTTGCACTTTGTCTATTTTCAATATAATTACGCTGAGTTAGAGATTTAAATTAAGGTGCAAGAAATTAATTATGCACAAGTGCTAATCTAGTAGATGGATGCATGTGTACACGGACTAGACAAAGTGATTAGCATACACGTTGGGTCACTTGTGTGCTAATCTTACGTACATACACACTAGTTAATTAGTTGGGTCAACCATGTGTACCCACGACACAAACCTACATGAGTAGATGAGCTCGTTGGGCTCAGCCCAAAACATCCATCGGTCACGTACGTAGTAGTCTGGACTAGACCAGAACCTACGCACGCACGCAAACATCCATCGGTCGGCATCTCGAATGACTGTAAGCCCCTTCCCAGTGTTCGCTAAGCATTTTACATAGGCAAAAAAAATGACATGACACAATAATTAATGAAAAAAAAGAGCACTTTGATGATTCCACAAAGAACCAATGTCATACACGCGAACCTAGATAAATCATTTAAATGGAAGAAGATGACCAATGCATGAAAGACTTTAGGTGCTAAATATTAAATAGAGTGAGCTTAGCAACAATAAGTTAAACATCTATGCTTGGGGAGTTGAGTTGTTAAGATACTTAATGTTCTTAGCACCTCATCTAAGCATCTTTGCATTGGAAGCAACCTAAGATAGTTGTTGGTAAACTTTACCACCTACTCCCTCAGTCCGGGTTTATTAGGCCTAGAGACAACTTCTGTTAGACCAAGGCACATAGTAATTTGTTCACATTAATTCTTCCATCCCACACTATTAGGGTAAAACCTAGCATTAGCGCGGGTATTATGTGTAGCAGTAGCGCAGGAACACGCGCTACTGATACGACACTACAACTAACCTGTAGCAGCAACGCGTGTTGGCCCGCGCTACTACTATACATGCATAGCAGTAGCGAGCGTCAAAACAGAGCGTTACTGCTACTATCTGTAGCACCTTATATTATAACGCGCTACTGATAATGGCACGCTGCTGCTAACTTTACACCACGCGATACTGCTAACTTTATTAGTTTCTGATTTTTTTTGCATATTTGTTTTGTATTTGAACAAGCTTTATACAAGAATCTTTAGCACATACAGATGTCATCATCATACACATACAAATGGCTGCGAGACCACGAATGTAATCATAGCATATACATACAAATAGTCTCATCATAATCATCATCCAACACAAAGTGGTCTCTCGTCATCATCTCGAAAATAGCGATACAAGTCTCGAATACTTGCAACTACATCATCATCCATCTAAACAATGATATACGCGAGAAGAGCTATCACTATGAGTGAGAGCGAAACTATATAGTACATGAGGCGGCGGTTATTAGCCCTCTCTCGCGCTAGCGTGAGCCTCCTCATGTAACTAGCTTCTACTTCTTGTCTGCTTTTGAAGCCTTTATGGCTGGCGCTCGAGACCCCCTCCACTTGCGCCTGATACTCGAACCACTCGTCATATACTCCCGGAACCTTTCCTTTGTACATGACATAGCACCGGTACTTCGCCATCAAGAATCTAGGTACCTATTAGAGATGCATCTTCATCAAGAGAATGTACAATCATATGCAACAAAATATACTTGAACAACAAAAAAAAGAAAGGGTTAGCAACTAGATGCAACATATAGTAAACATAAATAATCAACGCAGTTTCACAATACGCAAACTAATTAACTAGAGGTACGCAAGTCATCGTACCCAAACTAACAAAGTAGCATTACGCAAGTTCGGTAGGGACCGTGGACATCACAAAGTTTCATCGCTACAGAAAGTATATACAAGTTCAACCGACACATATCATCATCATCGGCATCGTAAATCACTAGAATTTTCATCCTTCCAGATCATCGAGGATGGACCCTAGCTTCTTGAACGCCGTGAGGTGCTGACGTTGCATGCCTATGTAAGTTCGGATCTCAGCTCGCGATACAGGGCCGTGGTGGAACATCCCCTTCACTTCGACGACTTCTTTCATGATGATCGTGACAATGTCCCTTTGGATGCGAAATAAGTCATCTTTAAGTTTATAATCCGCTCCCCCTTGAGATTCTATCCACTTACGGATATGATCATCGTTTCTGGTTGTCATGCAAAGCTTTTGGTGACCCCTTCTGAACTCCATCATGAGATGGAGGAGGTAGAATCCATCGTTCATACTTGATTTCGGGACATGGATGCAGCAGAAGTTGGTTTTATGTGAGAAACCCGTCTTGCGGTTCCTTTGTTTCCTGATCTGCATGTGGCCACCCCTGAAGCCGAAGCCTTGGAGAGCATCATATAGAATATTCATTACGTGGGTGTAGTCCTTCTTCTCGTTGTTTCTCGTAGGGTCGAAATACACGGCGTGGGAGACTCGCGGGTAAAGAACGATAAGGACAGCGCGACCGTTGCTACGGGAAAAAAACAACTCAAATTATTCTCCATATGAGCGAGAAGGAATGATTGAAATGTACGAAAGGGTTGTCTGACACTGACTTACTTTGGATGATAAGGCAGGAGGACAATTTCCTGGTCCTTGTTCTATACCATGAAGTTTTCGAGGTACTCCCTAGCAGTTTTACGCTCAAAGTTGCTGAGACTCAAGAAAGACTCGTGCATGTAGTATGGATCTGCCACACAGATTTGCGAGCCTTCTTCTCTCTTCATGACGGAGCTCATATGTAGCGCAGAAAGGCGGGCGATTGTACAATCGAGCCGCCTTGTCAGAAACATCTCGAAGATATGATCAAACCGCATGAAGACCACCTCCGCGGGCCATGTGTCGACGTAGCACTTCCCCTCAGGCACACGAGCCACGTATGTCGGATATCCTGGATCCTTCAAGGCTAGTAGGCTTTTCTCAGTCGACATCACATGGTCATGCAGTCTCCTGAGATCCCCGAATATTGCCTCCAACGGTTTTGACGATAGCATCGGCTCACCCGTGACATGGAACATGGCCACCGGCTGGCTGCTATGTGCTCTGGCTTGTTTGTAGGCAGCTGAGCCTATCTTTCCTGATCTCTTCCTCTTCTTTTTCTTGGGCTGACCTTCCAGACCCTTCCTTAACCCCTACCCCAGTGTTGTCGGGCTAAGCACTACTGTACGACCCCCTGCATCTTCAGGCGTGTCCTGTGAGGATTGCATGAAGAGAGACTTCACTACTGAAATCAGGGTCTTTGCCATCTGCCAGATCTTTGCCGTCTGCCAGCTAATGGCAAAGAGGTTGTTTGCCGCCTGTCTCTCAAAAGCAGACGACAAAGAACCAGTTGATGGCAAAGAGGGTCTTTGCCATCTGCACTTCTTTGCCGTCTGTTGGCAGACGGCATAGAAATCTTTGCCGTCCGCCAGCAGACGGCAAAGAGGTGGGGTGGGCCCCGTGGAGGCCACTTAACGGCAACGGCCAACCCACCTCTTTTCCGTCTGCTGGCAGACTTCTTTGCCGTCTGCCAGCAGACGGCAAAGAGGTGGGACCCTAACGGCCCCACCACCTGCTCTCTTTTTTCTCTCTCTCCCTCTCTCTCTTCTCTATCTCCTCTCCCGCGCCCTCCCCTCCGGCCTGACCCTCCCCCGCCTCTCCCCTCCGCCGCCGGCCGCCGCTCCCACGCCCATCCCCCTCCGCCGCCCAGCGCCGCCGCCCCGCATCGCCCCCACCCCCCGTCGCCCGCCCCGTCGCCGCCGCCGCCCTCTCCCCGCCGCCGTCGCCACCGCCGCCCCGCACCGCCCCGCCCTCCCCCTCCGCCGCCCAGCGCCGCCACCTCGACCTCCCCTCCGGTGAGCTCCACCACCCTCCCCCTTTTTTCTTTTTTCTTTTTTTTTGCTTTTATTAGTTTGTATTAGTTAGTTAGTTTAAAAATAAAAAAATAATAATAAGAAGAAGAAACAGAAGAAGAGGAGGAGGAGAAGAAAAAGAAGAAGAAGAAGAAGAAGAAGAAGAAGAAGAAGAAGAAGAAGAAAAGAGGAGAGGAGGAGAAGAAGAAGAGGAAAAAAGGAAAGGAAGAAGAAGAGGAGGAGGAGGAGGAGAAGAAAAGAAGAAGAGGAAGAAGAAGAGAGAAAGAAGAGGGGAGGAGGGAGAAGAAGAAGAGGAAAACCGAGGAGGAGAAGAAGAAGTCCCCAGGTCCTACCCTGCAGAAGAAGAGAGGAAGAATCAGAAAATAAAAAAAGAGAAAAAACCCGACCCCCCGACCCCGACCTGACACCCCGACCCCGACCCGACACCCCCCCCCGACCCCGACCCCACCCAGCCTGAAACCCCACACAGACACGGCACCCCGACACCGACACGACCCCTACACCCACAACGAACCACAACATGGCCCCCCGACCACGACACAGCACCCTGACCCCGACACGACACCCGATACCCGACCCCGACAGCACACCCGACACCCCGTTGACCCCGACACCCTGCACCCCGACACACCCCGACCCGACCACCGACCCGACCCGAACCCGACCCCGACACGGCACCCCGACCCCCGACCCCGGACCCCGACACGGGGACCCCCCGACACGGCACCTGACCGACACCCCCGACCACGACACAGCACCCTGACCCCGACACGACACCCCCGACACCCCGACCCCGACCCCAACCCCGACACGACACCCCCGACACCCCGACCCGACACCTCGACCCCGACCCCGACCCCAACACGACACCCTCGACACCCCGACCCGACACGACCCCGACACGACACCCCGACACTCCGACATGGCACCCCCGACCACGACACAGCACCCTGACCCCGACACGACACCCCCGACACCATATATTTTTCGATTTTTCGATTATGAGTTAGGTCGTATATTTTTCGATTTTGTTATGCAAAACATCATATATATTTGTGTTAATCAGGTGGATTTAAAATGTGCAGTTGTTTCGTCGCTGCGAGGGTGTGGTGTTTGACGACCTCCCCGTGCGTTCGACGAGCTCCGCCCCTGCTTTCCTTGGTGAGCACAAATGACATCTCCTCCTCCCCCCTACATTTGCTCTGTTCCGGTATTCGTGCCAATGAAACTGGCTAGTTATAGGTGTCAATCATCAGTATGCGTAACCACTATGCGTCTCCCGTTCGAAAGGGTTACATCTATAAATATACATGCATTTGCATATTTATAATCGTGATTCTTTCGAATTGTCCAACGTTATCCATGGACAGCCCGAGTATGTGTAGATTGGGTTCGTTTTCCTATATGCTCTGCTCCGGATCCGATGCAGAATTTCATCAGTGCCTCCCTGTTGTTCTCCGGGTACACATCCTCTCTGCTTATTGCCAAGACGTGTATCAGGAGAACAGCGGGGAGGTGCTGCCGAAAATTTGCGTCGGATCCGGAGCAGAGCATGGGAAAATGAACTCAATCTACACATACTCGGGTGGGATTAGGACCTATCTTTACCTATTAGCATGTAGGTTGCATGGACGTAATAGAACTGACAAACTCCATTAATTGATGGATATGGTTTGCTTAATTATGTATATATTTATTGTCTGTCGAGTAGGAAGTCAATATGAGTGATCGTGCGTGGATGTACACCGGTTACACTAGTCAGAAAGTTTTGACCGGCGAATCATTAACAAAAACCAAAGAGTTTGTTAGAGCCGCATTTGCTAATGGCCAGAGATTAAGCTGGTGCCCCTGTGTTCGGTGCGACAACTTTAAAAAGAGGGACGAGCTTGAAATGAGTAAACACCTACAGAAGTTTGGTTTTATGCCTGGTTACACGGTCTGGACATTTCATGGTGAGTCTGCCCAACGTGCCAGACCTGAGGTGGTTCGTCGTCGCACCGACGAGCATGGTACCGGGATGGAAGACATGGTGCAAGACTTTGACGATGCTCGGGACTTGGACGAGGAGATGGAGGAATCTGCAAAGGCCTTCACTGAAATGTTGGAGTCCTCAAAACGTCCTCTCCACAAGCACACTGAGCTTTGTTAGCTGGATGCCATCTCACAAATCATGACTTTGAAGGCTCGGTTCAACTTGGGTAGAGAATGCTATGACACGATGATGACAGTATTCAGACGTTTTCTACCCAAAGGCCATGTGCTACCTGCAAACCTGTACCAGTCGGACAAAATCATCCGTGCTCTTAAGATGCCCTATGAGAAGATACATGCCTGTGAGAAAGGATGTTTCTTATTTAGGCACCAGTATGAGGACTTGAACTATTGTCCCATTTGCGAGTCATCCAGGTATGTTGTGGTAGACAATGGTATGGGTGAGAAGACGCAGACCAAAATACCCGTTATTGTTCTTCGGTATTTGCCAATCGTACCAAGACTTCAACGTCTTTTCATGGTCAAAGAGACGGCCAGACAGATGACATGGCACAAAACGGGCAAAAGAACCGAACGTGATGCAGATGGGAATGTGATGATGGTGCACACATCGGATGGTGAAGCGTGGAAGCGCTTCGATGCATTACATAAGGAAAAAACGACAGATCCAAGGCATCCTCGAGTCGCCGTCAGCACGGATGGGTTCAGTGTGTATGGTCAGACGGCAACCCAATACAGTTGTTGGCCCATGTTTGTCATTCCACTCAATCTCCCCCCCGGACAGATTATGCAAAGAAAGAACATTTTCCTGACGTTGATAATTCCAGGGCCCAACTATCCGGGGAAGAATATGAATGTGTACATGCAGCCGCTTAAGGACGAATTGCAAGAAGCTTGGGATAATGGGTTCAAGACATATGACGCCTTTAACAAACAGAACTTCATAATGCGTGCCTGGTACATGTACTCGACGCATGACTTGCCGGCGTATGCGCTCTTCGTTGGCTGGTGTGTGCATGGAAGGTTCCCGTGCCCCACATGCAAGGGAGCTCTTGAGTTTCGTTGGCTGACGGCAGGGCACAAGTATAGTTGCTTCAACTTGCATAGACCGTTTCTGGATCCTCACCATAAGTTCAGGAAAGACAAGAAGAACTTCATGAAAGGTACAGTTGTCAAACACTCTGCACCACCTGCGTTGACAGGCCAACAAACCCTAGATCAGTTAAACGCTCTCGAGCCAGATCCAGTGTGTCCAGGGTATTTCAAGGGGTATAATAAGGAACACGCCTGGACTCACAAGACATGCTTATGGGATCTGCCTTACTTCGAAGACCTCCTTTGCCCACACAACATCGACGTGATGCACACCGAAAAGAACATCGCCGAAGCCATTTTTGGCACATTGTTCGGCATAGAGGGGAAGTCATAGGATAATCCTAAGGCTAGAGTCGATCAAGAGGAGCTATGTGATAGACTGTTACAAAACATGCAAGATCCGAAAGGAAAGCGGAACTGGATGAAGCCAAAGGCATGGTTCAATCTTGGAAGGCCAGCTATGAGGGAAATTATTCTGTGGGTGAAAATACAGTTGATGTTCCCCGATGGGTATGCAGCAAATCTAAAGAGGGGAGCGAGTCTTGAAAAATTGAAAATATTTGGTCTAAAAAGTCATGATTGGCACATATGGATTGAGCGGATAATGCCGGTGATGTTGCGTGGCTTCATCCCTGAGGATGAATGGCTAGTACTGGCAGAGCTGAGCTATTTCTTCCGTGTTCTTTGTGCGAAAGAGCTATCGCCTGGCCTCCTCGAAGAAATGGAACAGTTGGCACCGGAGTTGATCTGCAAGTTAGAGAAAATCTTTCCGCCGAGCATGTTTAATCCAATGCAGCACTTGATTTTGCATCTCCCGACCGAGGCAAGATTGGGAGGGCCCGTGCAAAATTGTTGGTGCTTCTCAACTGAGAGAATGCAGAAGACGCTTCGAGCAAAATGTAAAAACAAACGTAGAATTGAAGCATCGATGGCCGAGGCATTCATCACTAAGGAGGCAGCAAACTTCGTGACAGCACACTACGAAGCCAAAAATCTTCATTTGCATAATCCGAAGCCTCGGTACAATGCTGCGACCCTAAAAAGGGTCGATCCAACCTCAGCCTATTCAAAGGGGATCTTGCACCAGCCAGTGGTTCCAAACCAGTACCGTTGGGTGTCGAAGAATGGCGGACCATTTCGCTGTATCTCTTCAACAACCTAACAGAAGTGCGGCTGTACATCGAGTAAGATCTCCGTACATTGTTTCGCAATTTCTAATTCCTTTGAACTGCTCTTATTCCGGGATATTTGATGCAGTCGATACGTCGCCATATTCTCGTATGGAGCGGTGATACAAAAGGATTCCGTCGAAGAGTATGAGCTTCTGGCAAAGCAAGGAGGCGCCTATCCCGGTTTCATCTCTTGGTTCAAACAAACGGTAATTTCCATTAGACCATTTCATTTCTTTGGCTAATTTGCGACTAATGCAACAATCCTTTCGTATTAAACTTGTAGGCTAATTCAGAGATTATGGATGCCGAATTGAGACAAATAGCTAATGGTTTTGACTATAAGGTCCGTTCATTTAACAAATACGACATCAACGGGTATCGCTTTCGTACCTATGGCAAAGAGCTATCTATGGCCGACCGAAAGACTACAAAATGTTGTGTCTCTGCTATCGGCGAAGGAGGTATCGAGTATTATGGAAGAGTTGAAGCAATTTATGAACTTCAATTCTATGGTGAAAACCCACCAAACATCGTAGTCTTCAGATGTTATTGGTTCCAGCCGAAGGATACTAGAAGGACTCATGAACATATAGGTCTAGTCGAAATCAAACAAAGCACCCATTTGGATGTTCCCGATGTCTATATTACGGCTCAACAGGCAACCCAAGTTTTCTATCTATCGTGGGCCTGTCAAAGTGATTCAAATCTCAGTGGTTGGGATGTCGTTTATGAAGTGCCGCCACGTGTTAGACCACCTCCCCCCAATGAAGAGGATTATGACCAAGACACATATGACAAAGGAGAATTCTTCCAAGAAACACGTCTTTCCAAAAAACATTTCAAGAACCGCTCAACCGTACCCCTAAACATTGAAGTAGACAGCGATAGTAAATCCAATTTCACCCCTGAGCCGGAACAAGAAGAGCCGGAACAAGAAGAAGTTACTGCTGCAGATGACCTTTCAATGCTTGAACAATTACGTAAAGGAGGCCTTCCACATGTTGATGCATTTATTAATGATGATGATGAGCTCATCACTGATAGTGATGATGATGATGCATTTAATGATCCCGGAGCATATATAGACAATTCAGAGTAATATTAGTAACGTCAGGTATTCAATTTTTTATTATGTTCATGATGATGATACTCTTAAATTATGTACATAGTATTCATGTCAGTTATTCAATTTTTTTTATGTTATACTAATTTCGTTTACTTTTTGTCATTGCAGGTGTTGACAGGATGGTGGACAAGGGTCCAGAGCGCTCCTGGGAGGGGTGCTTCCATTATTCCAGCACAGCCCCTCCGGAGAGCGCTGCTAGACAGTATGCAGTCAGCACCGGCGGGCGCTTCTTCTTCGGCCGGCAGTGGTCGGGGGAGGATGAAGAAGGCTGCTAGAGGTGGACGTGGCAGCGGGAGAGGTAGGAAGGCTGCTACGCCTTCCTCGCCGCCACCCCCAGCTGATTCACCCGACCACAGGACCGCTCCGTCTGACATGGACCCGTCTCGGACTCCGGTCCATGAGCCTTCGGTCGTCGATTCTTCGGCCCACCAGACTCAGGTCGCGGATCCTTCGCCCCACCAGACTGGGGTCGCCGATCCTTCGCGCCACCAGACTCGGGGCACCTCTCCTTCGCCCCACGTGACTCCGGTCCCAGAGTCTTCGTCCCAAAAGACTCCGGTCCCGGAGTCTTCTTCGCACGAGACTCCGGATGCTAGTGGCCCTACTGATGATAGCGAGGACACCTTCTCTGATGATAGCTACAGCGAGGGCAAGCTGGTTGACAAGGGCAAGAAGGTCTACCAGCGTGGCGGTACAAAGCTCCCGCCCGTGCTGACGACCCCCGACCAGAGGTGGTTGATACATCCTAATGGGTTGAAGTAAGTGAATTTACTCTTTTTTAACCTTTTGCCTTCATGTTTCTTCGAATTAATATCTAATGCATTGGCCTTGACATACTGCAGTGGCTGGGAACACCCCCGTGGTGTCCGCAGGCCCAACCAGGTCCTTGGTGTGCTTTGCCGGCAGCACTTCCCTGGGTGGGTCACGTTGCCCGGTGAGGGTCAGATTCCACAACTAGCACTTAGCTGGGAGCTGTACGAGGCTGCCCCAGCCCCGCCAGGGGAGATGGTCGCCGGTGTCGAGTGCGAGACGGTGGCCGACATTGTGTTCCGTCGGTTCTGGGTAATTTCTCCTTTACAGAATTAAAGATCAACACTACATAGTGATTTTACTAATCAGCGTTGTCTTGTTTGACTGCAGACCTTCTACAGGATTTCAGATGGAGAGCAGGAGGCTGCGGTTTTGGTTGTCGAAGCCGAGTGCAAGCGCCTAGTTAAGAACTTACGGCACGAGGCTCGGGTGCAGGCCGTTCGAGACTACTACGCCTCGAAGGGTATTAGGAGGGCGAAGAAGAAGTGTCGTGGCAAGTTTCTGATGTGTGATTACCTATTCTTAAGGCCTTGAACTTAGTTCTCTTGATTTGATTCGTAGGCGTAGCGCTGAAATTTCTCTTGACTAACTTAGGTGCCCCCGAGATGGTGTGCGGATAGGATGGACTGTTGGGAGGCGTTGGTGCATGAGTGGTGCTCTCCCAAATGGCTAGTCGAACACCAAAGGGCCAAGGATAAGCGTGCCCAAATGGTTGGTGTGCCACACCATCAAGGGAGCTCCAACCTGTTTGAGTACAGGGTTCACTTGGTATGTGGTTTGCTTCATGATTCATGCAATTTCATTCTACATGATAGCATTTTTCCTTGGATAGCTCAATAATGCTTACTTAGTTAAAAAATTGCGTAACTACCTTTGATAGCTCAATAATGACCTAAAATAATCTTAGCTAGTTAATTTATGACATAATTAGCTCTAAAATGACATAATAACCTAAGATAGCTCTATAAAATGCCTAAATATGCTTTAGTTAGCTAAAAAAAAGGCATAACTACCTTGGATAGCTCAATACTGACATAATTAGCATAGTTTGGTCAAAATTGGCATAATAATCTTGGTTACCTCCAAAATGACCTAAACTTAGCTTTTTTCCCTCAAAAATGACATAATAACCTTACTTAGCTCCAAAATGACCTTATTTACATAGCAATTTCATTCTTCATTCTAGCTTGAGCCCTTGACTAATATTTTGTTCCTCTCTCTCAGTCGCACCACAACAAGAAGCCCGTGCCAGGTCTGTTCGACCTCTATGGCATGGCCCATAGTGCCCCGTACAAGAAGGCCAAGGCATTCTCGGAGTCTGACCTAGATCATCCAGAGAACTTCACCAACATCTCCTCCCGCAACAAGCTCGTGAGGTACAGAGACGAGGGGAAGGCAAGGAAAGGGGAGGACTTTAAGCCGAGCCAGGATCCTTTTGATACAGAGCTGGTTATGATATCTGGTGGCGGGAGGTCCCATGGCTCGATAGCCATTGGTGATGGACTGATACGTTGTCCTAAGACTCTCACACAGATCAAGAAGCGCCAGAGTAGCTCTGATCCTGAGATAATGCCTCATGCACGGCCATCGAAGCTCGCCTTAGCGGTTAGTTATACGGACTCGGATACCTTTCCTATCCATTACATTGTGTGTGCATCCGTCAATGATTACAATGCTAACGAGGAGTGGTGTGTTGCAGGCTGCTCTTGAGAAAGAGAGAGCAAACACACAGACGCTTTTGGAGGCGGAAAGAAGGCAGGCGGAGGAGAGGGAGAGGGAGCTGGAGGAGAGGACGGCTAGGCTATTGGAGGAGGAGAGGAACCGGAACGATGCTCAAAACCGGGCCCTATACGACATGTTTGTGGTACGTTTCTCCTGCATATTAGCCAAATCATGCACATAATGTTTGTTCCATTACTAAGTAATATGACTAACTCGTTAGAACCAAATGTGTAGAGCATGTGCCAGAAAAGCGGCCAGACCCCTCCGCCGATGCCCCAGATTGCTCCGGCGAACACGGTGAGTTTGATTTGAATGGTCGTTAGTTACTAGTATTCACATTTATGTTGCATCATGCCAATGAGACATTGGAAATGATCTTTGGTGTAGAATGCTTCCCGACAAGCATCAACCGATGCTTCTCAGTCTGCCCTTGGTGGAACCCCGACTAGCCCTTCACCTCAGTCTGGCACTGGCGCAGCCCCGACCGGTCCTTCACCTCCGTGATAACGGTATTTTTCTTCTTATTTAGCCTATTTAGTCCATTTATGACATAATTTAGCCTATTTAGTCCACAAATGACATAATAAGATGAAAAAAATCAAGGAATAGAAGAAGAAGAAGAATAAGAAAAGAAGAAGAAGAAGAAGAACATTTCTTCTTCTTTTCTTCTTCTTCTTCTTCTTCTTCTTCTTCTTTTCCTCCTCTTATTTAGCCTATTTAGTCCATTTATGACATAATTTAGCCTATTTAGTCCACAAATGACATAATAAGATGAAGAAAATCAAGGAATAGGAAGAAAATAAGGAATAGGAAGAGAAGAAGAAGAAGAATAAGAAAAGAAGAAGAAGAAGAACATTTATTCTTCTTTTCTTATTCTTCTTCTTTCTTCTTCTTCTTCTTCTTCTTTTCCTCCTCTTACTTAGCCTATTTAGCCCATTTATGACATAATTTAGCCTATTTAGTCCATTTATGACATAATTTAGCCTATTTAGTCCACATATGACATAATAAGATGAAGAAAATCAAGGAATAGGAAGAAAATAAGGAATAGGAAGAGAAGAAGAAGAAGAAGAAGAAGAAGAATAAGAAAAGAAGAAGAAGAACATTTATTCTTCTTTTCTTATTCTTCTTCTTTTCTTATTTTTCTTCTTCTTCTTCTTCTTCTTCTTTTCCTCCTCTTACTTAGCCTATTTAGCCCATTTATGACATAATTTAGCCTATTTAGTCCATTTATGACATAATTTAGCCTATTTAGTCCACAAATGACATAATAAGATGAAGAAAATCAAGGAATAGGAAGAAAACAAGGAATAGGAAGAGAAGAAGAAGAAGAAGAAGAAGAAGAAGAAGAAAAGAAGAAGAACAAGAACATTTATTCTTATTTTCTTCTTCTTCTTCTTTTCTTCTTCTTCTTCTTCTTCTTCTTTTCCTCCTCTTACTTAGCCTATTTAGCCCATTTATGACATAATTTAGCCTATTTAGTCCATTTATGACATAATTTAGCCTATTTAGTCCACAAATGACATAATAAGATGAAGAAAATCAAGGAATAGGAAGAAAAGAAGGAATAGGAAGAGAAGAAGAAGAAGAAGAAGAAGAAGAAAAGAAGAAGAAGAAGAACATTTATTCTTCTTTTCTTCTTCTTCTTCTTCTTCTTCTTCTTTTCCTCCTCTTACTTAGCTTATTTAGCCCATTTATGACATAATTTAGCCTATTTAGCCCATTTATGACATAATTTAGCCTATTTAGTCCACAAATGACATAATAAGATGAAGAAAATCAAGGAATAGGAAGAAAAGAAGAAGAAGAAGAAGAAGAATAAGAAAAGAAGAAGAAGAAGAACATTTCTTATTCTTTTCTTCTTCTTCTTCTTCTTCTTTTCCTCCTCTTACTTGTTTTTATTCGTAAATGGCATAATAACCTTGCTAACCTCATAAATGTCATATACTTAGCTTGTTGTCCTCTAAAATGACACAATAAGCTTAGTTATGTCAAAAATGGCCTAATTAGCCAGGTTAGCTCCAAAATGACCAAGTTTACCTATGTTAGCTCCAATATGATCCATTTAACCTACGTTAGCTCCAAAACGACCATGTTTACCTAAGTTAGCTACAATATGATCCATTTTACCCGCGTTAGCTCCAAAATGACCTATTTACCTAATTTAGCTCTAAATTGACCTACACACTTAGCATTTTTACCTAGCTTAGCAAAAAATGACATTTTTACCTAGGTTAGCTCAAAAATGACCAAGTTTACCTAGGTTAGCTTCAATATGATCCATTTAACTTAGCTTAGCTTCAAAATGACCAAGTTTACCTAGGTTAGCTCCAATATGATACATTGAACTTAGCTTATCTCCAAAATGACCTTCTTACCTAGCTTAGCTCTAAATTGGCTTTTTTATCTACATTTGTTGGAAAATAAGAAGATAAATAAGAGGGGGAGGAGAGAAAGAAAGAGAAGATAAAATCTTCTTCTTATTTTCCTCTTCTTCTTCTTATTTTCCTCTTCTTCTTCTTCTTTTCCTCTTCTTCTTCTATCTATTCTTCTCTTCTTCTAACTTTCATCTTTCCCAATTTGCAGATTTGCTTGAGATGAGGAAGCTTGCATTGATGGACTGTTATATTCTCCTTTCATGTGCTTCCTTTTTGTTTATGAAAACATGTTTGGGAACTTGTTTGGATGTGTATGTCACTATGGATATGTTGTTGGAAACTTCTTATGTCATATGGATATATTGTTGGATATGCTTGTTGGATATATATGTATATATTGTTGGATATGCTTGTTGCATATATATGGAAATATATTGTTGGATATATATGTGTATCTGTGTATATCTATGAATTTCTGTCAAATTGAATGAATTCAATTAAAAACAGGGGTTATATAGGCTCTTTGCCATCTGCTAGCAGATGGCAAAGAGCTTTGCTGACAGCTAGCAGACGGCAAACATGCCACGTGTCAGCTACCTGTGCAACCTGGGAACACTGGGTTGCCTATTTGGGTATTTTGCCGTCAGCTGGCAGACGGCAAAGAGGCTAAGGTCTTTGCCGTCTGCTGGCAGACGGCAAAGTTCCCAAATAGGTCTGGCAAACCAGGCCAGCTATGCCGTCAGCCAGCAGACGGCAAAGATTCAAACCTCTTTGCCGTCTGCTGGCTGACGACATAGAGGTCCACGTGGCAGCTTCCCAGTGACTCCTATTTGGGCTCTTTGCCGTCCGCCAGCAGACGGCAAAGACCTTAGCCTCTTTGCCGTCTGCCAGCGGATGGCAAAGCACGCCGTTAACCCCTAACGGCTCCCACCTCACCTCACTGCCGTCCTCGCTCTTTGCCGTCTGCTGCCAGCAAACGACTGACGACATAAACCTTTGCCATCAGCTTCGGTGAGGCAGACGGCAAAGAAGGCCTTTACCGGCAGGTATTGAGCCGGACTGTTTGCCGTCTGCTGGTTGACGACAAAGAGCTTTGCCGTCCGCCATTGATGCCTTTGCCGTCTGCCATGGCAGATGGCAAAGAAGCTGATTCCTGTAGTGCTTCTTGCAATCCCTGCTAGGACGTTACTGCCCGGGCAGATCATCCATATCCTCATTAGCATGCTGATAGCCCGAGTCGACATATGGCTGACTCATCATATCTAAGTCACCGTCACAAGCGCCTGTATTGAGGAACCGAAGGGGGTCCTCCTCCATCTCATCATCGTCCATTCTTTGTTCTTCAGGAGCGATTACATCAGCCACTATTGGACCCCCTTCATCACATTGTCCGCCGCTCTCACCCGGCACTACAGGCACTAGTAATTGCGTAGGCAGGGTGGTGGTGTCCATACCTGCTTGTTGATGTGTGGTTATTGGTGTGCTCTCGGCCGGCTCCAGACAAAGAAGATTCTTCGGCCATAGCAGCACCCAACCCTCGCAGCTTCCAATCTGCGACGGGGTCTCGTCGTCCTCTCCCGCTAGCCGTACTGGAGGAGGCAAATCCTCGTGCCCCGATTTCACACTCGACATGGTAAACCCGAAGTGCCCACCGGGCATTGGCTGGCCGTGGAACGTGAGTTCCAAGGGCTTCGTTATCACCCCCTTTCCCACGCCCACCTTCTGGACTTTGATCAAGTAGAATATGGTACACGGGGTTTCGTTGGCCTGCAAACACATGTCTGCGGCGTAAAACATCCAAAAGGCAACGAAAATGGAATATTCTAGATATATGTTGGTGCGACACGTAATTACCGTGAGGTCGTCGAGCTCAGCCAAAGACAAAGGCCCGCCTAGCGCGCCAGAGACTGAGGACGAGCTGCTATGAGCGGTTGCAGGTGCGGGTGCGGGAGCAGGCCCGGTTGCGTGAGCAGGTGATGGTGCGGTGGTGTTGTTCACCGAGTTGCTCCCGATGAAACTGGGCATGGGGAAATCATGTACCGTCTTGTCTGGATTTTCCTTCGTCCAGTTGATGATAGCCGGGATCAAGTTAGTAGCGAAATCATTTCTGTAGGCATGTACAGCTGCGTCGACTGCCTGCTGTAGCAACTCATTTTTCTCCTCGGCTGCTTTTTCCGCGTCCTCAGCTGCTTTTTTCTCGAACGCAAGCTTCACCTTCTCGTCGATGTCCGTCTGACTAAACTTAATTTTCTGCTTCTTGGCCTCCGGGCCCTCGTTGTAAAACACCTTTCACGTGGCGCCGTCTCCGGCGCCGTGCACATGTCCATATTGCAGCCGCTGGCCCAAAGGGAGTCCCTTAAGTTCGTTCAAGGCCTGGTTGAGAGGGGTGTCCACTTGGGCCTCCTCGGTGAAGTAGGGCTTTCGGCTGCAAGCTGGTGTTGCTTCTCCTGCAGAAGGAACGTGAACCGTTTACGAATGTGTAGTCGACTTGATCAGAAGCTAAATGTAAGGTGGTAAAAGAATAATTACCAGTATTCTGATCAATTTCCTCGTGATCTGGTCCGTGTAAAAAACTTTCTTTTCCTTGTCCCACTTGTAGTGGGCCCTGATGAAGTCACGCTCCAAGGGGTTGGTGAACTTCGCGAAGGGGTTTGGGAGACCCGCGGCTTCACGTTCCGCATCCTCCTTATCCCATATGGGCCTTTTGCCAAGGTAGCCACGGCTTCTGAGGCGATGCTTCCCCGTGTTCCTTTGCTGAAGGCTCTTGAATTTTACAGCCTTAGCCTTGGCTGCCTCGGTAGCGCAAGTGTCCTTGAACTTTTCGAACCCCTCTTCCGTAAGTGTCGGATTTTCCTCCAGAATCTTGGACAGGGGTTCCTCAGCCTCAATAGCTTGTTTCACCCTCCCTTTCTAGGAGACCAAATCATTGCTGAACATGCCCAGGGCGTGATTGTTAATCCTTTTCATCTTCTTATCATCCCACGGGTGTTCTATGGCGTCATCCCGATCGGGGAACTTGAATCTCTTGCGCAGCTTTGTCAGGAGCAACTGCATGACATGTTCTTTACCCCTTATGTCATCGTCGTTGATGCTCGCGCATTCTCGTAGGATGCATCCTACTTGGTTCTCATAGCACTTGCGAGGTTCTTCCGGCTCTAATGGCTCAAACTTGCCAGGGGCCATCTTTGTGATCACCAGTCGTCTGATGCCGAGTTTGTTAGGTTTTCATATCCTCTGCTTCTTCTTTTCGGTACCTTCCCCGCCGGTATCTTCCCTGCCGGTACCTTCCCCGCCGGTCTCGGTGCCGCCATCGGTGCCGACGCCGTCGGTGTCGATGTCGGCATCAGCATCATCATCTAGGCCGACCTGCAAACCTTGACTGTGCTTAGCAGACAAAAAGTCAAGGTACTGTTGTTCACCCTCATAATCCATCTCGTCTGCATCTTGGTCAGAAGGCTCGGTTTCTTCGTTGTTCGACATGTTTCCTATGATTAAATCTCCTCGTTTAATTCTAAAACTATAAAAAAATGAGAAATGACATAAAAAAGATCTATGTTTACCGAAATGCTGTTTCCCAGCAAATCCCGGCACTCGATATGCCTACTTTCTAGCACAAGTCGTGCCAAAATTCACAGAAAATTTCGGCATGACCTTTGCTAAAAAGTGGACATATCGAGCGCCTAAAATTCACCGAAACGGAAATGAATCAACATTCCAGCGAAATATAGGCCACTCGGATCATTTACCCTGCACATAATCATCATTTTTCAAATATGACATGTCCAAATATGACATGTCCAAATTCCAAATATGACATGTACAAATCACATGTCCACTTTAAATTCTTTTTCTAAAATAGCAACAATTGCTTTAACTAATCTGTCCTAGGTTTCATACTAATTCTAATTAACTAACTAGCACTACAAAATTTAAATAACAACAATTGCTTAAACTAAAAAATACAAGAAACCTATATAATCAATTCTGTTTTTTCTTTTAACTACACCTAAAACACCTAACCCTAAATTTCTGTCCTAATTTGACAAAGAACTTAATTAACCTACTACCCTAACTAACTAGGGTTCATAATATAGCCAAATTAACCTACTAGTTTGATAACTAGGGTTCATAACTAAATAGATAACCTAATTAACCTACTGCCCTAACTAAAACCTAAGTAAATTAACCGAAGAACCCTAGCTAGCCGAGAGAGGGGAGCGGTGGGGGGCTTATAGAGGGTGCAGGGGCGAGGAGGCAGGCCCGACGACGGCCAATGTTGGGAGGGGAGGAAGCAGAGGAGGGAGGCGTGGCGCGCCGAGGCTGGGGTCGGGGGCGAGGGCGAGGTCGCCGGGGTCGGGGGGGAGGGGGTCGAGGGCGAGCACCGGGTGCCGGGGTCGGGGTCAGGGGCGAGGGCGAGGTCCCGAGTCGGGGGGGTCGGGGGTGAGCGCCGGGCGCTGGGGTCGGGGGCGAGCGCCAGGGTCGAAGAGAGGGTGATACAATGGTCGACGAGGGGGGACAAGAGAGAGTGGGGATTTGGGGGAAGAAGTAGAGGCGGGAAGCAGATTTGGGGGTTAAGTCAACGTAGCAGTAGCCATTTACTAAGAACGCGCTATAGCTAAGTTATCTATAGCGCATTTATCCAAGAAGCGCTAATACTATCATAGGTAGCTACAGCGCATTTCTCCAAACGACGCTACTGCTATGTCGACTAGCTATAGCTCTTTTTCGGAAAAGCGCTACTGCTATAACCAGTACCTATACCTTTTTTCCTGTTTGTTTCTTCTATTGTCTTTTGCTTTTCTTTTCTTCTTTTTCTTTTCTTTTCTTTTCCTTTTTTCCAAGAGCAGGAATGAAGGGAGGGTGATACAATGTATATAACTAAGGCGATATATATTGCATCATTTGACGGTTAAGTATGTATACAAAATAGGAACATATAGATTACATCATTTGACCCATGCATAATGGTTAAGTGTGTACTCAAAATAGGAACATATATATTACATCATTTGACCGATAACGGTTCCTCAGCGTCGACGTTTGTGTTCTTGAGTGAGCTTCTTTCCCTTTTTGTTCGTTGAAGAATAATTGAGCCCCTTATTGTGACTTTTCCTTTTCCATGGAGTATGATCTTTCTTAGGTAATGTAGTATTGATTCTTATTTTGACGTATACTTCATCGTCATCGTCATCTTCCCTCATTGGGTTGCCGTACTGGTCATAGTCTTCCTCGCTGGCGACTCCATCCATTCCAATGATGTTCCTTTTGCCTCTCCTCATGACAACACGGCTGGGATTGCACGGGTCGGTTATGAAGAAGCATTGTGTCACATGCTTAGTGTGTACCCATGGCTCGTTTTTTGCGATAGCGTTCACGGTACCGCTCTTGGCGTCGGGTATAGTCATGGTAGTGAAATATCAGTTTTCTCTTTCGAATTCTTAGCCCATCTAACACGGAACATCGTCGTGTTGTGTAGTCCAGAGTAGTCAAGCTCCCAGATCTCCTCGACCCTTTCGTAAAATCTCTCAGTTGCACCGTTGTCGCTGTCGGTCATGCATTCCATCGTCACCCATGAGTTCTGATCATCACTGTTCATATCTTTGGCCTCCATGTAGAACGTGTATCCATTGATATCGTATGCCTGATAGGTGACGAGGTTGAGCGAGGGGCCATGTGCTAAGGCGTATATGAGCAATCTGTCCTTAGAGCCCTCTTCCGGGGATTAGCAATAATATGCTCTTTGAACCAATGCAGGAAAGTGGAGTTGTGCTCTCTAGTAACTTCGGCGTCCATCCTGCATACCCCCGCTCATGATACTTCTTTGCGATAGTTTCTTTGTGCAGTGTCGTGAGAGGATCTACCTGGTGTAGGTGTTGTAGCACTACCAAGTTTGCTATGTCAAAGTCGTTGTGTCGATCTGAGTAGGCCACATGCAGTTCCCTACGACCATTGAAGTGACCTTCTCCTTCGAGCCTCCCATCGTGCTTGTTAACGGGCAAACCAATACCAAGCGTCCGGTCCGCGCCATATAGAAAATTCTCGCATAAAGAGAGGCACTCTTGTGTCAGATAGCCCTGGACGATGCTTCCATCCAGACGGGACATGTTACGAACGAATCCTTGATGATCCCATTCATCCTCTCAACGGCATCATGTTGTGCAGGAATGACGGCCCCAAGTCTATTATGTCGTCCACAATATGGACACACAGATGCACCATGACGTCAAAGAACGCGGGCGGGAAGTACATCTCAAGCTCATTTAGTATGACAACGATCTCTTCCTATAGCTTTCAGAGCTGCTTCACAATGATCAACTTTCAAGAGATGACGTCGAAAAAGTTGCAGAGACCAATAAGCGTGTCACGGATGTGCTTGTCCATTATCCTTTTATCCCTCTAAGGGCAACAGGTAGTATCTACGTCATCATCACATGACAGTCATGGGACTTCATCACGCTGAACCTTTTCTTCTTCGTGTCCAGATATCTGCTTATCTTGCCACAGTAACCGGAACTAACTTTGATTTCGTTAAGGCACTTGAAGAATTGATCGATCTCAATCGGACTTAAGGTGAAGCAAGAAGGGGGGCAATAATCCTCTTCCTTTACTTTTTTGCCCTTCTTCTCCCGCGCCTCTGTCTCCGTCTCTGTCTCCTTTGACTTTTTACGGGGCGACATGTGCATATCTGCCCTGATCTCCAAATCTTGCAAGTCTTTTCTTGCCCTCGGCCCATCCTTGGTTTTATTCGGCATGTTGATCAGTGTCGCAAGCAAGCTCTCAAGGACATTCTTACAGATATGCATTTGATCAAGGCAATGAGGCGTGTCGAGTTTGTGCTAGTACTCCAAGTCCCAGAAAAAAGACCTCGTCTTCCATACCTTCAACAACGGCTCCATCGTCTTTCCCGGCACGGGGCACTATTCCCAGTTTTTCAATAGCTCATTGATTTCGGCGCCGCTCCTCTTACGTGGAGGTCCTCGATGCTCAGCCTCACCATTGAATAGATCTCCACGGTTTCTCCATGGGTCGTCCTTCTCGAGCCATCTTTGATGCCCCATGTACACGATTTTCCCAGACCCGCCATCTTTCCTTGACGTTAGCTGCTGAGACGTCGTATCATCCATGCACCGCGTGCATCCGCAATATCCATGGCACACCTATCCTGCGACATATCCGTAACCGAGATAGTCGTGCACCGTCGTGATCAACACGACTCTCATATAGAAATACTTGCCTTTGCTGGCGTCCCATGTCTTGGCCGGTGTTTTCCATAACGTGTCTAACTCCTCTTGAAGTAGCCCCAGATACAGATTAATATTATTTCCCGGTTGTTTTGGCCCTTGAATCAGCATGCTCATGTGTATGTACTTCGACTTCATGCACAACCAGGGGGGAGGTTGTACATCCATACAAACACGGGCCATGTGCTATGGTTGGTGTTGTGGTTGCCAAACAGATTCATGCCATCGGTACACGCGCCGAGCACGATGTGCCTTGCATCACATGCGAAATATCGACATTCGCCGTTGAACGCTCTTCACTGGCTTCCATCCACGACGTGTCTTAGCTTCGGATCATCTCCATTGTCGGGCTTCTTCCTCTCCACATGCCAGCACATGAGCTTTGCTTCCTTGGGATCTATGAAATACCGCTGGAGACGGGGAGTGATCGGTAAGTACCATACAACTTTCTGGGGAGATTTCTTCCCGGCCTTCTTGTATCGAGAAGCATTGCACACCGGCCAACTTGTTTTTTCCGCGTGCTCCTTCCTATAAATTATGCAATCGTTGATGCATGCATGGTATCTAACGTGCGGCAGATCAAGAGGGCACACGATCTTCTTGGCCTCATCCACACTAGTAGGACATAGATTCCCCACGGGAAGAACATCCTTTAGGTACTTGAGAAGCTCATCGAGACTAGTGTCGATCCATTTTTTTTTAGCCTTCGTCTTCAGGAGTTCTAGCGGGAAACTCAAGTGGGTCACCTCGGGATTGCAACCATGATACAATGTAGTGTTCGAGTCTACCACCAATTGCTGCAGCTTGGCCTCCTCTCTAGAAGCAGCTCTCTCAGTACTTGTCTCCTTACAAAGCAGTCTTGAACATGAGGGTCCCGCACGATTGAACTTAGTACCGACAAATTCTGTGGCGTGGAGTCCATGTTTTCTCTGCCGCCATGTCCGACCCCTTCTCCGCCGCCATGTTTGGCCTCTTCCCCGCTGTCATGTCCGGCCCCTTCTCCACCGCCATGTCCGGCCCCTTCTCCGCCGCCATGTCTGGCCTCTTCCCTGCCGCCATGTCCGGCCCCTTCTCCACTGCCATTATCGATCATCTCTTCGTCTTGCCCCGTGTCGTCATTGCCTGCCCCGTCGGCATCCTCAACATCATCATCCTCATCTTCAATTATCCACCGAGTATAGCTATCCATGAAACCAGTCATGAGGAGGTGCGCCATCACACGACCATCGTCATAGGGGTCGAGCCAAGCTCGTCCTTTGCATCTTCGACACAGACATAAAACCTCTGTCAGGTTATTTTCTTTCATGTCCTGCACCGCCGACCGCAACCACATGTCCACCATTGTTCCACTAACCATCATGAACGCCTGAACGGTAATAATAACCAAATTGATTATAAAAATGCATGCATGCATCAAAGTCATACAAAAATTCGGCATGACCTTCCCTAAAAATAGGACATGTAGAGATTGCCCGAATTCGCCGAAATGGAAATAAATCGACATTTCGGCAAAACATAGGCAACTCACAAGCACAATTCCGTGGCAACTCATGCCTCACACACAATTTCCATCATATCGCCCAATTATGTCATATCACACACATACACATATTTCCATTCTTGCAAAAGTATAAATTTTTAATCACCTATCTCGAGATCGAGCACGGTGATGATGATGTCGATAGGTGTCGCCACACACACCTATGGAATGATCAAAAGTAGACAAAGCTCTTCTTGACAAGGCTATAGATCTAGTTAGGTAGGTACATAGGTCACTTCACTAAATGCTAGCTAGATCTACCTAGCTTGCTAGTTTTGGAGGAGACAAGTTCAACTAGTGGAGGGGGAAGGAAAAATAGAAAAGAGAGATGCATTAATGGAGGTTGGTGTAGTTAGCTAGGAGTAATAAAGAGAGAGAAAGATAGGTAGAAGAAGGAGAGTAATGAGGGGAGAAGTAGTGAGGAAGAAGCAAAGTGAGGGAGAGAGGAGGTGGGAGCTAGGGGAAAGTGAGGAAGAGAGGAGGGGAGGGGGAGGGAAAAGGTGGTATGACTGCAGCATAGCAGTAGCGCGGGGCTCAAAACGCGCTGCTGCTAATAATCTAGCAGTAGCGCTCCTGTGGCACACGCGCTACTGCTAAGCGGGGCCCTCCATGTGGCCAGTTTCAGAATTAGCAGTAATGACATGAAAGAAAAGCGTGCTACTACTATTACATTAGCAGTAGCATGGTTATTCTGGGCGCGCTACTTCTAAACCTAGCATGGCGGGAACAGTCGGTCAATTTTAGTAGCAGTGCTGTTCTACTAAGCCGCGCTACTGCTAAGTTTGTAGCAGTAGCGCGTGTCCTCAGACCGCGCTACTGATAATTAGCAGCAACGCCTCTTCTTGTCCCGCGCTGCTGCTAAGATTCTGTGTATAAGGTTCTCCCTAATAGTGTCACTCCCAATGTACTCTTTCACATGTAACTAATGAAAAAGCATGCATGTAGTATACTTCCTCCGTCCGGGTTTATTAGGCCCGAAGACAACTTCTTTTAGACCAAGGCACATAGTAATTTGTTCATATTAATTCTTTCATCCCACTCCCAATGTACTCTCTCAATGTAACCAATGAATAAGCATGCATGTAGTGTATTTATTATTCAGCTATGGGACTAGCAACAATGTCTCTCACTGTGGCCAATGAAATGGTTGCATGCATACATGTTTTCAAAGCAAGGCCTTATAAAGAGGGACTAAAGAGGGATGTGCTTATGGTGCTCTTAGGCCTAATAAATCTGGACGGAGGAAGTATTATACTTGCTTTAAGACCCAGCGATTAGATCTCTTATACCAAGGCATTTGTCATTCTAATTAGGCCCCTCCCAATGCTCCACCTTGTATAGGTGCTAAGGCTGCCACGTAGGCGAAAAATCTGATATGACATGGTATTTAAGAGGAGAGAGATGAGTGTGGTGACCACAGGAAGAAACGGTGCCAAGCACGTGAACCTAGACAAAATACTTAAATGAAAGAAAGCCTACCAATGCATGAACAACTTTAGTAGCTAAATCATTAAATAGAGTGTGTTTGGTTACAACAAGTTAAGAACCTATGCATTGGGGCTTTGGTTGCTAAACTTTTAAATGTGCTTAGCACCTTATCTAAGCACCAATGCATTGGAGGTAGCCTTAAGTAATGCTTTGATTAGCCCAAAAGCTTTCATGTTTTCTCTCACCTCCGAGTCTCCCCCAATAAATAGCACGCATGCAAGGCTTCCGCAGTCAATTTCTCTCAACTCTCTGCATGTCCTTTCTCTCACCACCGTGCACGCGCCAATCGATTGCATGCATGCGGCGGCCTATTTGGTTTTCTATTCCCTCCGTTCCTAAATATAAGTCTTTTAAGAGTTTCCATTAGAAGACTACATATGGATGTATATAGACATACTTTAAAGTGTGGATTTACTCATTTTGCTCCGTATGTAGTCCCCTTGTGAAATTTCTTAAAAGACTTATATTTAGGAACGAAGGAAGTAGCTTGCATGCACATGCATCGGCCTAGTAAATCCGGACGGGTCAGGTTGGCTAAAGGACCTTTTAAACCCGGACGGAGGTAGTAAGATATATGATGACATTGTAACAAATAAATAAGGAGAGAGACCCCGCAAAAATAAAATAAGGAGATAGAGTAAGGCTTCGTTTGATAGCAAAGTATTTTCTAAGTTTTTTAGAAATACTACAATTTTTCTAAAAACTACAGTTTAATTTAATCTAACCTGTTTGGTTAGCAGTAGTAATATTAATATTGTGGTATCTGCAAAACCGTAGTATTATCTTTGTCTAAAAAAAGAACCGCCAACTTATTTTTGTAAAACTGAGCAAGCGAACAAAACACTGCATAGCTAGCTTCTTCCTTGTTCTTCTTTTTCCAAGCCATATCCACTCTGTAGTCTCTGCAGATTGTCTTCTTCGATGGCCATGGATATTATCATCTTCACAGGGCGCACCTGCGGTCGCTCCGTGTCGGTCGCCGGCTCGATTCCAGGCGGTCGCGTTGCTGCCCCTCCCGCCGCTCTCTTTGCAGTCGAAAATATGACTTTCCGTTCAACTACCTCTTATTGATACGCTAGCTTTGTACATGGTCATTCAGTACATGCAGCTGGTTGTTGTGCATGGTCATTTTAATGTATGCGGCTAGCTAACTCGGAATACACATGCTATACCTGCTTCAAACGGCCAGCTAGGGAATTTACTTTGTTGGATACAAACATTTGCCAAACAGGGTCACGGTATTCTCAATACTCTAAAATATCTTGGTATGTCAAAATTGTGGTAACATGCACCTACAGCCTAAAATATTGTGGTTTTGCAATACATTGAGTTTTACAATACTTTACTATCAAACACACTTCTTGCACAAGCTTTAAGTCTATGTAGAGAGCAATTGCATTTATTCTCTTTTCTCTTGTAGGATAGTATAGATACAACCATTGGAATAGTCCTATGATCCTTTGTTGGTTGATGATATGGACAATTTTATCGAAAAACTACATACAAACTAGGAGATGCTCTTACGCGTTGCATCTGTACTATCTCTCGATCCCCTCACGCCACCGCCATGGACGCCGGTCGATTCCGGCCATCTCCGGCGACCTCCGCCGCAATACTTCATACCTCTGAGCTCCGGCGCCTCTGCCCTACCTTTTCCACCGATTCGATTCAACGCTCGCTGCCTCCTCTGTCGCTCGCGGCTAACCCTAGCCGCCACGGCCGCCGGTGCACGGCGCCGCCATAGACGCCGGCACTGCTTCCTGATCCTCCGACGAGTCTTCCTCGACGCCGTCTGCGCCATCTCGCACTGCATCGCCTCCTGGTTGCTGCTCGCGAGCACCAGGGATCGATGTGGTCAACGGTGACAGCCACGGTGATGCGTGGTTGTCATCCGTGCTCACCTCGGCTTCGTCCGCCTCCTTCTCGAACACTCCATTGGACCCCCGTGCGTGCACGGTCGAAGGCTCGTGGTCCAGCTCGCCGGCGGGACGGCGGCATGCCACAACCCCGGCGCTTGCGTGCGTTCGACATCAGTTACAATCTTGTCATGGTGATCTCCTTTTTGTTCCTTCTCCTCTGATCTAGCTCATGCATGGCCTTGGCCATGATTTGGGTTGGATGTGGGGCTCTACTAGTTGTTGCTAGATGCTGCAACCAAGCATCAGCTCCTACTGGAGCTCTCTGGTGATAAATTCATGCCGTTCTAGGGTTGTCAGTAACTGCCCATGTGTACTTGCTTTATAAATATGAGTTCGTGTGATGCTCTAGCGATATGGAGTTGCTTTGAATTTGCTAAGTTGGTCCACTGCAGTGCTTGATCTACTGCTATGTGGCCTTTGTTGCCCTGTTAACTGAAGAATTCTTCAGTTAAACAGTTACTGTTGATGCATCTAATGTTCCACTTGAGCTAGTTGTTCTGGTACATATACTAGTTCAACTGTTACGCTGTCGGCCTGTGGATTCGATTGCTTCTACTGTTATTTTCATTATAGTTGTTGTTAACTGCTTTCCTTTCCATTTGTCTGTTTAACCTCTCTTGCTGTAACTACTGTTACTGATGTTTAGTTGCAGTACACTTGTTGAAGCTACTAGTCCATGTGCTTGTGAGTATGGTGTCCTAATTGCAGAAAAATACCAGGTGTAAGTGGTGTGCAGTGTTCTGCAGATGCAGATGTTCAGTTGGGTGCTATCCTGACTATTTCTTCTATGCTATCTATATTGTACTTAAGAATAGATACTACTTGTCTTGGCCATATCCTACTTTCTTGTCTATTTCTATCCCTCTCTCTCTCCTATTAGCCGATGAGAATAGATGTTTATTCTTAGTGCCTATGATACTGGTCTGAGGCCCTCCTGGATGCTTTAAGGTTATGGTTGTGGCTACTAGAATTACTCCAACCCAATGATGCATAGCACAACACTTCTGTGCACTCACGAGGGTTCTATCCCACCAAATCCTACCTCTGGCGCTGAGTAGCTTGGTCTCGACGCTCTGGTTATCCTTCTTGTGATTAGCCTGCACCTCCTCGCTGCTTCACACTAATTCTCAGTTTTGGGTTTGGTCCAACTCCTGTTTGGTACAGTTGTACTAGTGGCCATCAAACTCTTTCCACGGCTGGGTTGCTCTATTTATAGTGCTCTGGATGGGTGACTCGGCTGTGTGCCTGTTGTGTGTGCCGCTTGTGCTGTCCCTGCGTGAGTCCTTAGTGCTGGTGGTGTTGACAGCAGCTGCTGACTGTTGTCAAGCTCTCCTTGATGTCTATCTTGTAAGCTGCTGGGTGGCTAAATGCTTGGGTACTTGGTCCTGGGGTTTGATCTATATATAGTTATGGCTTTATTCTGAGACTGAATAGTGGCTCATATCTATTGTCACTTGACAGGAGATATGCTACATCCTAATCCTAACTCAACACTCTCCCTAGTGTTTATGTTTGCAGGTTTTGAAGAAAAGAAGATCGAGATCTTATAGAAGATAATATGGGGAGAATAGATAATTTAGTTTGGGTTGTCTTTCCTAAATTCTTTTGTGATTCAAGAATGTATTCTTTTATTATTTATTTCTGTGTTTCATATGTAATATAACTTGGTACTATTAATCCAATTATCTATAAAGCTTTAATTTTCTTTATTGTTCAAAGATTATATTAAATGCAATTCTAATTCATAATTGATTGGAACTTATGCGCTGAAGTCCTTTTATCTTATTTGAATTATAATTTGAACCCAAAACTCTAGATATGGGTAAAGGCCATGTCCAAATTATTTGAAATGCCAATTTAACTTAGTAATTTGAATGCAAGTTTGATTTGGTTTTTGAGATGCAAGTGGATAGTAAACCCAACCTATATTATGAATACAAATAACATACGGAAAAAATCTCCGCTCTCTCAACTATGGGTCATTACAACTTTAGGAGCCCATAATGCATTCCACAAGTGATTTTGTTCCATTGAAGTACGTGAAGCCTGCCCTTCCACTTGAGCTGATTGATGTTTATGTGTCATTAGAGCTTGATACGCCGATTTCATTGTGTAGATGCCAGACCTTTCATGTGCCCATGCCAAGAAATCTGCCCCCTCCATGCCACAATGGAATGTTCAGAATTGCTTCGGCGTCAGGTGCAGTAAAGTTGTCTCTCACCTGATCAACTCTCCATGTCCCAGATTCTATGTCAATAAAATCGCTAACATGGGTGATAGTTGTACCTGACGGTTTGACTATAGGAAAGATTGTCAGGGTCGAAGGAATCCATTTATAAATCCATGCGTTGATAGTTGAACCATCACCTACACGATGAATAACTCCAATGTTCAGCGCCTCTCGACCGGCTACTATTGCGTGCCATGTTGCTGAAGCCGAGGCCGGCATCGTGGCATGAACAAAATCAGTATCCGGAAAATATAGTCCCTTCAACACTCTGGCACATATGGCACATAGGGACGTAGGATTTGTCATAAAACGACATCGGTGCTTGCCCAACAGTGCCAAGTTAAATAGGTGGAAGTCTCGGAAACCCATTCCTCCCTTGCATTTTGGTGTGGCAAGTTCTTTCCAAGAAATCCAATGTAAAGATCTTCTGTCAATTGAATTGCTCCACCAACACTTTGCCGTACTGGAAGTCAAGTTTTTTCTTAGTTAATAAGAAACAACTCATGCTGAACGTGGGAATGGCTTGCACCACAGATTTGAGTAAAGTTTCTCTCCCCACACACGAAAAGAGTCTTTCAAGCCATCCCCACATCTTGCTTCGCGAGCGTTCACCAATGTGGTCAAATGTACCACTTGTAATTTTGCCAACAACTGTAGGGAGTCCCAAACATCTCTCACTGAAAGCAGTAGATTACTTACCCAAGATGCACGAAAACTCGTTCTGATTCCCCTGCCAATAGTTCCTCCATAATACTTGAGCGGAGAAGAAAAGTCTTCAACACACAAGAGGAATAAAAATGGCAAAATTGGGTCGCTGACGTGGCTTGAGACTACGTCGATATTTCCCCAAAGAGGAAGAGATGATGCAACACAACGATGGTAAGTGATGACCCACAAGTATAGAGGATCTATCGTAGTCCTTTTGATAAGTAAGAGTGTCGAACCCAATGAGGAATAGAAGGAAATGACAAGCGGTTTCCAGTAAGGCATTCTCTGCAAGCACTGAAATTATCGGTAACAAATAGTTTTGTGATAAGATATTTCGTAACGAGTAACAAGTAAAAATTATAGCAAAGGTGCAACAAGGTAGCCCAATCCTTTTGGTAGCAAAGGAAAGGCCTGGACAAACTCTTATATGAAGCAAAGCGCTCCCGAGGACACATGGGAATTTCTATCAAGCTAGTTTTCATCATGCTCATTTGATTCACGTTCGTTACTTTGATAATTTGATATGTGGGTGGACCGGTGCTTGGGTTCTGTCCTTACTTGGACAAACCTCCCACTTATGATTAACCCCTCTCGCAAGCATCCGCAACTACGAAAGAAGAATTAAGGTAAACCTAACCACAACATGAAACATATGGATCCAAATCATCCCTTTACGAAGCAACGCATAAACTAGGGTTTAAACTTCTGTCACTCTAGCAACCCAACATCTACTTATTACTTCCCAATGCCTTCCCCTAGGCCCAAATAATGGTGAAGTGTTATGTAGTCGACGTTCACATAACATTACTAGAGGAGAGACAACATACATCTCATCAAAATATCGAACGAATACCAAATTCACATGATTACTTATAACAAGACTTATAACATGTCCTTAGGAACAAACGTAACTAATCACAAAGCATGTTCATGTTCATAATCAGAGGAGTATTAATTATCATAAAAGATCTGAACATATGATCTTCCACCAAGTAAACCAACTAGCATCAACTACAAGGAGTAATCAACACTACTAGCAACCCATAGGTACCAATCTGAGGTTTGAGACAAAGATCAGATACACGAGATGAACTAGGGTTTGGAGAGGAGATGGTGCTGGTGAAGATGTTGATGGCGATTGACCCCCTTTTGATGAGAGGATCGTTGGTGATGACGATGGCTTTGATTTCCCCCTCTGGATGGGAAGTTTCCCCGACAGAACAGCCCTACTGGAGGTCTAGATTGGTTCTGTCCAAGTTCCGCCTCAAGACGGTGGTGCTTCGTCCCGAAAGCTCTCTTCTGATTTTTTCTAGGTCAAAACCCTCCATATAGCAGAAGATGGGCATTGGGGGCCTGCCAGGTGGGCCACAAGCCTGCTAGGCACGTCCAGGGGGGTGGCTGCGCCTGGCAGGCTTGTCGCCTCCTGGTGGCCCCCCTCTGGTAATTGTTTTGCCCAGTATTTTTTTATATATTCCAAAATAATTCTTCGTAAATTTTCAGGACTTTTGGAGTTGTGCAGAATAGGTATCTCAGATTTGCTCCTTTTTCGGTCCAGAATTCTAGCTGTCGGCATTCTCCCTCTTCATGTAAACCTTGTAAAATAAGAGAGAGAAGGCATAAGTATTGTACCATGACGTGTAATAACAGCCCATAATGCAATAAATATCAATATAAAGCATGATGCAAAATGGACGTATCAACTCCCTCAAGCTTAGACCTTGCTTACCCTCAAGCGAAAGCCGAGATCGATAAATATGTGCACATGTTTAAAGATAGAGGTGTCAATAAAATAAAATACGGACATGAGGGCATCATGATCATCTTTAGAACAACAACAATTATTGTATAAGATTTCTTATGCTAGAGTAACAATTCATTCACAAGATAAAGTACGAACGAAGAACTCTATTGAAAACCAACAAACTATGATCTTAGTCATGGAAGCGATTGGCAATTTATCATAACATCGAAAAGAGTCAATATAAGAGCTTGTAAAGCAAACTCACATACTCAATCATCTTTTAGTATTTCATAGTTGCTAACACTCATGCGGTACCCATGAGATCAAAGCTTCAATCGAACACAGAAAAATATAGGGGCTTATAGTTTGCCTCCCAACTATTCACCTCAAGGGTGATGTCAACAATAATAACTCATGATCACCCACATCCGAGTGGATATATGCGTCTAGATCATTCCCCAACACATAATGCTTGCCGAGAGTGGGGCAAAATGTATGAAGTGGTGAGGATCACCATGACTCTGGTGTTAAGGTAAGTACTTAAAAAGTAGAAGTAATAGATAGGCCCTTCACAGAGGGAAGCAGAGGTTGTCATGCACTTTTTGTTTTGGGACGCATAAACCCTTAGTGCAAAGGAACACCGCGTTGTATTGCCCTTTGTGATAGCAACCTTTATTATGCAGTCCATCGCTTTTATTTCTTTGCTATCACAAGTTCGTACAACACTTATTTCCCTTACAATAAAAGATCACACATATTTAGGAGCAATTTTTATTGCTTTTTTGCACCGATGACAACTTACTTGAAGGATCTTGTTCAATCCATAGGTAGGTATGGTGGACTCTCATGGGAAAACTGGGTTGAGGTGCTTGGATGCACAAGTAGTATCTCTACTTGGTGCGGAAATTTTGGATAATATGAGGTGGAAGCAAGCACTACATGTTGGAGTATCTAAAACCATATAACTTCTATCTGGAGGCAAGCAAACATAACCCATTATGTTGTCTTCCTTGTCCAACATCAACTTCTTGGCATGTAATATTTTAATGAGTGGTCACAATCATAAAAGATGTCAAAGATAATATATTTATATGTGAATCTCTCTTCCTTTATCACTTCCTTTTCAATTGCACCAATGACCAATTACTATGTTTGTTAACTCCCAACAAATTTCAATCGACATACTTTTTATATGTGAAGTCATCACTCCCCATAAGATCATTATGTATACTCTTTGCTTTTATTCTATTGTTCCTTTATTTATTACCCTCAAGAGCATAGAAATCTAGCACATCCCTCACATCAAAATTACTTTTTATTATATAATTCTCGGACTTTCTTACATAAGGGGAACAAAAAGCAAAAATTCAAAGCTAGATCAAACTAAAACTTTATTCTACTAGATCAAGACAAAAACCAAAAAGGATTGAACTAAGAAAAACAAAAGAAAGGAAAAAGGACAAAGGTGTGATGATGATACGATACCGGGGCACCTCCGCAAAGCTTGGCACAAGCCAAGGGGAGTGCCCATACCCATGTGCTTAGATGTGCCTCTTCAGAGGTGACGGTGCGATATTCTTGGCGATGATACCCTTCAGAATGCGGTTCTCCTCTTCAAGCTTGTTATTTTGCTGCCTGAGATCCATTACTTCCTTGTGCAATTTTCCATTGACGGTTAGAGACCCCTCCACCCATGGATGTTTCATTGCTGCAAGTGAAAAGACAACACTCTTTTTTAAGTTTTCATAAGTAAGAAATTTAGCATTGGGAGGAATGACCTAATTCGGGATTGCTGAGCTCAGAAGTTCCTCCAACATGGCTCCAGGTTGTGGATGAGAGTTAACTTCTTGGTCTTCCTCCATGGCATCCATCCTTTTTAAGTCGGCTTCCATATCCTCCTCCGTGGTTCGCCCAAAGTGGTTAGCTTCAATGTATGCTTAGGGCTCCTGTGCTGGGTGAGAAACACGACTCTCCCTGATCGACTCTTGCAAAGACATCTTGCTCTAAATCTGCTGCACGAACAACTTAAAACGAAAACAGGAGGTATTGTCGTGATACGAAAGTGCAAACCTTCAGGAGATTATATAATGATTTTTTGCAGACCCGAAGGAGTATTCCATAAGAAAACGGAGTCCGGAGGGCGCACGGGGTGGTGACAAGCCCCCTAGGCATGGCCAGGGGGGTGGCCGCGCCTAGCAGGCTTGTCGCCTCCTCGTGCGTCTTCCGAACTACTTTTGATTTTCCTATTTTTAAACCAAAACTGAGTAAAATTGCTATTGGGAAAGCTTGGGAGTCGGTTTACTTACCTTACCACGTACCTATTCCTTTTCGGAGTCTGACACGTTTCGGTAAGTCTCCCTAATATGCTCTTCTGGAGTTATGGTATTAATAATATTGGTTTCAACATTTATAGGAGTACTTGAGATATAATGTTTGATTCTTTGCCCGTTCACCACCTTCGGATTTGTGCCTTCGGCGTTGTTGATCTTGATGGCACCGGAACAATATACTTCCTCGATGATGTAAGGCCCTTCCCATTTGGAGAGAAGTTTTCCTGCAAAAAATCTTAACCGAGAATTGTATAGCAAGACATGATCACCTACATTGAATTCACGTTTTTGTATCCTTTTATCATGCCATCTCTTAACTTTCTCTTTAAACAACTTGGCATTCTCATAGGCTTGGGTTCTCCATTCATCAAGTGAGCTAATGTCAAATAACCTCTTCTCACCAGCAAGTTTGAAATCATAGTTGAGCTCTTTTATTGCCCAATAAGCTTTATGCTCTAGCTCTAGAGGTACGTGACATGCTTTACCATAAACCATTTTATACGGAGACATACCCATAGGATTCTTGTAAGCAGTTCTATAAGCCCATAATGCATCGTCAAGTTTCTTAGACCAATTCTTCCCAGATCTATTAACCGCCTTTTGCAAGATCAATTTAATTTCTCTATTACTTAATTATACTTGACCACTAGACTGAGGATGATAAGGATATGCAATTCCATGGTTAACATCATACTTAGCAAGCAATTTACGGAAAGCACCATGAATAAAATGTGAACCACCATCAGTCATTAAATATCTGGGGACTCCAAATCTAGGGAAAATAACTTCTTTAAGCATCTTAATAGAGGTGTTATGGTCATCACTGCTAGTTGGAATAGCTTCTATCCACTTAGTAACATAATCAACAACAACTAAAACATGAGTATACCCGTTGGACGTTGGAAAAGGTCCCATATAATCAAAACCCCAAACATCAAATGGTTCAATAACAAGAGAAGTAACTCGTAGGCATTTCCTGACGTCTACTAATATTTCCAATTCTTTGACATTCATTGCATAACAAGACAAACTTACTAGCATCCTTGAAGAGAGTAGGCCAATAAGAGCCAGATTGTACTACCTTATGTGCAGTTCTATCTCTAGCGTGGTGTCCTCCGTAGGCCTCGGAATGACACTTTCGTAGGATTTGTTCCTATTCATGCTTAGGTACACAACGTCTAATAACACCATCTACTCCTTCTTTATAAAGGTGTGGGCATCCCAAAAGTAATGTCTTAAATCATAGAAGAACTTTTTCTTTTGTTGGTATGTGAAACTAGGCGGTATAAACTTAGCGACAATATAATTAGCATAATCGGCATACCAAGGAGCGTTACGAGAAGCATTTATGACAACTAATTTTTCATCAAGAAAGTTATCATCAATAGGTAGTAGGTCATCAAGAACATTCTCTAACCTAGACAAGTTATCTGCTACGGGGTTATCAACACCCTTTCTATCAACAATATGCAAATCAAATTCTTGTAGCAGAAGAACCCACCCGATAAGTCTAGGTTTAGCATCTTTCTTTTCCATAAGATATTTAATAGCAGTATGATCAGTGTGAACAGTTACTTTAGAATCAACAATATAGGGTCTAAACTTATCACAAGCGAACACAACTGCTAAAAATTCTTTTTCAGTGGTAGCATAGTTTCGTTGAGCACTGTCTAGAGCTTTGCTGGCATAATGGATAACATTTAACTTCTTATCAACTCTTTGTACTTGAAAGTGCAATCATGCCCTTACATCATGTTTTGATGTTGATGACAATATACATGTAGGGGACTAACTATGTTCGTCAAGTGAATCTCAGGTGTTAGTCCCCGGTTTATCAAAAGGGTGTGGATCATGACAAATGAAGTTAATCTTACTCAAGGAAGAAGTATCAAGAAGATTGCATATTTGTTTTTCTTGATTATAGGATCCCGCACTATTAAGAGGGGATCGATAGGGTCAGTAAAAGACTTGCTCATGCCACTATATCCCACCTTCAAAGTTTGTTTGGATCTATGAATTTCTCCCTTGGTTATGTCCTGCCTCTGGGGATTGTCGGATGTCCGGACTGCAAGCCGGATGTCCGGGCCCTACTACCATGCCGGATGTCCGGGCTGCAAGCCGAATGTCCCAGCCCTACTGCCACGCCGGATGTCCGGGCTCCATCCCGGATGTCCGGCCACTCCTACCCGTGAAACCAAGGTCCTGTATAACCATTCTGTGGACATGCCGGATATCTGGCCACCTGCCGGATGTCCGGGCTTGCCTTGCATGCCGGATGTCCGGGCTTGGCCCCGGATGTCCGGTCCCTCTGTTTTTAGCCTCTGACCAGTCCTGTTTTCCATATACCTTGCCAGGCCGGATGTCCGGCCTCTAGCCCGGATGTCCGGCCTACCCGGTCACTCACACTACAACGGTCACTTGTGCTCTCATATATAGCTCTCTTCCCCCATTGGAGAGGGTTGACCATTCACTTTGAGCTTACCCAAGAACACATTTCACTCTCCCTCACTCTCACACACCAAATCTTAGATCCCCAAGGGATTTGAAAGCATTTGAGAGAAGTTGTCCACCCAAGTGATAGATCCACTCCTTCCCCTTCTTTGCACCAAAGGAATTCGTGATTTGAGCAAGTCTTGAGCTTTTTCCCCATCGTTCTTGTTACTCTTGGAGGTTGGAGACTCCTAGGCGATAGGAGTCATTCGGAGAGGAATCAATTTGTGATTACCCCCCAGAAAGTTTGTGAGGGTTTTGAGGCCACCTAAAGGTCTACCACTAGTGGTTGGGAATCGCCTTCGTGGTGATATCTCAAGGAGAGAATAGGGTGAGCCTTCATGGCGTTGGTGTGCCTTCGTTGTAACATCCACCTCTCTAAACGGTGACATAGCTTCCCTTGAAGGAAGTGAACATCGACATACATCCTCGTCTCTCGAATTTGCGGTTATTCCTAACCCTCTTCCTACTTGTGGTTACTTGTCTGTTAGTCCTTACTTATATCTTATTGTGCTTGATTACTTACCTACTTATGTTTCTAACTTACCTTGCTTAGTATCCTACTTGCAATTGTTAGGCTCACTTTCATATTCTGCATTATTTTCTAAAATTGCTAAGTAACAATTAAAATTTGTAATTGTACCTATTCACCCCCCTCTAGGTCCATCTCGACCCTTTCAATTGGTATCAGAGCCTCATGCTCTATTCTTGTGGCTTAACTGTTGGAAATATGCCCTAGAGGCAATAATAAAATGGTTATTATTTTATTTCCTTGTTCATGATAATTGTCTATTTGTTCATTCTATAATTGTGTTAACCAGAAACCATAATGCATGTGTGAATACATAGACCACAACGTGTCCCTAGTGAGCCTCTAGTTGGCTAGCTCGTTGATCAATAGATGGTCACGGTTTCATGACCATGGACATTAGATGTCGTTGATAACGGGATCACATCATTAGGAGAATGTTGTGATGGACAAGACCCAATCCTAAGCATAGCACAAGATCGTGTAGTTCGTCTTCTAAAGCTTTTCTAATGTCAAGTATCATTTCCTTAGACCATGAGATTGTGCAACTCCCGGATACCGTAGGAATGCTTTGGGTGTGCCAAACGCCACAACGTAACTGGGTGGCTATAAAGGTGCATTACGGGTATCTCCGAAAGTGTTTGTTGGGTTGGCACGGATCGAGACTGGGATTTGTCACTCCGTGTGACGGAGAGGTATCTCTGGGCCCACTCGGTAAGACATCATCATAATGAGCTCAAAGTGACTAAGGAGTTAGTCACGGGATGATGTATTACGGAACGAGTAAAGAGACTTTCCGGTAACGAGATTGAACAAGGTATAGGGATACCGACGATCGATTTTCGGGCAAGTATCATACCGGTGGACAACAGGAATTGTATACGGGATTGATTGAATCCTCGACATCGTGGTTCATCCAATGAGATCATCATGGAGCACGTGGGAGCCAACATGGGTATCCAGATCCCGCTATTGGTTATTCATCGGAGAGGTGTCTCGGTCATTCTATGTGTCTCCCGAACCCGTAGGGTCTACAAACTTAAGGTTCGATGATGCTAGGGTTATAGGGAAATGGTGTACGTGGTTACCGAAGGTTGTTAGGAGTCCCGGATGAGATCTCGGACGTCACGAGGAGTTCTGGAATGGTCCGGGGATAAATATTGATATATAGGAAGTGAGGTTTTGGTTACCAGAATGTTTCGGGCGTCACCGGTACCGTACTGGGACCACCAGAAGGGTTCCGGGGTCCACCGGGAGAGGCCACGGGCCCCGGAGGGCTGCATGGGCCGAAGGTGGACGGAACCAGCCCCTAAGTGGGCTGGTGCGCCCCTCCCACCTGGCCCAATGCACAACAAGGAGAGAGGCGGGGGGGGGGGGGGGGGGGAGGGGGCAAACCCTAGGCCTAGATGGGCCCTAGGCCCACCCTAGGGCAGCTAGGGCTGCCGCACCACCTCTCCCTCCCTCTTGGTCGCTGGCCAAGATCCCATCTAGGGCTGCCGCACCACCTAGGGTGGGAACCCTAGGGGTGGGCACCCTCCTCCCTCTCCTCCTATATATAGTTGAGCCTTTGGGGCTGTTTGAGACACGACTCTCTCTCCCTCTCGGTGCAGCCCTACTTCTCCTTCTCCTCATTCTCCGTAGTGCTTGGCGAAGCCCTGTCGGAGACCACGCAGCTGCACCATCACCATGCCGTCGTGCTACCAGAGCTCTCCCTCAACCTCTCCTCCCTCCTTGCTGGATCAAGGCGTAGGAGACGTCACCGGGCTGCACGTGTGTTGAACACGGAGGCGTCGTTGTTCGGCGCTAAGATCGGATTCCACCGCGATCTGAATCGCTGCGAGTACGACTCCACCAACCACATTCTTGTAACGCTTCCACTTAGTGATCTTGAAAGGTATGAAGATGCAATCTGTCGTCGTTTTCTCATGATATATGCCATGGGGTGGCTTATCGTAAGTGGTTGGGGCCGAAGGACACTGCTTCGGGTGCGAGATTGGGCACAAGCAGTGGTGACACACGATGTACCCTGGTTTAGGGCCCTCCTGTTGGAAATATGCCCTAGAGGCAATATATAAAGTGTTTATTATTATATTTCCTTGTTCATGATAATCGTTTTTTATCCATGCTATAACTGTAGTGATCGGAAACACATTGCATGTGTGGATAAATAGACAAACACTATGTCCCTAGTATGCATCTAGTGAACTAGCTCGTTGATCAAAGATGGTCAGGGTTTCCTAGCCATTGACATGTGATGTCATTTGATAACGGTATCACATCATTAGGAGACTGATGTGATGGACAAGACCCAAACTACAAACGTAGCATATGATCGTGTCAGTTTATTGCTACTGTTTTCTGCATGTCAAAGTATATGTTCCTATGACCATGAGATCATGCAACTCACGGATATCGGAGGAGTGCCTTGTGTGTATCAAACGTCGCAACGTAACTGGGTGACTATAAAGGTGCTCTACAGGTATCTCCGATGGTGTCTGTTGAGTTGGCATGGATCGAGACTGGGATTTGTTACTCCGTGTGACGGAGAGGTATCTTGGGGCCCACTCGGTAATGCAACATCACAATAAGCCTTGCAAGCAATGTGACTAATTGTTAGTTGCGGGATCTTGCATTACGGAACGAGTAAAGAGACTTGCCGGTAACGAGATTGAACTAGGTATAGAGATACCGACGATCGAATCTCGGGCAAGTAACATGCCGAAGAACAAAGGGAACGTTATACGGGATTAACTGAATCCTTGACATAGAGGTTCAACCGATAAGATCTTCGTAGAATATGTAGGAACCAATGTGGACGTCCAGGTCCCGCCATTGGTTATTGGCCGTAGAGGTGTCTCGGTCATGTCTACATAGTTCTCGAACCCGCAGGGTCTGCACACTTAAGGTTCAGTGACGTTTCGGTAGTATAGAGTTATGTATGGTGGTGACCGAAGGTTGTTCGGAGTCCCGGATGAGATCCCGGACGTTACGAGGAGCTCCGGAATGGTCCGTAGGTAAAGATTCATATATAGGATGTCCCAGTTTGGTCGCCGGAAAAGTTTCGGGCTCATCGGTAGTGTACCGGGAGTATCGGTAGTGTACCGGGAGTGCCGGTAGTGTACCGGGGGACCTCCGGGAGGGGTATTTCGACCCCAAGAGGTCCATGGGCTGTGGGATAATAATAAACAGCCCTTATTGGGCTGGGAAAACAGCCACAAAGGCCCATGGCGCAGGAGAGAAAGTCCTAAAGCAAAAAGTGGAAAATCAGCCAATAGGAGGCAATCCTACTCCAACTAGGATTGGAGGTGAAGTAGGATTGCTCCCACCTCCTATTTCGGCCGACCCAAAGGCCTTGGATGCCTCTCCTCTCCTCTCCTCCTATATATACTAGTGGATTGGGTGGTTTTTGGACAGAATTTCCGGCCACGTGCTACCCGTTCCACCGGTGCATAGTTTCTCCTCTAGATCGTAGTTCCGCAGTGCTTAGGCGAAGCCCTGCCGGAATTGCTCCACCACCATCACCGGAGCGCCGTCACGCTGCCGATGAACTCTCTCTCCTCTCCACCCCTCTTGCTGGATCAAGACAGTGGAGATCGTCATCAAGCTGCACGTGTGCTGAACGCAGAGGTGCCGTCCGTTCGGTACTAGATCGGAAGGATCGTGATCAAGGCCACGAGACGTTCGTGATTGGATCGTGGGACGGATCGTGATGAGATCGTGGGACGGTTCGTGATTGGTTCGCGGGACGGTTCGTGATTGGATCGCGGGATGCTCGGCGATTTGGATCGCGAAGAAGTTCGACTACACCAACCGCGTTTCTTAACGCTTCTCGCTTAGAGATCTACAAGGGTACGTAGATCCACTCTCCCTCTCGTAGATGCTCATCACCATGGATATGTTTGCGTGTGCGTAGGAAATTTTTTGTTTCCCATGCAACGTTCCCCAACAGTGGTATCAGAGCTAGGTTGATGGTTCGATGAGATCTCGAGTAGAACACAAAAGGTTTGTGGGCGTTGATGCTTAGATTACTTGCTCCCTTGGTCGGATTTTGGTTCAGAGGCATTGTGAGATGAAGCGGCCCGGACCAACATTACTCGTACGCTTACGAGAGACCGGTTCCCTCGACGCAACTTGTTGCTTAGATGGCTTGCGGGTGCCTGTTTCTCTCACTTTAGTTGGATCGGATCCGACAAAGGCGGTCCTTGAGAAGGTTGAAAAGCAATCTATGTATCACCGTTGTGGTTTATGCATAGGTGAGAATCGTTCTTGCTAGATACCCATAGCAGCCACGTAAAACATGCAACAACAATTAGAGGACATCTAACTTGTTTTTGCAGGGTATGTTGTGATATGATATGGCCAATTACATGATGAGATATATGTGATGTATGAGATGATCATGTGATGTATAGATTATCACGACTTGCATGTCGGTGATTACGGCAACCGGCAGGAGCCATAGGGTTGTCTTTAATTATTGTATGACCTGCATGTCAATCATTAAGCGCTATGTAATGCTTTACTTTATCGCTACGGTAGCAATAGTAGTAGAAGCATGCAGGTCGTGACAACCCCGATGGCGACACGTTGATGGAGATCAAGATGATGGAGATCATGGTGTCATGCCGGTGACGATGGAGATCATGCCGGTGTTTCGAAGATGGAGATCTTAAACACAAGTTGATAGCCATATCATGTCACTTATGAATTGCATGAGATGTTAATCCTTTTATGCACCTTTTTTTGCTTAGTACGACGGTAGCATTATAAGGTGATCCCTCACTTAAATTTCAAGATGAACTGTGTTCTCCCCGAGTGTGCACCGTTGCGAAAGTTCGTCGTGTCGAGACACCACGTGATGATCGGGTGTGATAGACTCTACGTTCACATACAATGGGTGCAAGCCAGATTTGCACGTGCAGAACACTCGGGTTAAACTTGACGAGCCTAGCATGTACAGACATGGCCTCGGAACACAAGAGACCGGAAGGTCGAACATGAGTCACATAGTAGATATGATCAACATAATGATGTTCACCATTGAAGCCACCTTAACTCACGTGATGATCGGACTTGAGTTGGTGAATTTGGATCATGTGATACTCAGATGACCCGAGGGATGTCAATTTGAGTGGGAGCTTTAGTAATTTGATTAACTAAACTCATTATCTTGAACAATAGTCTAAGTAACCTTTGCATATTTATGTTGTAGATCAATGGCTCGCGCAGTAGCACCCCTGAATTTTAATGCGTTCCTAGAGAAAGCTAAATTGAAAGATGATGGAAGTAACTTTGTTGACTGGGCCCGTAATCTGAGGATTATCCTCACGGCTTCCCAGAAGTCATATGTCCTTGATGCACCGCTTGGTGACCAGCCAGAAGACATGACCTCCGAAGACGTTAAGAACGCTTGGGAGGCTCGTGCTGGAGACTACTCAATAGTTCAGTGTGCAATATTGTATGGCTTAGAACCGGGACTTCAAAGACGTTTTGAACGTCATGGAGCATATGAGATGTTCCAGGAGTTGAAGTTTATCTTTCAGAAGAATGCCCGGATCGAGAGGTATGAGACCTTTGATAAATTCTATGCTTGCAAGATGGAGGAGAACGGGTCTATTAGTGAGCACATACTCAGAATGTCTGGGTACTCAAACCGTCTAGCGGAGTTGGGAATTAACCTTCTGCCGGATAAATTCTATGCTTGCAAGATAGAGTTCTTCAATCGCTGCCACCTAGTTACAAGAGCTTTGTGATGAACTATAACATGCACGGGATGAACAAGTCAGTCGCCGAGCTGTTTGCGATGCTGAAAGTCGCTGAGTCTGAAATTCAGAAAGAACATCAAGTGTTGATGGTCAATAAAACCACTAGTTTCAAGAAAAATGGCAAAGGAAAAGGCAAGAAGGGTAAAACCAAAAAGGATGGCAAAGCAGTTGCTACTCCTGCAAAGAAGCCTAAGCATGGACCTAAGCCAGAAACTGAGTGCTTTCATTGCAAAGGAACTGGTCACTGGAAGCGGAACTGCCCCAAGTACCTGGCTGGCAAGAAGGCGGCCAACGACAAACAAGCTATATATGATATGCATCACAAACAAGTTGCGTTCCGCGAACGTGGCCGAGGCTGACAAGGTCACCTATGCTACATATTTCTTGGAGGGTCCTGCTAGTATATGGTGGGAGAACTATGAGACTATAATTCCAGCTGGCCAGATTCCTACCTGGAAAGAATTCACAAAGGTGTTCCGTGAGCATCATATTCCTCAGGGTCTCATGGACCTAAAGAGGGAAGAGTTTTGTAACCTTACCCAGGGTAAGATGGCTGTAGATGTTTACAGTCGAGAGTTTGAGAACCTTGCACGTTATGCCACAGAAGAAGTGTCCACAGATGCCAAGAAGCAAGCTAGGTTTAGGAAGGGTCTCAACCCAAAGTTGCGTCGTGATCTTCACCTGCATCATTGTGACACCTTCCAAGCTCTTGTGAACAAGGCCATTAATGCCGAGACAACTCAGTTCACCTATGAAGAATCTCGCAAGCACAACCGTGATTTGGCCTCTACCTCCGGTTCTGGATCTCAAAAACATCAGATTTGGGTTCTAAACTCATCGCTCCCTCCTGGATATGCACCGATGCCATCCTGTGTGGCGCCTCGTCCAACTCAGCCAAATGCTACACCCAGACCTATTGGTGGACTGCCTATCAATGCGACTCCACGTCATACTTATGTGATTTGCTACAAGTGCGGAGAACCAGGCCACATCGCTCGCAATTACACTCAGTCCAATGGTGTTTCACCTTAGTCTGGAAAGTCTGTTGACCACAATAAGTCACCAGTCAAGGTGATCCCTACCAAGCCAACCATCATTGAACAAGGATGTGTGAATCACGTCTCAGCCAAAGAAGCTAATGACGATCCAGAAGTTCTCCTTGGAATGCTCCTTGTCAATTGCCATCCGGCATTAGTTCTATTTGATACTGGAGCATCGCATTCCTTCATCTCAGAAGGCTATGCCCGGTTGCATGATATGTCCTTTTGTGATATGCCAACTGCTCTTGAAATTCAAACTCCAGGGTCTAGATGGCAGACCACAAGAATAAGCCATGGAAATGAAGTCCGTGTTGATAGACTTGTTTTCCTTGCTTCGCTGATAGCTCTCAAGTCTTTAGATATTAATATCATCTTGGGTATGGATTGGATGATAGCTCACCATGCCAAGATCGATTGCTCCACCAGGTCTGTTCAGCTTACACATCCATCTGGCAAGATAGTCCATGTTTCAACACGAGTTGCAAAGCATCAGCTCTATTCACTCAATGCCAACCCTCTTCCCGAGCTTGAAGATATACCGGTAGTAAGAGATTTTCTGGATGTATTTCCAGAAGAATTGCCAGGCATCCCGCCTGACAGGGATGTAGAGTTTGTAATAGACCTCATCCCAGGAACTGTACCAATTTCTAGAAGACCTTATAAGATGGCACCCTTGGAATTAGCTGAGCTCAAGAAGCAAATTGATGAGTCCTTGCAAAAAGGTTTCATTCGACCTAGCTCCTCTCCTTGGGCTTGTCCCATCCTCTTTGTGAAGAAAAAGGATGGAACGGATCGTATGGTTGTGGATTACCGACCTGTTAATTTGGTCACAATAAAGAATAAGTATCAGCTCCCCAGGATCAATGATTTGTATGATCAACTTGCTGGATCTTCAGTTTTCTCCAAGATGGATTTGGGGTTAGGCTACCATCATATCAAGATTAAGAATGGAGACATCCCCAAGACAGTGTTCATCACTCGTTATGGCTAGTACAAGTACACAGTCATGTCCTTTGGACTAACCAATGCTCCAGCAACATTTTCCCGTTTGATGAACTCAATATTCATGGAGTACTTAGATAAGTTCGTCGTGGTTTACCTCGATGATATTTTGATTTATTCAAAGAATGAAGAAGAACATGCTGAGCACCTCAGACTTGTGCTAGAAAAACTCAGAGAGCACCGCCTTTATGCCAAGTTCTCCAAGTGTGAATGTTGGTTACCTTAAGTGACCTATCTAGGTCATGTGATCTCCGGAAAGGGCATCGTAGTCAATCCTGAAAGAGTTCAGGCCATTCTCGACTGAACTCCACCTGAAATAGTTAAGCAAGTTAGAAGTTTCCTTGGTTTAGCGAGCTATTATCGCCGCTTCGTGGAGAACTTCTCCAAAGTTGCCAAGCCTCTGACGGAACTCCTTAAGAAAGATAAAAAGTTTGAGTGGACCCCACAATGTGAGCACATTTCCAGGAACTGAAGAGATGTTTGACCTTTGCTCCCGTGCTTGTGCCACCTGATTTCTCCAAAGACTTTGTCATCTGTTGTGATGCTTCCAGACAAGGACTTGGATGTGTTCTTATGCAAGACCGACAGGTGATCGCCTATGCATCCCGACAGTTGCACCCACATGAGGAAAATTATCCAACACATGATTTGGAACTTGCAGCAGTAGTCCATGCACTTAAGGTATGGCGACATTACCTTCTTGGTAATCGTTGCAAGATTTACACAGATCGCCAAAGCCTGAAGTATATATTCACTCAACTAGATATGAATCTTAGACAAAGACGATGGTTGGAACTGATTACAGATTACGACTTAGGAATTACTTACACCCCAGGAAAGGCAAATGTCATGGCGGATGCGTTAAGTCATAAATCCTATTGCAACAATCTTATGCTACAACAAGGTCAACCCCTTCTTCATGAGGAATTTTGCAAGCTAAGCCTTCACATTGTTCCTCGCGGATCCCTTTCAACCTTGGTTGCTAAACCTACTCTGGAGGATCAGATTATAACAAGCCAACAGTATGATGCGGGTATTACCCGGATGAAGGATAATGTTGAAAAAGGCATTGCTGGTAGTTTCTCCATTGATGAAAGAGGTGCAGTATATTTTGGGAATCGGTTCGTAGTTCCTAAAAAGCAACAACTTCGAGAGTTGATCCTTAAGGAGGGTCATGAATCTCCTCTCACCATTCACCCTGGCAGCACCAAGATGTATCAGGACCTACGCCAAAGGTTCTGGTGGACCAGAATGAAGAGGGAAATCGCTCAATTCATTGCTAATTGCGATGTTTTTTCGTCGCGTGAAGGCAGAGCATCAGAGACGTGCTGGCAGCCTTCAACGTTTAGCTATTCCTGAATGGAAATGGGATAAAGTTGAAATGGATTTCATCACCGGATTTCCCAAGACCAAGAAAGGAAATAATGCAATCTTCGTGGTTATTGATCGCCTTTCCAAAGTGGCTCATTTCCTTCCTGTGCGAGAGAGTATCACTGCTAGTCAGTTGGCGGATTTGTATATCTCTCGAATAGTGTCCCTGCATGGTGTTCCATTGGGAATCAATTCAGACCGTGGAAGTCTTTTCACCTCTTGATTTTGGGAAAGTTTCCAGAATGCTATGGGAACCCATCTTTCCTTTAGCACTGCTTTTCACCCTCAGTCAAGTGGTCAGGTTGAAAGAGTCAATCAGATTCTCGAAGACATGCTCAGAGCTTGTGTCATCTCATTCGGAATGAATTGAGAGAAGCGTCTTCCATTTGCAGAGTTTGCATATAACAACAGCTACCAATCCAGCCTGGGCAAAGCTCCTTTTGAAGTTCTTTATGGACGAAGATGCCGAACACCTTTGAACTGGTCAGAGACCAGGGAAAGACAATTCTTTGGACCAGATATGATCCAGGAAGCAGAAGAGCAAGTTCACGTTATTCGCGAAAATCTCAAGATAGCTCAATCTCGTCAGAAGAGTCAGTATGATCGCCATCATAAGGAAGTAACTTATGAGGTGGATGAAAAGGCTTACCTTTGGGTTACTCCTCTGAAGGGTACCCATTGCCTTGGTATCAAGGGCAAATTGGCTCCTCGTTACATTGGTCCTTTTCGCATTCTTGCTAAATGAGGAGAGGTTGCCTACCAATTGGAACTGCCCCCACATCTTTCTCGAGTTCATGATGTCTTCCACATTTCTCAACTCAGGCGTTGCTTCAAGGATCCTATCCGTGAAGTGGACCATGAAAAGCTTGATCTTCAAGATGATCTTTCATATCGAGAATATCCTTTTCGCATTCTCGATCAAGCTGAGCGTGCAACCCGGCGTCGGAATATCACGTTTCCGAAGGTTCAGTGGTCGCATCATTCTGAGAATGAAGCTACCTGGGAATGTGAAGATCGTCTTCGATTTGAGTATCTGGCTCTTTTCCTGTCGACTCCAGAATCTCGGGACGCGATTCTTTTAAGTGGGGGTGAGTTGTCACATCCCTAGTTTTAGCATGCATTAGGATCCATGCTTGTGATTGCATCATGATTAAATTCTTTTAAACTTGAAATGGGGATGATCAAACCTAGCATTATTTGAATTCAAATAGGCTCAACAACATATTAAAAAAAACAAATTGACCTTCTAAAATGTTCATCATTTCGTGAAAAATGTGGGAGCATCAACCAGAGGTGATTTATATTTTTAGAGTCATTTTTGCATATTGAATTAAATCAATAATTATTCAGATTTGGGGTTTTAAAATGCTATAAATATTTTAAAAGCTCCAACAAATTTGAAACTTGGCCAGGGCCTTTGGAATATTTCCTTTAGTGCCCATAAAAAGTTTCATACTTTTATAAAATATTTAGTGCCTAAAATTAAATAAATGCAATAATAGTAATTAAAGAAAAAGAGGGAAGAGGAGGCCCAGATGGAGCTGGCCCAGCCGGCCCAACCAACCCCACCGTCTTCAACCTCCTGCCAGTAGGCAGGAGGGCGTGTGGCAGGGGCGCGTCGGCACCTCCTACCTGGCTGCCTGCCGTGGAGCCCCCCGGAAGCGCCGTGCAACCCCCTCCCGCCGTGGCCCTCTTCTCCTCCCTCTCTTTCGCCCCGCCGCTCTCCCTCTCACTCTTCCCCCCTCTCTGCTCTCCTCTGCCGCCGGCCACCGAAGCCCTCGCCGTTGATTCGCCGCCCCTGGCGCCTCCCCGAGACCGTCGAGCCGTCGACCGGAAGCGCCGTGAGCCCCTCCGTCCAGCCCCCACTCTATCTTACTGTCTAGCCACCGTAGCCGTCGCTATCCCGTCATGCCCGAGCTCCTCGCTGCCGGCATAAATGGCCACCACGGCCAGAGCACCTGCCGTGCTCAGCTGAGCACTCCGGCGTGCTTGCATGGGCCCGTAGGTGCCGCCCTGACCCCCGCTGCCCCTTCCCGTAGGCCTAGCACCGCAGCCATCCTCGGTTGAGCTCCGGCCGCCGCCTCCGGCGTCGTAGCTGCGAGCTCCGGCATCCCCCGTAGCCTCCCGCGTGCTCCCCTGGATGTGCGCGGGGATGGGCTCCCCTCTAGTGCCCTTAGTGCCGCTAGCTGCCCCCTGTAGCGCCGTTCTGGCCAACTCTGGCGAGCCCTGCCACGGGTTTGGTCGCCGCCGGCCTAGCTCCGGCAAGTGCCGATGTGCCACAGCGATTAGCGTTAACCCCGTGCCTAATCAGCCCCGCAGTGGCTGACCAGTGGGCCCCGCAAGTGGTCAAACCCTGAGTCAGCGCGGGATTTGACCCTGCTTAGCGGTGGGTCACTGACTAGTGGGTCCCGTTGGTCAGTTTGACCTGGACCAGTCAATTGACCAGGTTGACATCACAGTGACGTCAGACTGACATAATAATTCAATTTTGGATTTAATTAAATTCCAGAAATTAACAAAAACTTCTAAAATTAATAGAAAATAATCTGTAAATCAGATGAAAATAATTTATATACAAAAATTGATTAGAAAAATTCAATGAATCCATCTATACCATTTTGATGCATGATAGAGCAACCTAAATAGGTGAAATTGGACATTTTAGTTCAAACACATCATGGAATCCATATATGAAGTTGAATTTGAACCTTGAGTTCAAACCCACTTCATTTAAATCTGTTGCAAGATGAATTAGCTCAAACACATCATGTTGCCTTGTCATACCCATGCATCATATTGTTGCATTTGGTGAGTATTGATTTGTTCCCCCTTCGATGTTTGTTCTTCGTGTTAGGCACTGTTCTGGAGGATACGGTCGAGTATCCATCTGAGGACCAGTAACGTTTGATCGTCTTATCAGGCAAGCAACCCCCTTGAACATACCTGATACAATCCCACTATCTCGCTCTTGCTCTCACTTATTGCATTAGGACAAAACGTTTCAACTTTGCATGTTCCGGTAGTTGAACCCATTCCTCTGCATGACCTGTCATTGTCATAGTAAATAGCTGAACCATGCAACCTAGCATACCTGGTAGATGCTTGAGCTATGTTGTGACTTTAACCTGCTATGCCTTCTATGCTTAGAGTTGTGTCAGGTCTGTTTCATCTGGATGAGGAACCGGAGTGAACTGAACTTGTTCTGATGATGAGAGTTAAGTTGTGTACACGATTTGGTAAAGGTAGCGATGAGAGGCCGTGTAGGAGTACATGGTGGGTTGTCTCATTGGGACCGTCCTTAAGAACTGAGTCCTATGTATGTTGCCCAACACTAGCTACTACCGCACATTGGGATCCTTAGTTGACTCTCTCGACTTATTAACCGACTTGATCTCTGTCCAGGAGTTGCAATTACTTTCCGGTGTTTGTAGGATATGTTAGTAGTCTACCGAGTGGCACTCCGTACAGGTGGGCTTGGGACAGACTAGGCATTGTGGCCCGGTGTACCAACATACATAGGTGTGGTTCCTGTGGAGGGCCTTGTAGATAGACATGCTTCCTCAGCCTTCTTCTTTTCTAGATGTCTGTACCTAGACATGTTAAGCTTCCGCTTGTTGTTTGTATGATTTGTGTGTTGGGTCGTGTGACCCCTGTTTGTAATATCACTCTATGTTGGCTCTTATGAGCCTCCTAAATAAATGTTGTGTTGTTGTATGATTATGTTGTGATGCCATAGTTGTATCTATGCATATCGGGCATGTCGTGCGTACGTGTGACATGCAACGATATGTATGGGATTCGACACCTAGTTGTGTGCCTTTAGTACTACTCTTTACAGGGAACTGCCTCTTTGTGCTTCCATCGAGCCTTGGTAGCTTGCTACTGCTCCGGACACATTGATTGACCGGCATGTATCCTTCTTTGCTGCTGTGTCTGTCCCTTCGGGGAAATGTCTCGCAGTGTAATGGAGTCCCTGTAGCCAGCTATGACTCGTCTATGTGCATAGATGACATTTATGTCCCACGACGTAATTGAGTCCTTGTAGCTTGCTATGACTCGTCTACACACGCTAGAGGACGACACCTGTATTGTTGGGTTACGTATGCCTGTTCCTGTATGGATGTGCCACTTGGGTTCTACGACTAGCCATGTCGACTCGGGTTCTTTGTCGTTTGAATGCTAGCGACATATTACATACGTGAGCCAAAAGACGCAAACGGTCCCGTCCTAGGTAAGGTGGCAGCCGTGGAGTTAACCGTGCGTGAGGCCGCAAAGTGATGTGATGTGTTACATGCTGGATTCTTATGGCTTAGGATCGGGGTCCCGACAGTCGGCCAGAAGAAGCCGTGGCGGAAAGCCTTGGCCACTAGGGTCCGGGAGGCGGCATGATGCCCACACTCGCCTTGATGAATGTCGAGGAGGATCTCCAGACCCTTTTCTAGCTTGACGCATCAGTAGAAGACACCGGTGGTGCTGCGGCGGACGAGTTCGTTGTTGATGATGCCGTAGGCCGTGGCCCGACGCTGGATTTGCCTAGCCAGAGCCTTGTTCAGAGGCAGCTCGCCCCGCAGAAGGAACACTAAGATGGGTTGGGCCCACGAGGGGGCCGCGACAACGGCCGACTCAGGAGGCCCCGGGACTGGTTGATCAGTCCCCGGGACCGGTTCGCCAGCTCCCCAGACCGGCTCGGGAGCCCCCGAGGCTGATTGGCCAGCCCCCAGGTTTGGCTCGCCGGACCCTAGGGCCGGCTGGTTGGTGATCACCATGACGGCCGTGCCGCCAGGGCTGGCCGCCTCGGGCACCGCCGGCTTGATCGGAGTCGGCTGGGCGGCCGACGATTCGAGAGCCGGCGATGAAGTTTCTGGAGAGGCGGCCAGGGCCGTCGATGGGCCGGCGACACCCGCCGGCACGAAGATTGACTCCGATTCTAGGGAAGGCTTGATCGATGGCTTGAGCAGCCGTTCGAGGGAGACGCCGGCTGGGATGGCCTGCCGGGTGGAGCCAATCTTCACCAGCGCATCTGCCGCCTCATTGTCCGCCCGTGGGACATGATGAAACTCACAACCCTCAAAGGAGCCGGTGAGGTGTTGTACGAGGAAGCGGTAGCTGGCCATGTTGGCGTCCCTGGCGTCTCATTCACCAGAGACTTGCTGCACCACAAGGTCGGAGTTGCCGAAGTAGAGGATGCGCCTGATGCCGATCTCCTTGGCAAGAGGGAGGCCATGGATGATGGCATTGTACTCAGCCACGTTGTTGGAGGCGGCGAAGTGGATCTGTAGGGAGTATTTGAGCTGATCACCTTTCGGGGAGGAGAAGACTATGCCGGCACCCAGGCCGGTCCTCATTTTCAAGCCGTCGAAGTGCATGTGCCAATGCGTGGAGTCTCGGGGAGGCGGGACGAACTCCGTCTCCGCCCAGTCGACGAGGAAATCCGCCAACGCCTGTGACTTGATGGCGGTTCTTGGTTCGTACCGGATCTCATGGTCGGCGTGGGCGATGACCCACTTGGCGATCCGGCCGGTGGAGTTTTGGCAGCTCATGATCTCGCCAAGCAGGGCCGTGCTCACCAAAGTAATGGTGTGCTCTTGGAAGTATTGCTTGAACTTCTTGGTGGCGAAGTATACGCTGTAGCACATCTTTTGATAGTGGGGGTAGTTCTGCTTGGACGCGGAGAGGACCTCGCTGAGGTTGTAGACGGGTCGCTGGACCGGCAGGGACTTTCCCTCTTCCGGCCGCTTGACCACTAGAACGATGCTGATGACGCGGGTGGTCGCCGCGATGTAGGAGAGCAGCGGTTCCTTCCCGGCCGGCGCGGCCTGGATGGGCACGTGGGTGAGAGCCTTCTTAAGGCTGCGGAAGGCCTCGTCCGCCTTGTCAGGCCAATCGAAGGCACCCGGCCTCTTGGTTTGACCCGGCTCGATCAGAGCCGTCTTGCGAAGGAGCCCGTAAAGGGGCAGAGCCTTCTCTCCCAGCCGGCTGATGAACTGGCTGAGGGAGGCGAGGAAGTCGGTGAACTTCTGGACGTCGCGGAGCCGGGTCGGTTTCGGCATGCGCTCGATTGTGCTGATCTTCTCGGGGTTAGCTTCGATGCCGCGGGTGGACACGAAGAAACCCAAGAGTTGTCCGGCGGGGATGCCGAAGACACACTTCTATAGGTTGAGCTTGATCTTGTACTCGCATAGGTTCGCGAAGGTCTCCCGAAGGTCGTCGAGGAGGATGAAGTGCTTCTTGGTTTTGACGACAATGTCATCGACGTAGACGTGGACGTTCCTGTCTATCTGAGGCAGGAGGCACTTTTGCATGCATCGTTGGAAGGTGGCGCTAGCATTCTTCAGGCCAAAGGACATGGTGATGTAGTAGTAGGACCCAAAGGGTGTGATGAAGGAGGTCTTGAGTCGGTATTCCGGGTCCAGCTTGATCTGGTGGTAGCCTGAGTAGGCATTCAGGAAGGACAACAAGTCGCAGCCAGCCGTGGAGTTGATGACTTGATCGATCCACGACAGGGCGAACGGGTCCTTGGGACATGCCTTGTTCAGGCTAGTGTAGTCGATGCACATGCGCCAGGTCTTGTTTTTCTTCAGTACCAGGATTGGGTTGTCCAGCCAGTCCGGGTGGAATACTTCCATGATGAACCCGGCTGCGAGCAGTCGGGCGATCTCTTCGCCTATAGTATGCTGCTTCTCCAAGCGGCACAGGGGTTGCTTGACCGGCTTGACGTCCGGCCAGACGTGGAGTTTGTGCTCGACGAACTTCCTCGGAACACCCGGCATGCCCTTGGGGGACCATGCAAAGATGTCCCGATTCTCACGGAGGAAGTCGACGAGCTCGCCTTCCCATTTGCTGTTGAGATGGGAGCCGATGGTGACGCACTGAGCCGAGTTGGCCGGGTCGAGCGGGATTTGCTTGGTGTCCTTAGATGGCTGGAAGGAGGCCTCGCCGGTGGATTGCGAGGGTGGAGCCGGCATGGCCGGCTGGCTAGTAGCAAGGGCCACGAGCCAGTCGAGCTGCCGTTTCTCCTCGGCGATCTCTAGGGCCTCGGCCAGCCGGCTGCCATCTCGAGCGCATTCGAGCGACATCTTGTAGTCGCCCTTGATGGTGATTATCCCCTTTTGGCCCGGCATCTTGATCTTGAGGTAAGCATAATGGGAGACCGCCATGAAGCTGACAAGAGCCATCCGGCCCAACAACGCATGGTAGTGGCTCGCGAGGTCCACGACCTCGAACAACACTGGCTCGTGGCAGAAATGGCCGGGTCCATCGAAGAGGACATCAAGCGTGATCTTGCCGACAGGGGAGCAAGACTTCCTAGGCACAATGCCATGGAAAACCGCCCGGCTCGCCTACAGGTCTTCTATCTTCAGCTCCAGCTTATGCATCATGTTGAGGTAGAGAATGTTGATGCTGCTACCGCCATCTATCAGCACCCGCGAGAAGCGACAGGCTCACTCCTTGGTGGCGATGGTGGGGTCGAGGACCAAGGCGTAACTACCGGGATTTGGCATCATGCCAGGGTGATTGGCCTGGCTCCAAGTGACCGGCTTCTTCGACCAGTGCATGAACTGGGGAGTTGCCGGCATGGTGACGTTCACCTCACGGCGGAGCCGGCGCTGAGCGTGTTTGCCCGTCTCTTCACTGGTGAAGACGATGTAGCAACCGTCCTGGTTGGGGAACTGGTCGATCAGACGACCGTCGTTCGGAGCTGTTGCCAGCGTCGGGGCAGTCGCTTGGGCCGGGGTCGGCGCGCAGGCTGGCGGCACGAGAGGAGTCGAAAGGCCGTCCTCCCGGGCCAATCGCTGTGAGAAGCTACACTGTCGGAGCATGTGCGTAGAGGGTTGGCCACTGAATGGTTCTTGCAGGGGAGATCATTTGCTCGAAGGTGAGCTTCGGCTGCCAGGCAACCTTGTCGGTGCGCTGACGCTGGCCGAAAGGCTGGGCAGCCGGCTCCTGATTCTTGATGGTATTGACCTGCTGGCTCCCGTAGCGAGGATCTGGCTGGTCGTTCTTGCGCTTGTTGTTCTGCGGCTGCCGATTGTCGACATCCGGTCGGGTTGTGGCTGGCGTCGTCATTGCCTTGGCGAGCGGGGTCATCTTGACCCGGATGGCCGAATCGGCCGTGGCGTATTTGTCCGCCTTGGTCATGATCTCGGCGAGCATGGCCGGCTCGAAGCATAGGAGCTTATGCTTGAGAGGGGTGCTGTCCCGACAACCCTTGATAAAGTATTGCACAGCTTGGACCTCGTGCACCCCCTTGCAAGAGTTGCGGAGCTCGGTCCATCGGGTGAGGTAGTCGCGGAGGGATTCGTCCGACCCCTGAACGTACATGGCGAGTTCATGGGGATGGCCAGGCCGCTTATAGGTGCTAGTGAAGTTACGGACGAAGTCTCCTCGAAGTCTGTCCAAGTGTTGATGCTGCCGGCCGCCAGGCTGTTGAGCCAGGTGCGGGACGAGCCGATCAGCATAAGGGGGGCGTAGCAGACGGCTACGTGCTTATTCCCCCTGGCGATGCCCACCGCGGTTGTGTAGTCAATCAGCCAATCTTCGGGTTTGGCGGCCCCTTTGTATTTCGGGGTGTCCCTAGGGAGCGTGAAGCCAGCTGGGAACGGCTTGATGCAAATCCGGGGGCCGAAGCAGGCCGGACCAATCGAGCCCTCCTCCTTGAGAAGGGCGGATTGCATGAGTTTGCCGATGCGGTTGCGGGCGTCGTTCTCACTGCGGGGGACGCGCGGTCCGAGCCGAGCCGAGAGTTCGGGGCTGACGGTGGGTGGCGCCGACTACCGCGACTCGCGTCGCGGAGGCGGCGTGTGCCCCTGGCTGCGTCGGCTGCCGGATACCGGTGCTTCGTGGTGGCGGCCGCTCCGAGGCGGCTCATTGGTGCGCCGGTTGCTAACAGCCGGCTGCTCACTCCTCGGCGTCTGAGAGGGCCGGGGGTTGTTTGCTTTGGCCTGGCGGCCGGAAATGCGAGGGGAGCAGGAGTACTGGGCTGCCTGGCGGCCGACAGTTCCCGTGCCCCTCGCGCTCGGGCCGGGGGCCTTCAGTGGCGGCGCCGCCCGTTGCGAGCAGATGCTGCTGTGCGTCAGCAGCATCAATGAGCTCCTTGATGTGGCGCTCATGGGTGGCATGCTCTTTGCCCTCCAAGGTAGCCGATTCCTCATTGGCCACCTTGAGAGCCCGCAGGTTAGCCGCAGGGGTGTCGTAGACAGGCATTTTGCCGCCGGGGATTTCGGCGACCACACGACCGCGGTCGCGCACAGCCCCACGCTGGCTGGGCTCGGTGCCAGCCGGGGTGAGTCCGTAAGAGGAAGTGTACTCCCACTATGCCGCCTCCATGCGGCGCCACGTGGCAGCGAGGGCTCTGGCATCCTCGAACAGGATGCGGCGAGGCGCCTCGAGATCGGCCGCGGCGGTGTCGGGGTTTGCCGTCAGGGCGATTGGAGTGCTCAAGCCACGGAGGCCGCACCGAGCGGGACGGACGTGCCGACGCGGGCGGCGGCCGTGGTAGCTGTGACCCGCGCCCATCCGGATGTGGTGGAGGAAGTGATGGCCATCACCCCCATGCGATCATGGGACCCGCTAGGCTGAGCCGCAGCGAGGGCGCCCACTGCTGTGGGTGGGCCAGCGCAGATGAGCACCCCCGCGGGTACTCGTCAACGGCCGGAGCCACGGCGAGGCTGAGCATGCCGAAGCGCTCGGTGAGCGCGTCGATGTCGGCCGTGAGGCCTATGGAGTTGCCCGCAGGGCATGCTGAGGCAAGCCCCACGAGCTCCCCACGGTCTCGCCAGGACGAGCGGTGACGATGGGGAATGGCGAGGGGTACCGCCCAATGCATGAATCCGTCCGGCGCCACGTATGGCCCCACGATGGGTGCCAACTGTTGTCGTTTTCTCACGACAGATGCCATGGGGTGGCTTATCGTAAGTGGTTGGGGCCGAAGGACGCCGACGGGCTCCGGGTGTGAGATTGGGCACAAGCGGTGGTGACAGACGATGTACCCAGGTTCAGGGCCCTCCATGGGAGGTAACACCCCTAGTCCTACTTGGTCTAGTTGGATGGATGGGTATGTGTACAAGGATGCTCCTGGAGCCATGTCTAGAGGAGGAAGAAGGAGCAGCCTGCTCGTCTTCCTCTACTACTAGAGAAGGGAATGAGAGTTCCGTGGGAGTGTGTGAGTGACCATTTGTCCATCCCCGTTGCATGGGGGGCTCGGGGGGTTTTATAGGCCAACCGCCGGCTCTTACAATATGTCATAAGTACAATGGTGGGGGGACCCGGCTGTCAGTCTCTCCGGCTGGCCAGAGGGTCCCACCGCTCACGCCGTCTTGTCGTGGGCAGGGCCCGCTGGCCAAGCGGTCCCATCTCCCGTTGAGGCCCGCCAGCCGGCTCTATGATTGGTTCTCGCCCACCCGCCGCGGCACAGGCCGCTCGGGTGGCGTCGTCTAGCGCTAGCCGGCCGAAGTCTCCGGTACGGCCGGCGACACTGTAGCCACGCCGGGGCAGGTAATCGAGTGGCAAGGGCGTGTCAGCACTGTTCCCCCGCCCGGTCGCGCTCACCGAGGCCAGCGGCCAGGACGGCTGGACTGTAGCCACACGCTGTGGTGCTTAAGCTGCCACTGTAGCCACAGGGCCGCCCGTCGTGCCGGTCACGTCGCGTCGTCGTACCTGCGCGCAAAGGGACGGGACGGGGCATGTCCGTCCCGATGTCAACGGAAGAGCCGGCCCATGGGCAGTCGGCCGCGCCCAGCCAGCCGGGGGCCCAACCGGCTCCTTGACCAGCCGACCGGGGCGCCAGCTGGCACCGGCTTGCGCTGGACGTCCTCCAGCCAGCCACGGCCAGCTGGCCACATAGTTTTTCTTTGAAGCGAAAGGGGGAAGACCCCGTTGCCTTGTCCTACCTAGGGGTATATACCCCGTCACAATCTCTTCCCTCTCGTTGCTGGTTTCTCCATAGATAGATCTTGGTGAACGCGTAGAAAATTTTGATTTACTACTACGTCTCCCAACAGTGGCATCATGAGCTAGGTCTATGCGTAGAATCTATGCATGAGTAGAACACAAAGTTGTTGTGGGCGTCGATCTTGTTAATTTTCTTACCACTACTAGTCTTATCTTGATTCGGCGGTATTGTGGGATGAAGCAACCCAGACCAACTTTACACGTACGCTTACGTGAGACCGGTTTCACCGCCTGACATGCACTTGTTGCATAAGGTGGCTAGCGGGTGTCTGTCTCTCCCACCTTAGTCGGATTGGATTCGATGAAAAGGGTCCTTATGAAGGGTAAATAGCAATTGGCATATCACGTTGTGGTTTTGGCGTAGGTAAGAAACGTTCTTGCTAGAAACCTATAGCAGCCACGTGGAAACTTGCAACTACAAATTAGAGGGCGTCTAACTTGTTTTTGCAACATATGCCTTGTGATGTGATATGGCCAAAGGATGTGATGTGATGCATTGTGATGTATGAGATTGATCATGTTCTTGTAATAGGATTCACGACTTGCATGTCGATGAGTATGACAACCGGCAGGAGCCATAGGAGTTGTCTTATTTTATTGTATGATCTGCGTGTCAATCATAGACGCCATGTAATTACTTTACTTTATTGCTAAATGTTAGTCATAGTAGTAGAAGTAATAGTTGGCGAGACAACTTCATGAAGCCACAATGATGGAGATCATGAGGATGGAGATCATGGTGTCGTGCCGGTGACAGTGATGATCATGGTACCCCGAAGATGAAGATCAAAGGAGCAATATGATATTGGCCATATCATGTCACTATATTGATTGAATGTGATGTTTATCATGTTTACATCTTATTTGCTTAGAATGACGGTAGTAAATAAGATGATCTCTCAATAAAATTTCAAGAAATGTGTTCACCCTAACTGTGCACCGTTGCTAAGGATCGTTGTTCTGAAGCACCACGTGATGATCGGGTGTGATAGGTTCTAACGTTCGCATACAACGGGTGTAAGCCAGGTTTACACACACGGAACACTTAGGTTGACTTGACGAGCCTAGCATGTAGAAACTTGGCCTTGGAACACGGAAGACCGAAAGGTCGAACATGAGTCGTATAGAAGATATGATCAATATGGAGATGTTCACCATGGATGACTAGTCCGTCTCACGTGATGATCGGACACGGGCTAGTTGATATGGATCATGTGTCACTTGGATGACTAGAGAGATGTCTATCTAAGTGGGAGTTCATTAAATAATTTGATTATGTGAACTTAATTATCATGAACTTAGTCTAAAATTGTCTTTACAATCTATATTGTAGATCCAATGGCCAATGCATTCCTAGAGAAAACCAAGCTGAAAGATGATGGAAGCAACTATGCGGACTGGGTCCGTAGCTTGAGGATCATCCTCATAGCTTCCAAGAGATTGTATCTCCTTGATGCACCACTAGGTGACCTACCCATTTTCCCGGCGGACCAAGACATTATGAACGCTTGGCAGTCACGCTGTGATGATTACTCCCTTGTTCAGTGCGGCATGCTTTATAGTTTAGAACAGGGGCTCCAAAAGCGTTTTGAGCAACATAGAGCATATGTGATGTTCCAGGAGGTGAAACTGGTTTTCCAAGCTCATGCCCGGGTCGAGAGATATGATGTCTCTGACAAGTTCTTCAGCTGTAAGATGGAGGAGAATAGTTCTGTCAGTGAGCACATACTCAAAATGTCTGGGTTGTACAACCGCTTGGCTCAGTTGGGAGTTAATCTCCCGGATGACTCGGTCATTGACATAATCCTCCAGTCGCTTCGACCTAGCTACAAGATCTTTGTGATGAACTACAACATGCAGGGTATGGAGAAGTCCATTCCTGAGTTGTACTCGATGCTGAAATCAACGGAGGTCGAGATCAAAAAGGAGCATCAAATGTTGATGGTGAATAAGACCACTAGTTTCAAGAAAGGCAAGGGTAAGAAGAACTTCAAGAAGGACAGCAAAGCTTTTGCCGCGCCCGGTAAGCAAGTTGCCGGGAAGAAGAACAAGAATGGACCCAAGCCTGAGACTGAGTGCTTTTATTGCAAGGGTACCGGTCACGGGAAGCGGAACTGCCCCAAGTACTTAGTGGATAAGAAGGCCGGTAACATTAAAGGTATATGTGATATACTTGTTATTCATGTGTACCTAACCAGTGCTCATAGTAGCTCCTGTGTATTTGATACCGGTGTAGTTGCTCACATTTGTAACTCCAAGCAGGAGCTGCAGAATAAGCGGAGACTGGCAAAGGACGAGGTGACGATGCACGTCGGGAATGGTTCCAAGGTCGATGTGATCACCGTCGGCATGCTACCTCTACATCGACCTTCGGGATTAGTTTTAAACCTCAATAATTGTCATTTAGTACCAGATTTGAGCATGAACATTGTATCTGGATCTCGTTTGATGCGAGATAGCTACTCATTTAAATCTGAGAGTAATGTTTGTTCTATTTATATGAGAGAAATGTTTTATGGTCATGCCCCGCTGGTCAATGGTTTATTTTCGATGAATCTCGAATGTGATGTTACACATGTTCATAGTGTGAGTGCCAAAAAGTGTAAGGTTGATAATGATAGTGCCACTTACATGTGGCACTGCCGCCTTGGTCATATTGGTGTCAAACGCGTGAAGAAGCTCCATGCTGATGGATTTTTGGAGTCTCTTGATTTTGAATCATTTGACACGTGCGAACCATGCCTCATGGGCAAGATGACCAAGACTTCGTTCTCCGGAACAATGGAGTGAGCAACTGACTTGTTGGAGATAATACATACCGATGTATGCGGTCCAATGAGCGTCGAGGCTCGCAGTGGCTACCGTTATTTTCTCACCCTCACTTATGACTTGAGCAGATATAGGTATGTCTAGTTAATGAAACACAAGTCTGAAACCTTGGAAAGGTTCAAGGAATTTTAGAGTGAGGTAGAGAATCAACATGACAGGAAAATAAAGTGCCTATGATCTTATCATGGCGGAGAATATTTGAGTCACGAGTTTGGCACACACCTAAGGAAATGTGGAATTGTTTCACAACTCACGCCACCTGGCACACCTCAGCGAAATGGTGTGTCTGAACGTCGTAATCGCACTCTATTGGATATGGTGCGATCTATGATGTCTCTTACCAACTTACTGCTATCATTTTGGTGATATGCATTAGAGACTGCCACATTCACTTTAAATAGGGCACCGTCAAAATCCGTTGAGACGACACCGTATGAATTATGGTTTGGGAAGAAACTTAAGCTGTCATTTCTAAAAGTATGGGGATGCGATGCTTATGTGAAGAAACTTCAACCTGAGAATCTCGAACCCTAAGCGGAAAAGTGCGTCTTCATAGGATATCCCAAAGAGAATATTGGGTATACCTTCTACCTCATATCCGAAGGCAAAGTCTTTGTTGCCAAGAATGGATCCTTTCTCGAGAAATAGTTTCTCTCGAAAGAAGTAAGTGGGAGGAAAACAGAACTTGATGAGGTAATTATACCTCCACTCGATTCAAAGAGTCGCGTAGCACGGGAAGTTGTTTCCATGGAGCCTACACCAGCTGGAGAGGAAGTTAATGATGATGATCATGAAACTTCAGATCAAGTTACTATTGAACGTCGAAGGTCCACTAGGACACGTTCCGCACCAGAGTGGTACGACAACCCTGTCCTGGAGATCATGTTGTTGGACAACGGTGAACTTCGAACTATGAAGAAGCAATGGCGGGCCCAGATTCCAACAAATGGCATGAAGCCATGAAATCAGATATAGGATCCATGTATGAGAACAAAGTATGGACTTTGGTGGACTTGCCTGATGATAAGCGAGCCATTGAAAATAAATGGATCTTTAAGAAGAAGACTGACGCGGATGGTAATGTGAACGTGTATAAGGCTCGGCTTGTCGCTAAGGGTTATCGACAAGTTCAAGGAGTTGACTACGATGAGACTTTCTCACCTGTAGCGATGCTGAAGTCCGTCCGAATCATGTTAGCAATTGATGCATTTTATGATTATGAGATCTAGCGAATGGACATCAAAACGACATTCCTTAATGGATTCCTGAAGGAAGAACTGTATATGATGCAGCTAGAAGGTTTTGTCGATCCTAAGGATGCTAACAAGGTATGCAAGCTCCAGCGCTCCATCTATGGGCTGGTGCAAGCATCTCGGAGTTGGAACATTCGCTTTAATGAGGTGATTAAAGCGTTTGGGTTTGTACAGGATTATGGAGAACCCTGTATTTACAAGAAAGTGAGTGGGAGCTCTGTAGCATTTCTCATATTATATGTGGATGACATACTGATAATGGGAAATGATATAGAACTCTTGGAAAGTGTAAAGGCCTACTTGAATAAGTGTTTTTCAATGAAGGACCTTGGAGAAGCTGCTTACATATTAGGTATTAAGATCTATAGAGATAGATCAAGACGCCTCATAGGTCTTTCACAAAGCACATACCTTGAAAAGATATTGAAGAAGTTCAATATGGATCAGTCCAAGAAGGGGTCCTTGCCTATGTTATAGGGTGTGAGATTGAGTACGACTCGATGCCTGACCATGGCAAATGATAGAGAAGAGATGAGTGTTATCCCCTATGCCTCAGCCATAGGCTCTATTATGTATGCCATGCTATGTACCAGACCTAATGTGAACCTTGCCATAAGTCTGGTAGGGAGGTACCAAAGTGATCCCGGAGCGGAACACTGGACAGCGGTCAAGAATATCCTGAAGTACCTGAAAAGGACAAAGGACATGTTTCTCGTATATGGAGGTGCCGAAGAGCTCGTCGTAAAGGGTTACGTCAATGCTAGCTTCGGCACAGATCCGGACAACTCCAAGTCGCAAACCAGATACATGTATATTTTGAACGGAGGGGCAGTCAGCTGGTGCAGCAGCAAGCAAAGTGTCGTGGCGGCATCTACATGTGAAGCGGAGTACATAGCTGCTTTGGAAGCAGCAAAGGAAGGAGTCTGGATTAAGGAGTTCATCACCGACCTAGAAGTAATTCCCAATGCGTCAGGCCCGATGACTCTATTCTGTGATAACACTAGAGCTATTGCCCTTGCCAAGGAGCCCAGGTTTCATAAGAAGACAAGACACATCAAGCACCGCTTCAACTCCATCCGTGATTACATTTAGGAGGGAGATATAGATATTTGTAAAGTACATACAGATCTGAATGTCGCAGATCCGTTGACTAAACCTCTCTCACGAGCAAAACATGATCAACACCAAAATGCTATGGGTGTTCGATTCATCACATTGCAACTAGATTATTGACTCTAGTGCAAGTGGGAGACTGTTGGAAATATGCCCTAGAGGCAATAATAAAATGGTTATTATTGTATTTCCTTGTTCATGATAATTTTCTATTTGTTCATGCTATAATTGTGTTAACCTGAAACCATAATGCATGTGTGAATACATAGACCACAACGTGTCCCTAGTGAGCCTCTAGTTGGCTAGCTCGTTGATCAATAGATGGTCATGGTTTCATGGCCATGGACATTGGATGTCGTTGATAACGGGATCACATCATTAGGAGAATGATGTGATGGACAAGACCCAATCCTAAGCATAGCACAAGATCGTGTAGTTTGTCTGCTAAAGCTTTTCTAATGTCAATTATCATTTCCTTAGACCATGAGATTGTGCAAATCCCGGATACCGTAGGAATTCTTTGGGTGTGCCAAACATCACAATGTAACTAGGTGGCTATAAAGGTGCATTACAGGTATCTCCGAAAGTGTCTGTTGGGTTGGCACGAACCGAGACTAGGATTTGTCACTCCGTGTGAAGGGAAGGTATCTCTGGGCCCACTCGATAAGACATCATCATAATGAGCTCAATGTGACTAAGGATTTAGCCATGGGATGATGTATTACGGAACTAGTAAAGAGACTTGCAGGTAACGAGATTGAACAAGGTATAGGGATACCGACGATCAAATCTCGGGCAGGTATCATACCGGTAGACAAAGGGAATTGTATACGGGATTCATTGAATCCCCGACATCGTGGTTCATCCGATGAGATCATCGTGGAGCATGTGGGAGCCAACATGGGTATCCAGATCCCGCTGTTGGTTATTGACCGGAGAGGTGTCTCGGTCATGTCTACGTGTCTCCCGAACCCATAGGGTCTACACACTTAAGGTTTGATGACGCTAGGGTTATAGGGAAATGGTGTACGTGGTTACCAAAGGTCGTTCGGAGTCCCGGATGAGATCCTGGACGTCACGAGGAGTTCCAAAATGGTCCAGAGACAAAGATTGATATATAGGAAGCGAGGTTTTGGTTATCGGAAATGTTTCGGACGTCACCGGTAACATACCGGGACCACCGGAAGGGTTCCGAGGGTCCACCGGGAGGGGCCACGGACCCCGGAGGGCTGCATGGGCCAAAGGTGGAGGGAACCAGCCCCTAGGTGGGCTGGTGAGCCCCTCCCACCTGGCCCAAGGCGCAGGCAGGAGAGAGGGGGGGGGGCAAACCCTAGGCCTAGATGGTCCCTAGGCCCACCCTAGGGCAGCTAGGGCTGCCGTACCACCTCTCCCTCCCTCTTGGCCACCCACCAAGATCCCATCTAGGGCTGCCCCACCACCTAGGGTGGGAACCCTAGGGGTGGGCACCCTCCTTGCTTTCCTCCTATATATAGTTGACCCTTTGGGGCTGTTTGAGACATGACTCTCTCTCCCTCTCGGTGCAGCCCTATTTCTCCTTCTCCTCGTTCTCCGTAGTGCTTGGCGAAGCCCTGCCGAAGACCATGCAGCTCCACCGTCACCATGCCGTCGTGATGCCAGAGCTCTCCCTCAACCTCTCCTTCCTCCTTGCTGGATCAAGGCGTAGGAGACGTCACCGGGCTGCATGTGTGTTCAACGCGGAGGCGTCGTTGTTCGGCGCTAAGATCGGATTCCACCGCGATCTGAATCGTTGCGAGTACGACTCCACCAACCGCGTTATTGTAACGCTTCCGCTTAGCGATCTTAAAAGGTATGAAGATGCAATATCTCCCCTCTCGTTGCTGGTTTCTCCATAGATAGATCTTGGTGAACGCGTAGAAATTTTTGATTTACTGCTACGTCTCCCAACATTAACCGCCCTAGAGCGAGATGAACCTCGATGGGACTCCCCTTGTTGCGGATCTGAAGAGTACGGGCACGGCTTCCACGGAAGTCAAGTCCTTCACTTTTGAGGATCTGGAACGGGCGCTTGCTAAGAAAAAGGAGGATCATGATGCTTCTCTTGAGGCCTTGGTCCAAATGAGACTAGCCACACTAACCATGATGCTTGCACCACTTTCTGGTGGTGCGACATCGAGCCCAGGTGTGCCTACTCCTTCACTTGGTCAACAACCTTCTAGTAATGAAGACTCCAGTGTTCCTTGGCTTTATGCAAGACCTCAAATAGAGAAACCAAAGTATAACCCACAAGGCAAACCTCCTTTACTTGATGACACTACCGATTTTGCTTTGTGGAGAGTTGCTATGCAGGATCATCTTCGATATGGAAATGATGAAATGTTGGAGATCTTGGAATATGTCTACAAAACTGTTGATCCGAAGAATCTTACTCCAAGAGAGGTATATGATAAGAATCTCAACGACACGACAATCATGTGCATAAGGAGAGGTATGACTGACAAGCAAAGGAGACCATACATACATATCACAAGTGCCAAGGAATTATGGGATAGCATTGTGAGGACCAAGACCGACACCTCCACTCTCCGGCTTGCTCAATATGAAATTGCCAAGGGGCAATTGTAAAACTTTTGTATGGATAAAGGTGAATCTCCCAAGCAACTCCTTGAGCGTCTCATGACTCTCACCGCCGATATCGAGTCATGTGAATGTGACAAGACACAAGATGGATTCAACTTGACTAAGCGATTTCTCGTGGACAAGTTGCTTCATGCTCTTGCTCCGTATCATCACCAAATGGCATGGGACATAAGACAACACCATGGATTCAAGGAAATGACTCCAGATGACATCATATCCACTTTCCAACTCTTTGAAGAGTCAAAGGCAAATGCTACAAAACATCTTGCCATGCATGGTACCTTAACATCAAAAATCAATCTTGCGTTGAAGGCCAAGCATGTATATGAAGAAGAGCAAAGTGAAGAAGAAGATGATGAGGATGAAGATGGTGATGAGATTGACTCCGATGAGATCCATTCATATGAAGACATTGTCCTCTTTGTCAAGAATTTTAGCGCGGGAAAATTCAAAGGAAGATTCCAGAAGAAGAAAGTGAGAACATGTTACAACTGTGAAGAAACAAACCACTTCTCCAATGATTGCCCCTATGAGAAGAGAGAATATAAACCAAGGTTTTCCAAGACCTTTCCCAAGAAAAAGCTACCAAACCTTTTGAACTCAAAGCTCAAGAAGAGAGATGGGAAAGCAATGGTTGCTCATGAAGAATCTGATCCGGATGATGTTAGTGGTGTTGCCGGATTTGCTCAAGATTCTAAAAACACTTTGAGGCTAGTCAACAAGAGTGGTGATGTTGTCACCTACAACTATATGAAGGACTACAAGGGCAACGCTCACAAGTGCCTCATGGCAAAGGTCGTGGTAGAAGATGGAGAGGACCAAAACTCTCCTGACAAGGTCAAGGTAACCCCACGATCAAATCCTCCTCTCCTCACTCCTCTTACTCCTAGTGATGAGTACCTTGATGTGGAGAATAATCATGATGATAATGATATAGATGACCCCATGTTTGCTAAATTAAATAAGGTCATGTGCTCCCTCAAAGGAAAGAAGCTCACTATGTTTCATATGCTTATGGAGATGGTGGGTAAGAACACCGTCACCATTAAGGAACTCGAAACCCTCGTAACCGAGGAAAAGGAAAAATATGAAATCCTTGAGCGGAAAGTCCAATATGAGGAAGCACGAAATGATGAACTATGCTTGAAAATTGGTTCAAACATTGATGTTCATACTAAAGATCTTACCTCCTTGAAAAAGGCTAAGGACTCTTGCATAGAGTTGATGAATGATAGAAGTAAGCTTGTGAAGTCTCATGCTTCTCTATCGAAGGACTGTGAGCTCCTATCCACGTCCCTCAAGACTAAGGAAGAAGAGCTCACCCTTCTTACAAAGAGTTTTGAGACACTCAAGCTTACTTATCTTGAAACTCTAGCCAAGGCTTACTCTTCTTCTATTATCAATGTCGATGCTTGTACTACTAACTCAAGTAGTGATCTAGCATCTATTCTTGAGGAGAATCACCTTCTCAAGGCTCGTATCGAGAAAGGTCTCATGACATGTGCTCAAGGACAAAAGAACCTTAATGAGGTATTGAGCCAACACAATGAGGTGTTTTCCAAAGAGGGGCTCGGGTTTGACCCAAGCACAAGCAAGAAGAATACGTCTACTCAAAAGTGCACCACCCCTCTAAAAGAATCATTTGTACGAGAAGGTCACAAGGAAAAAGGTAAGGTTGTTAGTGGGAAGGCCACAAGGGGCATGCCCACTCTCAACAAGCCAAAAGAGTTCATGCCTCCATCCTATGTACTTCGTAAGACTAAGGATGGAGAAGTTTATGCAAAATTTGTTGGTCCTCGAAATGCATTCCAGTTCTATGATATTTGGGTCCCTAAGACCCTTGTGACTAACTTACGAGGTCCCACTATAAAATGGGTGCCTCTAAACAAGTCATAATTGTGTGTAGGTTGCTTTCTCCGGTGGAGTAAAATGGGTGATCAATAGTGGATGCAAAAATCATATGACCGGAGATAGCAAATTACTCTGTGATTTCATGGAAGCTATTCAACCATTTACGAGCATTATGTTTGGTGGAGGATCAAAAGGACAGGTACTCAGATTGGTCAAGGTGGCTATCACAAATGACATGTCTCCTGCAAATGTCATGCTTGTTCAATCCCTTAAATATCACTTGCTTTCTGTTGGTTATGATACACTCTTTGGACTAACGGATGTGAAAGTCTTTAAGAGAGATACCCTCGAAGTGGCCTTTGTTGGAGAGTTGGATGGCAACCTTTACATGATTGATTTCTCGAAAGAGAGCACATTTCATGCAACTTGTCTAATGGCCAAGGCCGACAAGGGGTGGCTATGGCATCGCCGGCTAGCCCATGTCGGCATGAGAAATCTTCAAGATCTCTTAAAGGGTAATCACATCCTTGGACTAACCAATGTATCATTTGAGAAAGATCGTGTGTGTAGTGCATGCATAGCAGGGAAGCAACATCAATCAAAGCACCCACCCAAGAATGTTGTATCTACCTCAAGGCCTTTGGAGCTCCTTCATGTGGATCTCTTTGGGCCTCCTTCATGGGACAGTCTTGGTGGGAAAAAGTATGGACTTGTAATTGTTGATGATTACTCAAGATATACATGGGTGTTTTTCCTCAAGTCCAAGGATGAGACAAAGATCACTTTCATTGATTTTGCCAAGCAAGCACAACGCAAGTTTGACAAAGAAATCTTGGCAATAAGAAGTGATAATGGCTCCGAGTTCAAGAACTACACCTTGGAAGGATTTCTTAGTGATGAAGGGATTGAGCATCAATATTCTGCACCATACACGCCACAACAAAATGGTGTTGCAGAAAGGAAGAATCATACACTTGTAGAGATGGCAAGGTCCATGTTGGATGGGTAAAAGTCACCACATAGTTTTTGGGCCGAGGCTGTCAACACCGCATGCCATGCATCCAACTGGCTCTTCCTTCGCAAGATATTGGAAATGACACCATATGAGCTTCTAACCGGGAACAAGCCAAATGTCAAGTACTTTCGTGTATTTGGGTGCAAATGTTTCATCCTTAACAAAAGAGAACGATTAGGAAAAGTTCAGTCCAAAACAACTGAGGGCATTTTTGTTGGTTATGGATCAAACTCTCACGCCTATAGAGTCTACAACAAATCCAATGGATGTGTTGTAGAAACTTGTGAATTTAATGGCTCCCATGGGGAGCAAGTTGATCTAAGTGATGTAGGTGAAGGAGATTCGCCTCAAGATATTTTGTCCATGGGTGTTGGTGCTCTTCTTCCCATGGAACAAGAACCTCGTCATGATGAAGAAGAAAATGAAAGTTTCACACATCTTCAAACCACTTCAACAACCATACCTCCACAAGCTCCTATTGCTCAACCAATGCCCTTACTTCAAGAACAAGAAGATGATCAAGTTCCTACTCAAGAACAAGATCATCATCAAGGGAAAGAACAAGAAAGTGCAATAATTGATGATGAACCTCAACAAATGTAGTATGAAGAAGAAGATATTCCACCACACATTAATGATCCATATGTTGAGGATGTGGATGATGGACATTAAGTTGAACCTCGCGAAACCCTAACCTCCATCATGCCTCGAGTGGCCGGTCGTGTTGATGTTAACAAAATCCTCACCTACATATCAGGTAGAATCACTTGTAAACTTTTGAAAAACTTTTGTGCTCACTTCTCATTTGTGTCTAGTGTTGAGCCTCTCAAGGTACAAGATGCATTGATTGACAACGATTGGCTAGTTTGCATGCAAGAATAGTTGAATAGTTTTGAACGTAATCAGGTACGGCCATTAGTCGAGAGGCCAACTACGAAGCACAATGTCATTGGAACAAAATGGATTGTCAAGAACAAGCAAGATGAGAATGGTGTAATCATCCATAACAAGGCAAGGTTAGTGGCACAAGGGTTCTCACAAGTTGAAGGTTTGCACTTTGGTGAGACCTTTGCCCCCGTTGCCTATCTTGAATCTATTCGCATCTTACTTGCTTATGCCGCTTTCAATGGTTTTACATTACATCAAATGGATGTGAAGAGTGCTTTTCTTAACAGTCCTCTACAAGAAGAAGTATATGTATCACAACCACCTGGGTTCATTGATCCCTATCACAAAGACTATGTGTATAAACTTCACAAGGCTTTGTATGGCCTCAAACAAGCACCTCGTGCTTGGTATGATCATCTTAAGAAGTTTTTACTCGATGATGGTTTTGTGAAAGGGTGATCGATCCCACTCTTTTTACTAAGAGGGACAAGGGTGATTTGATCTTATGCCAAATCTATGTATATGATATCATTTTTGGTTCTCCTAACATTCATTTGTCAAGAAGTTTGCGGCCTCCATGACCAAGAACTTTGAGGTGTCACTCAATGCAGATTTAAAATTCTTTCTCGGATTCCAAATTCAACAATTTCAAGAAGGAATATTCTTATCTCAAGCAAAGTACCTCAAGGATATCCTAGAAAAGTTTGGCATAACTGATGCTAGTCCATGTAAGACACCCATGCCAACCAAAATTGTACTCACTGAAGACACAAACGGTACCCCTTTTGACCCATCTAAATACCGCTCTATGATTGGTTTGTTGCTTTATCTTTGTGCATCTAGACCAGACATCATGTTCAGTGTATGCATGTGTGCTAGATTTCAAGCTTCCCCTAGAGAAAGTCATCATAAGGCGGTTAGGCATATTCTTAGATACCTTGTTCACACCCCTAAGTTGGGTCTATGGTACCCCAAGGATGCTAAGTTTGATCTCATTGGGTACACGGATGCGGATTGGGCTGGAGACAAAGTGGATCGTAAGTCCACCTCCGGTGCATGTCAATTTCTTGGACGATCCTTGGTAAGTTGGTCCTCAAAGAAACAAAATTGTGTTGCTCTCTCCACCGCCAAAGCCGAATACATTGCAACCGCCAGTTGTGCAACTCAATTACTATGGATGAGGCAAACATTGAAGGATTATGGTATCACCTATAGACATGTGCCTCTTGTATGTGATAATGAAAGTGCTATCAACATTGATGAGAATCCCAAAGATCATACCCACACCAAGCACATTGACATTAGGTATCATTTCTTTAGAGATCATGTGGAAAAGGGTGACGTTGATATTTCTCATGTTGGTACAGATATGCAACTTGTAGACATTTTCACCAAACCACTGGATGAAGCAAGGTTTTGTCAACTTAGGCGTGAACTTGGTATCTTGGAGCTTGACAACATTATGTGAAATCCCGCACCCATGCATGCAATTTACTTCATGTCTTGTCTTGATGTAGGCATATATTTAGGGGGAGACATTCAACTCATGAATTCTCTCACACTATGCAATGCATAAATAAAACAAACACTCTCAAGTTATCACGGTTTTCGAACTATGGTACTTTACAATGATGAAGTCATGACTGTGTACCCAAGGTTCAAGTCTTTGCGGCACTATGTCTCATATGCTCAAACATGGTGACTCGGTCACCACTTGTGAATTGCGTATATGAAGCTTTCTTTTCCATTTTATTATTATTGCTCATCTTAGTATGGCCTTAGATTATTCAGGTTTTCATCACTTCCATCTCTTAATCTCCTTGGGGGAGTCTATATCAAAATATCTTACGTTTGACCTTTGCGAAAACTTCCCCTTACTTGGATTCTCTGTCCAGTTGCATCCGACTCTTCAGCCGGACATCCGGGCCCTGGCATTTGCTCTCTGGTCTCTAATAGCCGGATATCCGGGCTTGTCTTTGGATATCCGGGCCGTCGCTAGCAGAGTTTTGGTCTCCGGTCTCAGGTCGCCGGATATCCGGGCTTGGCCCCGGATGTCCGGCCCGTTGCCAGCAGAGTTTTTGCTCTCTGGTCTCTAGTCACCGGATATCCTGGCCTAGCCCCGGATGTCCGGGCCGTCGCCAGCAGAGTTTTTCTCTCTGGTCTCTGGTCACCGGATATCCGGGCTTGGCCCCGGATGTCCGGCCCGTCGCCAGTAGAGTTTTTGCTCTCTAGTCTTTGGTCACCGGATATCCGGGCTTGGCCCCGGATGTCTGGCCCGTCGCCCCCATTCTCTCCCCATCTAACTCCAACAGTCACCGCCGCTGGGCTGTGCACTGGCGCTGCCCCAACCATCCCCTCCATCCTCTGGCCCCAATCTCCTGTTCAGGTCCTCATCTCCTCCCGATCTACACTTCCACCCAATCCATTTTCTAGGTTGCGGTGCGAATCACTCGGGAGGGACCGATTCGGGTGTTGACTTGAGGTTCGGCCACCCGAGTTCGTCATGGCACGTACCAAGAAATGTGGTCCTCCTCCTTCTTCCTGGGGTATGTCAATGTTCTACTCTTGCCTCCATCTTTGTTTGACTCAACCATTCTAGGTTTTCGATGACTTGTCATATTTATCTTGATCTCTCTCTCTAAGAGATTTGATGACACTTTCCTAGCCCAAAATCTACATACTTGGCTAAAACAACTGAACCATGGGTATGTCGATACTTTGATCTACCACTTGTGGTCATGTTCAAAAATGTTCACATCTCCGTTGTTTCATTGTTCTACCCTTGTTCATAACTTGATGGCTATTTCTCATCGATATTCCTATCATGTATCCGTTTTAAGTCAATCGTCGACAAGGCTCCACCAACTCCGAGGACTGGGCTCGACCTAAGAAGAAACAGACCAGCTCCGGACCCAAGAAGAAGCGTAGGGCTCCCTCCCCCAGTCCATCGGCCTCTGATCCAGATGATGCAGATTTTGTTTTGGAGGATGAGGCCAACATTGCTCCACGAACATCTGTTGGCCAGTCGAAGCCGGGCACACGGAAGGCGCCCGTGCCTTAAGTCCGGGGCTCTGCAATGCCCATTTCTCATGGTCGTCACGTCTCCATGGAGCTCCCTCTTAGTGGGGATCGCCTGTCCACAATTTCACAACCATGAGGGCTGGTCCATACCTTGAGTTTCTCCGGGACATCAACCAGTTTGAGATGAGGGCTGATGCTGAGGATCCACGGTTCCGTACCCGCATGCAGTAGAACCTCTTCTCCAGCTTTTTCCGCGGCCATGGTCTTGCCCCTCATACATACGTGGATATTTAGTTCTTGCATGATAATCCTACCATGTTCCCTGGAGGCTCAGTCAAAATCATTGATGATATGACTCTCGGTCCGGCAATGACCATTAAGTGTGACTGGAATGAAGCCGCCATCCTCCAGTTCTATGCCACATGCTTCTTTGGTCTAGATGACACCCTCACTTGGATGATTGATAATACTCAGCTCAGTGTCACCTATGCCCAATTTGTTCAGTTTTTGGGTTTGTCTGGTATTGGCCATCGGATGCACAGTAGTGATCCACATCATAGGCCCAAGGGGATTGATGATTGCGCTTCTCTTATTAAACCTCCCACTCAGCTCACTCCGGAGGAACATGAGTATCCTACCAATGAGGTATCTCTCTTTCGTGCTCCTTTCTACATTATCTATCAATGTGTGCTGCGCACTCTCTATCCCAAGAAGGGAGATTGCTCAAGGGTTCGCAACTATCGTATTGATTTGATGGTTCGTATGCAAGCCGCACCTACCGAGCCTCTGGACACAGCTCATTTAATTTGGCATGAGATCCGTCTTGCAAGTTTCATTCAGATGAGCCAATTCCCTCATGCTCCATTCATTCAGGCTCTGACTGATCATGCTGCCCCATTTCCGGTTGCCAAGACTATTGTGCACTCTATTTGGAAACCTCCGACTCATATGCGAGTGACAACTACTCCCCGGTCTGGTGCTTCTGCTTAGCCCAAGAGGTCCACTAGTGGTGCTTAGTCCACAATGCCCTATGTGCCTTCTTCTTCGACCACACCTCGGAACCACCTTGCCGCGTTCATAGGCAAGGCTCAGTCTGCTATTATGAAGGCAATCACGTTCAACTGTCAGCAAAACCATGATGTTCAAAAGCGCCTCATCATCTCCAAGAATCAGCTCAAGCAATGCCTACGTGATCGTGGGAGTCCCGTGAGTGATGATGATCCTATTCCCGCGGCTCCGTCCGCCTCCACCTTCGGATTTCCATCTCATGACGAGTATGCCGAGTTCTTTGCTGTTGAAGATGACATCCGCCAGGAGTGATTTCTATGGAGCTCTTTTAGTTCTTCGCCCCTTTTTGCATGTTGCCGTCAAAGGGGGAGAAGTATTATCTTAGTTCGGGTCATACTATAGGTTATCTATTTGTGTTCGCTATTATTCAAACTCTTAATGTATGCTACATATGGTACTTCAGCGTTTGCGACTATGTTGCTATCTTATGGCTATGGATTGTTATTATGGGTTATTATTGTTGTATCATATGTGCGTCATACTTCCCTATTTGTTTATTTTGTTTTCTTTTGAGCTACATATGATACTAGTGAGAACAATCATCTCTTTGCACACAATGAGGGGGGTGCAAAAAGCAAATGAACATATACTGCATTATGCTCTTATGATTTACAATGCTAAATTTATTTTATTGCATCTATGAACTACATGTATGATTGTAATCAAAAAACAGAAATGGGGAGATTGAAAGTGCAATCATGCCCTTACATCATGTTTTGATGTTGATGACAATATACATGTAGGGGACTAACTATGTTCGTCAAGTGAATCTCAAGTGTTAGTCCTCGGTTTATCAAAAGGGTGTGGATCATGAACAAATGAAGTTAATCTTACTCGAGGAAGAAGTATCAAGAAGATTGCATATTTGTTTTTCTTGAGTATAGGATCCCGCACTATTAAGAGGGGATCGATAGGGTCAGTAAAAGACTTGCTCATTCCACTATATCCCACCTTCAAAGTTTGTTTGGATCTATGAATTTCTCCCTTGGTTATGTCTCTGCCTCTGGGGATTGCCGGATGTCCGGACTGCAAGCCGGATGTCCGGGCCCTACTGCCATGCCGGATGTCTGGGTTGCAAGCCGGATGTCCGGGCCCTACTGCCATGCCGGATGTCCGGGTTGCAAGCCGGATGTCCGGGACCTACTGCCATGCCGGATGTCCGGGCTCCATCCCGGATGTCCGGCCACTCCTACCCATGAAACCAATGTTCTGTATAACCATTCTATGGACACGCCAGATATCTGGCCATCTGTCGGATGTCCGGGCTTGGCCCCGGATGTCTGATCCCTCTGTTTTTAGCCTCTGACCAGCCTTGTATTCCATATACCTTGCCAGGCCGGATGTCCGGCCTCTAGCCCGGATGTCCGGCCTACCTGGTCACTCACACTACAATGGTCACTTGTGCTCTCACAGTATATATAGCTCTCTTCCCCCATTGGAGAGGGTTGACCATTCACTTTGAGCTTACCCAAGAACACATTTCATTCTCCCTCACTCACACACACCAAATCTTAGATCCCCAAGGGATTTGAAAGCATTTGATAGAAGTTGTCCACCCAAGTGATAGATCCACTCCTTCCCCTTCTTTGCACCAAAGGAATTCATGATTGAGCAAGTCTTGAGCTTTTTCCCCATTGTTCTTGTTACTCTTGGAGGTTGGAGACTCCTAGGCGGTAGGAGTCATTCAGAGAGGAATCAATTTGTGATTACCCCCCGGAAAGTTTGTGAGGGTTTGGAGGCCACCTAAAGGTCTACCAGTAGTGGTTGGGAATTCGCCTTCGTGGTGATATATCAAGTATAGAATAGGGTGAGCCTTCGTGGCGTTGGTGTGCCTTCGTGGTAACATCCACCTCTCTAAACGGTGACATAGCTTCCCTCCAAGGAAGTGAACATCGGCATACATCCTCGTCTCTCGAAGTTGTGGTTATTCCTAACCCTAACTTCCTACTCCTGGTTACTTGTCTCTTAGTCCTTACTTATATCTTATTGTGCTTGCTTACTTACCTACTTGTGTTTCTAGCTTACCTTGCTTAGTATCCTACTTGCAATTGTTAAGATCACTTTCATATTCTGCATTATTGTCTAAAATTGCTAAGTAACAATTAAAATTTGTAATTGTACCTATTCACCCCCTCTAGGTCCATCTCGATCCTTTCAGTACTAAAACAGCACCACACATAATTTCAAAGGGTTGGTTCCAATCAGGTGGTTGAACAACAGGTGCATATATCAATGCATTCTTAAGAATTTCAAAAGCTTCTACACAATCATCATCAAAAACGAATGGAACATCTTTTTGCAAGAGATTAGTGAGTGGCCTAGAAATCTTAGATAAGTCTTCTATAAATCTCCTATAGAAACCAGCATGACCAAGGGAACTTCTTATACCTTTGATATCCGTAGGACACGACATTTTTTCAATAGCATCAACTTTATCCTTGTCAACTTCAATACCTCTATTGGAAATTTATGTCCCAAGACAATGCCTTCATTCACCATAAAGTGGCACTTCTCCCAATTCAAGACAAGATTAGTTTCTTCACATCTCTGCAAAACTCGATCAAGGTTGCTCAAACAATCATCAAAAGAAATTCCGTAAATGGAAAAATCATCCATGAAAACCTCAACAATCCTTTCACAAAAAATCATATAATATAGTAGTCTTACATCTTTGAAAGGTAGTAGGTGCATTGCATAAACCAAAAGGCATACATCTATAAGCAAAGGTAACAAAAGGGCAGATAAAAGTGGTCTTCTCTTGGTCCTCTTTTGACATAGGTATTTGAGAGAAACCAGAATAACCATGTAGAAAGCAAAAATGTGTGTGTTTGGATAATATTTCTAGCATTTGATCAATAAAAGGTAGAGGGTAATGATATTTTCTAGTAGCTTTATTTAACTTCCTAAAATCAATTACCATTCTATATCATGTAACAATTCTCTACAGGATCAACTCATTTTTATCATTAGGAACTACAGTAGTACCTCCTTTCTTGGGAACACAATGAACGGGACTAACCCATCTACTATCAGAAATAGGATAAATAATACGTGCCTCCAGAAGCTTTAATATTTCATTTATTACCACCTCTTTCATTTTAGGATTCAACCGTCATTGGTGATCAACAACTGGTTTAGCATCAGGCTCCATTTTAATTTTATGCTGACATAGAGTGGGACTAATGCCCTTAAGTTCATCAAGAGTATATCCAATAGCAGCATGGTGCTTCCTCAGAGTTTTCAATAATCTCTGTTCTTCATGCTTTGAAAGGTTAGCACTAATATTAACATGATATATCTTCTTTTCATCAAGATAAGCATATTTCAGAGTATTCGGTAATTTCTTAAGCTCAAACATGGTATCACCCTTGGGTGGAGGAGGATCCCCAAGTATTTCAACAGACAAGTTGTGTTTCAGAATAGGATGCTGATCTAAGAAAATCTTATCTATTTTATTCCTTTCATTCATATGCATATCATTTTCATGGTCTAGCAAATATTGTTCTAAAGGATCAGTAGGAGGCACGTCAATAGAAGTAAGACCAATAATTTTATGCTTACTAGACAATTCTTTATCATGGGGTTGTCTATGAAATTTAGAGAAATTAAACTCATGAGACGTATCCCCAAAACTTACAGTAACAGTTTCCTTCTCACAATCTATCCTGGCATTAACAGTATTCAAGAAGGGTCTACCAAATATAATGGGACAAAAATCATCTTATGGGGAACCGAGAACAAGAAAATCAGTAGGATATTTTATTTTCCCACACAGGAGTTCAACATCTTTAATAATCCCAACTAGTGATATAGTATCTCTATTAGCAAGCTTAATTCTAACACCAATTTCCTCTAACTCAGCTGGTGCAATATCATTCATAATCTCTTTATATAAGGTAAATGGAATTGCACTCACACTAGCACCCATATTACATAAGACATGATAACAATGATCTCCTATTTTAACAGAAACAACAGGCGTGCCGATAGTGGGTCAATGTTTATCTTTAGCATCAGGTTTAGCAATTCTAGTAGCTTCATCACAAAATTGAATAGCATGCCCATCAATATTATAAACCAAGAGATCTTTAACCATATCAATACTAGGCTCAACTTTAATTTTCTTAGGGGGTGTAGGTGTTCTAGCACAGCTCTTACGAACCACAGTTGAAGCTTTAGCATGTTCCTTTATTCTAAAAGGGAAATGTGGTTTCTCGATATAAGCAGCAGGAATAACAGTATCAACATTATAAGTAATAGTTTCCTCTTCAACTTCAATAGGTTCAAATACTTTAACTTCAATGGGAGGATGATATTTAAACCACTTCTCCTTAGGGAGATCAACATGAGCAGCAAAAGATTCACAAAAAGAAGCTACTATCTTAGAATCAAGTCCATATTTAGTGCTAAATTCACGAAAAGCATCGGTGTTGATGAAGGATTTAACACAATCAAACTTAATGTTCATACCTGACTCCTTAACTTCATTGAGTTCCCAATCTCCAGAGTTGCGTTTAATTCTTTCCAATAAATCCCATTTGAAGTCAATATCTTTCTTCATATAGGGACCAACACAAGAAGTATTGAGCATGGATTGATCATTACAAGAAAGCCGATCATAAATTTTTTGAATAATAATTTCTCTCGAGAGCTCATGATTGGGGCATGAATATAACATTGACTTAAGCCTCCCCAAGCTTGAGTGATTCTTTCTCCTTCACGAGGCCAAAAGTTATAAATATAATTCCGATCACGATGAACTAGATGCATAGCATAGAACTTCTAATGAAATTCTATCTTCAATCGGTTGTAGCTCCATGATCCAATATCATCACATAGCCTATAACATGTCAATGCCTTCTCCTTAAAAGATAAAGGAAAGACCTTCTTCTTGACGTGATCATCTGACAGACCTGCAAGCTTAAATAACCCACAAACTTCATCCACATAGATTAGATGCAAATCAGGATGTAGTGTTCCATCTCCTGCATAAGGATTAGCCAGCTGTTTCTATATCATACCCGAAGGAATTTCATAATAAATATTCTCAGTAGGTTTAGTAGGTTGAGGGACAACTCTTTGTGTTTTTGGTCGAGGTGAAGATACCCCAAACAAGCCCCTCAAAGGATTACTTTCTATAGTTGTGCAGAATAGGTATCTCAGATTTGCTCCTTTTCCAGTCCAGAATTCCAGCTGCCGGCATTCTCCCTCTTCATGTAAACCTTGTAAAATAAGAGAGAAAAGGCATAATTATTGTACCATAATGTGTAATAACAGCCCATAATGCAATAAATATCAATATACAAGCATGATGCAAAATGGATGTATCAGTAAGTATTTCCCTCAGTTATGAAACCAAGGTTATCGAACCAGTAGGAGGATCACCAACACCCAGTAAGCAGAACCTGCACACAAACAACAAATATTTGCAACCCAGCGCAAAAGAGAGGTTGTCAATCTCTCTACGGTAATAAGATAGATTAGGTAGTGATAGATAGGAGAGACAGATCTCTCAACAAGACAAAATAAAAAGAGTAAATATGCAGCAATATATTTTTGGGTTTTTGGTTTTGTAAATCTGAAAACAAAGATTGCAAAAACATAGATCGGAAAGCAATATGATGGAAAAGTAGACCCGGGGGGCGTAGGGTTCACTAGCGGCTTCTCTCATGAGTATAGCGCATGGTGGGTGAACAAGTTACTATTGGGAGATTGATAGAAAATCGAATAGTCATGACGATATCCAAGACGATGATCATTATATAGGCATCACGTCCAAGATAGATAGACCGACTCCTACCTGCATCTACCTCTATTACTCCACATATCGACCGCTATCCAGCATGCATCTAGTGTATTAAGTTCATTGAAAAATGGAGTAATGCAATAAGAACAATGACATGATGTAGACAAGATCTTTTCATGTAGGAAGACCCCATCTTGTTATCCTAAATTTCATAATAAATATTTTCAGTAGGTTCAGTAGGTTGAGGGACAACTATTTGTGTTTCCAGTCGAGGTGAAGATACCCCGAACAAGCCGCTCAAAGGATTCCTTTCCATAGTAACAAATGACAGTAAATTTCAGCACACTATATAGATTTTTCCTTACCAGATTCCACTTACCAAAGGCGCTTCACTCCCCGGCAACGGCGCCAGAAAAAAGTCTTGATGACCCACAAGTATAGGGGATCTATCGTAGTGCTTCTGACAAGTAAGAGTGCCGAACCCAACGAGGAGCAGAAGGAAATGACAAGCGGTTTCCAGTAAGGTATTCTCTGCAAGCACTAAAATTATTGGTAATAGATAGTTTTGTGATAAGATAATTCGCAACAAGTAACAAGTAACAAGTGTAGCAAAGGTGCAGCAATGTAGCCCAATCCTTTTTGTAGCAAAGGAAAGGACTGGACAAACTCTTATATAAAGCAAAGCGCTCCCGAGGACACATGGGAATTTCTATCAAGCTAGTTTTCATCATGCTCATTTGATTCAGGTTCGTTACTTTGATAATTTGTTATGTGGGTGGACTGGTGCTTGGGTGCTGCCCTTAATTGGACAAACCTCCCACTTATGGTAAACCCCTCTCTCAAGCATCCACAACTACAAAAGAAGAATTAAGGTAAACCTAACCACAACATGAAACATATGGATCCAAATCAGCACCTTACGAAGCAACACACAAACTAGGGTTTAAGCTTCTATCACTCTAGCAACCCATCATCTACTTGTAACTTACCAATGCCTTCCCCTAGGCCCCAATAATGGTGAAGTGTTATGTAGTCGACGTTCACATAACATCACTAGAGGAGAGACAACATACATCTCATCAAAATATCGAACGAATACCAAATTCATATGATTACTTATAACAAGACTTATCCCATGTCCTCAGGAAAAAATGTAACTACTCACAAAGCATGTTCATGTTCATAATCAGAGGAGTATTAATTATCACCAATACTAAGAATAATAACGAGAAGCAACACCATGAATTACTGCGACACTCCAGAACAATGAATAAAGAACGGTTGAGCCAATGATGAAAATAATTCAAAGCGATCATGGAGAAGGAATATGACTGATGAAAATCATTCTTACATCATATTTAAAAATAACTTGAGGACATCTCCAGAAAGATTAGAAGAGCCAGGTAAGATACTGGGGAAAACACCTGTGGGTTATAGGCCCACTCAATGAGATCACCGTTTAAACAATTGCTTAGGAAGAGAGATTGCACCGGTAGAAATGAAAACTTGATGAGGTGAGACCCTAAAAATAATTTGAAAGGATTGAATGCAAAACCGAACTTCTGAGATATCTTCATCACTCCGGATATAATAGAAGGAAGAATAAACAAGAGAGGCTTGGATAAGAATTCCAACATGGGAGAGCATTTAGCGATTGAAAAGGATATGACGAATATCGAGATCTTGAATTGAATCCACCGAAGAAGAATAACCACAACAACAAAGAATATGAGGATAGATCTTGAAACTGAAACTCCTGAGAATCTCCACAAGAAATCACCGGATACAATATGAAGAAATGATAGCGAAAGCATTGATGAAGAGAAAGGCACTTGGAAGAGAATTTAATCATTGAAGAAAAAGGGTGGGATGGTGGGGAAAACAAAGAAAACTTGGGACAGATGAGGCAAAATGTGGAAAGAAATATGAGAATTGATCTTGCAAATATTGAAGAGGATAGAATTCACTTGAAGAAAAGCACACCGGTTGAAAAAAAATTCATGACAACTCCAGTTGAACAAAAGGATTAGCATTCCCGTAAAATATGAGAACACTACTTAGAAAAGATATTCTCTGTAAGAAAAATGTATGAGAACACTACTTAGCATGTCCTCTGTAAGAAAGACAATGAACAAACGAATCCACTAGATGTTGAACCCCAACCTCACATCATGATCTGTTGGAAGATAGCCTAGGTAACTACTTGAATTCTCACCTAAGAACTTCCAAAATCTTCCGGTTATGCAATCGGGTGTTGGGGATACAGGGAGGCAAAATATATCACACAACTAACAAGCCCTACACTCCAACTGTATCCATCCGTCAACACTTAACCAGAGGATTCAGAACTCCATCTATCTCGGACCCTCAAAAACACAATGATACCAAACATGGCAATACCCCAGACGCCTCCCCAGTACTGGGTGACTCTGACCTTATCTCGCCACTAAAAGTATTGAAGCAATTTCGAACATCATCCGTCCTGAGATACTAAGGAAACTGAATGATAACAATGTGCAAAAATCCCTCGAATCTCTACTCCTCGATAACAAGACGCACCAAGACAGAATTCCTTCACATCGGCATCATATAGTTTCCAAAAATACCCGCATGATCCTAATTTTTTTGAGCGAGAAGAGGAGTAGAATTAAAAATTCCTAAGTCGAATACCTCACCTGAGTATAGAAGAGGAGTAAAATAAACCTACTCTCCAATATATAACTAGACTCGACTCGGCCAAGTTCGATCAATCAAGGGTTCTCCTAGGTCGGTACAGGCTCCAATACCAACTTGTCACGCCCAAGATGCGATCCTATCCTTATTTTGGAACGAGGGCCTCGACAGGGATAGAAGCGCATCTCGTTGTGTTGCAAGAATGGATATCATTACAAGTACATGTATAGAAGAGATGAGTGATATGTCTCCAACGTATCTATAATTTTTGCTTGTTCATGTTGTTATATTATCATTCTTGGATGTTTTACAATCATTTTACTACAACTTTATAATATTTTTGGGACTAACCTATTAACCTAGAGCCCAGTGGCAGTTCCTATTTTTTCTTCTTGTTTTTGAGTTTTATAGAAAAGGAATATCAAAAGGAGTCCAAACGGAATAAAAATTTACGGTGATTTTTTATGGACCAGAAGAGACCCACGAAGCATCGGAGTTGGGCCAGAAGACCCACGAGGCAGTCACAAGCCTCAAGGGCGCGACCACCCCCTGGGTGCGCCCACCATGCTTGTGACTCCCTCATGGCCCATCCTGACTCGTTTCCACCGCCATAAATTCCAATAAATTCCAAAAACCCCAACACAGAACCTAGATCGGGAGTTCCGCCGCCACAATCCTCTAGAGCCATGAAAAACCAATTGGGAGCCCGTCCAGCACCCCGCCAGAGGGGGAAACCATCACCAGAGACCATGTTCATTATCCCGATGCTCTCCATGACGAGGAGGGAGTAGTTCACCCTCGGGGCTGAGGGTATGTATGAGTAGCTATGTGTTTGATCTCTCTCTCTCGTGTTCTTGAAATGGCACGATCTTGATGTACCGCGAGCTTTATTGATATAGATTAATCCTATGGAGTTTTCCCCTCTCTATCTAATTGTGATGATAGTTTTCCCTTTGAAGTTTACTTATCGGATTGCGTCTTTAAGGATTTAAGAACACTTGATGTATGTCTTGCGATGGGATATCCGTGGTGAGAATGGGATGTTCTATTGATCCACTTGATGTATGTTTTGGTGATCAACTTGCGGGTTCTGTGACCTTGGGAATCTATGAATAGGGGTTGGCACACGTTTTTGTCTTGACTTTCCGGTAGAAACTTTGGGGCACTCCTTGAAGTTCTTTGTGTTGGATTGAACATGATGAATCTGAAATTACGTGGTGCATATCGTATAATCAATCCCATGGGTACTTGTGGTGACAATGGAGTATCTAGGTGACATTAGGGTTTTTGTTGATGTGCATCTTAAGGTGTTATTTTAGTACGAACTCTAGGGCTGTTTGTGACACTTATAGGGACAACCCATACGATTGATCAGAAAAGATAACTTTGAGGTGGTTTCGTACCCTACAATAATTTCTTCATTAGTTGTCTGCTATTTGTGACTTTGGAGTGAACTCTTTGTCGCACGAGAGGTATTTACATATGATTCAACTATGCTAATATTTTTGAGAGAAATTGCACTAGTGAAAGTATGAACCCTAGGTCTTGTTTACAAGCATTGCAATATCGTTTTTGATCACTTTTGTTACTTGCTACGTTGGTGTTTTTATATTTGTTAGATTACAAAAACCTATATCTACCATCCATATTGCACTTGTATCACCATCTCTTCGCCGAACTAATGCACATATACAATTTGCCATTGTATAGGGTGTGTTGGGGACACAAGAGATTTCTTGTATTTGATTGCAGGGTTGTTTGAGGGAGACCATCTTCATCCTACACCTCCCATGGATTGATAAACCTTAGGTCATCCACTTGAGGGAAAATTGCTACTGTCCTACAAACTCTGGGCTTAGAGGCCCAACACGAGTCTACAAGAAGAAGGTTGTGTAGTAGACATCAAGCTTTTTTCTGGCGCCGTTGCCGGGGAGGTGAGTGCTTGAAGGTATATCTTTATATCTTGCAATCAAATCTTTTAGTTTCTTGTTTTTCACTAGTTTGGTCTATAAAAGAAAAATACAAAAAAATGGAATTGAGGTTGCCTCATATGCTTGATCTTTTTAATATCTTTCGTGAAAATGATGGAAAGGAAAATTGTGCTCAAGTGTTAGAAGAAGAAGTTATTAAAATGTTTGGCACTAAATCTTTGAGTGATGAGCATAATTGCAATGTTGTTAGTATGAATTCTTTGAATATCCATAGTACTAATGATGATTGCACTAGTCATGATTAAAATATTTCTTATAAGCATGTCAATTTTTGTGGAGTGCATAGAGTTTGTCAAGACATGCCTAAAAGTGAAGATAGATTTTGTAAGAGGCATAAGTATTTATAAACTAAATGGTTGCAAGAGTGGCTAGATGTTTGTGCTGAAAGATTTAATTTTTCTCACCGTCCTTGTGAAGTTTGCAATGAATGTGGTCATTTAAATCTCCAATGCAAATTGTTTCATGATCGAATCGTGTCCAAAAATTGTGATAACTTGATTTCCCTTGAGCATCATAATGAACTTAGTTTGCTTCTGGGATATGAAGAAATGAAACTTTTAACTAGGGGTATCCCAGAATATGATCTTAAGAGATTTCTTGAGTTTGATCTAAAGGAAATTTATATGTATTGTGCGGTAAATTGCATTGGGAATCCTTATATTGCCATACTTAAAGACAAGAAAACAAATAGAAGATGAAGAGAATACTAATGAAGGGGAAGAGGTTTCCCAATATCCTCCTATTTGTTCTTATGATGAATTAGGTAACAAGGAGGAGCTTTTTATTCAACCAACCTCTTGAAAAAGAAGTTTGGGGGAATTAAATAAAGCCACACATAATGTGGTGAAGAAGAAGAAAAGAAGGAAAAGTAGAGGTATCTCTCCCAAATAATGTTGCTCCCATTATTGATAGGCCTCATGAGAATGAATCAAAAATAGTTGTGGAAGATGATACGCTTGAGGATGATTTTGTTATGCCTATTGCTTGTTGTGATAATTATGATTGGGAATATAATGATACTTCTTATAATCTTGAAAATATTTATGGCACCAACTTGGATGATGATGATAATAATTGCTATACTATTGGTGCTATTCATACCATTAATGATGAGAGTGATTATGTTTATGATATACAAAGCCACAAGCTTGGGGATGCTATGTTTGATTAAAATGACACGTTTGAGAATTTATTTGCTGCAATTAATGTTTGTCCCAAGCATGGCGATGCTATGCTTAATGAAGATGATCTTTTTATCCCCCCTACTTTGAATGCTCAAATTTGTTATAATGATTGCATGCCTCCTACTTATGATGATTATTGTGATGATACTTATGCAATGAAAAATAGTGATGATTACTATTATGATACTTGTCATAATTATGAATATCCTTTTACTAAATATTACTCTTTTAGTGTGGAACCAATTTGGAGTATTCAAGTCTTTTATGATACTCCCACTATTAGTCATGAGAAGAAATTTGCTTATGTGGAGAGTAGTAAAATTTCTATGTTTGTGGATCATGAAAATAATGATTTTTGTGATGGTTATATTGTGGAATTCCTTCATGATGCTACTGAAAATTATTATGAGGGAGGAACATATGCTTGTAGGAATTGCAATAATATCAAGTTTCCTCTCCATCTGTTCAAAGTTTTGAAGTTATGCTTGTTTTGCCTTCCTATGCTAGATGATTATTGCTCCCATAAATTGTTTGCTCAAAAACTCCCTATGCATAGGAAGTGTGTTAGACTTAAATGTGCTTGTCATGAGATTCATGATGCTATTTTGCATGTTTTAATTACTATTCCTATGTGAGCATCATTGAAATCATCATGCCTAGCTAAAAGGCATTAAAGAAAAGCGCTTGTTGGGAGACAACCCAACACTTTTACTTTTTGTTTTTGTGTGTTCACATGATTAAGCTACTGTATTAATCATGTTTTGCGTCTTTTATTTCAATAAAGTGCCAAGTAAAGCCTTTGGGATAGTGTGAATACTTGCTTGTTTGATTCTGTGCAAAACAGAAAGTTTTGTGTCCAGTATATGAATTATATGATTTTACTAGAGAGTCAAAAAATTCTTAAATTTTTACACAAACTTTATATACAAATTTCTTGAGTTTTACGAATGTTTCAGAATTTTTAGAGTCAGGGAAGTTTGGTAATCATTCAGATCTTCACAGACTGTTCTGTTTTTGACATATTTTGTTTTGCAATCATAGTTTGCTTGTTTCAAGTGTTCCTATAGATTTTATTTAGTGGTATAAATTATGGGAATGTTATAATACATTAGGTATAATGTGGTAACAATTATGAATCTTGTCTTGACAGTACCTAAGGGAATGATCTATATTTACTACACTAACCCATCTCACGAAGTTCCGTTAAGTTTTGTGTGATTGAAGTTTTCATGTTTTGGGTGAGAAACCGATATGAGAAGAATAAGGAGTGACAAGAACCTAAGATTGGGGATTAACAAGGCACCCCCAAGGTAATATCCAAGTAAGACTCAAGCGCCTAGGCTTGGTGATTCCCCGGAAGGCATCCCCTCTTTCGTCTTCAACAATATCTTGGATCGTCATTATATTTTGTTTTCCTCTTTTAGTTGTTATTTATAATCTTGTTTTTCAATAAATTTTTTGCAAGAATTTCCTTTAGGATGCTTGAATTGCATGTTTGATGTGTGCTGTGTAAAAACAGAAACTTCTGCTGTAGTGTTTGAATTTTAATATTTTTATGGAACGTGGTAAGTTTCTGAAATTTTTGCACAGTTTTTTCATATAAATTTTATAGAATTTACTAAATTTTTATAATTGTTTGATTTACATAAGTACACTATTTTCATAAATTGCTACAGACTGTTCTGTTTAGACAGATTGCTATCATAGTTTCGTTATCTACTTATCCTATAGTTTCCATAGCCTATATTGGTAGATATAAATTGTGGAAATGATAGTATAAATTACCTAATGTTTGAAAATTATTATGAAACTTGTATTGGCAGTACATAAAGAGTTGATTTATTATTATGTGAACTAACCTATCTCACGAGTTCTTATTGAGTTTTGTGTGGATGAAGTTTTTGAGAATAGGTGAAACCGTGGTATGAGAGTATTGAAAGAGATACAAAAGCTCAAGCTTGGGGATGCCCAAGGCACCCCAAGTAAATATTTCAAGAACTCTCAAGCATCTAATCTTGGGGATGCTACGCATCCCACCTCTCTTCATCAACAATTATCGGTTAGCCTATGTTCAGCCTAAATTTTTATTCGTTCACATGATGCGTGATATTCTTGGAGTGCTATTTTTATTTTGCTTGCTGTTTGAATAAAGTACTTAAGATCTTAAAATATTTATTGAGGGAGAGAGAGTCCTCACATATCTCCTTAATTGTTTGACTACTCATATCCTTTGAGAGTAGCTTCTCATTCGCTCATGTGCTTTACTTAAAATTGTTTGAGCTTGTCGAAAAAACAATGGCAATACATGAAACTAGTCCCAATGTGATAGATATCCAAGGAGGATATAATAAAAAAATTCATGAAGATCATGGGACAAAGTAAACTTGATTCTTTGTAATAGTTTTGAAACATGATGATAGTAATATGTGAGTCATGTTAGTGAATAATTATGCTTAGTAAGAATATTGGTGTTAAGGTTTGTGATTCCCTATGCATGCACGAAAGTCAATAGTCATGCAATGAAGTTACAACCTACATGTATTGCATTATTCGGTGTTAGTTATGACTCAATTCTCACTTATGTGATTTATCGTTCCTTGGTTTGGCTGCTTCCTAATCTATTTGCTAGCCTTTATTTGTACTAAGTAGAAATACTACTTGTGCATCCAAAATCCTTAAACCAAGTTTTGCCTTATGAGTCCACCATACCTACCTATATGCGGTATTTCCATGCCGTTCCAAGCAAATTTCTTTGTGCCATCTCTAAATCTTCAAAATAAATTTTCTCTTTTGTGTGCCTGTACCGCTCATGAAACGGTGGGGAGTATCCAATATTTTTCCATGCTAGGTGGGTTATTCTCACGATATGTGTTGATTCACTATCATTCACGAGAAAGTGGCTGGTAATAGGGATTCTCAGTCCCAAAATCAAAGAAAAAAAATGTAAATAATTAAACAAAACTCCCCCAGGAATGTTGTATATATGGACGGTACCTGTGGATTCTGCTCGCCGTGCAGTGTGATTGATTGGTGGAGGGGGAGTAAAAACGTTACTATTCTGTTTGGGAACCGCCTATAATGTATCTAGCATGGAAAGTATTGTGAGCTACTTCGTCAGTTTCGTTGACAGGAAAAGCATGCCACTCAAAATATTTCTCTCTCTCAATATAAACCTTGAGCTCTGGCACCTCTATAAATCCCTACTTCCCTCTACGAAGGGCCTAACTATTTACTTTATGCAATTTTATTTATTTTTTGCTTTGAGTCTCCATATTCTCTTATAAGCACAAACTAGGGGGCACTATGATCGTACTTGAGCATTGGGCATAGCTAATATTTGAGTGTGTTTCATGAATGGATCAATGATTGAGCATGATGGGCTAGGGATAACTTTATTTAGTGTTGATATTTTCAAAGACATGGTTGCTTGTTGACATGCTTGAGTATTGAAGTCATTATGTTAAAACTAGACTATTGTTTTGAATCATTTACGAAGTCCAAATGTCCATGCTATACAAAGAAAAAAATAATATGATGAACATGTTAGGCAGCGTTCCACATCAAAAATTCCGTTTTTATCATTTACCTACTCGAGGACGAGCAGGAATTAAGCTTGGGGATGCTGATACGTCTCCAACGTATCTATAATTTTTGCTTGTTACATGCCGTTATATTATCATTCTTGGACGTTTTACAATCATTTTACTACAACTTTATAATATTTTTGGGACTAACCTATTAACCTAGATCCTAGTGCTAGTTCCTGTCTTGTTTTTGAGTTTTACAGAAAAGGAATATCAAACGGAGTCCAAACGGAATAAAAATTTACGGTGATTTTTTATGGACCAGAAGAGACCCACGGAGCATCGGAGTTGGGCCAGAAGACCCACGAGGCAGTCACAAGCCTCAGGGCACGGCCACCCCCTGGGCGCGGCCACCATGCTTGTGACTCCCTCGTGGCCCATCCTGACTTGTTTCCACCGCCATAAATTCCTATAAATTCCAAAAAACCCAACGTAGAACCTACATCGGGTTCTGCCGCCGAAAGCCTCCAGAGCCATGAAAAACCAATCGGGAGCCAGTTCCGGCACCCTGCTGGAGGGGGAAACCATCATCGGAGACCATCTTCATCATCCCGACGCTCTCCATGACGAGGAGGGTGTAGTTCACCCTCGGGGCTGAGGGTATGTATGAGTAGCTATGTGTTTGATCTCTCTCTCTCTCCCATGTTCTTGAGATGGCACGATCTTGATGTACCACGAGCTTTATTGATATATATGAATCTTATGGAGTTTTCCCCTATCTATCTAGTTGTGATGAATTGAGTTTTCCCTTTGAAGTTTACTTATCGGATTGGGTCTTTAAGGATTTAAGAACACTTGATGTATCTCTTGCGATGGGATATCCGTGGTGACAATGGGATGTTTTATTGATCCACTTGATGTATGTTTTGGTGATTAACTTGCGGGTTCCGTGACCTTGGGAATCTATGCATAGGGGTTGGCACACGTTTTTGTCTTGACTTTCCGGTAGAAACTTTGGGGCACTCCTTGAAGTTCTTTATGTTGGATTGAACATGATTAATCTGAAATTATGTGATGCATATCGTATAATCAAGCCCATGGGTACTTGTGGTGACAATGGAGTATCTAGGTGACATTAGGGTTTTGGTTGATGTGCATCTTAAGGTGTTATTTTAGTACGAACTTTAGGGCTATTTGTGACACTTATAGGAACAACCCATAAGATTGATCAAAAAAGATAACCTTGAGGTGGTTTCGTACCCTACAATAGTTTCTTCATTAGTACTCCGCTATTTGTGACTTTGGAGTGAACTCTTTGTCGCACAAGAGGTATTTACATATGATTCTACTATGCCAATATTTTTGAGAGAAATTGCACTAGTGAAAGTATGAACCCTAGGTCTTGTTTACAAGCATTGCAATACCGTTTTTGCTCACTTTTGTTACTTGTTACCTTGCTATTTTTATATTTTCAGATTACAAAAACCTATATCTACCATCCATATTGCACTTGTATAACCATCTCTTCGCTAAACTAGTGCACCTATTACAATTTGCCATTGTATTGGGTGTGTTGGGGACACAAGAGATTTCTTGTATTTGATTGCAGGATTGTTTGAGAGAGACCATCTTCATCCTACACCTCCCACAGATTGATAAACCTTAGGTCATCCACTTGTGGGAAATTTCTACTGTCCTACAAAACTCTACGCTTGGAGGCCCAACACGAGTCTACAAGAAGAAGGTTGTGTAGAAGACATCAATTAGTATATGAAATTGGCTTACACTCGCCACAAGCTACATCAAGTTCACATCAATACACCAACATATTCAAACATCATTCAGAAGAGCATGGTCCGACTACGGACAAAATCAAACGATAAAATTACATCAATCCTTGCTATCCCAGGCTGCCGCCTAGAACCCATCCTAGATTGATGATGAAGAAGAAGAACTTCAAATCAAACAAGCATCACACTCACGTCAAATCATCGCATTACCTGTACTTGCAACTATTGTTGTAGTAATCTATGGGCCATAGGGACTCAACAATCTCATTTCCAAGGGTATCAAAACTATTAAAGCTTAATGGGTGAGGTATGGTTAAGTGTTGAGGCTGCAACAAGTGACTAAGAATTTATTTGAGTGGCTAACTTATGAATATAGAAAGTAAAGCATGGAGGTCTACGAATAACAGACGTGAACTAGTAATGATCACTAACTGATACTGAACACCTACTTACGTCAAACATAACCCCACCGTGTTCTCTCTCGGATAAGGACTCATGAGAAGAGACCGTCACAGTTATGCACACAGTTGGTGTATTTTATTTGAGTTTACTTCAAGTTTGCGATGACCGGGTGTTAGACAAGTTTTCCAAGTTTGCCACATAACCGCGGGCACGACTTTCCGAAAGATTTATCCCAGCAGGGGTGCTCCAACTCATCCATCACAAATTAACCACACGCCGCGGGAATAACCTCGACCACGGATCTCGTGATCATCCTAGGAAATTCCAAAGGAAATCCAACACCTCGAGATAGCCCGAAGAAGATCAGAGTTCCTCACGCAAGACATCCGAGAAAGGTAAAACAAATCCAGCAAGGCCGCCCGACGTGTCGACGAATCCGATAAGAGCCGCGTATCTCATTGTCAGGACATGACCGGATTGGCTAAGTTTCCGGCTGGCACACCCAATGGTGGCCCCGGCTACTGCCATTTTGGACCAACACTCATGAGGAGCACTGGCCGGGGTTGTTGATTAATTATCCATGGGTGCCGGCGAGTCCCTATGCATTTTATTAGTTATTAGGCAAATGTAGTACCAAAGTTGGGCCTTGCCATACAAGCTTTATCCTAAAACAGAAATCAAGGGGGTCCCCATAACAACCCCGAGCATGTTAGGAGCACTCAATATGGAACATAACACCGGTACACAATTAACTAGGGGCGGCAAGAGTGGAACAAAACAACAAGCAAAAGGCCAAGCCTTCCACCCTTTACCAAGTGTATATGTGCATTAAATTAAATAGCAACCATATTGTGATATCAAAATGAATGTCCATGTTGACACATGGAAGCAATTGCACCTGCAGCTAGAAACACTATAAGAAGGGTTGAGCAAGCGGTAACATTGCCAAACAAAGGTTTTGCTAGGATGTGGATGGGTTAGAGGCTTTTCATGGCAATGTTGGGAGGCTTGTCAAACAAGTGATAGGTAGCATGACATAACGATAAAAGTGGGACAACTAGCATAGCAATAATAGTAGTGGTATCCAAAGAAATGTGCCATCTTGCCTGAGATCCTGCTTGGAAGAAGAATGAGTCCATGAAGAAGACGATCCGCGAAGTAGACGAACGAATGCTCTCACTCCGAATGCTTTTGGAACTCTATCGAGAAGAAACAATCCAAAACAACAATCAACACACGACACACCACAACATATGCATGACATGATGCACAAACAAATATGATGCATGTCCGGTTTAGATATGCAAGGCATGGCAAATCACATCAAACAACTACTACACATTAAAGTGAAGCTCAATGTGCATCGAGTTGCATATTGACAAAACTCCACGCTTGAATTACTTAGTTCATTCCCGTTTAGGTACACATCAATGTTAAATATTGATAGACATGGCAAGAGGTGAAGCATGAACAACTATATCATCTAGGCATTTTAGATGGACCCGGAAGCAACATATAGCATATCCGAAACGTCCCCATATGCAAGTTATGAATTTGGTCCAGATCTGTCCTAACACAATTTTATATTTATTAAACATGCAAATAAAGTGTGGCATGAGATTCTGCATGTTTTGTAGTCAAGTTACATATATAAAACATTTGCATCGGAGCTACGGTTTATTAGTTATGAAATAAATCATTTTACATGGCATTTACACAAATTACATGAAAACAACAGGTTAAACATTTTAAACACATGTGAGAGTTGAATATTGTGAATCTACACGAAATTCTAGTCATTTTTCATATATAAAGTTTTTACATATGATGCACGGTTGAAAAGTTATTAGATGCATGAATCTAGGGTTTTAAAAAAAACTGTAAATCCTGGATAATAGCTAAATTCGCGAGACCGGGAAAAGTTTTTGCACAACACAGTTATGCGATGCACTAGGCGTTGCATAGAGATGCAGGGACGGCTGGGCTAGCTCACCTAGCGGGCCGAGCCCATGCCGGTGGCGGGGCAAGCTGGGCCTGCTGCTGCTTCGGGCCGGGCGAAGCGGAGCTGGACCGTGCAGTGTAGGAGGCCCACGCGATCGGTGAGGCCGGTCAACGCGGCATCGTCCGCCTCCCGATCCCTCCTGGATCGAGGAGGGCAGTATCGACAAGATCGATGGCGCGGCGGCCAGTGCGGCCGAGAGATGGCAGGGCTCCAGGGATGGCCGGGCCTGGACGGAATCCGCTGGATGCAGGCAGCGGGTGATGGCTGGGCAGCTCCACGGTGACGGGAAGCTAGGCGGTGGGGCAAGGCATGGCAAGGCAAGTCCCAGGGCGACATGGCTCGATGCAGCGGCGACCTCTAGCGTGGGGCTCCTGGCGACGAAGGGGCGCAGCGGCGAGGTCCCTAGCGGGGTCTCGGAGGTGGGGACGCGGGGCTGACGAGCGACGCAACGCCATGGAAGGAGCTCCCGTTGCGGCTTGCTGCGGGGCAACGCTCGCTCGCGAGCGGTGGTGGCGGTTTCGGACCCGGGCAGGCCTCAGATGGGCTTGGCGGGCCCTGTGCAGTGGGAAGAGGAGGCTGGCGACGGCTGAGGGCTAGAGGTGCACGGAAAATGAGGCAATCGGCTAGGGATTTCGAAAATGGCATGGGGAGCTGCTTAAATAGGTAGGTTTAGGGTTAGGTGTGATTTTGCACAGTTTTCGAGCCCTTCGATTGAGATCGTACGACTCTAGTTGGAGGGGTAGGAGATAGGTGGGTTAGTGGGCTGTGTAGAGGAGAAGTGGGATGAGGAGAGAAGGAAGTTTGCGGCCTGGCACGGAGTTTAAAACACCGAAAACGTCTGCCAGATAACCGATGACGACATTACTACGACTGACCGTTGGGGTAGCAAACGTATTCGGAATGCGACAAAATTTGGCAGGTGGCCTACCTACAATATAAAAAGACAGCACGCCAAGTTCTGACCGAATATGAGCAAGTTTTATATGCACTTTAAAAACAATTTTTTTATCGATGCCGCGGGCGTGTGCGTGTGTGGTTGGTCTATAAATGGACAACGGCATGAATTGAAAGAACCGGTGAACACAAACGGATGCAAGTTTTCAAAAATGAGTGACGATGCTATTCATATGATGCGAATGATGAAACAATGAGTGCGACAACAAGACGAATCACACATCGAGAATGAAATAAAAGGGGAATCTTCTGGAGCGTCGGTCCCGTGCTGTTACACATCTTCACCGACATGACACCATGATCTCCATCAACGTGCCGCCATCGGGGTTGTCGTACCGACTGTTGCTTTCACGACTATTGCTAACTCATAGCGATAAAGTAAAGCAAAACGACGGAAATAATTAAAGACAACCCTATGGCTCCTGCCGGTTGCCGTACTCATCGACATGCAAGTCGTGATATTATATATAGTACATGATTATCTCATATATCACATATATCCCATCATGTAATTGGCCATATCACATCACAACATACCTTGCAAAAACAAGTTAGACATCCTCTAATTGTTGTTGCAATTTTACGTGGCTGCTACGGGTATCTAGCAAGAAAAATCCTCACCTACACAAAAACCACAACGCTGATACATAAGTTGCTTTTCAACCTTCTCAAGGACCGCCTTTGTCGAATCCGGTCCAACTAAATTAGGAGAAACAGACACCCACTAGCCATCTTTGTGCAACGAAGTTACACGTCAGTCGATGGAATCGGTCTCTCGTAAGCGTATGAGTAAGGTTGGTCCAGGACGCTTTATCCCAAAATACCACTGAACCAAAAGACGACCAAGGGAGGAAGCAATCTAAGCATCAACGCCCACAAACTCCTTTGTGTTCTACTCGAGATCTCATCTACACATAGACCTAGCTCTGATACCACTGTTGGGGAACGTTGCATGGGAAACAAAAAATTTCCAACGCACACACAAGATCTATCCATGGTGATGAGCATCTACGAGAGGGGGAGTGGATCTACATACCCTTGTAGATCGCTAAGCGGGAAGCGTTAAGAAACGTGGTTGATGTAGTCGAACGTCTTCGCGATCCGAATCGCCAAGCATCCCGCTATCCAATCATGACCTGTCCCGATCTAGCTCCAAACGGACAACACCTTTGTGTTTACCACACGTACAGCTCGATGACGATCTCCACCTTCTTGATCTAGCAAGAGGGAGCGGAGAGGTAGATGAGTTCTCCGGCAATGCGACAGCGTGGCGGCGGTAGTGGTGGAACTATTCCAGCACGGCTTTGACTAAGCACCGCTCAAACGATCTAGGGGAAAAACTACGATCTAGAGGAGAGGGTAGCATGTGGCTGATTTCTATTGTCAAAAACCCTCAATACTTCTAATATATATAGGAGGAGGGAGGGAGGAGACTTGTCCCCCAAGGGGCCAACCCTTGTTTAGGACGAAGTGGGAGGAGGAGGAGGAGTCCTCCTCCAATCCTAATAGGATTAGGACTCCTTCTCTCCCACTTGGAAACTCTTTTTCCACCTTTTTCTCCTTGGGTCTCTCCTCCCAGCCGCATGGGCCTCTTGTGGGACTTCTTCCAGACCACTAAGGGCTGATATACCTCCTCCCACATCCCATGTAGCCTCTTGGGTCGAAATACCCGTCCCGATGGTCCCCCGGTACCCTCCTAGCACTCTCGGTACACTACCGATGAGCCCAAAACTTTTCCAGCGACCAAAACAAGACTTCCTATATATCAATCTTTACCTACAGACCATTTCGGAGCTCCTTGTGACATCCAGGATCTCATCTAAGACTCCGAAGAACCTTCAGCCACCACCATAGATAACTCTATACTACCAAAACGTCACCGAACCCCTTAAGTGTGCAGACCCTGCGCGTTCGAGAACTATGTAGACATGACCGATACACCTCTACGGTCAATAACCAATAGCCGGACCTGGATACCCATATTGGTTCCTACATATTCTACGAATATCTTTATCGGATGAACCTCTATGTCAAGGATTCAGTTAATCTCGTATGTTATTCCCTTTGTTCCTCAGTTGTTACTTGCCTGAGATTCGATCGTCGGTATCTCTATACCTAGTTCAATCTCATTACCATCAAGTCTCTTTACTCGTTCCGTAATACAAGATCCCATGGCTAAAACTTTAGTCACATTGCTTGCAAGGCTTGTTGTGATGTTGTATTACCGAGTGGGCCCTGAGATACCTCTCTGTCACACGGAGTAACAAATCCTAGTCTTGACCCATACCCACTCAACAGACACTCTCGGAGATACCTGTAGATCACCTTTATAGTCACCCAGTTACATTGCGATTTTTGATACACACAAGCCACTCCTCTAGTTTCAGTGAGTTGCATGATCTCTTGGTCATAGGAACATATACTTGACATGCAGAAAACTATAGCACTAAACCGACACGATCATATGCTATTTTTATAGTTTGGGTCTTATCCATCACATCATTCTCCCAATGATGTGATCCCGTTATCAAATGACATCTCATGTCAATGGCTAGGATACCTTGACCATCTTTGATCAACGAGCTAGTCTACTAGAGGCATACTGGGGATAATGTTTTGTCTATGTACCCACCCATGCAATGTGTTTGCAGTCAATACAATTATAGCATGGATAATAAAAAGTTATCATGAACAAGGAAATATAATAATAACCATTTTATTAGTGCCTCTAGGGCATATTTCGAACACCAGCGACAAGGAAGATCAGGAGGGTGAGGGCGAGGCGTCGGCAACAGACTTTTTGGAGGGTCCTATCGGGGACAAGGAATGTGAAGCCACTTGGGAGTAGGAGGTTGAGGAGCTCCCGACTCCTGTTGCGCCAAGGAAGAGGTCTCGTGTCCTCCGTAAGGCAACCATTGGAGAGATGGTATGCCTGCCGCCACCAGTCGACGGAGAGGAAGAGGAGGACCTAACTGCCGATGTTGCCCATCCACGATGGACGCAGCGCATTGTCTTAAAGTGTCCGGTAGTGGTCTTCGCTAAGGCGCCAATGTCTTCTCACGCCGTTGCGACTTCGACATGCACAATGACTCCTACTTTGCCGCTCGCTCCTGTTGTCGGCCAGAAGCCTATCTGGGGTATGTCGATCCTCAGTAGCTCAGAGGACGAGGAGGAAGAGTAAGTGTCCACACTTGCATTTACTTAATCTTGAATAATTGACATTTCCATTTTTCTTAATCTTGTTGTTGGAGTATTGCAGGGACCAAGAAACTTTGGCACAACGGGTGGCTAAGAAAGCCAAGTCTACCACTGTCGTGGAAGGGCGACAAGCTCTATGACAGAGAAGGATGCTGTCGTCAACAGCTCCTAGCGCATCCCCCAGCAGGGAAGTACTTTTCAGTACGCGCTCCACAAGCGCTAGCTGAGGTGCTGCCACTTCTTTTGTTCCCTTGCAAACGGGGGTGGAGCACTAGGAGGAGGAGCACCCAAGGGTAGACCTTCCTGAGGCAGTGCAGACGCAGTCCACTCCGGAGAGGAGTTCCCCGACAAGGGTTGCTGCCGATGAGCCTCTCCCCACCGAGGACGTGCCGCCAGGATAAGCTACCGACATTGATGCGACGACAACATATGTTGCCGGAGAAGGCGATGCCCCTTATTACCAAGTAACCACAGGTGAGCCTTTTGTTGTCGAAGTTTTACTTTTTTCTTGTTTCTCTTTTTTGTCTTTTTGTACTTCACCTGAATTTGACTTTCTGCTCCCCCCTTCCAAACTTGTTGCTCTTCCCTCAACTGATGAGATGGATGTGTACGTCAACATCAAGGAGAACGCCAGGGAAGATGCCGCTGAAGCTAGCCACACTGCGGCTGAAGGGGAGGCCGCCAGGAGAGCAGCGGAGGAGGTCGGGAAGAAGGCTGTTGAGGAGTTGATTTCGGAGGTGGTGAAAGCACATTTGCTACCTTGGTGGTTACGGTAATTAATATCAATATATATGTCATTGAACTAATGTTTCCACTAAGCATATTTCAGGAAAAGTTCAATGATAGGGATGGCAAAAGGATTGTGAAGACACCCCAAGATGCAAGGAAATGGATTGGCAAAGCTTTAAGTAATAGGACTCTACATTTTACTTTGTGAGAAATCACTTTGAGTCCATAGGAAATCCAATACTATTAAAAGTGGGTAAGGTACTATAGGTGACCAAGATGCTCCACGTGCACAAGAGATAGTCACCAAAAACACCCACAATGTAACGACCCGACTCAAAACGAGTCAAGCCTCTGTGTGTTCTGTGCCATCCCTGGATCAGTATGCTGGCACACACAGTACATCAATGTATATATCAAAGTGCAATCACATGTAAATAACGTAAAACTGATATATACCTTAAAATAGCAGCGGATACAGTCAACGGGAGTGGAGTCTCAATAACACCAACGGCAAGTTGAGTGCGGACCGTAACCCTGAATCGTACTCTTACCCGTCGTAGAAGAGTATCTGCAACATAAGACGTTGCAGCCGTGTAGGTCAGCATTTTGAATATGCCAGCAAGATCACCATAGTAGAACAGAAGAATAAATACTATTCTATATGCAAAGGCTTTGTGGCTTTGTGTCTAAGTTTTTGCGTAAAAGCTGATTTTATTTTCCCACAACAAAGGAATATCAGGAATTTCACTATGGAGTTACCTATCATGACATGGTTCCGCCAACCAATGTCTCAATGCCCATAAGTATCATAAGTTGCCCACAATTTGTTATCAGTCCAGTGTTGAGAGTTCAGAGATAGATCCAAGTCTAGAAGCTCAAATTGTCCGTAACCGGGGACACGGCTAATCGATTAGGTTTAACTCTACAGAGTGTTGTGTACTTTACCCACAAGATTCTTTCTCTCCTGGTAAGTCCTCGCACTGCCTGGTGTTTGAGAACAGGATGAAAGAAACATGGTCTTTCAGAGTGCTTCCCTGACTGTCCGACAGTGCCCATCCCAATCCTAACGTCGACTACATCTCGTAGCACTGCCCAGCAGAGTCACAACAAAGATCAACCAAGCCAGAGCCCATAATGACTTGTGGCTACACAGGTAAGCTTCCGGGCATGAAGTATTCATCCTTCTCTTTGAGTCTGGGTGAAGCTTTCCGCAAGATGTCATGGCGCTTCTTCATGCATCCCGGCCATCCACTGGTTTCTCCAGGGATGCCCAATCAACCATCCTTCACCCAGTAGTGTGTATTGAAAACTTGTCTTCTTGAGTCTTGAAGTCTTGAGGACTTGAAGATGCAGGACTTGAAAATGTCTTCATGAAGTTGTCGTCTTGACGTAGAGTCCTTCTTCACACCACTCACGAACGCTCATACCAAACCCCGTCTACTTTAGCATAGCATAAAAGTAACTAACGTTCCCGGGGCTTTAGTAACCAATGGTGGGTTCCTACCTCATGCATTCTACTCAACTACAAGAATTTCAATAACACTACGGGAGGGATGTGCTGAATGATGTCACTACATGCAATAAAACATAGGTATGAAATAGATGGTCAAGGTGAACTTGCCTGTACTGTTGATGAAGATAAAGATCGCTCTCAGAAATAACTTGATAGACTATTCGTTACTCTCCAATGAAAATCTATAACAAACATTACCTACATATAAGCAATCATACTAGCAATCAATTCTAACAAAAAGTAATACAAAACAAAAGCAACAAGGTTGATGGAAGAAATACTTAAGACAAAGTTGAAACACAAAACTCCAACAATTTCAGAAGTAACACAAAACCCAAAATAAAGTAAAATATAATAAAATATTTTTGTAAATATGAGTTACTTTTGAAGAACAAGTAAAACTATGCAAACAATATTCTAAACAACATAAGTGTTTGCCTAATGAACTTAACTACAAGCTCAACCATAAACTAAGAGAAAACAAATTATGAAACAACTTAGTTAACAGAAAGTAATTAAATAAAATCTTTATTATAAAACAGAATTAAGTCATCTAAAACTTTGTGAAAAGAGTTTCTATGAAACTAAATTGTTTTTATAACATATTACCTAATGAAAAAATATAGTTTTCCTATCATAATAGAACTAATCTAAATTATTTTTATTAACTAAGCATTTCTTAACAGAAAGGAATTACTACAAATTTTATTTGAAAACAGAATCTAATTATATAAAACTTTGTTGGAATAAACTATTACTAACTAGTTTGTTTATCACAAATTAAACCTATTTGAAAATGTATAGTGTTCCTATAACAACATGGTAGTAAACTAAGCAAATTATTTTTATTTTAACAACAAGTAATTCACCTAAAGTTTAACTAACATAATTTACTAAATCAAATATATAATTAACTCAGATTTAAACTAGCAAAATAAAACTAATTAAACTATATTAACAACTAAACAGATTCTGTTTCTAGTTAAAACCCTAATAAATTTTATTTTAAAAATTCTCAAACTCTACCTAATGATAACTAAGATCACTAGTGACAAGTAGGAAAAAGAATCAATCAAAAATTCATTTTAGAACTCAAGATATTCAGAAAACAAAATTTAAATCAAATCTGTTCAAATTCAAATTTAAATGTTCAAACATGGTCAAATTTGGTATCTACAGAAACTATATAAAAATTGTGACCTAATGCAAAAAGAATCAATTAAAAACACTTAAAAACATAAAAGATATACTAAAAACAAAATCAGGACTATTCTGTTTTTATAACAAAACAGAAAATAAAAATCCTATAACTAACGGACAGGGGGGGTGACGTGGCATCTTCTGATTGGTCAAAGGGGTGCGCGCGCGGTGTGTTACGGGCGGACGACCGATTGCTAGGGGAAAACGATTCGCTAAATGAAATTTCTAATCGTGGCCGTTCATCTGGATCCGACGGTTGAGGGGGTGGTGGAGCTCACCGTGGTGGTTGCCGGTTCCGGCGAGGGTTCCGGCGACGGCAGAGGCGTCGAGGTTGATGTGGGTGGCACTCCGGTGGTCTTCGGCGTCGGGGAAAGGGTCCGGTCAACGGAGGCGAGCGTGGCGATGACGATGGTGGCCTCGGCGAGGCTCGAAGGCGACAGGAGCGAGCGGCACGAGCTCCGGGGCGGCTCGGTGGAGGTGAGGCTCCGGCGAGGTCGTCGGGGACGGCGTTCCAGGGGCGGTGAAGCACGGGCAGGGGGATGGGGCGGTGCGCACGGGTGCGGGGAAATCGTCGGAGGGCTCGGGAGAGTGCGGGGAGGTCACGGTGATGCGGTGGCATGTTAATGGCGCGGCGGCGCTTGAGAAGTCCGGCGAGGAATAGCGGGAAGGGGAGGGCACGGCAGAGGGGGAAAACAGGGGAAATGGAAATAGGGGAAGCGGGGCTTCTTATAGGGGTCGGGGAAGTAAGGAGGGAGGGGGTCCGCGGCGAGGGGAACCGGCGACGACGGCGCATGGGAGGAGGAGGAAGGCGACCGAGCGACGGTTTCGGTCGGGCGCGTGGGTCCCGCTGGTCAGAGAGAGAAAGAGGGAGATGTAGTCAGCGGGCGACCGTTATGAAATGAATTCGGCTTTAAAGGCTGTGGGCCGGCCGTTTAATACCGGAAACGGTTACCGTTTTTCCTTTAATAATTTTACCAGAGCCATAAAACTTATTTAGAGCATTCGAATAAATTCCTAATATAGTCAAATTTTATATCAAAATTAACAGAATAATAAATGCCATTTAATGGACATTTTTATTCTGGCATTTGAATACTTTAAAAAAAATCATTTTTCAGAAAATGCCTTAATTGGCTTTATTTACTTTTGCAAATATTTTTCAAATAACTTTTTGGGTTTGATGATTCAAAAACTTCACAAATTACCCCCTGTCTTGGAGTGTCATGTTACTCCTCTCAATTTTTTTTCCAGGGTTTTGAATTATTTGAAAATTTTGGATAAGGACCAATATGAAATGGATTTTCAAAATAATCCAGAGGTTTTCAAAAGCTCTTTCAATTCCTTCTTTTAAACTTCCAACTCATATTTCTTAAAATTTGAGGAAGTCATATTATCCTCTCTCATGAAAATCATTGAGTTGCATAAAGTTTTCTGAATTTGAAATATTTTTCAAATGAAATTCAAATCATTTTCAAATCCCTTTTCATTTCTTTAAATGGAAGAAGTCATGTCATCTTCACTCTAGGGTTTTGTGATGAAATGAATTTGAATTCCTGGTGATCAAAATGCAGATTGAAAGTTTTGGGAAAGTCATTTCATTCCCTCTCAATAAACTTTCAAAAGTTTCAAAAAGTTTCAAATTTCACTCACTTTCAATCATTCAAGCAAACAAACAATCATTCTATATTTATTATAACATTCCAAAGTTTGGGATGTTACACACAAGCTCTTCCACAAAAGTCTATCCAAAGTCAAATATCCAAAATCAGTGCAACCAACACTTCCCACTCGGTGCCACCGATTCTCAATATTGGATTTCGGGCTCCGCAAAACCCTTAAGCTTCGAACACAGGGGAGTGTGTAAAGGTTCCCCATGGCCTCACTCAACCTAGCTCGCTACTCGATGGACACTATGGCTAACTCGCACGATGATGAGGAAGAAGATGAACACGACAGTTTACCCTGGTTCAGGCTGCTGCGAGGTGTAATACCCTACTCCTGCTTTGGTGGATTGCCTCTCGTGAGGTTTTGGTGGATGAACTAGTACAATGTTCTTGAGCCTCGCGAGGGGGCTCAAGATGTGTTCTTGGCTCTTTGCCTTGCGGTGGTGTGTTGAGTGGCTAAGTGTTGGATCGGTCCCTTCTACGGTGTTAGCGGCGGCCTAGGTCCTCTTCCCTTATCACAATGGCAGGAAGGGATCCCACAACGACCAAATTTGAAGGGGGACATGAGTACATTTGCGCCCTGTCCAAAGGTTGTCTTCGCCTACAAAGTAGTTGTTGGTGATGCACAGGTGGGCTCAGCGATGACATCCGTCCTACGGGGCTCGTGGTCGTGGTCTTGTTGCACTATAAGAGAAACCTTTGGGCGGCGCTTTGGGAACCCGCGTACGTCCTTGCTCCCTTTGCACCAAAGAGGAAACTATGCTTCCTGGCGCGTTGGCGCCCGCCTGTCCTTCCTTGCATCACCCTTGACTCCTGAGGTCGGGCCTTGCATAGAGATCTCCGCCGCTCAGGAGGGGGCCTGAGGAGGCCCATCTTTGCTGGTCTTGATGTTGTTCTTCCTCGCGAGCCCAGGGTCCTCGTGAGGGCATTGTCTTGAGTAGCGCCGTGCCAGGCCGCGTCTGGCTAAAGAAGTGTGCCGCGTTTGGCTAAAGGCAACAGGCAGGCAAGACTGGGTACCCCGTTCCCAGAACACCAACAATAGCCCCCGGGCCCAAGGTGCGCTCGAGTTGGCTTCAAAGCGAAGCTTTGTGGACGGCCTGGAGCACCGTGGGCCCCTATCGCCTACTGGCCAGGCTTTACACGTGTCAAACCCAGAGGGGTTCGAGTCCGCCTCTCTTCTCCGCTAGCTCAGCTACCGCGTGGCCTGTTAAATTGCTCGATGCACACTGGCAAGTCACCCTTGCTCTTCGTCGATCTTGCCGCCCGTCTTCCCCTCTTCTGCCATCATCGCCCTTCCCACTGAGTTCCCACGCATGCCGCTCCACCCCTTCTCCATGGCTTCCAAGAAGGGAGAGAGCAAGGGCCCGAGAATGTCGTCCGGGGCCTCCGCGCCCTTGCCCGCGTTGGGCCAGTCTTTGGTGGTAAACAGGGAGGGGTTGGAGAAGGTTCAATTGGTGGTCACCGGTTTCAACGGATGGGGGGGGGGACCGAAATATGGCCAGGCTCACGACCTTGGGGCAAGCTGGCGGCTTCCATCGTTCCTCTCCATATCCATGCCCTTCTCTCGGGCTTGCTGCCACCATTCTCGGACTTCCTCTCCACCGTGCTGTCACACTATCATATCCATATTCTCCACCTTGACCCTGGCTCCCTCGTTCTCCTGTCGGACTTCACGTTCCTGTGCGAGGCCTTTGTGGGTGTTGCCCCCTCCGTGCCCCTACGGCGTCACTTTGTCTCCCTCGACCTGACCTCGGAGGAACAATGCTCTAGGTGTGCGTCCTTGAGGGCAGCCTATGTACTGACCGAGGAGGCACTTGATGTGGGGCTCCCTCCAGAGGCCGCAGGATTCCGGCGGCAGTGGGTGTATGTCAATGGCACCGGGGCCGGTCCCTTGTTCCATCTATTGCTATCCCCCGCGGTGTCGCGCCATGGGTGGAAACGCGAGGAGCTTGCCAACCCGAGGTGCTCATGCGTCTTGGCCAGACTGGTGAGGCTAAAGAGGGCTGGCGTGACGATGGTGATGGTGGTGCGGGAGTTCGTGCGCCGACTAATTGCTCCCCTGCAGCATCATTCACGTACGACATGGGCTTTCAGGGGTCCCTGCGATCCCATGAGAATCCATGCCTCGCCTCTTTCCCCCGACGTGCTGCACGAATTGCTCCGCCGCCTGACCGGTGGTTAGCCCGGTGAGCTTCTTGCCGGCAGCCTCCCTTTGTACAATTACAAGGGCCGAGAAGCCCTTGCCTTGAAGATGCTACGCTTTGACAAGTGGGGGCTCCTTCCTCCCGAGAGTGCTGTTCCTCCTGAGGTTGAGATCGGGCGCTCTTCACCGGATGTCCCTCCGGTCTCCGGCTCGGGCCAACCCGGAGATGGAGGTGACACTTAGCTAACGATATGGGTCATCACCTCTGCTCTCGAGCGCGTGGCGCCGATCGTTGGCTCGCTGTCCCTCAGCCGCTGCTCTGGCCGAAAGAGGAAAGTGCCTAAGGGCGGATGCTCCCTGTCGCCTTGGGCACCGTCAAAGAAGAAGTGGGTCGCCATAGATAAGTAAGTGCCAGCATCACCTCATCCCCTTCTTCCGCGTTCCCCTTCTGATCTTGAGTTTCGCAGGCTTCCCCACGGAGAGGGAGAAGTCGAGTTGTCGTCTCCATGACCGTCAAGCTTCCCAAGGCCTCGCACCCTTTGGCCATGGAACCCTGGTTGCCACGCCGATCGAGACCACACGTGCTCGTTCATCCGAGGCCTCATGCGCGAGCCCCCTGCGATCTTCTTTGTCCGCGGTCTCTGTCACAGCCCAGCTAGCCATTGTTTGTCATTGCATTTCATGCATCCATTTTTAAATTCAAATGAATTTGAATTGAGGAATGATCAAGCCTTAGAAAGAATTTTTGTAAAATAAGCAATATAAAAATTGCTTCAAATAGTACCAAGAAAATGTTCCTGGTTTTCAACTAAAATATTGGCACGAGGTAAAAATGTCATCCAATATTTGGGAATCACAGAAACATTTTATACTCGGCATTTGAATTAATTCAAACCCTACTTGAAATAGATATATATTTTCTATATGGAAAATATATGTCTAATAATTCTGAGAATTATTATGTGGCATTGGATAATTCCAATTATCCTACATATATATTTTAAGGGTTTTATTGAATGGTCTTGTATTTATTACAAACCAAAACAAACTACAAAAACGATAGAGAAGAATAAAAGAAAAAGGCAGAGCCTCACCTGGCCACTTACTTGGCCCAGGAGAGAGGTGGCCCATCTGGCCTAGGTGCCAGTCGTCCCCGAACTCCCGCCAGGAGGACGAGGCGTGGCAGCTCGCGCACACCCGAGGCTTCCACCTCCTGCCTGCCTGCCTCGTTGTCGTCTCTGGGTCCATCTCCTTGCCCAGGGGATGAGGATGATCCCAGCTCCATTCACCTTTCTCTGCTCTCCATCCCACCCCCTCTGGATCTCCCTCTCCCGCGCACGACCGAAGAAGTCGTCGCCGCCGCTCACTACACGAGTAGCCACCACCACCGTCCTGCCAAACCATAGAGCCCCTCTGGTCCGCGTCGATCCGCTGCACCTCTCCGCCGAACAAATCAAGCACAGGAGCGTCACATTGCCGTCACCGTTGCCGCTTCCACAGCCGGTCACCGAAGCTTCCCGGTGTCGATTCGTTGCATGCAGGCCCTCCCCAACCTCGGCGTCACCTCGGCCAGAACCTAGGCGAGCTACCGTCTATTTTCCCTCACGCCCCGCTTTGATTCGGTGAAGCCCGAGCGCCGGCCCCCGCCGTGCTCAACGGCGCGCTTGATTCCGGTCGCCCCGCGATGCTCCCGTTCCGTCTGAAGGATGCGCGTGACCAAGGGGGTTTGAATGATCCATTCTGCGCATTGTTTGGTCGCCGGGAGGGGTTTTTCGGCGAGCCTCTGCCGTGTCGAGTGGTCACCGGCGTTCAGCCGTCGGCCTAACGACGTGGCATTTTCATTAGGCACTAACAACCGCTCAGTCACTGACAGAGGGCCCCACAAGCTAATTAATGCATGGGTTAACTTAAACCTTGTTAATTAAAGTCACACACACTCACATGCGGGTCCTAGTGGCAAGTTTGACCTAGACCTGTGTCTGTTGACTGGCCGACGTCATGATGATGTCAGGCTGATTCAGTAAATATTTATGTAATAAAAATATTCCACAAAATGTTTAAAACTTCTAAAATTCATATAAAATAATCTATAACTTGGATGAAAATAATTTATATATGAAAAATGATCAGAAAAATCCAATGAATCTTTTTATGCCATGATCATGCATGTTTGAACAAGTTATCATCACCAAGTAGGACATTTTATGATTAGGGAAATTTGTATAATTAGTTTTGGATTGGAATTTGATATATATTTGAATTCCACTTGAATTAATTTGTATTAATGTTGCATTAGGTTAATTCAGCACCTTAGCATGCCATATCATACATCATGTTTGTTGCATCACATTGAATGTGCTTTTTCCTTGTTTGCCGGTATTGTTCTCTCTCAGTAGACGTTTTCCCGACGTTGAGATCGATGCCACCAATGAAGACTCATTGCTATCTTCAGAAGTGTCAGTCAAGCAACCCCCTTGAGCATATTCGTTACAATCCAATCTCTCGTTCTTGCTCCCATTTAAATGCATTAAGACTATGCGATTCAACTGCTACTTGTGTTGCGGTTGATGAACCCACTCCTTTGCATGACGTGTCATTGTCACAGTAAATAGCTAAACCAAGCAACCTAGCATACCTGGTAGATGCTTGAGCCATGTTGTGCTATAACCCTGTTATGCTTGCTATGCTTAGAGTTGTGTCAGACCTGATTCATCTAGGTAAGGAACCGGAGTGAAATGGATGTGTCCTGATGATGAGGGTTAAGTGTTGAACCCGTTTTGGTAAATGTAGCAATGAGAGGCCATGTAGGAGTACATGGTGGGTTGTCTCATTGAACCCGCTCATAGGAACTGAGTTCCGTGTTTGTGTTCTGCTACTTCTCGAGGATGCATTGGTTTTCATGAAGAGGAACGATTGATGCAGCAAAGTAGATAAGTATTTCCCTCAGTTGTTGAGAACCAAGGTATCAATCCAGTAGGAGATACAAGCAAGTGCCCAATAGATGTAACTACACAAAGAATCAAACTCTTGCACCCAACGCATAAAGGGGTTGTCAATCCCTTCACAGTTACTTGCAAGGATGAGATCTGATAGAGATAGATATAATAGATTGCTTGAAAGAAACAAAAGGTAAAAATAATGCAGCAATGTATTTTTGGTATTTTTGGTTTTAGATCTGAAAGTATAAGATGGAAAATAGACCCGGGGGCCATAGGTTTCACTAGAGGCTTCTCTCATGATGGCAAGTATTATGGTGGGTGAACAAATTACTGTTGAGCAATTGACAGAAAAGCGAATAATTATGAAAATATCCAAGGCAATGATTATCCATATAGGCATCGCGTCCGTGTCAAGTAGACCAAAATGATTCTACATCTACTACTATTACTCCACACATCGACCGACTCGTGGCTGCATCTAGAGTATTAAGTTCATGAAGAACAAAGTAACGCATTAGATAAGATGCCTTGATGTAGAGGGATAAACTCAAGCAATATGATGAAAACCCCATCTTTTTATCCAAGATGGCAACAATACAATACGTGCCTCGCTACCCCTACTTTGTCACTGGGTGAGGACACCGCAAGATTGAACCCAAAACTAAGCACTTCTCCCATTGCAAGAATTACCAATCTAGTTGGCCAAACTAAACCAATAACTCGAAGAGACTTGCAAAGATACGAAATCATGCATATAAGAAATCAGAAAAGACTCAAATAATATTCATAGATAATCTGAACATAAACCCACAATTCATCGGATCTCGGCAAACACACCACAAAAGAGTATTACATAGGATAGATCTCCATGAAGATCATGAAGAACATGGTATTAAAGAGCGAAGAGATAGAAGAAGCCATCTAGCTACTAGCTATGGACCCGAAGGTCTATGGTGAACTACTCACGCACCATCGGAGGGGCAATGGAGTTGATGTAGATGCCCTCCGTGATCGAATCCCCCTCCGGCAGATTATCAGAAAAGGCTCCAAGATTGGATCTCTCGGGAACGGAGGCTTCTGGCGGCGGGTGGCTCGTTTTGGTTTACAGGGAATATTTGGGAATTTATAGGCCAAGAAATAGGGTTAGGAGAGCTGCCACGGGCCCGCAAGCCTAGGGGGCACGCCCTACCCCCTGGGCGCGCCCCTAGGGCTTGTGGCCCCATGGTGGTTCTCCCGACTTCATCTCCAAGTCTCCTGGTCCAAGAAAAATTATTATGAAGATTTTATTCCGTTTGGACTCCGTTTAATATTCCTTATCTACAATACCTCAAAAACAAGGAAAAACAAAAACTGGCACTAGGCTCTAGATTAATAGGTTAGTCCCAAGAATAATATAAAACAACATATTAATGCATATAAAACATCCAAAACAAATAATATAATAGCATGGAACAATAAAAAAATTATAGATACGTTGGATACGTATCATGTTCCAAGAGTAGCTACTACCGCACATTGGGTTCCGGTAACTCGACCCGTCTCGGCCTATTAACCTACCCTGTTCTCAGTCTAGGAGTCGCAGTAGTTCGAAACGTTGGGAGGTGTGGCACGACCTGCGAAGTGGATGATCGGCCCAATTGGGCCCGGATTGGGCCCCTGCTCACAATGTTTGAGGCCATGTTGGAAACCTTGGCCGGACTTCCATTATGGGTTCGAACTCAAATAGGAGACTGCTTTGGACGTGAGTCATTGTAAGTTAACGTCCGTGGTTGACTCCCTCGCTGGGCTTCCGCTTGAAGGTTGCCAAGGTGCCTTTTTTACGTGCACATGGCGATAAGTGATGTGAGCATGTGTGATGAAGTACACCCCTGCAGGGTAAACTATCTATTCGAATAGCCGCGTCCGCGGATATGGACTACTTGGAGACTTGCATTGTTCATAGATAACTTTAACTGGATACTCTAAAATGCTCCAGGTAAGTGTGAGTGCTATGGATGGCTTCCCGTAGGAAGACGAGAGAGGATCCATAGTGGTGTATTGACGTGGTCAATATGTGGACTCATGTGTGATACACCACCTCAAGGAAATTATTCATAATCATAGTACAGGTTAGCCAAGAGTCAAAGCTGGCTTGGTGCAATAAACCCCACAACCCCCTTTGTTGAAAATGACGCATATGTAGATAGTTCTGATGTAAGTCTTGCTGAGTACATTTGTACTCACGTTTGCTCATTTTTTGTTTTTGTAGATGAGACCCCAGTCTCATTAGTGATTCTTACGACGTGAAGTTCAATGTTGACCGGATTAGCTTGGGAATCCCAGACAGAGGTCTGGTTCCTTTGGTAGGGTCGTCATAGCTTTTTAGGCTCCTCCAGCCACTTTTAGTAAATGTCTCTACCTAGACATATTTTGCTTCGGATTATTGCTTGTATGACTTGAGTGTTGGGTCGTGTGATCCCTGTTTGTATTATCACAATATGTTGGCTCTTATGAGTCTTAATAAATACTTGAATCATAGAGTTATGTTGTGATGCCATGTTGTATCGACGCATATCGTGCCTAGTGCGTGTATGATTGAAATGCATTGGTATGTGCGGGATTCGACACCTAGTTGTATGCCTTTAGTAGCCTTCCTGTTGCAAAGATGTTTGTGACAAGTTTGTAAAGCTCGACTTGTTGCAATTATGTTTAGTAGCCTTCTTGTTGCAAAGATGTTTGTGACAAGTTCAAGGAGTTGACTACGATGAGACTTTCTCACTCGTAGTGGTGCTAAAGTCTGTTGCAATTATGTTAGCAGTTGCTATGTTTTCAATTATGAAATCTGGCAGATGGATGTCAAAACATTGTTTCCTTAACGGTTTACTTGAGGAAAGGTTGTATGTGATACAACCAGAAGGTTTTGTTAGGCCTAAGGATGCTAAAAAGTGTGCAAGCTTCGGTGATCCTTCCATGGACCGAAGCAAGCATCTCGGAGTTGGAATATACGCTTTGATGAGGTGATCAAAGTTTTGATGTTTATACAAAGTTTACGAGAAACTTGTGTTTGCAATAAAGTGAGTGGGAGCACTATAGAATTTCTGATAAGTATATGTGGATGACATATTGTTGATCAGAAATAATGTAGAGTTTCTGGAAAGCATAAAACGGTCATTTGGAAAGTGATTTTCAAAGGAAGACCTGGATGAAGCTACCTAATTGTTGAGCATCAAAATCTATGGAGATAGATCAAGATGCTCGATGAGACTTTCAATGAGTGCATACCTTGACAAGATTTTGAAAGAGTTCAAAATGGATCAGTCAGAGAAAGAGTTCTCGCCTGATTTGTAAGGTGTGAAAGTTGAGTGAGACTCAAAGCTCGACAATGGCAAAAGAAAGAGAAAGGACGAACGTCTTCCCCTATGCCTTAGCCATAGGCTCTATATTATGCCATGCTGTGTACCGCACCTGTGTGTGCCTTGCCATGAGTCCGTCAGGGGGTACAAGAGTGAACCAGGAGTGGATCACTGGACAACGGTCAAGATTATCCTCAGTAACTAAGAGACTGAGGAGATGTTTCTCGATTATGGAGGTGATAAAGAGTTCGTCGTAAGGAGTTACGTCGATACAAGCTTTAACACTAATCCGGATGACTCATAGTAGCAATCTGGATACGTATAGTGGAGCAGCCATTTGGAAATAGTACCAAGTGGAGTGTGGTAGCAGTGTTTACGGTTTGACATAGAGATTTGCAAAGTACACACGGATCTGAATATCACAGGCCCATTGACTATAAGACCTCTCTCACATGCAAAGCATGCTCGAGCCCCAAAACTCATTGGGTGTTAGATTCATAACAATGCGAATCACATGGTGATGTGAACTAGATTATTGACTCTAGTGCAAGTGGGAGACTGTTGGAAATATGCCCTAGAGGCAATAATAAATTAGTTATTATCATATTTCCTTGTTCATGATAATCGTTTATTATCCATGCTATAATTGTATTGATCGAAGACTTAAATGCATGTGTGGATACATAGACAAAACCATGTCCCTAGTATGCCTGTAATGGACTAGCTCGTTGATCAAAGGATGGTTAAGGTTTCCTAGCCATGGACATGAGATTTCATTTGATAACGGGATCACATCATTAGGAGAATGATGTGATGGATAAGACCCAAACTACAAACATAGCATATGATCGTGTCAGTTTATTGCTACTGTTTTCTGCATGTCAAGTATATGTTCCTATGACCATGAGATCATGCAACTCATGGATATCGGAGGAGTGCCTTGTGTGTATCAAACGTCGCAACGTAACTGGGTGACTATAAAGGTGCTCTACAGGTATCTCCGATGGTGTCTGTTGAGTTGGCATGGATCGAGACTGGGATTTGTTACTCCGTGTGACGGAGAGGTATCTCAGGGCCCACTCGGTAATACAACATCACAACAAGCCTTGCAAGCAATGTGGCAAAGTGTTAGTCACGGGATCTTGTATTACAAAACGAGTAAAGAGACTTGCGAGTAACGAGGTTGAACTAGGTATGGAGATACCGACGATCGAATCTCGGGCAAGTAACATACCGAAGAACAAAGGGAACGTTATACAGGATTAACTGAATCCTTGACATAGAGGTTCGACCGATAAAGATCGTCGTAGAATACGTAGGAACCAATGTGGACATCCAGGTCCCGCCATTGGTTATTGACCGTAGAGGTGTCTCGGTCATGTCTACATATTTCTCGAACCCGCAGGGTCTGCACACTTAAGGTTCGGTGACGTTTCGGTAGTGTAGAGTTATGTATGGTGGTGACCGAAGTTTTTTCGGAGTCCCGGATGAGATCCCGGACGTCACGAGGAGCTCCGTAGTGGTCCGCAGGTAAAGATTCATATATAGGAAGTCCCAGTTTGGTTTCCGGAAAAGTTTCGGGCTCATCGGTAGTGTACCGGGTGTGCCGGTAGTGTACCGGGAGTGCCGATAGTGTACCGGGAGGCCTCCGGGAGGGGTATTTCGACCCCAATAGGTCCATGGGATGTGGGAGAATAATAAACAGCCCTTAGTGGGATGGGGAAACAGCCACAAAGGCCCATGGCGCAGGAGAGAAAGTCCTAAAGCAAAAAGTAGAAAATCAGCCAATAGGAGGCAATCCTACTCCAACTAGGATTGGAGGTGAAGTAGGATTGCTTCCCACCTCCTATTTCGGCCGACCCAAAGGCCTTGGCTGACTCTCCTCTCCTCTCCTCCTATATATACTAGTGGATTGGGTGGTTTTTGGACAGAATTTCTGGCCACGTGCTACCCGTTACACCGGTGCATAGTTTCTCCTCTAGATCGGTTTTCTGCAGCGCTTAGGCGAAGCCCTGCCGGAATTGCTCCACCACCATCACCGGAGCGCCGTCACGCTGCCGGTGAACTCTCTCTCCTCTCCACCTCCTCTCGCTGGATCGAGACGGTGGAGATCGTCATCAAGCTGCACGTGTGCTGAACGCGGAGGTGCCGTCCGTTCGGCGCTAGATCGGAAGGACCGTGATCGAGATCGCGAGACTGTTCGTGATGTGATCACGGAACGGATCGTGATGAGTTCACGGAACGGATCGTGATGAGTTCGCGGGACAGATCGTGATCAAGATTGTGAGACGGATTGTGATGAGTTCGCGGGACAGATCATGATGTGTTCGCGGGACGCTCGGCGATTTGGATCGCGAAGAAGTTCGACTACACCAACCGCATTTCTTAACGCTTCCCGCTTAGCGATCTACAAGGGTACGTAGATCCACTCTCCCTCTCGTAGATGCTCATCACCATGGATAGGTTTGCGTGTGCGTAGGAATTTTTTTGTTTCCCATGCGACTTTCCCCAACAGTGGTATCGGAGCTAGGTTGATGGTTCGATGAGATCTCGAGTAGAACACAAAAGGTTTGTGGGCGTTGATGCTTAGATTGCTTCCTCCCTTGGTCGGATTTTGTTTCTGCGGGATCGTGAGATGAAGCGGCCCGGACCAACATTACTCGTACACTTACGAGAGACCGGTTCCCTTGACGCAACTTGTTGCTTAGATGGCTTGCGGGTGTCAGTTTCTCTCACTTTAGTTGGATCGGATCCGACAAAGGCGGTCCTTGAGAAGGTTGAAAAGCAATCTATGTATCACCGTTGTGGTTTATGCGTAGGTGAGAATCGTTCTTGCTAGATACCCATAGCAGCCACGTAAAACATGCAACAACAATTAGAGGACGTCTAACTTGTTTTTGTAGGGTATGTTGTGATGTGATATGGCCAATTACATGATGAGATATATGTGATGTATGAGATGATCATGTGATATATAGAATTACACGACTTGCATGTCGTTGAGTATGGCAACCGGCAGGAGCCATAGGGTTGTCTTTAATTATTGTATGACCTGCGTGTCAATCATTAAGCGCTATGTAATGCTTTACTTTATCGCTAAGCGGTAGCACTAGAAGTAGAAGCAGGGCTGGCGCCACAACCCCAATGGCAACACATTGATGGAGATCAAGATGATGGAGATCATGATGTTGTGCCAGTGATGATGGAGATCATGCCGGTGTTTCGAAGATGGAGATCTTAAACACAAGTTCATGGCCATATCATGTCACTTATGAATTGCATGAGATGTTAATCCTTTTATGCACCTTGTTTTGCTTAGTACGACGGTAGCATTATAAGGTGATCCCTCACTTGAATTTCAAGATGAACTGTGTTCTCCCCGAGTGTGCACCGTTGTGAAAGTTCGTCGTGTTGAGACACCACGTGATGATCGGGTGTGATAGACTCTACATTCACATACAACGGGTGCAAGCCAGATTTGCACACGCAGAACACTCGGGTTAAACTTGACGAGCCTAGCATGTACAGACATGGCCTTGGAACACAAGAGACCGAAAGGTCGAGCATGAGTCGTATAGTGGATATGATCAACATAATGATGTTCACCATTGAAGCCACCTTAACTCACGTGATGATCGGACTTGAGTTGGTGAATTTGGATCATGTATCACTCGAATGACCCGAGGGATGTAAATTTGAGTGGGAGTTCTTAAGTAATATGATTAATTGAACTCATTATCATGAACATAGTCAAAGTGTCTTTGCAAATTATGTTGTAGATTACTAGCTCGCGTTGTAGCTCCCTTGTATTTTTATATGTTCCTAGAGAAATAGAATTGAAAGATGTTGGTAGCAAAATTGCGGACTGGGTCCGTGATCTGAGGATTGTCCTCATTGCTGCACAGAAGGCTTATGTCCTTAATGCACCGCTCGGTGCGCCACCCCATCTAGTGTCGTTTGTAGATGTTGTGAACATCTGACAGGCACGTTTCGATGACTACTTGATAGTTTAGTGCGTCATGCATTACAGCTTAGAATTGAGGCTCCGAAACCTTTTGAACGTCACGGAACATATGAGATGTTCTAAGAGCTGAGATTGTGATCTCAGGCTCGTGCCCGAGTTGCGAGATATAGGATCTCCAACGAGATTCTTTGCCTGCAAGATGAAAGAGAATAGCTCAATCGTTGAGCATGTGCTCAGACTATCTGGGTACTACAATTGCTTCAATCGAGTGGGAGTTGACCTTCCAGATAAGATAGTGATTGATGTAGTTCTCCAAGTCACTATCACTGAGCTACTAGAACTTGGTGATGAACTATAAAATGCCAGGGAAAGAAATGTTGATCCCTGAGCTGTTCGCGATGTTTGACACCGCGAAGGTAGAAATCAAGAAGGAGCGTCAAGTGTTGATGGTTAATCAAACCACTAGTTTCGAGAAGGGCAAGAGCAAGGAGGGAAACTTCATGGATAGCAAGTCAGTTGCTACTCCAGTGAAGCAACCCAAAGTTGAACTCAAACCCGAGACTAAGTGCTTCTGTTATGAGGTGCGGGGTCGCTGAAGCGGATCAACCCTAGATACTTGGTAGATAAGAAGGCTGGCAACATTGATAGAAGTATATTTGATAGACGAGTTACTAATGTGTACCTTGCTAGTACTCTTAGTAGCACCTGGGTATTGGATACCGGTTCAGTTGCTAAATGTTAGTAACTCGAAATAAAAGCTACGGAATAAACGGAGAACTAGCTAAGGGTGAGGTGACGATATGTGTTGGAAGTGTTTTCAAGGTTGATGTGATCAACATCGCACACTCTCTTTACCTTCAGGATTAGTGACGAACCTAAATAAATGTTATTTGGTGTTTTGTGTTGAGCATGAACATGATGAGATCATGTTTATTGCAATACAGTTATTCATTTAAGTTAGAGAATAATGGTTATTCTATTTACATGAATAATACCTTCAATGGTCATGCACCCAATGAGAATGGTTTGTTGAAATCTTGATCGTAGTATTACACATGTTCATAACATTGATGTCAAAAGATACAAAGTTAATAATGATAGTACCACATACTTGTGGCACTGCCACTAAATGACATATTGGTATAAAGCGCATGTAGAAACTCCATGCTGATGGATATTTGGACTCATTCGATTTCGAATCGGTTGAGAGATGCGAACCATGCCTCTTGGGCAAGATGACTAAATGACCCCGTTGGATGGAGCGGGCAAGTGATTCATTGGAAATGATACATGTTGATGTATGCAATTTATTGAGTCTTGTAGCGTGCAGTGGATATCGTTATTTTCTTACCTTGACTGATGATTTGAGTAGATATAGTGTATATTTACTTAATGAAACACAAGTCTGAATTGTTTGAAAGGTTCAAGCAAATTCAAAGTGAAGTTTAAAGATCATCGTGACAAGAAGATAAAAATGACTGCGATATGATCGTGGAGGTGAATATCTGAGTCACGAGTTTGGCATACAACTTAAGACAATGTGAAAGTTGTTTCACAACTAAACGCCACCTGGAACACCATAGTGTGATGGTGTGTCCGAACATCATAGTTATGCTCTATTGGACATGGTGCGTGCTATGATGTCTCTTGTCGTTTTACTACTATAATTTTGGGGTTATGCATTAGAGACAACTACATTCACTTTAAATAGGGGACCATCTAAATCCGTTGAGATGACAACATGTGAATTATGGTTTGATAGAAACCTAAGCTGTCATTTCTTAATATTTGGGGATGTGACACTTGTGTGGAAAATGTTTTCACCTAATGAGGTCGAACCCAAGGCGGACAAATTGCACCTTCATAGAATACCCTAAGATCAGTTGGGTGAACCTTCAATCTCAGATCCTAGTGCAAAGTGTTTGTTGCTTAAACGGATCCTTTCTCGAGGAAATGTTTCTCTCGAAAGAATTGAGTGGGTGGAAGATAGAACTTGATGAGGTTGTTAAACCTTTGTTCAACCAGAGAGTAGCGCAGCGCAGAAAGATGTTTCTGTGAAGCCTACGTTAGTTGAAGAGGAAGTTAATGATGATGATCATGAAGCTTCAGGATCAAGTTACTATCGAACTTCGTAGGTCGACAAGGATGTGTACTGCTCCTAAGTGGTACGACAACTCTGTCTTGGAGATCATATTGTTGGACAACGATGAACCTACGAGCTATGGAGAAGCGATGATGGGCCCGGATTCCGACAAATGGTTAGAGGCCATGAAATCCGAGATAGGATCCATGTATGAAAACGAAGTGTAGACTTTGGTAGACTTGCTCGTTGGACGGCAGGTCGTTGAGTACAAATGGATCTTTAAAATGAAGACAGATACTGATGGTGAATGTCACTATTTGTACAGCTCGACTTGTTGCAAAGATGTTTGTGACAAGTTCAAGGAGTTGACTACGATGAGACTTTCTCACTCGTAGTGGTGCTAAAGTCTGTTGCAATTATGTTAGCAGTTGCTGTGTTTTCAATTATGAAATCTGGCAGATGGATGTCAAAACATCGTTTCCTTAACGGTTTACTTGAGGAAAGGTTGTATGTGATACAACCAGAAGGTTTTGTCAGGCCTAAGGATGCTAAAAGGTGTGCAAGCTTCGGTGATCCTTCCATGGACTGAAGCAAGCATCTCGGAGTTGGAATATACGCTTTGATGAGGTGATCAAAGTTTTGATGTTTATACAAAGTTTACGAGAAACTTGTATTTGCAATAAAGTGAGTGGGAGCACTATAGAATTTCTGATAAGTATATGTGGATGACATATTGTTGATCAGAAATAATGTAGAGTTTCTGGAAAGCATAAAACGGTCATTTGGAAAGTGATTTTCAAAGGAAGACCTGGATGAAGCTACCTAATTGTTGAGCATCAAAATCTATGGAGATAGATCAAGATGCTCGATGAGACTTTCAATGAGTGCATACCTTGACAAGATTTTGAAAGAGTTCAAAATGGATCAGTCAGAGAAAGAGTTCTCGCCTGATTTGTAAGGTGTGAAAGTTGAGTGAGACTCAAAGCTCGACAATGGCAGAAGAAAGAGAAAGGACGAACGTCGTCCCCTATGCCTTAGCCATAGGCTCTATATTATGCCATGCTGTGTACCGCACCTGTGTGTGCCTTGCCATGAGTCCGTCAGGGGGTACAAGAGTGAACCAGGAGTGGATCACTGGACAGCGGTCAAGATTATCCTCAGTAACTAAGAGACTGAGGAGATGTTTCTCGATTATGGAGGTGATAAAGAGTTCGTCGTAAGGAGTTACGTCGATACAAGCTTTAACACTAATCCGGATGACTCGTAGTAGCAATCTGGATACGTATAGTGGAGCAGCCATTTGGAAATAGTACCAAGTGGAGTGTGGTAGCAGTGTTTACGGTTTGACATAGAGATTTGCAAAGTACACACGGATCTGAATATCGCAGACCCGTTGACTATAAGACCTCTCTCACATGCAAAGCATGATCGAGCCCCAGAACTCATTGGGTGTTAGATTCATAACAATGCGAATCACATGGTGATGTGAACTAGATTATTGACTCTAGTGCAAGTGGGAGACTGTTGGAAATATGCCCTAGAGGCAATAATAAATTAGTTATTATCATATTTCCTTGTTCATGATAATCGTTTATTATCCATGCTATAATTGTATTGATCGGAGACTTAAATGCATGTGTGGATACATAGACAAAACCATGTCCCTAGTATGCCTGTAATGGACTAGCTCGTTGATCAAAGGATGGTTAAGGTTTCCTAGCCATGGACATGAGATTTCATTTGATAACGGGATCACATCATTAGGAGAATGATGTGATGGATAAGACCCAAACTACAAACATAGCATATGATCGTGTCAGTTTATTGCTACTGTTTTCTGCATGTCAAGTATATGTTCCTATGACCATGAGATCATGCAACTCATGGATATCGGAGGAGTGCCTTGTGTGTATCAAACGTCGCAACGTAACTGGGTGACTATAAAGGTGCTCTACAGGTATCTCCGATGGTGTCTGTTGAGTTGGCATGGATCGAGACTGGGATTTGTTACTCCGTGTGATGGAGAGGTATCTCAGGGCCCACTCGGTAATACAACATCACAACAAGCCTTGCAAGCAATGTGGCTAAGTGTTAGTCAGGGGATCTTGTATTACAGAACGAGTAAAGAGACTTGCGAGTAACGAGGTTGAACTAGGTATGGAGATACCGACGATCGAATCTCGGGCAAGTAACATACCGAAGAACAAAGGGAACGTTATACAGGATTAACTGAATCCTTGACATAGAGGTTCGACCGATAAAGATCTTCGTAGAATATGTAGGAACCAATGTGGACGTCCAGGTCCCGCCATTGGTTATTGACCGTAGAGGTGTCTCGGTCATGTCTACATAGTTCTCGAACCCGCAGGGTCTACACACTTAAGGTTCGGTGACGTTCCAGTAGTGTAGAGTTATGTATGGTGGTGACTGAAGTTTGTTCGGAGTCCCGGATGAGATCCCGGACGTCACAAGGAGCTCCGGAATGGTCCGGAGGTGAAGATTCATATATAGGAAGTCCCAGTTTGGTTTCCGGAAAAGTTTCGGGCTCATCGGTAGTGTACCGGGTGTGCCGGTAGTGTACCGGGAGTGCCGATAGTGTACCGGGAGGCCTCCGGGAGGGGTATTTCGACCCCAAGAGGTCCATGGGCTGTGGGAGAATAATAACCATCCCTTAGTGGAGAGGAGAGAATGTCCTAAAGAAAAAAGTGGAAAATCAGCCAATAGGAGGCAATCCTACTCCAACTAGGATTGGAGGTGAAGTAGGATTGCTTCCCACCTCCTATTTCGGCCGACCCAAAGGCCTTGGCTGCCTCTCCTCTCCTCTCCTCCTATATATACTAGTGGATTGGGTGGTTTTTGGACAGAATTTCCGGCCACGTGCTACCCGTTACACCGGTGCATAGTTTCTCCTATAGATCGGTTTTCTGCAGCGCTTAGGCGAAGCCCTGCCGGAATTGCTCCACCACCATCACCGGAGCGCCGTCACGCTAACGGTGAACTCTCTCTCCTCTCCACCTCCTCTCGCTGGATCGAGATGGTGGAGATCGTCATCAAGCTGCATGTGTGCTGAACGCGGAGGTGCCGTCCGTTCGGCGCTAGATCGGAAGGACCGTGATCGAGATCGCGAGACGGTTCGTGATGTGATCACGGAATGGATCGTGATGAGTTCACGGAACGGATCGTGATGAGTTCACGGGACAGATCGTGATCAAGATTGTGAGACGGATCGTGATGAGTTCGCGGGACGGATCATGATGTGTTCGCGGGACGCTCGGCGATTTGGATCGCGAAGAAGTTCGACTACACCAACCGCGTTTCTTAACGCTTCCCGCTTAGCGATCTACAAGGGTACGTAGATCCACTCTCCCTCTTGTAGATGCTCATCACCATGGATAGGTTTGCGTGTGCGTAGGAATTTTTTTGTTTCCCATGCGACTTTCCCCAACACTTTTTACTCCTTTCCTTGTGTCATTCTAATTCTGAGTCACCCTCTTCTTTTCTACGGGGATTAAAACTAGGTTTTCTCATATATCTATCAGGATGACGAGTTACTATGTTGGAGACCTATAGGAAAGTTGTTATCTTCCTAGATCAGTGTCTCTATAAGAATTCCATGTTATGTTGTCACTTTTCTTGTGCAGGTTGCCTCATATTTCATGCCCGTATAGCTGTTATGCTGTTTGAGTTATCCAAAGTTTCTAAACTATCCGATGCAATTGCAAATCCTTTCATCCGGAGTTAATGTCTTTTGGACAGACAAAGCACAGTAATCGTTGTGTTGAGGTATCCCACTACCTCGACGTATTTGTTAAGGTGTTAGGAAACCAGGTCATATTAGTGAACCACCCAACATTCTAGTTGTGTCTTTATTTCCAGTGTGATAAGTCTGGCCATCGTCTTCGAAAGCATGCGGTGGTGCTACTTAGTCAGTAGGTATTCTAAATCTGGTTTCTTGAACCCAAGGATCATTCTGCTCACTCCTGTTGATAGTGTTTGCTCGTTACTTCAGTATGATTAGTAACCTTGATCTAGTCTTCGAGGTCCGTGTTATATCATTCTTCCAACACCATGAACCATCACGACAGAAGTTCTTTGTGGACTAAAGATCACAACAACAGTGCTCTTGATGAGTTCTCCGTTTCATAGTTGTGACTCTGTCAATCCTACCTTTCTGTATGGATTATCTAGAAGAAACATGTTGAACTTTGTTCGACGTATTCAATCTATGCATCTACAACACAGGAAAATCGTGTGCTCTTGAGTTGTCCTCTTTAATTGTATTCTAACCTTCATCTATCGATGGATAGGCAAGAGTAGTTGTGTATTTGTGTTCATTGATGCATATTATTCTTGTGGTCTGTCAAGCCATTCTATATCAGAATGACTAGGAGAAACAAACTCTAGTACTTCATCCATTTTTAGGATTGGGTCAAACAGTTGTATTCCGCTGATCAAAAACGCAAATCTAGCTTTTGGTATGTTCTACCTCGAAGTATTACCCTCTTCAAATCAAGATTGTCATGAGAATTGCACTCCCTCTTATGAATTCTTGATGTAGTGAAACTTCTCACCATCATCATTCATTCCTCGGTCTCTGTGTTGTTGAAACCAGAATACCGACAAGTGAATCGTGATGTGTGAAATCAATACTCCTAGCAACTTTGTTGCTTGGTAGTTAATGGAAAACAATTTCATCTTTAGTGTGTTGGTTATTGAACCACCATTCTCTATGGTGCACTTTTCGATCGACGAGTTAGGATTGTGTCAATCCTTCGCTCTTTTTATCATATCTTCTTGCCCTGAAAAGAGAGATTGTTCTCGAGCTCAATAACATATTGGTGGATCGTGATTTTGTGAATATCTTTTTGGAAGTATCACTAGGTTGTCCCCTGACCGTTATGTTGAGTTCGTGATCAAGTTGGTTTCCTATAAGTCACCCCTTCTCCAAGACTCTGTGTTGGATACCCCTGAGCTAGTTGGTTAAGCTAAACAACAACTTGGGGAGTTGGAAGATAAATGCTTCGCCTGACCTAGTTCATTCCAGAAGGGATATCTTCGTATGTGTTTTCCTGTGGTGAAGAAAGATGATATTTTGATCGGTTGATCCCTGTGATCAATTATTCCATCTATTGTCTTATCTATGAGAGCCTGGCTTAATAGGAATGATAGACTACTCATATCAACAAGGAATTCCTTCTTTTTCGGAAGCCCACTCGAAAAGAACTCGAAAGTTAAGTGTGCTTGGCTTGGAGCGATTCTAGGATGGGTGACCGACCGGGAAGTTGGCCTCGGGTGCGCACGAGTGAGGACAAAGTGCCCAGGAAAGACTAGTGTTGGTCCGTGGGGCCAGTCTAGATCCCACCAAGAGTAATGGGAATGTTACAATTGGTATCAGAGCCGACCCTTGTGGTTACATGGGCATGCACGGGCCAGGTGCATGGGCATGTGCGCATGACGTGTGTGGCCCGTCGTGGTACACAGCATGGCACATGTGCTGGACTGGACGCGCATACGTGTGCCAAAAGGGAACGTTCCTGATGGGCCGACGAGGACGTCGGTTCCTTTGAGTGGGGGTGTATGTGAGATCCTGGCTTAATAGGAATGATAGACTACTCATATCAACAAGGAATTCCTTCTTTTCCGGAAGTCCACTTGAAAAGAACTACAAAGTTAAGCGTGCTTGGCTTGGAGCAATTCTAGGATGGGTGACCGACTGGGAAGTTGGTCCCGGGTGCGCACGAGTGTGGACAAAGTGCGCAGGAAAGACTAGTGTTGGTCTGTGGGGCCAGTCTAGATCCCGCCAGGCGTAACGGGGTGTTACATTATCCAACCCTTGATTTGAGTGTGGGCTATCAACAAATCAAAATCAGAACCAACTATTGTCGTAATGTTAATTTACTCGTGGTTCTTTCCTCGAGCATGCACCATTATATCATTTGGTCTGACCAATGCTATTATCTTGCTCGCCCAGTATTCGAAACTTTGTAGGCATTACCTTGAGGTCTCATACCCAAAGGTTATGTATGGTGTAAGAAGTGACTTCCTCTGATTCACGTGTACATGATGCAAGTTGCCGCCGTGAATTCAAGATAAGTTATTTTGTTCCTTTGGAATCATCCCAAGCCAATCATGCATGTGCGAAGTATTCTATGAGTTGATAGACTAGTCATCTCCAGTCCATATGTATCCCTAGCACACCAAGCCACTGATTGATTTGTTTAAGGAAAAGAAGTTAAGTGCTAATCTTGAAGGGCCCAGACGGACGTGCACAATACTTCGCTACCTCCAATGATGGTTCCCAACAAGAACTCGGTAGTGTTTTGTTGTAAGATTTCTATGTGTTCACAATTGTCTCAGACAGTGTGTTTACATGCATCTTGCAATCCAGCACATGTTTTGGAGTTGGCTCCCGTAGTTCATCTCCCGAGAATCTCGCAACGTCATCTCGTCAATTTATGTTGCAAACCTTCTCTTTCAGACCTGCTGAGTCTGAAGTAGCCTGTCAACAACCAAATATGAATCTCAGGCATATATGATGGTTGGAATTCTTCCAGGATCCATCATGTAGGCTTCCGGAAGGTTGATGTTTTGACTGGCACTCCTTGTCAGAAGATCTATCGTTGTAGTATCTTGTTTCAGCAAATTTGACCAGTTCTACATGGGGATTTCGTATGACTTACCCTAGAAGTTATTCCTCATGGACCCTTTTGAGATCCCAAAGTCCGTCTTTTACTTGATGTTCTAGATAGCGAACATGACCTACAATTGGGTTATGCTGGTACATCAAGGAGAACATTAGAAGCGGAGTGCTAAATGTCTCTTGGTCGATCATCCAGATTTCACTCCCTTGGCATAGCTAAGGTGAAATCTGAGAAAGTGTTGTCTTCCTTTGCATCTGCAGCCTCCATTGTTATTCATCATGGTAGTATGATGGGACCAGGAGTCTTGGCATGGATGTTGGTGAAACCTTGATGACTATGGAAATGCTCAAGTTCTTGAGAGCATGCTCAGATACTAGGTTATATCCTAGGTATCAATTGGATTATGCCCTCCGTTTGCCGAGTTGTTCTATAGCCATAGTTTCCTTTCCAAGATGAGTATGACGTTCGTTCAAATTCTTTCCAACGATCATTTGTGAATTGCCTTAGGCTCGTATGAAGAGTTCCAATGATCTCTGTATCAAAAGTAATTCTTTTTCCACTTAAGGGAATAACTCTACGAGTCACCTCCGCTAAGGTGTCCCGTATGGAATTATGGCAATTATTTCCTCGCTACATTGAAACCTCGTCACCATTTTAGCGTGGAACTGTTGCCTACCAAATTGAACCTCCATCATCTGCCTCATTCCATGGTTCTCTATTTGTGCTTTGTGTTTGAGATCCAAAGATGTTTTTATGTCTCATTCCATGAGTTGATCATGAGTTGCTTGATCTTCAAGAAGATCAATTCTTTTAGAGTTTCCATGTTCCCTTTTTCTTCGTGTTGGGTGGAGTTCTCAAAAGCGGAGCTGTCAAGATCAACCTAGTGCAATGAATCAACATATTCGGAAAGGGCAACTGGATCATGAAGATTTTGATCTTTTAGTATCCCCTCTGTCCTCTTACCCTATGACTAAATCTCAAGACGAGATTCTTGTTCAGTGGGGGTGAGTTGTCACAGCCCTAGCTAGCCATTATTTGTCATTGCATTTCATGCATGCATTTTTAAATTCAAATTAATTTGAATTAAGGGATGATCAAGCCTTATAAATATTTTTTGTAAAATAAGCAATATAAAAATTACTTCAAATAGTACCAAGAAAATGTTCCTCGTTTTCTACTAAAATGTTGGCATGTGGTAAAAATGTCATCCAATATTTTGGAATCATAGAAACATTTTATACTGGGCATTTGAATTAATTCAAACCCTACTTGCAATATATATATATATATATATATATATATTCTATATGGAAAATATATGTCCAATAATTCTGAGAATTATTATGTCCCACATATATATTTTCAGGGTTTTATTAAATGGTCTTGTAATTATTACAAACAAAAACAAACTGCAAAGACGATAGAAAAGAATAAAAGAAAAAGGTAGAGCCTCACCTGGCCACTTACCTCTTCCAGAGGGAGGTGGCCCATCTGGCCCAGGTGCCAGTCGTCCCCGACCTCCCGCTAGGAGGACGAGGCGTGGCAGCTCGTGCACACCCGAGGCTTCCACCTCCTGCCTGCCTGCCTCGTGTCGTCTCCGGGTCCACTTCCTCGTCTAGGGGATGAGGATGACCCCGGCTCCATTCCCCTCTCTTTGCTCTCTGTCCGACCCCCTCTGAATCTCCCTCTCCCGCGCACAGCCGAAGAAGACGTCGCTGCCGCTCACTGCACGAGTAGCCACGGCCGTCGTCCTCCCAACCCATAGAGCCCCTCGGGTCCGCGTCGACCCACTTCACCTCTCCGCTGAAGAAATCGAGCACGAGAGCTTCAAATCGCCGTCACCATTGCCGCTTCCACTGCCGGTCACCGAAGCTCCCCGATGTCGATTCGTCGCATGCAGGTCGTCCCCAACCTCGGCGTCGCCTCGGCCAGAAACTAGATGAGCTACCGCTTGTTTTTCCCTCGTGTCCCACTTACATTCGGCGAAGCCCGAGCGCCAGCTGCCGCCATGCTTAATGGCGCGCTTGGTTCTGGTCGCCCCGCGATGCTCCCGTTCCATCTGAAGGATGCGCACAGCCAAGGGGGTTCGAATGATCCATTCTGCGCATCGTTTGGTTGCCGGGAGGGGTTTTTCGACGAGCATCCGCCATCTCGAGTGGTCACCAGCGCTTAGCCGCCAGCCTGACGACGTGGCCTTTTCATTAGGCACTAACTAACCGCATAGTCACTGACATAGGGCCCCACAAGCTAATTAATCCATGGGTTAAATTAAATCCTGTTAATAAAAGTCACACACACTAACATGCGGGTCCCAGTGCCAGGTTTGATCTGGACCCATGTCTGTTGACTGGCTGACGTCAGGCTGATGCAGTAAATATTTTTGTAATAAAAATATTCCAGAAAATGTTTAAAACTTCTTAAATTCATATAAAATAATCTATAACTCGGATGAAAAAAATTTATATATGAAAAATGATTAGAAAAATCCAATGAATATGTTTATGCCATGATCATGCATGTTTGAACGAGTTATCATTACCAAGTAGGACATTTTATGATTAGGGAAAATTGTATAATTCGTTTTGGATTGGAATTTGATATATATTTGAATTCCACTTCAATTAACTTGGATTAGCGTTGCACTAGGTCAATTTTGCACCTTAACATGCCATATCATACATCATGTTTGTTGCATCACATTGAATGAGCTTTTTCCTTGTTTGCCGGTATTGTTCCCTCTCAGTAGACATTTTTCCAGTGTTGAGATTGATGCCACCAATGAAGACTCATTGTTATCTTCAGAAGTGTCAGGCAAGCAACCCCCCTTGAGCATATTCGTTACATTCCAACCTCTCGCTCTTGCTCTCATTTCAGTGCATTAGGACTATGTGATTCAACTGCTACTTGTGTTGCGGTAGATGAACCCACTCCTTTGCATGACATGTCATTGTCACAGTAAATAGCTAAACCAAGCAACCTAGCATACCTGGTAGATGCTTGAGCCTTGTTGTGCTATAACCCTGTTATGCTTGCTAAGCTTAGAGTTGTATCAGGTCTGATTCATCTGGGTGATGAACCGGAGTGACATGGATGTGTCCTGACGATGAGGGTTAAGTGTTGAACCCGTTTTGGTAAAGGTAGCTATGAGAGGCCATTTAGGAGTACATGGTGGGTTGTCTCATTGAAGCCACTCATATGAACTGAGTTCTGTGTTTGTGTTCCAAGACTAGCTACTACCGCACATTGGGTTTTGGTAACTCGACACCTCTCGGCCTATTAGCCTATCCTATTCTCAGTCCAGGAGTCGTAGTAGTTCGAAACATTCATAGTTGTGGCACGACCTGTGAAGTCGATGAACGGCCCAATCGGGACTGGCTTGGGGCCCTACTCATTTGAGGCCATGTTGGAAACCTCGGCCGGACTTCCATTATGGGTTCCAACTCAGAGAGGCGATTGCCTTGGATGTGAGTCGTTGTAAGTTAACGTCCGTGGCCGACTCCCTCACTAGGCTTCCGCTTGAATGTTGTCGAGGTGCCTTTTTTACATGCACATGGCGATAAGTGGCGGGAGCATGTGTCATGAAGTACACTCCTGCAGGGTAAACTATCTATTCGAATAGCCGCGTCTGCAGATTTGGACTACTTGGAGACTTGCATTGTTCATAGATAACTTTAACTGGATACTCTAAATTGCTCCAGATAAGTGTGAGTGCTATGGATGGCTTATCATAGGAAGACGAGAGAGGATCCATAGTGGTGTATTGATGTGGTGAATATGTGGACTCATGTGTGATACGCCACCTCAAGGAAAGTATTCATAATCGTAGTACATGTTAGCCAAGAGTCAAAGCTGGCTTGCTGCAATAAACCCCACAACCCCCTTTGTTGGAAATGATGCATATGTAGATAGTTCTGATGTAAGTCTTGCTGAGTACCTTTGTACTCATGTTTTCTTATTTTTTGTTTTTGCAGATGAGACCTCAGTCTCATTAGTGATTCTTACAACGTGAAGTTCGATGTTGACCGAATTAGCTTGGGAATCCCAGACAAAGGTCTAGTTCCTTTGGTAGGGTCATCATAGATTTTTAGGATCCTCGAGCCACTTTTAGTAGATGTGTGTACCCAGACATGTTTTGCTTCCGTTTGTTGCTTGTATGACTTGAGTGTTGGGTCGTGTGACCCCTGTTTGTATTATCACACTATGTTGGCTCTGATGAGTCTTAATAAATACTTGAGTCATAGAGTTATGTTGTGATGCCATGTTGTATGTACGCATATCGTGCATAGTGCGTGTATGATTGAAATGTGTTGGTATGTGTGGGATTCGACACCAAGTTGTGTGCCTTTAGTAGCCTTCTTTATGGGGAAATGCCTCTTCGTGCCTCCATGAGCCTTGGTAGCTTGCTACTGCTCCGGACACATTGATTGACCGACATGTATCCTTCTTTGCAGCTGTGTCTGTCCCTTCGAGGAAATGTCTCGTGGTGTAATGAAGCCCCTATAGCCTGCTATGACTCATCTACGTGCAGTGATGACATTAATATCCCATGACGTAATGGAGTCCTTGTAGCTTGCTATGACTTGTCTACACACGCTGATGACCGACACCTGCATTGCTATGTTATGTATGCCTATCCCTATACGGTTGTGCCAGTTTGGTCTATGACTACTCATGTTGACCCGGGTTCTTTGACGTGTGAATGCTAGCGACATGTTCATATCCGTGAGCCAAATACGCGCAAACGGTCCTGGCCAAGGTAAGGTGATAGCCGTGGGTTACCGTGCGTGAGGCCGCAAAGTGGTGTGACATGTTACAGGCTGGATTCATATGGCTTAGGATCGGGGTCCCAACAGTCTCCGTCTCCTAGAGATGGGCTGGCGCCCTCCGCTGGTGCCCTTCCTCGGAGATACGCCGCACGCCATCCCTGGATCCCCTCTGCCCGCCGCTGCGGTACTTCGGGAGGCGTGTTGGTCCTTCGGGGCGGTTACGGGGGATACCTCGGCCCTGGGGGAAGTTCCCGGTCTGGGCGGCAGCCGACACACCTCTCCTCTTCCTCCTGAAGGGGGTGAGGGGCCCTATTGGGGTTATAACCCCAGGGTAGGACCCGTCCAGGTGGGTCCGAGTCATGCTGTTGGCGGCTTACGACAACTACATGAGTAAACATAACCAGTGGGCTAGAAGGCCCAGAGCCAGAAGACATGATGTAACCCGACGGGTTTGGGATGCTGGGGCGACTTGTTAGATAAGGCATGTATAGTTAGAGGTGAGGTTGGTTGTCAAGTATAACCCGACCCGGACTCTTGTAAGCTCAGGGCCTTAACCCGTGTATATAACGGCGGGTTACCTGGGCAGCTTAGGCCACGAAACAACTCATCGATAGCTAGGTCATGCGAACTCGCTCCATTGTAATCGATACCCAATGAATACAACACAGAGCAGGACATAGGCTTTTACCTCTTTCCGAGGGGCCAAACATGGGTAACCCTTGTCTCCAGATTCCGATCAACTCCTTCGGGCTCACTGCCTTAGCGATGGCCTCGAACCTAAGTCCTTTCATGAGGACATCTACCGTGACAAAACCATGACATTTGGCGCCCATCGCGGGGCTAGAGCTCGGTGGTGTGGAGTTCCCGAAGGACACTCTCCCAAGGATCAAGGGATACGCCATTGGCAGGATGACCAAGATCCGCCGCGGCAAGCTCTACATCGACGACGCCGGCTAGGGCCCCGAGGCCGACTCAATCGAGTATGGGCACCTGATCCCCTTTGGCGGAATTCACGTCTTCATCGAAAAGATTGGAGGATATGAACATGGGTCGGACATCTGCACCGACCTCGTGGAGCCGGCCCGGCGCGTGCAACCCGCCCGTGTTAACCCGAGAAGGAAGCACGTCTTCGTTGGCTTTACCCAAGGCACAGAGCTTGAAGGTTCCATGCTGGGGAGGAAACTCTCATCTGCTCATATGATGGTTCCTCAAGCGGAGAGACGGAATCAATCTATCAACTTCACAACGGTGGGCTTGGGGGCTACGTCGAGCATTACCCCGAGTCGGAATATCATGAGCCGGAAGATTATGAGCCACCAAACCACGCTGCCGTCTTCATGGCAGGTTCAACACCAGCCCCTAGTAGCGCAGCCGCCGGTGGGACTCGATCTGGAGTTGGCAGGCTGCCGGCTCAAGTTCTTCTGGATCTGATGAACGAGCTTACAAATCTTATAGAAACTAAGGTCTCTACTGAAAACCAAGCGGCCCGTAATAAGGAGATCACGAGGTTGAAGGACAAGATGACCGGAGTCCAATAGGAAATCAATGGGTTGAAAGCTCAGATGGATGCTGAGTCAGAGTGCCTTAGGGCAGAGGCTTTTCGCCTAGAGTTAGAGCAACAGTCCGCAGCGGCGGTTCACCGTTTGAGGCATCAGTCCCATTTGGCAGATCAATATGAAGCTAGAAATCTTTTTAACACGCCAGGGACGGGACGAAGTATACCTTTGACCGTAACCCGGACGGTGGAAGTACTTGGAAGCCGGGCGGCGGTTCAGCGTCAGTAGCCAGACCTGCCATGCCGGAACCAGACCCCACCATAGTCTTTTCCTACGTTGCCGGGTCATTATTCTAACCAGGCGGAGAACATGGTGGCAGCGGCAATCAGGCTTGGTACAATCCCCATCCCCGATGAGGCACTTTCACGGAGGAAGTGCGGAATGAAATTGGATACCTGTAGATGGCGGTGGCCTAGCAGGAGAAATATACTTATAGCCGGAGTCATGTGCACTCAACCCCCATCCCAAACCGCAGCTACAACCGGCATTATGAGTCCCCAGCGGTTTCTATCAGTGATCGACATCGAAACCCGCCGAGAGATGATCGGTCGGCTCATGATGCTCAGGCGTTGGTGGATCGGGCGAGAGCCTAGCGAGAGGCGGCGGCTCTAAAAGCTACGACAGCTTATCAGGAACCCACAGTTGCACCTTCCATTTCGGTAGGAAAGGGGTTTACTTCTAGGGCTGTGGGAGTGCCGTGCTTAGCGCCGACTTTGCGAAATGAGCGCCTGCCAAAAGACTTCAAGGGTCCTCGCAAGGTTCCCAATTATACTATTGACTTGCCTCTAGAAGCTTGGATTGAAAGTTATGAATATGCCATGGAGATGTTGGATGTTAGCGATGCAGTATGTGCCAAGTATTTCATCATGATGCTGGAAGGGCCGGCTCGCACGTGGTTGAAGGGTTTCTCAACCAACACCAAATATTCCTGGGCCGAGTTAAAAGAGAAGTTCATCAAAAATTTCCAAGGAACGTGCAAGCAGCCTATGACGATTGTGGATTGGGATCATGGCATGCAACGTGAGGACGAGTTGGCTCACCATTGGGTCCGGCGGGTCTCAACCATCATCCACTCTTCTGATAACATTATGGCGTCTCAAGCGGTCTTAATTCTGGAGAAAAATTGCCATTTCATGCCTTTGAAGTAGAATCTTGGGCGGCTCAAACGCGCATGCCCAGACATGGGGGAACTCATGGAGGCTCTCGCCAAGTATGCAGAATCAGATAACCCGAAGGACCCTGGCTCCGATGATGAGAAATTGGCCAAGGGAAAGAAGAATAACAATGGCAAGGGTCAACCGCGGAACGGGGGAGGAAACAACAATAATGGGAACAACGAAAAGCGGAAACACCAGGACGGTAGGTCAGAGCTAGTGGCCAATGCCAATACTGGGAATAACCACGACAAGGGTAATGGCAAGCCACCTTTTAAATGCAAACCTACCGACATGGAGGCGATACTGAATGCTCCTTGCCCGAAACACATCCGTCTGGATCAGCCGTCTACTCATGCTTGAAGGGATTGTTGGATCATGCACAAGTATCAAAATTACAGCGGCAACCAGTATCAAGGCGGTGGCGGCGGACCATCCGGCAGGCTAGGATCCGGTCCTTCCGGGTCTCTATTTGGTCCGGGCGGCTCAAGCTCCGGCCATCAGGGCCAAGGAAACCATGGAGGCAATAATCAACAGTCTGGCGGTGGAGGTTAGCAGCAAAATAACCAGTCTGGGTACTACAGTAACCCCAAGCAGCTTAATGCGGGGCAGTACCATGTTTCCACAACCAACCTTGACAAGCGGGACCGGAAGTTGCGCAAGCGGGCGGTTAATGCAGCCATGCCGGCTCTCCCGCAGTATTTGAAGTGGTCTGAGTATGACATAACTTGGAGTAGGGAGGATCACCCGCCGCATGTGGATAACCCAGGGCAATTGGCTTTGGTAGTCTCCCCCCAAATGGGAGGATATGTGCTCACCAAAGTACTTATGGATGGAGGCAGCAGCATGAACATCCTATATTATGACACTTTCCGCGAGATGAATTTGCTTGACAAAGATCTGAAACCTTCTTCAACAGTTTTTCATGGCTTGGTGCCCAGGAAGTCAGCTTATCCAGTGGGAAAGATCTCTTCGGAGGTAGCTTTTGGTGACGAATTCAATTATAGGGTGGAATCTTTGTGGTTTGAAGTGGTCAAGATTAATAGCCCGTACCACGCTCTGTTTGGACGGCCAGCTTACGCCAAGTTCATGGCTAGGACATGCTATGTCTACTTACAGCTCAAGATGCCATGATTAAATCGGACGATCACGGTGCATGGTGATCGAAATATGGCTGCCGAGTGTGAGGAAGGTGATGCAGCATATGCAGAATCAAGTTGTGCTAAGGCAGAGCTCACATTTTATAAATAAAATGTTGACCCGGAAGATATGACCAAGCTAATGAAGCCTAACACGGAATCTGTGCCGCCCCTCAAGCTTGTGGCAGAAGATACCAAGTTGGTGGACTTTACGCCCGACGACTCATCATAGGAGTTCACCATTGGGGATAATATGGATCCCAAATAGGAAAGCGCGCTCATCGAGTTCATCCATGACAATCGGGAAATCTTTGCATGGAAGCCTTCTAACATGCCAGGTGTACTGAGAGAACTCACTGAGCACCACCTTAATGTGGATCCTAAGTTTAAGCTAGTCAAGCAGTTCCTACACCGACTCAATGAGGAGAGGTGGAAAGCAATTGGAGAAGAGGTGGCCCGACTCCTGGCAGCAGGGTTTATCGTTGAAGTTTTTCACCCGGAGTGGCTCGCTAACTCGATGTTGGTACTCAAGAACAACGGGACGTGGCGTATGTGCATGGATTACACGGATCTTAACAAGGCATGTACGGTTGACCAGTTTGCTCTCCCCCATATTGACCAAATCATTGATGCGACAGTGGGTTGTGAGAGTTTGTGTTTTCTGGATGCTTATTTAGGTTATCATTAGATCAAGATGGCAATTAAGGACCAACAGAAGACGAATTTTATTACGCCTTTTGGTGCTTTCTGCTATGTGTCTATGCCTTTTGGGCTCAAGAGTGCCCAGGCGACTTACCAGCGTTGTGTGCAGAACTGTCTTCATGGTCAAATTGGGCGCAATGTTCATGCTTATGTGGATGATATTGTGGTCAAGTCAAGGAAAAAGGAAACTCTGCTGGATGATTTGAAGTAACCTTTGACAATTTACGGGTCTACAAGATGATGCTTAACCCGACAAAGTGTGTTTTTGGTGTACCTACAGGCAAGCTCTTGGGGTTTTTAGTCTCTGAGCGTGGCATTGAAGCTAACCCAGACAAGATAAAGGCTATAAATTCCTTGTCTAAGCCGGCATGTGTCAATGATGTTTAATGCCTGGTGGGTCGTATTGCTACACTAAATCAGTTCATAAGCCGCCTGGGCGAGAAAGCTATCCCTCTCTATCAGATGATGAAAAAGATGGATGACTTTGTCTGGAGAAGGCTGCGGATGAGGCGCTTGAGGCGCCCAAGAGGCAGTTAGCTGAGACCCCGGTCTTGGCTGCTCCGGCTAAGAAATAACCTTTGCTCTTGTACGTGGCGGCTAATAATAGGGCAGTCAGTGCAGCAATTGTCATGGAGCGTAAGGAGGCATGGAAAGAGTATCCCGTCCAACAGTCGGTCTACTATGTCAGCGAGGTCTTGATAGAATCCAAGCAAAGGTACCCGCATTGGCAGAAATTGATGTATGGGGTCATCATGGCAAACCATAAGTTGAAGCATTATTTCCTTGGACACCAGATCACAGTGGTTAGCTCTGCCCCATTGGGAGATATCATCCAAAATAGAGAAGCTACTAGCAGGATTGCTAGGTGGGCACTAGAGCTTGGCCCCCTTAATTTGAAGAATGCGCCTCGTACGTCTGTCAAGTCTCAAGCCTTGATGGATTTCATAAACGATTGGACAAAAATTCAATCGCCCGAGGAGAAGCCAGACAACACATACTGGACAATTCACTTTGATCGATCCAGGCAATTGGAAGGCTCGGGGGTTGGAGTTGTTTTAACTTCCCCACGAGGTGACAAGTTCTGTTATGTTTTGAGGCTAATGTTTCCTTGTACTAACAATGCAGCAGAATATGAGGCTTTGCTTCATGGGCTCCGGGTGGCCAAGGAGATGAACATGAGCCGGGTCAGGTGTTTTGGCGACTCAGACCTAGTAGCTCAGCAAGTCTCTTGCACATGAGACTCAAGGGACCATCGTATGGTGGCTTACCGCCAGGCGGTTGATGTTATTGTTAGCCATTTTAAAGGTTATGAGGTGGATCACATTGATCGGCGCAAGAATGAGGCGTCTGATGCATTATCCAGGCTAGGGTCTCAGCTTAAGCCGGTGTCGCCTAATGTGTTCTTGGATGTGTTGCATCACCCTTCAGTCAAGTTACCGTCGGAGGAGGACTTGGCTGTACCTGACCCGGAAGGGCAATTGGTGGCGACTCTCCATGTGATCCCTGATTGGATTTTGCCTTATCTGGCGTACTTAACCCGCGGCGAGTTACCCCAAGATGAGACTCGGGCATGATAGATCACAAGGTGGTCTAAGTCTATGATTATTAACAATGGCGAGTTGCATCGGCGCAGAGTGACTGGTGTTTTTCAGCGCAGTCTTTCTCCTGATGAGGGTCATGAGATCTTGCAAGAAATCCATGCTGGTGATTGTGGTCATCACGCAGGGTCAAAATCATTGGTGGCCAAGGCTTTCCGTCACGGTTTCTACTGGTTAATAGCTCGTAAAGATGCGGAAGATTTGGTCAGTAAGTGTGACGGGTGTCAGAAATTTGGGTGACGTGCCCACGTGTCAGCTCAGGAGCTACGGATGATTCCAATCACTTGGCCGTTTGTAGTCTGGGGACTTGATATGGTAGGACATTTCAAGAGGTCTAAGGATAAGAAGACCCACCTCTTAGTGACGGTTGACAAGTTTACTAAGTGGGTTGTGGCTGAGCCGGTTAGTGAGTGTGATGCTGCAACAACAATTCAGTTCGTCCAAAAGCTGATCTTTCATCTTGGCTACCCGCATAGTATCAGCATTGATAATGGCACAAATTTGTACAAGGCGGCTATGAAGGAGTTCTGTGATGAGGAGCATATCCGTCTTAATGTATCTTCCATAGCTCACCCATAGTCTAATGGTAAAGCTGAGCGTGCTAACCAAGAAATCTTGAGAGGTATAAAACCCCGGCTTATGTTTCCTTTGGAGTGCACGCCGGGTTGTTGGGTGGAGGAGTTGCCATCTGTTCTTTGGAGCATAAGAACCACCCCCAACGGGTCTACAGGCTTATGCCTTTCTTCATGGTTTATGGCGTATAAGCTGTTCTACCCAGTGATATTCGTCATGATGCGCCCAGAGTGGCGGATTACATAGAAACTGAGATTGAGGCGGCGCGTCAGGATGCTTTGGATGCCTTGGATGAAGAGCAGGGTCTTGCAGCAGCTCGATCTGCGATTTATCAGCAAGACTTGCGTCGCTATCATAGCCGCAGGGTCAAGACCCGAATGTTCCAAGAAGACGACTTAGTACTCTGGTTGATTCAAGACCAGTCAGATATGCGCAAGTTATCACCTCCCTAGGAAGGACCGTTTGTGATCAACAGAAATATCAAAAATGGATCTTATTATCTCATGGACATACGGGAGAGTGACAAGTCTCGCACTTCTGGTGAAGAGACCAAGAGGCCATGGAATATTGCTCACCTTTGGCCATACTATACTTCAGCCGCCAGCGGCTCTCATCAATGTACATATCCCTGTCATTGTATAAACCATCTTTTAAGATATAATAAAGTTGGCATCACCGTGATTAGGGACCTCTGCCGTTTTCTCCACATTCAAAGTGCCATACAAAGGAGTTGATCCTTAATCAGGTCATTTGGGGGCTTTTAAAACCCTCTTGGCCAGATTTATATTACAAAGGAGTTGATCCTTAACCGGGTCAATTGAGGGCTTTCGACCCGATGGGTTAAGCTTATTTACCCTCGTGACCCGGCTTTCTGCCATGTCTGAGTTCAACCTGACTCTTTGCAACTTGCTACTCCACCATGTGACCCGCCGAACTCTTGACAATTATTCTTGATAAGAGACCCTGAACTTTTCTAAGTTATTCTCGCACGAAGACACTAAACTTGTCAAGGTTTAAATGGCAGATTTTGTCATGGGAGAGCCGGCTTACAGTGAGAGAGGACAAACTCGTCTTGTCTACTGTACCCCCTCTGCTATGTGGCCTGTTAGTACTCTTAGCAATGTCAATCTTTTAAAGAACCTGAACTTTCTAAGGTTTAAATGACAGATTTATGTCACGTGAGGCCTGGTTTACAAGTTTTTCAGGCTTTCCGCCTTGTTTCTTCTGAAACAAAATATTTTCATAAAAAGCAAGAGTTATCTTGTCCCTCCATGCCTTTAAAGCCGCCTTATAGGATGAGACATACAATTGGTTCTTTGCAGGTGCTCTCATGATAAGATTCTAAGCTTTAAAAAATTTCTGGCTTGGACCATGGAGTATTAGTCACCCGGTGAGTCAAAACAGTCAATGTGCTTATATATCAGTAGATGAGTTTGCTGAGCCGCTAGCGGAGCTTTCAAGCATCACATTAAAATGCAAGAACTTGTAGATAAGAGTTCTCTACAACTATTACAAGCCTATTCAAAATCCCAAAGCATTGAAGACTTCAAGTTTTTCAACAAATCTTAACCCGACAAATTAAACAAGGCTGGATTACATGATGCAGACTTTCTTTCTTTAACTCGTTGTCGGGTCATCCTACATCGGGTCATCGATTTCTTCGATCTGGAGATTGTCCACATCCCAATTGCAATTTGTCAAAGCTTCAAACATAGCTTCATCGTGCATGATTAGAGACGGGTCAACATCAGGAGCGAAGAGGTGCTTACGACGTTGAGGAATCAGGCTCTTTGCTTCAAAAGTGGGCCCTTTAATCTGCCTATTATCTTCGAAATAAGCCGCGTGGTACACTGATAGGTCACCTTCTGCAGCTAGCCGACTTGTAAGAACCCGAGATGCTTTATGATAGCGAGAGTAATCTGCTTGTGTAAATTCTGAGATGTCGTCTGTTAGTTCAGGAAAGCCCTCCATAATTTCATCCGGGTTAGGTTGTGGAGCATAAGCCAGCGACCGACTCAAAGCAGCAATTGCGCCCTTGCGAGCGGCTGAACTCCTTAGTTCCTCCACTTGCATGGGGATGGTAGACATGGTCTCCAGCACGCCCTTCATGAATTTCGGGACACCCTTCTCAGACATGATGGCCTTGATGGTGATTAGAGAACATGCGTATAACTGTTCTATTAAGGTGTACAGGGCCTTGAGCATCATCAGGCTGTTGTGTGACTGTTGGCAGCTCCGTTCACCTACAGTCAAGGCAAAAAAATTATAAGCTGATGGAAAGGAATTTTCATAAAGTTTGACAGTGAATACTTACCAAAGACAACTCCAGTCATTCAGAGATGTGGCCCTTCAAAGTGTTCAACTCGTTAGTCGCTATTTTAATCTGGCCCTCTGCTTCTTCAGCACGCTTGGTCAAGGCAACTTGGCCAGATTCAGTAGTTTGTTTGAAGGCTTTGATCTCTGTATTGATCTTCTCGGATCTATGGAGCAGAGCCGCCATTTTTCTTCCGTCTCTACTCAGCCGCTTTGCTACAAAGCTAGACTCTTCTTAATGTGTGCCATGGCTGATTCAGCACCAGTCAAGGATTCCTACACAATGAAAGGTTGTCAGTTTTAAGCCATCGGTCCGGCTCATACAGATTATGTCAAAATTTGGTACAATATTTAAGTCCCAAGCGATTGCAAGCAATTTACTTGACACTTGGGGGCTAATGTATCTCAGCTCTTTCTTATGGAACTGGCTCATTACTTAGGCAATGACTCGACCATTGGGGCCTACATTTGGCGCTTAATCTATGATTGAGTGCCAGCTCATTACTTAGGTAATGACCAGACCCTTGGGGTCTACATTTGACACTTAATCTATGATGGAGTGCCGGCTCGTTACTTAGGTAATAACCCGGCCCTTGGGGGCTACAATTGGCGCTTAATATTTGGTTGAGTGCTGGCTCATTACTTAGGTAATGACCCAACCCTTGGGGGCTACATTTGGATCTTCAGTTATGCTTGAGTGCCAGCTCATTACTTAGGTAATGACCCGGCCCTTGGGGGCTACAGGGTGATTTTATGAAAAATTGCTGAATTAATGGAAGACCCAGCTGACCTTTGAAAAAGTCAACCGGCTCTTGGGGACTGCATAAGTATATATGTGAAGAGGCAAGATAAGTTCTGTACTTCGTATTTTTTCTTCATCATGGAGACCAGGCTGGCCTCCACGTCTCGGCTGGCAAACAAACGGCTCAAATAACCACTATGCAGTTCGTCAGCAGTAAGTTTCTCCAAGTTTGAAAGATCAGATGGAGTCTTTTCTTCCTTCGAGGGAGCTGCCTCGTCTTCTTTGATATGCTTGGATAGTGCATGCGAGGGAGCTGGAGGTTTGTAATCCGCCCCTATGATAACAACCTCTTCATGAGAAGCCACATGTTCAATTGGCAGTCAGGGGCTCGACATCTTAGGAGAAGAATCTGGAGGGGCTTCAGGAGCCTCAATGTCCATGGCAGCTGGATCATCACGTGGAGGAACATCTTCAGGGGCATCTTTGGCTGCCTGAGAAGGCTCGGTATGAGAGTCGGGAATATTAGGTGTTGGGATCTCCGGGTCTTGGACATCAGGAATTGCAGATGACCCGAGCCCTTTCCTCTGTTTGGCTTAAGACCAGGGAGCAAAGGCAATATTGGATATGTCATGATAAGGTATGAGATATTAAATGCTTTTCGGGGCATAGAAATGCTTACCCCGGGTTAATAGTAAAAGGAGGCAACTTTGAGGCGGTTGAATCGACAGAAGAAGGAGGCAAGTCCTGAAAAAGCTAGCATTGTTAACACAGTTGATAATCTGCAAAGATAGTGTACAAGCAAGATAAGCTCAAGACAAGGAAGTACTTCTGTGTGCTGTTTCCGAGGAACCGATTCATTTGGTAAGCCGGCTAAAAGGTCTCTAGAGCCGGCACTCCAGGTCTGATGTCTGCTATCATCTTGCTGTTTCTTCAAAAGAAAGTTATGACTCAAGTAAGAAAAAGGACGGGAACTTTTTACCTTCCGTACATCCCACTGTACTTTCTTTATTGGTGAAAGATCCGAGTCATAGGAGACAATGGTTACCTTAGCAACGTTGGCATGGCTTGTTTCAGCTTCTTCCTATGAGTGATCGCCATCAATAAGTTGCATAAAGAGAAGCCCAAGGGAGACAAGTTCTACCTCTGAATTGTCTAAATCAAATAGTTCTTCAGTTGACTGTTTCCTCTTGCGGGTCGGCACCTTAGGCTTTGAGGCCTTTGGGACTTTGGTCATCTTCTTGAGAGTTGGGGGCAACAGTTTCTTCCAGAATGAGGAGCCGTCCTACAAAGGACAAAGCATATCAGCAGAAAAGGGTTAATAAGGTATGGAGTTACAAGAATGGATGAAGGTTAGGATTAAAAGACTTACATCCGGAGCCGGGCTAAGTGCAGAGAAGGGGCTCAAACTAGTCTTGCTACAGGCGGCTAATGTTTCCCTAGCAAAGATTTGACGATGGCGTTGAGGTCCCGATCCTTCAAGGGGGTCTGATTGAAGAACTGAGGGTCATCTACTTTACTAGTATACTGACACATCAAAGCACCTTGGCGGCTTAGCGACAGAATACTCCAAGAAACCCAGCAGCGGGTCAGATCAACACCAGTGAACCGATTGGCTAACAAGGCCCTGACTTTGGAGAAGGTGGAGGCATATTGAGCACGTCAGGCGGCTGACATTCGGTCTGGAAGTTCTGCATCTGTGCTAAGCCGGTAAGGACGGTAACCCGGGAGTGGATTCTCCCCCTCTGGTGAAGTGTCTTGGCAATAGAACGAGGTCTTGTTGAACTCTTTGGGATGACTTGGTAGGATCGCCTCTGAAGAGTATGTCTCTCTGCCTCTGAAGATTACATCCCCGAGCTCAAGACTTAACCCGTCCCCCATTTCAGTTTGGCGGTTGACGTAAAAATATTCCTTGAACAGATCAACCGATGGTTCCTCTTGAAGATAGGGTTCACAGAAGGTCTGGAATTGGCACATGTTGATGACAGAGTGTGGGCCAATATCTTTGGAGTGCAGATTGAAAGCGTGTAAGATGTCCTGGAAAAACTTTGACCTGGGCGGAGAGAAACCCCAAAGAAGATGGTCTGTGGATATAATGATCTCCCCTTCTTTGGGCTTAGGGGTGGTCTCGCTGCCTGGAACCCGCTAGTGGATGACATCCTGAGCCGGCAGAACCCCCATGGTGACGAACTCCTTGAGAGACTCTTCGGTCACTCCAGACTTTACCCAGTTGCAAGTGGATGGAGTCTTTGACATGGTGGCGGCTTAGGAAGCTGGGGGAAGGCATGATTATTTGGAGACTTAAAAATACATTTTAACCAAGGCTCCTACAGTTATAAATGGTGATAGCATTGGGTAGGTCAATAAAATTGTGAGCCGTCGAAGCTACTTGCGATGAGACAAAGTGAGCCGGCAGATTTTTGGTGGGTCAAGTTTATCCATGTAGTTTGAAAAATTGCTAAGTGTTGAGAAACCGATCTCATAGCTATGGCTATGGATTTAAGATCTACGGGCAAGAGAAAAAGAAAAATATCCGAGACCTAAAAGGACTGGCGGAAGAATAGATGGCCGTTATTCAAATTACAACAAGTTACAGATCTATAATGACTGCGGCTAAGTGCGGAGTGAGCGGCCGCATGATTTCGGTAGCATTATGAGGCTTTAAAGAAGGTGCTTTCATCCAATCGGTGAAGAACGCTTCCGCAAATGGTGATGAACACCGACGAACTCCATGGATTTAAGGAAACCCTAATGCAGATCTGATAGGGGGCAAAGTTAGAACCTTGAGAGTGCGGCGAATGCGCGGGAGCTCCGGATCGTTTCAGGTTGATGCAACGGCCAATATCGATGAAGACGGCGATGACCGAGCGGTGCATCTGGCTTCGTCGGCGTGGGCGTTCGGAGGAGGAAGAAGAAGATGTCGGCGGGAAAACATGAAAGTGATGGCCCCCGCATTTATTTATAAGACATAATGGTCTTTCGAATGGTCCTGTGCGGGAATCGAGGGAGCACGGTGATGATTATACTAAGAAGACACCTCGATTTTTGGGCTAGTCATATTAATGACAAAAGATCCATTCTAACGTAAGAGGAATCTTTTTTGATTTTTCTGATGATGTCACGGCGGGTCAAAAAAATTTGTCACACGCAATGATTGCCCATTTTTCGGTGGGTCATGAAGATTACAAGAGAAGGCAAGACTCGCCAACCAGAAGACTTGAAGATTGACATGAACTGGTTCAAATCAATCCGAGGTCTAATGTTGGGGATATAACCCCAGGGTGAGACCCGCCCAGGTGGGGCCAGGTTATGTGGTTGGTGGCTTATAACAACCTCAGGAGTAAATGTAACCAGTGGGCCAGAAGGTCCAGAGCCAGAAGACATGATGTAACCCTACAGGTTTGAGCCGCCGGGGGCGACTTGTTAGATAAGGCATGTATAGTTAGAGGTGAGGTCGGTTGTCAAGTATAACCCGGCCCGAACTCTTGTAAGCTCAGGGCCTTGACCCATGTATATAAGGGCAGGTTACCTGGGCCGCTTAGGCCACGAAACAAATCATCGATAGTTAGGTCAAGCGAACTCGCTCCCTTGTAATCGATACCCAATCAATACAACACAGAGAAGGATGTAGGCTTTTACCTCTTTTCGAGGGGCCGAACCTGGGTAACCCTTGTCTCCCCATTCCGATCAACCCTTCGAGCTCACCGCCTTAGCGATGGCCTCGAACCTAAGTCCTTTCATTAGGACATATGTCGTGAGAAAACCACGACGGGCCTGGATGGGCTCTCGGGCTCGTGGATGACTGGAGCGACGTGCGGTGGGGTTTGCTCCAAACTGTGGCGAAGGCGCTGGAACGCCTGGGAATGGATCTCGCCTGCAGTGACGCTCACTTGGGGAGGGAGAATCAATGACTTGCATAGGAATGGCGCTGCCTTGAGGTCGCGGTGAAGCTCGGGCGCCTGCAAAATGAGCGCGCCCACGCTGAGGCCGGGGAATCCCTTGCTGTGGTGGCAGAGGCCTGCGCGTTTGCCCTAGCCGAAGCCCGTGAAGCTGATTGCCAGCACAGGGCCTCTGAGAAATGCCTCGAGGAGCTTCAGTGTGGGAATCTCTCGCGGGGGAAAATGAAAGTGATGGTCCCCGCGCTTATTTATAAGGACATAATGGCCTTTCAAACGGTCCAGTGCAGGAATCAAGGGAGCACCATGATGACTATAGTAAGAAGACACCTCGATTTTCAGGCTGGTCATATTAATGACGAAAAATCCATTCTTACGTCAGAGGAATCTTTTTTGATTTTTCTGATGATGTCACGGCGGGTCATAAAAGCTTGTCAGATGCAATGATTGCCCATTTTTTGGCGGGTCATGAAGATTACAAGAGAAGGCAAGACTCGCCAACCAGAAGACTTGAAGATTGACATGAACTGGTTCAAATCAATGTGGAGCCTAATGTTGGGGATATACTTGTTCGCACATGAACAAGTCACCGTGTACCCTCGACGCCGGGGTGATGCACCGTAGCTCACGTGGAAGGAGGTACGTCCAGCGGCACGATACGCAAGACAACCGACGGGCGCTTTTGTAGACCCGAAACCCCACACGCACGGGAGGGACCCCGTCAGGGCGCACGGCGGCTGTGGGCTGCCCTAGGTCGACCTGATCGCCCCTAGGGCCTCGTGGATAGCTGCCCTCCAAGAAGAAGAATGAACGAAGAACGAGAAGAAAGATACAAGGGTAGGGGATAGATGAACATGAAAAAGTAGTAGATGTGTTTGTTCGATTGTGTGTTGTTCAATTTTCCGTCATCTCTCATCTATTTATGAGCCAGATGGACTTCCCGTACAAGAAAAGGACTCCAAATCACGTCCAAATCTTTCCAAAATTAACCGAACTCGGATTTAGGTATGTGTGGGACATTAGTTCGGTTTTTAGGCCCCACAGCCCACAAACGACCTCAGATGTAGATGCTCCCAAAAGAAAATTTGACCGATTCGACGAGACAAACAACTTTCGTGTCAAACGTTTTTCGATTCGAAGCCATCTTGAGGGCGGTATTTCTTATGCAAGACAGCTGATTGGTGCTGCTACCCATCATACACAGGTCTGGTGGGGCGCGCCATATTTTGCCTCCTGGTAGGGTTGCATTCCGATGGCTCTAACTTTTGCATACGTATTTGGATTGAGACAATTTTTATATCAAAATCAACCGTTTCAACGAGACGAAGACAATACCTGTAGTAACTTTTCTCATATGTGGCAGTATTGGGGGCGTTATCATCCGAATAGTGTTCTGCATACAAAATCCCAGTACTTCGAACACAACTTCGGCCTTAGAGATGAGATCGGATGGCTATGGCCCAAGTATCAAAGTTTCTTCTTTCATTGATATGGAAATTTCTCACTTTGAATACTTTTGCTGCGTGTAAGCTCCCTCATAGGGCAGCATGTAAGCTCCCTCATATACAAAAAAATTGAGCACGGCCAATTTGCTGCGTTTGTCGTTCCTTTGCTCGGTGAAGCTTGCATCTTTTATTTTTGTACACCTGACAATGACTAGGTTTATGCACTCAACATTAGCCGGTGATGCACTTGGATGACTCAATGCCCTCGGCTGACTTGATGCACTAGGCCTTAACTGGCTCGATGCACTCGGTTGACTCAATGCACTCGATATTGACTCTATGCACTCGACCTTGGCCGTCTCGGTGCTTAATCCGGTTTCTACCGAATCCATCATTGGCTAGGCTTTATAGGAACCGTTTGACTTGGCTGTAGAAGACTTAGTCATATTTGACTCAGTTTCTACCGAATCAACCTTATTAACCGAGTGAATCCTTTTTTGTTGTTTTGCTTGCAAAACTTCTGTTTTATCTTGCCTCAACATCGCAGAGGGACCAACATGGTTGCTGCATAAAGGATGGAACTTGACGTATTCTTGCAAATCTTCCTCCTCACGCTTCTTCTTGAGTGCTTCATAAGCCTGTCGATATTCCGCTGGTAACTCCTCAAGAGTCGGTGTGGTTAAATTGTTGACGCAATTCCCTATGAGCTTTGGATTGACCTTGTCCATTCGGGCCACATATTTTTCTTCAAATTCGTCCCTGCTTGGATCGGCTTGCCCCCCAATGCTTTTAGGATCTTTCGGCAATGAACTGATGTTGCCGAAATTTTGCAATTGTATAGGGGGTGTATGACACGCTACAATGATAGGTGAAGACGCATGCACTGTTGTTGAACCATATTTCCTCTCGCCAATTTGGTCAATTGGCAATACATTGTTTTCTTGCAAAACCCTAGATCTTATTGCCTCGTAATTAGGGACAAACCCCTTATCATGTTGCTCGAGACAAGGAGCGCTAATCTTCTTATTTTGGGCTAAACACTTTAATGCAGCCAAAGCCACCACATCTCCTGCAATATTTAGACACAAATGCTCCTGTAGAATCTCCGTTCACTCGTCCATAATCATGAAGGCGAGCCGAGTCATGAATATGTTTAGTTGCATATGTCGCTGAACAATTAATCTCATGAGGTGTAGTATATGATGATTGGGGATAATCGGCCAAATAGCTAATGGAAGCATGGACGATTCTCCCATCCATCGGCATGTTTGGGGATGGACCCGCATATTGGAAGTCAGTTGTTGATGAATAAAATTGCGGGACACACTCCTGTACACGAGGTGTCTTATATTTAGCATCCGAACTCATTGTGTTGTTCGCCAGCATATTGAAAGGTGTTGCCGATGCACGAAAGTTCGGATCCATAAGTTGCATGTCGCGATTATGTAAATTCCAAGCGCCTTCAACAGAATAACTAGTCGGACTTTGCTTGTTAGGGCTGGCCAACATGACATGTCCATTGAAAGATCTAGCAATAGCAACATGATGGCTATTTGCATCTACGTAAGAGGATTACATGTTACCTCGTAGATTGCAACCGCTTGATGACGTTCTCCTCGTAGCAAGAACAGGCTAGAGACCATTCGAAGCTTCTTCCCCAGTGGAGTCGCCAAAAAGTGTGTTCGCACATGAACACGTCATCGTGTACCCTCGACGCCGGGGGTGATGCACCGCAGCTCACGTCGAAGGAGGTCCGTCCGGCGGCGCGATATGCAAGACAGCCGGCGGGCGCTTTTGTAGATCCGAAAACCCACACGCCCGGGAGGGACCCCATCAGGGTGCGCGGCGGCTATGGGATGCCCTAGGTCGACCTGATCGCCCCTAGGGCCTCGTGGATAGCTGCCCTCCAAGAGAAGAATGAACGAAGAACGAGAAGAAAGATAAAAGGGTAGGGGATAGATGAACATGAAAAAGTAGTAGATGTGTTTGTTCGATTGTGTGTTGTTCAATCTGCCGTCATCTCTCATCTATTTATGAGCCGGCTGGACTTCCCTTACAAGAAAAGGACTCCAAATCACGTCCAAATCTTTCCAAAATTAACCGAACTCGGATTTAGGTATGTGTGGGACATCAGTTCGGTTTTTAGGTCCCACAGGCCACAAATGACCTCGGATGAAGATGCTCCCAAAAGCAAATTTGACCGCTTCGACGAGACAAACAACTTTCGTGTTGAATGTTTTTCGATTCGAAGCCATCTTGAGGGCGGTATTTCTTATGCAAGACAGCTGATTGGTGCTGCTACCCATCATACACAGGTCTGGTGGGGCGCGCCATATTTTGCCTCCTGGTAGGGTTGCATTCCGATGGCTCTAACTTTTGCATACGTATTTGGATTGAGACAATTTTTATATGAAAATCGACCGTTTCAACGAGACGAAGACAATACCTGTAGTAATTTTTCTCATATGTGGCAGTATTGGGGGCGTAATCATCCGAATAGTGTTCTGCATACAAAATCTCAGTACTTCGAACACAACTTCGGCCTTAGAGATGAAATTGGATGGCTATGGCCCAAGTATCAAAGTTTATTCTTTCATCGATATGGAACTTTCTCGCTTTGAATACTTTTCCATTTGAGACCTTCTTAATTATGGTTTCGACCATGCCAAAGTCGGGTGTCAACAATAACCCTAGGGTGAGACCCGTCCAGGTGGGGCAAGGTCATGTGGTTGGCGGCTTATGACAACTCCAGGAATAAACGTAACCAGTGGGCCAGAAGGCCCAGAGCTAGAAGACAGGATGTAACCCTACAGGTTTGAGCTGCCGGGGCCGACTTGTAAGATAAGGCATGTATAGTTAGAGGTGAGGTCGGTTGTCAAGTATAACCCGACCCGAACTGTTGTAAGCTCAGGGCCTTGACCTGTGTATATAAGGGCAGGTTACCTAGGTGGCTTAGGCCATGAAACAAATCATCGATAGCTAGGTGAAGCGAACTCGCTCCCTTGTAATTGATACCCAATGAATACAACACAGAGCAGGACGTAGGCTTTTACCTCTTTCCGAGGGGCCGAACCTGGGTAACCCTTGTCTCCCCATTCTGATCAACCCCTTCGAGCTCACTGCCTTAGCGATGGCCTCAAACCTAAGTCCTTTCATGAGGACATCTACTATGACAAAACCACGACAGGCCTGGATGGGCTCTCGGGCTCGTGGATGACCGGACCAACGTGCGATGGGGTTTGCTCCAAATTGCGGCGAAGGCGCTAAAACGCCTGGGAATGGAGCTCGCCTGCAGTGACGCTCACTTGGGGAGGGAGCGTAAACACCTTGCACAGGAATGGTGCCACCTTGAGGTCGCGATGAAGCTCCCGCGTTGTGGCCGGGGAATCCCTTGCTACGGCGGTGGAGGCCCGCGCGTGTGCCCTAGCCGAAGCCCGACAAGCTGACTGCCGGCGCAGGGCCTCCGAGGAACGCCTCGAGGAGCTTTAGGCCTTCAACGCTGTCCTCGAAGGTCAGATCCTGGCATGGAAGGTCGCGCTTGATGGTGTGACTCCCGAGTTCCACCCTTCCGACGCAAATCCCAGTGTACCCCCTAACACGGTGGCGATGGAGGCGTTAGAGCAGAGCTTGGAGAAGGAGAGGCTGGAGACGTGGGGACGCCAGATGTTGCTTGCCGAAGAGTCCCTTGTCTCCCGTGAGGCGAGGCTCCAGGAGGAGGTTGACAACATAGTGGCTGAGGCTTGGCGCTCCCTCATCGGGGACTATCACGCGAAGTTGCATCTGCAGGAGTCCCAATTCTGCGAGCGTCTTGATTCCCTGAAAGGTGAGGTTAAGGACCTCAAGAAGAGGTTAGATCTAGAGGAAGGGCGCTGGCGCGCCGCAATGGATGCTCAAGCCACCGCCACCGCCGAGCTGGCTTTCCTTTATAAGAAAGTTAGTGGTGTGGCTTCCCTGGTGAAGAAGATTTCGGACGAGGCGGCCCGGGCTCGTGGCCTCCAGCATATGCACTCTCAGATGTTCCAGTCCCTTGAAGGAAGGGCGAAGCGGGCCTTGGATGACATCTGCGGTGCAAGCGTGTCGAGCCCCTTAGTTCCGAATGACGTAGGGTACCTGGACTTCTTTTCCAGGGTCGTGGAGCGCCTCGAGGGGGGCGTGGAAAATACCCGCACGCTGGTGGAGAAAAAGAGCCACGACCTCCTTGTGTAGGCTGCCTTGCGCATCTTCAGTCACCTCCTCCGCCTCAACCTGCACTTCGACCTCGGCATGGTGCTCGGTCCAGTACCTGAAACGATGTGCATCGCCCTTGTAGAGCGGGTGAGTGACCACGTGGAAAACCTGATTGCGGAGTTTTCCTCCGGCAAGGGTGAAGACCAAGCTGCAGCCACGATGCTCGAGGCCATCGAGGGGGGGCAATGGCGAGGGCAGCAGCGTCTACGTGTCTCCCTGAGCGGTCTTCTTATTTCCCTCACAGGGTCATGTATGCGGCCTAATTACAAATTTGTATGTACCTTCGAGAATTACCCTTGAACTTACTTCCGTGTGACGAGGTATGTTGCGCCGGGCCTCCTTTCTTGCATGTGCATTGTGTTTGGAGCCCTTTCGGCACTCTGCGTCTACAGGAACCAGTCCCGCTCATTTCCCTAGCGCTGTGGCTGTGTCTAGCCAAGGACGCACCGATAGGGTGAGGCCTTGACACCCTCGATGCCGATTGGATCACCGAGGATGGCACCAAGGCTGCCAAGTGGCTATACAACCGTAAGCCTCATGAGGCACGCTACTCAGGAGCCCCCTTTGATGCTCAAGCAGCTCTACGTCGGTAGGTCCCAGTCCTGCGCATTTCCCTACCTTCATGGTATATGACCGGATCAACAAGGACACAACCACAAGGTGAGACCCCAACACCCTCGATTCCGGCCGGATCACCAAGGACGGCATCAAGGCTGCCAAGTGGCTTTATGACCGGTAAGGCTCCTGAGGCGCACTGCTGAGGAGCCCCGTTTGACGCTCGAGCGACCTCCTTTTCGCTCAGTCGGGCTCTACCTCGGGAGTTCCAGGCACTCGAGCCTCCCGTGGCCAATGCTGTGGTGTCGCGCCGCGGTCGGAGCCCCTGGGCGGAGGTTGACTTCCCAAGAGTGCGTGTCCCTGAGGCGACAGGGGCTCACCACTGAGCCCTGTGGTGTCCCAGGGTGGGCTGGAGAGCACGACACCTTATGAAATGCCAATTCAAAAAAGAAGGTTGAAGACCGGTAAAAACAAGAGAAATGAGAGAAAAAGTACCTTCCCCTTTTCTTTTAAATTTAGAGTTCTGAACTCTTCAAACTTCATTCGAAAAAGTGGCAATTATAACACAGAAAGAAACAGGCAAACGCCGCATCCGACACCTAAATTAGTTTCGTCTTCCCCCAACGCTGAGCGTAAGGCATCCACATTGCATGGGTGGGAACCCCTCTGCGTCCTCTAGGGGCTCCGGGCGTATACAACCCGCTCATTATTACGTGAGAGTGTCACGGGTTGGTGACGTAGGGCCGGCCTAGGACGGAACTCCTGGTGTAGGGGTAGTCCCCCACACCCTAGAGCCCATGCCCGGGAATCGTCGTCTTAGCGGAGATCTAACCCCCCGCACCGTGGTCCAGGACAGGCGAGGCCCATCCGCTGCACGCGAGGCTGGCACACTGGGCGGGGACCCAACGCGCCTTGCTGGGGTGCCCCAAGTCCCTTTGCAGGTGCTCGCGGCCCAACCCTCAGGACGGGCAAGCCGGTCCTGGGGACATGAGCGAGTATAGGATTGCCCGCCGGTGACCGAGCGACACCCGGCTGGGGGACATGGGCGTATGTTCCACCCTCCATGCCTAAGTGGGCGCAGCTCGCCCTGGGGACAGGGCAGCGTGCACTTCTCTTCATCCCCAGGTTGGGATCATCTGGCCTGGAGACATGGGTGTGTGTTCCACCCTCCGTCCACAAGTTGGGGCCACTAGGCCGGGGAACGCTGGCTGGTGTCCACCCCTGTGTTCCCGGTCCAGTGACCCCTAGTCCCCAGACCCAGATGCCTGCTCAAGGCAGCTCCTGTTGGGGAATGTTGCTTGGGAAACAAAAATTTTCCTATGCACACGTAAGGTCTATCCATGGTGATGAGCATCTACACGAGGGAGAGTGGATCCACATACCCTTATAGATCGCTAAGCGGAAAGCGTTAAGAAACGCAGTTGGTGTAGTCGAACGTCTTCGTGATCCAAATCGCCGAGCGTCCCGCGATCTCATCATGATCCATCCCGCGATCCAACTAGGATCCATCCCGTGAACTCATCACAATCCGTCCCGCGATCTTGATCACGGTCCTTCCGATCTAGTGCCGAACGGACGACACCTCCGCTTTCAGCACACGTACAGCTCGATGACGATCTCTGCCTTCTTGATCCAGCAAGAGGGAGCGGAGAGGTAGAAGAGTTCTCCAGCAGCGCGACGGTGTTGCGGCGATGGTGGTGGAGCTATTCCGGCAGGTCTTCGCCTAAGCACTGTAGAAAACCGATCTAGAGGAGCAACTATGCACTAGAGGACCGGATAGCACGTGGCTAAAAATCTAGTGCAAAAACCCTAAAACCTCTAGTATATATAAGAGGAAGAGAGGAGGAGACTTGGCGCAAGGGCCAAGCCCTCTAGGCTTCGGCCGTGGAGGAGAGGAGGAATCCTCCTCCAATCCTAGTAGGACTAGGACTCCTCCTTATTTTGGCCTTTTTGCGGTTTTCCACCTTTTTCTCTTTGGTTTTTTCTTCCTAGCCACATGGGCCTTGTGTGGGACTTCCACCAGACCACTAAGGGATGGTATTCACTCTCCCACATCCCATGTAGCCTCTTGGTCGAAATACCCCTCCCGATGGTCTCCCGGTACACTAGCGATGAGCCCGAAGCTTTTCCAGCGACCAAAATAGGACTTCCTATATATCAATATTTACCTCCGGACCATTCTGGAGCTCCTCGTGACGTCCGGATCTCATCCCGGACTCCAAACAACCTTCGGTCACCACCATGCATAACTCTATACTACCGAAACGTCACCGAACCATAAGTGTGCAAACCCTGCGGGTTCGAGAACTATGTAGACATGATCGAGACACCTGTTCGGTCAATAACCAATAGCGGGACCTGGATGCCCATATTGGTTCCTACATATTCTACAAAGATCTTTATCGGTCGAACCTCTATGTCAAGGATTCAGATAATCTCGTATGATGTTCCCTTTGTTCTTCGGTATGCTACTTGCCTGAGATTCAATCGTCGGTATCTCCATACCTAGTTCAACCTCGTTACCAGAAGTCTCTTTACTCATTCCGTAATACAAGATCTCGTGACTAACACTTAGTCACATTGCTTGCAAGGCTTATTGTGATGTTGTATTACCGAGTGGGCCCTAAGATACCTCTCCGTCACACGGAGTAACAAATCCCAGTCTTGATCCATGCCAACCCAACAGACACCCTCGAAGGTACCTATAGAGCACCTTTATAGTTACCCAGTTATGTTGCGACGTTTGATACACACAAGGCACTCCTGCGGTGTCAGTGAGTTGCATGATCTCATGGTCATAGGAACAGATACTTGACATGCAGAAAATAGTAGCAATAAACTGACACGATCATATGCTACATATGTAGTTTGGGTCTTGTCCATCCCATCGTTCTCCTAATGAGGTGATCCCGTTATCAAATGACATCTCATGTCAATGGCTAGGAAACCTTAGCCATCTTTGATCAACGAGATAATCTATTAGAGGCATACTAGGTAGATGGTTTTGTCTATGTATCCACATATTTATCTGAGTTTCCCATCAATACAATTATAGCATGGATAATAAACGATTATTCTGAACAAGGAAATATGATAATAACTAATTTATTATTTCCTCTAGGGCATATTTCCAACAGTCTCCCACTTACACTAGAGTCAATAATCTAGTCCACATCACCATGTGATTCGCATTGTTATGAATCTAATACCCAATGAGTTCCGGGGATCGATCATGCTTTGCATGTGAGAGAGGTCTTATAGTCAACGGGTCTGCGACATTCAGATCCGTGTGTACTTTGCAAATCTCTATGTCGAACTATAAACACTGCTCCCACACTCCACTTGGTACTATTCCAAATGCCTGCTCCACTATACGTATCCGGATTGCTACTAATAGTCATCCGGATTAGTGTTAAAGCTTGCATCGACATAACTCTTTACGACGAACCCTTTATCACCTCCATAATCGAGAAACATTTCCTTAGTCTTTTAGTCACTAAGGATAATATTGATCACTGTCCAGTGATCCACTCTTGGATTACTCTTATACCCCTTTACGGACTCATGGCAAGGCACACACAGGTGCGGTACATAGCATGGCATACTATACAGAGCCTATGGCTAAGGCATAGGGGACGACATTCGTCCTTTCTCTTTCTTCTGTCGTGGTCGAGCTTTGAGTCTCACTCAACTTCACACCTTACAAATCAGGCGAGAACTCTTTCTCTGACTGTCCATTTTGAACTCTTTCAAAATCTTGTCAAGGTATGTACTCATTGAAAGTCTCATCAAACATCTTGATCTATCTCTATAGATCTTGATGCTCAACAATTAGGTAGCTTTATCCAGGTCTTCCTATGAAAATCACTTTTTAAACAACTGTTTATGCTTTCCAGAAATTCTACATTATTTCCGAACAACAATATGTCATCCACATATACTTATCAGAAACTCTATAGTGCTCCCACTCACTTTATTGCAAATACAAGTTTCTCATAAACTTTGTATAGACTCAAAAACTTTGATCACCTCATCAAAGTGTATATTCCAACTCCGAGAGGCTTGCTTCAGTCCATAGAAGGACCACTGAAGCTTGCTCACCTTTTAGCATCCTTAGGACTGACAAAACCTTCTGGTTGTATCACATACAACCTTTCCTCAAGTAATCCGTTAAGGAAACGATGTTTTGACATCCATCTACCAGATTTCATAATTTAAAAATGCAGCAATTGCTAACATAATTCCAACAGACTTTAGCATCTCTACGAGTGAGAAAGTCTCATCGCAGTCAACTCTTTCAACTTGTCAGAAACTTCTTTGTGACAAGTCGAGCTTTATAAATGGTAACATTTACCATCAGCGTCTGTCTTCATCTCAAAGGTCCTTTTGTACTCGATGACCTACAGTCCAACGAGCAAGTCTACCAAAGTCTAGACTTGGTTTTCATACATGGATCCTATCTCGGATTTCATGGCCTCTAACCATTTGTTGGAATCCGGGCCCATCATCGCTTCTCCATAGCTCGTAGGTTCATCGTTGTCCAACGACATGACCTCTAAGACAGGGTAGCCGTACCACTTAGGAGTAGTACGCGTCCTTGTCGACCTACGAGGTTCGATAGTAACTTGCTCCGAAGCTTCATGATCATCATCATTAACTTCCTCTTCAACTAACGTAGGCTCCACAGAAACATATTTTTGTGTTGTGCTACTCTCTGGTTGAAACAAAGGTTCAACAACCTCCTCAAGTTCTATCTTCCTCCCACTCAATTCTTTCGAGAGAAACTTTTCCTCAAGAAAGGACCCAATTTTAGCAACAAACATTTAATGCTTCGATCTAAGATAGAAGGTTCACCCAACTGTTCTTAGGGTATTCTATGAAGATGCATTTTTCCGCTTTGGGTTCGACCTCATTAGGTGAAAACATTTTCCACACAAGCGTCGCAGCCCCAAACATTAAGAAATGACAGCTTAGGTTTCTATCAAACCATACTTCACACGGTGTCATCTCAACAGATTTAGATGGTGCCCTATTTAAAGTGAATGTAGCTGTCTCTAATGCATAACCCCAAAATTATAGTAGCAAAACGATAAGAGACATCATAGCACGCACCATATCCAATAGGGCACGATTATGACGTTCAGACACACCATCACACTATGGTGTTCCAGGTGGCGTGAGTTGTGAAACAACTTTCACATTCTCTAAAGTTGTATGCCAAACTCATAACTGAGAGATTCACCTCCACGATCATATGACAGACATTTTTATCTTCTTGTCACAATGATCTTTAAACTTCACTCTTAATTTGCTTGAACCTTTCAAATGATTCAGACTTGTGTTTCATTAAGTAAATATACACTATATCTAATCAAATCATCAATGAAGGTAAGAAAATAACGATATCCACCGCACGCTACAAGACTCATTGGATTGCATACATCAACATGTATCATTTCCAATAAATCACTTGCCTGCTCCATCAATCCGAAAAACGGGGTCCTTAGTCATCTTGCCTAAGAGGCATGGTTCGCATGTCTCAACCGATTCGAAATCGAATGAGTCCAAAGATCCATAAGAATGGAGTTTCTTCATGCGCTTTATACCAATATGACATTTAGCGGCACTGCCACAAGTATGTGGTACTATCATTAACTTTGTATCTTTTGCCATCAATGATATGAACATGTGTATTACTACGGTCAAGATTCAACTTACCATTCTCACTGGGTGCATGACCATTGAAGGTATCATTCATGTAAGCAGAATAACCATTATTCTCTAACTTAAATGAATAACCGTGTTGCAATAAACATGATCTAATCACGTTCATGCTCAACGCAAAACACCAAATAACATTTATTTAGGTTTGTCACTAATCCCGAAGGTAGAGAAAGTGTGCGATATTGATCACATCAACCTTGGAAACATTTCCAACACACATCGTCACCTCACCCTTAGCAAGATCTCTGTTTATTCCGTAGCTTTTATTTCGAGTTACTAACATTTAGCAATCGAACCGGTATCCAATACCCAGGTGCTACTAGGAGTACTCTCAAGGTACACATCAATAACACGTATATCAAATATACTTCTGTCGATGTTGGTAGCCTTCTTATCTACCAAGTTTCTAGGGTTGTTTCGCTTCAGCAGCCGCTCTCCTCACAATCGAAGCACGTAGTCTCGGGTTTGGGTTCAACTTTGGGTTGCTCCACTGGAGCAGCAACTGACTTGGTATCCATGAAGTTTCCCTCCTTGCTCTTGCCCTTCTGGAAACTAGTGGTTTGACTAACCATCAACACTTGACGCTTCCTTTTGATTTCTACCTTCGCGGTGTCAAACATCGCGAACAGCTCAGGGATCATTATTTCTATCCCTAGCATTTTATAGTTCATCACCAAGTTCTAGTAGCTTTAGTGAAATTGACTTGGAGAACTATATCAATCACTACCTTATCTGGAAGATCAACTCCCACTCGATTCAAGTGTTTGTAGCACCCAGACAATCTGAGCACATGCTCAACGATTGAGCTATTCTCCTTCATCTTACAGGCAAAGAATCTTGTTGGAGATCTCATATCTCACAACACGGGCATGAGCCTGAGATCCTAATTTCAGCTCTTAGTACATATCATATGTTCCGTGACGTTCAGAACGTTTCGGAGCCTCAATTCTAAGCCGTAATGCATGACGCACTAAACTATCAAATAGTCATCAAAACGTGCCTGTCAGATGTTCACAACATCTACGCTAGAGGGGTTGGCGCACGGAGCGGTGCATTAAGGACACAAGCCTTCTGTGCAGCAATGAGGACAATCCTCAGATCATGGACCCAATCCGCAATATTGCTACCATCATCTTTCAACTCTATTTCTCTAGGAACATATAAAAAATTCAAGGGAGCTACAACGTGAGCTAGTAATCTACAACACAATTTTGCAAAGACACTACTGACTATGTTCATGATAATGAGTTCAATTAATCATATTCCTTAAGAACTCCCACTCAAATTGACATCCCTCCGGTCATTTGAGTGATACATGATCCAAATTCACCAACTCAAGTCCGATTATCACGTGAGTTGAGGTGGTTTCAATGGTGAACATCATCATGTTGATCATATCTACTATATGACTCATGTTCGACCTTTCGGTCTCCTGTGTTTCGAGGCCATGTTTGTACATGCTAGGCTCGTCAATTTTAACCCAAGTGTTCTGCATGTGCAACACTGGCTTGCACCCATTGTCTGTGAACGTAGAGTCTATCACACCCGATCGTCACGTGGTGTCTTGACACGACGAACTTTCGTAATGGTGCACACTCGGGGAGAACACAATTTATCTTGAAATTAAGTGAGGTATCACCTTATAATGCTACCCTCGTCCTAAGCAAAACAAGGTGCATAAAACAATTAAAATCACATGCAAGTCATAAGTGACATGATATGGCCATGAACTTGTGCTTTTGATCTCCATCTTGAAAGCACTGACATGATCTCCATCGTCACTGGCATGACACCATGATCTCCATCATCTTGATCTCCATCAACGTGTCACCATCGGGGTTGTCAGGCCCATCATGCTTCTACTACTATTGCTACCGTTTAGCGATAAAGTAAAGCATTACATAGTGCTTAATGATTGACACGTAGGTCATACAATAGTTAAAAACAACCCTTTGGCTCCTGCCGATTGCCGCACTCATCGACATGCAAGTCGTGATATTCTATACAACACATGATCATCTCATACATCACATATATCACATCATGTAATTGGCCATATCACATCACAACATACCCTGCAAAAACAAGTTAGACGTCCTCTAATTGTTGTTGCATGTTTTATGTGGCTGCTATGGGTATCTAGCAAGAACAATTCTCACCTACGCAAAACCACAACGGTGATACATAAAATGCTTTTCAACCTTCTCAAGGACCGCCTTTGTCGAATCTGATCCAACTAAAGTACAAGAAACAGTCACCCGCCAGCCATCTTTATGCAACGAGGTTACACGTCAGTTGATGGAACCGGTCTCTCGTAAGCGTACGAGTAAGGTTGGTCTGGGCCGCTTCATCCCACAATACCGCTGAACCAAAACACGACCAAGGGAGGAAGCAATCTAAGCATCAACGCCCACAAACTCTTTGTGTTCTACTCGAGGTCTCATCTACACATAGACCTAGCTCATGATTCCACTGGTTGGGAACGTTGCATGGGAAACAAAAAATTTCCTACGCACATGCAAGATTTATCCATGGTGATGAGCATCTACGAGAGGGAGAGTGGATCTACATACCCTTGTAGATCACTAAGCGGGAAGCGTTAAGAAACACGATTGGTGTAGTCGAACGTCTTCACGATCCAAATTGCTGAGCGTCCCGGAATCTCATCATGATCCGCCCCGCGATCCAATCACGATCCATCCCACGAACTCATCATGATCCATCCCACGATCTTGATCACGGTCCTTCCGATTTAGCGCCGAACGGACGACACCTCCGCGTTCAGCACACATACAGATCGATGACGATCTCCGCCTTCTCGACCCAGCAAGAGGGAGCAGAGAGGTATAAGAGTTCTCTGACAGTGCGACGGTGTTGAAGCGATGGTGGTGGAGCTATTCCGGCAGGGCTTCGCCTAAGCACTGCAGAAAACCGATCCAGAGGAGAAACTATGCATTAGAGGAACGAGTAGCACGTGGCTGAAAATCTAGTGCAAAAACACCCTAAAACCTCTAGTATATATAAGAGTAATAGAGGAGGAGACTTGGCGCAAGTGCCAAGCCCTCTAGGCTTCGGCCGAAGTGGGAGGAGAGGAGGAATCCTCCTCCAATCCTCGCAGGACTAGGACTCCTCCTTATTTTGGCCTTTTTGCCTTTTTCCACCTTTTTCTCTTTGGGTTTTTCTTCCTAGCCGCATGGGCCTTGTGTGGGACTTCCACCAGCAAATGTAGCCTCTTGGGTCGAAATACCCCTCCCGATGGTCTCCCGGTACACAACCGGCACTCCCGGTACACTACCGATGAGCCCGAAACTTTTCCGGCAACCAAAATAGGACTTCCTATATATCAATCTTTACCTCCGGACCATTATGGAGCTCCTCGTGACATCTGAGATCTCACCTGGGACTCCGAAAAACCTTCGGTCACCACCATGCATAACTCTATACTACCGAAACGTCATAGAACCTTAAGTGTGCAGACCCTATGGGTTCTAGAACTATGTAGACATGACCGAGACACCTCTACGGTCAATAACCAATAGCGGGACCTGGATGCCCATATTGGTTCCTACATATTCTACGAAGATCTTTATCGGTCGAACCTCTATGTCAAGGATTCAGTTAATCCCGTATGATGTTCCTTTGTTCTTCGGTATGTTACTTGCCCGAGATTCGATCGTCGGTATCTCCATACCTAGTTCAACCTCATTACCGGCAAGTCTATTTACTCATTCCGTAATACAAGATCCTGTGACTAACACTTAGTCACATTGCTTGCAAGGCTTATTGTGATGTTGTATTACTGAGTGCGCCCTGAGATACCTCCCCATCACACGGAGTAACAAATCCCAGTCTTGATCCATGCCAACCCAACAGACACCCTCAAAGGTACCTATAGAGCACCTTTATAGTTACCCAGTTATGTTGAAACGTTTGATACACACAAGGCACTCCTGCGGTGTCAGTGAGTTGCATGATCTCGTGGTCATAGGAACAGATACTTGACATGCAGAAAACAGTAGCAATAAACTGACACACTCATATGCTACGTTTGTAGTTTGGGTCTTGTCCATCCCATCATTCTCCTAATGACGTGATCCCGTTATCAAATGACATCTCATGTCAATGGCTAGGAAACCTTAGCCATCTTTTATCAACGAGCTAGTCTATTAGAGGCATACTAGGGACATGGTGTTGTCTATGTATCCACACATGTATCTGAGTTTCCGATCAATACAATTATAGCATGGATAATAAATGATTATCATGAACAAGGAAATATGATAATAACTAATTTATTATTGCCTCTAGGGCATATTTGCAATAGCTCCTGCAGCGGGAATGCCCCGTGAGGGTGCTCGTGCTTCCTCCCCCTCTGCCCTCGGGCACCGTCTTAGCCGAGCCTTCGGTCCCCCTCCCTGGTTCCAAGGGAAGTGATGAGGGTCACGAGGGTACACGCCTCCTATGTGGGCAGCACCTCCCATCGGCGTCCGAGGGCGTCTTCAGCTAGCTCCCACGCCCCTGGCGCCCTAGGCCAAGCTCCTGGTGGGCGCGGATTGCCGCGTACGTCACGGAGGCGCCCGCACGGCCCGAGCGCTGGTCCTGTTAGGTGTGTGAATTCTTGGTCTCAAGCCCTGCCAAGGTACCCCAGGGCCTCGCGAGTGGCAGTGGCACGCCTGAAGGCGTACCTGGCCCAATCGTCATGGCGAACACGCGTCGCACGGAGGCGCCACAGATAGTGCTCTACGAGGAGTGCGACGTGCCTGTGCGTCAGGTCATGGCAGGCCCGAAAGGGTTGCGGCTTGCTTCTAGTGTGAGGGAGAGCCAGGGCGGCGAGGGCTTGCCATGTGGCTCGTGAAGGCGGCACCTCCCGGCATCTGTTAGGGGCCTGGCTGGTGACGGGACCCGCCAATGGAGAGGCGGTACGACATGGTGCTTCGAGGCCCGCCGGCGTTGCCTGCGCCACATGGGCAGCTTGGCGCTTGGCTCGGGCCCGTCGCCCTTTCGGCGAGTGGAGGCGAGGTGAGACTCGAGGCAAGCTTTGACACTCCCCCTACATGGTGTGCCAAATGTCGGATTTTGGGCTCTGCAAAACCCTTCAGGTTCGAACACAGGGGCATGTGCGAAGGTTCCCCGCGGACTCACTCAACCTAGCTCGCTACTCGATGGACACTACGGCAAACTCGCACGATGAAGAGGAAGAAGATGAACACGACAGTTTACCCAGGTTTGGGCCGTTAAGAAGCATAATACCCTACTCCTGCTTTGGTGGATTGCCTCTCATGAGGTTTTGGTGGATGAACTAGTACAGTGTTCTTGAGCCTCATGAGGGGGCTCAAGATGTGTTCTTGGCTCTCTGCCTTGCGGTGATAAAAGGATTTCATAGAAGTGCCGTGTAATAATTTCAGAAGCTTTTGACATTTCAATAAAAATGTAAATTCACGCACTACAGCCAAAGTTTCTGTTTTTGCACTGCACACACCAAACAAGCAATTTAATCATCCTAAAGGCGTGTTGAGTGGCTAAGTGTTGGATTGGTCCCTTCTATGGTGTGACCTAGCTTCTATATACATCGGCGGCCTAGGTCCTCTTCCCTTATCACAATGGCGGGAAGGGATCCCACAACGACCAAATTTGAAGGGGGATAGGAGTACATCTGCACCCTGACCAACGACGGTCTTCGCATGCAAAGTAGATGTTGGTGATGCAGAGGTGGGCTCGTGGTCGTGGTCTTGTTGCACTAGAAGGGAATCCTTTGGGTGGCGCTTTGGGAACCCGCATACGTCCTTGCTCCCTTTGAACCAAAGAGGAAACTTCGCCACCTGGCGCGCAGGCACCCGTCTGTCCTTCCTTGCGTCACCCTTGACTCCTGAGGCCGGGCCTTGCATAGAGATCTCCACCGCTCAGGAGGGGGCCTGAGGAGGCCCATCCTTGCCGGTCTTGATTCTGTTCTTCCTCACGAGACGAGCGTCCTCGGAAGGACCTTGTCTTGAGTAGCGCCATGCTAGGCCGCGTTTGGCTGATGAAGTGGGCCAGGGCCTCGACTGCAGGTAAGCAGGACTGGGTACCCCATTCCCAGAACACCGACACTCAAACTCAATCAGACCCATGCCAAACCCTAAAACATCGGTGAAACCGATTCCACTTTGGTGCCACCGAGTTTGGGTTGTCAACTTTTGTTACCTCGATTCACAAAATCGGTACCACCGAGTTTTCTAGATCGGCGTCATCGAGTTGCATAATCTGACCATTGGCCACCTAATCGGTACCATCGAGATTTATATATCGGTCTCACCGAGATTAAAAAGTTACTACCTTTTGTTCACTTCGGTAACACCGAGATTCACATAGGTGTCATCGAGTTAGTCACTTTAGGTGTAACGGTTGGATTTTTGGGGATGCCTGTATATACCCCTTCACCACCACCCACTCAAAAGAGAAGCACTCAGAACTATTCCATACTTTCCCCATCCAATTTTCTTAGAGAGATCCACCTACTCATTTGTTCAGATCAAGCCATTCCACTCTATCCATATGAATCTTGATCTCTAGCCTCCCCAAGTTGCTTTCCACAAAATCAATCTCTTCTACCAAGAAAAATCTGTGAGAGAGTGATTGTGTTTTGAGGAGTCTATCATATTGAAGCACAAGAACAAGGAGTTCATCAACATTACCGAGCCTATTACCTTTTGGAGGGTGGTGCCTCCTAGATTGGTTAGGTGTTGCCTGGGAGCCTCCTACTTCGTGTTGTGGAGTTGAACCTAGAAGTTTGTATGGGCAAGGAGATCCTCTAGTTCGTGAAGATCTAACCATAGTGAGGCGAGTCCTTCGTGGACGGAAGCCGTGATGGAATAGTCATGGTTGCTACTTCATGGACCCTTATGGGTGGAGCCCTCTGTGAACTCTCGCGACCGTTACCCTTCGTGGGTTGAAGACTTTGTTGTAACAGCCCGGGACAGACACTCCAGAATATTCCCCTTTTATTCCATTGTCATCTTGTGTTTCGTTTGGTTGTTGCATTCATCATCGCATCATTTGCATCATCTCCATAGCATCGGCATTTTGTCAACATGAGTTTCAAACTTGCATCCGTTCGTAGTCACCGATTCTCTCCGTTCTTGCTGTTGCCCGTTTCGAGACCAACCACACACGCACGCACCCAAAACATCGTTTAAAAAACCGTTTTTAAAGGGCGCAAAAAATATTCTCGGATTGGGTCGAAACATGGTGTGCGGTCTTGTTATATTATAGTTAGACCGCCTACCAAATTTCTCCACAATTGGAGGTCGTTTGATACCCGAACGGTTAACCGTAGAAGTGTGGTCATCGGTTATTCGTCGTATGTTTTCGGTGTTTCAAACTCTTGTCACGGGCTGCCACCTTCTCTCTCATCTTAAACCAAGACCCACTACACAGCCCGCTAGCCCCCTCCACTTTCGAACGTCTGATCGAGATCGAACGGTCTAAAAACGGATGAAATCCCCCTAAACTAGCCCTCCTTCCCTATATAATCCCCCTCCCCTTCCTAATTTGGACCTAACCCTAACCCTGCCTCCAGCTCGTCCGCAGGGATGATGACGACCCCCTTCGCCCACCTCCTGTGCCCCGACACCGTCGTGGGCCACGCCAAGAGCCAGCGCCTGTGGCCCAGCTCCCGCCGCGCAAGCCCCGGCCCAGCTCGCCTTCCCGTGCCTCCTCTCCAACTAGGCCCAAAGCCCATGGTGAGCTACCGCGAGCCCACCGCCCTGCATGTTAAGTTGCGCCCTGGGCGCTCGATAGTTATTGTGCACCCATGTGTCACTGTTGGGCCAGTTAGTATTCAACCCATGTCTTTTTTTTAGTCTCCGTGAATTTAGCCAATTTTCCAACTTTTTCATAATTGCAGAAAACCCCCCAATCTTCATGCATTTAATATCTCACAAACTGTGCATCGTATGTAAAAACTTTATATATGAAAAGTGCTTAGAATTTCGTGTAGATTAACAATTTCCAACTTTCACATGTGATAAAAATGTTTACACTTGCTGTTTTCACATTTTTTTGCATCATTGCCATGTTAAAATGATTTATTTCATAACTAAATAACCATAGCTCCTATGCAAATGTTTTATATTTTTAACTTGCCTAGAAAAATGTGTAGAATCTCATTGTGACATTTATTTTGATGTTTAGCAACTCTAAAATATGCTTAGGATAGATCTGGACCAAATCATAAAATGCACATGAGGTCGTTTCGGAGAGGCTATATGTTGCTCCTGGCCTCATTTAAAATGCCTAGGTGATGTAGTTGTTCATGCTTCACCTCTTGTGATGATAAACAAAATTTAATATGGTTATTTAGTTAAACAACGTTAACCACAACTCTCACAATATGGAGAGTTATTATTTGTTATATGTGTGTTCTCCTTCTCCATTTAAAATTGCGTTAATTCCTTCTTCACCGTACGCCATGACCATCCTTGTTAAACAACATTTAATATTGACGAGTACCTAACGAGAGTGAACTAAATAATCGATCGTGGAGTTTCGTCAATATGCAACTCGTTGCATATTGTGCTTCACTTTAATGTGTTGTAGTTGTTTGATGTGAATTGCCATGCCTTGCAAATTTCAACCGGACATGCATCATATGTGTTTCCGGACCATGTCATGCATATGTTGTGGTGTTCCATGTGTTGATTGTTGTTTCAGATTGTTCCTTCTCAATTGAGTTCCAAAAGTGTTCGGAGTGTGAGGATTCGTTTGACTACATTGTCTGGTCTTCTTCATGGACTCGTTCTTCTTCCAAGCGGGATCTTAGGCAAGATGACACATTTCCCTGGATACCACTACTATCATTGCTATGGTAGTTGTCCCGCTTTTATCGTCATGTCTTGCTACCTATCACTTGTATGTCAAGCCTCCCAACATTGCCATGAAAAGCCTCTAACCCACCACCTTCCTAGCAAACCTTTGTTTGGCTATGTTACCGCTTGCTCAGCCCTTCTTATTGCATTTCTAGCTGCAAGTGCAATTGCTTCCATGTGTCAACATGGACATTCTTTTGTTATCACAATATTATTGCTATTTAATTTAATGCACATATATACTTGGTAAAAGGTGGAAGTCTTGGCCTTTTGCTCGGTGTTTTGTTCCACTTTTGCCGTCCCTAGTTACTTGTGAACCAATGTTATGTTCCATATTGAGCGCTCCTAACATGCTCGGGGTTGTTATGGGGACCCCCTTGATTTTCGTTTTAGGATAAAGCTTGTCTGGCACGGCCCAACATTAGTACTACATTTGCCTAATAACTAATAAAATGCATAGGGACCCGCCAACATCCGCAGATAATTTAATCAACCCTCGGGCCAGTGGTCCTCATGAGTGTTGGTCCAAAATAGAGCATTGTGCGGGGACAACCCGGGGCAACTCGGGAGATTTCTATCAGGCCACTATACCCATAGCTCATCTGTTGTGCCCTGAGAACGAGATACGCGGCTCCTATCGGGATTGTTGGCATGTCGGGCGGTCTTGCTGGATTTGTTTTACATTTCTCGAATGTCTTGCATGAGGGACCCTGATCTTCTTCGGGCTATCTCGAGGTGTCGGTTTTCCTGTGGAATTGCCTAGGAAGATCACGAGGTCCGTGGTTGAGGTTATTCCATGGCATGTGGTTAATTTGTGATGGATAAGTTGGAGCATCCCTGCAGGGTTAAATATTTTGGAAAGCCGTGCCTACGGTTATGTGGCAACTTGGAAACTTTGTTTAACACCTGGTCATAGTAACTTGAAGTAAATTCTAATAAAATACACCAACCATGTGCGTAACCGTGTCTGTCTCTACTCGTGAGTCCTTATCCGAGAGAGAACACGGTGGGGTTATGTTTGATGTAAGTAGGTGTTCAGGATAATTTGGTGATCATTATTAGCTCACATCCGTTATGCGTAGACCACCATACTTTACTTCCTGTATTCATAAGTTAGCCCCTCAAACAAATGCCTAGTCGCTTGCTGTAGCCTCACCACTTAACCATACCTCACCCGTTAAGCTTTAATAGTCTTGATACCCTTGGAAATGAGATTGTTGAGTCCCTATGGCTCACAGATTACTACAACAACAGTTGCAGGTACAGGTAATGCAATGATTTGATGTGAGCGTGATGCTTGTTTGATTTGGAGTTCTTCTTCTTCTTCTTCATCATCAATCTAGGATGGGTTCCACGCGGCAACCTGGGATATCAAGGATGGATGTCATTTTATTGTTTGACTTCATCCATAGTCGGACCCTGCTCTTTTGTATGATGTTTGATTATGTTGTTGTATTGATGTGATCTTGATGTAGCTTGTGGCGAGTGTAAGCCAATTCCATATACTCATCTGTTCTGTGAATGTACTTATAATGATATCCAATCTTGCAACACAATAAGATGCGCTTCTATCCCTATCGAGGCCCTTGTCCCAACATAAGGATAGGATCGCATCTTGGGCATGACAAGTTGGTATCAGAGCCCATAACCCACAGGTTTTTCCCGAGGATCTTACCTGGCTCTTCTATTGTTTCTAGAGATGTCCTCAAGTTCTTTTCAAATATGATGTAAGAATGATTTTCATCAGTCATATTCCTTCTCCATGATCGCTTCGAATTATTTTCATCATTGGCTCAACCTTTTCTTTATTCATTGTTCCGGAGTGTCTCAGTAATTCATGATGTTGTTTCTTGTCATCATACTCTGCATTGAAGATCAAAAGAGTGGTTCTCTTAAATCTTTGCTCATTCTCTTGTAGATTCATTGTCTCAGCTTCCTGCTATCCTCTCAAATTGTTTCCATTCATGAGAAATTTCTTCCATATCCATTCGGTGCATTCCATAATTGTTTTCATTTCTCGATCCTCCGAAGGCCATCATTTCAGAAAATTTCTTCATTCTTAGCTTTGAGCTTTCATTCTCAAATTCTTCTCAATTGTTTTCTTTTCGTTCGTATCAAAATTTTGTGGAGCCTTATGGAGTTTTCTATTAGGCGGATCATGATCTCTTCACCCTCATGCCATGTATCTCCATTCATTTGTAGTATCCCCATTAATTTCAAATTCTCATCGGTGTTCTCATGCAAGACTTCTTCAAGTTTGTGATCTATCTATCTCTTTCTCTTCAATTTTTTGCAAGAAGAATAAGTGGTGTGCAAAATCTGTTGCTTGTCATCAATTAACTTGATGAAGGATAAGCATAACGTAATTTTTATTCTAGTTTAATCAAGGTGATTTCAATCCTTCTTCCAGAGTTGTTCATGATATCTAATTCCTTATCCCAAGTTGTTCATCTTTTCTTCCCGGAGTTCCAAGGTTTCTCAAGTATCTTCGTGAAGCTTGGTCTGAATCTTTGCAAGGGTTCAACTCTTGTTCTTTTCAACCTTCATTTCTTTTCTATCATGCTTTCATTCCGGTGTTCTTCAAGAGGTCCTTCATGGTGGTTTGTTAAGGACATAATTCTTTCTCTAAGTATTCTTCAAGATTCTTGTTGGAGGTGCTCAAGTGTTCTTTATCTTGGATTTCTAAGTTCAATTCCTTCTCCATTCTTTTGAGATGGTGTTATTAAATTCTTGATTGTGAGGAGTCTCGAAGGAAAATTGTCAAGAATGAGATAAGTAAACCCATCATGTCTTCTCAGAGTTATCTTGGGTTGGATTTCACCTAAAGCATTTCCTAAGGATTGTTGCTATCATGGTGTCATAAATGATCCAACTTTTCTCCCCCTCTTCTTGGTGAAAGAAGTTTTTAATCTCTTGTTGCTCTCAAGCAATCAATTGTTTCTGTTGTGGTAGGTTGTCACCTCATAATTTTCAGATGTTTTCCATAAGCCCATAACAAGCTATTCTTTTCGTTGTTGATTCTTCAACAACTCCGTTCAATTGATGTTTTTCAATTCATTGTTGGTAGAAGTAGCCATTTTCTTCTCCATTCTCTTCTCTCCAAAGATCTAGCTTCTATTCTTTGGTTCCGGAGGCATTGTGATGCTGCTATCTTCGAATCATCATCTAATGTATCAACATTTTGTTCTTTCCTTGCTGTCCATTTTACCGGAGTGTTGTGTTCTATGTTCAAGTTCTTCTCTTTATTATCAAGTTTTGCCTCTCTATCCTACCGAAGTGTTACTGAAATTTCTTTTGAATTCTTGCTTGTTCCTCATGTCATTCTTCATCTCATTCCAACCTTAATGTTTCATTGGTTTCACTCGCTTGTCAGATAAGCAACTAAGTTTACCTCTTGCTCTTCCTCCTCCCCTTATTGTTCTTAGATCTCGGGATGAGATCCTCATGTAGTGGAGGAGAGTTGTAACAGCCCGGGACCGACGCTCCAAAAGATTCCCCTTTTATTCCATTGTTGTCCTGTGTTTCGTTTGGTTGTTGCATTCATCATCGCATCATTCGCATCATCTGCATAGCATCGGCATTTTTTCAACATGAGTTTCAAACGTGCATCTGTAAATAGTCGCCGGTTCTCTCCGTTTTTGCCGTTGCCCGTTTCGAGACCAAAAATGCACGCACGCGCCGGCGACATCGTTTAAAAATGAAACCGTTTTTAAAGCACACGAAAAATATTGTCGGATTGGGTCGAAATTTGGCATGCGGTCTTGTTATGTTATAGGTAGACTACCTATTAAATTTCACCGCAATCTAAGGTCGGTTGATACCCGAACGGTCAACCGTAGCAGTGCAAACATCGGTTATCCGTCGAATGTTTTCGGTGTTTCAAACTCTTGTAACGGGCTGCCACCTTCCCTCTCATCTCATGCCAAGGCCCACTACACAGACCGCTAGCCCCCCTCCGCTTTTGGACGTTTGATCGAGATCAAACGGTCCGAAAACGAATGAAATCCCCCTAAACTAGCCATCCTTCCCTATATAATCCCCCTACCATTCCTAATTTGGACCTAACCCTAACCCTGCCTCCAGCTCATGCGACGGGAGGACGACGACCCGCTTCGTCCGCCTCCTGCACCTCAACGCCGTCGTATTGGTCATGCCAAGCACCAGCGCCTGTGGCCCAGCTCCCTCCGCGCAAGCCCCGGCCCAGCTCGCCTTCCCGTGCCTCCTCTCCTACTAGGCCCAAGGCCCATGGTGAGCTACCCCGAGACCACCACCCTGCACGTTAAGTTGCGCCCTAGGCGCTCGGTAGCTATTGTGCACCCATGTGTCACTATTGGGCTAGTCTGTATTCGGCCCATGTCTGTTTTTTTAGTCTCCACAAATTTATCTAATTTTCAGCATTTACAGAATTGCAGAAAACCCCCCAATCTTAACGCATTTAATATCTCACAAACCGTGCATCGTATGTAAAAAATTTATTTATGAAAAGTGCTTAGAATTTCATGTAGATTCACAATTTCCAGCTTTCACATGTGATAAAAATGTTTACACTTGTTGTTTTCACGTTTTTGCATAATTTCCATGTTAAAATGATTTATTTCTTAACTAAATAACCGTAGCTCCGATGCAAATGTTTTATATATGTAAATTGCCTAGAAAAGTGTGCAAAATCTCATGGTGACGTTTATTTGGATGTTTAACAACTCTAAAATATGCTTAGGACAGATCTGGACCAAATCATAAATTGCACATGAGGTCGTTTCGGAGAGGCTATATGTTGCTTCCGGCCTCATTTAAAATGCCTAGGTGATGTAGTTGTTCATGCTTCACCTCTTCCGATGATAAACCACATTTAATATGGTTATTTAGTTAAACAAAATTAACCATAGTTCTCATAATATGGAGAGTTATTATTTGTTATATGTGTGTTCTCCTTCTTCATTTAAAATTACGTTAATTCCTTCTTCATCGTACGCCATGACCATCGTTGTTAAACAATATTTAATATTAATGAGTACCTAACGAGAGCGAACTAAATAATTGATCGTGGAGTTTTGTCAATATGCAACTCGTTGCATATTGAGGTTCACATTAATGTGTAGTAGTTGTTTGATGTGAATTGCCATGCCTTGCAAATTTAAACCAGACATGCTTCATATTTGTTTGCGCACCATGTCATGCATATGTTGTGGTGTTCCGTGTGTTGATTGTTGTTTCGGATTGTTCCTTCTCGATAGAGTTTCGAAAGCGTTCGGAGTGTGATGCTTCGTTCGAGTACGTTGGCTCGTCTTCTTCATGGACTTCTTCTTCTTCTAGGTGGGATCTGAGGCAAGATGACACATTTCCCTGGATACCACTACTATCATTGCTATGCTAGCTGTCCCACTTTTATCATTATGTCTCGCTACCTACCACTTGTATGTCAAGCCTCCCAACATTGCCATGAAAAGCCTCTAACCCACCACCTTCCGAGAAAACCTTTGTTTGGCTATGTTATCGTTTGCTCAGCCCTTCTTATTGCGTTTCTAGATGCAAGTGCAATTGCTTTCATGTGTCAAGATGGACATTCTTTTGTGATTACAATATTATTGTTATTTAATTTAATGCACATATATACTTGGTAAAAGGTGGAAGGCTTGGACTTTTGCTCGGTGTTTTGTTCCAATTTTGCTGTCCCTAGTTACTTTTGAACCGGTGTTATGTTCCATATTGAGCGCTCCTAACATGCTCGAGGTTGTTATGGCCCCCCCTTGATTTTATTTTTAGGATAAAGCTTGTCTGGCAAGGCCCAACATTGGTACTACATTTGCCTAATAACTAATAAAATGCATAGGGACCCGCCAACACCCGCGGATAATTTAATCAACCCCCGGGTCAGTGCTCCTCATGAGTGTTGGTCCAAAATAGAGCGCTGTGCGGGGCCAACCCGAGGCAACTCGGGAGATTTCTATCAGGCCACTATACGCGTAGCTCATCTGCCGTGCCCTGAGAACGAGATACGCGGCTCCTATCGGGATTGTCGGCACGTCGGGCGGTCTTGCTGGTTTTGTTTTACATTTCTCGAATGTCTTGCGTGTGGAACTCCGATCTTCTTCGGGCTATCTCGAGGTGTCAGTTTTCTTGTGGAATTTCCTAGGAAGATCACGAGATCCCTGGTCGAGGTTATTCCCATGGCGTGTGGTTAATTTGTGATGGATGAGTTGGAGAACCCCTGTAGGGTTAAATCTTTCTAAAAGCCGTGCCCATGGTTATGTGGCAACTTGGAAACTTTGTTTAACACCTGGTCATAGTAAACTTGAAGTAAACTCTAATAAAATACAGGAACCATATGCGTAACCGTGACTATCTCTACTCATGAGTCCTTATTCGAGAGAGAACACGGTGGGGTTATGTTTGACGTAAGTAGGTGTTCAGGATGATTTAGTGATCATTATTAGCTCACATACATTATGCATAGACCACCATACTTTACTTACTGTATTCATAAGTTAGCCACTCAAACAAATGCTTAGTCGCTTGCTGCAGCCTCACCACTTAACCATACCTCACCCATTAAGCTTTAATAGTCTTGATACCCTTGGAAATGAGATTGCTAAGTCCCTGTGGCTCACAGATTACTACAACAATAGTTACAGGTACAGGTAATGCGATGATTTGACGTGAGGGCGATGCTTGTTTGATTTGGAGTTATTCTTATTCTTCATAAATCTTGGATGGGTTCCAAGCGGCAGTCTGGGATATCAAGGATGGATGTCATTTTATCATTTGATTTCGTCCGTAGTCGGACCCTACTCTTCTGTATGATGATTTATTATGTTGTTGTATTGATGTGATCTTGATGTACCTTGTGGCGAGTGTAAGACAATTCCATATACTCATCTCTTCTATAAATGTACTTGTAATGATATCCATTCTTGCAACACGACGAGATGCGCTTCTATCCCTGTCGAGGCCCTTGTCCCAAAATAAGGATAGGATCGCATCTTGGGCATGAAAAGTTAGTATCAGAGCCCATAACCCACAGGTTTTCCCCCAGGATCTTACCTAGCTCTTCTATTCTTTTCGGAGATGTCCTCAAGTTCTTTTCAAATATGATGTAAGAATGATTTTCATCAGTCGTATTCCTTCTCCATGATTGCTTCAAATTATTTTCATCATTGGCTCAACCTTTTCTGTATTCATTGTTCCGGGGTGTCTCAGTAATTCATGATGTTGTTTCTCGTCATCATTCTCTACGTTGAACACCGAAGGAGTGGTTCTCTTAAATCTTTGCTCATTCTCTTGAAGATTCATGGTCTCAGCTTCGTGCTATCCTCTCAAATTATTTCCATTCATGGGAAATTTCTCCCATATCCATCCGGTGCATTCCATAATTTTTTCATGTCTCGATCCTTCGCAGGCCATCATTTCAGAAGATTTCTTTGTTCTCAGCTTTCAGCTTCCATTCTCAAATTATTCTTAATTGTTGTCTTTTCATTCGATTCTCAATATTACGGAGCCTTGTGGTGTTTTATATTAGGCGGATCATGATCTCTTCATCCTCATGCCATGTATCTCCATTCATTTGTAGTATCCCCATTAATTTCAAATTCTCACTGGTGTTCTCATGCAAGCCTTCTTCAAGTTTGTGATCTATCTCTCTCTTTCTCTTCAATTTTTTTCAAGAAGAATAAGTGGTGTGCGAAATCCGTTGCTTGTCATCAATTAACTTGATGAAGGATAAGCATAACGTAATTCTTATTCTAGTTTCATCAAGGTGATTTCAATCCTTCTTCCGGAGTTGTTCATAATATCTAATTCCTTATCCCAAGTTGTTCATCTTTTCTTCCCGGAATTCCAAGGTTTCTAAAGTATCTTCGTGAAGCTTGGTCTGAATCTTTGCAAGGGTTCAACTCTTCTTCTTTTCAACCTTCATTTCTTTTCTATCATCCTTTCATTCCGGTGTTCTTCAAGAGGTCCTTCAGGGTGGTTTGTTAAGGATGTAATTCTTTCTCTAAGTATTGTTCAAGATTCTTGTTGGAGGTGCTCAAGTGTTCTTTATCTTGGATTTCTAAGTTCAATTCCTTCTCCATTGTCTTTTGAGATGGTGTTATTAAATTCTTTATTATGAGGAGTCTCGAAGGAAAATTGTCAAGAATGAGATAAGTAAACCCATCATGTCTTCTCGGAGTTATCTTGGGTTGGATTTCACCTAAAGCATTTCCTAAGGATTGTTGCTATCATGGTGTCATAAATGATCCAACTTTTCTCCCCCTGTTCTTGGTGAAAGAAGTTTTTCATCTCTTTTTGCTCTCAAGCAATCAATTGTTTCGGTTGTGGCAGGTTGTCACCTCATAATTTTGAGTTGTTTTCCATAAGACCATAACAAGCTATTCTTTTCATTGTTAATTCTTGAACAACTCCGTTCAATCTATGCTTTTCAATTCATTGGTGGTAGAAGTTACCATTTTCTTCTCCGTTCTCTTCTCTCCAAAGATCTAGCTTCTATTCTTTTGTTCCGGAGGCATTGTGATGCTGCTATCTTCGAATCATCATCTCATGTATCAAGATTTTGTTCTTTCCTGGCTGTCCATTTTACCGGAGTGTTGTGTTCTATGTTCAAGTTCTTCTCTTTATTATAAAGTTTTGCCTCTCTATCCTACCGAAGTGAGATTTCTTTTGAATTCTTGCTTGTTCCTCATGTCGTTCTTCATTGCATTCCAACCTTCATGTTTCATGGGTTTCACTCGCTTGTCAGAGAAGCAACTAAGTTTACCTCTTTCTCTTCACCTTCCCATTCTCGTTCTTAGATCTCGGGACGAGATCCTCATGTAGTGGAGGAGAGTTGTAACAGCCCGGGACCGACGCTCCAGAAGATTCCCCTTTTATTCCATTGTCGTCTCGTGTTTCATTTGGTTGTTGTATTCATCATCACATCATTTGCATAGCATCGGCATTTTGTCAACATGACTTTCAAACTTGCATTCGTTCATAGTCGATGGTTCTCCCCATTCTTACCGTTGCCCATTTCGAGACCAACCACACACGCACGCGCCCGTGGCATCGTTTAAAAAACCCGTTTTGAAGCGCAGGAAAAATATTCTTGGATTGGGTCAAAACTTGGCATGCGGTCTTGTTATGTTATAGGTAGACTGCCTATTAAATTTCACCGCAATCGGAGGTCATTTGGTACCCTAACGGACAACCATAGCAATGCGGTCATCGGTTATTCGTCAGATGTTTTCGGTGTTTCAAACTCTTGTCATGGGCTGCCACCTTCCCTCTCATCTCATACCAAGGCCCACTAGATAGCACTCTATCCCCCCTCTGCTTTCGGATGTCTGATCGAGATCGAATAGTCCAAAAACGGATGAAATCCCCCTAAACTAGCCCTCCATCCCTATATAATCCCCCTCCCCTTCCTAATTTGGACCTAACCCTAACACTGCCACCAACTCGTGCGTAGGGAGGACGACGACCCGCTTCGCCCGCCTCCTGCGCCCCGACATCATTGTGCGCCGCACCAAGCGCCAATGCATGTGGCCCAACTCCTACCGTGCAAGCCCCGACCCTGCTCGCCTTCCCGTGCCTCCTCTCCAACTGGGCCCAAGGCCCATGGTGAGCTACCCCGAGCCCACCACCATGCATGTTAAGTTGCGCCCTGGGCGCTCTGTACCTATCGTGCGTCCATGTGTCACTGTTGGGCCAGTCAGTATTCGGCCCACGTCTGTTTTTTTAGTCTCCATGAATTTAGCTAATTTTCCAGCATTTAGAGAATTGCAGAAAAAACCCAATCTTCATGCATTTAATATCTCACAAACTGTGCATCGTATGGAAAAAATTTATGTATGAAAAGTGCTTAGAATTTCATGTAGATTCAAAATTTCCAACTTTCACATCTGAAATAAAATGTTTACACTTGCTGTTTTCACGTTTTTGCATAATTGCCATGTTAAAATGATTTATTTCATAACTAAATAACCTTAGCTCAGATGCAAATGTTTTATATATGTAATTTGCCTAGAAAAATGTGTAGAATCTCTTGGTGACATTTATTTTGATTTTTAACAAATATAAAATATTCTTAGGACAGATCTGGACCAAATCATAAATTGCACATGAGGTCGTTTCGGAGAGGCTATATGTTGCTTCCGGCCTCATTTAAAATGCCTTGGTGATGTAGTTGTTCATGCTTCACCTCTTGCGATGATAAACAACATTTAATATGGTTATTTAGTTAAAAAACATTAACCACAATTCTCATAATATGGAGAGTTATTATTTGTTATATGTGTTTTCTCCTTCTCCATTTAAAATTGCCTTAATTCCTTCTTCACCGTATGCGATGACCATCCTTGTTAAACAACATTTAATTTTAACGAGTACCTAACAAGAGTGAACTAAATAATCGATCATGGAGTTTCATCAATATGCAACTCGTTGCATATTGAGCTTCAGTTTAATGTGTAGTAGTTATTTGATGTGAACTGCTATGCCTTGTAAATTGAAACGAGACATGCATCATATTTGTTTGCGCACCATGTCATCACTACTAGGAGAAAGCCTAGTAGTGGCGCTAGAAATACCCTTACTAGTAGCGCTGGGTCCAGCGCTACTGCTAAGTCTGGTTAGCAGTAGTGCTGCGCTGACCAGCGCTACTGATAACTATCTATAGCGCTGCTTAAAGTCAAGCCCTGCTGCTAATCCAGCGCTGCTAGTATTCCTGCTCCCACAAATTCATAACCTCTCTACGTATTTGTGATGTATTTATACATGCTCTATACAGTAATTTCATCACATCATTGTCATATAAGAACTCCTCATCGTCATCATTTTCGTCCATGAGACATCATATAACAACTTGGTCACTAGTTATAATAACAAAAACTCATCATCATCATCATATAACAACTCCTCCTCCTCATCTTCTACTTGGGCATCAACTTGGTCACTAGGTCACTAGTCATATATAATCAACACTAACTAATTGTTCTTAATACATAGAACCTACCCCTGCTGCTGCTCTCTCTCTCAGGTAAAATAGCATAAAACATGTGTATCACTGCTTCTTCATCATATTGGAGAATGCATATGAACCTGTCTCCTAATTGTGGGCTACGCTTCTGATTGCTGCCCCCTAGTACTTCTCTATGACCCTTCACAATTTTGCTCAAGTCTTTCACTATTAAGACTTGCTCGCTTTGAGAAATAATGAATGCACTCTTGTGCAATACATGATATCTTGGCCGTAAGCTAACCATTGCCATGCGAACTTTAGACTCGGTCCAACGAGGCACAACACTCTTCGGGAGTCCCTATTGAAGAACATCGTAGTAACATACTTAGCAATGAAGTTTAGCTTAAAAAATAATGTATGCAAAAGATGCACTAAGGACAAATAGTAAAAATCTTACCATCTTTCCGAGATAGATGTGACCGTAGTTCTATACGCACACTAGTGGTCGCACGTTTTGAGTACTAATATCTCAAAGTCCAGGAAAATAACCTGTCTTGACAGCATCAAGACCCTCAAGCCATGAAACTTAATGACCTATCTCCTTGCACTTTAGTTCAGCCCCAGGACAGTAGTAGGTGCTGTCTACCAAGCGCTGGACATTTTTGCTTGAATGGAAATAAGCTGTCCATAGAAATTATTTGTCAACTATTTTTAAATAAACAATATAAATTACTTAATAAATACAGTTGAGAAACTCACATAATGGTAGAACTGGAGGCGTCTGCACATCGACCCAGATGTCGATATTACCTTCAATTTCATCTTTCGGACGAATATCAAAGGTTATAAGCATATTAGGCTCAAATGCATAAGCCTTGCATAGTGCTCTCTAACTTTTGCATTCAAAATAGGAGTAGGTGTCCGCATTGTTCAATTTTACGGCAAAAGTATAACCATGCTGGGTCCTCAAGTGAACTCTCTTTACCTCCATACTTTTTTTAGTATCGAAACCAATCTTATCCAAGACATAAATTCTTGCATGGCAGGGGATACGCTAGTAGAATAGTAAAAAATTAAAGTTATAATTTGAAGCATAAGAAGAAGAAGACGTGCTTAATTACGAAAAAAGACTTGTCGTTGTGACTTACTGTATCCACTTTGAAGGTCTCATCCAGCATGATGCTGAAGCGTCTACCATTAACTAGGTAAGGCTTGTCACACAGACCACACTCATCTTCGCAGTATTCGCACATAATGAATTCCCTTTCATCGTCAGACATTTCCTATGTTCATAGATGAAACATTTAAAATCAATCGAAGGCAACTATCAGGAAACTGAGCAACACAAGAATCACTATTACTCAATATGTGATGGGTTGACTTTAGGTTTGTCGAGTCTTTCCTTCCTAAACTCTCATCTCATGTATATGGTGGGCACTCCCTCTGATATTGCGACCGTCGGTGATGGTGGCTCCTCCATTCATCCCCGAGTGCATTACACCAAAGTGTCTAGCACACGGGAACGAAGGAGAAGCAACCCCCACGACAACAATCGGGATTCTTCCTCTCTCATACTTTGACTGTCGGTGATGGTCGCTACTCCTCATTTCCCTAGTGCATTACAAATATCTAGCACAGGGAAAACAAGGAGAAGCGACCCCCACAACAACAGTCAGGATTCTTCCTCTCATTAATATATATATATGTGTGTGTGTGTGTGTGTGTGTGGTGGACACTCTCCCTCAGTGAAAGAAAAACAAGGAGCCGAAACAGACCTAAAGCCAACCCGTTCCATATATCGAGCAATGATATAGAAAAAATGCCCTATGTTTTGCCGGAATATCATTGAATTCCCATTCTGGAAAATCACAAGAACTAGATATGTCCTACATTGTAGCACAAGTCATGCTAAAATTCATGAAAAAAATATTAACTCGAATATAATATCACTAATACATCCTCCGGAATAATCCAGTTAACGCATCATTAAATATTAACTAATACATCTCGAATATTATCATATAAGATCACTAATGCAGATCGAATACAATCGAATAATCTAAGTCACTAGCGGTTCCTGAGTCACAAGTGGTGGACACCCAAAGATAAGGATCCATCATGGGATCATAACTCGGGTGAGATCCCTAAAGAATCTGCCGGGTATTGTTGAACCTGGCGTCTAATGCCGCCATGTTGCGACGGACGTGCTCGTCCTCCTCTCTGACACGACGACGTACCACCTCTGTGGGGCCCCGCTCCCTCTGCACCGAAAGTGGCCCACATGACCGCCATCACGAAAGCTCCGGGTCGACGACCAGACCTGGATTCCTCACCAAGCTCCGAGCCCGGGAAGGTACCACCTCCTAGTGCCAGCCCGGTGGAGCCCAGTCCCGGACATGGCGCCTATCAAGCAGGCTCTTGCCGACAACTCAACGACGAGGATGCAGGCCGGGCATCGTTAGTGTCGAGAAAAATTCCTATGAGAGAATTTTCTTATCGTTTAATCACTAATTTTTTAAACTCATTTTAGACTCATTTTGATTCGGTTTTCCAGAATGCCGCTTCCCAGCAAATCACAACACTCCATATGCCTACTTTCTAGCACAAGTCATGCCAAAATTTCGACTTGACCTTTGGTAAAAAGTGGACATATCGAGCACATGAAATTCACCAGAATGGATATGAATCAACATTCCAGCGAAACATAGGCCACTCGGATCATTTGCATATAATAGTAAGAAAAATATAGAACTTGAAGAAAATGCAATAAGGTTTTTCTTCACAATAGTTGAAACTAAATTCAGCCTACCTAAATATGAAAGCTAGTTAAATTTTTGTCCTAATAGGGCACTTGGGCACAACTATCACACAATTCAAAGTACTTGGGCACTTGGGCACATTCATATTTTGCTCTAAACTAATTAACCCTAGAATGAACCTAATTAACCCTAGAATTATATAGGGCACTTGGGCACAATTATCGAATAATTCAAAGTACTTGGGTATTTGGGCACATTCATATTTTTCTCTAAACTAATTAACCCTAGAATCAACCTAATTAACCCTAGAGTCAACCTAACCCCCCTAAGGAGAGGGAGGAAGGGAGTGAAGGGAGAGGGGAGAGGGAGGAAGGAGGGAGTAGGGGTTACCTGCGGAGGGAGGGGGTGCGATGGTGAGGGAGGGGCGAGAGTGGTGGCGTCCGGGTCGGGGCTCGGGGGTAGGAGACGGCGTGGGAGGGGGCACGACAGTGGCGGCATCGAGAGGCGATGACGACGGCGGCAGTCGGGGGAGATGGCGATGGAGGGGTCGCGACGATGGCAGTGTCGAGAGGCGATGGCGACGGCGGCGGTCGGGGGAGAGGGACTGGTGAGAGGGAGAGGGGATTGAATGGGGAGAGAGGGAGATGGTGGGGGAGGGTGGTAGGTGGGTGCAACGAGAAGCAATAGCGCTGGAATAGAAATCTAGTACTGCTAAGCATCATAGCAGTAGCACTGGTTGGAAACCCAGCGCTCCTGATAATTAGGGCCCACCTACTGGCAACGTACAACCATAGCGGCAGCGGTGGTCCACAAACACACGCTACTGCTATGACAGTAGTAGTAGCGCCGGTTTTGGACAGCCGCTACAACTACAGGCAGCCACTGGCATTGACAGCGGGACCACTTATCAGTAGCGCATGTTTGGTAGCCCGCGCTACTGCTACTTGTCTACTTGTAGCGCTGGTAGGTATCCCGCGCTACTACTACTTAGCAATAGCGCTTTCCCTCTTTCCAACGCTACTACTAAAATCCTATCTATAGGCTTTCTCCTAGTGCTGCCAGCTCAGTAGCGTCCTGGACAGTAGTGGGCCAATAGAAACCCTATCAGAAAGCTTTTCCGGCAAGGGCCCTTGATCCAATGTGGGAACCACATACTCCTCCATGAATCTTGACCAACAGCTCTAGTCCGTCCTCCTGGCAGATACACCTTAATTTCACACTATTCGGTCATCTTCTGTATAGGGTGTCATCGACAAACTGGTACATACTTGACCTACGGGCTACTTTTTCGGCTTCCTCTTGTTCATCAGGGAGTTCTCCTGTTTGAAGGAAATGGACTATGTGCTATGCTCAGGTTGGAGCCTACGTCTCGACAACAAGGACTAAAGGCCTCTCCTCATCTTCGGGACCTCTTGCCTCTATCGTGAGAACCCGAGGTCCTGCGGGAGGGAGCTACTCGTCAATCGGAATGGATTTTTCCCCGGTAGCTTCTCTACCAGCGGCTTCGAGAAGCTCTGCCAGGAAATGCTTGCCGGAGTTCAGCTTCCTTCTCTTCTTGGACATCGCTAATGGGGATACTGATGGTTGAGTGAGGCTTTTGCGCAGCGCACCTTGATAGATGGTCAGCAATGGAGCGCACCTTGATACTGATGGAGAACAAAAGTTCCTGGTTCCATAGCAAGCTTCTGCGCAGCGCACCTTGATAGATGGTCAGCAATGCAGTTTTCTGCTCGTGGCACGTGCTCTGTTTGTAGTCCATAAAAATGCTCCTCCAGTTTCCTCACTTATTCCATGTATGCTTCCATTAGCGGGCTCTAGTAGTCCTTGTTGACTTGTTTCACCACAAGCTGAGAATCTCCTCGGACGATCAGCCTTTTTACTCCCAACTCTACTGCGATTCTGATTCCGGCAAGGATCCCCTTATACTCAGCGGAGTTGTTGGTGGTTTCCTCCCGCGGAAAGTGCATCTAGATGACGTACTTGAGGTGCTCTCTAGTGGGGCCAATGAGGAGCACGCCTGCTCCATCGCCCTTGAGTGAGTAAGCACTGTCAAAGTACATGGTGCAATCCTTGGGTGCTTCTTTGATGGGGAAGATTGTCTATGGAGCTTCATCATCTGGTGTGGGAGTCCATTTTGCAATAAACTCCGCCAATGCCCTGCTGTAAATGGTGGAAGTGCTCTCATACTTCGATCCAAAACTTAACAATTCTAATGCCCACTCGACCATCCTGTCAGTGGCATCGGGGTTCCTCAATATGCGATTCAACCAGAAATGGGTGACAACGGTTATCTCATGGGCTTGGGAGTAGTGGCACAACTTGCTCGAGGCCATTATGAGGTTGAAGATCAGGTTTTGCACTCAGAGTACCTTGACCTAGCCCCCAGTAGCAGGGAACTGACAAAGTACACGGGTCGCTGCACCATCTTCTTCTTTGCCAGCTCCTTGGATCTGATGTCGATCATTTTCTTAGGTCCCTCTTGCTCCACATCGAGTCTTATCGCGGATGTTTCTTTCTCATTCCTGGTAGCATCAGTAGAAACCACTGAATCCCCATCCACTTCCTGTTGCGCTAGTAACGACGCACTAACCACTTGATTTGTCGCTGCCAAATACAGCAGCAACGGCTCTTGTGGTTTAGGAGCGACTAAGGTGGGAGCAGAGGATAGGTAAATCTTCAGGTCTTGCAGGGCTGCATCTGCCTCCATGGACTACTTCATCAGGACAACCTTCTTCAAAATTCTGAAGAACGGCAAGGCACGCTCAACAGACTTGGAGATGAATCTACTCAACGCGACAACACATCTGCTCAAGCGCCAGATATCCTTGATTTTCTTGGGTGCTTGTATCTGTTCAATCGCCTTATATTGTTGGTATTGGCTTCTATTCCTCGCTGAGATACAAAGAACCCAAGCAGCTTACCGGATGGGACGCCGAATACGCACTTTTCAGGGTTGAGCTTCAGGTTGATCTTGCGCAAGTTCCCAAAAGTTTCTTCCAGATCTTGTATGAGAGTGGTTTCATCCTTGGTCTTGACCATGATGTCATCCATGTAGGCATCCACATTTCTATGTAGCTGAGGTCCAAAACCAATCTGAACTGCTCTGGCGAATGTTGAACCATCACTCTTTAACCAAAGGGCATACGCACAAAACTATACGTGCCAAGGGGAGTTATGAATGTGGTCTTCTTCGTATATTCTTTAGTGAGGAATATCTGGTGGTATCTGGAGTAGGCATCCAGACATGAGAGCAATTCACATCCGGAGGTGGAATCAACAATCTGATATATGCTCAGCAAGGGGAAAGGGTCCTTCGGGCAAGCCTTGTTCAAGTCAGTGAAGTCTATGCAAAGCCTCCATTTCCCATTTTCCCTACGTACCACCACCGGGTTTGCTAGCCAAGTTGGATGCAATACTCCTCTAACCAAACCAGCTGCTTCAAGCTTCTTGATTTCCTCAACAATGAAATTCTACCGTTCCAGGGCTTGCTTACTAACCTTTTGCTTGAGGGCCGGGCATGAGGACAGACAACTAGGTGGTGCTCAATTACCACACTGGGAACACGGGGATGTGAGATGGTTGCGAGGCAAACACATTGACATTCTCCTGCAGGAAGGTAAGGAGCATGCTTTCCTATTTGTCTGTAAGGGTAGCACTGATGGTGAACGTACCACATGTGTCGTCTAGCCTTGCTGGGATTTTCTTCATCTCAGGATAGGTGACCCTGGTCTTCTTCCTAGTGGAACTCCCTGGCAGGACATCGTCGGGTGCAACGCACTCTGAACAGGCGCGCTTCCCATAGTCCTTGCCGATGTCCCTCCTAGCTTTCTTCAACTTTCCAATGTTCTTGGCGAGAGCTGGGATTTCTGTGGCTTCAGCTGCTACCGCATCATGATACATCTAGTCCACGTAGATAATTGTGTTATTTTTATCGGATGGAATGGAAATAACTCCAATTGTCCCCGACATCCTCAAGTTTTTGTAGGCATAGTGGGATGTCATAATGAACTTTGCCAGAGCTGGGCAGTCGAGGATTCCATTGTAGGGCACCAGGATCTCGGTGATGTCAAACACTATCCTCTCTATCCAGATGTTCAGTTCCTCGCCGAATGTCATAGGCAGAGTGATCTTTCCCTTGGGCCAGCTCCTGTCAGGGTTGATTCCTTGGAATGTACCTGTGGTTTGGAGCTCTACATCAAGGATCTGCAGTTTTTCAACCACTCTAGGGGAGATTATGTTCAATCCTGGCCCACTATCAACTAACATCTTGGACACCTTGAGGTTGCAGATTGTCGTGGAAACCAACAATGGCAAGCATCCGACCGTAGTGGTATGGTCAGGATTATCCTCTTCTTCGAAGATGATTGGCATGCGGGACCAATTGAGTGGATTCCTAGATTCTGCAGTAGATTCCACAACATTGACCTCGCATGCCCACTGCTTGAGCTGGCGGTGAGAGGAATGCAAGGACGCACCCTCGACAACACACATGACCTTAGTTGCTTTTTGAAACTCCCCGTCACTGGAATACGCATCAACATCGTCATCCTCACTCATATCATTTGTTTCCTACTTCTCTCGGCCTCTGGCGTGTTTTTCCTTTTATTAAGGGGTTTTGCCACGGCGACCTCCTCTGCCGCCACGGTCTTTCCGGCATTGTAGTACTGGCCTTTTTCCTTATTGCGCTTCTCCTACTCTGCCATCTACTTCTCAACAAGTATCTCGACCTATCAGGATTATTGGAGATCATGGCCCTTGGTATAGTGAATTTTGCAGTACGACCCGTCGGACTTTCCGGTCTTCTCAGCGGCAGCAGCCTCCTGTCAATCACCGCATGATAAATCTCCCTTGCTAGGGGTTTCGCCTTCCGCCTTTTTGCTTGCACTCAGGTCTCCGGATCTCTCGACAGCCAATACTTCCTTTCCCTTACGCTTATTGTTGTGCTTCCTGCTTCTTCCCTCCGGGTCGGGGGTGTCGTCGTCATCGTCAGAGTCCACTTTGATGCCCGCCTCCTCCCCGGGAAGTCACCTTCCTTCTTCAGCTCGAGCAAATTTATCCGCCAAGGTGTAAAGCTCATTGGCGATCTTGGGGATCTTGAAATATATCTTGGCTCGCATCCTCCTGTTGTGCATGTTCAAATGGAACATAGCAATCACCGCTATGGGATGGATCTCTCGGATGCTGCGATGCACTCGGCTGAATCTCTGGCTGTACTTCCTTAGCGTCTCTCCCTCCTTTTGCGAGAGGACTTGAAGATTGCTGGGCTAGCCTGGTTCTTGATGACCACCGGTGAAGGTGCCAACGAACTCATTGCACAGATCAGCCCAAGAGGAGATTCAATTCTCCGGCAGATGCATCAGCCATGATCTCATGTTCGGCTTAAGTGCCAAAGGAAACAAATTGGTAGGCACCTTCTCATATCTTCCTCCGGCAGCTTGAGCAGCTATCGTGTATATGCCCAAGAACTCTGTCGGGTTTAGCTTCCCTTTGTATTTCTCAGGCAGCTCAGGTATGAAGGCTCGGGTCAACGTCCAACGGACTTGTCGTAACTCACTAGTGAAGGCAGGGCAACCAACCTCGTAGGGAAGGTACCCTCTAGCACTGGGCGAGGGGTCATCGACGTCTGGACCGTTGTGCGTGTCAGGCTGACGGTGTACTTCCCGGCATCGCTCGATGGTGATGCACGCATCTTCTTTCCACCAGTCTTCAAGGATGCACCGTTGATCCCTGTGGTCGCGCCGGTCAGATGAGACTATGGACGCCATGTCGTGCTCATCAGCATGCAAAGCTTGCCATGTCTACCTATGTGCCTGTTGTCATGGAGGGGATTGCATGTTGGGGTGGCCCCTTTGACGTGCTCGTCACCTCGGGCTACTGTTGTTGTTCGTATACATCGTGATGGCTCCGCATGTTGGGGCTTCTTGGCTCTCCATTCATCCATCTTATCAGCCGCGAGCATGAAGTTGAGCAGCATCTGGACTCGTGTCATGGCTTCCTCTATGGTGCCCAGCATGATGAAAGAGGCGGACCGCAAGGTTGCTCCACTCCTGGTAGGACCAAGGGAAACGCCGCCATGTTCTTGATGTTGTGGGCCACTTGCTAGGGCTATCTGGCATGTAGGGGCCGATCTTGTGAGGTTGTGGCTCCGCTCGGTGCTGCTCTCGTTCTGCACGAGGTGCGCTCCCAGCAGTCTTGCCAGCGGCGGGTGCGACCAGAGGGTCACGACTCGCATGGGACTAGGCGTCGTTGATGCGGCCGTGGCCGTCGACACGACGGGGAGGTAATGAATGATTGTTCCCTTTGCCCGTGGCGTCGAGGCCGGGCTCGCCAAGTTGTTGTTGTAGTCGCTCCACTCCGGAGCCTCCTGCTCCATCTCCGGCCATGAAAGACTGGACGGGGGAGCTGCCTGCTTCGGTCGCATCGTCCACGACGCCCTCCTCACCCGCAACCGTTGCGGCATCGATGGTATCGGAGGTAGCTTTTGAGGGAGCTTTCGAACCAGAAGGATGCGTGGCCACACCGGATTTCTTCTTGGGATCCATTGTTGAAGGAGATGACGATGAAGACTGATTCTCCGTTAATGAACTCTGGTTCATGCAAATGATGCATGCGCCCTACCTGGCGTGCCAAAGATGTCGGAGCACGGATGCTCACGATCACCTTTGGGGCTAGAGACCCCTTGTGGTTCGGCAAGGGGGTCACGTTGCACAAAGAGCGGAGAGCATGAGACGGTGTGACGATTAGGACACAAGCATTTTACCCAGGTTCAGGCCGCTAAAAGCGTAAAACCCTACTCCTGCGTTTGGTTGATTTGATTGGAAGAACACAAGTATTTCCTTGTGCTCTACCCCGGCAAGGGTTGCCTTCGGGGAAAGAGCTGCTAGGTGAGTACAAATGTTCGGGGTCCGAATCCTGAGCTAGGTTGCCTCGGGCCTCCTTTTATAGTGCAAGGGGCTACCACAATGGCAAAACAGTCATTATCTATTGATTAGATAGCTTAGCAGAGCTATCATACCTAACTCTTGCATTTAGGAAAAAATACAATGATTACCAGCCTAGGTGGCGCTCGGGGATGCATCCCTGGCAAGGTCTTGCCACCGCTTGGCCGGTTGTTGCTTACGGCCTTGACACGCTGCAGGGCGGGTGTCAACTAAGCGTAACTTGTATTCTAGTGCACCGCCACGTGCTTAGCAAGAGCTGATTAGCCACTTGAGGGCTTGACACCGCATCAACAAGTGGATGATGTAGCAATGTGATGGAGTGATGACTGGTTAGCTTGCGCCTGCTGGGAGAATGGCTTGTCGGGGCTTCGGAAAGGCGCGCATGTCTTGGTCCCCGACAGGCACTAGGGGCGCACTTGGCGCGTCACAGTCCAGGCCCGGGCTGCCGCGTCAGGCTTGTTGGAGTCTAGTCTTGATCATTCGCTTGGATTGAATGAAGGTTGAAGGGATCTACTACTACCGCCTGTACATAACTCAGGGGCACTGTGTACCCCTATATTAGTGCACCGTCAGAAAGTCTGTTATGATAGTAACATTTGCAACAACAATGGGAACATCCTCACAAATACTGATAGGTATGGCAGTTGATTAGTCAGCCATTTTTAATGATATTTCAGTAGGTGTGACTTTATTCAAATGAAGTCTTTTATATAAAGATAAAGGCATAACACTAACACCGGCTCCCAAATCAAACAAAACAGTTTTGTAAAAATTTCTTTAAATGAAGCAAGGTATAGTTGATATTCCAGGATCTCCAAGGTTTTTAGGTACTCCATCCTTAAAAGAATAATTAGAAAGCATGTTGGAGATTTCAGCTTGAGGTATCTTTCTTTTATTAGTGGTGATGTCTTTCATGTATTTTGCATAAGGGGCCATCTTTAAGATATCAGTTAAGCGGGTACGCAAAAAGACTGGCCTAATCATTTCAGCAAAGTGTTCAAATTCTTCATCATCCTTTTCTTAGATGGTTTATGTGGAAAAATTATGGGTTTCTGAACCCGCGGCTCTCTTTCTTTACCATGTTTTCTAGCCACAAAGTCTCTTTTATCATATCGTTTATTTTTAGGTTGTGGGTTATCAAGATCAACAATGGGTTCTATTTCAACATCATTATTTGGGTTTTTTATAATTGTTTGGTTGAGTATGTTCATGAACATCATTATTATTTTCATTTCAACGGGTGAATGTTCATTACCATATTGAGTTTCAGCATCAGAAATAGAGACATCATCATCTTTAGGAGGTTTTCTATCCCAGGTTCACTAGAGGCATGCAATGTCCTATCATTTTTCTTTTTCTTTTTCTTTTTTGAAGGACTAGGTGCATCAGTGTTAATTCTCCGAGAGTCTTGTTCGATTCTATTAGGGTCACCTTCAGGATAAAGTGGTTCTTGGGTCATCCTACCTCCTCTAGTCACTACTCTAATAGCATGATCATTCATATTATTATTCATTTCATTTAGCAATTATCTTTGAGATTTAGCAACTTGTTCTAATTGGGTTAGAACCATAGAGGCATGTTTTCCTACACCTCTAACAATATTACTGATTCTATATAACAAGTCACTCAAGCGAGCAATCATATCATAATTATATTTCAATTGGTTCAGAACATTTGCATTCAAGTGATCTTGTTTGCTAATGTAGCTAGGAAACTCATATAAGCATTGACTTGGATGTTTATTGTAACGGATATCACTTTCATCAAAATTTAATAAATAATTTACTTCTACCTCCTATTGAGGTGGTGGTGTGTTAAGGCCATCTATTTCTCCAATAGGTGGTAAATTCTTAACATCCTCGGCTTTACTATCCCTTTGCTTCATACATTTCTTTGCCTCTTGCATATCTTCAAGACTGAGAAATAAGATACCTCTCTACTTTGGAGTGGATTTAGGTGGTGGTTCAGGGAGAGTCTAATCATAATTCTTCAATATATTATTCAATAGTTCCTCAACTTGTTCAATAGTTCGTTCCCCGACAACACAACCAACACAACTATCTAGGAAGTCCCTAGAAGCATCAGTTACTCCATTATAGAAGATATCAAGTATTTCATTTTTCTTAAGAGGGTGATTAGGCAAAGAATTAAGAAATTGGAGACGCCTCCCCCAAGCTTTTGGGAGACACTCTTCTTTGATTTGCACAAAGTTAAATTTTTCCTATAAGGCAGCTTGTTTCTTACGAGTAGCCAACTATTTTTCAGAGAAGTAATAAATCATATCATGGGGACTACGCACACAACCAGGAGAAAGAGTATTGTACCATATCTTAGCATCACCCTTTAATGAGAATGGAAATAATCTGAGAATATAGTAGTCGTGAATCTTCTCACCAGGAGCAAAAAGGGTGGCTATATCATTCAACTTAGTAAGATGTGCCACTACAGTTTGAGTTTCATACCCATGAAAAGGATCAGATTTTACCAAAGTAATTAACTCTGGGTTGACAGAGAATTCATAATCCTTATCGGTAACAAAGATAGGTCAAGTAGCAAACTTAGGATCACATTTCATCCTAGCATTCAAAGTCTTTTCTTTATACTTGCATAATAATTTCTTAAGATCATCTCTATCCTTACAAGCAAGGATTTCTCTAGCTATCTCCTCATCCATAACGTAACCCTCAGGTATCTTAGGCATTTCAAATCCAGGAGAGCTAGGTCTAATAGGTGTTTCATTGTTCTAAATTTGAAAGACTTCATCAGTTTTAGTAATCTCACCAGTTTCAATAATTTCATTCTCTTTAGATCTAGCAATTTGTTCATCAAAAAATTCACCTAGTGGCACACTATCATTAGTCATGGTACTAGCATCATTCATAGAAGACGTAGCATCATCAATAACTTGCGACATATCAGGATCAATAGCATGTGGTATTGTTGCAAGTTTACTCATAACCAAAGGTGAATCAAGTACAAAGGAAGATGGCAATTCCTTACCTCCCCTCGTCTTAGAGGGAAAAATCTTGGTTCTTGTACCCTTTAGATTCTTCATAGTGATCAATTGATATAAATCCTAAGTGACTCAACAAATATAGCTATTCTCCCAGGTAACGACACTAGAAAAAGGTCTTGATAACCCCCAAGTATAGGGGACCGCAACAGTTTACTAGGGTAGAGTAGTCAACCCAAATTTATAGATTCGACAGAAGGGGAGCCAAAGAATATTTGCGAGTATTAGCAGTTGAGTTGTCAATTCAACCACACCAGGAGATTAAATGTCTACAGAAGAGTGATCAGTAGCACATTAGTATGATAGTTTTGATAGCAGTAGTAATAGTAGTAGTAACGATAACAGTGATAGCAATGATTTTGTAGCAAGTGTAATAGTAGTGGTAGCAATAGTAACTTAGCAAGAACAATATGTGGAAAACTCGTAGGCATTGGATCGGTGAATTCGTAGGATGATATTCATCATATAAGAGTCATAACCTAGGGCGGAAAAAAACTAGCTCCAGTTCATAAATGTAATGTAGGCATGTATTCCGTAAATAGTCATACGTGCTTATGGAAAAGAACTTGCATGGCATATTTTGTCCTACCCTCCCGTGGCAGTGGGGTCCCTAAGGAAACTAAGGGATATTAAGGCCATCTTTTAATAAAGAACCAGAACAAAGCATTAACACACAATGAATACATAAACTCCTCAAACTACGGTCATCACCGGAACGTATTCCAAATATTGTCACTTTGGGGTTTACGGATCATAACATGTAATAGGTGCATATGACTAGCAAGATTGGATCATGAACATAGATATACTGGTGATAACATAAATGGTTCAGATCTGAAATCATGGCACTGGAGGCTTAGTAACAAGCATTAAGCATGGCAAAGTCATAGCAACATCAATCTCAGAACATAGTGGATACTTGGGGTCAAGCCTAACAAAACTAACTCGATTAAATGATGAATCTCATCCAAATACTCACTGACCAGAGGGTCTATGAAGGAATTACTCACCCCTAGTGGGGATCATCATGGAGTTCACGAGGAAGGAGGGTTGGTGAGGCAAAGACCAAAGATTCCCCACTCCGGAGCCCCAAACGGGCTCCAGATCTGGCTCCCGATGAAGAACATGAGGTGGCGGCCGCTCCGTCTCGTGCAACGCGATAAAACTTCCTCTCCTATTTTTTTCCTCTGAAAATAGGAATTTATAGTGCTGGAATTAGGGTTAGTGGGGCCACGAGGTGAGCACAACCCACCAGGGCACGCCAAGAGGGGGTGGCGCGCCCTGGTGTATCGTGCCTAGCTGTGGAACCCCCTCCAGTGGTTCTTGGCTCTAGTATCTTTTATTTATTGTAAAATAATTCTTTGAAAAGTTCCGTCCAGTTCTGAGAACTTTAATTTCTGCACGAAAACAACACCATGGTAGTTCTGCTGAAAACTACGTCAGTCCGGGTTAGTTTCATTCAAATCATGCAAATTAGAGTCCAAAATAAGAGGAAAAGCGTTAGAAAAACTAGATACGACTGAGACGTATCACACACACATGCACACATGCGCGCACACACACACACATGCACGCCCCCCCACACGTGCACATACGTCAAGGCTAGATGACAAACCCTATATACTAGCGGGCTGCCGGTAGGTGTGTCATTGAAAACCGCACAATGAAGAGGCACATGGTCCACACACACATGCATGCATGGGTTCACATATGCACACGTGTGCACACACACACATACACATGCACACACACACACACACACAGTGTCACCCATACTTGGCGTTCCAGCACTTGTGAGTAAAAGGCATGACAGACCCTAAGGGCCCACCGATAGGTTTGTCGTTGGAAACCGCATAATGGAAGCATCGTTCACACACAGGGCTGACACACACACACAAAAAAAAACACACGCACACACACATTTTCAAAACAACAATAGAAAATCATGGGTTGACACACACAGATTTTTGAAAGGAAAAAAGATCACTCAATTTTTTTCAAATGCATGTCCACGCACACATTTTGAAAACATCAAAAAAATGACGGGTTGACACACATATACGAATTTTTGAAAATTCAAAAAAATCACTTAGAATTTTTTGGAAGGCATGGTCCACAAAGGAAAATAGCTCTAAATATTTTCAAAACAAGGACCTCAAGATTTATTTAACCAGAGTGACATATCACTATAGGCATTTACCACTAAAAACCTATAGTGATCATATCATACCGCCTAAATGAACCTTGAGATCTAGCAACTTCCCAATCGGTCAACCATCCTTGAACTACTCCACCCAAAGAACGCTTAGCTTCCGAGTTCCATTTGAATCGTTTATGGGGTGGGAAGCTGCAACTTGTTGATAAGGGTTACCTCATATCATTTATAAGGGGTTCCCTGATGTGCACCTCACAAGACCAGTTACGTATTGCTAACATATTTGGTAGTACTACAAACCGTGTGCGATTGTGGAATGGTGTCGCCTACGGACGCCTGCATGGGCTGATGATGATGTCTCACTCCAGCTCGATGGCACGATGCTGCTTTTCCCTCCTCTCTGGCCTCCTCCGTCTCGTCCACCTCATCCAGGAGGTTGATCACGTGACCGACCCTTCTACGAGAAACCGATTGGGGGAGTGCCGGGAGAAGCGTGTTTGGATAGAACACCATTTTAATATAATTTGGATAACTTATGAGAATGAAGCTTGAGGTATCACGACACATGAGCACAGCGTGCTTACACACGCATGGGCTCGAAGCGGGCGTATAGAACTACTGCAAATTATTCATGGTTCGTTTGGCCTTTTGTATACGACACTAATGAAGTTTCTAGGCATTTGACGTGCATACTTCAAATTTGAACTAAAAGCACATGCTCCATGTCACCGAAATGGGTTGAAAAATATATTTGTGTCCTTGGGTTCCTTGTTTAGGTCCCATGCAATGAACAAGACTAGATTACAAACTTCTCGGCGTCGTGACTAGGCTGCAAACATTAAAAAAACTTGGGTTTTAAATCCCCATAAATCCCAAACTCATCTGAAATTCTTGAAACTTACCCTGTGTCATGACACAACAGTTATACGACATGAAATTTTTGTTGTCCAATTTGGCACAAGTTTTGGGACAACTCTCTTGCACACCGGAACTTCTCAAGAAGCATTATGGTTTTGATACGGAACACGTCACCTATATGGAGGGAACAACATTTATTGTCTCTTCTTGACTTGATATTTTTTCTACATGCAACATAGACTAATACTATGGAGGTGCTACAATGTGGAATTATACGGGGCTCATTTGGCACTCTTTATACATTACCTGGGCTTCTCTATCTATTTGATGTGCATAATTCATATTTGAACCACAAGCACATGCTCCAGGGCACCAAACTGGGTTAGAAATTCATTTTTATGTCCTTGGGCCCCTGTTTAGGTCCCATGCAATATTTACAAACATCTTAGCGTCGTGACTAGGCCACAAACCTTGAGAAACCTGCGTTCAAATTCCCATAAATCCAAAGCTCGTCTGAAATTCTTGGAACTTACCCTGGTGTCATGACACGACACTTATAAGACATGCTAAAAAATTGACCTATCTGGGACAAGTTTTGGGAAAACCCTCTGACAAATTGGAGATTCCCATAAGAAGCATCATGGTTTCAATAGGGATCATGTCACCTTTGTGGTCGAAATAACATTGAGTTTTATAGGCATGCAGTTAAGGTGACAAACTCAATTAATCTATAAAGGGCGCCAAACATTGAGTTTTTTTGGTGTCATGAATAGGGCACAAACATTAAGAATATTGGTTTTTAAATCCTCGAGAACGCCAAAGCTCATCGAGATTCATGCTCTAGTGCGTGAAACTTCGTTGGAAAATCATTTTTGTGTCCCTGCTGCTTGCTTAGGTCCCATGCAACAAATGTGAATGAATTAGAAACATTTAGGAATGATCGCTCGGCCACAATCATTGATAATCTTTTTTTTGAACTACAGTAAATACAAAACTCGTATATCACCATTTGTTGTTACGTGATATGGGGGGCTTGCGTGTAGATGCTCGATGACAGGAAGCATGCGAGCTTTGCGCCACGTAGCCTCAATGGGATGTGTGCGAGCTATTCACCACGTAGGCTTACGAGACGCATGAGATCAGTCTGCTACACGGGCTCATTGGGAAGTGAGACTTTTAACTCCACCCTCCGCTCGCCATGCTCCCAAATTAATGGCGTCTAACCCGCTGTTTATCATGATGTCAATGCGCATGGACGTACGGACTAGTTTCCTACTTTTTTTATTGCGACTAGTTTACCTGTGATCCTATTGCACCGCTGAACGTAACCATTGTTTTGTTCGTGCCTTGCTAAGAAATCAACTCGTATACATGTACCTACAAACGAAATAATATAATGACAAATTCGCATCGGCAAAGGATAATAACTTTCTTGCATATTCGGGATAATTAAAAATGCCACATGTGGCAACTCCCCAAAGACACAAGGGAAGAGGAAGAAGGAATAGGCTGAAGAAGGAAGACATGGATAATGATATGGGTCGCTGCTATCTAATTATTGATGGATTGCTAGGCGTGGAGTTCCTCAATCTCCTTTTTCATCGCCTACACAACCTCCATCTCCTTTCTCCTCTCCTCCGCCATCTTCCGCATTGAGGCCATGCCGTAGGCTGTTTGCTCGAGTGCGTCGATGGTCTACATCATGTATGCATGAAGTTCCTTGACACGCACCATAGATTCCTTCAGCAGCCCCTCGCACTCGATGTGGAGCTTTGCCAAGTCTTCCAAAAGTTCCTTGGCAAGTTCTTTCAGCCTCCCCTCCGAGGCACTTTTCTTCTCGAGCAGTTTCTTCCAAGGGGGGGTTCTCCTCCATAAGTTTCACCACGAGACCAGTCGCCTTGTCAACCGAGGTGTCGCTCTTGTCCAGCAGCTTCACCAAGGCATCGATCAGTGCCTCCTTCTTATCATTCTTGATGCACATGTCTTCGCTGGCTTAGGAATCCAACACTGCCAAATCGTCCCGTTTGCCTCCGAGGCTAATGCGCTTGTGATTGTGGTAGTCGTCGCCTCTCCAAGAAATATCCTCTGAGGCGTCTGCATCACCACGAAACATCTCAGCTGCGGCAAACGCGGTGTGGTTGGAGCTCCCTGACGCTTCCCCGGCCTGGCGGCAAGACATCTCGGTTGCTTCCGTGACCTTGCACTAGTAGAAAATAGGGTACTAGTCCCGGTTCCAAAGGTCCTTTAGTCCCTGTTATGGAACTGGGACAAAACAAACGGGACTAATACCCCAAACCATTAGTCCCTGTTTTCTTACGAACCAGCACCAAAGGGGCTCCACATGGCCGCTGTGGGGCGCCCAGGCAGGAGGACCTTCAGTCCCGGTTAACTCCAACCGGAACCAAAAGGCGGCCACGCATCAACAGCTCGTAGGCATTGGGGTTTTTGTTTTTTTGGAAGGGCGGTTTAGGGTTTTGGAGGGTTTATTTAGGGGTATCATATTGTGTTAGCTAGCTAATAGAGAGAAGTGACCTCTCTTTCTCCGTCCTTGGTCGACACTAGCTACTATAGATATAGACAGAACTCGACGCTAGCTAGTAAGCAAATGAAAGAAACCATTAATTGCATAAGATCGTCATGAACATATATAGAGAAAAGTCACATCTGTTTCTCCGTGCTTGGTCGAACAACAAGTTTTCGTATATCTATCCGATGCTACTACATATGTACAATATAACATCTCTTACAATCCCTAACACCTAAGATCCATTTGCCATTCCACATGGTATTCTCCGTGTTCAAGTATGACATGGTCAAGAAAGAATCCTGCCAATTCCTCTTGAATTGCTCGTATGCAATCTTGTGGTAGGAGTTCATCCCGCATCTGCCAGACCTAATTTAAAGAAGGGGGTCAATACATATATATGAATGAAACTCAACACAATTAACGGTAATATATAAAATGAAATTGTGAATATTGTTTATGTACTTCAAATTGTTTCTCAGAGAAGCCCCGCTCAGAGGTCGAGTGGCGAATGAACTCGCATACGTAGTATCCACATAAATGATTCCCGGGTGCCTGGTACGAGCACTTTATGAGAATAGAGTTCAATCAAACTGATAAGCAACCATGATAATGGTATTGATGAAACTGGTTGGAAATATGCCCTAGAGGCAATAATAAAATGGTTATTATTATATTTCCTTGTTCATCATAATTGTCTATTGTTCATGGTATAATTGTATTAATCGGGAACCGTAATACATGTGGGAATACATAGACCACACCATGTCCCTAGTGAGCCTCTAGTTAACTAGCTCGTTGATCAATAGATGGTCATGGTTTCCTGACCATGGACATTGGATTTCATTGATAAAGGGATCACATCATTAGGAGAATGATGTGATGGACAAGACCCAATCCTAAGCATAGCACAAGATCGTGTAGTTCGTCTGCTAGAGCTTTTCTAATGGCAAGTATCATTTCTTAGACCATGAGATTGCGGAAATTACGGATACCGTAGGAATGCTTTGGGTGTATCAAACGTCACAACGTAACTGGGTGACTATAAAGGTGCACTACAGGTGTCTTCGAAAGTGTCTGTTAGGTTGACACGAATTGAGCCTGTGATTTGTCACTCCGTGTGATGGAGAGGTATCTCCGGGCCCACTCGGTAATACATCATCATAATGATCTCAATGTGACTAAGGATTTAGTCACGGGATCATGTGATACGGAACGAGTAAAGAGACTTGCCAGTAACGAGATTGAACAAGGTATAGGGATATCGACGATCGAATCTCGGGCAAGTAACATACCGATGGACAAAGGGAATTGTATACTTGATTAATTGAATCCTTGACATCGTGGTTCATCCGATGAGATCATCATGGAACATGTGGGAGCTAATATGGGTATCTAGATCTCGCTATTGGTTATTGGCCGGAGAGGTGTCTCGGTCATGACTGCATGGTTCCCGAACCCATAGGGTCAACACACTTAAGGTTCAGTGATGCTAGAGTTGTAATGGGAATTATATGTGGTTACCTAAAGTTGTTTGGAGTCCCATATGAGATTTCGGACATCACGAGGAGTTCCCGAATCGTTTGGATCTGAAGATTTATATATGGAAAGTCCAGTTTCAGTCACCGGAAAAGTTTCAGGGTTTATCGGTATTGTACCGGGACCACCGAAAGGGTTCTGGGAGTCCACCGGGAGTGTCCACCTTCCCCGGGGGACCTAATGGGCTGTAGTTGGGTGGGAACCAGACCCTTAGTGGGCCGTTGCACCACCCCCTAGAGCCCAGGGCACCTAGGGCAGCCAACCCTAGGGGTGTGGGGGCGCCCGCACCAAACTTGGGGGCCAAGTTCCCCCCTTGGCCACCACCCCACCCTAGATTGGATCTAGGGGGCGTCCCACCTCTACCGAAGAACCTCGAGCTCCACCGCCACCATGTCGTCGTGCTGTCGGAGCTCTCCCTCAACTTCTCCTCCCCCTTGCTGGATCTAGAAGGAGGAGACGTCCCTGGTCTGTACGTGTGTTTAACGCAGCGGAGTCATTCGTTCAGCGCTTGGATCGGATATTCCGCGATTTGAATCATTGCGAGTACGACTCCATCAACCGCATTCTTTGCAATGCTTCCGCTTAGTGATCTTCAAGGGTATGAATATGCACTACCTCTCTCTCATTGCTAGCATCTCCTAGATTGATCTAGGTGACACGTTGGAATTTTTTTGAATTATTACTACGTTCCCCAATAGTGGCATCATGAGTTAGGTCTATGCATAGATTCTATGCACGAATATAACACAAGTAGTTGTGGGCGATGATTTGTTAAATTTGCTTGCTAATACTAGTCCTATCTTGATTCGTAAGCATTGTGGGATTAAGCGGGCTAGACCGACTTTACACGTACGCTTACGTGAGACTGGTTCCACCGCCTGACATGCACTTGTTGCATAAGGTGCCCAGCGGGTGTCTGTCTCTCCCACTTCAGTCGGATCGGATTTGATGAAGAGGGTCCTTATGATGGGTAAATAGCAATTGGCATATCACTGTTGTGGCTTTTGCATAGGTAAGAAACGTTCTTGCTAGAAACCCATAGCATCCACGTAAAACTTGCAACAACAATTAGAGGACGTCTAACTTGTTTTTGCAGGGTATGCTATGTGATGTGATATGGCCAAAAGGATGTGATGAAATATATTTGATGTATGAGATTGATCGTGTTCTTGTAATAGGAATCACGACTTGCATTTCAATGAGTATGAAAACTGGAAGGAGCCATAGGAGTTGTCTTAATTTATTATATGACCCGCATGTCAATCAAAAACGCCATGTAATTACTTTACTTTATTGCTAACCGTTAGCCATAGTAGTAGAAGTAATAGTTGGTGAGACAACTTCATGAAGACACAATGATGGAGATCATGATGATGGACATCATGGTGTCGTGCCAGTGACGATGCTGATCATGCCGCGCCTCGAAGATGGAGATCAAAGGCACAAGATGATATTGGCCATATCATGTCACTTTATGATTTGCATGTGATGTTTATCATGTTTTTAAATCTTATTTGCTTAGAATGACGGTAGCATAAATAAGATGATCCCTCACTAAAATTTCAAGAAATGTGTTCCGCCTAAGTGTGCACCGTTGTGAAGGATCGTTGTTTCAAAGCACCACGTGATGATCGGGTGTGATAGATTCTAACGTTCACATACAACGGGTGTAAGCCAGATTTACCCACATGAAACACTTAGGTTGGCTTGACAAGCCTAGCATGTACAGATATGGCCTCGGAACATGAGAGACCGAAAGGTTGAACTTGAGTTGTATAGTAGATGCGATCAACATGGAGATCTTCACCATTGATGACTAGTCCGTCTCACGAGATGATCGGACATGGCCTAGTCGATATGGATCATGTATCACTTAGATGACTAGAGGGATGTCTATCTGAGTTGGAGTTCATTAAATAATTTTATTAGATGAACTTAATTATCATGAACTTAGTCTAAAATTGTATTTACAATCTATCTTGTAGATCCAATGGCCCACACTAATTTTGCCCTCAATTTCAACGTGTTCCTAGAGAAAACCAAGCTGAAAGATGATGGAAGCAACTATACAGACTGGGTCCGTAACTTGATGATCATCCTCCTCATAGCTTCCAAGAAATTATATGTCCTTGATACACCGCTAGGTGACGCACCCATTTTCCCAGCAACTCAAGACGTTATGAACGTCTAGCAGTCGCATAGTGATGATTACTCCCTGGTTCAGTGGGGCATGCTTTACAGCCTAGAACCAGGGCTCCAAAAGCGTTTTGAGCAACACGGAGCATATGAGACATTCCAAGAGCTGAGAATGGTTTTCCAAGCTCATGCCCGGGTCGAGAGATATGAAGTCTCCAACAAGTTGTTCAATTGTAAGATGGAGGAAAATAGTTTTGTTAGCGAGCACAGACTCAAAATGTCTGGGTTGCACAACCGCTTGTCTCAGCTGGGAGTTAATCTTCTGGATGACTCGGTTATTGACAGAATGTTGGGACCCCGATTCTAAGTCATATGATTCCATACTGTAACAAGTCACATCACTTTGCGGCCTCACGCACGGTACTCCACGGCTGTAGCCTTACCTTGGCCGGGACCGTTTGCGTCTTTTGGCTCACGTATGTGAACATGTCGCCGGCAATCACAAAAACAAAGAACCCGGGCCAACATAACTAGTCATAGAACCCAAGTGGCACATCCGTACGGAAACAGGCATACATAACCCAACAATGTAGGTGTCCGTCTCGAGCGTGTGTAGACGAGTCATAGCAAGCTACCAGGACTCCATTACGTCGCGAGACACGAATGTCATCACTGCACGTAGACGAGTCGTAGCAGGCTCCAGGGACTCCATTACATTGCGAGACATTTCCCCGAAGGGATAGACACAGCAGCAAGGAAGGATACATGTCGGTTAATCAATGTGTCCGGAGCAGTAGCAAGCTAACATGCCTCGGTGGAAGCACAAAGAGGCAGCTTCCCGTAAAGGGTACTACTAAAGGCACACGACTAGGTGTCGGATCCCATACATACCGTTGCACATCACACGTATGCACGACATGCCCGATATGCATAGATACAACTATGGCATCACAACATAACCATACAATAACATGACTTTTATTTAAGAGGCTCAGACGAGCCTTGCATAATATGTTCTTACAAATAGGGGTCACATGACCCGACACTCAAGTCATACAATCAAAGTCATACCATCAAATCGCTGGATCCTCTGTCTTCTCCAAAATGGATTTGAGGTTGGGATACCATCAAATCAGAATTAGAAACGGGGACATTCCAAAAACGGCTTTTGTCACTCGTTATGGCCAGTACGAGTACACCGTCATGTCCTTCGGTTTAACCAATGCCCCAGCCACCTTCTCTCGTCTGATGAATTCGATCTTCATGGAGTATTTGGATAAATTCGTAGCGGTTTACCTCGACGACATACTTATCTACTCGAAGAACAAACAAGAACATGCCGAGCATCTAAGGCTGGTATTGATGAAACTTCGAGAGCACCACTTATATGCCAAATTCTCCAAGTGTGAATTATGGTTGCCGGAAGTGACCTATATGGGCCACGTGATCTCTGGCAAAGGTATTGCTGTCAATCCCGAGAGAGTTCAGGCTGTCCTTGTTTGGACTCAACCTGTATCAGTTAAGCAAGTTCGGAGTTTCCTTGGCTTAGCGAGCTATTGTCGCCGCTTTGTTGAGAACTTCTCCAAGGTTGCGAAACCTCTGACTGAACTCCTCAAGAAAGATAAAAAGTTCGAGTGGACCCCATAATGCGAGCATAGTTTTCAGGAGTTGAAAAGACGACTGACCTCTGCTCCCGTTCTGGTGCCACCAGATTTCTCTAAGGACTTTATTATATACTGCGACGCCTCGCGACAAGGATTAGGTTGCATTCTCATGCAAGATCGTCATGTGATTGCATACGCATCTCGACAGTTGCGTCCACATGAGGATAATTATCCAACACATGATCTTGAGCTTGCAGCTGTAGTCCATGCACTAAAAACATGGCGACATTACCTTCTGGGTAATCGTTGCGAAGTATACACTGATCACCAAAGTCTGAAATATATTTTCACCCAGCCGGATTTGAATCTCAGGCAAAGACAGTGGGTAGAGTTGATTACATATTACGACTTAGGGATAACTTACACCCCGGGGAAAGCCAATGTCATGGTTGATGCACTAAGTCGTAAGTCTTATTGTAACAATCTGATGTTACAACAAGGTCAACCGCTTCTCTATGAGGAATTTCGGAAGTTAAATCTTCACATTGTTCCTCAAGGATTCCTATCCAACCTGGTGGCGAAACCTACTCTTTTGGATCAAATCATAGAAGCCCAAAAGCATGATGCCGGGATATCTCGAATCAAGAAAAACATTAAGAAGCGTAATGTTAGATGCTTCTTGGAAGATGATCGGGGAGTTGTCTTCTTTGAGAATCGCTTGGTGATCCCAAAGAAACAACATCTGCGACAATTGATTCTTAAGGAGGCTCATGATTATCCTCTCACAATTCATCCGGGTAGTACCAAAATGTATCAGGACCTATGCCAGAGGTTTTGGTGGACTAGGATGAAGAGAGAAATTGCTCAGTATGTTACTAACTACGATGTTTGTCGTCATGTGAAAGCAGAACATCAAAGGCCTGCTGGCACCTTTCAACCTTTAGCTATTCCTGAGTGGAAATGGGATAAGGTCGGAATGGATTTCATCACCGGTTTTCCCAGGACCAAGAGAGGGAACAATGCTATATTCGTAGTCATTGATCGCCTCTCCAAAGTGGCTCATTTTCTTCCTGTTTGTGAAAGCATTACTTCTAGTCAGCTAGCGGAGTTATATGTTTCTCGAATAGTTTCTCTTCATGGTGTTACTTTGGAGATTAACTCAGACCGCGGAAGTATCTTTACTTCTCGATTTTGGGAAAGTTTTCAAACCGCTATGGGGACTCATCTATCCTTTAGCACTGCTTTCCACCCTCAATCAAGTGGTCAAGTTGAGCGAGTCAATCAAATTCTCGAAGACATGCTCCGAGCTTGTGTTATATCTTTCGGTATGAATTGGGAGAACTGCCTTCCATTTGCTGAATTCGCATATAACAACAGTTATCAATCAAGCTTGGGCAAAGCCCCTTTCGAAGTTCTCTATGGACGAAAATGTCGAACACCTCTTAACTGGTCAGAAACCGGAGAGAGGCAACTCTTTGGTCCGGACATGATTTAGGATGCAGAGGAGCAAGTTCGCGTTATTCGTGAAAAGTTCAAAACAGCCTAATCTCGTCAAAAGAGTCAATATGACCGTCATCATAAGTCTGTGACCTATGAAGTTGACGAGAAGGCTTACCTTCATGTTACACCTCTGAAGGGTACCCATCGATTCGGTATCAAAGGCAAGTTGGCTCCTCGTTACATTGGACCTTTCGCATTCTTGCTAAACGAGGAGAGGTTGCCTACCAATTGGAACTTCCACCGCATCTTTCCAAAGTTCATGATGTCTTCCACGTCTCACAACTCAGACGTTGCTTTTCGGACCCTGTCCGAGAAGTGGACCACGAAGCGCTTGATCTCCAAGATAACCTTACATATCGAGAATACCCTGTTCGTATTCTCAACCAAGCTGAGCGCACCACTTGATGTCGAAACATCAAGTTTCTTAAGGTTCAGTGGTTGCATCATTCTGAAAAGGAGGCGACATGGGAAAGAGAAGATCGTCTTCGACTAGAATACCCCGGGCTCTTCCCGACGACTTCAAAATCTCGGGACGAGATTCTTTTGAGTGGGGGTGAGTTGTCACAACCCTACCAAGTGTCCTAGGTTAGCATTGTGATTGCATCATCATCATCATCATCATTGCATCAATGAGAAATGGGGAGAAAGAAAAGAAACCCCAAGCACTTAATGAAATAAATAAATTCAAGTTTAGTGAAATTTCAACAAATCCAAAATGCCCATCAAAAATGTTCCCTGTGTCTGATAAATTTGGACAAAGTTATAATAGGGAACATTTAAAATAATTGAGCATCAGAAGCAATTTAAAAATAATGATTTAAGTCTTTGAAATTGATAACTAAATCATTATCATGACTATTGTTTTCATAATAATCTGAAACTTTTATTACAAGTTTGAAATATTCAAACTTTATTTTAGAAAATGGTTGGGATATTTTGAAAAGTCAATTGGACTTGCAAATAAAATAAAGAAAAGTCAGCAAACAGGAAAAAAAACAAAAAAGCCTACCTAGGCGAGGGGAGAGAAGCCGGCCCAGCCCACAAGGGCGAACCGGTCATTTCCCACCTCTAGCCAGGAGGACGCCAGGCGTGTGGTCGCCGCGCGCCGGCCACCTCCTCCCTACCGGGCTCCTTGCGGGAGGGCTGGGAGTGCGCCAGCGCGAAGCTCCTCACCGACGTGCCCCTTCTCCTCCCCTCTCTCCCCTACGAGCTCTCTCTCTCTCTTGCTCACTTCTCTCCTCTCTGCTGCCGCCATGGCCGAGCACCGCTCGAGCTCGTTGTCGTCGCTCTAGCCATCCCCGCGCCTCCCTGAGCCAGCCAAGAGAACCGCCCCATTCCCCTCGTCCTCTTAGAGCCCCAGAAGGTGCCGGAAGCCCCTCTACGCCGCACAATCGCCGTTCCTCCCCGCCGGCCACCGAAGCCCCACCGTGACATTCCGCCCCGTCCGGACCTCCTCCGACCTCGTTGCTGCCTCTGCCGTAACCGCGGTGAGCTGCTGGTACTTCTCCCCTTCTCTCCCTTCTCTCCCGTGCCCCGTAGCCGTGTTTTGGCTCGAGACCGAGCTTCGGCCGCCGTTTCCCTCAACGTCGGCGCCGTTTCCGGCCACCCCAGCCTCGGGGGTGTGCCCAGATGGATGGGTGTGTGCGTGGGCGTCATTTTGAGCCCATCCGCCGGCCATTTGATCATCGGAGAGGGGATTCCGATCCCCTCCGCCATGTCTGGTGCCGCCGGCGGCTGAACACCGGTGGGCACAACCGTTTGACCACGAGGGTTGACCCCTCTAGGTCACTGGCAAGTGGGCCCGGCTCTGTTAAAACTAATCTAAGTTAAAAATTAAACTAATTAATTTAATTAACCTAATTAGAGACTGACCTGTGGGCCCAGTGTCACTAACTAATTAGGAATTAATTTAATTAGTTAGTTAAAGTGTCTGAGTCACTGACATGTGGACCCCACATGTCAGGTTTGACTCTGGGCCGGGTCAGTTGACCAGCTGACATCATCATGATGTCATGCTGACGCAATAAAAAAATTTCTAGTTTAAAAATAATTCGAGAAAATGTTTAAAACATTGAAAAATCATATAAAATAATCTGTAAGTTAGATGAAAATAATTTATATATGAAAATTGATCAGAAAAATCGAATGAATCCAATGGTGCTATTCTGATGCATGTTAGAGCAACCTAAACAGGTCAAAATGGACATTTATCATTAGGTTAATATATGGAATTTTAAAAGGAGAACAACTTTGAACCTATATTCAAATCTGTTTTAAATTGATATGGTCACTAGTTACACTAGCTCACCCATGCATGTTACTATGCGATGATCATGCATCATATTGTTGCAGTTGCTTGTATTGAATGCTCTTATCTGCGTTGCGGTAGGCCCTAATCCGGAAGATACTACCCCGTATCTCGACGAAGGAGAGAACTCCTCTGCAACTCAGCAAGGCAAGCAGCCCCATTGATCATTCCGATAACATCCCACTCTCTCGCTCCTGCTCTTGTTTATTGCATTAGGACAAACGATCACATGTCAGTCATACACGGTTGATGATCCTATTCTTATGCATGACCTGATCTTGTCACAGTAAATAGCTAAACCTTGCAACCTAGCATTAATTAAGCAAGGATGAGTACAATCGTACTCAGCAAGTCTTTAAAACAGACCTAGTCTATTTATGCTCATGTGTCAATAAGGGGGTGGTGGAGTTTATGCAGAAATGCCAGCTTTGACTCATGGCTAACCTACACTACTCAGTTTTAAATCTTTGTTACAATTTTTTGTTATCGCACACGAGTCCACTATCTCTATCACAATACACTACCATGGATTCACCTTCCCCTTCCGGAAGAGTGCCATCCACGATACTCACACTTGTCTTGATATTTTTAGGAGTATCCATTTGATTATCTATGAAGAGCATAAGTTCTCCAAGTAGTCCATATCTGAGGACGCGGCTATTCGAATAGTTTCATACCCTGCAGGGGTGTACTTCTTCACACACGCTCTTGCCACTTATCGCTGTGTACCATAAACCATGCACCTCGGCAACCTTGAAGCGGATGCCCAGCGAGGGAGGCGGCCACGACCGTAAATCACATAAGACCTCTAGTCCAGGCTATCGCCTATTTGATACTGAACCCGCACGGAAGTCCGGCCGAAGTTTCCGCTACGGTCCCAAACGATGTGCGCAGGGTTCCCAAGCCCACCATTCGGGTGACCCTTGGTACACCGTGCCACTGCCTACCGCGTCGAAACCCACCCCGAGGGTCACTGCTACGCACGGCCTCCAGCATGCTATAAACACCAGAAACTACTTGCAACTCCTGGACTAAGCACTAAGCGACTGATAAGTCGAGAGGGGTCGAGTTACCGGAACCCAATGTGTGGTAGTAACTAGTCTTGGATCACAAACACGGAACCCAGTTCCTAAGAACGGTCCCAATGAGACAACCCACTATGTACTCCTACATAGCCTCTCATCGCTACCTTTACCAAATCGTATTCATTATGTGCTCATCACCTTGGACAACACCGTTCCACTCAGTTCATCACCCAGATGAATCCAACCTGACACAACTCTAAGCATAGCAGCATGGCATGAAAGTAAGCTAAGCACATCATGGCACAAACATCTACCAGGTATGCTAGGTTGCAAGGTTTAGCTATTTACTGTGACAAGATCAGGTCATGCATAAGAATAGGATCATCAACCGTGTATGACTGACATGTGATCGTTTGTCCTAATGCAATAAACAAGAGCAGGAGCGAGAGAGTGGGATGTTATCGGAATGATCAATGGGGCTACTTGCCTTGCTGAGTTGCGGAGGAGTTCTCTCCTTCGTCGAGATACGGGGTAGTATCTTCCGGATTAGGGCCTACCGGAACGCAGATAAGAGCATTCAATACAAGCAACTGCAACAATATGATGCATGATCATCGCATAGTAACATGCATGGGTGAGCTAGTGTAACTAGTGACCATATCAATTTAAAACAGATTTCAATATAGGTTCAAAGTTGTTCTCCTTTTTAAATTCCATATATTAACCTAATGATAAATGTCCATGTTCACCTATTTAGGTTGCTCTAACATGCATGAGAATAGCACCATTGGATTCATTGGATTTTTCTGATCAATTTTCATATATAAATTATTTTCATCTGACTTACAGATTATTTTATATGATTTTTCAAAGTTTTAAACATTTTCTGGAATTATTTTTAAACTAGAAATCGTTTTATTGCTTCAGCGTGACATCATGATGACGTCAGCTGGTTAGCTGACCCAGCCCAGAGTCAAACCTCACATATGGGGTCCACATGTCAGTGACTCACACACTTTAACTAACTAATTAAGTTAATTCCTGATTAGTTAATGACACTGGGCCCACAGGTCAGTGTCTAATCAGGTTAATTAAATTAATTAGTTTAATTTTTAACTTAGATTAGTTTGAACAGAGCCGGGCCCACTTGCTAGTGACCTAGAGGGGTCAACCCTCATGGTCAAACGGCTGTGCCCACCGGCGTTTTGCCGTCAGTGGCACCAGACACGGAGGTGGGGATCGGAATCCCCTCTCTGATGACCAAACGGCCGGCGGATGGGCTCAAAATGATGCCCACGCACACGCCCATCCATCTGGGCACACACCCGAGGCTGGGGTGGCCGGAAACGGCGCCGGCGTTGAGGGCAGCGGCAGCCGGAGCTCGGGCTCGAGCCAAAACACGGCTACGGGGCACGAGAGAGAAGGGGGAGAAGGGGAGAAGCACCAGCAGCTCACCGCGGTTACAGCACAGGCAGCAACGAGGTCGGAGGAGGTCCAGACGGGGCGAAATGTCGCGGCGGGGCTTCGGTGGCCAGCGGGGAGGAACGGCGATTGCGCGGCGTAGAGGGGCTTCCGACACCTTCTGGGGGCTCAAAGAGGACGAGGGGAACAGGGTGGTTCAATAGGCTGGCTCAGGGGGGCGCGGGGATGGCTAGAGCGACGGTGACGAGCTCGACCGGCGCTCGGCCATGGCGGCAGCAGAGAGGAGAGAAATGATCGAGAGAGAGAGGGAGAGCTCGTAGGGGAGAGAGGGGAGGAGAAGGGGCACGGCAGCGAGGAGCTTCGTGCTGGCGCACTCCCAGCCCTCCAGCAAGGAGCCAGGCAGGGTGGAGGTGGCCGGCGCGCGGCAACCACACGCCCGGCGTCCTCCTGGCCAGAGGTGGGAGATGACCCGTTCGCCCATGTGGGCTAGACCGGCTTCTCTCCCCTGGCCCAGGTAGGCTTTTTTTTGTTTCTGTTTCCTGTTTTGTGACTTTTCTTTATTTTATTTGCAGGTCCAATTGACTTTTCAAAATATCCCAACCATTTTCTAAAATAAAGTTTGAATATTTCAAACTTGTAATAAAAGTTTTGGATTATTATGAAAACAATAGTCATGATAATGATTTAGTTATCAATTTCAGAGACTTAAATCATTATCTTTAAATTGCTTGTGATGCTCAATTATTTTAAATGTTCCCTGTTATAACTTTGTCCAAATTTATCAGACATAGGGAACATTTTTTATGGGCATTTTGGATTTGTTGAAATTTCACTAAACTTGAATTTCTTTATTTCATTAAGTGCTTGGGGTTTCTTTTCTTTCTCCCCATTTCACATTGATGCAATGATGATGATGATGATGCAATCACAATACTAACCTAGGACACTTGCTAGGGTTGTGACACAGAATCCTCCAGTTGCTTCCACCTAGCTACAAGTGCTTTGTGATGAACTTAAATATGCAAGGGATGGAGAAGTCCATTCTTCAGTTATATTCAATGCTGAAATCAGCGAAGGTGGAGATCAAAAAGGAACATCAAGTGTTGATGGTGAATAAGACCACCAGTTTCAAGAAAGGCAAGGGTAAGAAGAACTTCAAGAAGGACGGCATAACAGTTGTCACGACCGGTAAATCAGTTCTCGAGAAGAAGCCCAAGAATGGACCCAATCCTGAGACTGAGTGCTTTTATTGCAAGGGAACCGGTCACTAGAAGCGGAACTGCCCCAAGTACTTAGCGGATAAGAAGGCCGAGGTATATATGATATACATGTTATTGATGTGTACCTTACCAGCGCTCGTAGTAGCTCCTGGGTATTTGATACCGGTGCGGTTGCTCACATTTGTAACTCAAAACATGAGTTGTGGAATAAGCAGAGGTTGGCGAAGGAAGAGGTGACAATGCACATCGGGAATGGTTCCAAGGTCGATGTGATCGCCGACAGCATGCTGCCTCTACATCTACCTTCGGGATTAGTTTTAAACCTCAATAATTGTTATTTAGTGCCAACTTTGAGCATGAACATTGTATCTGGATCTCGTTTGATGCGAGATGGCTACTCCTTTAAATCCGAGAATAATGGTTGTTCTATTTATGTGAGAGATATGTTTTATGGTCATGCCCCGCTGGTCAATGGTTTATTTTTATTGAATCTCGAATGTGATGTTACACATATCCATAGTATGTATACCAAACGATGTAAGGTTGATAATGATAGTCCCACATACTTGTGGCACTGCCGCCTTGGTCATATTGGTGTCAAACGCATGAAGAAACTCCATGCAGATGGACTTTTGGTGTCTCTTGATTATGAATCATTTGACACGTGCGAACCATGCCTCATGGGCAAGATGACTAAGACTCCGTTCTCCGGAACAATGGAGCGAGCAACCAACTTGTTGGAAATAATACATTCCGATGTATGCGATCCAATGAGCGTTGATGCTCGCGGTGGCTATCGTTATGTTCTCACCCTCACTGATGACATAAGCAGATATGGGTATGTCTACTTAGTGAAACACAAGTTTGAGACATTTGAAAAGTTCAAGGAATTTCAGAGTGAGGTAGAGAATCAACGTGACAAGAAAATAAAGTGCTTACGATCTAATCGTGGAGAAGAATATTTGAGTCACGAGTTTGGCACACACTTAAGGAAATGTGGAATTGTTTCACAACTCACGCCGCCTGGCACACCTTAGCGTAATGGTGTGTCCGAACATCGTAATCGCACTCTATTGGATATGGTGTAGTGTATGATGTCTTTTACAGATTTACCACTATCATTTTGGGGATATGCATTAGAGACTGCCGCATTCACTTTAAATAGGGCACCGCCTAACTCCGTTGAGACGACACTGTATGAATTATGGTTTGGGAAGAAACCTAAGCTATCGTTTTTGAAAGTTTTGGTATGTGATGCTTATGTCAAGAAACTTCAACCTGAAAAGCTCGAACCCAAATCGAAAAAGTGCGTCTTCAGAGGATACCCTGAGGAAACTATTGGGTATACCTTCTACCTCAGATCCGAAGACAAGATCTTTGTTTCCAAGAATAGATCCTTTCTTAAGAAAGAGTTTCTCTCTATAGAAGTAAGTGGGAGGAAAGTAGAACTTGATGAGGTAATTGTACCCCCTCTCGAACCGAAAAGTAGCGCAGCACAGGAAAATGTTTCTGTGGTGCCTGCACCGACTAGAGAGGAAGTTAATGATGATGATCCTGAAACTTTGGGTCAAGTTACTACTGAACTTCGTAGGTCCACGAGGACACGTTCCACACAAAAGTGGTACGGCAACCCTATCCTGGAAATAATGTTGTTAGGCAATGGTGAACCTTCGTACTATGAAGAAGCCATGGCGGTCCCAGATTCCAACAAATGGCTTGAAGCCATGAAATCTAAGATAGGATCCATGTATGAGAACAAATTATGGAGTTTGGTGGACTTGCCCGATGATCAAAAAGCCATAGAAAATAAATGGATCTTTAAGAAGAAGACTGACGTCGATGGTAATGTGACCGTCTATAAGGCTTGGCTTGTCGCTAAGGGTTATCAACAAGTTGAAGGAGTTGACTATGATGATACTTTCTCACCCGTAGTGATGCTGAAGTCCGTCCGAATCATGTTAGCAATTGCCGCATTTTATGATTATGAGATCTAGCAACTGGATGTCAAAACGGCATTCCTTAACGGTTTCCCTGAGGAAGAATTGTATATGATGCAGCCAGAAGGTTTTGTCGATCCTAAGAATGCTGACAAGGTATGCAAGCTCCAGCGCTCCATCTATGGGCTGGTGCAAGAATCTTGGAGTTGGAACATTCGCTTTGATGAGGTGATGAAAGCGTTTGGGTTTATATAGACTTATGGAGAAGCTTGTATTTACAAGGAAGTGAGTGGGAACTCTGTAGCATTTCTCATTTTATATGTGGATGACATATTGTTGATGGGAAATGATATAGAACTTTTGGAAAGCATAAAGGTCCACTTGAATAAGTGTTTTTCAATGAAGGACCTTGGAGAAGTTGCTTATATATTAGGCATCCAGATCTATAGAGATAGATCGAGACGCCTTAGTGGTCTTGCACAAAGCACATACCTTGACAAGATATTGAAGAAGTTCAATGTGGATCGGTCCAAGAAGGGGTTCTTTCCTGTATTGCAAGGCGTGAGATTGAGCACAGCTTAATGCCCGACCTCGGTAGAAGATAGAGAAATGATGAGTGTTGTCCCCTATGGCTTAGCCATAGGCTCTATTATGTATGCCATACTGTGTACCATACCTGATGTGAACCTTGCCATAAGTTTGGTAGGGAGGTACCAAAGTGATCCCGGAATGGAAGACTGGACATCGGTCAATAATATCCTTAAGTACTTGAAAAGGACTAAGGATATGTTTCTTGTTTATGGAGGTGCCGAAGAGCTCATCGTAAAGGGTTATATTGATGCTAGCTTCGACACATATCTGGATGACTCTAAGTGACAAACCGGATACGTGTATATTTTGAATGGTGGGGCAGTCAGCTGGTGCAGTTCCAAGCAAAGCATCGTGGCGACATCTACATGTGAAGCGGAGTACGTAGCTGCTTCGGAAGCAGTGCAGGAAGGAGTATGGATGAAGGAGTTCATCACCGACCTAGGAGTGATTCCCAATGCATCAGACTCGATGACTCTCTTTTGTGACAACACTGGAGCTATTGCCTAGGAGCCAAGGTTTCACAAGAAGACGAAGCACATCAAGCACCACTTCAACTCCATTCGTGGTTACATTCAGGATGGAGATATAGATATTTGTAAAGTACATATGGATCTGAATGTCGCAAATCTGTTGACTAAACCTCTTTCACGAGCGAAACATGATCAACACCAGAACTCTATGGGTGTTCGATTCATCATAGTGTAACTAGATTATTGACTCTAGTGCAAGTGGGAGACTGTTGGAAATATGCCCTAGAGGCAATAATAAAATAGTTATTATTATATTTCCTTGTTCATGATAGTTGTCTATTGTTCATGCTATAATTGTATTAACCAGGAATAGTAGTACATGTGTGAATACATAGACCACACCATGTCCCTAGTGAGACTCTAGTTGACTGGCTTGTTGATCAATGGATGGTCATGGTTTCCTGAACATGGACATTGGATGTCGTTGATAACAGGATCACATCATTAGGAGAATGATGTGATGGACAAGACCCAATCCTAAGCATAGCACAAGATCATGTAGTTCGTCTGCTAGAGCTTTTGTAATGCCAAGTATCATTTCCTTAGACCATGAGATTGTGCAACTCCCAGATACCATAGGAATGTTTTGGGTGTATCAAACATCACAACGTAACTTGATGACTATAAAGGTGCACTACAGGTGTCTCCGAATGTGTCCGTTGGGTTGGCATGAATCGAGACTGGGATTTGTTACTCCGTGTGACGGAGAGGTATCTCTGGGACCACTTGGTAATACATCATCATAATGAGCTCAATGTGACTAAGGAGTTAGTCACGGGATCATGTGTTACGAAATCAGTAAACAAATTTGCCGGTAACGATATTGAACAAGGTATAGGGATACCGACAATCGAATCTTGCGCAAGTAACATACCGATGGACAAAGGGTATTGCATACGGGATTAATTGAATCCCTGGCATCATGGTTCATCCGATGAGATCATCATGGAACATGTGAGAGCCAATATGGGTACCGAGATCCTGCTATTGGTTATTGGTCGGAGAGGTGTCGCGGTCATGACTGCATGGTTCCCAATCCCATAGGAACTACACACTTAAGGTTTGGTGACGCTGAGTTGTAATGGGAATTGTATGTGGTTACCGAAAGTTGTTTGGAGTCCTAGATGAGATCCCGGACATCATGAGGAGTTCGGGAGGAATGGTCCGTTGGTGAAGATTTATATATGGGAAGTTCAGTTTCAGTCACCGGAAAAGTTTCGGGGTTTATTGGTATTGTACCGATACCATCGAAAGGGTTCCGAGGGTCCATCGGGAGGATCCACCTGCCCCCAGGGGGCCTAATGGGCTGTAGTTGGGTGGGAACCAGCCCCTTAGTGGGCTGGTGCGCCTCCCCCTAGGGCCCAAGGCACCTAGGGCAGCCAATCCTAGGGGTGTGGGGGCGCCCCCACCAAACATGGGGGCCAAGTTCCCCCCTTGGCCACCGGCCCACCCTAGATTGGATCTAGGGGGCCGGCCCCCCTCTCCCCCCTAGCCTTTAAATAGTGGGGGTGGGAGGGCAGCCGCAGCCCTCCCCCTGGCGCAGCCCTCCCCCTCCTAAACCTCCTCCTCGTACGTAGTGCTTAGCGAAGCCTTGTCGGAGAACCTTGAGCTCCACCACCACCACCTCGTCGTGCTGCCGGAGCTCTCCCTCAACTTATCCTCCCCCTTGCTGGATCAATAGGGAGGAGACGTCCCTGGGCTGTACGTGTGTTGAACAAGGAGTCGCTATCTGTTCGGCGCTTGGATCGGATCTTCCGCGATTTGAATCGTTGCGAGTATGACTCCATCAACCGTGTTCTTTGCAATGCTTCCTCTTAGCGATCTTCAAGGGTATGAAGATACACTCCCTCTCTCTCATTGCTAGCAGCTCCTAGATTTATCTTGGTGACACGTAGGATTTTTTTGAATTATTACTACGTTCCCCAACAAAACTAGAATCAATGAGAGATGCGCAGAACTAGCTA